>OZ023067.1:7773375-9269671 GCA_963992785.1 Tenthredo livida | reverse complement strand
CAATATTTCTATTCGAATGAAATAGATTTTATCGGATTTTTCCGGCAGGGGGACTTACCCATGATAATAAAATCAAAAACCTTCGTTCTTTAAATCTAGATAAAAGCCAACCTATAGATAATGACTTCTCTCTCCAAAGGGATGATCAAACCTTTTCATTGGATTCTTCCAGGTGGTCCGAGGAACTGCCTTACGGGATTAAACGAAGAAATTATAGACCTTTAACGATAATCATAGAGGGGAATATCGGATGTGGTAAAACGACTTTCACTAAAAGATTTTTAAATGATAAGAATATCCTCACTTTACTTGAACCCTTAGATGAATATCGTAACGTCGCTGGCGAGAATCTCCTAGAGATGATGTATAAAGATCCTCATAAATGCGCATATCATTTCCAACACCACGCCGCGATGACAATGAGAAATAGGTATTTGATTAAAACCGCGTTACCTAATAAAATAATGGAGAGGTCCATTTATAGCTGTAATTGCTTTGTAGAGACACGTCGGAGAATGGGAGATTTCGAAAATCTCGTAGCTCAATTATTAATGGAAAACGTTAGGGTTTCAACTAACGAGTCTCCGGCATACGAAGTTGATCTCATTGTTTATTTGAGGTTATCTCCAGAAGAGTCGTTTTCGCGAGTAAATTCACGCGCTCGTTCCGAGGAAGAGGGTATTCCCTTGGATTATTTGAAGGTTCTTCATGAAGTCCACGAAGATTGGTTCGTAAAAAAGAAATTTGCGACTCTTCCAGCACCAGTCTTGATCTTAGACGCCGACGCTTCCGCAGATGACGTGTATATGAATTTTTGTGAGGTTATGAAACCTTACGATTTTTAGTTTAAACTCAGAGGGAGCTCAGAACGATTGAGAATAGTTCGGAACGATTCGGTTAAACTCGGAACGACTCGGACGAATTAAAGATGGCTTCATTGAGCGCGAAAATTGTTTAGACAAGAAGAACAAATTTTGGCGAGAAAATCGATCGGTAAACTCAGAATAATGGGAAAAAGATTAGAATGGATAAATGAAATAGAATTTTTATTTTTTTTTATTATTTATAAAACAAATACTAACGCTAAAAAAAATATACTAAGAAAATCGAGGGGGATTGAAGATTCTTCCGTCGACAACGCGGCGACGGAGAGGACCCAGTTCCATACACTCCACACAATCCTCCTTAGGCCTCTCCGATACGAGGGCGATATTGCACGAGGCACATTCAAGGAGAGGATCCCGCATAAATAGATTGCCTACACGGGGCTGATGGATTTTGACCACGTGTCGAGGGGTAGCTCCGCGAACGCTAAAAACGATAAAATGATACCATCACTTATTATCCAATCTCACCATTTATAATTTCGACAATTTCCTTTACGTCGTTGATAATTTTTACTTACTGATAAAGGGCACAATTTATACAAAAAAGCTGGGGGTGGTTTCTCGAAGCGATACACTCCCCTCTAAAGCATTTAATTTTTGCCATTTCGCGAGGGAACCAAACCCCTGGAAAGTCCATATTTTCCACGTTCTCCCAATCCAATTGAGAAATAATTTTAATTTTCCACAGGTCGTCTTTGCTCGTAACAGTCATGTTGACGAATGACGCTATCTTTATGCTTCTTCTTATTAGCGATTGTTTATTTCGTCATTTGTTTAAACAAATTCTCTTATTGGTCTAGGGATAATTTTATTAAAGTATTCGATATATGTCGTTTGAAGGATCCTCTTTTATTTCAATATCGATTCCCGCCGAAAATGTTTCGCAAAAATCTCACTAGGCGTCGCTGTAGTATGATCAATTAATAATGGAGAAGGGGAGCCCGGGGCTAAAAGTTCCGCGGGTAAGTTGTTCCGATGATCGATATTTCGGATCGATATTTCGAATCGATATTTTTTAAGCGCACATTAATAAGTCACCAGAGTGACGAATCCAGCCACGCTTAAAAAATATCATTTTCTCTTGGCATCTTGGAGCTACAGCTATCGGAACAACTTCCCCGCCGGAACTTTTATCCCCGGTCTCCCCTATAGATAAAAGGGATCCGAGCGGAAAACTTTAGTTATAGGTTATATTGTAGTAAACAAATAATAACCCAAGTTTTTCAGCTCCCGATATTCTGAGAGTAGGATTTTCTATTGAAATGATGAAAATAATTCTGAGACGATACGAAGGAAGCCTAACCCATCCCATTCTGACCTAATAATCCGGTTTCCCAACTTCCTCCCAGATAAGACTGCTTCAATTTATATTTATTACATTTATTCAGTTGAACAATTGAATTTATTAATTCTGTTACGTGCGTAGATTTCGGTATATATCTTTATACGTATATACATATCCCGGAATCCTAAATTCCTTTTTCTTAGTTTGATTTCATAAACTCTTTCCAACAATAATTCTTTGAACGCTTAACAATTTGTTTGTCTCATTTTTCAACCGCGTAGAAAGTAGCCACACTGAAATATAATATTAACTGCATCGGATGTTTATTCCCTTCTTAAAACGGCTCGTAAGTCACGTAGGTGTTGATAACGGCGAAGCAACACTGGAACCCCAGTCTTGCTGACCCGCCAACCTCACACTACTATAGGCTAGCGCGTAGATGTAATTTTGCTCTCTCTCTAATTTTCAAAGAAATAAGGAAATTAAGGTAACCAGAAGTAGAATAATAAGATTTCAAAAGCAAGAATGATGGAAAACTAAAAAGCCATTTAACGGTTCATAATTCAAATGTAAGTTCGAATTATTAACATGGTTTGAAGATATTCAAACCAAGTTAGTGTGAGTGAGCTATAGGTGAGGCATGGAGTAGCATGGGACCGCGTAACGTCACCAGGGCCCCACTCCTACGCCTAACTGCAAGTAGTCCCTCAAACCAATCAGGCGACGATTAGCCTTTAAGTTAAATCCTAATTGGCTAAGCCACACGCGTAGCAATACATACTTTGTTGCAACCACGGGGACCTCGTCGCCTTTGAACTTGAACTAGCCTCTTTCTTCCGTCAAGTCGCGAAGTGCGTGGTCGTAAAGAACCGTGTGTAAATTCGAGCCACGGGTTGTATTCAATCTTAAAATCCAAATCTAAAGTCAAGTGGTAATACAAAGGACTCTACACCCGTTAAACCTAAAGTGATAATCGCGACATAATCCACAGCGTGGTGGTCTGATTATCCATCCTTAAATTCAGTGCAGAGACACAAGTTGATTATCTTTATTAATCATCTTTGAACAATTTATTGTCTTCAATATTAAAACCGTAATCTCACGTTCTGCCTTATACTCACTCTGAGTATTTGTAATATCAAGATAACTTCAACTCTCTAAGAAACGAATCAATTTCACTTTCATCATTACTATTTCACACTGACTCCTAGCAACTTCATTCACTGATCTAAAATTTCACTTATTTATAAATCTAGAGTCACTCAAATCTGTGCATCGATCCGTTTACGAACAATAGACATTTGAGCAAATAACATTAGCTTCAGTTCAGGACGCTTAAAACAGTTATAAACATTAAAAGCAAAAAAATTAAATTCTACGCTAGAAAAAGGCTTCGAGGTCCTCAAGGTGAGGGAGGCATATACCTAAATATCGAAAGTAGCCCCATGCTACGCCATCTCAGCCAAGGCTAAGTAACCACAGTCGCTCACAAATTCGCTCATTTATAATTTACTTTTCATATTCAAAGACCGTTATATTGTTTTCCAGAATTCTCTAATTATAAGGATTTTGCATGGCTATAAATATATTGAATAAATTGAATGAGTAATAAGGGAACGGGAATATCGTTCTAAGCTAATACTCACAGGTATTTCGGGGATATCCCCTTGCTTATTAACGAGACCACCCGTCGAGCTTGCACTATTACTCATTGTTCCAATTCTAAATTTTATATCTCTTTACCAAATAACCATTTAATATATAGTTAGGGATTACACTATAATAATAGGTCAAGATTGGTATAATAATAAATTGGAAAACCTACTGTGATAATTCTATAGAATTTCGGGTACCACCCTAATCCCATTGGGTTTCTTTCTTTTCATTATTAGATGCATAAGACTCAATAAGATCCTGACTACCGATCTTGAATCATGTATCTCGTTATAATATTACTATAATTCAGAACAATATATATACACGCATATATTTATCTATATTCAATTTCCTTATGGGAAAATTAAATTATTATTCTTTCATTTTGAGCCAAGATCAGAATCATTGCTAATTCAATAAATCGCCTGGAATAATTCCTAGAATTTCGGGTACCATCCTAGTTCCAGTGCAAGATTTCCTCTAAATAGTATCGAGACTTTACTCCAATAAGTAGTCGCTGATCTTGACTCAATTTATATTATTCCTGTCCGAGAGAGAGAGAGTTCTTATTTCAGTATTTCATCATATTCTTCATATCAACGCGTGTGAATCGTGAAGAGCCTTAAATTCGTTATTATTATTCATGAATAATTCTTCTATAGTGACAAGCCTTCACGATCCCCACGTCGGAGATCATTATATTATCATATTGTTTCATTATTTTGTGAATTCATTATTTTATGTTATTCATTTGTTCAACCGACAATCATTTGTTAGTCGCTTGAACTATATATTTCATGTCCATAATCGTTAAAGAATATATATTTGATTTTACCAGTCAATTTCCCATTATCATTTGAATTACCTTTTATTCATTTATTTTATTTTATTTTATTTCAATTATATTATTATTATTTCTATATCAATTAGCCTCACGACAATATTTAAACAAATCAATTGAGACCTGTATAGGACTAGGCGGCAACGAATCCTATTTACCGATCTATTTCATAATAGATCTCTTTTATAATTATTTATATGTGGATGTGACGGGATGACCAATTCTATTCTCGGGTTCTCTTGTGAATAAACCATAGGGATTAATAACACTCTACCCATACCGTCCGTCACAATTCACTAATTTCAAAAAAAAAAAAAATATTCATTTATATCCAAAAGGATTAATTCATTATTAGAATTCAAAAGAAATTCATCATTTTAAAAGAGTTTTAGGAAAACTCTAATTCACGATCTATTATTTCGAGAGAATAATATTTGTCCTCCTGTCTAGGTCGTTTTCTGATTTATTTCGAAGAGGTATGGAGTTGTACCCCTTTTGGACTTCTTGGGAATCCTTGAGTTCTTCTCTCCTGGTCCTTTACGCCTCCTACCACTTCCAATACGCAGGACTCTCTACGCGGTAACTAAGGAATTCTTCTTCTTGTTCCGGATCATCCTTCTTGTTCCTGGTTCCTGGTTCCTGGTTCCTGATCCTCCATATAAGATCCGAAGAATATTTCACACTTATCACATTATACACTTTTGGTTTGATTAGATTCACTATCTCCTCAAGGTTTTCTGTGGTTTACCTTGAGGCAGAGGGCGGATGCCGGATAGTATTTGGGAAATTTTCAACTTCTTGAGCCACAGCTCCAATTCTCCCAAATAGAATACTTGGATTTACAACTTGTTGATCCATATGATGATTTTACACACTTACGAATTTATTTATACTCACCTCGAGAGTCGAGACGACTCTTTTACTAAGGGGGGGGGGGTAGTGTTACATTGGGTAAAATCACCCATATTCTATTCAATTCATATACATCATCTAGTAGCCTATATGATAAATGACATCCTTTAAAATATAAGAACCTCGGTTGCTGCGTCAACAACGATTATTGTAAAACAAATCAGTCTGTCTTTAGCTAGCTACTGAAGCAGACCTGTATTTTCTGAATACATAATCTCATTGCAAAACATATATAATTCCACAAAGAGTCACTTTATTTCTCTTGGTGAACCTACGTAATAACTTATTAACTCAACGATTACTAAAATCGTTACAATACCTATTATTTTATTGGTTATATTTAATTAAATATAACCAACGCCACAGAGGTGGTGTAATTCGCCGAAGAAAATGATCTTAAGCTAGAAGACTTAAAATTTTTTGCCGAGAAAAATTTATCCGGTGTCTCGGGAATCGAACCCGAGCCTACTGGCTGCCAATCCGGGGGCTTACACCCACTAGACCACCTGGCCACCTTCAAATTTAACTCGTCATTTTTCAAGGCTAGTTCGTGTGCATGGTATTGTACGTTATGAATTTCGTCGTTTAAGCACATGTATTGACTTTGAGTTAGTGAGTGAGCAACACGCGCTCACTAACACTTGTAAGGTAAGACTTACGTCTTTTATACCTATTATTTTATTGGTTATATTTAATTAAATATAACCAACGCCACAGAGGTGGTGTAATCCGCCGAAGAAAATGATTTTAAGCTGAAAGACTTAAAATTTTTTGACGAGAAAAATTTATCCGGTGTCTCGGGAATCGAACCCGAGCCTAAACTTAAACGACGACGCTTAAACGACGAAATTCATAACGTACAATACCATGCACACGAACTAGACTTGAAAAATGACGAGTTAAATTTGAAGGTGGCCAGGTGGTCTAGTGGGTGTAAGCCCCCGGATTGGCAGCCAGTAGGCTCGGGTTCGACTCCCGAGACACCGGATAAATTTTTCTCGTCAAAAAATTTTAAGTCTTCTAGCTTATAATCTTCATACTGGTGGAACAAAAAAAATTAAAAAAAAATGAAACAAAAAACCATTCTGGTGAAAATTCAAAAAAGCCATACGAAAGCTCATCACATTTCAAGAACAACCAATTCAAACTCGCCAAGGAAAAATAATGATCGCTAGAAATATTTTCAATAACCAATTTAATTACAGATCTAAGCAACAAAAAACTAAGTCAAAAACCTATTTCGCAATCAACGATTCAGTGTTATTAAGAATACCTTACCCGTTAGATGCGATCTCAAAGAAGACGCATACATTTTTACGTTTATATTATGGGCCCTACAGGATTATCCGAATTTTTAATACGAATGCCTACATATTATCTGACAAAGATGATCCAGACAATAGTAATGGAACATTTGATCAGTTAAGTTTAAGAAAATATTTGCCATCCCCATGATACTCAGGTTCACCTCGAAGTTACTTATGTATTTGCTATGTTTTATTATATATAAAATGTTATAGTGACCATGGTGGCCACGGTATGGGAAAACCGGGAAAACCGGGAAATATTAGTGAAAAAAAAATTGGTCAAGTAATCAGGGAAATGTCAGGGAATTTCAAACTTGGTCAGGGGAAAAAAAAGATGATCAAACATTCAATAAATGACTGGAAGAAAATTCAAGAATTTACTTTTTTTTTAATGTGTTATATTACTGAAAAAAAATGTCAACGAAAGATCGGCGTTACAGAAAAACAAAAAATGGTTGTTTCCAATGTTGATGAATTTACATTTAAATGGAATGAAGAATTGGGAGTATTGATACGTAAACTGAAAAAAATGCTATGCTCAAAACAACTATAAGGTACATAGTTAGAGCGTTTATCGTTGAAACAAATGAAAAATATGGTCTAACCCACCATAAGACCGAAAAGTTGAATGATTGGTTCAACTTTGAAAATATCGTGAGATAAATCAGTTACAATAACTATCTTCTTCGTTGGTAACGGAGACTATAAGTTTATCGTTGGCCTGACACATGGCACCGCGTCGGACCTAACATATGTAACTATCCTACAAATATTGCAAAGTTGACGCAACACATAGAATCCAGAATGTATAGGAATAGTTACGTGTACGATAATTTCGCACGGATCGTCAACGTTATAGCTTATAGTTGGATAACCCAGCGCGGAGAGTAACGCCAACGAACCTTTGGTTTGGCCAACATAATAAAAATAGTTGTCACAATTATGAAGAATAGATGTAGCTCCTCTTCATACGGATAGCGTCAACGTTATAGCTTATAGTTGGAAAAACCAGCGCGGAGAGTAATGCGAACGAATATTTGGTTCGGTCAACTATGAGAATAGTTGTCGTAATTATAAGAAATAGATGTATGTATCTCCTTCTCATACAGCGTTAACGTTAACTCTCACACGTCATGAAAGATGTATACTAATATCTGCAATGTGCAAGAAGATTCTATAATCTTGGAATTTTCAATATTGAAAATCATCAATAGAATACCTGTAATAAATGAATAAATAATTAAATGAATAACATACCGACTCAGAATCAGATTCTACCTATTTCCGGTGAATCATGTATAAAGCTGCGCTGTGCGAATTTTTTCGCTCGGCTGCGCATCACGTGACCTACCATGATGCCTCGCGGGTCCGCATTTTATTCACATCCAGTGACCGTGATTTCCGCCTAAGCTCGATTGTTAGATACTTCTGTCTTCTCTTCCGGCGGATCGCTGATGGGTGCACGTGTGCTTGAAACTCCACGTAAGATTCGATCTCTAAATCGGCTGTGGATATAGCCATCTCATATTTGGAAAGTCTCACAATGGACGAGCTACTTCAGGCATGGAATCTCGAAGAATATATTCAGATATTTAAGGGTAAGTACGCTTTCTCGAACACATAAATATATGATATGTCGACATCGAAAAATGTGGCCAGTGTTGCGTCGCTTGTATATCATCGTATAAGAACGTATTTAGTTTTTCGCGAATTAAATGCTTTGAGTGTGAAACAATGTTATTTATTTTCATACTTTTTCTGATGATTGACGAAACAGTTTCTCATCAGAAAACCGCAGTTTGATAGCCATCAAAGATTGATTCAGCGTCTGAAACGTGGTCACAATAACATTATACTGCCATACTTAAATCAGACGAAACGTTTATGGGTAGATATCGATTGTAGATTGGGAAGTTATTATATCGGGGTCATCCTTGCAATAATGTAGTCGATTTGATTTTCGAGATTGAACCTCGCTGGAATCGTGTCGAATTACTTTACGCTGACCAGCCTCCCTCCCCCGCCCGCCTTATTTTTAAGTTCGCATTTTGATTTCTCTTCATAAGAATTTAACATACAAACGATGATCTGTACTCACGGACATATGGACTAAGCGCAAGCTAGGCTGATAGGCGAGGGGTATGCATCTAGGGGGGAGTACGTGAGATAACGCGTCGGCCATATTGAAGTCCGTGAGGCACTACCACAAACACGTATGTACACGTAGTATATCTATATCGACCTGTATTTAGCTCAACAAAATGGCTGACGCCGCTGATTCCCCTTTCGTCTTTTGCCTCACCCCCGCAAGGGAAGGCTCAGTCCATATGTCCATGATTGTACTACATTGCTTAGCACTGTACTCATTTGATTCAAGGCTATATCTCCGCCACTGCGGCTGCCGCGCGTTGCCACGCCGCTGATTTTTGACTCATAATTATAAGCATGTTTTTTTATTTTTATTTTTTTCTTTTTGACTTTTTCTTTGTTTCTTTTTCTTATTCGAGTTATCTTGGTGATGCGCGTGCATCCGCCATTTCTTAGTCTCACGTGTGATACTTCAATATTATATATTAGATTTCTTCATACCTATATTTTCATATACTCTTGTCTTCTCCCGTACGGAAAAAACTACTGGAAGACGACTCAAAAACCACTGAAAAAACTATTGGGGAACTACTGAAATAACTACAGGGATACTACTAATTACCACTGCTGTTTTTCAGTAGTTCTCAGACTGTAAATTCGCGAATACTGGCGACTACTAGTGTGTAGTAACTACTGATGAGTAGTTACCACTCGCGAGGAGTCTACTATTTAACCTGACGGGTGTGTGGAAATTACAGTCGAGAACTTACCAAGCACGTCTATCTAATTCTCTCGGCTAGAAGAAAAAAAAATGAAATTTCACGTGCGCATTTTATAAATTTCTACATGTAGATGGACAAGCATTGCAAATTCGTTGAGAAAAACGCCATCCGATTTTTTCGATATAACCGGGATTTGATCCCAAGTCCGCTCGCACTCGCTGTATTACTAGTCGCACGCTCTACCCACTACGCCAAACTACCCTATGGTTGGTTGGTTAATATTTCCTTATATGTCGAAGCTCACGATTAAGGTTTTGAATTGAATTAGAATAAAAGGTGTTAAAAAACTGAAAGTTTTTTGTAATAGTAAAAAAATGCATAGGTATACATATTTGTAAATGATCTTATCCGATTGAATTCAGGTTACAATTTTCCATAATTTGAGATATTATTATTTTTATCTATTCAACCAAATACTTTCGACATTTTTTCTCCAATTATTTCTTTCTATTGTATCTTTTGTTATATTTTAATTCTTCGATTAATTTTTTGTTCTCTCTTGTTTTCAATTTCTGTCAAAATATGGATCGAGATGTCGGTTGACATTTGTATTTCATATAATAAAAAAACTGAAGCTGTAATAGATTCAGCAGTGAATACTCGCAGTACTGCTCAAATGAGTTACCACCAGCAGTAATTACTACTTGACTTGTTAAGTAGGATATGAGTAAACTACTGAAGCTGTAATAGATTCAGCAGTGAATACTCGTACTACTGCTCACAGTAGTTACTACTAGCAGTAGTCACCACTCAACTTAAGAAGTAGAATATGCAGGGCCGTGCCAACGGGCGGCGCAATGGGGCAACCGCGCCAGGGCGCCACCTCGCATGGGGCGCCGCACCGTTAGTCCAAATCAATTGTTATAATTGCTACAGTGACATTGTAGATGATTTCGCGAAAGTAAAAGCGAGAAAAGTGAACTTTAACAAAATCTGAATATATATTTTCAAATCAATACTAACCAGGGCGCCATGGGAAACTGTTGCCCCAGGTGCCATTTTAACTAGGCACGGCGCTGAGAATATGAGTCAACTTCCGAAGCTGTAGTAGATTCAGAAGTGAATACTCGTACTACTGCTCACAGTAGTTACTACTAGCAGTCGTCGCCACTCGACTTGAGAATTAGGATATGAGTGAACTACTGAAGCTATAGTAGATTCAGTAGTAAATACTCGTACTACTGCTCACAGTAGTTACTACTAGCAGTAGTCACCACTTGACTCGAGAAGTAGGATATGAGTCAACTACTGAAGCTGTAGTAGATTCAGTCGTGAATACTCGTACTGCTGCTCACTGTAGTTACTATTAGCAGTAGTTACTACTAAGGGGTATGCTATTTACTGAACTTACCTCTCACCTCTAGGAGTGACTACTTAATTAACTACAAACCTTCAGTAGTTACTACTTAGTTACTACACCGCTTCAGTAGTGACTACTGAAAATCCAGTAGTTCTTTCCATACGGGCTTATTATTTTGCTTATTATATTTAATTATTTGTGATCTATTTCAACTTTTTAATTGAATGTTTATTTTATATTATATTGTGCATTATTATCTTGCATTCATGCCTACGGCCTTAGGGACCACAAGTTCCATGGCCAACTAAATAAATCACTCTATCTATCGATCTATTGATTTTATCATCGGGTTTTCTACATTTTTTTTTTTTTCTCAAGCGATAATTTGGTTGATGGGTGCGAAGTAAACAATATTAAATTCATTGCCACAGTTCATCAAATAATCAGGGCAATCCGAAAGCGTTTATGCTCGAAAATAACTTCATAGCTGTCTATAATAATTTTTTTTTATTGAATCAAAAGTGACGTTACACCCGGATAAGATGCTGCTGCCCCTTTGCCAGAAATAGTTACTCCCGTTTCGTTGTAATTTAAAATTTAAAATTGAGATTTCGCTTATGGTATAGATGAAAAAACTGATGACTAATTGATGCTCTTAATAACAATGCATGATCTGGAAAAACTGATCCCAAAAGCAGGGCCAAGAGCACGCTTTTGCTCCTGCCGGGAGCAGCATCACCAGTCACTCCGGCAACAGTCTGCAGGGGTGAACGATATTTCTCTAATATAGTATACTCTGTCTGACTCATCGCACCAATATTCAGAGAATTTTTCATATTCTTGAAACAGCCGATTGATCTTATGACTGCGTAACAGACGTGGAACCAATAACATCCATATAATTGATGTGCCAGAGAAAGAAACATTTCAATGGTTGATCCGAAAACAATATTAAACAGTTTGTTAAGGGGTTACATGATAGACGGGTGAAAGAATGCACCAAAAGTATAAAATTGCTTGAATTTGACTGTTGTATCGGGGACTTTAATTTTTCATCTTTTATTTGGTTATACGTTTTTTAAGAAAGTGCAAACAAAATATTGTAGCAATTTTGTTTTAACGCTGGCTGACGAGTTAATTTTACATATACGGGCAAATCTACCGCAACGTTAATATTACTGTGACACGGTATTTTATTCGATTATGAGTGATTTACTGAAAAAGTTTCGATGAAAATCAATACAAAATAACGTCACTCGATCATCCCAATGAGTTTTGAACCTTGATATGCGAAATTTTTTCTATTAGCGACTTATAAGCGCATGAAATTGCCAGACTTGGTGTTGTGATAATCACAAAAACGATATTTGAAACCATTGTCAAATCGATGCCGTTCAACCAAATAGCTTAGATCAAGCATCATTCGATAGGTATCTGTGCACTACTTTGCTGTATAAATGCTCAAAGATGTGCCTATCATAAAAATAAAGTTACATTCGTTTAAAAAGTAGTGATTACTTTTTTTGAGAATTTGAGCTGCTGCCAGTTTTTGTCACTTAGCATCCACGCCGTGCCTCGAAATTCAAATCCATTCTTTCAACCGTGTTCTAGGATTGCCAATGAACAAATCCTGATGTTTCGAGTCCTTGTGCTCTCAAAGACAGCAGAGAAAATTCAATTTCAATATGCGGAGTTCGATGCGTAACTCGCGCGGCCAGTTGGCATTTTTGCTCAGCACAAACGTAATCAGCATCCAATCTGCTGAAAAGAGCTTGTGATCGCTAGCAATGAATAATAACTTCACTACCAAAATTCGGCAATCATGGGCATTGGTTGATTATCATACAAATATTAATTCTTTGAAGAATCATTATTTTAAATGATCATTTGTGGACGATATTTGTTTGTTTTTTCGCCAATTAGGTTTGACACAATAACCTACAATTATTATGTATAATGAGTGAAAGCTTCGATGTCATTGATTATTTATAATTATAATTGAATTAATTTTGCTAAATTTCCTTGGACACTCTAAGTAGAGTTGGTATGTATTGAGATGTCACCGTACAACAATTTATTTCATCTATAGCATCAAGGCGATAATAGGTACGTTTATGTATAATAAATAGGTAATACCATTCAAGAGTGTCCATCGAAAGAGAGCAAGAATTATTTCAGAAGAGAAAGAAAGTTAGAATTGCCCGGGAAAAGAAAGGAAGAAAGCACAAAAATGATATTAAACGTAACAAAATTTCAAACAGTTTACAAAAGTAATTTTTAGGATATATATAACCTGAAACATGCATCTTGTCCTATTTAAGACCTTTTTGTCAACGCCATGCATCAAAGAAGAGTTACACGGCGAGTTTCTTACATCTTTCGATGGTATTTATTAACCGTTCAAATTTGAGAAATGTGCTCTTGAATTGAAAAACCGGAAAAAAAAAATTCGGAATGTTAACGTTACGATAGATTTGCCCATATGCTTGTAATTGAATCTGTCATGCTACTGCTCCAATAAACAAATATCTATTGGGGCATTTCTACATTAACTGTTTAATTTTCGGAAATCAAAAGAAAGATATATTAGATTGAAGAAAATTGAAAGAATAATGAGTTTCGTCAGTCTCATGGGTCATTTAACATCATAAAATGTAATTGTTATCATTCACAGCCTGGTAATTCCAAACATCTCTGCAAATCCAACGAAGATAGCTCTGAGGAATTGCTATCTGACACTGTAAGTAATATCTCCACGAGTACTACTGCAAGTGAGGTACCAAGTCACGGCACTGAAGCTTCAGATTGTGACAGCTCTGCAAGTACTCCAAATCGTCCTCAATCTGCAGGACAGGTATGCACGTCTTAATTTCCACATGTTATCGGGTCTTGATGATGATGGCCATTACAAATTTTGTCAAGCCTTCTTGTTTATCAGGGCAATATCTTATGAATTACAAATTTTGTCAAGCCTTCTTGTTTATCAGGGCAATATCTTATGAATTACAAATTTTGTCAAGCCTTCTTGTTTATCAGGCCAATATCTTATGAATTGTTTTAAGAGAAAATCTGTTCGCTTCTGCAATTCAACTCCTGCGTTATAAGCCATTTCCAATGAACTTTCAATAATTTGTTTTAAGAAACTGAGAGCGCTAATAAAAAAATCACCACTCCTGAAACCATTGATTAAGCAAACTCGGCTCTCTGCGCTAGATCGAAGGCACTTGACAGACACCATAATTGATCATTTGTTACAGCAGAGTTTAACGTAAGTTTAACTAAAATTTGATTTGTCACGTTGTATAATCGATGTAAGTCTGGAAATTTTATTTATGAGGCATGTTTATATAAATGCAGATCCAAAATTTTCCATCACCCGAGAATAATTGTTCTCACTCGTTGAAACTATTTTTCATCACCAATTATCTTGTGCACTTTCAGGGTAAAATCAGAAATATTTGAGTTCTGGGCTGACGAAATCGTTGCTGTATTCACTCGAGTAGAAAAAGGAATTTATTATGTGCCTTATATTTCTGGGTCTGACGGAAGACTCTCAGGTGGAAAACTCTGGAATCGATACTGCAATATAAATCGATATTAAAAAAAAAAAAAAAACTGCTTTGTAAAGAAAATACGATTCCAGAACAGCCTATTGCTGAAGATATTTTGGCAGAAAAAAACCGATATTAAATGGATTTGAATACTGTCAGTCCAGACGACGAAGCTACTGTAAAGAGATTATGGGATCACACCTATAATTTTCGTATGGCTGACAAATTCAATATAACCGAGTACTACGAGAGATTTCCCATACTAGCCACTCGAATAGGATCTTCATTGGTAATGTTACAAAACATTCCATGAAACATTTTGAATCCCTCAATTCATTGCAACCCTCGTATTTCAGCTGGTTCAAGATTTTGAAAAATCTAAAACATGTGACGTTACTCTGTTGATGAAGTGTTGGCCTGATATAGCTCCTGAAATCCTGCGTGTCGTTGCCAAAAGAAGAGTACAACTTCCATTTGATGTTGGTATGTGACAATTTATTGAACAAGCATTGGATTCTAGCATTACACGTGACGTAGTGAATGATGTATCACATTTTTCGTTTTATGGTAGTATTTAGACATTATATTTCGTGATATGGTTTTTCAGAAAACCTACCGTCTGAAACATCAGCATTATCAGCCCTAACACATTTAGTGGCACCAGCAAACGTAAAAACTGGCAATAACAAAAAATGGAAGCCATGTGCACTTGAAGAAGGTTGCGGATTTATTTTGCACATCAATGTGGGTTGTTACAATTTATCATAAATATCGACTTCTAGGTTCATAAATTGAATTCTCATTCCAGTTATACTTCTACTGAAAATATAGCATAAAATTTACCCTCGGGATACCCCATTGAACACTAGAATGAGATCTGCGCTCGGAAGCGAAGTCCACTAAAA
Organism: Tenthredo livida; assembly: GCA_963992785.1. Taxonomy (NCBI): domain Eukaryota; kingdom Metazoa; phylum Arthropoda; class Insecta; order Hymenoptera; family Tenthredinidae; genus Tenthredo; species Tenthredo livida. Next base: position 9,254,157 of record OZ023067.1, on the reverse strand, counting down.
ATATTTTATCAGCTTCATAATACTACTGATGTTAATTATGGTACTATCATTGCAGGCAATGATAGACTTGGAACAAGAACTCGAAAAGATCAAGAAGCAGCTACTTTTGTACGGACTGACGCTTCAGCCACTCGTCGTTACCGTTGGACCACTAACCAACTTTGATGCCATTTACGTGATTGTGAATGAAGTTAAGTACACTGCAAGTACTCTTTTGTCAGCAGTTGATATGTGCTTTAAAGTACATTATGCACTTACTGCAAAATGTAATAGTCAAGCAATACAACTGTGGACATTCATAGAAAAGTATGCGTACCGTATTAAAAGTAACAAGAATTATAACAACCTTGAAGTTTTATGGAGTGATATAATGTCTAAGTGATCACGACAAACAAAGTTCAAAAGTGGCGGTACTGTACCGTATCTTCCAGGTCAGAAGTAACAAGTCTCATAATGACACAAAATTTATAGATTGTAACTAGTCATAATCACGTAAACAAGGATTCGAAACAATTAAAAAAATCTGCAAGAATTGCGTCTTATCACCCTGTGCATTAAAATTTTATCGTACATTATGCTGATTGCATGTAGTATTTGCGCCACTAAAGTTCCAATCAAAGATATGGTTTTGCACGTGAAGTTTGTACACCGTTATCAGAATATTACTAATATTTATAAATGCACACAATCAACTTGCCTTCGTAGATTTTCTGGCATACGCTCATTTCGTCGTCACGTTACAACGCATGATACTAACAATAGTGAATATGCACAAATAGTTTACGAACCGGAGCAATCTGCTCCAGATTCTGCAAGTTTAGGTTTTGAAGAAGCTCTTGTATCAAATACACTTGTAAACTCTTCTGCTACTAACTCAAATATAGATTTTGACCAATTTAATACTACACTTGACAAAAATAATGTACATTTAACTTCGATCTTATCAATCATAACACACTTATTTGGCGATCCCAGTATGTCACGTATTCAAGTGTCACGTATTGTGACTCACATCCACAATCTTTTGAATAATAGCTACATTGATGGAATCAAAAAACTCATGATTAGTTTCATACAAGAGCCTTCTTTAAAAGAAATCGCAGTCAGATGTTTTGATAATATCCAAAACTCAATGATCTCTGTAAATGCGGAGCACAAACGGATGTGCATACTCAAATCGAAGGGTGTGTACATTGAACCCCGGGAAATAGCTTTAGGATATATAGAAGTCCGTAGTCAGTCTAGCGTCTTGCAAAACAAGAAGGCAACTGCTCAATATGTTCCTATCGGTGAAACACTTACAGTCTTTTTGGGAATTCCCAATGTGTTTAACACAATACACGATTATTACAGGCATTTAATCACCACAAGTAGCCATATTGTCAAGAACATAATTCAAACGGAATTTTGGAAATCAAAATTCACGTGTCCACACACAATTATATTGCCACTGCTATTATATGAGGATGAATTCGAAACTGCGAATCCTCTCGGTTCTCATGCTGGAATTTATAAACTTTCCGGTCTGTATTGCACCATTGCATGTTTGCCACCACAACATTCAGCTAAATTGTCAAATATATTTCTGATACAACTTAGCCATACTGATGATCTTAAGTCATTCGATAGCAAAATCATTTATGCACATGTAACACGCGATCTCAACTTGCTTTCAACAAATGCGTTGATATAAATGTTAATGGAAAGAAATATACTGTCCGTTTTCAAGCATTTGCGATGACTGGCGGTAATTTAGGGCTAAACAGTGCTCTCGGATATGCACAGGGTTTTAACGCGCGATTCTTCTGCCGATTTTGTGAAGCTGTTAAAGCTATGACACAAAAAATGTGTTGAAGACAAATCTCTTCTAAGAACAGTTAGCAATTACGAGACTGACGTAGCATTGAATGACGTTTCTCTAACGGGTATCAGAGAGCCGTCCATCTGGAACACCTTGAATAACTTTCACTGCACAGAAAATTCTGCAGTTGATGCGATGCATGATGAGCTAGAGGGAAATTGTAAACGTGAATTAGCTCGTTGTCTGAAACATTTCATATGTAGCAAAAAATATTTCACACTTTCAGTTTTGAATCATAAAATCAAATACTTCAAGTACGGATCAAAAGTTAATCAGCCACCATTAATATCGATGGATAATTTGAAAAAAGATACTCTGAAAATGTCTGCTGCTGAAGTCAAATGTTTCATGTCGTGTCTAGGGTTGATGATCGGTGATTTGGTTCCCGATGATTATGAATACTGGCACTTATTTCAATTGCTAAGAAAAATTCTGTATGTAACGTTACAAACGTCAGTATGTGCTGACACTGCAGATTTGCTAACCAACCTAATAGAAGAACATCACCGCGTTTATATATCATTATTTGGTGAAACTTTAAAGCCAAAACATCATTTCTTGCTCTATTATCCTCGTGTCATGAGAAAATTTGAACCTATTCGACACTTGTGGTGCATGCGTTTTGAAGGAAATCACAAACCACTGGAAAGTGCTGCTACCGTTTCTGTCTGTCGCCAAAATGTATGTCGCACTGTCGCAATTAAAAATCAATTGCAGTTTGCGAATCTTGTTTTACAAGGTAATCCGGTTTTCCGAAAAATTTCTTTCAAACCAATGCGTATTTCGACAAAACGTGTACAATACATTGACGTAGAAGATCTACCGGACAAGTTTTTTAATTTCATGCCTGTAAAATATCTCAATGTACAAAACTATATTCATAAGGCAGGAACCGTACTGCTGATAGACATTGAATTATTACCTGTATTCGCCACTGTCGAGCAGATTTATTGTAACCGAACATGTACTGCAAGCCTGCAACCTAGTCTAGACAATTTTGCACTTATCATACGTCCATTTTCGACACAATTCCTAGATGAACATTTACAAGCTTTCAAGGTGGAAGATAGTCATACCATGAGGTTCCTAACACTTGACTCTCAGAAACAGTTATTTGATATTCAGACATTGATCGGTAGATCCGATGGTATATACATTTCCAATGATTTTTAAACTATTTCGCTCATAAATGAGACTTGTTACATTTTGATATGTCATTACCAAACAAAACATTCATACCGGTCAAAATGTGATACAAACCAGAAAGTTTGCTAAGAATTTGTTCACAGATTCCACATTGCATAATCCCTGTGTTCCCTACCATTATTTTATCTCCATACTGACATGAGTAGAAATCAATGACTATCCCAATTATTTGGTAGTAGGATCTGTGACGCATAGATCCAGGTATCCTATATACTATTATACCCGATAGATAACAATTGTACCAGCAGCAGCTGTTTAAAGTCACCTAGTGTGGAACTGAGTTTCGCAGTATTATCATTTTATTATTATATTTTGTATGAAAAGTACAAGTATTGAGATTACTCATGTAACGGATGGTTATTTGAGAGTCTTCTTGCGAGTCTGCATTTGATATTTTATCAAGTCATTTTATTATTACTTTTATTTCATTTACAAGGAGTTACCAGCAATATCTGTTGATAAGAGTCACTATGTGTGGAACTGAGTTTCGCAGTATTATTATTTTATTATTATATTTTGTATGAAGAGTACAAGTATTGAGATTACTCATGTAACGGATGGTTATTTGAGCGTCTTCTTGCGAGTCTGCATTTGATATTTTATCAAGTTACTTTATTATTACTTTTATTATATCTATAAGGAGTCACTAGCAATATCTGTTGTTAAGAGTCACCATGTGACGACCTGAGTTTCAATATTATATGAAAAGTACAAATGTTTTCAGATCACTCATATGTAACAGATGGATATTTCTAAGCCATTATTAACTGCTCTTCGCATGTAATGGTGGATTATGAAAATTCGGGTGATTTAAAAAAAAAATCGACTCAACATCTTCAAATTCACACATTCAATGTGGCGGTAAGGTGAAATGCGATGCTTGTTAAAATTAGCCCTTAATGATCATAATGATAATAATAATAGGAGAAATTTTGTTTGTTACTTCTAGATTTCAGAACTCGCCAACGGGTGAACGTACAGAAATGCTCAAGGCAAATTTTTTGTCGGCTACTGAAAGCTCTACCAAAGAGATCTGTAGTCGTCATATGATAAATCTACTCGTTCAAAAGTTATCCAACGTCAGAGTTGAATTTATTTACAATTTTACCTTTCTTTCTTCTATTGGGCATGTCTGTAATGAACAAAATTTCTCTGATTATTATATCCAAATGTGAATATTAAGGGCTCATATTTCAACAGGCATCTTATTCACCTCACTGTAACTATCGAATGTGTGACTTTGAAAGACAGAGATTGTCTATTTTTTTTAATCAGTAATGAATAGATTTTTTTATTATTATACATATCATATATATATATCATATAACAATTTTATATCTGCAATATTTCTTCTTGAAAATACATAGTGTTTACTAATTAACTATAACATGTGTATTCTTCATTTTTCCTGTGGCTAACTAAATTCTCATTTATGCATGCTAGTATATTTCCGAGCATTATTCTATGTAATCAGAACAACTATATGCACTACAGTAAATTTACCTCTCCGAATTATCAGCACTACTTCTGTACGCTAGTCGAAATAGCTATGACTCATAATCAAACCTACTATCTCTAGTTGTTACCACGTCTTTAGGAGAGTTTTGAAACGACTACGCAGTATTATAAAACTCACCTTTCCGAATTGTCAGTACTACTTCTTTCATAATTAGACAGACCTATGCGAGTTGTGACTACAACTACTAGATAGATTTGCAACAACTAAGCACTATTATCGAACTTACCTTAACAAATTGTCGGTACTATTTCGTACGCTATTCGATCAAGCTATGCACCATAATCAGACTTACATTTTCAAGTTATTACTATACCCAGATAACAATTTTCATATTACGATATTATATAAGAAGAAATGATAGAATTATTGCAAAGTCTACAGTGTAGAAAATATGCCTCCTGTGAAATGTGAATGTTATATGTCATTTTCCATGTAAAAATAAGTGTATACAAGAAATTATACACTTTCTATAAACATTGTGAACCTCATAAAATTCATAATTTCTTTTATGTAATTATGATAAATAAGTCCCTATTATTCAAATATAAAATCTATAAAATTTATATATGAAATATAAAATCAAAATACACGTACGAAGAAATGGGTATTTAATTCAAACTTCAAATGGTAAGGGAAAATACTATTTCGTTATACAATAAATGTTGCTAATGACAGCTTTATCATATTGTTGTACTAAATTGAATAAGGAGTTCGATTCGCATACGGAACAGTAAGCTATACATTATTTCTACACGAGGTAACAACAATAATAGTCGTCATAATGATATATTATGTGTAGTTTTACGACATGTAGTAGTGCGTACAAACATCATATAATGTAGTGTCGAATGTTTGATGCTATTATTCGAACTAGTAACTGTGTCTTAAGGCCCATCCCTAGTCGCCCACCTCCTTTTGGTCGAAATACCCTGCGCGAAATGTCGGACAGGATCCGATAGAAACGGATAGTGAATCGGATAAGAACCCGGATATAATCCGGACGGAATATTATCTGCCTCTATGGGAACTTAATCCGGTTACGAAATTCTGTCTGGGTCTAATCTGGGTCTGTCGGGATTTCACTTGAAACCATTTTTCTTCTCATACGTGTATGCATCCGATCCTATCTGGCTCGAGTCTGCTAGAAAAATCGATAGCGTCTTTTATATGACCCTGTCCGTATTCAACACGTAATCGTTGGCCTGTGCATATGGTGTCTTATCCGGTCTCATTCGGGCCTTGTCCGACGAGTGAACGTAACTGTATTTCATGCCCCTCTGTCCGGGTTTGATCCGGGACTCTGTACCTCGAAATAGCGAACTCTACCCGGTCCTGTCAGGGTCTCGTCCGACGACCTACCGTTCATATCTACAGAACGGCCCCGTCCGGGTTCATTCCGGGACTCTGTGCGCAGAAACCCCTGCTTAAAATGACCGACAGGAAACGATAGAATCGGACAGATTATCGGATAGGATTCCGGATAGCGTATCATCCGTTTTTCTATCCCTATTCCATCGGTCACGAAAGTCCTGTCCGGATCCTATTCGTTTGTGTCCTTAATTTGTCGGAACGAACATCCGAAGGCTCGGTTATCTATCTGGCTTCATTCGGAAAGTATCTGTCACTCAAATCGGTATTGCGGCTTCTGTCCGTACCTATCCGGTTTCGATCCCGCGATCCATAACGTGATTATTCACATCAAATTTTCTAAGTTGGAACTGCGGCTTCTGTCCGTACCTATCCGGTTTCGAGCCTGCTATTCATAACGTGATTATTCACATCAAATTTTACAGCTAATTATTACATTAATCAAATTACATTGTCACATTAAATATAGCTGATATATATTAGTTGTATTGATAATCACGTTATGATTTGCGAGACCAAAACCGGATGGATACGGACAGCGCCCCGATTCCAACTCGGAAAATTTGGTATGAATAATCACGTTATGAATAGCGGGATCGAAACCGGATAGGTACGAATAGAAGCCGCAGTTCCAACTTGGAAAATTTGATGTGAATAATCACGTTATGAATAGCGGGATCGAAACCGGATAGGAACGAATAGAAGCCGCAGTTCCAACTTGGAAAATTTGATGTGAATAATCACGTTATGATTTGCGGGACCGAAACCGGATAGATACGGACAGAGCCCCGATTTCCAACTTAAAAAATTCTAAGTTGGAATCGGGGCTCTGTCCGTATCCATCCGGTCTTCGTGTAATGTACATTACTTCAATATTTTTCCGTAAGGCGGCGATCACCGCTTTCGATATTCTCGCGAGTACCACTCACAGGAGTTGGTGAGTATATATAGAGGTGGAAAATATCATCTATAAGCGTTGCCCCATTCCTGTAATGGTTATGTGTTATCAGTATGTATGTTGTCAATATATGTTGCTCACCCCAAAAGCACTGATCCTTTGTAAAAAAAAAAAAAAAAACTGCACTCCGTATCAGACCGTATAAGAGACGAGCCAATATTTTTCTAAAAATTGCAGTGCCGTCACGCATAGATTCCTATATGGCATTTTAGCCATGGTGGATCCATGGCGTACAGGGACGGAAAAAACGGGAATCAAAAGCCACGTATAATTCCGGACAAGATCGGAGGCGGTTACAATTTGCATACCGCATTCGTTCCGGATTCGGCCGGATAAGAATCTGCTGAAAGCCATTCTAGCTATGGCGGATCAGTGGCGTACAGGGCCGGAAAAAATCGGGAATCAAAAGCCACGTATAATTCCGGATAAGACCCGACGGGTTTCGACATCTATCCGGAACCTATGCGACATTTCGCGCAGGGTATGTTACATTTCGATTATTATCCGAGCCCAGGCGTCGAAACTGCAAAAAAGAGATGCTTAGCGCAACTTCTATTTCAATTACAGACACATACGTCTAAAAAACTCTTCGTTTCGTGCGAAAATAGAGTCTACAGATCGATTTTACATTGTTACGAAATTATTCGAATTCGATTTCTTCGGCGGACAATGTGAAAACCATCTGTAGACTCTATTTTCGCACGAAACGAACATTTTTTTGAACGTATTTGTTCGGAATTGAAATAGAAGTTGCGCTAAGCATCTCTTTTTTGCAGTTTCGACGCCTGGGCTCGGATAATAATCGATATGTGACACATTTCGACCAAAAGGAGGTGGGCGACTAGGGATGAGCCTTAACCCAATCACACAAAATGAGATACGACAACCAAATTTTATAGCAGAACCGTGCATATTTAATTCAACTATATGATCATTGTTGGCCATATAGTACCACTAAGCATAAATAATAGTCGGAGTAATTATATTTTTTATAGTTACTATACCAAAAAAATATGCAAGGTCCGTGAGAGTACTATGTTTTATAGTTCTTTTATAGTAGACTTAACTATAAATTTTTTTCAGTGTAACGCTAATGAAGACAGTGAACAATTTGGTAATGGAAAATTGAACAACTGGTCAGGCAATTTTTTTTCAAAGAAAAAGTGGCCACCATGTATACATATTCTGTGTGAGCAGTTGTCTGGTACAGATTAGACGCATACACTCAGAGAAAAATATATAGTATATGGTGAAATTTTGTGTAGTTAAATTTTATTAGTTCACTCAACCATATTTATGTCTAATACAACCTTTTTTTTGTCAAAGATACTATAAATATGCGATTGAAATAACCAAATAGAATAGTTATTCTCAATGACCAAAAATACGGTGAATTTCACTACAGAAATTGTTAATCAGGTTACCATACGTTTATTGTTCAAGTCACAATTCTTAAACGGTTCGTTGAACTATATAATAGCAGTGAGTCTGACAATCGCGTTCTAGTAAAAACTCTCCTACTCCTCTCTATGTAAAAATAAATGCACAAATGTTCGATTTAAACACTTGATGCATGTTCGATTGACTATAAACTGTAGTTGACCATACTACGATTCATTGATACCATTTTCTTATTTTAGTTAAGTATAATAACTATTTATCAAGTATATTAAACTATACTGCTAGAAACTGCAACTATATGTGTATAGTCATGTAGATTACTCTAATATTTTATCGCAAGGCGGCGACGACCGCTTTTAATATTCTCACAAGTGCCACTTATAGAAGTTGGTTAGTATATATCGACGTGGAAGATGTCATCTGTGGTATGATGTGTTAATAATATGTATGTTGTAAATGGATTTTTCTGCCCCTGTAAAACTGATTCTATGATAACTGATGTAATCACAGATACTAGGTACGACATTGGAAATAATTCATCGCCCACTTGCTAACCATGTTGATCGAAAGCCCCCGTCGCAGATCAAAATAATATTTTTGCAACACCTGCTTCGAAAGTTTGATTTTCGAGGGCTGTGTAGCGAGCGCAAACTACCTTATTTCCGAGGGGTGAAGTAAAGAGAGAGTTGGCGCATGCGCACACCGCAAATACTCTACTTTGCGCACTAGTGCTTTTGTCGCGCATGCGCACATCGCGAATACTCTACTTTGCGCACCAGTGCTTTCTTCGTGCACTGTGTCATGGCGGTGGACAGTCGCGATGTGAGGTTATATTGATTAATCAATCTGTCTCTCAAATCAAACTTTCTTCGCAGGGAGTTACAAAAAATATCGTGTGATACACGTGCGGATAGGCAATATCTGTCCCGTGTCATTTACAGCACTCGCCTTCGGCTCGTGCTACAAACGACACTCGTCGGATATTGCCTACCTTCCGCACTTGTATCACAATATACTATTGTTTTTCACTTTGAATTTTTTTTTCGTACGTACCCAGCACTATAAAATAAAGTTGTGATAACTACTTGAGTATAGTTATATCAAATACAGTTTTCTTTGCGGTATGTTGTTTGACTGTAATGGGAAGTACTCGTGACCCACAAATGCGGTAGCTCTAAATGCTTGCAGAGTGAGTAGTGTTATTTTTTCTGCGTGTACTTGATTATTTTGATTGTTGAATTTACCTAATAGATATAGTTATATCGACTATAATTCATTGAACTCTAAGCATAGTTGAAAAAACCATATTGTTTAAGTCATTTTTTGACAATAATTTATAGTTCGTAGGACCATAATTCCGTGGGTTTTTTCAACTATAATTTATTGATGTCCCCTCCACACACCCTATTTTATGGTGGAATTATGGTTGAATCAACCATATTTTTCTCTCAGTGTATGTATATGTATACATTTTAAATAAATATGATATAAGTCATTTTTTGACAATAATTTATAGTTCGTAGGACCATAATTCCGTGGGTATTTTCAACTATAATTCATTCATGTCCCCTCCACACACCCTATTTTATGGTAGAATTATGGTTGAATCAAGAGTTGAAATCGAATATTTGTGTAGTTATTTTGACATAAAGTGCAATAGAAGAGGTTTTACTAAAACGATTGAGTTTTTACTAAAACGATTGTCAGACTCACTGCTATTATACAGTTCACAGAACCGTTTAAGGATTGTGACTCCAACAATAAACGTATGGTAGCCTGATTCACAATTTATCTGGTGGAATTCACTATATTTTTAGTCATTCAGAATAACTTATTTCGTTTGGTCATTTCAATCACATATTTATAGTAGCATCAACAAAAAAAAAGGTTGATCAAGACATAAATATGGTTAAGTGAACTAATAAAATTTAACTACACGAAATTTCACGGTATACTATATATTTTTCTCTGAGTGTGGGCGTTATTCAACTTATGCATCTATGACATTTATTATTTACTAATTTTTAATATGTGATATCGAGAAAATTATGGAACGACGATTTGCGAAAGCTGTCGTACTAAACTGGGATACATTGTAGTATTGCGCCGTTTAGGCTTTATACTGCATACATTGTTGTTGTCGGCGCTACATCAGAAAACGCGGCTTGCTTTTGATTTCAAGTTCATGCTGGAACTGGAGGAGCATTTTCTCAGTTGACTCTTAGCCCTGCTACGATAGAGTCCTGTTCTTTTGTTCTTACCATTCTTGTATCGTATATTGCACTATGCTGCCAGAAACAGCAACGATATGTGTTGTGACGTGGATTTTATTTAGTCCTCGGACTAGACCGGATACTAGCCTCCGAGAACCATCCACTCGACAATTGGCCAAACGTAATCACCTGAAAATAATGCTGGACGCCAGGCGGATAACCGCCACGTTCAAAAATATAAACATAATATAATCTACGGGTACGTAATGCGTCGGCTAGCTACAGTACCGCGGAGAGGGGTCAGGATCGAGTGAAGGATTAGCGGGACGTAAAATAACGATTCGAGCGTTTGAATTTTAACAAAAGAAAAGTAGAATTTATTCAATAAAAATAGTAGAAAAGAATAGGAAAAACATAGAAATAATAATTTTAACGATCAGGGATAAATTCCCTCGGATATATGACGGCCACCGGCCGTGTATAGGCGACCTGGCCACGTCTGACGAGCTTTACAATATCTAATACTACTAGCTTCCACGTAGGATAGCAATAACAGGGAAAAATGATGCAAAAGTTAAATAACTCGACAAACTAGGTCCTCGTGGGACAGTATCTTAACTAAAACGCTAAATAGACTCCACGAGGGAGACTTACAACTAATTAACAATTTAATATTTACAGTGGGTGAGTCCACGGCTCTCAATAAAGATTAGAAGAAAAATGAAATTGATTAACAGGATTAATATTTACAAACGTTTACTAGAACTAACTTAGCCTAACTCTGCGAATAACGCGACTAATATTTAATTGGATTTATCATCTCGAACCCGAAAAACAAAGACTCGAAATCTCTATAAGGACTAGCTGCGTCTCTTCCCGCAGGAGGAAGCGAGAGCGACAGTGACTGACTAAAGCTATCCTTGTCGCACTCGTGTACGGCAGGTAGCAGACTCGACTAGACTGTAAAATACTCAGTACTTCACTATAAAATAATTACCCGAACGACAAACTCTACTGCATGGGGACACTGGTGACGGCCTACCCCTCGGAAATCGGTTTTATTTGATTCCAAGAATATTACTTAGCCTCGTGGCTGCTCAAGGCAATATGGCAGACGGCCGTTGCCGAATTCAAATGAACATGGGTAAGAATGGCTAACGCTTACCGTCTTCCAGCCAACACAGGAAAAGAATTCTTTGTCGCCCCACATTCATCTCGGGGGGGTAGGATAATCCCTCGAGAAAGTTCCTCGGGCACTCACTCACTCGAACCGTGTAAACTTTCAACTCAAGAAAACCCACGGGGTTCGGAAAAACAAAAGCAACGGCCAAATTCTCGAAATACAACGCTCAATAACACACGAGTGTTCTAGACGCCAGTCTAACGCAGAGTGACCAGACCGCATGGCGCCGGCAATCAGCGCCCTCGTGTTACGGCCAAATATCGATTTTTGAATCGACCGCAGGATCCTCAATTATGGCGACCTGTTATCGCTACGCCCGCAATTCGAAGTTCGCCACGGTGATTTTAGCTCGCTACGTCGGAGGCTCACGGGTCGTAGGCTCTTCGTGGTGGCGGGAATCTCCTCCACCACCGATATCCCACGTTGCAGAATGCCCTTGGCACTCCCCCGTGTCCTCTCGTTTAATAGCGGGAGGTAGCGTGGCCACTACTATTCTCCGGAGCTTTTATGTGGCGTTCGTCGAGTAGGATCCAAACAGTCGATACTTGAACGTCGTGCGTTGGTCGTGGTGAGTCTGTATCACAGTCTTTTAGCCGTCGGCTGGGCCTCGTCTCCCACATGTTAGAGAAAAGTCGTAAAAACAAAACAGAAGAATAAATAATATGCTCGATAGTCTTTAGTCGGTCACGGTCGCCTCTCGGAATTTCTGTCAACCTCGGGGTTCTTCGAACATTCATACTTTTTCAGTCACTGCGCTAAGGTCGTTTAAGGGGTGAGGCGTCTGTCGTAACATGCAATGTTACAGTGTATGGCCGTGTACATTACTTCAATATTTTGTCGTGAGGCGGCGACCACCGCTTTTAATATTCTCGCGAGTGCCACTTATAAGAGTTCGTTAGTATATATAGACGCGAAAGATCTCACTTCGAAGCGCCGCCTCACTCTTGTATTAATGATGTGATATGATGTGTATGTGTAATACTGATATATGTTTCTCCCCCTGTATATATAAATGTATGTTCACTGTGATGTAAATTTCAGATTCCAGGTACTAAATGATAATGACTTCAATTCAACAGATACCGCGACTTTACCAGGCCTGATCGATTCTTCACTCACTTGCTAATCCACGATATCATGATTACCCCCCTCTTCCCCCTTTGACATTTATTATCAAAATATATTCTTGTTTTTCACTTTGAATTGGTTTTTCCATACGTACCCAGCACCATAAAATATAGTTGTGATAACTAGTTGAGTAGTTATATCGAATATAGTTTTCTTTGCGTTGTGTTGTATTGACTATAATGGGAAGTACTCGTGACCCACAAATTCGGTAGCTCCAAATGATCTGCAGAGTGTACTTGATTATTTTCAGTGTTGAATTTACTCAACCCGGGAAAATTTTTTTTTATATAATTATATAAAATTATATATAAATGACTATATAAAATTATATATGAGTTTTGGCCATATATAATTTTATATAGTTTTATATAATTATATATACTGGTATCGAATCAGAGAAGAAAAAAAAAAAAAATACTGGTCCCGGCGGGGGTTGATCCGTGAACCGTGCACTCGCCAACTCTACCCGCTACCGACTGACCCAAGATCTGTTATTGAAATAATGAGCTTAAGCGAATATCAAATATACAAATGTCATATATTCCAATTCTTATTGAACAAAATTTTACATCTGACGTATTAATTATCAATTTTATGGTAATTGAATGCAACAAACACGCAGTTATCATTGAATGATATTCTGTGTGAAATATAAATTAAGTTAGCGAAATTAAATCTATTTAATAAGCATTTAAGTAATTTGATGAATTCAGAGTTAATTTACATGAATGCTGATCATCAATTATTTTAATAATAAAAAAAACATGACAAAAATCCACCAGTAATTTTTTTGATCTCCTGGAAGTGCATTTTTTCAAAGAAAAATTTTCTGTAACAATTATCAATTGAAACGATGTCAAAATTATTCAATATTTGGTAACTTCGATTTCCTTCATTAGAACCTGAAAATTAATCAAGTAATAAAAACCATCATGGAGAAACGTTTTTCTGTGATTGAATTTTTAAATTATATATTTACTTTTTCTATGATAATAAATATAAAGTATACCTTCAATGATCAACGCGTGACTTTTCATTTTTTCACAAATTTTGTATAAATATATAAAAGTTAAGTTTTAAAATCGATCAAGTTTACTCAATATTTCCGAATTGTAATATTTATTGAATGCATTCATTTACAAAGTGCACATTTTTGCGTCAAAATTAGAGAAAGAATATACACTTAAGTGAAAGATGACTTGACAATCATCGATTATCTGTCACCATTCACGTTCATATACTGTAAGTATTTATATGTAATGACAAAAAACTATATGATTATATGACAATAATCATTATATGGGCGTTTCTCTACAAACTGGGCGAAAAACTACCCAAAATTGTCCCCACCACTTTTTTCGCATTTTTGGAAAAAATAATCGAAATGAAATCAACTAAGAACAATATTTTTTTTTATATCCCCCCCAACCACCACTTTTTTCACATTTTTGGAAAAAATAATCAAAATTAAATCAACTAAAAACAATATTTCTTTTTATATCAAATCAACATGTTACAAAACCAAATTCTGAAATCAACATCTCATAAAATTAGCTCACAACCAATAAAATTGGGATAAACTGGCATATTTCAGGCAGGGGACTGTGCGACAGGGGACTGACGAATTTGGCAAAAATACACCATCATGCCGAAACTAAGAATATTCCATAAAATAACTTGCAGTAATGGTAATATGACTTCTACCGTTAGATGTTATCTAGCTGGAAAGGGTGAATAAAATGATTTATTTGAAAAAAAAACCTCGCCAGAGGACTGTTCTTTTTAGGGTTACAGACACGTCATCATCACACTGAACGCCAAAGACGACTAAATAAGATAGCGCTAGAGCGCTGTCTGGCATTTGCTATGAACTTCTCAGCGCTAACATTCAATTTAACACACAAATCGTGGCGAGGGTGCCACACACCATTCAAAATCATTTTTTTTTTGTGCGACAGGGGACTGTTAGCAAAAATCAAGGGACAAACTTTAGCTCACAATTTCGGCGTCAAAATAGTAAATTGAAAAATTATAACCATGTAAATTGTAAAATGCCTTTATTATGGACAACTATACTAGAGTAGTATTGAAAAATATTATCCCTGGTTCACTACACGTCACGAAATAATTCCGATTTTGCATCTGTGACATGCCAGGGTACTGTTTTTTAGGGGTGTTGATGTGAAAATTTTCCTTTTTATGGATTCATTCTAATATTTTTAGACTATTGGCTCTTTCAAACAACTTGTTAATATGAATTTCGATAAAAAATAATATCGAATTCGAGTCATTTTATAGGTGAAATCTTCGTGGGACACGATGTTTCCCAGTTTGTGGAGAAACGCCCATATATTTTAATGTATAACAATGTATTGTTTTATACAGTAATATAAAGCCATGCGATACGCCTATATATAAAATTTTATATAGTTTTATATAATCATATAAACTTATATATATTTATACATATTTATATATAAATATCTATAATTTTATATAGTATTATAAAGCCATGCGATACCCCAGCGAACACAGTTATGTAAACGTAAGGTAACTTACATCTAACTCAATATAACACGTTACATAGCTGGTTAGTTGCCTGCTACCGCTGGGTTAGTGGTAATTTCCCGCTCAGTTCAAGGTGGCAGGTACATAACATACATGTAACCGTGTGATATTTCCAATACCTGACAGTAGCCTTATAGTTAGGTAGCAGATGGTAACACGCTATATAGCGTTGTGATAAATATGTTAGTACGCGCCATATAGGCTTCAAATCTCAACTCGAATCCATTTCGAAGAATCCACGCACGAAAGAACAGTGAATATGCCAAAAGATTCGATATATTCACTGAACTTTTGTATACGGATTCTTCTCAATAGATTCAAGTTGAGATTTCATTAAATAGCCATAATATATTCCCATATGTTTATTAGAAGCTGACGACTTTATTTCGCCATTTAGGTATTCGATATGTTTATTACCACTATATCTATTCTACAATAAATACCGAATATCTTTAGGCATTTTCAATCACTTGTGAGCAAGATTACAACAAGGGCGTGAAGATGTATGAAAATAATTTGTATTGTGAGGCACACGTGTATAAGCACAACCTAAAGTAAGGTTAGAATTTCATTATTAGTCCATTAACTAATATTTCGTATACTACTAGTTCGGACGCTATTATTGATAATTTGTACGTATAATATATAACCTACAATTTTTGAGTATTGTTTTTGACTGACCACGACGGCACAAATTTCACTCTCTTCACTACGAAAACTCTCTCTACCGCGCCAGGACGCGGTACCAAGAGCAACTGCTACGAACCGCCGCGCTCATATAAACTTAGAATTGCATTAGCAGCAAATGTTATTTTACATTATTGTTGATGCAACGTAACCGATGTCATGTTATTTAGTGGGGCTCCGGGTACATTACAGTTACATTGCATTCGTTAGTTGAGAGATACTAACAAATGTTACATTACAATAACATTGCAGCAACGTTACCGACGTTAGGTTGCTTTGTGGGACTCATGTTATATAACCAGATGGTTATGTGTTTGCTGGGACGCTTTTATATAGAATTTTATACAGTTTTATATAATTATATAAACATATATATATTTATACATATTTATATATGAATATATATAATTTTATATAGTAATATAAAGCCATGCGATACGCTGTTATATAAAATTTTATATAGTTTCGTATAATCATATAAACTTATATATATTTATACATATTTATATATAAATATATATAATTTTATATAATCATTATACATAACTATATGAAACTATATTTAATCATATAAACTTATACATAATTATACATGATTATATATGATCATATAAATAAAAATTTTCCCGGGTAGAGTTATAATCGATTGCACAGAATTTAGGATTGAAATTCCCACAAGTGTCGATGATCGTGTATTTACTTATTCTCATTATGAAAAAAAACTTTACCGCTAAAGTCCTCATTGGTATTACTCCAGGAGGCTTCATTTGCTCAAAATCCAAAATAGCTGGAGGACGGAAGTCTGATTCTCAACTAAGGTAATGGTACCAATGCTCGGACGGGTCTCAATGTTCGGACGGTAGTCCAAATATTTCACTATATTAGCAATATAATTGACAGGTAACCAAAAGTGACGATTGTATACTATTCAGCCTTCAATCAATAATTGATGTTCTAAAAAATTCTACGCTCAATAACGACTTTAGTAGTAAAATTAACGAGAGATATCAACGAGTAGAAGTCAGTCATACCATGAATGCACTTTTCTAAAACGATGAGCTAACGAGTTGCGATAATTTATGTTATAATAGGGGTTTATTTTGATCGATTTCTAGACTAGACTTAAGACCGATCGAAAGCGAATCAAACAAGCTTTTCGATACCGTCGTCACAAATCGGTTTTGATAAGGTTTTATGTATTAATTTGGGCGTTTCATTATTGGGACATTCATTACACGTATGTACCACGGTCGAACTCACTGAGAGAAAAATATGGTTGATACAACCATAATTCTACCATAAAACCGGGTGTGTGGAGGTGACATCAATAAATTATAGTCAAAAATACCCACGGAAATATGATCCCACGAACTATAAATTATTGTCAAAAAATGACTTAATCAATATAGTTGTTTCAACTATGCGTAGAGTTCAACGAATTATAGTCGATATTACTATACCTATTAAGTAAATTCAACACTGAAAATAATCAAGTACACGCTGCTTGCATTATAGTCAATACAACACAACGCAAAGAAAACTATATTTGATATAACTACTCAACTAGTTATCACAACTATATTTTATGATGCTGGGTATGTATGGAAAAACCAATTCAAAGTGAGAAACAAAAATATATTTCGATAATAAATGACAAAAGGGGAAGAGGGGGGTAATCATGATATCGTGGATTAGCAAGTGAGTGCAGAATCGATCAGGCCTGGTGAAGTCGCGGTATCTGTTGAATTGAAGTCATTATCATTTAGTACCTGGAATCTGAAATTTAAATTACAGTGAACATACATTTATATGTACAGGGGGAGAAACATATATCAGTATTACACATACACATCATATCACATCATTAATACAAGAGTGAGGCGGCGCTTGGAAGTGAGATCTTTCGCGTCTATATATACTAACGAACTCTGATAAGTGGCACTCGCGAGAATATTAAAAGCGGTGGTCGCCGCCTCACGACAATATATTGAACTAATGTACACGACCATACACATATCGTTGCTGTTTTTGGCAGCATAGTGCAATATACGATACAAGAATGGTAAGAAAAAAAGAACAGGACTCTATCGTAGCAGGGCTAAGAGTCAACTGAGAAAATGCTCCTTCAGTTCCAGCATGAACTTTAATTCAAAAGCAAGCCGCGTTTTCCGATGTAGCGCCGACAAGCACAATGTATGCAGTATAAAGCCTAAAAGGCGCCATACTACAATGTATCCCAGTTTAGTACGACAGCTTTCGCAAATCGTCGTTTTATAATTTTCTCGATATCGCATATTCGAAATTGGTAAATAATAAATGTCATAGATGCATAAGTTAAATAACGCCTATATATATATTAGAGTGGTCCAAAAAAAAAATTTTTTTGTCTATCATCCCAAAATCTTCTTTTAGATATGAAAAAAATTCCCCTCAAAGCGCAGCTTGATATCTCAATTCTCCACTGAGCTCAATGAATTTTTATTTTCCCATTTAAATAACACGTAAAAAATTTTTTTTTCGTTTTTATACGGTAAAAGTACAAAAAAAATTATTTTTTGAATTTCTCATGAATCATTCTTGTAGGAAATTTAATTTTCTACAAAAAAGTCCTGAAGTAGTTTTTTCGTCATCCTAACGGGTAAAAAGTTATTAAGCTTCAAATACTAACAATCTTCCTTCAAATTTACTAAGTAGCAAGTATTTGAAACTTAATAACTTTTTACCCGTTAGGATTACGAAAAAACTACTTCAGTAAGTTTTTGTAGAAAATTAAATTTCCTACAAGAATAATTCATTAGAAATTGAAAAAAAAAAAAATGTTCGTACTTTTACCGTATAAAAACGAAGAAAAAAAATTTTTACGTGTTATTTGAATGGGAAAATAAAAATTCATTGAGCTCAGTGGAGAATTGAGATATCAAGCTGCGCTTTGGGGAGGATTTTTTTCATACCTAAAAGAAGGTTTTGAGATGACAGCACTTGAGACGAAACAAAAAAATGTTTTTTTTGGACCACTCTAATATATATATACATTTTAAATAAATATGATATAAGTCATTTTTTGACAATAATTTATAGTTCGTAGGACCATAATTCCGTGGGTATTTTCAACTATAATTTATTTATGTCCCCTCCACACACCCTATTTCATGGTAGAATTATGGTTGAATCAAGAGTTGAAATCGAATATTTGTGTAGTTATTTTGACATAAAGCGTAATAGAAGAGTTTTTACTAAAACGATTGAGTTTTTACTAAAACGATTGTCAGACTCACTGCTATTGTATAGTTCACAGAACCGTTTAAGGATTGTGACTCCAACAATAAACGTATTGTAATGTATTCATAGTATGGGCCAATAGGCGATACACTAATACTAATACATGTCATGACATAGAGTAGCGTTAACGCGCACTATCGCTCACGCATAGCAGATCACCAGCTATGACGTCACAGCAAATATATAAGGCGACCGTCTCATAGCTCGTCAGCGGATTCGTGCCAGAGCGGCCTGCCGTCTCATTGTATGACTCATAACTCTCAAATTTTTAATACCTCGTCGTGAGCGGATTCGTGCCAGAGCGGCCTGCCGTCTCATTGTATTATGCATAATTCTTAAATTCTTAAATACCTCGTCTTGAGCTTAGCAAGTGCCAAAGCGGCCATATTTAATCAATTAACTTCATTGTTCGGATAGATAGCCAGAGCGGTATCTATACTATTTAGAGTCCAGAAAATTTAATTGCAATAGCTAAAACAGCATTCCAATCAAATTCACATTCCACAAAACGAAAAAGCAAACACAAAGTCCGGCACATTGTGCCAGCGCGCGATAGGATAAGTTAGGTCAAGTACGAAAAAAGATTCCAACATCATTATTATTTAATGTTTCACATTATCTTTGTTTTTTTTTTGTATTATTTTGTAAAAGAGACATTTTCATTTTGAAGATCATAATTAAAAATTATGAAATAAATTAGGGAATGATTTTCGATCATTCAAAATCATCAGCAATCTGATCTTCCCTTTCTATTTTCTTACAACCTTGTTCTAATTAACTTTCTTTATTTTTCAGTAAACTTAAAATCATTAGCTAGATATTAGTATCGGTGCGTTGATCTCATCCAGCACGGTAGCTCTATAGCACCTACCCTAGTCTGGTGAGTGAGACATATCCCAGATCTGATTAAAACGGTATCGGTGCGTCAAATTCAACAGCAAGATAGCTCTATAGCACCTATCTAAGTCTGGCGAATTTGACATATCCCAGATCCGTAGGGAGGCAGCTCTGTTAGTGAAAAATCTATCCAAGTCTGTATTAGGGTTAATTAAGGGTTTTTTCAACTTTTCCCAGAGGAGCTCCAAATATCATAACCCGTGACACTGTACTCACGCGAACTAGCATAATTTCACCAGCCTTCTGCTGGTGAAACATATGCAATAAGTTACAGTATGGTAGCCTGATTCACAATTTATCTGGTGGAATTCACTATATTTTTAGTCAATTCAGAATAACTTATTTCGTTTGGTTATTTCAATCACATATTTATAGTAGCATCAACAAAAAAAAAAGTTGATTAAGACATAAATATGGTTAAGTGAACTAATAAAATTTAACTACACAAAATTTCACCATATACTATATATTTTTCTCTCAGTGCTCGTGTCTGATTACTGGTACGAGAGCACGCAGCCGCAGAGACCGAATGATCGGACGCCGAGCGTTGTTACCTCGGGATCGCTCGTGACAGTTCGAAAAATTTTATTTAATAAAATAAAAAGAGAAGAAAGAAAAATAAAATGAAAAAATCATGGATCTGGAGAGTTGATCAAAACTTCAATGAAACGAAAAAAATGAACCAAAGAAACAAACAAACATACACACTGTGACGTTGCAGATTAGCTGCCGTCACTAAGGTTCCGAAAATCACATATTTTATTAGTCATATCGCGAGAGAGAGTTTTTACCGCCGTCTAGACCCTCGGAATACAAGTGACACACCTAGAATAAGCAATAGAGCCAGACTAATTTGAAGTGATTTTCTGTTAATGTACCGCGAGAGAGAGAGAGACAGAAGATAAAGAAGACGCCGATTCCGAACTTAGGCTGAAAGAACTTCCGCCTTGAGATGACACGGTACGACATCCAGTACCGGATCCAGTATCATGGATAGTACCGCAACATCTACGAGGAGGGCTGTCGACCTTGGTCGAATATCGCTAGTTAGCGTATGGGACTGTTACCCAGTTCTGCCAGCCGACGCATCCTACTGCCGAAGCATCTGGGTACGACCATGGTGGACAGGGTGGTATGTTCAGACACTACCACCCCACCATGACAACTCCAGCCTACATCACCCGCTCCGCATACCATCAGTCGACGTCATTCAAAGTCTGGCATGAAGACGAGTGCGTAACGTATCGCTGAAGGACGTACTACGTGAGAATGGACGAGGATAGCGTCCCGCGTGATCTACCAGGTCGCTAACAGGTGGAGACTCAGTGAGACACCTGGACCTGATAAGAGTCTGCAGTCGGGTAAGCCAGAAGAGGGCCTGCCGCTGCGGAGTATATCCCGAAGGATTGATATCGCTTGGACGGACCCGCTCAGTAAGCGCCAGGGCCACACCCTCCGCCATCATCTCGCCGCTGAAATAACGCAGAACGGTTGTTCTAACGCAACGAAGTCAGAGACCTAACGCCTAACGTCAGGCAAGAAGTTGACGCCTTGGGCCGAGCAGCTGACGAGCTGCTCGTTCATGGAACGTTTTTCGCAGGGCCAATCAGCTCATTAGTTGGTCCTGATAGGCTCTTGATTTTCAAAATCAGGAAGGATCGTCGAGACGTACCGAGGTATCGCCTAGCCTCATCACTTCTACGTTTCGCTTTGAAGCCACCGGACACGGAATTGCTCTCTCTCGCCTAGTCTCTCGCATAGTTTTCGCTAAAGTTTATAAAGTTAGTTAAGTGTGTGCTATTAGCCGTACATCGCTAAGGTAAGGTCTTCATGATCTGTAATTGCTAGAAAAACCATAAGCTATCGCTGGATTTCAATTATTGTTAGTTATCGTTGCATTTTTGATGAGAAAGTCCATCTCTTCAGACTAGTTATTAGCATTTCAATTAGTTAACCTACTAGTTAATACGCCTTATTTGTGTAGCGTACAGCCTACGGGCTACGCGATTCGTTTGAAAGTTTTAAGATACGAAATCCAGCGAAAGCACTTTATAAATTGGCTGTAGTAATTAAGAGTATCTTCTGTCTTGATAATTTTCCGCTTATTAGTCTGATTTGTACGCTTAATTTGATTTTGATTTGCTAAATATTATTTGAGAGCTTGTTCTTGCTTAAATTCTCGTTTTGAGAATATCTAACGCTTTGATTTATTTGCTATCTTTGATTTAGTAATTTATTAGTAATTAATTAGTATAATATCGCATGGTGTGTCGCTTGTAATTCCAACTCCCCGAGGTTGGCTGAACCTAGTTAGTCGTAGTTTTAAGTTGTTCATTTATTAATCTGCTTAATTATTTTCTTATTCTGTTTGATTTCTATTATTCTGTTATTCTATCTGATTCTTTGTTCTATGTGATATATCTGATTTATGCAATTTATTTACGCTAAATAACACCCCGATTTTCGCTATATTGCATTATAATAAGATTACTGTCGCTAAGTAGTATCTTCGATCTGATATCTTAATTATTCTAGTATAAATCTGTTATTAATTTAGCTTATCGCATCTCTCAGCTACTTCTGAAATTATTTATTGAGTCATTATATCGTCTAATAATTAATTAATAACGCTAGTGTGCCGCATTAGAAAAGTTGATATTGAGTGTCGTATCGCTCGGTGATACGTAGTCTGAAAAGTAGTGTAGCTTGCATTATATCGCTTCTACGGCACAGCTAGCTAACCGGCGTGTTTACGTTCTTTTGTACCGCTGCGTCGCGGTAAGGCTCAATAATATAATATTCTTACTTTTGTTAAATTCAGTATTTTCCTAAGCATTGTTCCAACCGCTATTATTCGATTAGTATTTGTAACTAGTATTTTGATAACTAATTCTGCGTAATTCAACACTTCCGATTATAGTCGAATCTTTTGTTATCGCTAAATCTGTATCACACTGCCAAAAGGACAATATACGAAATCGCAGATTTCACTGAAGGAAATTTATATCTGGTATTTTATATTTTATTTAATTAGTTAAAAAGGTGAATCCACCCACTCTACCACTACCTTAGCAAATCTAAGCTAACCAGAGCTTTAAGGCCGTCGTTCCGGCAATATATTAGTTTGTTGAGTACCGCTGTGTTTTAGTTGATTTCTGTGAAAACGACACTTACGTGTCTGGCGCCCAACACTCTCGTAGATTTTTATTAATTAGTAATTTGTTTGAAGGAACGCCGTATGGTGCGGAGTTGAGCTCTGAAACTCCGTTACAATACATAAGGGACGTGTCTGAAAATTGAGACATGACAGTGTCCGAACACGGGGACGTAACGCTAAAAGCTGACCGAAGATCGGTACATTTGCTATCGTTGAACATTAAAATGCATGAAAATGAGAATAATTCCCGTGAAAAAATATTCTGATCAGACCATATCAGGCCTGATATAAACTGTCCATATCAGACCTGATATGGCCTGATATAAAAATTGGCCATATCAGACTATATATGCTTTGATATAAGTATATCAGACTACATATGACCTGATATGGGCATATCAGATTATATATAGTTAGATTTACATATCGGCCCAGAGAAGGAAAAAAAAAAAAAAAACTCCCCGCCAGGGATCGATCCGTGAACCGTGCGCTCGCCAACACTGCCCGCTACCGACTGACCCAAGATCTGTTATTGAAATTAGGTGCTTAAACGAATATCAAATATACAAATGTCATATATTCCAATTCTTATTGAACAAAATTCTACATCTGACGTATTAATTATCAATTTTATGGTAATTAAATGCAACAAACACGCAGTTATCATTAAATGATATTCTGTGTGAAATATAAATTGAGTTAGCGAAATTAAATTTATGAAATGAGCATTCAAGTAATTTGATGAATTCAGAGTTAATTTACATGAATGCTGATTATCAATTATGTTAATAAAAAAAAAAAAACATGACAAAAATGCACTAGTAATTTTTTTAATCTCCTGGAAGTGCATTTTTTCAAAGAAAAATTTTCTGTAACAATTATCAATTAAAACGATGTCAAAATTATTCAATATTTGGTAACTTCCATTTCCTTCATTAGAACCTGAAAATTAATCAAGTCATAAAAACAATCATGGAGAAACGTTCTTCTGTGATTTAATTTTTAAATTATATATTTACTTTTTCTATGATAATAAATATAAAGTATACCTTCAATGATCAACGCGTGACTTTTCATTTTTTTACAAATTTTGTATAACTATATAAAAGTTAAGTTTTAAAATCGATCAAGTTTACTTAATATTTTCGAATTGTAATATTTATTGAATGCATTTATTTACAAAGTGCACATTTTTGCGTCAAAATTAGAGAAAGAATATACACCTCAGTAAAAGATGACTTGACAATCATCGATTATCTGTCACCATTCACGTTCATATACTGTAAGTATTTATATGTAATGACAAAAAAAACTATATGATTATATGGCAATAATCATTATATATTTTAATGTATAACAACGTATGGTTTTTTATACCGTAATATAAAGCCATGCGATACGCTGTTATATAAAGTTTAATTTAGTTTTATATAATTATATAAACTTATATATATTTTGTAACGTGGCAAACGTTTAGACCTCCTCCGTACCAACCTAAACGAGCGTATGTATCCCCGAGAGCCCAAAAGTCCCGTTAGCTAATTTGAATACTGCCGCCCTTCGTCCTAGCGACGCCTTATCGACCGTAGATCCTCGGATTGGTCTATCGATGACGGCTGGCGCTAGCAGGACGAACGGCGATAAGCAGCAATTAGCATCCCGGAAACGAAGAGCCATTCATTGCCTAGCCGCTGAGTAAAATCCACGTGCCATCATTGCAATTGAATCGAGAGAGTGTTTTGTAGAGTGATTTTTGTGTATTACGACCCCTGCTATTTCTTTGGACTATTGCTTTTGGATTTTGGACTGGTTTACTGCTGATATTCTGTATACACGACCCTCGCCTATCCCCGGACTACGAGCCAACACGAGGCAGAGAAACGTGGGAGATCAGGTAGGATCTATCCAATCAATCCGACCAGGTTTAGTCTCAATTATTCCCCTAGAGTCCCTAACTTCCTTTGGAGTCTCGAGATTAGAGTCAGGAAGCTCTTCGTTCCCCCAGTACCGTCTTTAGTCCGGCACGTTCGAACTTGTTGTTGTTCGCTAAGTGGCCGTCGATTCTGCGCGACAGCGTTCCGGCTTGCATCGCCGCTGCGCAGAAATTCGCCAGAGTAGAGCCGCCGCCATATTGCCCGGGTCTCTGACGTCACGCGTCGCAGATAGTCTGCTGCGGGTCAGAGCACTCTCGTGGCCGAGTCCCCAAGATAGTACCGATTCCCTTCCCCTCCCAGCGGTTGAGTGATCCGCTGTCTGTTAGAGACTAGAAGCGTAGACTTCGAAATCAACGTGACAGCTAAGCCTCCAGCTGGTCGCAGCGAGGAAGGCTACCCCCTTTACGTCTGTGATAACCGTCAACAATACTGTTCCTAGCTTTATTATAATAATTCCATACTAATTGAGAGTCGAGTCGTGATTGTGATATTTGAGATTTATATAGTAGAGTAGAGTCATTTAGTTTATTTCAGTTTCTAGTCGTTTATTTTATTTAATTTAGTTTATCGTTTATTTAGATTGTACAACATAAAATAGCGGTGAGAAAAGCCGAAGCCAGGTGATAGGCTGTACAAATTAATATCACCTTTTTCTTTTTTTCTTTTTAATTAATAAATAATATTCCAATTTAATTCGTATTGTGTCAAGTGTTTTTATTTCTCGCCCCCACGAACTATCCCTCTACCGATAGCTAGCCGAAGCAAGAGAGAGAGAGAGAGAGAGAACTCTGAGCCCGGAGTCTGGCGCCCAACAACTACATCCTAGAGCTAGTCGGAGGAGGTAAAGCGTTGGTGCTAATTTCATAACTGATCGTAGTTCCTGCGGGTAGCACCCGAGCCCGTAGGAATCGCTGTTACAATTTATACATATTTATATGTAAATATATATAATTTTATATAAACATTATACATAACTATATGAAACTATATTTAATTATATAAACTTATACATAATTATTAATTATATATGATTATATATGATCATATAAAATTTATTGTTCCTATTTTTTTCTCGTAAAATCCGCTAAACCATTATATTAAAGTATTATTGCTCATATCAGAACTGATCAAGCCGTACCAAAGAACTATATGTGAACATATTAGACTAGATATGGCCGTATCTGTCGAGATCAGGCTAGAGACGAAAATTTTTATACAAAGGAAACACAAAAATAACTGTTACATATGCCCATATCAAGGCTTATCAAATTATATCAAGCCTGATCAGAAATATTTTTCCACAAGTACATCAAAATATACATATCCTATCAGGCTATATCAGGTCTTATCAAGTTATATCAGGGTTGATCAGAAATATTTTTCCACAAGTACATCAAAATATACATATCCTATCAGACTATATCAGGCCATATCAGGACATATAAAAAAATTATATATGAACTTATCAAGTCATATCAAGCTTGATATGGGCATATCAAGTTGATAAGGCTTGATCTGGCCTGATCTGGCCAATTTTCATATCAGGCCATATCAGGACCTATCAAAATTTATATATGGGCATATCAGATCATATCAGACCAGATATGGATATATAAAAAATTTTGATATAGCCTTATCAGGTCATATCAGGTCTGATCAGAATATTTTTTCACGGGTTAACATTTTCGCAGTTATTGTATGTGTTTTGGAAACTAGAAATTATGAGTTTGACGATGGTTCTAGTCATTTGAAAAAAAAAACACTCTTTAAATAACTAATAAATCCTCTAATCTAGGAACGCTCTTAACCGTCCGATCATCGGTACAGTTACCTTAACAATTGAATCAGGATTGTTGGATCTATTAGAACATGGTGACATAGTTTTGGCTGATAAAGGCTTTCCCGAAATTAAGACAGTTATTGATACAAGTGGTAAAAAAGTGCAGATGGTTATGCCGCCGTTTTTAGAAAAAAAAAAAAGAATTTTCAATCGAAGAAACTCAAGAAACATACAGTGTAGCTAGCGTTAGAATTCACGTGGAAAGAATCATGCAACGATTGAGAACTTATCAAATATGGAATAAAATTCCAGAAAATTTATTTCATTGTATAGATGACATCATGCACATCTGCTGTGTTTTAGTTAATTTACAACCTCCAATATTCTTAAGGGGACCAGTACAGCTTGGTTGAAGATATTTCAAGTACTCCAGAATCACTTTATTTGTCAACCAAAGTTTATTTTACATCAAAAAAAATATTTCTTCAAAATACTGTGTCGTAAGGTTTCAGGTACACCGTTGATCCAATCCAACGTTCCGACGTCTCAACTTCTTCAGACAGCAGTTCCACATCTTATGAACGCGGGGATCTGAAAAAAAAAAAAACATGTGAAAACTTACAGTCAATTATCTAAAATTTCCAAAATTTGAGCTACTAATTTGCAAATATCTGAGCCAAAACAGACACATTCAAAAATTCCCTCGTTCATATGATGAGGATTTGTCACCCGAACAAAATGAGCCATCAAACATCCCAATCGGACCAACGATGCTCCTAAAACCTTACGACACAGCTCTAAAAGTATAGTTTTGAGATGAACGCGTTTGAAGTTTTTGCAGAAAAATTGGTAATTACTTATCTGGAGGCTCATACATCAAAAAGTTCGTCATAGAAAAGTGAGGTGAACAGTTTTGTTTTAAATTTTTTTTTTTTTTTCAATAAATGTTTTTTTTTAATAAATTTTTTTTTTCCGCAAACAATTTTCTCGGAATTTGTTTTTTCTTGCTATAGCAATCAACCGTTGTTTTTTGCTGGGGAACATCTGCGGCCTGTCTTTTCAGGGGCAGTGTATTCTTCTAGAGTGTTGCCATCTTTCCTTCTCATATCAAATTTAATAAATTCTTCCCATTATATTCGAAAATCTGTGAACAAAAAGAAGAAAAACTTCAACCACCCACAAGTCAGCAGGAGCGTAGTATGAATAATAGATATTACTATTTGGATTGGATACTAACTTTTAGGTTATAGTACACTTTTCGAAGCACATCACCCGTACAACGATAACACGCTCGATATTCAATAAATTGATGATTATTCAGTACTAAAAAGTACTGTTTTTATACGCTGGAAAGTACTGTTTTCATTCATTTTTTTCAATTCCGAAACACTGAAAAACACGGGAACGCTCACGTAACCACGAAAAATATTGAACAAGTAAAGGCGATCATACACCATGTGATCAATATCAGAATCAAGCGCCAGCGCCACTTGCGCCAGATCGCGATAGCCAAATGACGAACTTTGGGCGGCAACTTCGAATCCTTGACGATTTCGTTGAAGTCAATTTTTTCACAGATACAGAAGATATTGAGGTAACATAAACTGCAGAAAACGAAAACCTCATTATTTCGAAAATTCAAGCTGCACTGGTCCCCTTAAGTAGAGAAGATGAATAAACTGGTGATCAAAATAAGTCAAATTGGTGAGATAGCTGTTTAATTAAGACCCGTTGATACGAATAAATATTTTTTTTTATAAAAATAAAACTAAACTTACGATTAAAAGAATTTTATTTTGTTTATATTCAGATTTATCAACAGCGATTTGTATTTATTCTAACATAATAAAATTCTTAAAGAAACTGTTAGACTGTTTAAAAACCTAATAAAAAATTTGTAAAAGTTATGTAACAAACAATAAAGCTCTTTACTTAATGTATCGATAGTTAAGATTAATATTATAAAGAAGGATATATTTATTTTTTCATATTGCTAATATCACTTTCTTTAAAACAGCGCTTATGGAGCTATCTTTCATCTATGTTGTCTTTATCATTATTAAAGATATTGATTTCACTGTTGTCATTCATATTTGTAACATTCTTATTTAGGTCATTTTCATTATTAGTTTTAGCAATTAATGCGGCATATAGAGCAGGTAAATAGTGCTGGAAATAAATTTTTTCGCTCTTTACAATAACTGTTTGTAAAAATTCTTCATCTCGGTGTACTTGAACTGAACAACTACCGTTTTGCACTAGTGAATACACAAAAAGATCACAAATAGTCATCCCACTTACGTACATTTGGACTTGGATTTGCGTATAATAAGGATCATCCTTTTTCAGTATCAACTTGTCATCAATAATTTGTAAATACTTCACGTTACAGGCCTTATCGACAAAATTAATCACAGGCTTTTTTTCACATGAAATAGGACATTTGAATTCTACTAGTTTGGAAATACATCCATCTTCTATAACTATACCATCTAGACTCGCACAGAGCCAAGGTTGAAATCTGCAAGCAACTACACCAACACGTATGACAACGCAATTATAAACCTGTTCATATTTTTCTTTGGCATGAGATTCATATGTCAAACCATATCTGGTGGAAGCACAATGAATTTTTTTAGGGTGTAAAATATCTGATACTAGACTCTCGATGGTTTTTTTTTGACCGTACCTTAATACGGTGCACATTTGTACTAGTAGACATGAGGCTGAAACTGGCGGCCACGCGAAGCGCGTGAGTGAGAACCGCTGCGCGCCGTACGACTGAAAGCAGAGAGCTGGCGGCCGATCGCTTGGCGACTAAATATTAGAATAGAAATTTATGTAGGCTGATTTCGAGTTGAAATTTTGCAGACGTACTCATCAATGATATCTGAGCCCGGAAATAATAAAGAAATCCTGAAAACGGCCTTAGTAAAATTGTTAAAAATTAATAACTATTGGAAGACGCGCGGAGGTACTCAGACTGCTCTGAGAAGTTGTTGCAAACGAATTTCAAGTTTAGATTTGGTAGGCATACTCAGCAATGATACCCGAACCTGAAAATATTCGACGATCCCAGGGGATGGCCTTTCTAACGTATTTGAAAATTGTTATCAACTAATCGGAGACGCGCGGAGGTACGTAAACTGCTCTGAAAAGATGTTGCAAGCGAATTTCAAGTTTAGATTTGGTAGGCGTACTCAGCAATGATACCCGAACCTGAAAATATTCGACGATCCCAGGGGATGGCCTTCTTAACGTATTTGAAAATTGTTATCAACTAATCGGAGACGCGCGGAGGTACGTAGACTGCTCTGAAAAGTTGTTACAAGCGAATTTCAAGTTTAGATTTGGTAGGCGTACTCAGCAATGATACCCAAACCTGAAAATATTCGACGATCCCAGGGGATGGCCTTCCTAACGTATTTGAAAATTGTTAATACATATTACGCCGTGTATGGGGCTGTAGGAGCGGAAAACGGTGATAAGTGGAGAGCCCTCGCCACGCAGCAGTCTAGTGCCAAAGTCACGCCTCTAGCGACCTGCGCAGCTAGTGGGAAGATGCGCGTGAAATACTGGCACTGCGACGTGTTTGTCGGCAGCGGCGTGCGCAACCAAGGTGGGGAAGCGTTATTTGTGTGCGTGCAAATACGTGTGACGGGGAAGTCGCTCGTACGGCGATATACCGCGCGACGATATATCTAGAGTTTACAATATTATACTTACGGCAGTCAGGCTGGAACACTTAAGCTTCGTGACCTCACGTGTTTACATACTTACATTGCAATACATGCATTAAGAAGTGCATCCGATCAGTGACAACCGCAGGTGCCAGATTGGACTAGGTAAGTAATGAAATATTTTCAAAACCATATAGTCATCATACATACTTATACTTTAAATACACACTGAAAAAAACGGATAGTCGCAGCAAGTATCTGTTGCATAGCCGTCGGCGGATACTCGCACTCCCTATCTGTATCTCCACGAACGCCATATTATGATGCTTCGGAGCAAGGCTGTATGAGATAGCCGTGGTAAGCATCAAGATAGGCACTCGAGCGATCCCTTAGATGTCTGTCATCTACTAGATGTGACCGGCGCGTCAGTTGCGTATGTCGCGAAATATCTGGCCTCGATTGATTCTTATCAAACTCAAATAAGCTTCGATTCAGCTTAACCGGTATCAAAAAGCATCTCGAGCCTATAATGATATTAACAGAGACTAGATGAGCCTCATATAAAACTAATCCAGCATAAATGATTCTGAAATGAAACGATTCGAGACTAAACTGAAGTTAGATGTTGTAAAATAACAAATATATGTTAATTTATAGATCAATATAACATCAAACTTCAATTGACTTAATTCGTTTCATTTCAGAAGCTATCTGATAGATACTTGCCGCGCTTATCCAAGATGGTTCGGCTCACAATACTACTAGGATGCGGAGCACAGCCATCTAGCATGCGGAGGCTAAGCAGAATACGGTGACTGCAGCTATCCGTTTTTTTTCAGTGCACTGTAAAATCGAGAGAACCTGACATGAGTACACTCATACCAAGACAATGAATAATGAAATTGTCTATTAGCTGTTGGTTTATTGGCAGGAGCATTGAAACAGGCTAAGCAACGTGAGTCAATCTTAATTGAATAGTACAAAACTTGAAAATCGAAAGTGTGGCGTTATTCACAATACGTGCAATCAAGCGTTAGTATGATCTTATGTTAGTGATTTTTAGTAGTATGAGAAGTTGGACGGATAAATCCATACTAAAGCAATGATAACAGATAACAGCAAAATAAAAATTGAGCACATGCAATACAACATTCAGTGAGGTGACTGAAGAACATTATCTTAATCCTAAGGGTTGCATTATTTACGGAAGTGTGCTTAGATGAAATTAAACTTGAACCCTAATGTGGCATTGTTTTGCAAGGACATATAGACATCCTCATCATACACCGAAACGTGACTAAACTATACGAGATATACTGTAACATTGCATGTTACGACAGGCTCCTCACCCCTTAAACGACCTTAGCGGAGTGGATGAAAATGAGAGAATGAGTGGATAGACCCCGAGGTCCGATAGAAATTCCGAGAGGCGACCGTGACCGACTAAAGACTGTTGAGCATATTATTTATTCTTTTGTTTTGTTTTACGACTTTTCTCTAACATGTGGGAGACGAGGCCCAGCCGACGGCTAAAATACTGTGACAGAGACACACCACTACCGACGCAAGACGTCCCAGTATCGACTGTTTGGATCCTACTCGACGAACGCCACCCAAAAGCTTCGGAGGATAGTTAGTGGCCACGCTACCTCCTGCTATTAATCTAGAGGACACGGGAGAGTGCCAAGGGCACTCTACAACGGGGGATATCGGTGGTGGAAGAGATTCCCGCCACCAGGAAGAGCCTGCATCCCGTGAGCCTCCGACGTAGCAAGCTAAAATCATCGTGGCGAACTTTGAATTACGCGCGTGGCGACCACCGGTCGCCATGCTTAAGGGATCCTTCGGTCGATACGAAAATCGATATTTGGCCGTAACACGAGGGCGCTGATTACCGGCGCCATGCGGTCTAGTCACTCTTCGTTAGACTAGCTTCCGAAGCACTTGCGTCGAGCAAGAATTAGTTGCGTCAGTAAAATACTTCTTTATATTGCGTTTGAGCCTCGTGGGCCTTCGATTAGGTATCGGTGTGAGTGTGCTTTCCCGAGGAATAGTTCCCCAGAGGGATAAGGAAGATGTTGTTCGAGAACGAGAAAGCCTCGTTCCTCAGGTGGCTGGAAGACGGTAAGCGTTAGCCATTCTTACCCATGCTAATTTGGATTCGGCAACGGCCGTCAGCCATATTGCCTTGAGCAGCCACGAGGCTAATTAATATTTTTGGAATCGAATTAAACCGATCTCCGAAGGGTAGGCCGTCACCAGTGTCCCCATGTATTAGAGTTTATCGTTCGAGTTATTATTTTCCTGAGAAAAATCGAGTATTTTATAGTCTGTTAAGTTCGGGTTTGATATCTGTCGTACACGAGTGCGACAGAGATAGTCGTAGTCAGTCACTGTCGCTCTCTCTTCCTCCCGTGGGGAGAGACCTAGCTATTCGTTATTTGGACTTCGAGTCTTTGTTTTTCGGGTTCGAGTTAATACAGAATTCTAATTAAATAACTATCGCGTTATTCGCAGAGTTAGGTTAAGTTAGTTTTAGTAAGCTCTTGTAAATATTACTTCTTTAATCAATTTCTTATTCTCTATTCTTTATTATGAGCCGAAGGCTCACCCATTGTAAATACTAGCCTGTTAATTAGTGGTAAGTTCTACTCGTGTAGTTTATTCAACGTTTTAGTTGAGATATCGTCCCACGAGGACCGAGTTTGTCGAGTTATTTAATTATTTTGCATGATTTTCCTTGTTATTGCTCTCCCACGTGGAAGCTAGTAGTTTATTAGATATTGTAAAGCTCGTCAAACGTGGCCGGGTCACTTTTACACGACCTGTGGCCGTTCTTTCTACGAGGGAATTTATTCCCGATTGTTAAAATTATTATTTCTATTTCTTTTCTATTTTGTTGAATAAATTCTAATTTTTTTATTGTCAAATTCAAACGCTCGAGTCGTTATTTAACGTCCCGCTAATCCTTCAATTAATCCTGACCCCTCTCCGCGGTACTGTAGCTAGCCGACGCTTTACGTACCCGTAGGTTATCTTTTGTTTATATTTTTGAACGTGGCGGTTATCCGCCTGGCGCCCAGCATATTTTTCAGGTAATTAACGTTGGCCAATTGTCGAGTGGATGGTTCTCGGAGACTGGTTATCCGGTCCAGATCCGAGGATCAAATAAAATCCACGTCACAAATTGGCGCCCAACGTGGGGCCCTGAGAAAATAAATTGTAGTTTTGTTGAATAATTATTCGCTTTTGGGTAACGGCTTCTCTGTTGCCAAGAGACTTCGGGTCAAATATTTAGTTTTCTCTGTCTACCGGAGAAGGATCAGCGGCGCGTACGCTCGCAGCGACTTTGTATTGAAGCCGTACCGCGGCAATTCTTTTGTTTATCGTAGCGATTCAAATTCTCTTATTTTATTCTTCGGGTATTTCTTTTGATTTACGAAACAATTTTGCGTTCGGGAATTGTTGAATTCTCTCGAGGGATTCGGATTTTTTTCTACGTTTTGGTTAAATTAATGAATAAATTTTTTTTTGCCGTGTTCTCTCCGAGAGAGTAAAATACTCGATTATAGCGTAGTACAAAACGTTATATGCGCAGGGACACTGGACACGGACCCCTAAGCTTAATATTAAGAGCCATTCGCTATTATTAAGATTATAAAATAATATCTGCTTGTTATTGAATTGTTTTTGTTTGTTTTTTTTTGTTGTGTAATATTTCCTTGTGCATGCCTGGTGGTGGATAAATTGTATCAGGTGATCGAACAGCGACGAACCGCTGTAAAAATTAATATTGAGTACCAGCGAAGTCCTACCATAACGATCACCGGGGGAAACAACCTTTAATTTGCAAATAAACAATCTCAGATAGCTAGCTAGCGTGGGTATTGTCTAGAATCCAACGACTAACTTGTTCTGTATTTCGGGTTCGTGAAAATATTCTCTAACGTGGGGGAAGAGCAAAGTCCAGACTCGACGGACTCTGAGTACACCCCGCGCCGAGGGGAATGTTTACGCGTCGTCATTGCGAATCGATTCGAAAATCATAGATGTCGCGTAAATTCACATTTTTCGTTCTGGCTGTAGCAGTGGTGCTCAGGCGTGGGTTCTGAGGACCATATGATAGCAGTGGTTATCAACTCACGGCTACCTCGACGAGCAGACTCGTCGAGAAGATAGAGTATAGCGCTTTGAGTATGTTTTAGTTTTTTTTTGCGTATCTTTCGGGTTCGGGTTCGGGTTTAGTTTCGAGTTCGGGTTCGAGTTCGAGTTCGAGATTGCGTTTAGTTTGGCGATTAACTTCAAATCGAGTAAATTTTTTTTTTAGAACCGTTATCGAGTTCTGTTAGTGAGTTTTGATCTTTCGTTTGATTTTTGTTTGTTGTTGGCAGAAAAGTCGAATTTTGAGTTCAGTTTTCGCGTTTCGGGTTATTTTTGGCGTAATAATTTTTTTTTTGCGAACGTTCGTATTATTTCTCTTTCGTTTCGGAAGTTAGTGGTGTCGACTGAGTCCTAGATTCCTCATCGAGTCATGGCGTCAATAGATACCCCGTACGGATGCGCTTTGTGGGATTTAGATCACGCGGAGTTATCCCAGCTGTTGAGTTCGCTAAACGTAAGCACCACGGGCTCCAGCGCAGAGTTGAGAGATCGGTATTTGCGACATTGGCGGCGGCGCCAGGGCGAACTCACCATCCCCTGGGAGCCTGAGGACGAAACGATTTTCGCCTCAAACGTTGGATCGCGACCGGGTGGTAGCCAGGAGCACCAAAGAAACCCTTCGCCGACCCGGGTTTCGTTCGCGACTAATTTCGAGTCACGACCGGTGACGACAACAACCACGAGCATCATCTACACGACAGCTCAACCGGTTATGTCGACCATCGCCGACCCAAGGCCTGCGAGGAGTGCACCGAGCTCACCCCCGAGGCCAGCGAATATACGCGCCGGTTTAGATGAGAACGACGCATATCGGGATTTTTATAGCGACCACGCTGCACTCCGGGAAATCCTAGCCGAGGAAAGACCCGAAGTGATGCCGCGACGATCCACAGCCAACCCGCGGGCGTTAACGGAATACGGTCGCGAGTACCTACGCGGTGCACAAATCGAGGTCTTACGCGACAACAGGCTCCAACAGCTAGAGCTAGAGGACCGATACCTTAGATCTGAGGGCCGAGCGCCTAATCGAACGAGGGGAAGGCCAGAAACAGTAGAAATTAGCGATAGCAGGGGCCAACAAGACCTCGAGGGTCTAGTACAAGAAGTACTGAGACGATTACCGCGGGAATCTCTTCCGAGAGGAGCGGTGGAACCCCGGGAAGATAGGGAACGTCAATCGCGCGTAGAACTACGGCCGACCCAAGGCCACACCCGCCGAGAGGTCGACTTCAGGCAAAACCGAAGCCTGTCGCCGGTAAATCCTCAACCGATCATTACCCACCCACCCTCCCAAGGTAGGCATCCCAGCACGAGGATGTGGGATGACCCGCACTCCAGCTGGGAAGACGTGACGACACCCGCGCGTTCGCACTGTAGAGACCGAGCCAAGGAGGTGGTCGAAGCGTTACGAAGGTGGAACATAAGGTTCGGAGGTAGTAGTGAACAAAGCGCGGAGGACTTTTTAAGCCGTCTCGATGATTGTAAGAGGTTCACTCCATTAAGCGGCAAAGAAGTGATACAGTCTCTGCCGATAGTATTCACGGGGATCGCCTCGGAGTGGCTACGACTCGAGCGAGATAGCTGGTCGAGCTACGAAGATTTCCGTCAGGAATTTAGAAGCTGGTTCGGCGACGAAACAGTAAATAAAAGATTCCGTCAGCAGGCCGCGTCGCGTACGCAGGGCGAAAACGAGTCGGTGACCGACTACTTGACCTGCATTCGGGGGTTATTAAATCGTATGACTAGGCCATACGCGTTGGAAGACCAACTAGATCTAGCATTCGAGAACCTTAAGCCGGAGATTCAGAACTTGTTAGACCGGAATCAAATATCCAATTTTAAAGAATTAGCTCGGGCTGCCACTGCTAAAGCAAGAAATTTAGCATCCTCGCGGGCGTACAAGCCACCCCCACCCGCTGACGCCGACGAGTCGTACATGTCGGAGCTAGCATGTAAGGCTAAGGCCAAGCAAACGAAGAAAGCCCAGGCACTCGCGGCCGTGTGTGAGTCTGTCGAGAGTGCGGAGGCACCGGAGGCGCCGAAGGCTAAGTCAGCTCCAAAGACGAAAACGAAGGGCGGTAAGAGTCAAGGGGGGGGGAAGATGGCCTTGGAAAAGGCCATAACAGAGCAACTCGCGGCAATTCAGGCAAATTTAGAGAAAAGAATAGAGACCGCGACCGCGAACCTACAGCCTCGGCAGGCTAATCCAACCGCTCCGACATACCCCGTAGACGCGAGGGTAGCTACGAACACCATGCCAACAATGGATGGTGGACCAGCGGTCACCTGTTTTAACTGTGATCGCAGAGGTCATATATGGAGGGATTGCCCAGCGCCGAGGGTTCGTTTTTGCTATCATTGCGGTAGAAAAGGCGAAATAGCGACTACGTGTTCGCGTTGTCATCCGGGAAACGGAACTGGGGGCTCGCGAACAGGGCAAGGGAGTCACCCCCAATAGAAAACCCGAGCCCAAATAATCCTTATACCGAGCCGGATGCAGAATGCTTTCCGATGCAGACTCTTGAACTGCAGCCACGCTGGTTTTTAACAGTCAAAATCGGGAATTCGAAGGTTCGCGCTCTAATAGACACCGGGTCTTCCAGAAGTTTTTTAGGAGCTTCGGGAAAGAAAATCGCCGAAGAAAATGGTCGGGCCTTAAGCAAACCAGCTTTTGAACGGGTTATACTGGCAAACGGCGACACCGAAGCAGTCTTAGGGGAATTTATCGTGCCGATTGAATTGGCAGGAATAACCCACGAGCTCGCGATTCGAATCCTCCCGTCGGTAGCGTGGGATTGCATCCTCGGTATGGATTTTATTAGATTATTTGAGTTAGAAATGTATGGCGGAGACGATACGTGGCGTCTAAAAGAGGGACCGACGGAAACTAATCCGTTTTTCGAGTCATTGGCAGCGACCACGGGGTCAACCAACGCGTGCTACGGCATAGCAGAGTTAACTTCAGCGGAGAAAACGGTACTGGAAGAGTTTTTAGAGAACGAGCTACCTGCGGTCACGGGCCCACTAGGATTAACAAGCCTAGCTGAGCATACCTTAGATACGCAGGGAAACTCGCCAATTAAACAAAGATATTATTTAGTATCACCGGTGGTACAAGCCGCGATCCATGCTGAAGTTGACCGTATGTTAGCCGAGGGCGTCATCGAGCCTTCACAAAGCGCGTGGTCGAGTCCCATAGTCATGGTCAAAAAGCCGAATGGCAGTTATCGTTTTTGTTTAGACTTCCGTAAAGTAAATAGCGTCACAAAGAAGGACGCCTACCCGATCCCTTATATTAACGGGATTTTAGATAAATTACGTGCCGCGAGGTATATTTCGACGATTGATTTGAGTCAAGCCTATCATCAGATTCCCTTGCACCCAGATAGTCGCGAAGTCACTGCGTTCACTGCACCGGGCAGAGGCTTATTTCACTTTACGAGGATGCCATACGGACTCACCGGAGCCCCTGCGACGTTTCAACGATTAGTTGATAAATTAATTACACCGGATATGGAACCACATGTTTTCGCGTATTTGGACGATATTATTGTAGTGACGGACAATTTTGTAAAACATATAGACTGGCTCAAACGCGTTTGTGATCAAATCGCGAGGGCTGGTCTAACGTTAAATCCCGATAAGTGTGAATTTTGTAGAGATGAAGTAAGATATTTGGGGTTCAGAGTTAATAACGAGGGTTTACAAATAGACCCCGACAAGATCGAACCGATTGTTAGTTATCCGGCACCCCGGAACTTGAAACAATTGCGACGATTTTTAGGGATGGCCTCGTGGTACCGCCGATTTATTCCAGCGTTCGCGGGCTCCTCGGAGCCATTAACGCGGCTTTTACGCAAAGATAGACGGTGGGAATGGGGCGAAGAACAAGAACAAGCGTTCAACGAATTAAAATCCGCGTTAACCTCAGCCCCGGTATTATCGTGTCCTGATTTTCGAGTACCTTTTGTAGTGCAGACGGATGCCAGCGATTTTGGAATCGGCACCGTTTTGACTCAGACCATTGACGAGGTCGAACGAGTCATCGCATATGCGAGTCGTACTCTTTCTGAAGCCGAGAGAAAATATTCGGTGACAGAAAAAGAGTGTTTGGCTGTAATTTGGGCTATAAAGAAATTTCGCGCGTACCTTGAGGGGTATCATTTCACGGTGATAACGGATCACAGCAGCCTCCGATGGTTGCATAATTTGCATAATCCGACAGGTCGGCTGGCTAGGTGGGCATTAGAGCTCCTGGAGTATGACTTCGAGGTCATACATCGAAAGGGAGCTATGCATCATGTCCCCGACGCGTTATCGCGCATGTACGAAGACGAGGTCGAGGACCTCGCAGCCGTGTATGTAGCCGCGATTAATGAAGCTCAAGATCCATGGTACAATAAACGCGTACAAGAAGTTTTAGAGGCCCCGAAAAAGTATAGAGGATGGTCAGTATTCGAAGGCCGACTGTATTATTTGCGGCCGAATCCGGTGACAGAACCGATTATGGAAGAACTGAATCCGTGGAAATTAGTATTGCCCGCCGAACATCGCGACCGAGCGTTTATCGAAGCGCACGAAGACCCGCAGGCTGGGCATCTCGGAGTCGAAAAGACTTATGCGAGAATCCGCGAGGATTATTATTGGCCTGGCATGTTTAGAGATATCGTAGTCGCGGTGCGACGTTGTCAGCAATGCCAGCAGTGCAAAGTCGAACAGGCTACACCAGCTGGTCTGATGGGAGATCGTGTAGTAAATCAGCCGTGGACAGTAGTCGCAGCTGACATAATGGGTCCGTTTCCTCGTAGTCGATCCGGGTACGAATATTTGTTAGTCTTCGAGGACTTGTTTACAAAGTGGGTAGAGTGCACTCCGTTGCGTAAAGCCACGGGGAAAAACATTATCGCGGCGTTCGAGGATTTAATTTTGTCTAGGTGGGGTACTCCGGAAGTATTCCTCACTGATAATGGCACTGAATTCGCGAATAAAGCCGTCGATGAGATGTGCGCCGAGTACAACATTGTACACGCCCACGTACCCCCGTATCACGCGCAGGCCAATCCGGTAGAGAGGGTGAACCGAGTCCTGAAGACTATGATCACGACGTATATTGAGACGGATCACCGAGATTGGGACGTGCATCTGCATGAATTCCGTTTCGCGTATAATTCTGCAGTGCATAGTTCACTGAAAGTAAGCCCGGCATTTTTAAACTTAGGTCGTGAACCGCGGCCTAGAGTGCAACTTCGACGCGCGGAGGAAGGTCCGGCGACTATTCCGGAACCGTGTCCGGCGAAGTGGGCTGAAAGAATGAACCGCCTACAAGAATTAAGAGATCTCGCGACCCACCATTTACAAAATGCACGCACTAGGCAGGCGCAATATTATAATCGACGTCACCGAGACGGCCACTATAAGGTAGGAGACCGAGTCTGGAAGCGAAACCGCGTCTTATCATCGGCTGCGAACTTCGTAGCTGCAAAATTAGCTCCTAAATTCGCGGGACCGTATATTGTAACGAAAGTAGTATCACCCGTCGTGTACGAGCTAGAGGATGAAACCGGTAGGACACTCGGTCGACACCATATAAAAGATTTTAAACCGTACGTCGCCCCCGAGGTAGACGTCAATCTCAGCGAATCCGAGGTGGAAGACGCATCTTCCGACGAGGCCTGAGAAAACCGTTCGCGTTCGTGTGTTCTGAGTTTGGTACTGAGTATTCGAGCACTATTGGATTCGAGTGTTTTGTTCTTTCTTTTGTTGGTTGAGATAAGGAAATAGGATTTTCAGGAAGCTTGAAAAAAAAAAAATATATTCGGTCAGTTCGGCGAATTAGTTTTTTTTTTTTTTTTTTTTTTTTTTTTCTATATTTTTTTTTGAGTCGACTGCGCCGGCCAATTCGTAGTGGGACAATACTCCCAGTTATCTGGAGCTCATTAGGGGGGTTTTGGTTCTTTTTTTTTTTTCATGGTTTATAGAGTCTTGAGGACTCGGGCATTGACGCCCTGTATTTAGTTTCGTTTTGTTTTGTTGGTTCGTAGTCTCTTATTTTATTTGTTTTTTTTTGTGTCATGTTTTTGGTCAAAATTATTGGTAATGAAATTACAATAGTCCTTTATTTTGCTATTTTTTTTTGTGTGGTTCGTTAGTTTCGAGCTTTCAGATATTAGACTCTTATTTTGATTTTGTTTTTTTTTAGTGTTCGGGAAGTCGAACCCTTCCCTAAGTTTTTGTCTTTCTGCCTTCTGCAGGGGGAGAGTAGCGTGTGATGACTTAAAAATTTAACCGGGGGTTTTCATAAAATTACCTTCGTATTCCCTCCCCGGGGGAAAGTTTAGTTTGTTAAAAAGTTACGTTCAAGCCATCAGATCCAGACGGATCTGTAGACGTAAGACGCGGTGTGCGGCCGCCACTCGGAGTTCGGTCCATGGGTCAGTTTTGCAAGCGCTTCCGCCCCAGTGGTCCGTCTAAGGGGGGGGGAGTTGTAACATTGCATGTTACGACAGGCTCCTCACCCCTTAAACGACCTTAGCGGAGTGGATGAAAATGAGAGAATGAGTGGATAGACCCCGAGGTCCGATAGAAATTCCGAGAGGCGACCGTGACCGACTAAAGACTGTTGAGCATATTATTTATTCTTTTGTTTTGTTTTACGACTTTTCTCTAACATGTGGGAGACGAGGCCCAGCCGACGGCTAAAATACTGTGACAGAGACACACCACTACCGACGCAAGACGTCCCAGTATCGACTGTTTGGATCCTACTCGACGAACGCCACCCAAAAGCTTCGGAGGATAGTTAGTGGCCACGCTACCTCCTGCTATTAATCTAGAGGACACGGGAGAGTGCCAAGGGCACTCTACAACGGGGGATATCGGTGGTGGAAGAGATTCCCGCCACCAGGAAGAGCCTGCATCCCGTGAGCCTCCGACGTAGCAAGCTAAAATCATCGTGGCGAACTTTGAATTACGCGCGTGGCGACCACCGGTCGCCATGCTTAAGGGATCCTTCGGTCGATACGAAAATCGATATTTGGCCGTAACACGAGGGCGCTGATTACCGGCGCCATGCGGTCTAGTCACTCTTCGTTAGACTAGCTTCCGAAGCACTTGCGTCGAGCAAGAATTAGTTGCGTCAGTAAAATACTTCTTTATATTGCGTTTGAGCCTCGTGGGCCTTCGATTAGGTATCGGTGTGAGTGTGCTTTCCCGAGGAATAGTTCCCCAGAGGGATAAGGAAGATGTTGTTCGAGAACGAGAAAGCCTCGTTCCTCAGGTGGCTGGAAGACGGTAAGCGTTAGCCATTCTTACCCATGCTAATTTGGATTCGGCAACGGCCGTCAGCCATATTGCCTTGAGCAGCCACGAGGCTAATTAATATTTTTGGAATCGAATTAAACCGATCTCCGAAGGGTAGGCCGTCACCAGTGTCCCCATGTATTAGAGTTTATCGTTCGAGTTATTATTTTCCTGAGAAAAATCGAGTATTTTATAGTCTGTTAAGTTCGGGTTTGATATCTGTCGTACACGAGT
The DNA here is from genome assembly GCA_963992785.1 of Tenthredo livida. Classification (NCBI taxonomy): domain Eukaryota; kingdom Metazoa; phylum Arthropoda; class Insecta; order Hymenoptera; family Tenthredinidae; genus Tenthredo; species Tenthredo livida. Next base: position 9,211,644 of record OZ023067.1, on the reverse strand, counting down.
GCGACAGAGATAGTCGTAGTCAGTCACTGTCGCTCTCTCTTCCTCCCGTGGGGAGAGACCTAGCTATTCGTTATTTGGACTTCGAGTCTTTGTTTTTCGGGTTCGAGTTAATACAGAATTCTAATTAAATAACTATCGCGTTATTCGCAGAGTTAGGTTAAGTTAGTTTTAGTAAGCTCTTGTAAATATTACTTCTTTAATCAATTTCTTATTCTCTATTCTTTATTATGAGCCGAAGGCTCACCCATTGTAAATACTAGCCTGTTAATTAGTGGTAAGTTCTACTCGTGTAGTTTATTCAACGTTTTAGTTGAGATATCGTCCCACGAGGACCGAGTTTGTCGAGTTATTTAATTATTTTGCATGATTTTCCTTGTTATTGCTCTCCCACGTGGAAGCTAGTAGTTTATTAGATATTGTAAAGCTCGTCAAACGTGGCCGGGTCACTTTTACACGACCTGTGGCCGTTCTTTCTACGAGGGAATTTATTCCCGATTGTTAAAATTATTATTTCTATTTCTTTTCTATTTTGTTGAATAAATTCTAATTTTTTTATTGTCAAATTCAAACGCTCGAGTCGTTATTTAACGTCCCGCTAATCCTTCAATTAATCCTGACCCCTCTCCGCGGTACTGTAGCTAGCCGACGCTTTACGTACCCGTAGGTTATCTTTTGTTTATATTTTTGAACGTGGCGGTTATCCGCCTGGCGCCCAGCATATTTTTCAGGTAATTAACGTTGGCCAATTGTCGAGTGGATGGTTCTCGGAGACTGGTTATCCGGTCCAGATCCGAGGATCAAATAAAATCCACGTCACAATACGTAGGCGCTATAAAGTATAAACAAAATTTATAATAATTACATAGATATTTACATACATGCTCTGACTTCAACAATTCGTTCAATTAGTGCTACATATATATACGTGCTCCAAACCATTGACTAAGTATGTGAGACATAGATACGGCTATATAAACCAAGTTTACGACATGCACACATACCATTTCATTCAGCAGCACTCAAAATTATATTTAAGCTGGCACAGTATTCTAACGTTGATTTAAATCCCAGCGGTGGATTAAAATTGGGCAATATTTTTGTTTTTGAATAGGATTGGTCCAAATTTACCGGGGCTTCCAATATGACGTCTCGCATTCTGTATCGCTCAGAACGAGGGAGTCGATCCCGAGGTTTAAGTAACCACCGTGCTATGCCTTTTCTTGCGGCATTCATATCTTTCTCGGTGAAATGATAAAATGAACTAGCGCATACAGTGTAGACCCACGAGCAGAGGTGAACACCTCAATTTCCAGACAAATTCTGAACTTCGGATTCTGAATACTGTAATGGAACGTTCGACGGTATACACAGAGACCAATTTCCCCACCGAGTAAGTTTTTTTGAACGAGCAGCGCGATATGACTCTACAAAATTGCAGAACCCATCAATCAAATTAGGAGGTGGCATTCTGTGCAGTGAGTCAATATATAATAATAAATCATGAGAAAATACTATGATCAGTAATGTCCAATGATACCCTAAATGTATTGGCCATCACCATACATCGAATGACCAGATGTCCTTCATTTCAGCCCATCGTTGAAATCCGATGCTTAAGGATCCTTGGAGTAATTTTTGGGAAAAGAAGGATTCAAATGTCAGTACTTTGACACTGTTGTCATTTGCAAAATCTTGTGCAAGTACAAAAAAAGCCGTTAACGACATTATCGTCCAGCCATTTTCGTGGCATTAAGGTTCGTAACGAATCTTCGTTCAAAAGAATACCGGCCGCAGAAATGTTATTTGTATTGCACGGAAAATCAGAAGGGTAATTGATGAACAGTGAAAACAATGTTTTGGCTTCGAAATCATTCATCACAGAAAGTGCACCGGATTGAAATTCGCCAGAAATCGGACCTAATTCGTCATCGTCAAAAGACTTTTGTATTGGAATGTCAATTTTGCTTAGCTCAGTATATTCGATTTTATCAGGGTTGAGACTAGAGCTATCATGCGGTTCGGTAATTGGATCTACAGAGCCAGTGGGAATCACAGTTTCATCGTCATTTCCACTTTTTAAATATTTCGGAAATTTCAAATACGTTTGGGATTTTCGCTTCTTCATCCATATCTCTTCTTGAAGATCTGGATTGTTTTTTTTCGCGCGTGTTTGTCTCTCGATCTTCAAGGAAAACTTTCTATCCCGTAGCCGTGGTCGAAGGAAGGACTCCATTTTTTGTATAAATCTCGGCGCGGAGATATGAGAATTTCTATCAAATATATCTTTTTTAACAATTTTGAACCAATTTTCCACGCTGGCATTACTTTCGAGTGACAACCCAAAGTCTTTTAATACTATTGGAGACCACAGTGAAAAAAATGGTAAAATATGTTCGCGTAAATAATAAAGCAATTCACTTGAATAATAGTTGTTCGTCTTCACAACTGAATTATCGAATTTTGATATCTTATCATCGTAGACTGATTTGAAAAAGGAATAAAATGGCGAACCGTGACGTAGTAAATGTATTGAACTGTTTTCCTCATTTAGAGATTCTACATCAAAATTCTGTGAAGCATCAATTTCGATGAGATCATTGCTGTTCAATATTGTCTCGTTATTTATCAGTTTCTGTACAATGTAGTCAAAGTTATCGCACTTTATCTTGCACCCGAATACCATGGTAGCTAACTCAAAAATCATTTTTGCAGAAGCCCTATCACTGCAATGAATCAATCTGCTTATTAACGCGGCAAAAACACTTCGTTGCTGTTGATACCGAAACAAAGTTTTCACCTTCCTCATTACTAGGGCAGTGCAGATCTCCATCGGTTCTGACCAACCTGAAGGTATAACTTAATTCGTTTAACAGTGACAAAGTTCAGATGGCAGAATAAAATGTTGAACTTAACCCTCCTGACCAGTCCGATAAGTGTAGACCATACAAGAGGTATGTAGTATACATTTAAGTATACATGCAAGTTCAAGATTGCCCGTGTGTGGATAACGAGCAGCTCTCCGTGACTTCTGCAGTAGATATCGGAATAGCTATTCATGTCACTGCGTATTGAAAACCACTATTCTAACCTCGCTTCGCTCGGTTACAACGCGGTTTTTCGACGCAGCATGCGAAGCCACTGGGCGTATTCAAGAGTGCCCGTGTGTAAATGAAAAAAAAGCAATTAAAATTAAAAATAATTATCCTATCCGAAATTTCAGAGGATGAGACGCACTAGGACATGTTGAAGCTGATTTTTGCGGCTTCTCAGATTTCCGAGCCCATCTATGCATATTCAAGCACAGAAAAAACAGGCAGCTTTAGGTATAAAAAAAATATATAAAATTAAAATATTTTATATAAAATAGAGCCACTATAAAAAATTTTTGTCGTTGTTACATAGTCAGATCAGTTTCGACTCATATCGGCAGCTGCTGCGAGAAGTGAATGAAAGAATGCCCTATAGGAAAACGGACAGCTCGCCATAACTTAGTGAATTGAAGTTGAAAATGATTGTCCTGTCGGAAATTTGAGAATATGTGACCCACTCGGACATATCTGTGCTGATTTCTGAAGCAACTGTAATTTGCGAGCCTACGCTTGATAAGATAAAAATCAGTACAGAAAATGATACACGAAATAAGACAAGAAATAAGACAAGAAATAAGACAAGAAATAAGACAAGAAATAAGACAAAAAATAAGATGAAGATCAAGACAGAAAATAAGACAAGAAATCAGACAAGGAATAAGATAAAAATCAATACAGAAAATGAGATCGAAATCAATAAAAAAAAATGGGACAAAAATCAAGACAAAAATGAAGACAAAAATCAAGACTTAAAAAATAAGACAAATATCTAGACAAAAATCAAGACAAAAATTAAGACAGAAAATAAGATAAAAATAAAGACAGAAAATGAGATAGGAAATGAAAGAAGAAATAAGATAAGAATCAATACCGGAAATAAGATCAAAATCAATGACAAAAAAGACAAAAATCAAGACAAAAAATAAGACAGAAAATAAGATAAAAAACAAGACATAAAATGAGACTAAAATCAATACAGAAAATCAGATAAAAATCAAGACGAAAAATAATCGAAAAATCAATACAGAAATCAAGACAAAAATCAAGACCGAAAATAAGATAAGAATCAAGACATGAAATGAGATAAAAATCAAGACAGAAAATGATACTTAAATCAATACCGAAGATGAGATAAAAATCAAGTCAAAAAATAAGACAAAAATCAAGACAGAAAATGAGATAAAAATCAAGACAAAAATAAGATAAAAATCAAGACAAAAATCAAGACAGAAAATAAGACAAGAAATAAGATAAATATCAAGACAGAAAATAAGACAAGAAATGATACAAGAAATAAGACAAAAATAAATAAATAAGAATGAATAAATCAAGACAGAGAATAAGACAACAATCAAGATAGAAAATGAGACAAAAACCAATACGAAATGTAAGATAAAAATTGAGACAAAAAATAAGACAAAAAATAAGGAATGTATTTCCCTCACAGCCCGTGAGCTGCTTTATTGAGAGGTTGCACTGTAACTCAATGGCATGGTTTTGAAACACGCGGCGGGTCCTAGCTTTCGGACCATCGCAGATGATTTCTCAGCTGAGAATCCAGAACGTCCGAGTCCGGCGATGAAAGCCGTGCGGAATATCATATTGTCGTGGAAGGAAACTGGTGTGAGTGATCGGCGTCAAAGTTCTACGAGTACTCGAAGAAAACGTGAAAAGAACAGCGTCGAGAGTGGCTCAAGAAGTCGGAATATCTAAGGCCACGTACGGCGCATTGCTCGTAGAAGTCCACAACGGCCAGAATTTGAGCATAATAACGAATATTGTTACGAACTGAGTTAATCATACAAATAAATCCGGCATTATAGTACCAATCCGGAATACAGTAGAGTCCCGCTTTCGTCAGCCTCACGAGAGGACTGCTGACAGAACCGAGAACGTCTGAGCCCCGCCTAAGGAGGCGTACGAGTCGGCGAACGCCAGTGGCGTAGCGAAAGTGAAGCGGTGAGCTGGCTTCGTGAATAAGTGAGTCTGCCAAAGCGAGGTTTATTTACATACATTCCTACACCACTGCCGGAGACCTCGGGCTACGCCTTTGCCTCTCTCTACGTGGCTCGACGCACGAGCGAAGGAGAGCAGCGGTTGTAGAGTGGGAGATAGGGGAACGTCTAGCTTGACAGAATCGGGGCTGATAAAAGCGGGACTCTACTGTATGTCATTTCGGTGAAATGAATATAAAGATGAATTCATTTGTAACCATTTTTTTTTTTTAAATATTTATTCACATACAGAAAATATTCGGTGAACGTAGCCAGTCACCTTCCTACGACAAAACCAACACAGGCACGCACCGCGTGCGTCAGGCTCGTGCAGGAGGGAATGAGGTATGTATAATCGTTGAAATCATGAATATTAACAATATTTACTCAAAAATCCCGCATATGAATTAATAGGAACGCTAATAATTGCTACATAATTCTATACGTACAATCTGTACCCGACAACTGCTCACACAGATTATAGGGGTGTGGGTCGAAAAACCAAAAGACCGGAATTCATAATGACAAAAATCCCGAAAATCGTATAACGGGATACCGTTACTGCCGAGCAGTCATCAATCCTAATTTAAATATTCCAAGAGAACAAATTATGAAGCTTTTGTATGAGGCTTATTTGGATTGATAGTTTTCTCAACTTAGAAATTTCGGAATTTCGCTAATTATTGATGTTGGTCATTCGGTTTTTCGCCACCAACTCGAATGTGTATAACCTTTTATATATAATAAAATATAGCAAATTTATAAATAACTTATACAGGCCGACCTCCAAATAAGAAACCCGGCAATAAGAAACTTTCCCCAGTATCTAATTCGAGCGCTTCCCCCACTCCAAGCTCGAATTGCACTTACGTTCGAATGAGATAGATAGATAGATAGATAGAATATTTATTGAGCGCTCTGGGACGGATCCCCTCAAGCGCTGGCACTTTGGATTACAGTTTCGCTAAAATTTCACATTTGCCTGTGATACATTGTACTGAAGGTATCATAATCTTGCTAGTTCTTTACACAACTAAATGATTAATCTAATATATTATACTATAAATTTGATATATACTAACTAGGAGACGATCAGGCTTCCGGGTCATCGATCTTGACCAAACTTATAGGGGTGATTCCTCGAGCCAAAATAATAATTATCTGCTGAATAACTCTCCGGAATAGGCCTTTACTCGATCAATTCACCTAAATGTACAATAGAAATCAGCGTAACCTGGGTTTGGCAAATTGCCATGAAATAATTAGTTTTTGTGCTGCGTTATGAGATTCTACATTGCACTTGATATTTATACATTGAATACAGTCATTAATGTACATCAAATAGTTGAAATTGAGGATCCCAGCTATAAAAAATCACTTTATTCTGCGGCTATTGACACATTGCTTCTCGTCGGTTATCGCTCGTACAACATTCATTTCGTGAATTTGAAGACTTCTTCCCACTCGAAAGATGTTGAATGCGTAGTCAGTCTTGATACTTTCACTGGCAGCATACAAGGTTCTGTAATTCGCCATAAAGCATCAATTTTATTGCAATATTATATTTATTATTTTAGAAAGTTAGTTTTATTTGAGAAAAAATGTTGAAGTTGAAAAATATCGGGATAGCGTCCTCAAAAAACCGTTTCCTCCGATAATTGCATTCATGAATGAAAATAAGTCAAATCTACAATGTATGAGTGAATAAAATTTAGAGGTAATACTCACTTATAGTCATCTAACAGTCTTGTGTCATGCGGGGTAAACCTAATCGTAAAATTATCCGTTCACAATTGTTATTTCATTTATCACCATGAATTTTACACGTCAGTCGATTCGCATAACCTCAAAAGCTCAAGATCGTAGAATTTAAGATAATTAACCTACCAAAACATTTTTGTTGGTGGCTATCACTTAAATGTACTTGGCGTAAAGTTTTCGCACCTGAGGGGCTTTTAGTGGGTATTCACTAGTTTTCGTACCTTCAAATTTTGTAATAATCATTGCTTGTACTTTATTTTATTTCCTTTATTTGGATCCGTGATTTGGATTTAAATGACAACACGCGTCTGCTAGTTTAGCCATAGAGATATAAGAATAGAGTACGGGAGTCAGCCGAAATCTCGCCGAAGTCAGCGCCATCTACTCGTGACTCTCATACTTACGCCACTCTATACAACTTTTGTGTGGATTTTCTCTTCTATGTCATATTCCCAGATGCAAAACAAAGTGTTGGTTATGTGGTACATGGTCTCGTATCCGAGGCTGATATTTAACAAGAAAAGAAAGTGTTGGTTATAAAAACAATGACATGTGAGCCTAAAGTTCAGTTGAAGAAGAACGACAGAACGAGAGAATAAGAAGAAATGAAACGGAAGAAGAAGCTGATGGTACGTGTCGAATCACGCTCTGAATACCGACAGATTGGTCAACTAATAAACAACTAGGAGTTTTGTTTTCAGATCGATGCGTGAATCTGTAGCTGCATCGTGTTTAATGATGTTACAGTAGAATCGATTTTTTCAATGTACGCTCAAGTCTGCGTATTTGATTCTGTCTGTTATGAAGTTGGTACCAGTCTTCTGTCTCCTTCCGACCTTCATGATTACATAGAGAAGAAAAGAGACAGCAGACCATGGGGCCGATAGAATCAAATACCTATTGGCTTATGATTGATACGTTCTTGTGAAAGGTTCTTGGTAGCTCTGAAAAGTGCTGATTATTTTTGGCGCCATGTATTCATGCCACTGACAGTTATTATTACCTTATTGTTGTTATTGTGTGATTGTTATTATTATTATTACTATATTGTCGATTTTTACACGTTCGTGAAATATTTTGTGCATTGACGAGGATGATACAACTCGTAAAAGCAGTGGAAGCACAAGTATTCCCGACACCAAGAACACTTGATGAAAGTAACGTACTTTCCACTGCAATCGCCTGTAGCTAACGCGCACTTGCACCTACTTTTGAAGGGCTTTTCTGGAAAACACACCTCCTTGACATTCATGAAGATGTCTCTGTTTTGGATCAACTTGGAGGCAAACCAGGCGTACTCTATCATCTGATTGAAAATAGGAGCACAGAGTTGGTTCACCACGAGGGACTGAATTTTGATCGCATCTTCCCGACTATTAATTTGCCGTTGCTCTTGTAACAAGTACGTGCTGTTTTGAAGCTCCTTGATGAGAATTTTGGCTTGCCTGTGGAAGTATACATCTAGAGGCTGACAATATGGTGTGCAGCCAGGTGGAATCACTTTCAAATTACAAGTCGATTCCCCGTACTGATCCTCGAATTTTCTGAACAAGTTCTGATGGGATTGACCACCCCAGCTGTCTACTATGAGACAAAAGTTATTGCCTTCTACATACGGCTGCAGAACGTGGATCGTGTAGGAGTCGAATAAAGCTGTGGTCATCTTTCCCGATTTAGAGCAAGTCACATGAACATTTTTGTACTCACTGGTGAGTGCCTCGACCTGTTGACTGACTCTGGGACCGAATGTGCCTTTGGGCTCTTGCAGACAGATGAACGCTTTTGGCAGCAGTTTTCCAGCAGCAGTAATGGTGTATTGGACAGTGTAAGTATGAGTCACTTTATTCAGATCGCCTAAATATACCTCAACACTTTTTTGCCCAGTGTGCTCCATTGTGCGATGCACATCAGTTCGGTACTCACAGCCCATTTGATCTGTATTTAATATATACTTGGGATCAATTCCGCAGATCGAATTCACGCAGTCAGTCTGAAATTGCTCCGCTGACTGTAGCAGTTCCTCCAACGATCGATTCTCCGTAGATTTGACACGTCTGGTCACTTTTCGCTGACTAATGCGAAATTCTCGTTTGAATCGAGTCGTCCAGGGTGTTGAGGCGGTGAAATTAAAATCTTCAGACCTGTACTGCATAGCAGCCTGCATAGCCCACTCCTGTATGTTTCTAGTGGTGACAGGTAAATGTTTTTGACGAGCTTCACAAAATCTTTTGTAGGCCCATTTTTTTATTGCACTGCTTTTATCAAAATGTGTCCCCCCTTTCAGAATTTCTTTCTTCCATCTCGACAGTTCATCCATTCTTGTCAAACAAGCAGCGCCCTTAGCTTTCAGAGTTTTAAATGACCACTTGGGGTGTTCTCGAGCAAGATTTACAACTTTGATTTTTTTTTCCAGGTCAACGGTCTGATATTTAGCTTTCTTCTCTTCCGGCTCGTAATCACTTGACATCGGCTGGCTGATCGATGTAGATGATCCTATTGAAAAAAACAGTTTCACATTATTTTAGTTATTCATCGTTAGTTAAGAGTACATGTATTTATTTATTCATTCATTTATTTGTTTATTCATTTATTTATTTATTCATTTATTTATTCATTCATTTATTTATTCATTTATTTATTTATTTCGAAGTAGTTTATTAGTTATTTATTAGTAGTAGTTAATTCATTAATTATTTTTTTTACACATTTAGCGTCTGTTAATTCGTTTTTTTTTTTTTTTTACTGTTCGTTAAGTTAAGTTAGGGTCTATCGATTAATTTTAGTTTAATTATTGTTTTCTATTTCCATTGTATTCAGAAAATAGATGAAATGAATTCTAAATTTTTACCTGACAGAGATGTTTCTTGACTACATTCTTGACTTCCAACACTTCCGCAATCCTGAGAGACAGCTTCCACAGATTCCTCCTCCCGAAACAATTCTTCTACTTCGACCAGCTCATGGTCCTCAACTATCTCAATTAATGAGTTCGCCATCTCATCACCCAAAAGCCAAGCTTCATCAGAAATATCTGTTACAACTTTTTTGGTGATAATTCCCTTACGCTTAAGGATCTCAATGCAAGCGTATAGAATTTCGCTGAGCAATTGTCCTGAAGATTCATTCAAATCTTCATTTGAAGGGCCAGCGCTCGGCCCACTAGCCATCTTTCTCGATATACGAGAAATTACCAACAAAAAGTCAACAATAACAAAAACAATGGAAAAATAACAACAATAATAACAATAATAATAACAAGTTTAACCAATTAACAACGATAAATTAACAATATTCGTAATGATCCGAAGGGCAATCCAATAGTCGCAGAGGCACAGAATAAGAGTTGTAAATTCGAATCGTGAACCGAAACCCAAACAGATGGAATGTCGCATTTCCATTGGCTGTTGATACGAATTGTCTAAACCGGGACCAATGGAAAGTCAGTATTTGTTGAGATAATGGCTTCGCGGTAGCTAACTGTTTTTTTTTTTTTTACTTTTTCGGAAACAAGACTCCATTTCTCGTCGTATTTCATATGCCGATAGTCGAAATAATAATATTAATGATTATGACCCCTTATAAAAATAATATAATATTATTTTATTGATTGTATCCGAAAAAGTCCGAAAAAAACAGTTAGACACCGCGAAGCCATTATTGAACATTACAGAGTCATCGTTTATCGATCGAGATCTGTCAAATTAGGCTACTTACCCGATAGGGTTTCGGCCATTGAAGGATCTGATTGATTGAGATTTGTCAAATATGTAGAGTACTATATAGTCGGGAGCTGTAAGTGCTGGTGAAAATATTCAAGAATGAATAATTATAGAGAGTCATATATAGTGAAGAGTAGTTGCCAAATCGCATTAGAAAATGTTTTTTCGCAGCAGAATCTTTTCAAATCGGGCAGTCGCCTATGATGGTTTTATCGGCCGGACAATTTAACCTCACTTATGGTGACATAATGCCATTTCATTAGATAAGTATATAATATAGCCTTCTGAGATAATAAATATAATATTGCAATAAAATTGATGCTTTATGGCGAATTACAGAACCTTGTATGCTGCCAGTGGAAGTATCAAGACGGACTACGCATTCAACATCTTTCGAGTGTGAAGAAGTCTTCAAATTCACGAAATGAATGTTGTACGAGCGATAACCGACGAGAAGCAATGTGTCAATAGCCGCAGAATAAAGTGATTTTTTATAGCTGGGATATTAAATTTCAACTATTTGATGTACAATAATGACTGTATTCAATGTATAAATATCCAGTGCAATGTAGAATCTCATAACGTAGCACAAAAACTAATTATTTCATGGCAATTTACCAAACCCGGGTTACGCTCATTTCTATTGTACATTTAGGTAAATTGATAGAGTAAAGGCCTATTCCGGAGAGTTATTCAGCAGATAATTATTATTTTGGCTCGAGGAATCACCCCTATAAGTTTGGTCAAGATCGATGACCCGGAAGCCTGATCGTCTCCTAGTAAGATATGGTAATTATATAATTTTGGTTTTGACTAGTCCTACTCATAACGTTAAATCTAAGACTAGTTCGCCTTTATTTATTTATTTGTGTGTTTTCGTGTGTGTAGGTACAAGAGTGTATGTGTGTCGTGTCTGTCGGCCTATATAAGTATGTGTCTGTTCGAGGCTGAGTGGAGTGGGTTAGATATGCCATGGAGGCCCACTCCGCGAGTCCCGGCATTTGCCCTTCGTCCACAGGGAAAATCATGGCCCAAATAACCTAAGGAAGGACTCAGTCTAGGTGACTAGATTAAAGGACACTAGCTTGTGTCTGACTAGATAGTAAGTGATTGAACAGGTGATATTTGAAAGTGACTAGAGTTTTACAGTTACGGATGCCAAGCGGTATGTTGTTCCAGTATGCAACGCCTTCATGTGTGAATGAGTTTTTGAAATATTGAGTCCTACACGGTTTGATAGCTAGATTTTCGGATGGTGCTCTCGTGCTTCTAATCCCTACTTCTGTTTTATGCTTGAATTTACTTTTCAGGTACAGTGGTTCCTGAGTCTTCAATACATTGTACATCATACAGCCTACTGTCGGCGCGTAAAGGTTTGGCCCCTCTGTTTGAGTGATCATAACTTCTACAGGAAAATTGGTAGAGCATCGAGTCTGGTAAGATCGGAAAGCGCCAAGTTTTCTGCGTCCAATGGTTGTTTGCAAATTTCCGTGTAAAAATCGTGAAAGCCGTTATGATCTCCGAAAAGTTAAAAAACGTAGTTTTTCGGAGTCCATCACCGTACGTCAACTTAAACTCGTCACCGTTTGTCTGAAATAAGTGTAGAAAATCTGGAAAAATTTAGAAATATTCCCTGAACCTTAACGAACATGATAGAGGTTGGAAATTCCAAAAATATTCACAAACCTGGACGCCAGGTGCAAAAAGGTCCAACGGTGCGATTTGGGGAACGGATCGGTACGGGCGAACCTGAGCCGGCTCAAAATTTTCGTCAGGATATACACTTTTTGATTCCATAATCAGTTTTTGGTTCGCAATAGTGTACTTCCAGTAATCGACGTCAATATTTTTTCAAATTTGCACGGGGCCGCGTGTGTCCCAGCCGCGATATTCGTCGCTGCATTTCCCCCCACGCCCCACCCGTCGCAAACTCTATTGTTACTTCAGCTTATGCGGCTACTGATATACAATGTGTATGCAGTCGTGAATATCGATTTTAATACCAAAAAAATCTCTTGGAGATTGAAATGAATTAAATTAAATCGATGTAAATTATAATTTTCTAATGATGGAACGTATTTTTGGCGAGCGCTTGGTGTAGGTATCAAAGTGTACAGGAATTGAGGAACATTTTATATGACCATGGAAAAAAAATTATATTCCATACAATTTCCAGAATGTATATATATTTTTTCAATACGATTCATTGAAATATTTTTTTCAAAGGATTAGTCAAATAACTCAATGAACTATAGCAAATGTTATTATACGACTTTTCCACTTCACAAGTTATGTATTAGTTTTTCCATAGTCGAAATTGACGAAATTCAATTTTAAATAAATAATGAGGATACCTGTAACAAATAATCGGCACATAATGATGGTTGGCTTAAGTCAATGCTTATGTTATGTGTGTATAATGAACATTTTTCCGGGTTGTTCTTTGAAATAATAAAACACGATGGTTATCTCTATAAAATAATTTATTTTGCTGAGAGCATAAAAAAGGGTTCAATCACCTTAAATTAATACTTCACTCTTCAGCACATTGATATAAAAATCTCAAGATAATAAAAAAAAATCTCGAACCCTTCCTTCACCAGAAAGTACAATCAGATTTCACTCGAAGTGGTATATATTTTGTATGTATTGAAACGTTTTGTTTTCTACTCACTCTTTCTGGAAGAGAAAGAGTGATGCTTTTCGCAGGGATGAGGTTCAAAGTTCAGTTCTAAGCCTTCGATGTTTTAGAATTCCTCAGATGACAATTTTCTCGTATTTGACGAGATAGAGGTCTTTTATCACTGGAATTAGCGTTGTTGTAATCGGGAGTCTGGTGTCATCGGAGGGCTAATAATAATGAAATAATAATAATAATAATAATAATAATAGTTTTTTAAAAGATCTTTGCAAAAGAACTTGATACCAGTTTTTTTTCCGACCGCGCACAGATTTCCGGGAAGTCATTGGGCAAAAAAAATCTCCGACGTATTTTTAAGTCATGAAAGAAAAAAAAACTACGATTCGGCTACTCAAGAATTGTTTTACGTTGGTTTTTCGCACAGTTATTCAATACTATTAGTATAAAATATTATTCATTATCTGAATATATATATTTTGATATTTTTATTCGTATCCTATCCATTCATATTTTTTAAGAATTAAAATATTTTTTTAAAAGTATTATTCAAATAGCTCATTGAACTATAGCATATTATACGACTTTTCCACTTCACAAGTTATCTATTAGTTTTTCCGTGTCCGAAATTGACGAGATTCAATTTTGAATAAATAATGAGGATACCTGTCACAAATAATCGGCACATAAAGATGGTTGGCTTAATTCAATGCTCATGTTATGTATGTATAATGAACATTTTTCAGGGTTGTTCTTGAAAATCATAAAACACGATGTTTATCTATATAAAATAATTTGTGTATATTGGAACGTTTTGTTTTCTACTCACTCTTTCTGGAAGAGAAAGAGTGATGCTTTTCGCAGGGATGAGGTTCAAAGTTCAGTTCTAAGCCTTTGATGTTTTAGAATTCCTCAGATGACAATTTTCTCGTATTTGACGAGATAGAGGTCTTTCATCACTGGAATTAGCGCTGTTGTAATCGGGAGTCTGGTGTTATCGGAGGACTAACTTTATTTTTTGTGGGTGTGAGTATGTCAAGTGTAAATATCGCGTGTGTCTGAATACGTGGAGTATAAATATTGTATGAATGTCTAACTATTCTGTTGCCAGGTAAACCCACTACTTAAGACTTATCTGACTGACAGCTGAACGGATATTCTCCAGAATTCTATGTGAATTTAGTTTCATATTTTTACTGACTCTAATGAAGTTGAATTTCGTGATAAATTATTCTAAGAGGTAATTTCCTAAACGGTTATGCAATGGGTAGGATACTCGCTATGGAATACGATTATTGAGCCTGGCCTATACTCAGAGGATGAACTGTATGTCCTCATTCTTAAGATGCTTCATTCAATCGTAGTCTCATCGTCAGATTCGAAGTCAATGTCTGTTTCTGATTCAGTATCTTCATTGACGTCTATTATCATTGGCTCGACAGCCATTGCCATCGCCGACTCGCTATTGATGTACTGTTGTTGAATGTTTTCTGCATGCCTGACACAGTTTGGCCATAGATCTGAGGGAATATTGTTTATAATATCTACACATAATCGATGAACGTCATTTATTTCAAACGTTTTGTTCTGTGTAGCGACTTTATTTTTCACGTATGCCCATATCAGTTCAATAGCATTGAACTCGCAATGAGCAACAGGAAGCCACAACAATTTCACTCTGTCACCCCTCAGTTCTTGAATAATTTTTTCCAGGAGATATTCCTTAGGATAGTGATAGGAACGAGACTGGAGGAGCAAATTCGCTTTCGTCAAATCATTGAATGATGCTGCATATTCTGGCAATGGTATGTTCCTGTTATGCATCCATTCAATTATTTTCGCCTTCTTCCATGCTGTCGTGGGATTCCGATAGTCCGGATCCAGCATGGTGTGGTATGGAGCTTGATCTATCACGATAACTGATTTCTCCGGTATGACTGACAATACATGGCGGAACCATTCTTCGTAATGCTCAGCATTCATTTCGTCGTGATAGTCCATACTTCCCTTCTTTCCAACGAAGCACTTCATGCAGTCATCCGCTAGGAATCCCTCTTCGCTCCCAATATGCAAAATAATCACTCTCCTGCCAGAACCAGAAGGTGTTACGAAACCCCCACGAAATCCCATAACCAGCTGAACTCCGCTGCGATATTCATCAAAATTATCACGATGATTATTGTCAGGTTGGACGTATTCAACCCATCCATGGGTACGAGACTGATTAGCACCGCTCCATGTCTCATCGGTATAGTAAATGTTAAGGAGTGGGGTAAATAAGGTTCACAGAGTCTCTAATCACGTATAACATATTTATTCACCGAACATGTACACCTGGTAACAGCCAGCACAAGACTGGCCTCTGTACCCTCACGTACACACACCCTGGATGGTGTGTGTACGCTTCGATACACTACACTCCTCCCTACTTAACATTAGTCTCCATATTCTTTTTATTTGATATCCGTTTTGAACGTCTCATCTCCTTAGGCTCATTCGCAACCTCTCTTTCATACACATTTGGAGGTCTGTTCATTATTTGATTTGCATGGCGTCTATCCGTACCACCCGCTTCCCAGGTGACCTTGTACGTCACCGGCCCTAGTTTTTCGCTTATGGTTGCTTCTGACCACGGCCTGTTTTATTTGCCAAAATTCTTTGCCCACACTTTATCGCCTATCTCAAAGCTTGCTTGTCTTTTTCCCTTCTTATTTCTAATCTGACCTTGTAATTCATTATTCACCTTATCTGTTATGTTTGGTCTTAACAAATCGAACCTTGTTCTCAATTCCCGATTTATCATTAATTTAGCTGGCGATTCTCCTGTAGTGCAATGTTTGGTGGCGCGGTAATCAAATAAGAACATTTGAATTGCGTCTTCGATATTCACCCCTTGCCTGCGCAGGCTTTTAAATTTTTTCTTGAAGGTTTTTACTAGATTTTCCGCCGCGCCATTAGTCGCCGGGTGTTTTACTGGTGATAGACTGTGTTTTATACCCGATTTTTTTAAGAACTGACTGAATTCTTCGCTTGTGTATTGAGCACCGTTATCACTGACTACTTGTTTCGGTAATCCGAATTGTGCAAATAGTTTTTTGAAACACTTTATCAAGGCTTCCGAACTAATGGAATTTATTCTAAAGATCTCTGGCCATTTTGAATGCGCGTCCATCACCAGTAAAAACTGATGGCCTTCTAGTGGCCCTATTAAATCTGTGTGGATTCTCTGCCACGGGGTATTTGGCCATTGCCATGGATTTAGTGTTACCGATGGCGGGTTATCTCTCTCTTGTATACATTCCTTACATGCATTCGCTACCGATTGTATTTCGTTGTCTATCCCTGGCCACCAGAAAAATGACCTTGCTATCGATTTCATTTTCACTGTGCCTAAGTGGGTTAAATGTAATTCGTTCAAGATTGTTGTTCTTAATTTGTTTGGTATTATCACTCTATACCCCCACATGACACATTCTTGTTCCATAGCAAGTTCATCTTTCCTTACATAATATGCTTTTAACTCTTCAGATACATTCGTTTTTGGCCATCCTTCTTTTATATATCTAATAACCTGTGCGAGTGTTTTGTCTTTTCTGGACTCTTTACTAACCACTTTCCAATCTAGACATAGAAAATTAGAACTATTTATATAATTTAAATGTGTATATTCTTCTTTCTCCGATATGTCTTTTGTTATTGGTAATCGTGAGAGGGCGTCTGCACAATTTTCGCTCGATCGTATATATTTAATTTTGTATTGAAACGCGTTTAGGAAATATGCATATCGCTGCAGTCTTCGAGCTGCCATTACGGGCACTCCTTTTTTTGGCCCAAAGATCCGTACTAGCGGTTCATGATCCGTCTTTAATATGAATTCATGACCATATAGGTAATCGTAGAATTTGGTAATCCCGAACACTATGGCTTTTGCTTCTTTGTCTATAATCGCATATGCTTGTTCGCTTTTATTCAACGCTTTCGAAGCAAAAGCTATAGGTTTTTCCCCCTCTTCCGTTTCATGTGCAAGCACCGCTGAGATTCCGTAATCAGATGCGTCACATGTCAATGTTAATTTTTTATTTGGATCATAATTGGCTAATACCTTGTCCGACATCAAATCTATTTTTGCTCGCTCGAAAGCTGCTTTGCAATTTTCACTCCACTCGAACTTATTTTTCTCTAAACAGTCATACATTAGTCTAAACTTTTCCGCTCTGTTCTCGATGAATTTATCAAAATAATTTATCATTCCTAAAAATGCCTGTAGCTCTTTAACGTTTTTTGGTTCTGGAATTTTTTTTATGGCTTCCACCCGTTTCTGTAAGGGATGTATACCCTTCTTATCTAACTCTACACCAAACATTGTTATTTTCTTCTTAATTAATAAACATTTCTCTTTCCTTAATTTTAATCCGCATTCCCGTAAGATTCGTAATACCTTTTCCAGTACTCCTAACATTTCTTTTATTGACTTCGCTTTCATATATATATCATCTAACAGCACGGTTACATTTTCTATGTTGCCTAGTAATTTGTTCATCTCTCTTTGGAAATACCCTGGTGCCGCTGCCACTCCATATTGTAACTTTTCCGGCCTATACAGACCTTTATGTGTGTTGATAGTTAAATAATCTTTTGATTGTTCATCTACTGGGATTTGTGCATAGGCCTCTCTTAAGTCTATTCGACTAAAGTATTCGCCGCCGTACATTCTGGCAAAGACTTGATTTACGGTCGGGATCGGGTATCTTGTTATTATTATATTTGGATTTATTGTTACCTTATAGTCAGCACAAATACGCACTGAGCCATCAGGCTTTGTAATGGGTACGATTGGAGTCGCCCATTCGCTGGCTTCGACTGACTTTATTATCTTTTCTTTAACCAATCTATCAAGTTCATTACTGATTTTATCTAGTAACGCGAATGGGACTGATCTAGCTTTTTTATAGACCGGTATAGTATTCTCTTTTATGTTCAATTTGAACGTATTTTTGTTATAATACCCAATCCCCTCCGTAAACAAATCGGAATATTTATCAAAAATGTATTGTTTTGCTGTTTCCGCTTCATCTTCGATTACATTTATTTGTTCTAATTTCAATGGCCATAAGCCTAATTTAGCTAGCCAATCTCGTCCTAATAATGGCGCTTTTTCATCGCGATTTTCCATTACATACAAATTTCCTACCGACTCGATATTATTATATTTGATTCTGATATTTTTTAATATACCCTTGGGTTTATCTTTTTCTCCATCATAATATTCAACTCGTATGTTGGGTTCTCGTAATTCACAGTTTCTGAATAGTTCTTCGTAAGTTTGTTTACTTATTAATGTAACGCTAGCTCCACTATCGACTTCCATTTCCAACGTTTTGTTGTCGACTTCCACCTGTAAGAATTGCGGGGCTACACCGTCTACCTTGTTGACTTTCCTAATACTATTTATATTGTGACAACGGTCGACGAAATCTTCAACGCTGCTGTCCTCTGAATCGCTGCTGTCTCGTTCATGTTCCAACTGCTTCACGGGTTTTCTCTCCGTTTTATAATCCCTGCATACGGGTAGTAGATGCCCTTGTTTTCCACATTTGATACACGTTTTATTCCGATGCCAGCATGTATCTTGGCTGTGCCCGCTTTTCCCACAGCATCTACACTTTTGATTTCTCGCCGTTGATTCCTTGTTGTGTGTATAGTCTCTGCCCGACGCTCGTGGTTTGTCCCTTACAAATCTCTTCTGATTCACTTTGTTTACTTCTGTGTGTTCCAACTTCGCTTGTTCGTTCTTGACCGTTTTTATTGCGGCTTTGGCTTCTTCAATTGTTGTCGCCGTTTTCAACGCCTCGTTCAATGTTAAATTCTCCATTTTAAACAATTCCATTCTGACATCTTCGTCGTGTATGCCGCTCAGTATTTGATCTCTAATCGCTTCGTCGGTATCTTTGAATCCACACTTTGTTGCCAGTTGTTGAAGGTCTGCGACATATTGTGTGATATTTTCTGTTTGTTCTTGCATACGCCGACGAAATTTAGCACGCAAGACCGTTACGCTTACTTTTGGTTTGACGTATTCTGTTACCTATTGAATTAAATCCTTTAGATCTAATTCCCTGGGCTTTTTTGGAGCACACACTTTGCTAATAACTGCATATGTTTTCGCATTCACTTTTGTTAACGCTATTGCCTTTTTCTTTTCATTTTCCTTCACATCATTAGCTATGAAATATAACTCCATTCTTTCAATGAATTGTTCCCAATCATCTTTTTCTAAATCAAAGTCAACGTTCGTTTTATATTCCATTTTGAAAATTTTCTTCTCCACTTGTTGTGTTTCCCCAATTCTTTCTTTTTCCTTTTTTAGCTCTTCTTTTAACTTTTTTCGTAATTCGTCTAGCTTCTCACTTTCATCCACTTCCACTTTGTACTTCCTAAGCTCCTCTAATATTTCTGGTTTACTTAGAGAGTGCACCCAAGTACTCGTTTTTCCTTCACTTCCTGTTGACATTTAGTCTTTATATCGTTATTTATCCTCGTCGCCACTGTTAAGGAGTGGGGTAAATAAGGTTCACAGAGTCTCTAATCACGTATAACATATTTATTCACCGAACATGTACACCTGGTAACAGCCAGCACAAGACTGGCCTCTGTACCCTCACGTACACACACCCTGGATGGTGTGTGTACGCTTCGATACACTACAGTAAATTTTCCAATCGTTATTTCTGTAATGTTGTATCAATCTCAAAAATTCCGACCTCTTCCCAGCAATAACTTGACTTTCCATCAAAACCGGCCTTTTGTCTAGTCTTTTATATTTAAATTTCATTTTTTTAAGTTGCTTCCTTAGTGTGGTTTCGCTAAAATCCGGCAAATCTTCAACATCCTGTCTCAACTGCTTCAGTAAATTTTTAACGGTGGGATACTCTTTCCTCATGTAGAAGTCCATAATTTTTCTCCGAATAACACCTTGAAAAAATTCATCAAATTCAACTGATGGTCTCCCTGGTGCGCCCTCATATGGTTTTTTGAACACACCGCTATTCCCTTCATGTGTTACTCGTTTTACTGTCCTTTTGGATATACCGAGACAAGATGCGGTCCTCTATATCACTTTTTTAACATTTAGAACATGTCCTACAATTTTCTCCATTTCAAAATATGAACGCACCCTGTGAATCATTTGCTTCATACGCACGCTCAAGGCCTCTGTGCGGGATGTTTTCAGTCGCTTCACTCGATCAGATCCTCCAACTTTGTTTTTCACGCTAATAAAATCATTGTCGGCTGTAGTATCAGAACTTTCTTCTGACATCGACATTTCGAATAGATTTCCCATGGTTTCGCCCGATTGGTCTGAGGCAGTATTTTTTACAGACATCTCATCGTATTCATGCACTGCAGCTTCGTTTGGTTCGTCAAAATTCGCAATACTGTTCAAGTTATTCGTACAATCAGTTCCACATAATTCCACTTCCATTGTATCCGTCGTATGACAGTCGATAATAGTATTATCGGCTGTACTTTCGTGAGAAATATTATCAACCTCCAGTTTGATTAATAATTGAAAGTGTCCATCTCTGTGCGATTCATTTTGCTGTCCAGTGAACAAGAGATAAATGAATGTCAGATTTCCGTTCTCTACCAAATTCTCATCCTTAAAATAGGTTCCATCAGGTAACATTCTAACGATGATAACATTCGCTTCGTAATATTCCGACGCTGCACGGCACTCGACCAATGAGCCAAACTCTCCGGATCTCCCCATTTGTGAACGGTATTTGTGCTTTGTACACTGATAGAAGGATTTAGTTCTATTTAATAAGATTTAGTAATAGGTACTAAATGATTTATTAACGAACCTTTCAACAATAAATATTTAGTAATAGTTACTAAATCATTTATTAAAGTCCATTTATTTCCACCGAATAAATATTTATTAGTATTTAATAAATGGTTTATTAGCATTTAGTAAATGGTTTATTAGTATTTAATAAATTTATTAGTATTGAAGAAATCATTGTTTTAACTTATTTTAGAGTGAAACCTAATTTTTTTTTTATATTAAATAATAATACACGGAATGAATAATAATAATAATAATACACAGACTGAAAATATTAAATTAAACTCCGCTGAGAAATGACATTTAAGCCATTTGACATTATGTGAGTTTTTAATGGTTAAAAACAATACAAAACCGACAATATCTACCAAATAAATATTTAATAACTGGTACTAAATATTATTTGGTGAAAACAAATATTTATTTCGAGATAATAAGGCTTTATATCTATTAATATGATTTAGTTGAGATAAATAACTGATTTATTAAGCTGTAACAATTAATATTGATGAGTACAAAATATTTATTTCTCCCAAATAAGTGACTAAAAATTTTGTTACTAAATCAGTTTAATAGTCCGTACTAAATCCTTCTATCAGTGTATTTATGTCCAATCCATATTTCACCCAAAATTCATATTGCGACCGTCGTTGAACTACATGTGCGACGACTTCTTGGCGTACAACATGGTGACTCCTCTTGTTCAAAGCTAAAGCAAGTGATTTGAATAAGCAATCCCCGCCACCCCCCGCGTCGGTGATTTCGAAATTTTCCCCGTCAACATTGATAACAGCCGGCGCCATTTTTCAAAGCGTTAGATCAAAAACAGTGAGTGCAAGAATTGGTTGGCTATTATTATAATTTATGGAAAGCACGATCAAAAAAAAATATATATTTATGCGTCAATGAGAACGGAAATTTAATACAAGGCTTATGATTTACGGAAACAGCAATGAAAATGAAAATGTCGTTAAGATAATATTGGATGATAAAATTCGCGGAAACCACGATTTGAAAAATATATCTACGCGTGAGGAAAAAAAAATTTAATATCAGGCTTATGATTTCTGGAAACAGCAATGAAAATAATCGTAGGATAATATTGAATGATAAAATTCGTGGAAACCACGATTTGAAAAATATATCTATGCGTAAGGAAAAAAAAAATTTAATCCAAGACTTATGATTTACGGAAACAGCAATGAAAATGGAAAAATTCGTAAGGTAATATTGGAAACCACGATTGGAAAAATATATCTATGCGTACAGAAAAAAAAAATTTAATACGTGGCTTATGATTTAGGGAAACAGCAAT
Organism: Tenthredo livida; assembly: GCA_963992785.1. Lineage (NCBI taxonomy): Eukaryota > Metazoa > Arthropoda > Insecta > Hymenoptera > Tenthredinidae > Tenthredo > Tenthredo livida. The sequence goes on along the minus strand of OZ023067.1, from coordinate 9,189,279 downwards.
GAAAATAATCGTAGGATGATATTGAATGATAAAATTCGCGGAAACCACGAGTTGAAAAATATATCTATGCGTAAGGAAAAAAAATATTTAATACAAGACTTATGATTTACGGAAACAGCAATGAAAATGGAAAAGTTCGTAAGATAATATTGGAAACCACGATTGGAAAAATATATCTATGCGTACAGAAAAAAAATTTAATGCAAGGCTTATGATTTAGGGAAACAGCAATGAAAATAATCGTAGGATGATATGGAATGATAAAATTCGCGGAAACCACTAGTTGAAAAATATATCTACGCGCAAGGAAAAAAAAATTTAATACAAGGCTTGCGATTTATTGAAACAGCAAAAATTGAAAATGAAAAGTTCGTCAGGTAATATGAATGATAAGGAACGTACGTGACTGTCCTGAAAAGGGCAAAAAGAGGAGTTTGTGAGTAGGAAGTGATGATTTCGCTGAATTGTTGGAATTGCAGGAGTATCGTTTAATTCGTATCGTGTTGTCAGTTTGGATGCTAGTTAAACAATGAATTCCGCTAAGAAAATCAGTGAAACAATTGCCATCCTGTAGAGGATGAGGAAGAGCGAGGGCGAATACACGACGTTTGCTTTTTTTTTTAAATAATGATCCGTTCGCCTACAATGTTGCGGATTGTGAACACAGGAAAAAAAAATTCATCGTTTCGAGCAGAAGATTTCTTGTTTTGAGTAACTGTAGTTTCTTGAATGTTTTTTAATTAAATCAAGGAAATATGTTCTTAATTCGAATAAATATCGACAGCTTAATAACATAGTTGCGTAAGCGCCAAAAATGGCCTTTTTCAAGGTCAGACAGACGTATCTCCAAACAAATTGTTCTCTGCGTTGGAAATTCTATGATGAATGAAAAGAGCCATTATCCATAATCGGTATGATAGTCACGTATCTCCACGCATTTTACACGACACAGTCGTAACTCCACACTTACGTGGTCTTGTTATGAATCATTTCTCAACTACATAATTCCATAAATTGATAGGAATCTACTCATTTTGGAGATACGCATGTATTTTTGAACTTTTCCGAGTGTCAAATGATTTGTAACATAGAAACGTATCTCCATACCTAATTGTGGAGATATGTTCTCCTGTTACCGAACCGGACTGTACATAGGGGAAGGTAGGGCAAAACGGACCACCTGAAAAATTCCTTTTGAATTATTATAAAAAATTCAGTGATGCATCGGGAAGGTAACCCTTAAACTTAGTAATATTTTGAGGAAGGTCTCAGTCAATCAAGTCGAGTCAATTATTCTTTTTTAGTCGTTTGCGATGACTTGACTGAGTCTGACTCGACGTGATTGACTAAAACGTACCTCAAAATATTACTGAGTTCAAGGGATAACTTCACGATGCATCATTGAATTTTTGATGATAATTCAGAAGGCATTTTTCAGGCGGTCCGTTTTGCCCTCTCGGTCTGTTTTGCCCTACGGTCCGTTTTGCCCTCCCGGTCCGTTTTGCCCTACCTTTCCCTACGTCTGTTTCATACATATTGATTTAACTTACGCTTATGTGTTCCAAATTTTTATCACACCACGAAAATGTTTCAAGTAGATTCACGATTGCAAAAATGAAGAAAAAATGGAGATACGTTTCTGTCATATAAATCTCACAAATCACCAAAATCCCGGCGATTACGTGATTATGTTATTGAGTTGTCGATATGTTCTTAATTGAAATTAACAACATATTTCCTTGATTTAATCGTAAAACATTCAAGAAACTAGAGTTTCTTGAAACAAGAAATCTTTTTCTTGAAACGAGGATTTTTTTTTTCTCTCTGTAGTACCGTCCCTAAGTACGAGACCATATTTGCGTATTTTACGATAGACCATAAAGTGTGATATCTCGGTAAGAAGACATCGCAAAAAAAAACTAAAAAAGCATTTCCAAGTGAAAAGAACGTTATTAATTAACATTATTTATTCAAAATTGAATCTCGTCAATTTCGGACACGGAAAAACTAATAGATAACTTGTGAAGTGGAAAAGTCGTATAATATGCTATAGTTCAATGAGCTATTTGAATAATACTTTTAAAAAAATATTTTAATTCTTAAAAAATATGAATGGATAGGATACGAATAAAAATATCAAAATATATATATAGGGCTGTCCACGTCAATTCACCTAGCCTTCAGACCACACCATCTCGGAATGGCCCCGTGATTTTTTATGTTGTTGTCCTTGCTCGAAGACATTTTTCCGAATTTTTTCAAATTTTTTAGACCAAGCCTTTTTGACTTATAATTTTTTTCAACCTAAAAAGAAGGACCATTTTTAAAAATCTGAAAAAATTCAGAAAAATCACACGACTGACGTAGAATAGTTTCCCGCTAATGAGAATGTGGAACACATTTTTCTTATATTTTTGTTTACTCAATCAAAAATATTTTTGTGAAGAAAACAAAAGAAAATTCCGCTGCGGACAGAGACGTTGTTTGGGAGACATAGAATAATGTGAAACATAATTTTTAGATAGATCTTTAGATTATGTTCCACATTATTTTATGTCTCCCAAACCACGTCTCTGTTCGCAGCGGAATTTTTTTTTGTTTTCTTCGAAAAAAATTTTTTGATTGAGTAAAAAAAAATAGAAGAAAAATGTGTTCCACATTCTCATTAGCGGGAAACTATTCTACGTCATTCGTATAATTTTTGTGAATTTTTTAAGATTTTTAAAAATGGTCCTTCTTTTTAGGTTGAAAAAAATTATAACTCAAAAAGGCTTGGTCTGAAAAATTTGAAAAAATTCAGAAAAATGTTTTAGAGCAAGGACAATAACATAAAAAATCACGGGGCAAATCCGAGATGGTGCGGTCTGGAGGCTAGGTGAATTGACGTGGACAGCCCCATATTCAGATAATGAATAATATTTTATACTAATAGTATTGAATAACTGTGCGAAAAACCAACGTAAAACAATTCTTGAGTAGCCGAATCGTAGTTTTTTTTTCTTTCATGACTTAAAAATACGTCGGAGATTTTTTTTGCCCAATGACTTCCCGGAAAGCTGTGCGCGGTCGGAAAAAAACTGGTATCAAGTTCTTTTGCAAAGATCTTTTAAAAAACTATTATTATTATTATTATTATTATTATTTCATTATTATTAGCCCTCCGATGACACCAGACTCCCGATTACAACAACGCTAATTCCAGTGATAAAAGACCTCTATCTCGTCAAATACGAAAAAATTGTCATCTGAGGAATTCTAAAACATCGAAGGCTTAGAACTGAACTTTGAACCTCATCCCTGCGAAAAGCATCACTCTTTCTCTTCCAGAAAGAGTGAGTAGAAAACAAAACGTTTCAATACATACAAAATATATACCACTTCGAGTGAAATCTGATTGTACTTTCTGGTGAAGGAAGGGTTCGAGATTTTTTTTTATTATCTTGAGATGTTTATATCAATGTGCTGAAGAGTGAAGTATTAATTTAAGGTGATTGAACCCTTTTTTATGCTCTCAGCAAAATAAATTATTTTATAGAGATAACCATCGTGTTTTATTATTTCAAAGAACAACCCGGAAAAATGTTCATTATACACACATAACATAAGCATTGACTTAAGCCAACCATCATTATGTGCCGATTATTTGTTACAGGTATCCTCATTATTTATTTAAAATTGAATTTCGTCAATTTCGACTATGGAAAAACTAATAGATAACTTGTGAAGTGGAAAAGTCGTATAATAACATTTGCTATAGTTCATTGAGTTATTTGACTAATCCTTTGAAAAAAAATATTTCAATGAATCGTATTGAAAAAATATATATACATTCTGGAAATTGTATGGAATATAATTTTTTTTCCATGGTCATATAAAATGTTCCTCAATTCCTGTACACTTTGATACCTACACCAAGCGCTCGCCAAAAATACGTTCCATCATTAGAAAATTATAATTTACATCGATTTAATTTAATTCATTTCAATCTCCAAGAGATTTTTTTGGTATTAAAATCGATTTTCACGACTGCATACACATTGTATGTCAGTAGCCGCATAAGCTGAAGTAACAATAGAGTTTGCGACGGGTGGGGCGTGGGGGGAAATGCAGCGACGAATATCGCGGCTGGGACACACGCGGCCCCGTGCAAATTTGAGAAAATGTTGACGTCGATTACTGGAAGTACACTATTGCGAACCAAAAACTGATTATGGAATCAAAAAGTGTATATCCTGACAAAAATTTTGAGCCGGCTCAGGTTCGCCCGTACCGATCCGTTCCCCAAATCGCACCATTGGACCTTTTTGCACCTGGCGTCCAGGTTTGTGAATATTTTTGGAATTTCCAACCTCTATCATGTTCGTTAAGGTTCAGGGAATATTTCTAAATTTTTCCATTTTTTTTATACTTATTTCAAACGAACGGTGACGAGTTTAAGTTGACGTACGGCGATGGACTCCGAAAAACTACGTTTTTTAACTTTTCGGAGATCATAACGGCTTTCACGATTTTTACACGGAAATTTGCAAACAACCATTGGACGCAGAAAACTTGGCGCATTCCGATCTTACCAGACTCGATGCTCTACCAATTTTCCTGTAGAAGTTATGATCACTCAAACAGAGGGGCCAAACCTTTACGCGCCGACAGTAGTAGATATTCTTTTCTAGCGTTGACTTTCAACCACCCCATCATTGTAAAGTAGGGGGTGATACGTTCGTCCCTACGGATATTATAGATAAATCTAACGCATGAATTCAGGGCTCTTTGCAGCGAGAGCGTCAGTTCGTCAGTCAGGTCGAGGTGTATGATGCAGCAGTAATCGATCAGAGGAAAAACCAGAGTTGATATTAGCTGTATGCGTAACTGCTCGGGCAATAGTTTGCGGAAAAGGCGTAGTTGACACGCGGTGCTATATATTCTTTTAGTAACGTTATTTATGTGAGGCCTCCAGGTGAGGTCGCTCGTCAGCGTGACTCCCAGTATGTATAGATTGGATGAATATTCAATCCCTGTTTCCCGTACTTGAATACGCGGCATCGTTCTGAGATTGAGGGAATTTATGTACCTGGTGGTCCCAACTAATATCACTCTAGTTTTACCGCTGTTCAATTGTAGCCCGTTGTCGTCTGCCCATCCGCAGACCGCATCGACGTCTCTGTTGGCCCTCTCAATTCCACTGAGGATGTTGGCTGGTTCACACTCAATCATCAGCTGGAGGTCATCGGCGTAGAAGTTGTAGCTACAGTTACATAAGATATTGCAAAGATCTGAAACATGAATGATAAAGAGCAAGGGTCCCAGGACCGATGCCTGGGGCACGCCCAGCGTCTTATTGACCCATTCAGATAATGCCCCGTTTGTTTCCCTGACAGCTTGCCGCCTCTTGGTGAGATACGAATGAAGAAATTTTAGGACCAGTCGTGAGAAGTTCAATTTTCTCAACTTTGTGAGAAGTATGGAGTGATTTACCTTGTCGAAAGCTTTGGAAAAATCAAATAAGACCATAGTGACAACCTTTCTTTTGTCTATCGCCTGGCGGCAGTAGTCTACGACCCTAATAAGCGCAGTATGAGTACTGTGTCCCTTCCTGTAGGCCGATTGGAATGGGTCATACAGGTCTCGTTCCTCAAGGTAGTCAGAGATTTGGTCTGCTACCAGCCTCTCGAGACACTTAGAGAGTGCGCATAGAATAGAGATAGGTCTGTAGTCGTTGCATGACATTGGAGACTTTTTTTTGGGAAGAGGCACAATGACAGAATCTTTCCATAAAGAAGGGAACACCTCGTGTGAAAGCGAGAAATGGAACAGGTGCTCTATGATGGGTAGGAGAACCGGAAGACTTTTCCTAAACACATCAATTGGAGTACCGTCTATCCCAATCGCGTTCGATTTGGAGTGGGAGACGGCTTTGAGGACCTTTTCGGTTACGAAGTTACAGAAATGGAACTTATTATCATCGAACGGTTCCTCTAATGCTTGGCTGAGGGTTTCAGGTGCCAGTTGTCGACCGTAGCCCACCTGTATAGAATCGGAAGACGCAAAGTGTTCGTTGAATTCAGAGATCGAGGAATGTAAGTTACGCGCCGAAGATTTCTATTTGACGAGTCCTAGCCTCCTAAGCTGTGACCATACCTCTGATGAAGATTTCGAGGTGCTGAGAGTCATGGTGTAAAATTCATTTCTAGTACTATCGATTTTGGTCCTGACCAGGTTCCGAAGACGTTTGAACCTGTCGTGCAGTGTCAGGCATCTCTTTCTTCTCCAGGCCCTACGTGCCTGGCTACGCTCGTTCATGAGAGCTCTAATTTCTGCTGTCAGCCAAGGCGCAGGAGCCCTGTTTGGTTTAGTCTTGGCACTAACTAGGGGTGCGTGCCTATCCAGGCAGGCAGTCACGGTGGTGTTCATGTACTCAACTTTCGAGTCAATGTCATCGCTACAGAAGAAAGGTTTCCAATCAACTCGACATAGATCTCCTAGGAAGTTGTCTATTGAGAAGTTTTTGAAATCTCTGTATGAGATTTCTCTTGCTTCCTTTTCTACTCCCATATCCAGTACGATATAGATGAGATCATGCGCTGAAAGAAATGATACGTCCAATTGCCCTGCTGTTACTAATTCGTCAGGATCGTCAATAATACAGTGGTCTATCCACGTCGCACTATTCTTGAGATTGTGCGTCGGCTCGAACGGGACTAGATGAAGATTAGAACTATTTACAAAATTCCATAACCGGTCACGCATTTTGTCACTGTCATATGCCTCTGGCCTGAGGTCGAGGTTGAGATCACCAATTACAACATGTTTGGAGTAATGCACGAAGAGTTGCAGAAAGGAGTTCTCGAAATCACTCAAATAAGCCGTGTCCGGGGGGCGGTACACTACGCTTAGCATTAGCTTCTCTGTCCGAGAGACCGCGATCTCCGCGGTGATGAACTCTGGTTCACGACAGTATTCTCCCCCTGAGTCCTGAAGTATTCGCGTCCGAAGATTACACTTTATATAGAAGCCTACGCCTCCACCCTTCTTGCCTGTTCTGTCACATCTGTATAGATTGTATCCCTCCAGATCAATGAAACTATCTGTTATGTTAGGAGTGAGCCAGGTCTCGGACATGCAGATTATGTGATAATCAGAGCCGGTAAAGTATTGTCTAAATTCAACAAAGTGATTAGCAGCTAAAAGGTTTTGGCAGTTGACATGACAGATTTTGAGATGATCGACATTAGTACCAGATTCAGTATTACTAGCCATAGTGTGTTCTACTGATCTTGTCCTTAAGTTTGTTTATTAATAATGGGCACTTCTCGCCGTCCAGAGCAGAGTGCTTGTCATCCGCATGTTTTGCCCTACAGCAGTTGAGAGAGAGAGACGGAGGGAGTGAGTCAGTGAAGAGCGCACGCATGGTGGGGGTACTCGAATTCTTGGAAAGACTCTTCCCCTTTGGGGCTTTTGGTTTCTCATTTGGAGGTCGGACTGTAGGTGAACATGAGTATCATTGGGATGGCACATATTTTCTTAAAATTGACTGGTTATAGGTCCACTTGATGTGGTCTAGATCAGGGCCCGGCACCACCGGGCGCTCAGCGCCAGCCTGGCTCTAAGTGTCAATTATTGCGACCGTAAGTCCCCTTGGTCTAGCTGAAAGTGCAATGGTAGGGGCAGCGTTTAGGAGAAATAAAAGGAACTAAGCGGTGGTTTGCGCTATTTGCGACGGCAAGGACTGCGTTCAATCGTCCGGGTCTTTTCATACCTGCATATTCCCACCCATGCCTACCGAAATCCAAGAAATGGCGTTAAAAGGATTAGTGCCGGTGAACGGGTTAAGTGGATTTAGAGCTTTGGCTCTTTGGACTAATGAGTGTGCTGGGCCCTGGTCTAGATCATCCTTGTCAGATAATACGTAGCCATTGTTATTGAAAATTCGGATAATGCTGCAGGGCCCATTACATAAATTTAATAATGTGTGCATAATTTCAAAGATGGCATATGACGGGTAAGGTATTTTTATTAACACGTGCACTGAAACGTTGATTGCGAAATAGATTCTTCTCACCTCCGGGCCGAAAGCGACAACTTTCGTCCCGCTGCGCGGAACGAAGTTCCCGTTTTTCGGCTCCGTCGATGCGAAAAATCGTATACACTCCTCGGGCAGTAAATAAGAAAGCCCCAGATCACATGTTTGTCGACCTCGGCTTCGCCTCGGACGACAATTACATGTGATCTGGGACCTTCCTTATTTTACTGCCCTAGGTATGTAATATACTAATTGACTTAGTAATCGAGTAATGCCAGATATAGAGTAAGCAAATTAAGACGAAGGATAAAGAAGCTGTGAGTATTCTTGCATGTGTTTGCCGACTGTGTGAGTATGTGCGATGAGATGACCAGACTTGATCATTCAGAGGAAGTAAACGTCGTAGAAAGGTTTATAGTAGATTACGATACAAGTGCGCGAAGTAAGTGATTCTCGCACGCGTGTAGTTTAACACGAGTGCGAGGATCACGTACGCGCACGTGTGTAGTATACTTTTTTTTATAACTCAATGTGCAAATTTCAATTTCGAAAATAAATATTAATATAAACATCTTTTTATCAGTAACCGAAAATCGGCTGAGAATGCGAATACTGTATTTTCTACAATATTCTAGGGATACACTATTTACAGTGCGCGGAGTATATCATTCTCTACACTCAGTGCGCGAATGTATAATAGACTCCAGATACTTTTGAGCATTGAGTGCACACCGCGCTCCACAGTGTGTGAATCGGGCACTTCGCACACTACCAACAGACATGAGAAATCAAAATTCGCGCACTGAGTTATAAAAAATAATTATCAAAACCAATCCGTCTCTGCATTTCAGACTTGTCGCATAACGTACAAGACTGAGTACACATGAATCTCACTGTCAGCAAAGTTTTTTCTTACAGTTTGAAGATAAGACAATTTCCATTTGAGCCGAAATGAAAGATAGTGAAACAATATCAAAATACTTTGAGCGTAATATAAGTTCAGAACTAATTAATTATGAATTATTGTTAGTTAACAATTCTTCTAAAATATGAGTATCAAATTTTGATGAAATCTGGACTGAGATTATAGAGATGGATATTGCATTGGCACGATGTCAGATGACACATTCTGCTTCGATCCTGAATTCAAATTTTTTCTACAGAGGAAGAAAATATAAATAAGAATATTATAGATCTTAGATATGTATGACACCGATCTTGAATCAAATTATCTGATGATATTACCATTGATCACGGACGTAACAGAGAAAAACTATGAAACCTGATATACGAGGTGGAGTTGGACGATGATCGGGTATGGAAACGGCACATGAACCAAATACGCGCAATCGGCCAGTAACACGCCTTCGAAAAGAAGCCTCGAACAACCCTATGACGTAAGATACGAATAAATACGAGCAAAACCATATCCCAACTAGGAAATCACGACAGTCGGGCCACTGGAACCAACAGAGAACTAGAGAAGTAAACTATTTGTACAGGGAACGGAGAGAACGCTGATCGGAATCTAGCGCCCGAAGCCCCCTGCGCAGCAGGAAAAAAAGAAAAAAAAATTCAAGCCGAAAGCGGGCTAGTAGAGAACAACGAAGGAATAAAGTCAGATCCCTTGAACTTACGCAGATCGCTGAGGAATCGCAGGGAACCTGCACGGCTACAATACACTTAAATTGCTGTCCACGGAACAACTTGAACAACTTTTTCGCGAATTTCTTATGAGGTTGAAGTTCGTAACGTTAATGCCACAAAATATTCATCAAAAAATTCTCAAATTCAAGGCTCGAACGTTTCAAATGGATCAAGAACGGTACATAATTACTTAAATTGTGTGAAACATGTTTATCTCGCATATTTCAAAATTCTAACAACATTTGAATCACTAAATATTGCATTTCTTCAACGAATATTCTGTTACGTTAACGTCACGAACTTCAACCTCATAATTTCTTCAGGAAACTACAGATATTCCTCAAACTCCTACAAATACAGCTTATAAATCAAACTAGCTTTCGATACTCGTATTGTTCCCTCAACAGTACCCCATAGCGAACCATATAAGGTGCAGCATCTGTAGCGTATATCAGCACTTTATCCCGATGTATACCATCCGGCCATAATTTCATCAGTGATGATTCTACAAAATCGCAAATGATATCAGCATTCACGCTGGCTAGTTCTTCCATATGAATCAACCGAGCAGTTCCGGGGTATTCGAGTGTTAATTGAGTTACAATCGCATTGACTACAATCCGTCCACACTAGTCTGTGGTCTCATCAACACTTAGATTATTATAATCTCCTTTGCTTTGGTTAATTGGTCTAACCCACCAACGCCAAGAATTGAGGCGTCTTCTACGGAGAACCATGTAAAACGAAATACATGTCATCACAGCTTTGATTAGAAACTCAACGTCATCCATGATCTACATTCAATAAGAATAATCACACCAATGAATAAATTTCAAATGAAATTGAAATTACAATAAAACACTATATAACACTATTATATATGAAGTAGTCTCTGTCAACTCAGACACCCATTTAACTTGAGGTCTCCGAACATTCTGTAATAATTTGCACACGTCCAATTTTTTTTTTAGAAATGTATTACCGGTCATTGCATTCCAGACATGGTTTTAATCAATCATTATTATTGGAAAAAAAAAAATGTGGAAAAAATGGGGGTTAAAATATATTAATTGTCCCACAGAGAAAATATATCATTATTCTGAAAGAAATAAGAATAAAAATTTGTAAAAAGTGCAGACTAAGGATCCCAGCAAACACAGAACTGCCGAAATCATAATGGCCCAGCACTGGCAGTGCTGGCAATGTGCTGGTCCAGGCGAGCCTTTGCGGCGCCACTAGATGTAAGATAGCGGTATTTCGGTGAAGTTTTACCAGTATCCAACCATTGATGGAACGGTGCTGGTTACCAACTACCGTTTTCCTGCAGAGCATTTTGCATTTTGCCACAACTGAGTTGCCATCACTTAACCGTTTTCAAACACACTTGCATCTGTATCTTGATGGCCCGGCATTGGCAATTCCGGCACTTTTCTACCGGCATCCGATCGTTGATTCTCCGGCGTACATAGTATGGTAGAGGGTGGCAAAGAGGGCAGCAGGGATCCGGGGCCACCTTGGCCAAATTTTCGGAATTAAATTTGAAAAAAAAAAAAATCTTCGGGAAACAATTTTTATTGAAAAAAAAAATCGAAAATTTTCCAAGAATCTTTTGTTTTTTGGCCGAGGTGCCCTCTTTGCCCCGCTCGCCCCCATGAGCTCTTCTGCTGACTGCAGTATTTCTCATACTTTCACCAAATTTACCGGAAAAAGAATGTTTCTATGCAATCGAATAAAAGTATATACTATTGATTCATCGGAAATCTTCGAAGTGATCGGGAAATTCTTCTATAATTTTTTTTTTTAAGTACATATTGATGTAAATCCTCACAAATCAAAGTTTACCTATCGAATCGAAAAGTGTTAAGTATTGTGACAGGTGACCATTAGGTCTAGATGAACACCGAACAACAGACGATCAACAAAGTTAAGCAACTTCAACCGCGGCCAGAATTCGGATGGGTGACCCACATAAAAACAAAACAAAAAAGTTAGTCTTTGAAGAGATGATTTCTAACATCCAAAAAATAATAACTGCGTGCTTTACCACTCGAAAAAGAATTAACTAGTGAAAAAAATATTTTTTATCCGAATAATATCGAAAATAAACAAAAATAGAATGATCGGGTCATCGGCTGATCAATATTGGGCTCTTGTTGGGCCATTGACGACTGCTCGACAGCCAATTTGGGCCATTGCTGGACTTGCGCTGGCCAAACGTTGGGCCGTTATAACACTGCCGGTACTGCCGGCACTGGCCCAGCTGTCGGCCACTGTGACACCATGGTACAGGGCCATCACCAGTCTTCCGACAGCGGTTCGGCAACTCAAGTATCGGCATTCCCCCACCTATCCAGCAATGGCCCTGCAATCTGTGTTTGCTGGGATATGAAAGCTGATGTCCCAACACAATATCTATGAATATTGATACATATTTATTACATGTGTATGTAGTACGTACCTCGTAGCCTTGCTTTCACGGAATTATCGTCTGATTTCACTTTTTCACACACAATTATTAATAAATTATTTCACTCGTCAATATCCTGGCTGAAAACCGGCGAGTTTGTCTGAAAGACGTGTTCCAAGGGCTGCATTCCAAAACGTCACCTAGGTGCTCTCTGGGTGTGTCTTTATCCTTTCTTTACTCATGGCAATAGAGAAGGATACAACACACCCGAGAGCACCCAGGTGACGTTTTGGAACGCAGCCCAGGTAGCACACTAACGCATCGGCCTATTTTGGCCTTCTAATCGACTAAAAGACGACTGAAACACGTTTGAAGTTTGTCTGAAACACGTGTTTGCAGGGTTCGGCCGGGTCGGTGTTCGCACGCAGCCACGCGAGAACGAACGGCAACGTCGCAACGTCCATCTTCCTTGCGGACGCGCACCGCAATAGTCGTAGCCCGTCCTATCCTATAACGTTAACCACGGGCAACCATTGTCATATTGTTTGCTTGTATGATAATTTTGAATAGTATATTAATTCACAACTGTTTTCAGTGAACGTATAACGAAACTATTTCTGTGACTGTGATACTTAATAGATTACAACTTTACGCTGAACCTAACCTATCAATCTTCGCATGGTACTATTTCGGCGAGGATTTGACTTTGATTAAGGAACTCATCGAATGATGCGCACCATCTCCCGAAAGTTGGCCACAATATCCCATAGAGTTCAAAGGTGATTAAAAAAATGATTCGGTTACCTGAAGCGCGATAATTTTGGTGGTTCAAAATAACACGCCCCCCCCTTTTTTCAGGTGCATCATCTGAAGAGAATGAGTACGATTGAAAAAGATATTCCCCACTTGCCGAGTGATTTTCACCTAATTGTAAAAAAAATTACAGCTGGCATGATTTTCAATGTATTCATCTTAGTTCATCAAGATCTATATTTTTTTTCCCTTATTTCGGATTTCAATGCTCCCATGAGCCAGAACGGAAAATATCTGTTTTCATCGTACTGAAACTTTTCAGGGGGTACCCTTGAAAAAATTCGGGGGTACATATATGGGCTATTCCGCGTCAACCGGATCAGTCATCTCTCAGATATTTTTTTAATTTTGCATGTCGATTGTCCTTGGGGAGTAAGATTTTTGTGCCAAAGGATTTTTCAATTAGTGCAAAATTCGTTGAGTTATTTGCATAAACAAATTCGAGCAAGGTTTTTTTCAAAAATTCATAACTCCACCAAAAATCATGCTAGACTCAATTTTTTTTTTCAGCTTACGCGGAAAGATTCATAGAATGTAAAAAAAAATATGTACTTCGTAAAAAGTTTGTTTATCCATTGTTTATTTAACAATTAAGTTTTCAAAGATTTTTAAAATAGTGAGCAACACGACCAAAAAATGTTTTTTTAATTCTGACATGTTCCTTGAACTATACTACAACCTAAGAATTAATTCCAGAGATGTGTTTTTTTTCGTTTTCGAGTAAAAAATCATTGAAGGTGTCGATGCGCATGAAATTGCGGCGCGCCGAGTCTCTACGTAATGGCGGGCGGTCAGTTGTCGTCCACCGTTACTCCGCGGTGGCGTCGCAGCGTTGGTTTAGAGTCATTTTCACGATGTAGGACATGATTGAAAAATCTGAAAAAAATACTGTACCTTCACAAGGCCTGCTCGAAGCGATAAGTGAAGTTTCAAGAATGTGTTTTTCACCGTTTTTCTGTTACAGAGATTGCTCACATTTCTAAGTTTAATGCCCAGTTTGATCAAAGATTAATAGATTGTATCCATAGAATAAGCGATTTATTTGTATAAAATATATAATTGTAAGTGCGTTCATTTTGCAGCTTCCACATATCTTCGGGGGTGATTATGAGTACTCAAATAAGTAGCAAGTTTTGTAATTATTTTTATTACTCATGTGCACTCTCATGGTATGTAACCGTTATTTTGAATCTCTGTAATCGAAAAACGGTGAAAAACACATTCTTGAAACTTCACTTATCGCTTCGAGCAGGCCTTGTGAAGGTACAGTATTTTTTTCAGATTTTTCAATCATGTCCTACATCGTGAAAATGACTCTAAACCAACGCTGCGACGTCACCGCGGAGTAGCGGTGGACGGCAACTGGCCGCCCGCCATTACGTAGAGACTCGGCGCGCCGCAATTTCATGCGCATCGACACGTTCAATGATTTTTTACTCGAAAACGAAAAAAAACACATCTCTGGAATTAATTCACAGGTTGTAGTATAGTTCAAGGAACATGTCAGAATTAAAAAAACATTTTTTGGTCGTGTTGCTCACTGTTTTAAAAATCTTTGAAAACTTAATTGTTAAATAAACAATGGATAAACAAACTTTTTTCGAAGTACATATTTTTTTTTACATACTATGAATCTTTCCGCGTAAGCTGAAAAAAAAAAATTGAGTCTAGCATCATTTTTGGCGGAGTTATGAATTTTTGAAAAAAACCTTGCTCGAATTTGCTTATGCAAATAACTCAACGAATTTTGCACTAATTGAAAAATCCTTTGGCACAAAAATCTAACTCCCCAAGGACAATCGACATGCAAAATTAAAAAAATATCTGAGAGATGACTGATCCGGTTGACGCGGAATAGCCCATATACATAATACATTGTTTTGTTGTGCGTGAGACATTTGCGACTTTTTTTTATTCTTTTCCATATCAACATACAATGAAGGTACGAACAAATTACGTGTACTTGAAAGTCGGGCTTTCACCACTGACTCAGAATCTCGAGAAAGGGCAAAATCTGCAAAATATGAGAAAACGTATAAATCACGATTCGATATCAGCACAATGTTGTCCAATACTAACAATAAATTATTATTCAACGGATTCACGATCGTCCAAATCATGTGATCGCGCCAGGACCGTGGGTAATAAAATTAAAAATGTTATAACAGACTCTGACGAAATGTATAGCTTGGGTAGGTCAGTTGAAAAAAACGTAATAGATCTGTGACAAAAAACACAGGTAAAAGTATTGAAAAACAGCTGAGTGAGCCTGCAACGAGACGATCTAAATAACAATTACGTTATTGCCACTGCCGGATCATCAAATGCATCATCTAAATCTGCTGTGAAAATAATGAACGATTCGATCATTAGAAGTCAATCTGGGGATATTTCTATAAGAAATGGAAAACAAGGTGAATAATTATCATTTATTTTTACTGTAATCATGTAAAATTTGGATGAACATTTTTGTCTTTGGGATGTATAACTGTTCAAAATTGATTTATAGCAATCCTTTTTATCTTTTTTATATAATAGAACTCTAAAGTCAGAAACGAAGCAGCGGCTTCAATACTCAATGTAGTGGAAAATAATGTACGCGCCGGCTAATCACTGACAGCTCTGTCGGCACATGTATCTGAAGGTATTGAATTGCTCGTCCTACTTAATTATAAAATTAAAGAATATATCTAACTGTCACGATTCATATTTTCGTTTTTATACTCAGATTCATTGACTACGATAGATCAACACGACAATGAATCATGGTTCTACTCTTCATCGAGTGATGTATCAAGCCAGAGTGATTCACGAAGTCCGGAGCATGATACTTAGTCTAAAAGCACAGGCTATAGACGACTTGAGAATAATGTTTTATCCTAAAAAATCAATACAGCTAGGTCTATACAGTCCACGCAAACTGTGGGTGAAGGTGAGTGAGTTCTTTGCGATGGCACATAAATAACATTGATATCAAAATACCACAATTCAAAGATGGAATCCTCCAGTATTTTTATCAGGCAGTGCGACATAAAAATTTTGATGTTGAAAATGTACCTTAAATTGCGAAACTGGTTTTGACTCAAACTGCTATGAAAGGTAGAGCTAAGCTTTGGTATGACGCCGGTAAAACCTAAATCAATTCTTATGTTCAATTTCGTCAAGCAATCTATGATGAATTTTTCATTCAAGAACACTCACAGCATTGGTAGATGAGATTAGATTAGATTTATTTCTTGATTGCCTAATTACATAAAGAGCCCCGCACTAATCTTATGGGAATTGGCTTCCGGTGGATTGGAAAAATGTTGAAACACTTTCGAGATACGGTCGTTCCGATAAAAAGTCTCAATGGGCGAAATACTTTATATATACATTTTTCACAAGAAAATATATCATTTTAAGGGTAACTATTCATGTTTTGTTACTATTTACTCTTTCGGGATACACATTTTAAAAATTCCATGTTAAGATTTTGTATTTATCGCATTCTTCGTCAAACCATTTTTGGGCTTGTGGCTACAACTTTGATTGAATTTACTATGTTGAAGGCCATGCCATCTGTACGTTAGGCCGGTCGTTAGAAACAAAATTTACGGGCCGTCCGCCAACTCGACTCCAAATAAATCGAACCTCATGAAATTGGTAAAAAAATAACCATCACATTGGCATGGGATGACCCATAAACAATCTTGAGGGCAGGGGGGTGGCTACTTTTTTCCACATAGCAGCATTTCCGTAGACCAATCTGTGAGAATTTCAGATTTTTACGTCTATAATTAGACCCACAGTGAAATAATAACTGAAAAGACCGCGAAACCCCGTGTCTTTCAAATGGAGAAGTTCATCCTCTGTGGCCAAGGGTCAAGCGTTAAAATAAAAATCTGAAAGAATAACAGGATGAGTTTTGATTTATTTGGAGTCGATTTGGGGGGCGGCACGGGAAATTCATGTTTTTTCCCGTTATAACGGCCACCCTACTGTACCTAGGCTTTCCTCGATTACCGCTTCTAAGTTTTACATGTTATAGAAAAACTGCTCGCTCTTATTGTCCATACATTTAATAGACTTAACCGGCATGCTGTTATTATACTCCAAAATTAACTTCGAACTGACTTTCACCGGCAGGTTGTTAGATAATAACAATGAGCTTAGAACCTTAATGTTAACTCTATGAGGTCTCGCCCTCTCGCGTTGAATATCTGGTTTTTATTGTGAATAATTCATGGTGATTGCTCAGGGTATATGTGCCTGTTATTATTAGTGTTCTGTTTATTTTTTGGTTTAGATACGAAGTTTATTTCCCTGTTCCTATGCTCAGTTATGACAGAGATGCACTCGTCGATCTTGTATATGTCCTCCGTATATTTTTATATTATTTTTTGTTTATTGCAAGAATCAATCCTCCGCTGGCGCTATCTCTCTGGCTGCTGATTTTATAGCTAGGCTGTCGAACACCTGGTGGTCTTTTGATAATAATAGAGTTGGGCTTGTAGTATGCCACGATTCGCTTACTATGTCCTGCTCCGTTAGCTCGATTGTCATCTGGTGTAAGTTATTCAGTTCTTCAGGCATGGTCGGATCTAAATTTCGTTGCTATTGGGTGCTTTGCTGCTCTAGTGCAGGGGTCTCTCGTCGGGTCCTGGTCTTACCGTGATATTTTGATTACGTAGTCATGAAACGCTTGTACAAAATTTGCAGAGATGCTTGCGAATCAGATTTGCAGTTGAGATTTCGTCACAGTAGACAGTCAAGTATACAGTTGAACTATTCTCCTAGAGATATTCGACATTGCCAATTGTGAGGTGTATCACATAATCGAAAAGCGTTACAGATTTCAGAGTCGGTAAATAGCGTGCCAACGTTTGGAAGGATGCGACCACGTCAGAATGTTCAAGATTCCCTTTTTTTTTTTTTTTTTCAGGCCAAAAAGTTGTTTAGCATTCGTGTTTTTTTATTCCAGATCTAAATAGCCGAAAAGCACTCGCATTACCCAGGAATATCGTTCGATTTTTGTTGCGCAAATTTTTGATGGATTTTTGGAAACTTGTACTATCAGGGAGTAGGGGAGGGAGGGGGAATGGCGGTCACTTAAGCAAGAATTGCAATAACTGGAGCAATCATGATCGGAAAAAAGGCTGTTATATAGAATATAGCGGGGAATTTCATCCACTATGACTGCTATGAACGGTATTCAGATCTACGACAAACTTCACCAGCTAACTTCAAATCACTGAAAAATGAAATCGACCGGCATTACCCAACCTGTCGGGTAATGAAGGTCGGCATAAGGTGCAATGGCAAAATATATTACATCAAAAAATATATTATATTCAAAAATCATTAATATTGTAGCGAAAGAAGTTTGCAAGAAAATCAGAGGGCTGTGAAGCCTCGAGAACAATAAAGTAAGCCAATGAAGAAATTAAATGATTCAGATAAAATGAAATTGTATTCAATAAAATTGTATACATAGATCTTGTCTAGTGGAAGGCTAGAGCAAGATTGATTTGTTTTCACAATAATACTTATTGATCTAGAAACCTAGCTCGTATGTTTTAAGAGATATCTCATTTATCTCATAACTACTAGATATCCTGATGAAATACATATTTGTGTTTTAATAACTATAGGGCGTTTCACCCGGCGTAACACTGCTCCCCCCTTCAAAAGAACGAGTCGTCCCGACTCTTGAAGTTAATAAAACATTGATAGGGGGAGGTATTTCATATTCTACTCTCGTAGGGAAAGTTGAGCTGTGGCTCGGAAATTAATATGAATTTGATTTTCCCTATCACTATCCGGTCTAACCTTTGGTCCTCTGGGTAAACCACAGAAAGCCACAGAGAGATAGTTGAGTTGACTTAAGTATCACAACATGGTGCACGATTGGTGCGTATAAAAATCTTCGAAAACAGGAACCAGGAACCGGGAACAAATCAGGAATCAGGATCCAGGAACAAATCGGGAATCAGGATCCAGGAACAAATCGGGAATCAGGATCCAGGAGCAAATCGGGAATCAGGATCCAGGATCAGGGATGTTGAGAAAACGGGAACAGGAAACAGGCGGAGTGATCTGCGTGCTAACAGGCTGGAAGGGTATGAGGGCAGAGAGATGGGGTCCTAGGACTCCAGGGGACCCAATTCCATCTTCTACGACAATTTATAAAAGCACCTAGATTGGAGGACAAATATTAATCTCTCGTAACAACGATAGAGTGGAATTATTAATTGAATAATAGTTGAAACGATCTTATCTCATGAGGGCGTTCCGCCGGTCAGTCCAAATGACTCGAAGTCCTACATTACCGGTCGTGGCTTGATGGAGTACCATTCTCTCGTAAATAAGAGCTGAAAAACTCGGATCAGTTCCTTATAAACTAACTTATTGCCATTAACTAGTCCTATTTGCGGAGTTATTCCTGTCATTAAACTTCTCTACATAATTACTACACGCTTGGACCTCCGCGAGACGCTCAAAGCACTCCCGTCAGCGCCGCGCCGACACGGCGACACGCCAAGGGAGAAGATAGTGATGACGTAGTCGGGAGTTGAGAGGACTCCCGTCTTTTCTTTTTGTATTCGACGCCGGGACCCGAGTTTTAAACAGCAGAAGACAACAGAACCGACTTTAGAACCATCTGTCATTTCCTAAGTGTCCTAACCTCCTACTGCATAACCTCACAAAAATGGTTATAGACTTCGTCGGCTGAGTCTTCGACATCTAATATTAAGACCGGCGCGGGAAGAGATGAGAATTTTCCTTCAATTAACCAATCGTCATGGACTTCATTCAAAGTTTTCAAATACGCAAGTGGAATGTTTTCTTCTTCGCTCCGAGCCCGTGAATTTACTCGAGAGAATGACGTCTCTGGGGAAACTTTCAGATAAACGATTAGATCAACCTCAAAGTCAGCCTTATTTTGGGTTAGAACCTTGGTATTCTCTGTCAATAAATGTGCTTCTAGTTCTTCGAACTCGCCCATTCTCCGACGAGCCTCCACGAAACAACTACAGCTAAAGATAGAGCGTTCCATAACCTTATTAGGAAGTACGGTTCGAATTAGATGCCGATTTCACATGACCATTGCTACGTGATGCTGAAAATGATAACTATACCGGCGAGGGTCGTTATACATTTTGTCTAAGAGATTTTCTCCCGCTACATTCCTATATTCTTCTAAAGGTTCTAATAGTGTAAGTATATCTGGGTCTTTTAGAAATCGTCGAGTAAAGGTAGTTTTACCGCATCCAATGTTCCCCTCTATTAGAATCGTTAAAGGGCGATTAGCTTTTCGTTGGATCCCGTAGGGTAGACTCCTGGACCACCTGGAAGAATTTAAAGTAAATTTTCCTTCATGTGTCTCTACAGTGGTTCCTTCAGCCTCTGGCAATGCTTCGTTTAGCTCTAAGGAACGGAGATTTCTACTATCATTGTTATGACTAAGCCCCTCTATCTCGTAAGGAGCCAGGCGATCCAAGTGGACGACCCTAGGGGATGACCGTATGGAACGCTGAATCCGGTAAACTACGTCATTTATTTTGTCTATTACTGCATAAGGACCCTCCCAGTTTGATTGAAGTTTAGGGCAGCGTCCCTTCTCTCTCCTTGGTTGAAATAACCATACCCAATCCCCAGTTTTAAATTCAATATCCCTAGCTCTCACGTCGTACCGAGCCTTTGTTCGATCTGAAACTATCTGAAATCTTCCCCTAGCAAACCTATGAATTTCGTCCAACCTATTCCTTAGGTGTGAAGCAAACTCAGTGTGGAGATCACCCTGAGTGGGAAGAGGACCTTTCTTCAGGTCGGAGGGCAGTCGAAGATCTCTTCCCATCAACATCGACGCTGGAGTTTGCTTCGTGGTCTCATGAACAGCTGACCTATAGGAAAGTAGAAAGAGAGGGATCCATTCATCCCAATCCTTCTGACTTTTTTCTACAAATGAAGATAAATACCCTAGAAGAGTACGATTAAGCCGTTCTACCATGCCGTCAGATTGAGGATGAAGGGGGGTCGTTCTAGTTTTCCGGATACCTAAGAGCCTGGTGATCTCTTCCATGAGGACAGATTCAAAATTACGTTCCTGGTCGGTATGGAGTTCAAGGGGAGTTCCATACCGGCATACAAATTCCTCTACGAAGACTCTAGCTACTGTTTTTGCCTCCTGATTGGGGATAGGAATGACCTCGGGCCACTTTGTGAAATAGTCTGCTATTACTAAGGCATAGCGGTTCCCAGAATGGGAGAGAGGTAAAGGACCGAGGACATCCATAGCCACCCTCTCAAAAGGTGCGCCCACATTATACACTTGTAAAGGGCTACGTCCCTTGTTTCGCGGACCCTTCTTAGCTACACAGACTGGACAAACCCTACACCAATTTTCGACGTCTAAACGGCAACGCGCCCAAAAATATCGTTCCCTAATTCTATCTAACGTCTTGTTTGAAGCAAAATGTCCCCCTGCCGGGGAATCGTGGTATGCCTTGAGGATTTCTTTGATCTTTTCTTTCGGGACCAGTACTTGCCAGCGGATGTCCTTCATATTCGGAGATTCCCACCTGCGATAGAGTAAACCGTTGAGTAGGTAAATGGAGTCCCATTGGGTCCAGTAAATCTTCACGTCTTGGTTATGGGGGGACACATCTTGCCATTCAGGGCGTAAATCGGATTCTTTCCATGTCTACACTTCTGCTAGTACTTCGTCCTCTCGTTGCGCCTTCTTCCAATCTACTACATCTCCGTCTAGGGTGATTGATCTTAACGTATAGGAGTCATCCTGTTGTTTCTCTAATCTCAAGCACTGTTTGCAGTCTATCACTCCTTCGCAGGGTCTTCTTGAGAGGGCATCTGCGTTTCCATGTAGTAGTCCAGCCCGATGTTGGATGTCGAAGTCGTATTGGCCCAACCTTTCCAACCATCTAGCTACCTGATCTTCTGGAGACTTGAAAGAATGCAGCCACTTCAGGGAAGCATGATCGGTACGAATTAAAAATTTTCTACCATACAAATAATGGTGGAAGTTAGTAACCGATTGTACTACAGCTAAAAGTTCCCTTCGAGTGACGCAATAATTCTTTTCCGTTTTACTCAAGACTCTACTGAGCAAGATCACGTCAAGTGGACCCCCCATTTCCCACTTGATCATGGAATTCAAATTCATGTATTTTAATATAAAGTAGTCACTACCAACAGTCAAACCCTAAAACAGTTTTTCAAAATTTTCATTTTAACAACAATTTTTTTGGAAATGAAAATTTTTAGGACTTTTAATTAAAAAATTGATTATAAAGAAACCGTTAGAGATATCTTGCTGAAATTTTCAGGATTTGTTATTTAATATTCATATTTTGATAAAAAATGTGAAACCTAAAATTATTCATTTATTATCATATTTTTAATTAACTTTTAAGTAAACAAATGAAAATTAAGTGACTTCTCCCTCAAATAATGAATTTTTTTTTGCTTAGTTAAATGCATTATACATTCAAGTTAATTATCCTGCAAGAAAATTTCACTGCTCGCTATTAGTGTAAATAATATAAAATTATTTATCACGGAGCGGTGAGCGGTGCCGGTACAGCGCGCTACCGCGCGCTATTGACTTGGCTTCGATTCCAGTTGGTCGTCATTAACAAAAAGTTTTTTATAATTATAAATTTTACAGTAACGTGTTACTTTTTTGTTGTTGTTTCTATAACTTTGTACTGGTGATAATTTTTTTATTTTCTGAAAATAGATGTAAATTTTTACCTACTGAAAATACTCCATCTTTAGATATTGAGGACAAGAATAGCGTTTGGTTACCATGTTCATTTGTTATTTGTATGTTTATGTATATCGCGTCCCTAATGCCATAAAGGCATACGCTGTATATAGATCTACCGTAAGAGCCATAAAGGCATATAAATTTTTTTTTCGCCCAATCGCTTCAGAATAACTTGAAATGGATATTCTGAGAAAAAACAAAACTAAGACCAAAAAGGCCTATAATTATACATATGCCTTTTTGGTTTTAGGCGAAATGATAACTAATGCCAAAAAGGCATATAAACAAAAATAAATCACAATAAAATACAACACGCAAATTCAAATTCAAACACATATTTATGCCTTTCCTAAGTTGTTTTGCAAATCGTGCAATGTCTTGGTTCGGTACGGTGTAATGATTCCACTTATTTCATTGTGAATGATTATATTTCGCGTCCCTAATGCCATAAAGGCATATCGTCGTTATAGGCCCTTATGGCATACTAATGCCAAAGAGGCATATAGTTTTTTCAAACTTTGCCTATCGCCTTGAAGACATGAAAAACGCATAAAAAGTCAAAAAAAAAAATCAGTTTTCCAAAAACCAAAAGGGCCTATGTCCCAAAAGATATGCCTTTTTGGCATTAGCCATTTGGCATAGGCCTTTTTGGTTTTAGGAAAACCAATTTTTTTTTTTTTGACTTTCTATGCGATTCTCATGTTTTCAAAGCGATAGTCAAAGTTTGAAAAAACTTTATGCCTTTTTAGCATTAGTATTCCATAAAGGCCTATAACGGCGATATGCCTTTATGGCATTAGGGACGCGATATATATGTATTATATATGTATTTATATAAATAACAAATGAATTCCACCAGCCATTTTAGTTCATTTGTTAAATTAGTTCATAGTTACGTCCATCAGTTGATAAATAGGTACTCATGAAGACAAGAATTTTTCATTTGTAAATTTGCGTTTCATTATTTCATCGATTAACGTTTAATTTTTATTGATAAATAATGATAATAATATCGCTGGTGAAACATTATGGGTCGGATAAATAAATGCTGCAATCGATTTAATAAAAAAAATCATCAAAAAATTATTAAAAATATAGTTTTAATTACTTTGAAACGAGCTAGTGCTTTTGATGATTTCATCGGGAATCACATGTGCAATTCTTGTGAAAGGGCTATTTATATGGGCCGAAAACCTGAAAAACCGTGTGAGCTAAATGTAAATAAACATTCCAGTGTTAACGAGTCTGAACTGTCAATTGATGACATTGTAGATGATAAAAAAAGAGATCCATCTTTCCAATGCAACGCTGTAGATAACAGATTAAAAATTGATAAAGTTAATAAACTCTTGTTAGAGGTCGGTGAACCACCTATTAAATTGAAGCGAGTATCAAGTGTAAATGAATGCAAAAAATCTGTAATAACCGCTGTGAGTAAATTTAGAAATGATAATGATTTTCTCAATAATCCAAACGACCTCCTTATTAATAACTTTAAATCTGCTTTCAATGAAAAGACTACTAGATCCGACGAAATTCAAGTATTAACCACGCTTCCATTGGATTGGTCCACAAAAATGATAAGACGCGAATTTAAAGTTTCAAAAAGAATGGTGCGTGCCGCTAAAAATATTCGAGAACAATCAGGATTTGCATCATATCCTCATATTAAAAAAGGAAGAAGGCTAGATGATTCAATACTTGAGCGCGTTCGCAATTTTTACTTATCGGATGATATCAGCCGCATAATGCCCGGAGTAAAAGATTGTGTTTCTGTTGTGGAAAATGGCAAAAAAATTCTGAAGCAAAAACGGTTATTATTATTTAATATACATGATGTATGGGTCAAAATCATGGAGGTGGAAAATTCTAATATTCAAATTTCGAAAAATTCAACTTTGTCTTAGAGTCAATATGACTTGCTGAAATCATAGCTCTATTCTTCATCAATCGTTATGTAAGCGGGCAGCGCACAAAATTATCTATTGAATAATTTATTGACAATATTAGGAGCAATGGCGCAAGAAAGAATCATTTCGGGAATGCTATTTGAAATACAAAATAAAATGTTTGATTTCATTGGGATGGGCCGATTTTACGTCATTTCAGTTTATATTGGTAAGAATAAATATTATACCATGAAAAATTCAACCAAAATTTCAGTTTCAGATTTTTATAAACATTTTCACACAATAGTGCCTTCATGGTAAGATGTTCTAGTCTAATTTTCAATTTATTCTATATTTGTGAGTTTGAATTATCTCATTTCGGGTTAAACTTCATCAGTTTCTTGCAGCAGACTAAACTCGCGTGAATTGAAGTCAGTAGATTCAACATTGTTTTTATTATTTTAAGTCTTGCATCGTTCCCGGAAGTGATGGTAGCGTTCCCTAAATGATGGTAGCGTTCCCTGAATGATGGTAGTGCATAGCATGTACTTAATATATATGAATAAACTATTATAATTTTTGAGAAATCTTTATTGCGCAAGAAATATTCCTAACGAATACAATTTCTCCTATTGCGACGAATAATGAGATATTTTCAGCCATTCTAAAAGTACGTAATAGCTTCGAAGAGATCAATTATAGTCTAGTCTAAGTATAATATTGTTTTAGGTATAGCTTAAAAAAATGTTAAGTAACTTCAATACAGCCTCTAGGAAAAAATACCGATTATCAGACTCTGTAAGGTATGCTCTAGAACGTATAAACTTAGACTTGCATTCGAATTGAGGCAAACCCGAATAAATGAAATAAAATTAGATAAACTTGAACATTGAAAAACGTAAGGTATTCAAACAAGATTATGAAATTACTTTTCGAATACATCGATATCTTCGTTGAAATAATAATACTTGCGACTTCCTTTTTTCTTTAATTGTGGAGTGTGGAGAATTTTTAAAATTCGTTCGTAACCAACATATGACACGTTTTTATGATCAACTGTAAACTCGTTAGCACAGATGCCCTGCGATTTTAAAAACGTAACCCTTATTTCTCCATCTTCTTCAACATTACTATTTGCAACGGCAACATATCTGTAGATATTATTTTTGTTTTGAGTCGGCATATTAATGAGCAAAAATGTTCCTGGAATAATTAAGTTGGGATGTATGTCTTCTTTGTCCTGTCCGTAAGATGTACCACCACCACCACCAGAATTGCAGTTATGTTCTGCGTCTCGAAGGTGAGTAGATAGCGTCTGTACATCTTCCTCGTCGGAACTGCTCGAGCCGTATATTGTCGGATAAATGCTTTGTCTGAAATTAGACTCTGGTTCTAGAAGTTTTACAGGAACTTCTTCATTATAGTTCATTGATTCCGCAGATTCCATCGATATTGTTTCAAGATTATTCTTATAGGATGTCAAAATCTTCAATATTACCTCTCTCTGAAAGCGATCATTTTGGTATAATTTTATTGAAACATCAGATATTTTTTTCCACGTGATTTTTGTTATTTGCATTATACCAGGTATTGCATCAACTTTCTTTGGAATTAACTTCTTGAAAGACTCGATTTCATCGTAGGCAACCTGATGGACCAGAACAGTTGAATCCGCGAACAAGTTCACGAAATCTTCAGAAGTCTTAACATCTTTTCCCATCAAGACCTGCTTATCAGCCGATCGTTTTAAGGGGGACCACTAGTGTGACATTTTCCAAAAATCGATTTTTTTTTTATTTGATATTTCGGTAGTCTATACCTTTAAGAATAACATACTAAGATTTCAAGTATGTATCTCAAATAGTTTTTGAGATACAGCTATCTGAAGAGCAACTGGTCATCGGTTCGAAAGTTGCGTTAGCTTAGGGACCGTACTAGAGGAAGGAAGGAAGGAAGGAAGGCTTCATCAGCCCTACAGGTATCCTTCGAAGAAGAGGAAGGTATATTGTATGGGCCTGGGATAGCAGATTAGAAGTAGGTATGATATTTCAGGATTTATAACCATGAAATCAGTAACTTAAACTTTGAACGCGTTTATCTCGAAACTACATTTTTCAAATTTGCTGCAGTTGTAACTCGAAGACAAATCATCCGATCGATTTGATTCTTATTGCAGCTTTTTTTCAACATGTTTCTACGTACCATGAACCTCCAGTTTTCCGATCGAATGAAAAATGTGATTTCAGCAGGCCAAAAACCATCAAATTTTCGCGCGAAATTATAACCTTTTTCTTTAAATCTCCGCCATTTTGTTGAATTTCAATATTTTTCAAAACCCGAGGTTCATGGTACGGGAAATACCTTCTAGTTCCATAATCTTTTTGGTTTTTTTTATTTCAGGCACCGTGGAGGTCTGCATCACTGCAGCAGTGGGGCAACTTTTTTTTTTTTACCCTTGGGACATCGGTGATAACTCTTTGAATTTTCAATATTTTGAGCTCAAAATTTTAGGATGTATTGAGTACATATCGGCAAATATATCCCCAAAACATTAAAACATTCCATACAGTAGCTTTCTTTAAAAAAATTCCCAACAATCACCTTTTTTTCAGGCCGTCACACTAGTGGTCCCCCTTAATACACCGCCTACGCCATCCATTGGTCCTTTTCCATGACCCGGTTCGCTAAAGGTCCAAGTAGCTATTGTTATTTGCTGAAAATCGTTTATTAATGTTTTCAGCCACAAGTGAACGTTATTGCGATTACGATATTGACTAGTTGGACCATCCGAAAAAATGTGAAGGGTGTCAACATAATCTCTGTCATTTAATATTCTCTGTATAATAGGCTTCACATGAGCCCAAACAGCGTGAGCCTGATGGTCAAGGTTATCACTTACAGTGGCAAATGAGAATGTTTGTATTCCATCCTCGTTGTCTTTTACATAATAAACGCCAGTATGGATCGATAATTGAACTTTAGAGGCTCCAAAATGTGTCGAATGGATTTCTTGTCCATATTTAGTAACATAATTTTCAGAGAAGTCTATTTGCATCATAATTTCGTTCTTCTTCAATTTTTCTTTAACATCTTTCTTTTCTTTATTGTTTGCATAAATACCATATACATGTTTCTTCATTTCGGGGATTGCTTTTGCTAAAGTAGTTTTCAGTTGCTGCACTGTGCTCCTGACAGATATCTTCTTCGTAATCCTTATTTTTTTTTCGTTTCCTTTTATGACTCGATCTTCCGTCGTTGATTGCCACTGAAAGTAAGTTAGTATGTTATCGTTGTCACCTGGATCCATATCTATGTCTTTACATGTCACACAAGATCCAAACATACAGTCATAGGAAGTAATATCGCAACTATGTTCTTTTATTAATTCTGTGGTGGTCTTAGCATTCAGTTGCTTTAAACTGTTCAGTTTATTAATCATGAATTTAAAATTTTCATGTTTGGCACAAAGACACGTGTCACGATCTCTCCAGGTTGGGTTAACTACCCAAAATGGCTTCTATCTCAGAAGCGTTGAATAGGATATTCTAATTCCAGTCTGTTCAAAAAATTTAGGGCGTGAATTCTTGACGGTATCTAAAAGAAGACGTTTCTGTTTTTTAAATCCATTTTTTATTACGTAGTCTTTCTTCCCAGGACACATTCGGCTGACTTCGTCACTTTCAAAAAATTTAATGATCTCTTCACGGACTTGTGGAGAGACAGCCAGTGTTGGCGTCTGGCGATTAGACTTCAAAATATTTTTGGTATCCTTGTTTTTCGGTAAAAACTTTTTGGCCATGTGTTGCATACGATACTTTTTAATAATTAGACCACTCACATATTTTTGAAATGCTTCTCGCTCTTTGGTATTTTTTTGTAAATTTTGAGCATTATCCTCCAGTTGTCTGGACAAAGCTTCACCAAACAAAAGTTTCTTCCGTACCTGGGGTGTAAGATGACAATTTTTCACTAAATTATTCACCTTACTATTAGGCGACTGGACATCATTA
The DNA here is from genome assembly GCA_963992785.1 of Tenthredo livida. Lineage (NCBI taxonomy): Eukaryota > Metazoa > Arthropoda > Insecta > Hymenoptera > Tenthredinidae > Tenthredo > Tenthredo livida. Next base: position 9,160,724 of record OZ023067.1, on the reverse strand, counting down.
TTTGATATTCCACTTGAAGTTTTTTTCTTATCTCTATCCTTTCTTTTCAATTTTTTGTTCAAACTATCTAGTTTTCGCTGTATTTTATTTATTTGGATTTTCTGTTTTTCTATAATTCTATATGCTCTAGCTCTGTCCTTTCTAACTTTCTTTCTACCAGCTTTGCTGCGTAGTAGGGAACGAGGGGTATGGATGCCTTCATCTTCTGAATCAGGGTGTATCTTATCTTGTATATTTGCTAATGACTTTTTCTTTTGTCTATATTTTTTAGAATGCACTTTCCATAATTTTCTTTGCTTCCGTTTCTCTCTCTCTGACATATCATTTAAAGATTTAATTTTTTTTTCAGCCTTTTTTCTTTGGTAATATTCTCTGTCTTTTGCCTTTTTTAACTCTCTTCAGTCCGGGGTCATGTTGTCTAAAAACTTGCGCTTCCTTGCTTTAGCTTTTTCCTTTTGTGTAATGAACGCAACACTATTTTTATTCACTTTTTTTTTGTGATCTTCTTTTTTTTATTATTTTCTTCAGGCTCCATGTTTGTTAAGGTTCTGAAAATGAAAGATCACATAATTGCAGAAGAATTTGCCCCACGAAGTCATTTCGGGAACGCAGGCGTCATTTCGGGAACGCTCGTCATAGTCCGGGAACGTTACCGGAATGACCATTCCCGAAATGACGATTTCACCTTGATTGTTCAAAAAATTCTACTCGCATCGTCGTATGCGGTATTTCTGAGGTTATATTGCAAGGGATTTCAATCATTTCTCATAAGCACTATGAAAACTCTTATTATTTGCATAAACAAATTACTTGACAGCGTTGCCGTGATGATGCTGAATTGATGTACGGTATTCAAATATCGAATTGAAATGTACTTACCAATCAAGTAATTAATTAAATCCGAAAGAACGATAACACGCCGGCAATGTGTTCACTGTCACTTTACATGACTGCTAGTTAGGATCGCCTACTACGTCACACGCGCAATATTTTCACAGATTATGATTGCGTTCACGGGATGACGAATTTTTCTTCGGACAACATTTGATAAAACACAAAAATAGGTTTTTTTTTTATTTATTCGGAAAATTTCTCATTATCCCAAACATTATATTTAGTATATTGTTTTCACTAGAATAGTTATCTCTGCAGAGTTGGTTTCATTATATTTTTTGCCACGTAAATAGAAGAAAATGTAATAAGGACGCGTTCCCGAAATGATATTACGACCATGTTAGATTAAATAAAAGTGAAAGTGAAGAAATTTTGTTTGAAATTACTTGATGTCGCATTAACTACCATCAATATTAATCGATCAGAGTCAACAAGACTCTGTCATTATGTAATTTTAATTATAAAAATCCTTTCCAACCCAAATTTTCCACCTCCATGATTTTGACCCGTATACATAAAATTTAAAGAATCTTTTCCCGACGAGAAGATTGCGCAGACGTGAGTGTATATCTGCTGGGAAAAGTGGAACACATAATGTGTGTGTATGTAAAATTCACCAAAATATAAAGTTGCAATTAAATGGATTTAAAAATGAACTGAAAAAAAAAAATGATCTTTTCTGAAAGCTGTAACGATTTAATAAAAAGCTCCGTTTGCGATGAGCCTACATCATCATGTTTTTTTTCCACGTGTACTAACTGTCCAGGAGTTCATTTTGTTATTGAGAAATTAACATTATTACTTGAAAGACATAAAATTAAGGAAATAACATTCAGCCAATGGAAAAGTACTGACAGGTAAGAAAAAACTAACTTCACACAAATCACTGATATACTTTCTTCATCTTATCCATTACTTTAACAGAATTACTTCATTTATTTGAATGTTCAAAAAATTCTATTCATTTCTTAATTAATAAAGTTAAAGATTTATTCTTACAGTAATATCAATAATTAAATTGTTGAATTTAATTCATTCCATCTGTGTATTTTTTCATTCACTTTTCATTCACTTTTTTACGCATACTAAGTCCAGTAATTTTTTTTGCAATTCACAGGTGTGAAATTGTTGAAGAAAAGTTAAAAAAAGAAATTTTTTTGAATGATTTGACAAAAAAGTGGCCCGAATTACTAAGACACGATTTTCTTGCAAAATCTCAAGCGTCTTATTTTACCAAACGAAAAGAATCTGTTGAAGCTGGAGAATTTATAGTATGCCTGGATTTTGCCGAAAATTATTCTTTTTTTGTGCAGGACGCAATCCAATCTCATCATTGGTCCAATAATCAGGCTACACTTCACCCATATGTAGTGTATTATAGAGAAAATGAAGAAGTAAAGCATAAAAATTACGTCATGATTTCACAAAAAATTACTCATCATGCAAGTTCAGTTTATCTTTTTAATTCAAAGTTAATTGAATTTCTGAAAAATGAATTCGGAGCTAGTAATATTAAAAAGATCTTATATTTTTCGGACGGAGCAGCTTCGCAGTATAAAAATAAATATAATTTTGCAAATTTAATTAACCACAAGAAGGATTTTGATATTGAAGCAGAGTGGAACTTCTTCGCCACATCTCACGGCAAAGGAGCATGTGATGGCTTGGGCGGAAGCGTAAAAAGGCAGGCTTATCGTGCTAGTTTTCAACGCAACAATGATAAGCACATCATAACTGCACTATCATTATTTGAATGGGCCAAAAATTATTTCAAAAATATCAATTTTGGTTTCTGTTCTCAAGACGAACATGATTCTCACGAAGAAAAATACAGACTACGTTTTGAACAGTCCGTAACCATAAAAAATACTCGCCAGTTTTACTGCTATAAAACTTGAGATGGAGTATCACTTCAATGCAAAAATTTTTCAGAAGATCAAAAAATCATTACCAATACAATGTTAAAGAAACAACAAAAAAAAGGAGCACGTTACTGTAAAATTTATAGTTAATAATTTATTTGTTTTTTCTGTCTTTGTTCATTAACAAAAGAATTATTTTATCCATTTGTGTAATATATTACGTATAAACAAAAATTTGTCAAACATTTATTTTAATTGTAAAAAACTTTTTGTTAATGACGACCAACTGGAATCGAAGCCAAGTCAATAGCGTGCGGCAGCGCGCTGTACCGGCACCGCTCACCGCTCCGTGATAAATAATTTTATATTATTTACACTACTAGCGAGCAGTGAAATTTTCTTGCAGGATAATTAACTTGAATGTATAATGCATTTAACTAAGCAAAAAAAAATTCATTATTTGAGGGAGAAGTCACTTAAATTTTCATTTGTTTTCTTAAAAGTTAATTAAAAATATGATAATAAATGAATAATTTTAGGTTCTAAATTTTTTATTAAAATATGAATATTAAATAACAAATCCTGAAAATTTCAGCAAGATATCTCTAACGGTTTTTTTGTAATCAATTTTTTAATCAAAAGTCCTAAAACTTTTCATTTCCAAAAAAATTGTTGTTAAAATGAAAATTTTGAAAAACTGTTTTAGGGTTTGACTGTTGGTAGTGACTACTTTATACTAAAATACATGAATTTGAATTCCATGATCAAGTGGGAAATGGGGGGTCCACTTGACGTGATCTTGCTCTACTATAGAAGCTAACCACCCTCTCGCTTCCCTGATGTACCTGTGATAACACCCCACCGATCCCTGTAAGAGACGTATCTGAATCTAAAATGAATGGGGATTGGGGCTGCGAGTAGGCCAAGATAGGTGAAGAAGTTAGGCAGGTTTTTAGTTTTATAAAAGCTTCTTCGCAAGCCGAATTCCATTCGAAGGGGGTCTTATTCCCTGTTAGATGGTAGAGAGGCCTAGCTATTGTGGCGAAACCCTTCACAAAACGACGGTAATACGTGCAAAGACCTATGAAACTCTGTATTCCCTCTTTATCTGTAGGGCGGGGCCAATCCAAAACCTTCTCTATCTTTGCCGGATCTGTTCTTATTCCCTCTGCTGAGACGATGTGGCCTAGGAAGCCTACTTCCGTCTGGAATAAATGGCATTTTTTTGGGCTCATCTTGAGTCCTGCTTGTCTCAGACGGCTGAAGACTGTTGAGAGGTTTTTGATTTGTTCGTCGAAGGTGTTTCCATAAACAATTATGTCGTCCAAGTACACGAGGCAGATCTTTCCATTGATCCCTCGTAGAATGGTCTCCATGGTCCGTTCTAATGTCGCCGGAGCATTGCATAGTCCAAATGGCATCACCTTGAACTGCCAAAGTCCTCCTAACCCTGTAACGAAAGCTGTCTTCTCTTTATCCTGGAGGTCCATTTCGACTTGCCAGTAGCCGCTTTGTAGATCTATCGTACTGAACCATTTGGCTCCGGCTATTAAGTCTAGGATCTCTTCTATCTTCGGTAGGGGGTATGAATCTTTCTTGGTGACGTCGTTTAGCCTTCTGTAGTCTATGCAAAATCTTTTGGAGCCATCCTTCTTTTCCACTAGTACGATCGGCGAAGCCCAAGGGCTGGATGAGGGCTCTATAACGTCATTGGCCAGCATCTCCTTGACTAGTTTCTCTACTTCTTCCCGTCCATGCAGGGGTAGTCTTCTAGCGGCTTGTTTGATCGGGGCATGATTTTCCACGTTTATGGTGTGCCTAGTCAGGGTGCTTCTGCCCTTGTGTGCGCTGTTCTTGGCGAAGGTGTCCTGAAATTTTTCCAATAGTGCTTTGGAAGCGGCCTCTTGTGTTGGATCTAAATTCGTCGAGGTTCGGTCTAACAGGGCCTCTAAATGAGTTGGGAAAGGACTCCTAATCTCTACTTCTTGAGAATGTAAGCTGCGGATTCGAGGATGTTGAAGAGATTTATTCCTATTGGTGGATGAAGCTATTTTGTGCGGACCTGATACCAATGAATTATTTTCTGTGGAAATTATGCAATTATGTTTTGAAAGAAAATCGATCCCTAAGACCCCGTCATCCTCAATATCCGCGACGAATACTTTGTGTTCTGATTCGATACATCCCTTAACATTTATTTTCACAGACGTTTCTCCCAAAACGGGAGTCATTTCTCCCGTGGCGGTGCGCAGCGACGACGACAGCGGAGGAAGCCCCGCGATCCCCAGAAGGTCCGACCTGACAACGGTCACTTCCGCCCCCGTGTCTATGACCCAGAGGCAGTCGATCCCGTTGACGGTCCCGCAAGCGTATAATCCTGTTCGCATAAGACTCCTAACGAGATACCGGGTGGGATTAGGGCTAACTTCGCGTCGCGTGTTTGATGGTTGTCGCCCTGCCGAACCATCAGAGGCTAGTTTTTTGGATTAGTAGATTCCGCATTGTCCGTCACTGTCTTGATCGTCTCGTCCGTCTTACGCGGTTCGTCGCGTCGCCAAGATTTTTGTGGAACATCCCGCCTGCGATCAATTAGGGACTCTAACGCGTAACACCGATTCATATCGTGTCCTACTTTCCCACAATATCTACATTTTCTCAGGGGACGATTACTGTTATTGTAAGGGGAAGGACGTCTATCGCTATTAGATTCTCGCGGTTGCTGCCGGAGAGCAGGGTTCGCCGTGTCGGCAGTGTTCGGTACGGACTGGCTATTTTCTCCTATACGCCTGATTTGAGGATCTCGCGAAAATTGCTTATTTATCGCGTCAATTTCTAGTCCCTTTATTATTGCTTCTTGCAGGGTAGAGGGTCCTGCCAGGCTGAGGGCGTGCTTTAATTCTATGTCGGTTATCGCGTTTATAAATTTATCACAAGCCAAAACCTCCCTCGTTGATTCGTCGCACTGTGGCAACGCTACCCTAGTTAATCTCTCTATGTCCATGCCCAGTGTGGCGAGGCCCTCATCCTTGGCTTGTCTTTTCAAGGTAAGTTGTGTGAGAAACAGCTTGGCTAAATTTTGGCCCCCGAACCGTAGGCGTAGGGCCGCGCTAAGCTTGTAAAAATCCTCCATGTCCGCATCGGGAAGTGAGGTGAGAACTGTCAGAGCCGGGCCTTTAAGGCTACTAGCGAGGTGCCCGGCTTTTTCGGTGGAAGACCAAGCGTTTACTTTAGCTATTACATTAAATTGTCGTTCGTATTCTGTCCATGGGTAAGATCCGTCGTAAGGATAGACTTTTACTTGGCTGGTCGACTTTTTGACAGTCTCAGTACGACCCTCTCTATGCAAATTTATGGTTTTCTGTATCGCGTCCGCGAGTTGCTTTTTGCGCCTGCTCTCGGCGCATGGTATATCGTTGGCAATAGGGTTATTTCTAGCTGGAATACGTGACGAGCTCGGAATCTCTTCTCGCGAGTGGTGATCGCCACGCACCAGGTTATCGTAATAGTTACCTATCGGCTGATCGTCCCGCATCGTTAATTCGATGCGGTCAGTTCGCTCTAGGGTACGGGTGTGCGGCGTGAACGTCGCCGCGCCACCCGTACGTGGTCTACGTAAGATTGGGGAGGATTCTTCCTCCCCATAAACAGGCACAGACCGTATGGCTACTGCAGGAGATGGTCGTTGGGGTACTTCCGGGACAGGGGAGCGTCTGGGAGTCGGAGCAGGAGCGTGAACTTCTGGGACATCGGGACGTCTGAGGAGTCCCTCTCGCAGAAGTGACAGGGTATCCTCGTGCTCTCGCTGTCGGGCTTCTCGTTCCTCCCTCTGGGCCTGTCGCTCGGCTTCTCGCTCGGACCAGTTGGCCTCGCGTTCTTCCCTCTGAGCGTCTAAGTTGGCCTGATGTTGTGCAGTCTGAGCGGCCAGGGTGGCCTGCTGCTGGGCAGCAAAGGCTTGCAGAAAACGGTCCATCAAGTCCGTCTGGGGTTGAGCCGGGGGTAGCTGGGTGCCAGCTGATTGGTTTGCAGATTCTTCCAGAGGAGCAATTAGCTCGTCGTCGTGAAGTCATTTTTCTCTCAAATTATTTTTTCTCTCAAGTTATTTATTAATTTTTTTTTCAAGTTATTTTTTCTCTCAAGTTATTTCAGCACTACCTTAACTTTATTGATCTCGAAAAGATCGCGCTTCGGACACCAGTGTAGCAAAAGAAGTTTGCAAGAAAATCAGAGGGCTGTGAATCCTCGAGAACAATAAAGTAAGCCAATGAAGAAATTAAATGATTCAGATAAAATGAAATTGTGTTCAATAAAATTGTATACATAGATCTTGTCTAGTGGAAGGCTAGAGCAAGACTGATTTGTTATTATACTTATTGATCTAGAAACCTAGCTCGTATGTTTTAAGAGATATCTCATTTATCTCATAACTACTAGATATCCTGATGAAATAGATATTTGTGTTTTAATAACTATAGGGCGTTTCACCCGGCGTAACAATATGTAGAATTAAGAAAAAAGCTGAATGAACCACCCAGTAATATTCCTTTTTCGTAAATGTGACAAAAATATAACATACCTCTTATCAATCGCATCCAAAATATTAGAGTGGCACCACCACAGAACTACCGATTGGCACGAAGAACTGAAACCTCGAGCCAAGATGGCAAGCTCGAGGCCACTAGTTTGTACCTGCATCCTCTACGTAGCAGCAGTAGCGTCGTTATTTTAAAATGCATAGAATATGCGATATTGACATGACCGGCATTACCCGCTGACCGCCATTCCCCCTCCCGCCCCTACACCCGAGTCAGAGAATTGAGCCTACATGAGCCCACATGAGCCTACATATTGATGACTCTTTGTTTTTCTAACTGTTATAACAACTAAAAACAACTGAAAATCGCCATGTAGGCTCATGTAGGCTCATGTAGGCTCAATTCTCTGACTCGGGCAGGCTTATTACTTTTTCTTTCCTTTTGTCGACCCCGTTTATCATGCTATGAAACGTGTAGAATATGAATATGAATTCACTCCCCAAGTTAGAAAGCAGTTCTTCAAAGTATCTCTTTTTTTTCACATATTTCAGTGAGTCTTACAGTATCGATGTCACAACGACAAATTTACGAAAATAAATTAAAAAAACGGAGTAGAAAAAAAAAAATCAAATTTAAAAAAAATTATTTAAAATTTTAAATTTATCCTCCAGCATATCGCTCGGTAACATATGGGGCATTCCAGCTCAACTCAAGCAACCATCGACACTCATGTCTTCGTATTTTCTTCGAAAAAACATATGTTGAAGTTCGAGTAAAAAGACAATGTTTCTGTGAGTTAGAGGTCTTGCATCCAATTTTTGACGGTCACAGATTTTTTTTATAAATGTAAGCGGCAGATAATTCAATTTTTCATCAAATGTAAATGGAGAATCTCACAGGAAAATGTTGGATACACAAAACAACCGTTATCCTACCAATTTCAACTGAGATAAATTACAGAATTTTCGAATCATTCTTTGACCCAGTTTTGGTCGATAAACGTCGAAAATCTCGACTTTCTCAAATGTTGCCATGACCAATTTGTATGAATTTTTCACACAAAATACTGCATCAAAAAACAAAATTTTCAAGACCTTAACCAAGATGCCTGGACTTCTGGTTCCAGAGACATGAATTTTACAAAAACGAATATTGACCAAATCAATTGAAAACGCATTCGGGGTGGATTGGAAAAATATTCAAACTGCTATATATGAAATATTATTATCGTTATAATTCTTTTGGGGATATGTTTGACTAAAAATAGATGTTTCATTCAATAGGGTGATTAGGTGAACAGTCCAACATTTACTTGTCAATTGAGTCATATGGATAACTTACATTCATTATTGAAATTATTGGACGAAGATTTATTTCTGAATTAATATAATTATATTTTTATAGTTAGTCGTAGGTATACAGGGTGATTCAGAATTCGTGACGAATCTTTTGAGGGGTTCATTCTTGTCAACATTGGGAGTGAAAGTTCCTCAGTAATTTTTGAAAGAAATAATTTTTTTCCGGCAGACGATTTTATTTTCAACAATTTTTCACTTTCCAATAATTTCGATAGTGAATGTAAGTTATCCATATGACTCAATTAACAAGTAAATGTTAGACCGTTCACCTAATCGCCATCTTGAATGAAACATCTATTTTTGGTAAAACATATCCCCAAAAGAATTATAGCGATAACAATATTTCATATATAGCAGTTTGAATATTTTTCCAATTCACCCCGAATGCGTTTTCAATTGATTTAATCAATATTCGATTCTGTAAAATCATATCTCTGGAACCAGAAGTCCAGGCATCTTGGTTAAGGTCTTGAAAATTTTGTTTTTTGATGCAGTATTTTGTGTGAAAAATTCATACAAATTGGTCATGGCAACATTTAAGAAAGTCGAGATTTTCGACGTTTATCGACCAAAACTGGGTCAAAGAATGATTCGAAAATTCTGTAATTTATCTCAGTTGAAATTGGTAGGATAACGGTTGTTTTGTGTATCCAACATTTTTCTGTGAGATTCTCTATTTACATTTGATGAAAAATTGAATTATCCGCCGCTTACATTTATAAAAAAATCTGTGACCGTCAAAAATTGGATGCAAGACTTCTAACTCACAGAAACATTGTCTTTTTACTCGAACTTTAACATATGTTTTTTCGAAGAAAATACGAAGACATGAGTGTCGATGGTTGGTTGAGTTGAGCTGGAATGCCCCATATACATACTTTTGTTAGAGTCATTTAAAAGTGTTTATTATAAATTAAAATTTAAAACAGTTCCATGAAGTATTCCCCATGGAATATGGTCGTAGATTTTATTTTGGCTTACAGTGCAACCTGTGAATAAGCCCTCTCCAAATAAGACCGCTTCTCCAAATCTTCGTTCGAGAGTTGCCCCCACTACTTCGCCCATCGCAGAATCGGGGGCGAACCTCTGAATAGGACCGAGCGTGGAAATTGCGTTTTGATCTCAATTTATGCTTTTTCCTTTTTTAACATAGTTACAATTGCTATATTGACATATTAAATGTCACTTCGCTAACATAGAAATAATTCCTGTGTGAAAATAGGAAGAATGCCTATTTTTTTCTTTCCGTGCATGTACAATAATACAATGACGTAATTAAGAAACAATAATCCACATGTACTTACCAGGTATTACACGAACTGAACATTGAAAGACCGGGCTTAGAACTAAGGAATGTATGTTACCATACTATGCACGTGAAATGTATCGAGTGCGAGCGGTCCTATTTGGAGGTTGAGCCGAGAATTTTTCGTTGCGAGTTCGGACCACGGGTGGGGGTAACTCATTTCTCGGAATTATATTCCCCTACAAGCCCGAGGGCGGTCTTATTCGGAGGTTGCACTGTAATTCGGTTTTAGAATCTACGATATTCACCATAGTCATTATCATCGTAGGCCGGAATAAAATAAGAAAATAAAAATAAGGTGCGGAATAGAACACTAGCCCTGACCTTGGGTTTAATAAATCGTATATAACTTCAATCGTTGGTGTCACTTCACACGCTGTGACCTAGGTGACTCTTATATCTGACTTATGTCTAATGGCGTCTATCTCGCAGCGCTGCGACGCCTGCGCATCCTCGTTCTCTTACCGGCGGTCGGATTTGAATGTGTCTTTACGCCGTATATATAGCAGGCATATCCCTCTCTCTCTCGTTGTAATAGTGTATAACCTTACGTATATTGCAGCCGTGCAGGTTCCCTACGATTCCTCAGCGATCTGCGCAAGTTCAAGGGATCTGACTTTATTCCTTCGTTGTTCTCTACTAGCCCGCTTTCGGCTTGAATTTTTTTTTCTTTTTTTCCTGCTGCGCAGGGGGCTTCGGGCACTAGATTCCGATCAGCGTTCTCTCCGTTCCCTGTACAAATAGTTTACTTCTCTAGTTCTCTGTTGGTTCCAGTGGCCCGACTGTCGTGATTTCCTAGCGAGGATATGGTTTTGCTCGTATTTATTCGTATCTTACGTCGTAGGGTTGTTCGAGGCTACTTTTCGAAGGCGTGTTACTGGCCGATTACGCGTATTTGGTTCATGTGCCGTTTCCATACCCGACCATCGTCCAACTCCACCTCGTACACGGAAAAGGTTTCGAGAATGCTGCAGCGCCAAGCGGCAGAACGGTGAGTACGCGCGTTTACAGACAGGCGCTGTCTCTGCGACGGAACGCTGCGTTCCCTCGCGAGAAAGCTGCAGGACCGAGATTTCTGAGACGGCATGCAGCGTTCCCGCGAGGGAACGCAGCGTTCCGTCGCAGAGACAGCGCCTGTCTTTAAACGCGCGTACTCACCGTTCTGCCGCTTGGCGCTGCAGCATTCCCGAAACCTTTTCCGTGTATATCAGGTTTCCTAGTTTTTCTCTGTCACATCCGTGATCAATGGTAAAATTAGTGGATAATTTGATTCAAGATCGGTGTCACCAATGATCACGACGGGCCAAATTAGCGAAAGTTCTGCTTCCTTCTGAATTTCGGTCTCGCCATATTTATGTTTGATTTATAGGCTGTATTTGTAAGAGTTTGAAGAAGATCTGGAGTTTCCTGAAGAATCTATGAGGTTGAAGTTCGTGACGTTAATGTAGCAGAATATTCGTTGAAGAAATGCAATATTTAGTGATTCAAATGTTGTTAGAATTGTGAAATATGCGAGATAAACATATTTCACACAATTTAAGTAATTATGCACCGTTCTTGATCCATTTGAAACGTTCGAGCCTTGAATTTGAGAATTTTTTGATGAATATTTTGTGGCATTAACGTTACGAACTTCAACCTCATAAGAAATTCGCGAAAAAGTTGTTCAAGTTGTTCCGTGGACAGCAATTTAAGTGTATTGTAGCCGTGCAGGTTCCCTGCGATTCCTCAGCGATCTGCGTAAGTTCAAGGGATCTGACTTTATTCCTTCGTTGTTCTCTACTAGCCCGCTTTCGGCTTGAATTTTTTTTTCTTTTTTTCCTGCTGCGCAGGGGGCTTCGGGCGCTAGATTCCGATCAGCGTTCTCTCCGTTCCCTGTACAAATAGTTTACTTCTCTAGTTCTCTGTTGGTTCCAGTGGCCCGACTGTCGTGATTTCCTAGTTGGGATATGGTTTTGCTCGTATTTATTCGTATCTTACGTCATAGGGTTGTTCGAGGCTTCTTTTCGAAGGCGTGTTACTGGCCGATTGCGCGTATTTGGTTCATGTGCCGTTTCCATACCCGATCATCGTCCAACTCCACCTCGTATATCAGGTTCCATAGTTTTTCTCTGTTACGTCCGTGATCAATGGTAATATCATCAGATAATTTGATTCAAGATCGGTGTCATACATATCTAAGATCTATAATATTCTTATTTATATTTTCTTCCTCTGTAGAAAAAATTTGAATTCAGGATCGAAGCAGAATGTGTCATCTGACATCGTGCCAATGCAATATCCATCTCTATAATCTCAGTCCAGATTTCATCAAAATTTGATACTCATATTTTAGAAGAATTGTTAACTAACAATAATTCATAATTAATTAGTTCTGAACTAATATTACGCTCAAAGTATTTTGATATTCTTTCACTATCTTTCATTTCGGCTCAAATGGAAATTGTCTTATTGAAGATTTATTAGGAGTTAAATGAACGTTGACACAAGTATTTAATATAAACTTCTTTATTCAATTAACCGCACATCATTCTATCGCATGGTATACACGGCAACGGCGTTATTCTACCACTAACTGCTTGCCGTGAAACGCACACCTATTCAACCATACACTAACGCTAAGGAGAGGGGACATACGTTTCTGCGTGTGTTTTCTCTCTCTTTCTTACAGACTAAACATAATCGCAACTCTTTCACTTGAATACAATATAGATGTATTATTCTAACACGCTTCCTTACATTTATATTGTATACACTCCCTTTGTTTATTCAACATTCATTAATTTTCGCAATTTCTCGAATTTTTCTCTATTCAAAGCTTTTGTTAAAATATCGGCTACATTATCTTCAGAATTTACTTTAGTTATTTTAATCTTTTCTTCTTTTACATTCTCGTGGACAAAATGGTAATGTATCTCAATGTGTTTTGAGTTTTTAGTGTAATTACCAAATTTTGCGATGTTTATCACGCCCGAATTATCTTCGTAGATTTCTATTGGTTTGTTTAGACTTAACTCGAATATTTTCATCAATTCAATCATAAATTTCAACTCACTCACGGCTTCCGATAGCGCCACATATTCGGCGTACGTTGAAGCTTTGGTAACGCTTTTTTGTTTTCTTGACTTCCAGAATATCACATTACCGTACAATCTGACTATATATCCAGTCGTAGATTTACTATCTGTACTGTCTCCTGCCCAATCGGCGTCTACATAGCAATCCATAATTTCGCTATTTTCATTTTTACTATACCGCAGTATCAGGTTTTTGGTCAGATACAAATATTTTAAGATTCGTAAATCATAACGGAAATGTGTCTTATCGTAACAATTTTGGAAACGACTTAAGTAATTAACGCAGTAGCTTACATCTGGTCGAGTGTTGGAGCTTATGTATAGTAGAGCTCCCATCAAATTTCTATATAGAATGTTTTCCTCACAAACATCTGACTTTTCAACTTTTAACTTAGTCTCCATAGGAGTTTTGTACAATTTACTTTGTTCTATTCCAAACTTATGCGCTAATGACTCAATGTATTTAGTTTGACTTAGTTCCATTTTATTCTCAACGTAATCGTACCCTATTGTTATTCCGAGATACTCTTTTATTTCACCCATATCTTTCATTCTAAATCTTTCTGATAATAGTTCTTTTATTTTCTGTATTTCAGTCTTATCCTTGCTGCAGATTAATACATCATCTACGTACACGACTAGGTAAATTGCATTTTCGCCCTTTCCATGTACATATAAACATAACTCAACTTCTCCTCTTATAAAGCCAATTTTTTTCATATATTTATCAAAACAGTCATACCAATCTCGCGGGCTTTCACTTAACCCATACATAGCTTTCAATAATTTACACACTTTATCACTTCCGTCTTCGTATCCTTGCGGTTGTCGAATGTATACTTCAGTGCTTATTTCGCCATTTAGGAAGGCAGTCTCTACATCCATTTGTTCAATGATTAGGCCATTTTGGCAACAAAAGGCTAACAAAAACTTTAATGTTTGATTACATGCTGCTGGTGAGTATACATCGTCAATCGCATTCTTCTGTTGAAATCCTCGTACAACGAGTCTGGCTTTATATCTATCATCGGACTTTCTTGTATATATCCATTTTGCATCTAACACGTCTCTTATATTAGCCTTATCTACTAATGCCCACGTTTTGTTTTTGTTTAAACTATCCATTTCCCTATCCATTGCTTCCTCCCATTCCCTGTGTTCATCACAGTTAATCGCCTCCTCAAAGGATTGAGGTGTATCTAGGCTACAAAAATGTGCCTGTATATTTTCTGTTTCAGGATATCTTACTGGGGTCGTTTTATTTCGCGTTGATTTCCTTATAACCGCTAGATTTTTATCTACAATACCTGACTCCTTTTCAATTTTGTCTATAGTTTTCTCATTCTTCTCAGAGCGCTCATTTATTTTTCCTTCAATAATTTTAGAATCGTTTTCTGAATCATTTCCATCCTCACTACTGTTATCGCTTTCCTCTTCATCTAGCTCTGGCCCGGTTAACCCGATACATTTTACACCCTTCTCTATTATTTCAACGTGTCGAGCTACTATTATTCTGTTATCAATTAATACCCTATAACCTACTTCACTGTATCCCAACAATATACCCATATCTGCCTTTTTGTCCCATTTCGATGTTCTTTTTTGCTCAGGTTTTCGTACGAATACTTTACTGCCGTACAACCGTAGATGTTCCACGTTCGGCTTTCTTTTAAAAAAAATTTCGTAAGGCGTCTTTTGTTCTATCGTATTTGCTAAAGTGCGATTTTTTAGATATGTTGCGGCACATACTATTTCCGGCCAATATTTTTTTTCTACTCGCGCTTCTGCTAGCAAACACCGAGACATATTCATTATTGTTCTGTTGAAGCGCTCGGCTGTTCCGTTCAACTCGTGTACATAGCCTAGACAGTTATTTATTGTGATTCCTCGTTCGCTAGCAAACTTATACATTTTACCTGATAGGTATTCTAAACCGTTGTCGCATCTTAGTTTTTTTATTTTCTTTCCCGTAATGTTTTCGGCTTCATTTACAAATTCGACCAGTCTATCAAAAACTTCGGCTTTTGACTTGATACAATAAATTTTTGCTATCTTACTGTAATCGTCGATGAAAGAGACGAAGTATTTCTCGTTCTTAAAGCCTAATGTTTTGAATGGACCGCACACGTCCGTATGTACGATTTCTAATAAATCTTCTGCTTTTCTCCTATTGGTTTTAAAAGGCTGATTGTGCATTTTATTTTCTAAGCATGTACTGCATTTCATAACCTCCTTTTCCATTTCGTTAGGTATTCCCTCTACTAGTTGCTCTTTACTTAAAATATTCAGATAGTTGAAATTCACGTGACCTAGTATTCGGTGCTACTTTTCCTTTTGAGTCATATTTTTTTCAAATTCGCCATTGTTTACGAAGCTTTCTTTATCATACAAGAAACTTTTCACCGGATATATTTTATTTTCTGTTTTGTATGCAACTGCCGTAAGTTTACGGCATTTATCAAAAATTTTCAACTGATTACCTTTAGCAACAATATCATTATTATCAGTTATTTTCCCGTAACTTATTAGATTTTTACTCATGTCTTTAAAATAGTAAACATTTCTTATATCAACTTTATTGAATTTTCCAAACGCTTCAAAGTCCGTTATGACGTTTCCGATTTTAGTTGCCTTTACCGACCGATTATCGCCTAGGAAAATATTTACATGCTTCTTCAAATCGATCCAATTTTCAAAATATTTATCGTCGTTGATCACGTGATCAGTACAACCACTGTCTATCAACCAGTTTATTTCGCATTTACTTAACCTATTCGCTTCGCAGTTTACCGCTGCCGCTTCAGCTGTTGCTCTCTCCTTCGTTGCTACCCACGCGTTCGCTCCATAGTTGCTTTCTTCAACCGCTGTTGCTGTTGCTGTCGCTCTCCCACGACCGCTTTGAAATCTTCCGCGTCCTCTGCCTCTGTGACCCCTACTTGCTCTTCTGTAATAGCCTCTTCCTTCTCCGCGACCACGTGACGAGCCTGTACACTCATGTGCAAAATGGCCGACTTTACCACACCTGTAGCAGCTATCCTTGTTAGCCTCAAAGGCGTTGGTCCCATGTTCTTCAACTTCACTTTTATTATTATTTTTCTTCTCGGCGAGTTCTATTTTATTTTTTACATATGCCACCGTTTGATCCTTTTCCGGTAGCGCGTCTATTAGATCACCAATGTAGCTATACGTATCTGGCAACGTATTTAATATATATCCTAACTTCTCTCTTTCTGTTATTTGCGCGCCCGCACTTTTCAATTCGTTTATTGCTTTTTCAAAATCACTCATGAACGAAGCTGCATCGCCATATTCTTCTAATTTCATTTTTTCCACTTTGTTCCTACATACAATTTGAAGCGCCGTCGACTTCTTCAAGTATCTACTATCGAACTCTTGTATTATACCAAACGCCGTTGTCTTGTCGGTAATAAACTCCATCTGTCTATTCGTAATCGCGCTGTATATGTAGTTTATCGCGAGAATGTCTTTTTCGTCCCAATTTACTTCCGTTTCTGATGCGGCTTTTTCTCTTGTAATCACTATGTCGCACTTTTTCAACATCAGGTACATTGTCATGCGCTTTTTCCACATGCTGTAGTCTTCGCCGTCGAACACCGGGATCTTTATCTCGTTTTTCTCCATTTCGGTATTTTCACTTTTCACAGCAGGATTATGCCCTTCTGTTCTATTTTGTTTGACTCCAGTTTTAACTTTCGCTTTGTCTTCACTATGTCTCATTTATGCTTTTAATTATTTTCGAGCTTTCCTTCGTACTCAAAAATGGCGAGGACTCCTGTACCGGTTACCGCGTGTTCGAGCAGCCTCAAATTTTCACTCACTTGAATCTACTTGCATCGCCGTCATTTTACTTTCAAATAAACCACGCTCTGCTACCATGAAGATTTATTAGGAGTTAAATGAACGTTGACACAAGTATTTAATATAAACTTCTTTATTCAATTAACCGCACATCATTCTATCGCATGGTATACACGGCAACGGCGTTATTCTACCACTAACTGCTTGCCGTGAAACACACACCTATTCAACCATACACTAACGCTAAGGAGAGGGGACATACGTTTCTGCGTGTGTGTTCTCTCTCTTTCTTACAGACTGAACATAATCGCAACTCTTTCACTTGAATACAATATAGATGTATTATTCTCACACTTAACTTCAAACTGTAAGAAAAAACTTTGCTGACAGTGAGATTCATGTGTACTCAGTTCTTGTACGTTATGCGACAAGTCTGAAATGCAGAGACGGATTGGTTTTGATAATTATTTTTTATAACTCAGTGCGCGAATTTTGATTTCTCATGTCTGTTGGTAGTGTGCGAAGTGCCCGATTCACACACTGTGGAGCGCGGTGTGCACTCAATGCTCAAAAGTATCTGGAGTCTATTATACATTCGCGCACTGAGTGTAGAGAATGATATACTCCGCGCACTGTAAATAGTGTATCCCTAGAATATTGTAGAAAATACAGTAGGGGAGACCGGGGATAAAAGTTCCGGCGGGGAAGTTGTTCCGATAGCTGTAGCTCCAAGATGCCAAGAGAAAATGATATTTTTTAAGCGTGGCTGGATTCGTCACTCTGGTGACTTATTAATGTGCGCTTAAAAAATATCGATTCGAAATATCGATCCGAAATATCGATCATCGGAACAACTTACCCGCGGAACTTTTAGCCCCGGGCTCCCCTATTCGCATTCTCAGCCGATTTTCGGTTACTGATAAAAAGATGTTTATATTAATATTTATTTTCGAAATTGAAATTTGCACATTGAGTTATAAAAAAAAGTATACTACACACGTGCGCGTACGTGATCCTCGCACTCGTGTTAAACTACACGCGTGCGAGAATCACTTACTTCGCGCACTTGTATCGTAATCTACTATAAACCTTTCTACGACGTTTACTTCCTCTGAATGATCAAGTCTGGTCATCTCATCGCACATACTCACACAGTCGGCAAACACATGCAAGAATACTCACAGCTTCTTTATCCTTCGTCTTAATTTGCTTACTCTATATCTGGTATTACTCGATTACTAAGTCAATTAGTATATTACATACCTAGGGCAGTAAAATAAGGAAGGTCCCAGATCACATGTAATTGTCGTCCGAGGCGAAGCCGAGGTCGACAAACATGTGATCTGGGGCTTTCTTATTTACTGCCCGAGGAGTGTATACGATTTTTCGCATCGACGGAGCCGAAAAACGGGAACTTCGTTCCGCGCAGCGGGACGAAAGTTGTCGCTTTCGGCCCGGAGGTGAGAAGAATCTATTTCGCAATCAACGTTTCAGTGCACGTGTTAATAAAAATACCTTACCCGTCATATGCCATCTTTGAAATTATGCACACATTATTAAATTTATGTAATGGGCCCTGCAGCATTATCCGAATTTTCAATAACAATGGCTACGTATTATCTGACAAGGATGATCTAGACCAGGGCCCAGCACACTCATTAGTCCAAAGAGCCAAAGCTCTAAATCCACTTAACCCGTTCACCGGCACTAATCCTTTTAACGCCATTTCTTGGATTTCGGTAGGCATGGGTGGGAATATGCAGGTATGAAAAGACCCGGACGATTGAACGCAGTCCTTGCCGTCGCAAATAGCGCAAACCACCGCTTAGTTCCTTTTATTTCTCCTAAACGCTGCCCCTACCATTGCACTTTCAGCTAGACCAAGGGGACTTACGGTCGCAATAATTGACACTTAGAGCCAGGCTGGCGCTGAGCGCCCGGTGGTGCCGGGCCCTGATCTAGACCACATCAAGTGGACCTATAACCAGTCAATTTTAAGAAAATATGTGCCATCCCAATGATACTCATGTTCACCTACAGTCCGACCTCCAAATGAGAAACCAAAAGCCCCAAAGGGGAAGAGTCTTTCCAAGAATTCGAGTACCCCCACCATGCGTGCGCTCTTCACTGACTCACTCCCTCCGTCTCTCTCTCTCAACTGCTGTAGGGCAAAACATGCGGATGACAAGCACTCTGCTCTGGACGGCGAGAAGTGCCCATTATTAATAAACAAACTTAAGGACAAGATCAGTAGAACACACTATGGCTAGTAATACTGAATCTGGTACTAATGTCGATCATCTCAAAATCTGTCATGTCAACTGCCAAAACCTTTTAGCTGCTAATCACTTTGTTGAATTTAGACAATACTTTACCGGCTCTGATTATCACATAATCTGCATGTCCGAGACCTGGCTCACTCCTAACATAACAGATAGTTTCATTGATCTGGAGGGATACAATCTATACAGATGTGACAGAACAGGCAAGAAGGGTGGAGGCGTAGGCTTCTATATAAAGTGTAATCTTCGGACGCGAATACTTCAGGACTCAGGGGGAGAATACTGTCGTGAACCAGAGTTCATCACCGCGGAGATCGCGGTCTCTCGGACAGAGAAGCTAATGCTAAGCGTAGTGTACCGCCCCCCGGACACGGCTTATTTGAGTGATTTCGAGAACTCCTTTCTGCAACTCTTCGTGCATTACTCCAAACATGTTGTAATTGGTGATCTCAACCTCGACCTCAGGCCAGAGGCATATGACAGTGACAAAATGCGTGACCGGTTATGGAATTTTGTAAATAGTTCTAATCTTCATCTAGTCCCGTTCGAGCCGACGCACAATCTCAAGAATAGTGCGACGTGGATAGACCACTGTATTATTGACGATCCTGACGAATTAGTAACAGCAGGGCAATTGGACGTATCATTTCTTTCAGCGCATGATCTCATCTATATCGTACTGGATATGGGAGTAGAAAAGGAAGCAAGAGAAATCTCATACAGAGATTTCAAAAACTTCTCAATAGACAACTTCCTAGGAGATCTATGTCGAGTTGATTGGAAACCTTTCTTCTGTAGCGATGACATTGACTCGAAAGTTGAGTACATGAACACCACCGTGACTGCCTGCCTGGATAGGCACGCACCCCTAGTTAGTGCCAAGACTAAACCAAACAGGGCTCCTGCGCCTTGGCTGACAGCAGAAATTAGAGCTCTCATGAACGAGCGTAGCCAGGCACGTAGGGCCTGGAGAAGAAAGAGATGCCTGACACTGCACGACAGGTTCAAACGTCTTCGGAACCTGGTCAGGACCAAAATCGATAGTACTAGAAATGAATTTTACACCATGACTCTCAGCACCTCGAAATCTTCATCAGAGGTATGGTCACAGCTTAGGAGGCTAGGACTCGTCAAATAGAAATCTTCGGCGCGTAACTTACATTCCTCGATCTCTGAATTCAACGAACACTTTGCGTCTTCCGATTCTATACAGGTGGGCTACGGTCGACAACTGGCACCTGAAACCCTCAGCCAAGCATTAGAGGAACCGTTCGATGATAATAAGTTCCATTTCTGTAACTTCGTAACCGAAAAGGTCCTCAAAGCCGTCTCCCACTCCAAATCGAACGCGATTGGGATAGACGGTACTCCAATTGATGTGTTTAGGAAAAGTCTTCCGGTTCTCCTACCCATCATAGAGCACCTGTTCCATTTCTCGCTTTCACACGAGGTGTTCCCTTCTTTATGGAAAGATTCTGTCATTGTGCCTCTTCCCAAAAAAAAGTCTCCAATGTCATGCAACGACTACAGACCTATCTCTATTCTATGCGCACTCTCTAAGTGTCTCGAGAGGCTGGTAGCAGACCAAATCTCTGACTACCTTGAGGAACGAGACCTGTATGACCCATTCCAATCGGCCTACAGGAAGGGACACAGTACTCATACTGCGCTTATTAGGGTCGTAGACTACTGCCGCCAGGCGATAGACAAAAGAAAGGTTGTCACTATGGTCTTATTTGATTTTTCCAAAGCTTTCGACAAGGTAAATCACTCCATACTTCTCACAAAGTTGAGAAAATTGAACTTCTCACGACTGGTCCTAAAATTTCTTCATTCGTATCTCACCAAGAGGCGGCAAGCTGTCAGGGGAACAAACGGGGCATTATCTGAATGGGTCAATAAGACGCTGGGCGTGCCCCAGGCATCGGTCCTGGGACCCTTGCTCTTTATCATTCATGTTTCAGATCTTTGCAATATCTTATGTAACTGTAGCTACAACTTCTACGCCGATGACCTCCAGCTGATGATTGAGTGTGAACCAGCCAACATCCTCAGTGGAATTGAGAGGGCCAACAGAGACGTCGATGCGGTCTGCGGATGGGCAGACGACAACGGGCTACAATTGAACAGCGGTAAAACTAGAGTGATATTAGTTGGGACCACCAGGTACATAAATTCCCTCAATCTCAGAACGATGCCGCGTATTCAAGTACGAGAAACAGGGATTGAATATTCATCCAATCTATACATACTGGGAGTCACGCTGACGAGCGACCTCACCTGGAGGCCTCACATAAATAACGTTACTAAAAGAATATACAGCACCGCGTGTCAACTACGCCTTTGCCGCAAACTATTGCCCTAGCAGTTACGCATACAGCTAATATCAACTCTGGTTTTTCCTCTGATCGATTACTGCTGCATCATACACCTCGACCTGACTGACGAACTGACGCTCTCGCTGCAAAGAGCCCTGAATTCATGCGTTAGATTTATCTATAATATCCGTAGGGACGAACATATCACCCCCTACTTTACAATGATGGGGTGGTTGAAAGTAAACGCTAGAAAAGAATATCTACTAGGCTGTATGATGTACAATGTATTGAAGACTCAGGAACCACTGTACCTGAAAAATAAATTCAAGCATAAAACAGAAGTAGGGATTAGAAGCACGAGAGCACCATCCGAAAATCTAGCTATCAAACCGTGTAGGACTTAATATTTCAAAAACTCATTCACACATGGAGGCGTTGCATACTGGAACAACATACCGCTTGGCATCCGTAACTGTAAAACTCTAGTCACTTTCAAATATCACCTGTTCAATCACTTACTATCTAGTCAGACAGAAGCTAGTGTCCTTTAATCTAGTCACCTAGACTGAGTCCTTCCTTAGGTTATTTGGGCCATGATTTTCCCTGTGGACGAAGGGCAAATGCCGGGACTCGCGGAGTGGGCCTCCATGGCATATCTAACCCACCCCACTCAGCCTTGAACAGACACATACTTATATAGGCCGACAGACACGACACACATACACTCTTGTACCTGCACACACGAAAACACACAAATAAATAAATAAAGGCGAACTAGTCTTAGATTTAACGTTATGAGTAGGACTAGTCAAAACCAAAATTATATAATTACCATATCTTAGTATATATCAAATTTATAGTATAATATATTAGATTAATCATTTAGTTGTATAAAGAACTAGCAAGATTATGGTACCTTCAGTACAATGTATCACAGGCAAATGTGAAATTTCAGCGAAACCGTAATCCAAAGTGCCAGCGCTTGAGGGGATCCGTCCCAGAGCGCTCAATAAATATTCTATCTATCTATCTATCTATCTCATTCGAACGTAAGTGCAATTCGAGCTTGGAGTGGGGGAAGCGCTCGAATTAGATACTGGGGAAAGTTTCTTATTGCCGGGTTTCTTATTTGGAGGTCGGCCTGTATAAGTTATTTATAAATTTGCTATATTTTATTATATATAAAAGGTTATACACATTCGGGTTGGTGGCGAAAAACCGAATGACCAACATCAATAATTAGCGAAATTCCGAAATTTCTAAGTTGAGAAAACTATCAATCCAAATAAGCCTCATACAAAAGCTTCATAATTTGTTCTCTTGGAATATTTAAATTAGGATTGATGACTGCTCGGCAGTAACGGTATCCCGTTATACGATTTTCGGGATTTCTGTCATTATGAATTCCGGTCTTTTGGTTTTTCGACCCACACCCCTATAATCTGTGTGAGCAGTTGTCGGGTACAGATTGTACGTATAGAATTATGTAGCAATTATTAGCGTTCCTATTAATTCATATGCGGGATTTTTGAGTAAATATTATTAATATTCATGATTTCAACGATTATACATACCTCATTCCCTCCTGCACGAGCCTGACGCACGCGGTGCGCACCTGTGTTGGTTTTGTCGTAGGAAGGTGACTGGCTACGTTCACCGAATATTTTCTGTATGTGAATAAATATTAAAAAAAAAAAAAAATGGTTACAAATGAATTCATGTTTATATTCATTTCACCGAAATGACATACAGTAGAGTCCCGCTTTTATCAGCCCCGATTCTGTCAAGCTAGACGTTCCCCTATCTCCCACTCTACAACCGCTGCTCTCCTTCGCTCGTGCGTCGAGCCACGTAGAGAGAGGCAAAGGCGTAGCCCGAGGTCTCCGGCAGTGGTGTAGGAATGTATGTAAATAAACCTCGCTTCGGCAGACTCACTTATTCACGAAGCCAGCTCACCGCTTCACTTTCGCTACGCCACTGGCGTTCGCCGACTCGTACGCCTCCTTAGGCGGGGCTCAGACGTTCTTGGTTCTGTCAGCAGTCCTCCCGTGAGGCTGACGAAAGCGGGACTCTACCCAGGTGAGAAGGAACGATGGATTGAAGATTGCATCGAGCTTGGTTCAAGATTGACCAAGACTGATCAAACCTGTATCCTGAAGACTGGAACAAGGTAGCATTGATATGGAAATGTGACTAAGTTCCGAGACTGGGGGTACGAGCCTTGGTCGAGCCTTGAATCACGAGTCTCCATCGAACCTTTATTACTAAGACTGGATGCACGTTTGATTCCCAAGTCTCGAACTAGGATTCATCGAATCTGCATTCCGACCTTTCGGAATTCTAATCTTCGAAATTTCATCGTTCCTAAAAATTCATTCGATGAATTCTAGTGCTCGATTGCGGATCACATTTGAAAGACAAGCTTCTTCATAGATATTCAGATATGCAACTTTATTTTTTCATGATACAATTATAGAATTTCGTGTTTATATTTTTTTTTTTTTTTTGTCTACAAAAAATAATCATCCATCTTTTGTGTGGCGGTTTGCCTGTGTTTGAGAAACAGTGTTCTCAAAGAGTTAGCCGATGAGACTAAGCGGCAGCGACTTGTCGCTCAACGCGTACGCGCCAAACCCAGGCGCGTCCGATGAAGACTCACCGTAACGCCGGCTCGGCCGGCAGCCATTACTAGTTTTGCAAGTTACTGTCAACACGTGCTTTCATACCGGTGTTTCAAGATATCTCATATAACTCACAACTCATCTCATAACCGCTCATGTGATTAGTACAATCATCAGACCACTCAAGTGATCAATAAAATCATAAAGCAAAGACATTCAGACAGACAGCTCAAACATATTCACAGTTCAATCTCACCCACTCGTTCGCACTCTCATACCTAGCACACAAATACTAAATTTAACTGTATTGACTTAATATTAAATAAATCTAACTTTATAAGTGTTCAACGCCCTACTCATTTATTCATTCCTCAACATTTGGTCCTTCGAGCCGGATTGAACACTTGTAACGTCTGCCAGTTAAATTCAGTGTGGTGCCGTCTCACTCGCGCTCGCGTCAACCGCTGTGTGGTGCCGTCTCACTCGCGCTCGTGACAAACTCAGTGTGGTGCCGTCTCACTCGCGCTCGTGACAAACTCAGTGTGGTGCCGTCTCACTCGCGCTCGTGACAAACTCAGTGTGGTGCCGTCTCACTCGCGCTCGCGTCAACCGCTGTGTGGTGCCGTCTCACTCGCGCTCGTGACAAACTCAGTGTAGTGCCGTCTCACTCGCGCTCGCGTAAGACTCTATAAACAGCTGTCTCTTTGCTCATCAGCCCGATGCCACTCATGCGCGATCAAGAAGACTCCGGTAGCGAGCCACCGCCACCGAGAGGCACGGGTTCAACTGCCGATCTGCTTCAGTTACCAGGAGCTTCTCAAAACCCAGGTGCGAAAACAAGGAGTCAATCGCCTACCATGCTCAGCGGTGAGCTGTTCTTGCGTGTTCATGCTCAGAACGAACTCACCGACGCAATGGAAGATTTACTCGCTCAGCTAAACGAGCCAACAGATAGCATCACCTTGACCGAAGTCAACATGATGTTGGATCAACTTGAGGAGTTGCATTCCGCATTCAGAAACGAACATTCATGGCTGGTGGCTCACTGGCCGCCAGCTCACCTCGACCACTCATACTTCACTCGTAAAGTGAGCCTCAGCGAATCTAAACTGATGCTCAAGGTCAAGCGACTGTTGGGTCGTCTCAAGGACCAGCTCAACCAGCCGACTCAATCATCTAGCTCAGCTGACGGAGCACCAAGGATCCGCTCGCGCCTACCAGAACTGTCAGTACCAACCTTCTCGGGTGAAGGTTGCAAGTGGCCCGACTTCAAGGCAATGTTCTTATCGGTGATTGGCAACCGCACCGACATAAGTAACCTGGAAAAGTTCCAGTACCTCAAGGGTGCGGTAGGAGGCGATGCCTCAGAGATCATTGTCAACCTCACTCCCAACCCGTCTGCCTACGACTCTGCATGGCTACTGCTCAACGCGAGATATGAAAACAAACGGCTGATCATGAAGTCTCATCTCGAAAGAATTCTCGCACTCAAGCCTATGCAGAAGAGGCAGTCGAGCTCGCTCACCAAGATGGTCAATCTCATTAACATGACGACTCAGGCTCTCAAGACTTTCACAGACGAAAGCAACAACGACTGTCTTATGGTAACGCTCGTCACCGGACTCCTTGATGCGGACACTCGCGAGCGATGGGAAAATTCTCTATCAGATAATGAGTTTCCCACACTCACCCAGCTCACTGACTTTCTTCTCGCTCGTGCTCGAACGTTGGAGAGCATTGAATCCAACTCAGCACTGACTCAGACATCTCAAGGAAAGGGTGCCGTGCCTAAGCGCACTAACTCTAACCATGCTACCCAGCAGCAACCAGCCCACTCAACTCAACCGGCTGCTCAGGCGACGCAACAAGCATCCCAGACACCTCAGCATCGCACAGCATACCCCTGCGACTGCTGCGGGCAAGACCACTTCGTGGTGATGTGCCCTCAATACCGAGGCTACTCAACAGACCAAAGGGTCCAGGTCGTCAAGGATAAAAGCCTCTGCTGCAACTGCCTGGGCAGGCATAATGTGAAGAAGTGCAACAACAGGAGGCATTGCAAAACCTGTAATGGTTCCCACCACACGATGTTGCATGGCGCGGATTTATCACGAATCTTCGGCACCACCTCAACCAAGACAACTCAAGACGCAACAACCACACCAGTGGCTTCGGCATGAAGCCATGGCTCAACCGCCAGCACAAACGACTACTCATCACCCAAATCATCCAACGAACTCAGCCAACTCACCTTGCTGGCAACAGCAACAACCTCAGTCCGCTCAACGACCTCATCAATCCCTGCTCGAACACTCATCGACCCCGGTTCCGAAATATCATTCATCTCAGAGAGCCTCACTAACCAGATGGATCTCAAACGAAGGCACTCAAGGTTAGATATCTATGGAGTTGGTGGAAAGAAGACCTCGCAAACAAAGGGTGTGGTTACTCTCACCCTACACTCAAGGTACAGACCACTCTCAGTTACCATACAAGCTCATGTTCTCCCAACGGTAACAACCGTTCTGCCTACCTGCGAGACTACTCATGACCGGGATTGGCCACATCTTAAAGGGTTGAATCTTGCTGACCCAGAGTTTCTCATTCCTCGGCCAATAGACATCATTATCGGAGCTGATTTCTATGGACAGATCATAAAGCCCAATATAATCAGACACTCACCAACCGCTCCTATAGCTCAACTATCAATATTTGGATGGCTAGTCATTGGCCCAGTCAACGTACCTGTTACTAGACCTAAGGTGGCAAATCATGGCATCTCACAATCAATTCATTCTCCCTTACAAGATTTGTTGACCAGGTTTTGGCTGCAGGAAGAACCTCCGACGGTAAACAACACTCACCTCACACCAGAAGAGCAGGAATGCGAACAACACTTTGAGGCTACTCACTCACGGGACAGAGAAGGGAGGTACGTCGTCAGACTACCTCTCAAATCTTCACCAACGACTCTAGGAGACTCATACCGAACGGCTCACCACTGCCTTGAGCGAATTCTCAAGCGCCTCGGCAGAGATAGCCAATACAGCCAGCTCTACACCCAGTTCATGCGCGAGTATGAACAATGCCAGCACATGATCAAGCTCAGCGACAACTCACCGAGCAGTCAGTCACATTATTACTTACCTCATCATGGAGTTCTCAAGCCCGAAAGCACATCAACAAAGCTAAGAGTGGTTTTCAATGGCTCTAGCGCAAGCTCCACCGGATGCTCCCTGAATGATCTGATGCACACGGGTCCAAACCTGATGCTCAACATATTCGACCTTCTCATTTGGATTCGTCGACACAAACATCTCTTCGCCACAGACATCACAAAGATGTACCGTCAGATCAAAATACATCCTGAGGACTGGGATCTCCAACGGATTCTTTGGGTGGACGAGCAGGGCTCGGAAGCTCACTATCGACTCACTACCGTCACATATGGGACAAAGGCAGCCCCATTCTTGGCTGTGAGAACGCTGCTTCAACTTGCCAAGGATGAAGGCAACAAGTACCCTCTTGCAGTTGAGCCCATCACTCATGGCAGATACGTCGACGATATCTTCGGAGGCTCAGACTCTGTTGAAAACCTCATTCAGACGGCTCACGAACTCACTCAACTCTGCCATGCCGGCGGATTCCCGCTAGCCAAATGGCACTCAACGTCGAAACGGCTCTTGGAGGCCATGTCATCGGAGCGGTGCAACTCATCAGCGATATCATTCGATGACTGTGACACCAAAATTCTTGGCATACGATGGTCGCCTCATCAAGATACGTTCAACTTCTCGACCATCTCATCAACGCACTCAAACAGATTCTCAAAACGCCTCATACTGTCAGAAGTAGCACAACTCTTTGATCCTCTTGGCTTTGCAGCCCCCGTCGTGATCAGAGCAAAATGTTTTTGCAAGAGCTCTGGTTGCACAAACTCAGCTGGGACGACTCACTCCCGCAGCCACTGATTTCACACTGGCTCAGCATCAGACAGGATCTTACAAGTCTGGCCAGACTCTCCATCCCACGGTGGTTCAACACGCTCCCAGATGCAACTGTTGAGCTACATGGATTCTCTGATGCATCGCAACTCGCGATAGCAGCTGTCGTGTATTTAGTGGTCCACTCACCGTCCACTGGCACCAACGTTTCACTCATTTGCTCAAAAACGAAGGTCGCACCTCTCAAACGCCTAACCATCCCGCGGTTAGAGCTCACAGCAGCGCTGCTACTCTCCACGCTCACAAACCATGTTCACGCTACTTTAAACATGAACATAAAGGACATACATTTGTGGACGGACTCTCACGTGACCCTCTCATGGATCAAAGCTCATCCCTCTAGGTGGAAGGATTATGTCAGAAATCGAGTGACTAAAATCCAAGAACTCACCGAAAGAGCTCACTGGAGGCACATCCCAGGCATCTCAAATCCAGCTGACTGTGCATCGCGTGGTATAACCACAGATCAGCTCGAACACCATCCACTGTGGTGGACGGGCCCGCCATGGATGACTCAACCCGAAGACTCATGGCCAGCTCAACCAGACCCGGCACTCACCAGCTTGTGCGCACAAGAAGCTCGTGCCGGTGTCTCACTGCATGCAACACACTCACCCGAGGATCTCGAATGGGACCTCATCCACAGATTCTCATCACTCACCAAGCTATTCAGAATCACCTCGCTCTGTGATAAATTCACCAAGAGGCTAGCACGAAAGCTTGACTCATCACCAGCTGCTGTCATTACTTCAACTGACGTAGAAAACGCAAGACTCTTTTGGGTTAAGGCAACCCAATCAGTCTACTTCGGAGACGAACTGACGTTACTAAGAAGACAGAAGCAGCTGCCACTCGCAAATCCACTCTGCAAACTCACCGCATTTATCGATGATGAGGGTGTGCTCAGAGTGGGTGGGCGTTTAAACAACGCTGAACTCTCATACAACACCAGACATCCAGCAATCCTCCCTCGCACGTCTAGACTCTCAGAACTCATCATCGCTCACGCTCACAAACAGACGATGCACGGAGGCACTCAGGCGACTCTAGCATTCATCAGACAACTCTACTGGATCATCGGAGGCCGAGCTCCAGTCAAGTCACACGTACTCAAGTGCGTGGTGTGTGCTCGTCAAAGAGGGATCCGTGCCCAGCAATTGATGGGCCAACTACCTCTGGCGCGAGTCACACCATCACGCCCCTTTTCTCACACTGGCATTGACTATGCTGGACCGCTCACGCTCAAAACTTGGAAAGGCCGCGGCTCAAAAACGTATAAGGGCTGGATCTGCGTGTTCGTCTGTCTCACAACCTCGGCTACTCACTTGGAGGTGGTGTCAGACTATACAGCTGAGGGCTTCATCGCAACTTACAAACGCTTCATCTCAAGAAGAGGAATCCCCACGGCACTCTACTCAGACTGTGGAACCAATTTCTTGGGCGCTGATGCGCAGCTCAAGCAATGCTTTGCTAGAAGTTCGACAGAACACCGGAAAATCTCACTACTACTAGCTCAAGAACAAACTCAATGGCATTTCAACCCACCTGCAGCCCCACACATGGGCGGCAAGTGGGAAGCTGTAGTAAAGTCCCTTAAGTATCACCTCAGAAGAACGGTCGGAGACACATCGCTCACCTACGAGGAGACCGCCACCCTCCTCGCACAAATAGAAGCGATCCTTAACTCACGACCACTCGAACCTCTCAGCGACGATCCAGACGACGTCTCAGCGCTCACACCAGGTCATTTCCTTGTTGGAACTGCAATGACTGCAATCCCGGAACCTACGCTACTAGACGTCTCCACCAATCGGCTGTCTCGGTGGCAGTTTATCCAGCAACGAGTGCAGCAGTTCTGGCACACGTGGGCTACTCAATACCTGCAAAGATTGCAAGCCATCTCAAAGTGGCATCACCCTCAAAACGACATCCAGGTGGGCTCTCTCGTTCTGCTCACAGATGAGCGCCTACCACCAGGAAAGTGGCCTATGGCCAGAGTGCTCAAACTACTCCCAGGGCAGGATGGGCTCACACGAGTGGTATCTCTCAAGACCGCTACCACTACGCTCACTCGGCCGATCTCCAAGCTCGCCCTCCTACCGGTAACCTCAAGATAACGCTCATCATTCATCATCAACACGGTTGCTGATGGCGGGCGGAAATGTTTGAGAAACAGTGTTCTCAAAGAGTTAGCCGATGAGACTAAGCGGCAGCGACTTGTCGCTCAACGCGTACGCGCCAAACCCAGGCGCGTCCGATGAAGACTCACCGTAACGCCGGCTCGGCCGGCAGCCATTACTAGTTTTGCAAGTTACTGTCAACACGTGCTTTCATACCGGTGTTTCAAGATATCTCATATAACTCACAACTCATCTCATAACCGCTCATGTGATTAGTACAATCATCAGACCACTCAAGTGATCAATAAAATCATAAAGCAAAGACATTCAGACAGACAGCTCAAACATATTCACAGTTCAATCTCACCCACTCGTTCGCACTCTCATACCTAGCACACAAATACTAAATTTAACTGTATTGACTTAATATTAAATAAATCTAACTTTATAAGTGTTCAACGCCCTACTCATTTATTCATTCCTCAACAGCCTGCGACAAATGATTTCCAACATACTGAATTATGTTCATCTCCGCGGAAGGGAATTTTTCCAACAAAAAATCTGTAAATAAGACAGTGAAACATTACTTTTTACTTTTAATTACTCAGGTGGAAGACAGTATAACCTTCACCTTTCAGGCATTCATACGTTGCCGTACTACTGAACGATTCTTTTTTACTCAGTGTTGTCTGCCATCCCTGGCCATTGTAGAATCTCTGCACATCTTTCTCGAGTACACAATTCATACATTTTTTCACACAATCCTTCCAGGTATCATCAGAGCCAACCCAACCGCGAAACATCGATAACTGAATGACGAATTTTTTAATTTCAAATTTATTTTCATTTAATACGGACAAACCAAATTAAATCAATCACCAAAGCTTTCTTCTTCTGCAACCCTGAATACTCGATGGTTTTCCCCGCTTCATCTTTCTCTCCTTCATTCGTCATTTGTAAAGATTTTTCAAAAACTACAAAATCTCCATGATTTTGGATGGGGAACTTTACTTTTAAAATTTCGCTCATGAAAGGCCTTGCTGATGATGAATTTTGATTGTTGGGATCTCCATAGTACATCCGAGAAAGATTTTTGTTCATATTTTCCAGTGCTTTATCTAGATCATACTGGATACTCCGTTTTGAATTTTCAATTTTTTTCAGGATTTTGTTAGTGTCTGCTTCTCGTTGCAGATCCATGTACTGAACTAAATCTGAATGTAATGAAATATCAATGAGTTATTATGTGTTCTTACAAAAATAGCGAGAGGCATTTACTCTCGACATAAAAATATAATACCTTGGACAGCAGGGTCCATACGATCAAATATCACCCGTGTTCGTGAATTAAGTGTCGATTTTTTGGAGTTTCTACGCTGGCTGCTTGCAGAATCATCGGAAAATCGGTTACCATTATGTACTCTTGATCGAGATGATTCTGTGCAAGATATTTCCGAATTTTTATCTTTTCGCTGCGATTCGCTGCCATAGAGAACCGAATAAGGGTGTCGAGTTGGTTATGTCTTCATTTAGGGGTGATGTTGGAGACATATTCTTGTCACTTTTTCCTCTTGAACTCCTATCAGTATTTTTTCCATCCGAGGAAAATATTTTTGTGTCAAAATAGTTATATTCAATTGACTCAAGCTGATCCTACTCAACAACGACGTTCCCTACTCATACAAATTTGAATTATGTCTTTCCATAAACTCACCATCCCATTCATCTTTCTCTTTCTGTTTCTCTTTCTGTTTCTGTTTCTGTTTCTCTTTCTCTTTTTCTCTCTCTCTCTCTTTCTCTTTCTCTTTCTCTTTCTCTTTCTCTTTCTCTTTCTCTTTCTCTTTCTCTTTCTCTTTCTCTTGGAATTTGTGGACAATAACAACATAATTACGGAGGAACAATCGGGGTTTCGGCAAGGATTATCGTGTGAAGCAGCTATACAAAAAACACTAATACAATGGAGAGAGTACATGAATAAAAGCCAGCTGATCGGAGTGGTATTTATTGACTTTAAGAGAGCATTTGAGACTGTAAGTAGGGAAAGACTGATAGATAAACTAGAAAATTATGGCATAAGTGGAACAGTTTTGAAATGGTTTAGGTCGTATTTGACAAACAGGAAACAGAAAGTGAAATATAAACAGGAGACGTCAGAGGAAAGAATAGTGAAGCATGGAGTGCCGCAGGGGTCGGTACTTGGGCCGATACTATTCATACTCTATATAAATGATATAGTGGGTGAACTACAATACGGAATGTGCAATATGTTTGCAGATGACATGATATTGTATATAAGCAGTGATAACGCAGATGAAGTTGAAGAGAAGATAAATTATGACTTAAATCGCGTGGACAAATGGTTGAAGCAGAACTCGCTGAAATTGAATGTAAATAAAACAAATTTTATGCTGATAAGAGATCCGCGGAAGAGAATTCAGAGGAATAGATGCAATATTAAAATAGACGGAACGATAATAGAAGAAGTTGGGGAAACAAAGTACCTGGGGGTAATAATAGATGAAAACTTACCCTTTAACGCACATGCCGAATATGTGGCTAAAAAAGCGGCAAAGAAAGTTAACTTTCTATATAGAATAAACAAGCTAATATCGCCGTATACAAGAGTAACGATATATAAAGCCATCATAGCGCCGCACTTCGAGTATTGTTCTAGTCTGATGTTAAACTTTAATGATTATAGTAGGGACATGATACAGAAAGTACAAAATAGGGCTATGCGTGCAGTAATCCGATGTAATCGATATACGCCAATAAGAAGCATGCTGGAGGCGTTAGCTTTTATGAGTGTGTACCAACGAATGTACTATAATGTGTGTATATTAATGTATAAGTTAGTAAATGGAACTGGCCCTAGCTATTTAATTAGGGAAATAAGGCGAGAAAATCAAAATCAAAATCAAAGGCATGATTATAGAACAAGAAATGCAAGGAAATTAACAGTGAACTACTGCCGAACGAGAACTGCAGAGAAGTCATTGACGTACAGGGGATGTCAAGCGTTTAACGCTCTACCGGAGCAGATAAAAGAAGAGCAAACGCTCAGAGGTTTTAAACAAGAACTGAGCAAGTATGTAAAAAGTAACGTTCCCATAAAATAAAATAAAATAAGAACATTGGTATAGTAGCATAAATAGGGTAAGAATAGGTTGTAAGTAGACCACAGCAAATTAAAATATAAATATTTGTATAGTGGTAAGAATAGGGTAAGAATAGGTGTAAGTAGTATAAGAATAATGAATGTAATGGAATTACGAAGTAGCCAGGTGCTAAATAAATACATATCAATCAATCAAATCTTTCTCTTTCTCTTTCTCTTTCTCTTGCGCGCGTTGAAAGTGTTCTGGACTCCTTTACAACAATTGAGCATCATCAGTTGCATAAAATAGTCCAGAGCTTAGCTAATAAGAGCGGTACTGAGGAGGGTATAAATGTGCAAGTAATCAAATTGGTGGAAGCAGTGGCTTGCGGAGAACTATGTGACTTGCTAAATAGGTCGCTGGAGGAAGGGATATTCCCTAGAGGTTGGAAAGAAGCGATAGTGATTCCCGTACCCAAAGTGCGGGGTACGATCAAAGTTGAAGAATTTAGACCAATAAATAAACTGCCGATTTATGAAAAAATACTTGAGATAATTGTGCAGGGTCAAGTAGTTGAGTATCTGGAAAGTAACAACCTGATCAAGGAATGCCAATCAGGCTTCAGAGCCAATCATTCCTGTGAAACAGCGTTGCAATGGGTGATATCTAGCTGGAAAAGATGTATAAGCGTAGGGAAAATGATAGGGGTGGTATTCCTGGACCTAAAGAGAGCATTTGAGGTAGTGGATAGAGGCATATTAATGAAAAAGTTACAATGGTATGGCATAGAGGGAACGGTACTAAGCTGGTTCAAGAGTTATTTGGCAGACAGAACCCAAAGAGTAAAACTCAACGGGGAATTATCTGACCCCATAAAGGTAGAATTAGGCGTCCCTCAGGGATCAGTTTTAGGACCACTATTATTTCTACTTTATATAAATGACATTACGGAGATAATAACTGATGAATGCGTAGTCAGCTTATTTGCTGACGATACCCTAATCTATGCAACTGGCCACTCAAGTTCGGAAATTAACATGAAACTTAACGAGCAAATGGGAAAACTGGAGAGTTGGTTAAATGCAGATAAGCTGCAGCTGAACGTGAACAAAACCAAAGTTATGTTAATATCAGAAAGTAGGAAGAAAGTAAATGCTAGCAACATAAAGGTAGAAATGAAAGGGGAAGCTCTAGAAGTTGTAAGCGAAATTAAATATCTAGGAGTTGTGTTAGACAAAAATTTGAACTTCTCAGCTCACATAAATTATATAGGGAAAAAAATCGGAGCAAAATTAGGTGTTTTACGGAGGGTTGGTGGGGACCTGACTGCGTATATGAGAGGTGTGGTATATAAAACAATTATTGCCCAGTTGTTTGAATATTGTATGACGATACTATTGGGGGTAGGTGAGACAAATCTGCAATACCTACAGAAGCTTCAAAATCAAGGCATGAGAATCATACTGAGATGCAATAAAAGAACCAGAATTAAGGACATGCTCGAAGCATTACAGTTTATGTCGATAAAGGAGCGCGTCGAATATAATGTATGTATACTGGTGTACAAAATGGTTAATGGGCTGTGCCCAAACTACTTAGCAAGTAAGATAGAAGTAACACGTAATGAAGGGACAGTACAAACAAGACAAAGGGGTGATATTTATATAAGTAGGTGTAAGACAAGCAAAGAGCAAAAAATGTTACTCCATGACGGTTTCAGGATGTTTAATAATCTTCCTAATGAGATAAGATGCCAAGAGAAACTGCAGGGTTTTAAAAGGCTGCTTGTAGCATACATAAAAAGTAGAGAGAGGAAGCAGTGAGGACTAGTATTTTATAGTTACGTTTTATATTATTGATTTTTCTATTTTATTCATATATTATTCTAGTTCGTATTTATTATATATGTACCATATTTTAGTGTTGTAGTTATATTTTAATATGGAATAATAACAGTGTAACTAAATTTATGTCAAATTCGGTGTATCGCTACATGGTGGTACATCAATGTAGCTACTGGAGCTAAATAAATCTATCTATCTATCTATCTTTCTCCTTCTCCTTCTCCTTCTCCTTCTCCTTCTCCTTCTCCTTCTCCTTCTCCTTCTCCTTCTCCTTCTCCTTCTCCTTCTCCTTCTCCTTCTCCTTCTCCTTCTCCTTCTCCTTCTCCTTCTCCTTCTCCTTCTCCTTCTCCTTCTCCTTCTCCTTCTCCTTCTCCTTCTCCTTCTCCTTCTCCTTCTCCTTCTCCTTCTCCTTCTCCTTCTCCTTCTCCTTCTCCTTCTCCTTCTCCTTCTCCTTCTCCTTCTCCTTCTCCTTCTCCTTCTCCTTCTCCTTCTCCTTCTCCTTCTCCTTCTCCTTCTCCTTCTCCTTCTCCTTCTCCTTCTCCTTCTCCTTCTCCTTCTCCTTCTCCTTCTCCTTCTCCTTCTCCTTCTCCTTCTCCTTCTCCTTCTCCTTCTCCTTCTCCTTCTCCTTCTCCTTCTCCTTCTCCTTCTCCTTCTCCTTCTCCTTCTCCTTCTCCTTCTCCTTCTCCTTCTCCTTCTCCTTCTCCTTCTC
This sequence comes from Tenthredo livida, assembly GCA_963992785.1. NCBI lineage: Eukaryota > Metazoa > Arthropoda > Insecta > Hymenoptera > Tenthredinidae > Tenthredo > Tenthredo livida. The sequence continues at coordinate 9,124,880 of OZ023067.1, read as the reverse complement.
CTTCTCCTTCTCCTTCTCCTTCTCCTTCTCCTTCTCCTTCTCCTTCTCCTTCTCCTTCTCCTTCTCCTTCTCCTTCTCCTTCTCCTTCTCCTTCTCCTTCTCCTTCTCCTTCTCCTTCTCCTTCTCCTTCTCCTTCTCCTTCTCCTTCTCCTTCTCCTTCTCCTTCTCCTTCTCCTTCTCCTTCTCCTTCTCTTTCTCTTTCTCTTTCTCTCTCTCTCTCTCTCTCTGCTCCGTCTCTGTAAGTAACGACTGCATGCCTTTTGATCTACTCCCTACTTTTCGAGCTTTTACTGCCGTTTCTTGCCTTCGGGCCTATTTATTTACAGACTCTTGCATGCTCCTCACTGCAAGCTTTCTTTCGGCTTGATTTCTTCTGCCTTGATCTCACCACCTACTCTCTGGCTGCATTTTACTGGCTTGGCATTGTCTTCTTTTCCTGGATACACCTGAGCGACATAACCTTTACCTGTCTCCGGTCTTCGGATGCGCATGCCTGGATCTGTGTCACGTGACCGCTGCTGTCTCACGTCTCGCCATATATCTTTACATCATCGACCGTCTGCTGTGGATCTTATGGTTCCCACGCTCACGACTGCCGCTCCGTCTCCTGGCCGCCTTTGGTACCTCGTCGCCTGCCTCCAGTCGGCTTACCGGCCGGGTAGTGTCGGTAAGGTAGTGCTTGACCTATTTTCTCCTGGTGACGAAGCATGAGTCCCGTTCGCGCCTGTGCCGGTTGCAATAAATCGGTTGCCGAGCCATTACACTGCGTTGAATGCAACTCTCGCTACCACCCTAGTTGCCTAAAGTTAAAAGCGTCGCGTCCCGGCTCCCTCCGCTGTTGCCGCGAAACCTATTTAGGCGTCATGCAGCCTCACTCGCAATCCCAGCCTTCGTCGTCATCTGTAGCCCGTGGCTTGCAACCGCCCTCCTCCACTGCACCTCCGACTGCTCCTCTGGCTGGCGACTCTCTGTCTGCGCCTGCTGCTCCGCCTACCACAGAGTTTCTCGAGGGAATGATGCGTCGGATTGACCGTAGGTTTGACGACGTTGGCGGTCGCTTCGATGATATTGACACTCGTCTCAGCTGCCTGCCTGCCATGCAGGCGCAAATAGATAGCAATACCGCCCTGATCCAGGTCCTGGAGCGCCAAAACCTTGCTCTTACCGACGCGATGAAGGAGTTGCGGACTGCCGTTGCTGAACTTCAATCTCACCGGGTTGCCGGTCAACAGGCGCTGCGGCGAGCCTCGGCTCGAATTTGTGAGGCTGAATTAATTGTCTCTGGAGCTCCCTGCCCGTCCTCTGATCGTACTCTTGCTGTTGTCCAGCAAGTTGTATCGGCGCTCGGGGTCGCTCTTGATGATGGGGACATTGTGTCGACGCGCTTTCTCGTTTCGCGTTCTCGGGCTCGCCTCAGTCAGAAGGATGCCCCGCTGCCTATAATTGCTAGGTTCCGTTCGCGTGAGCTGTGTCTCAGGATTATCGACGCTAAGAAGGCAATTCGTATCCTTCGCACGTCTGATCTCAACCCTCAGCCTTCCGGTCCTCCGTCGGTCATCCGCGTCAATGAGGCTCTTCCCGGGGATATCTACAAGTTACTTGTCGCAACTCGTACGGCCGCTAAGGCAAGGGGTTGCAAATACGTTTGGCATAGTGGCGGTGTGGTCCTTCTGAAGTTTGCGGATGGCGGCCGAACCAGGCGCATTTGCTCGATCGAGGACCTTGAGGCGTTTGAAGCTGAGACTCCGCCTGCCTCTCCCTCTGGCGCCTCGACCTCTACTACTGCCTCGGCACGTGGCCGTGGCGCCTTGGCTTCGCAGTCCTGTCGTGGTTCTCGAGGGTCTGCCCGTGGGGCCTCTGGGGGCTCTGCCGCCTCATCGCGTCCTGCTGCCGCTACCGCCGCGTCGGTGTCCCGACCCTCCTCACCGCCTCCTTCCACCTCGCGGCAATGACTTGGTCCATCACGCCCGCCGCCTTCTGCACGCCTGTCGCGCTCCGTACTGAACATCTGCCACGTGAATGCAACCTCCATCCGTGGCCACCTAGACTATCTGCGCTACCACTTTGTTGCGTCCCCGTATCACATCATTGCAGTCAGTGAATCCTGGCTTCACCCTGAGATCCCAGACTCCTCCGTGGCTCTACCCGGGTATTCCATCCTCCGCAACGATCGTGTAGGCAAGGACGCTGGTGGTGTTGCCTTGTACCTCTGCGACTCTCTGCGTGGCAAAATTCTTGCGGCATCCCCGCCTATTTACTCGGCTTCTCCGGAGTACCTGCTGGCTGAGGTCAAATATCCTGGCGCGCCCTCGCTCCTCATCTCTGTGGTCTACCGTCCACCCAAGACTGCAAACCTGGCGTCTTTTCAGGCCGACTTCGATGTCTATTCCTGTAATTACTCCCTGTCTATTGTGCTAGGGGACTTCAACGCCAATCAGCTCGCTGCTTTCTACGATGCGGATAACGTGCGCGCCTTCTGCCTTTCGCATTCACTCTACATGGTGCCTTACTCGCCTACGCACCACTCGTTTGCTGCCGACACTCTTCTGGACCTTTGTCTTGTGAGCGACCCGGATGCTATCATTAACTTCGGGCAGTCGGACGTACCCTTTATTGCCGGCCACGATTTGATCTTTGTGAGTGTTGCTCTACCTGCCCCGCCTGCGCCGCAGCCGATCACAGCGCGCGCTTACCGAGATTTTTCCGCCGACGACTTCATCCTTGCACTCGAAGCTTCAAACTGGGACTGCTTCCTTTCGCCTGCTTCGCCCGATGTTCTGCTCCAGTGCCTTCAGGATAATTTGGTCTCCGCACTTGATGTGCTCGCTCCACTGCGCACCTTTGCACCGAAGCGCCGGTCTCCACCCTGGATCACTCCTGACCTCCGTACTCAGGAGCGGGCCAGGGATGCCCTCTACCGTAGGTTTAGGCGGTCCCGTACCCGTGCCGATCTTTTATCGTACCGCTGCTCACGCGACGCTCTCCACAAGCGCATCTCCGCGGCTCGATCTGCCTTCTTCGCTGAACGGCTCGCGAGTGCTCCGGGGGCTCGTGCTCTCTGGAATGAACTCAGGTCCCTTGGGCTTGCTTCCTCGCAAAGAAGCGACTGCGCTGGTTTCTCGATCGAGGACCTTAATTCTCATTTCGCTGCAGTCTCCCGCCGTCCTAGTGCGTCCCGGGAGGTCGATGATTTTTTCCGCGCACTCCCTCCGCCGCGATACGACGACTCTCTTTTTTATTTCTCTGACATCTCTCCTATTGCCCTCTCAAAAGCAATCTCGCACTTCTCGTCGCAGTCTCGGGGAGTGGATGGCCTGTCACTCCGCAACATCAAGGACGCTCTCCCGGCGATTTTTCCACACCTGCTGCTTCTCTTCAACCTTTCGCTCAGTTCTGGCATTTTTCCATCTTCGTGGAAAAAAGCCCGTATTATTCCTCTGGCCAAGGTCAAGCGTCCCACCTCTCTCCAGCAAATGCGTCCCATCGCGAACCTTTGCCTCCTGTCCAAGGTGCTCGAACGTATTGTGTTAGTCCAGATCATGGCTTACTTCGAAAGCCGCTCGCTGCTCGACTCCCGCCAGTCAGGTTTCCGCCGGGGCCGCAGCACGCAGACGGCTCTGCTTAAACTTACTGACGACATTCGCCGTGGTGTCGATAATCGTTTGGTGACCCTGGTAGTCTTGTTTGACTTTAGCAAGGCCTTTGATTCCATACCTCACTCAGTCCTTCTCGCCAAACTTCGTGCTCTCGGGTTTTCGCAGCATGTCCTGTTCTGGATTTCCAGCTACCTCCGTGGCCGTTCGCAGGCCGTCGTTGGCCCCTCTGGCGAGTTGTCATCTTGGGCACCGCTCGATCAGGGTGTTCCGCAGGGCTCTGTGTTAGGTCCGCTTCTCTTCATCGCGTTTGTCAATGATATTTCTCGGGTCCTTCGCAATACGGAGCACCTGCTCTACGCCGACGACCTCCAAATTTATCTGCAATGCCCTCCAGCCAATGTTTCGGAGGCTATCTCGCTCCTCAACCAGGACGTCGCGGCAGTCCATGCATGGTCCGGTGCCAACTCGCTCGCGCTCAATCCTTCCAAGACGCAGGCCATTATCCTAGGCAGCTCTCCTTTCGTCACGCGGCTTTATAAAGCTGCCCTTCCGCCCGTGATCTTAAACGGCGTCGCTATTCCGTTCGCCCAGACCGCCCGAAATCTTGGCCTAATCTTCGACAGCTCACTCTCTTGGGTTCCGCAAATTAATGCAGTCTCGAGTAGGGTGCATGGTGCGCTCCGCCAGCTCTCCGCGTCCCGTCGTCTGCTCTCGCCTGATCTACGCGCGTATCTTGTGGCAACACTTATTTTTCCGTTGCTGGACTATTGCTGCGTTGTCTATATTGATGTCCCCGGGGTGCTTGATACTCGACTGCAGCGCCTCTTGAACTGCTGTGTTCGCTTTGTCTGTGGTGTTTCCAGGGACGAGCACATCACCCCCCATCGCCGCGGTCTGAGCTGGCTCTCGGCTCGAGATCGTCGGCTGTATTTTCTGGGTGCTATGCTCTATACCATCTTTCGTACTGATTCGCCGGACTACCTCCGCGTCTTTTTCGTGGATCGTCCGTCAACTCCGCCTGGTTCCAGCAGGCTTGTAAGGGGTGATTTTCTCGTCCCTCGATTCACTACCGAGGCCTATAGGCGCTCCTTCGCCGTCTCCGGAGCTTATTTCTGGGAGTCCCTCCCTTCTGACGTGCGAAGCTCCACCTCCGTCTCTCTTTTTCGCTCTCGCCTTAGGGAGTATCTTTTCGACACTGAACTCGCCAGGGCATAGTTGTTCCCGTGTTCTCTCTTGCGCTCCTAGTTTTAGTAGTTTTAGTTTTGGTTTTAGACTTAGTTTGGTCTAGTCTTAGCTCTTCTGGCTCTTGATCCTCTCTGACCTCTGGCTCTGCTTTCTCTCTTAGACTAAGTAGTTTTAAGACTCTAGGTTAAGTTTCTTTTATGTTTCTCTTTATACTTTTGTAATATCTCCTCTGTCTACTTTGCATATGTTTGTAAATGCACTGTATTCTTATCCAGTATTGCTGTGGATAAATAAACGTATCTATCTATCTAAAACGTATCTATCTCTCTCTCTCTCTCTCTCTGTCTTTCCGCATGTGAGTACTGCTGCACGCTCTTTACCTCGCTCCTCTCTTCGAGCCTCTTTTCTGCCTTTCTCTGCCTTCGGGCGTCTTTATTTTGCAGACCCTTGCACGCCTTTTTCTGCAAGCTATCACTTGGCTTGCTTCTTTCCTCTACTCTCTACCCACTGGCCGGCTAGCTGCATTTTTCCTCGGGCCTTCCTGGGTTTCTTCGACGCTGATCTGCGCCATTACCTGTACCTGTCATCAGCTGCGCATGCCGGATCTCTAACCACGTGACCTCTTTCTTCCTACTATCGACTACTATCGACTCGTCGCCGCTGGATCGTCCTGCTCACTGCGCCATCGCTCAGCCTCACCTGGTACCTGCTACTTCTCCACTCTTCGCTCTCAGTCGGTAAAGTAGTGCCCTGCCTTACATTGCCTGCGGTCTTGCATCTAGCCAGCATGCCAGCCAAAATCTGCTCTGGTTGTAAGAAATCTGTCCTTGAGGCTGTTCACTGCGCCGGATGTAACTCTTTCTATCATCCGAGCTGCTTAAGCGTTAAGATCTCGCGAACCGGCTGTTCTCGGTGCTGCCGCGATACTCAGCTGCTGCTTGTGCAGCAGGCCTCGCAGCCCTTGCCTCCACCGTCACCTCCGGCCTCTGGCTCCCTGCCTCTTTTTCCGGCCTCGTCTCCACTTCGCTCCTTGCCTCAGCCCCCACCTGTGGCTCCGCCTGCTACAGAATTCTTCGAGGACATGATGCGTCGGATTGATCGCAGATTCGATGATGTCAGTACTCGCCTTGATGACGTTGGAAGGCGCCTCGACTGCCTGCCCGCGATGCAGGAACAGCTCGATAACAACACCGCGCGTATTCAGGCACTTGAGCGACAAAACCACGCTCTTGTGGACGGGATGAAGGATCTGCGGACCACCGTCGTTGACCTCCAGCGTACCCGTGCTGCTGGCCAGCAGGAGCTACGCCGTGCTTCGGCCCGGCTCTGTGAATCGGAGATAATTATCTCTGGGGCTCCCTGTTCCTCCTCTGACGGCATTCAGCCGCTCGTCCTTCGAGTTGCAATTGCACTAGGCGCTGCCTTGCGTGAGGCTGATATCATTTCTGCGCGTTTCCTTGTACCGCGCTCGCGCGCCCGTCGGAATGAGAAAGATGCCCCGCTACCTATTATCGTCAGGCTCAGTTCTCGCGAGCTCTCGCTTAGCTTTATTGCTGCTAAAAAACGCAAGGGCATCCTTCGTTCCTCCGACCTTGATCCTCAGCCACCTGGTCGTATCACCACCATCAACGTAAACGAGGCCCTCCGTAAGGAGACTTATCAGCTTCTCGTCGCGACTAGAACAGCAGCCAAAGCTCGTGGCTTTAAGTATGTTTGGCATAATGATGGCCTCGTCTTTATCAAGCTCCGGGATGGCGTGCGCGCGCGATGCATACGTTCGGTCGAGGACCTCGACTCACTCGAAGCGGAATCTCCTCCCGCTTCTCCATCCCACGCAGATCTCGGCTCTTCGCACCGGCCTCGTGTCTCCGGCTCTGTGTCTGCCTCTTCGTCACGCGGTAGTGTTCGTGGCGGCAGTGCTTCGGCTGCACAACGTCGGGGTGGCTCGCGCGGAGGGCATACGGCAGCGGCCGCTCAACACTCCGCTTCCTCGGCCTCTTTGGCGTCGGGCTCAGGCTCCCTTCCAGGGTCCTCTCAAATTTGACCCCCACCGCGGGGCCTCGCACCGCCTGCCGCGTCTGCCTCTGTTCCTCATCCGTTGCGCTCCTTAAATATCTGCCACTTTAACGCTACCTCTATCCGCGGTCACATGGACTACCTTCGCTTTCATTTCGAAAATCTCTTTTATCATGTTATTGCAGTCAGTGAGTCGTGGCTTCACCCTGATATAACCGATTCTTCCGTTTCTCTGCCCGGGTTCACCATTTTCCGGAATGATCGCCTTGGCAAAAATGCTGGCGGCGTCGCCCTGTATGTCCGTAGCTCACTCTGCTGCAGAATTCTTGCGGCCTCTCCATCTCTCTACACTGGGACCCCCCGAGTATCTCATCACCGAGATCAAGGCTCCCTCCCTCGCTCCATTTCTGGTTGCCGTAGTTTACCGCCCTCCCAAGACTGCCAACCTGGCTGTTTTCGGCGCCGACTTTGACCTCCACGCTCCCGATTACACTTTCTCCGTAATCATGGGCGACTTCAACGCGAATCAACTAGCCAGCACCTACGAGGCCGATGATGTTCGTTCTTTCTGCCGCGCCCGAGCGCTCTACCTGGTCCCGTCTGCACCCACCTATCACACATTCTCGGCGGATACTCTCCTTGACCTCTGCATGGTCAGCGATCGCGACCTTATATCCAGCCATGGGCAATCAGATGCGCCTTTTATCGCAGGGCACGACCTAATCTACGTGTGTCTTGCTTGGCCCGCTCCAGCGGAGTCCAAGCGCATTACCTCGCGCACTTATCGTGAGTTTTCTTCTGAGGATTTCGTCCGCACTCTTGCCGCTGCAAACTGGGAGCCCTTTCTCGCACCGATACCGGTCGATGATCAGCTGCATTGCCTGCAGACTAACTTCATCGAGGCACTAGATGAGCACGCGCCGTTCCGCTCTTTTACACTTAGGCAATCCTCACCGCCGTGGATCACACCGCTTCTCCGAGCTCAGGTGCGCGCTCGTGACGCTCTCTACCGCCGATTTAAGCGCTCCCGCTCTCGTGCTACTCTCTTGGCCTACCGTTCTGCGAGGGACTCGCTTCACAAGGATATCTCGGAAGCCCGCTCGGTTTTCTACGCGAATAGGCTCGCAGCTACCTCCTCCGCTCGTGGACTCTGGTCGGAGCTGAGGTCTCTTGGGTTTGCTTCCTCACAGAAGAGCGATTGTGCCGGCTTTGCTGTCAATGAGCTCAATACTCACTTCGCGGCTGTATCTAGTCGCCCGGGCGCTGATCTGGAAGTTGCAGACTTCTTTTCTGCCCTGCCGCCTCCAGTCTACGACGACTCCCTCTTCTATTTCCGCGACGTCACCCCGAGAGCCGTAACCGATGCTATTTCCCACTTCTCCTCACAGTCTCGCGGGGTGGATGACCTCTCTCTTCGCAACGTTAAAGACGCGCTCCCGGCCCTACTTCCCTTTCTGCTGCGGATCTTCAACACCTCGCTCAACTCCGCGGTTTTCCCGTCGAACTGGAAAAAGGCTAAGATCATCCCGCTGGCTAAGGTCAAATCGCCGTCCTCACCTCAGCAGATGCGCCCTATTGCTAATCTCTGCTTCCTGTCGAAGGTCCTTGAGCGTATCGTTCTTGTCCAGGTCTTGGCGTACCTCGAAGATCACTCGCTACTGGACTCCCGCCAGTCCGGTTTCCGCCGAGGTCGTAGTACGCAGACGGCCCTGCTCAAGCTCACTGATGATGTCCGTCGCGGCATCGATTACCGTCTTGTAACTATTTTAGTCTTGTTTGACTTCAGCAAGGCATTTGACTCGATACCTCATTCCACTCTTCTTGCTAAGCTCCTCGCGCTCGGGTTCTCGCAACACGCCCTGACATGGATATCTAGTTACCTTCGGGGCCGTTCTCAAGCTGTAGTTAGCCCCTCGGGTGAGCACTCCTCCTGGCTGCCTCTCGATCAGGGTGTTCCGCAGGGCTCCGTCTTGGGACCCCTGCTTTTCGTCGCCTATATAAACGATATCTCGCGGGTCCTCCGTCACACGGAGCATCTTCTCTACGCGGATGATCTTCAGATCTATCTGCAGTGTCCCGCAACCGGTGTTCCTGAGGCTATTTCTCGCCTCAACCTCGACGTCGCTGCGGTTCACAGCTGGTCTGCCGCTAACTCGCTCAGCCTGAATGCGTCAAAAACCCAGGCGATTATACTAGGGAGCTCTCCGTTCGTCATGCGGCTTTTCCGCGCTACTCTCCCACCGGTGCTCGTGAACGGCGTGGCTATACCCTTCGCCCGGACTGTCCGTAATCTCGGGCTTTCCCTCGATTGCTCGCTTACGTGGTCCGACCAACTTGATGCCGTCTCCGGAAGGGTGCACCGTTCTCTCCGCCAACTCTTCGCGTCGCGTCGGCTCTTCTCGCCTGCCTTGCGTGCCCACCTCGTGACGACTCTGCTCTTCCCGCTACTGGACTACTGCTCCATTGTTTACAATGATGGTTCAGTGGTCTTCAACGATCGGCTGCAGCGACTAGCTAATTACTTCGTCCGCTTTGTTTGCGATCTTTCTCGGGACGAGCATGTCACCCCACACCGTCGGGCATTGGGCTGGCTCTCCGTGCGGGACCGTCGTCTTTATTTTCTTGGCGCCGCGCTTGACAACATTCTTCGCTCTAACTGCCCCGACTACCTGCGCGTCCTCTTCGTGGATCGTCCCCCCGCTCCGCCGGGATCTGCTAGTCGGCGTGTAGCGGGCGATTTTCTTATTCCCCGTTTCGCCACTGAGGCCTTTAGGAGGTCCTTCGCGGTTTCCGGGGTCTACTTCTGGGATTCCCTCCCTCTTGACCTGCGGAAGTCATCCTCGGCGGCCGTGTTCCGCTCGCGTTTGAGGGAACATCTCTTCGAGGCTGAGCTAGCGAGGGGATAGTGGTGCTGGTGCCTCGTCTCTTCCGTTGTAGCTATCTCTCGCGTTCTGCTTGCTTTCTTTCCCGCTTTCCCCCTAAATTAAGTAATTAGGCTAATTTTACCTTTAAGCATCCTAGGTTAAGTATTCTGCTCTCACGCTTATCTCGATGTACTCATTATTTTTTCTTTTCGCCTACCCTGCATATCGTATTGTAAATGCAGGGTAGGCTTGTCCAATATTGTCATGGACAAATAAACTTTATCTATCTATCTATCTATCTCTCTCTCTCTTTCCGGGAGTGAGGTGTCTTCAGAGAGAGGGGTCCTTTTTGGTGTGTTTTCTGGTGTTAAAGAATCGAAAATCTTCAACGAACTATCAAATCAGCATCTACTAAGCTGCAGCTCTTCGCAGATATGAAGGTAGGTGCCTTCCTGCCTTAATTCTCTTATTATTCTTGGTTTCTCTTTCGTCTCTCGTGCCTAACCTCAAAATACGGTGACTGGTCAGTAATCACATAACGTCAGTGTCTTCGCAGTTTGGCGCCTGCTGGCGACATCTGCCGCTTTCCTCTAATTATCGATCAATTGATCGATAAGTCTTCTGTTATATCGACGTGTTTATGAGCTGTTGTCATCTGTTGACAGCTCGGTATTAGCATACCCTTCGGGGTCGATAAGGCGATAGAAAGATGTCGGATAAACGAGCGACGCGCTCAAACAATGCCATTAATGCCAGCAACGCGGGTTGCTCGACTTTTAGGGGTTCACCTCGGCAAGGCGGAACAGGATCAGAGCTTGATTTTGATGATTCCCGTTTTTCTAGTCCTCTGAAATCAGATGGCGAATAGCATCTCACGTACAATAAGTTTAGAGAGCTGCGCGCACAACTCAGCATACATGACGGTACTCTCGCACGGCTGATTAAAACAGCGAAATTATCATCAGATGACAAGCAGGCTCTCAGTCAGGTAGCGACGGACTATCAAACTGCCTTTAGTATTGTATCTTCGGCCTATGCCAAACTAGCCGCGGCGTCAGGGACAGCAGACGAGGTTAAGCGTGCTGTCCTCAAAGCATGCGAAGCTGTAACAAAGTCTTGTGTGGAATCGGTCAGTACTAGCATCAAGCGAAACATGCCGGCGATGATTGAGAAGAGTCTTCCTGATCTGACAGCTATCGTGAAGGGACATTTACCTGAGGCGACTGCTGGCAAGTCGGGAGGAACCGGGACATATGCAGAGGCCGCTAAATCATCTGGCTCTAAAATCCAAGTGCCGAAAGGGCCTACAGTCAGAGTTCAGAACACTCAAACATTTGTGTTAGCCCCCAACGCCGGGTCGGTAGATAAATATTCTAATTACGAAAAGGCTCGAGATGCGGCAATAGGAGCTCTAAGAGCATCACAAAAGCGGCTAAGAATAGAAAATATCAGAAGTGCAGGGAAATCTTGCGTCAGGATAGAGACGAGGTCGGTAGACCTGGATAAGGTGAAGGCCCTTCCGGCCCTCGCTGAAGCCGGGTTGGAGTTAAAAGAAGATGCCAAGTACAATCCTAGGCTAATTCTTCATGGCGTTCCAGTCGCCTTGAGCAGGGACGATATTAGGTCAGATTTCATTGCACTGAACTTGAATGGCGAAAATGATGAGGCACTTAGAGTCGTGTACGTCTATCCTCCTAAAGAAAATAAGGCCTACACCAGCTGCGTAGTAGAGGTATCTCACGGTACTTGGTCTTCTCTCAAGAATGAGAGCCGTATCTATATAGGTCACTCGGCGTGCAGATTTGATAATCATGTCAAGATACTCCAGTGCTTCAGATGCCTAGCTTTTGGGCACATCGCGAAAGACTGTAAGGCACAGGCTCGCTGTGGCCATTGCGCAGGAGATCACGAAACGAGAACCTGCCCTGTTAAAAATAGTGACAATGGGTGCCCAAAATGCTACAACTGCTGTAGGGCAAAACATGCAGATGACAAGCACTCTGCTCTGGACGGCAAGAAGTGCCCATTATTGATAAACAAACTTAAGGACAAGATCAGTAGAACACACTATGGCTAGTAATACTGAATCTGGTTCTAATGTCGAACATCTTGAAATCTGTCATGTCAACTGCCAAAACCGTTTAGCTGCTAATCACTTCGTTGAATTTAGACAATACTTTACCGGCTCTGATTATCACATAATCTGCATGTCCGAGACCTGGCTCACTCCTAACATAACAGATAGTTTCATTGATCTGGAGGGATACAATCTATACAGATGTGACAGAACAGGCAAGAAGGGTGGAGGCGTAGGCTTCTATATAAAGTGTAATCTTCGGACGCGAATACTTCACGACTCAGGGGGAGAATACTGTCGTAAACCAGAGTTCATCACCGCGGAGATCGCGGTCTCTCGGACAGAGAAGCTAATGCTAAGCGTAGTGTACCGCCCCCCGGACACGGCTTATTTGGGTGATTTCGAGAACTCCTTTCTGCAACTCTTCGTGCATTACTCCAAACATGTTGTAATTGGTGATCTCAACCTCGACCTCAGGCCAGAGGCATATGACAGCGATAAAATGCGTGACCGGTTATGGAATTTTGTAAATGGTTCTAATCTTCATCTAGTCCCGTTCGAGCCGACGCACAATCTCAAGAATAGTGCGACGTGGATAGACCACTGTATTATTGACGATCCTGACGAATTAGTAACAGCAGGGCAATTGGACGTATCATTTCTTTCAGCGCATGATCTCATCTATATCGTACTGGATATAGGAGTAGAAAAGGAAGCAAGAGAAATCTCATACAGAGATTTCAAAAACTTCTCAATAGACAACTTCCTAGGAGATCTGTGTAGAGTTGATTGGAAACCTTTCTTCTGTAGCGATGACATTGACTCGAAAGTTGAGTACATGAACACCACCCTGACTGCCTGCCTGGATCGGCACGCACCCCTAGTTAGTGCCAAGACTAAATCAAATAGGGCTCCTGCGCCTTGGCTGACAGCAGAAATTAGAGCTCTCATGAACGAGCGCAACCAGGCACGTAGAGCCTGGAGAAGAAAGAGATGCCTGACACTGCACGACAGGTTCAAACGTCTTCGGAACCTGGTCAGGACCAAAATCGATAGTACTAGAAATGAATTTTACACCATGACTCTCAGCACCTCGAAATCTTCATCAGAGGTATGGTCACAGCTTAGGAGGCTAGGACTCGTCAAATAGAAATCTTCGGCGCGTAACTTACATTTCTCGATCTCTGAATTCAACCAACACTTTGCGTCTTCCGATTCTATACAGGTGGGCTACGGTCGACAACTGGCACCTGAAACCCTCAGCCAAGCATTAGAGGAACCGTTCGATGATAATAAGTTCCATTTCTGTAACTTCGTAACCGAAAAGGTCCTCAAAGCCGTCTCCCACTCCAAATCGAACGCGATTGGGATAGACGGTACTCCAATTGATGTGTTTAGGAAAAGTCTTCCGGTTCTCCTACCCATCATAGAGCACCTGTTCCATTTCTCGCTTTCACACGAGGTGTTCCCTTCTTTATGGAAAGATTCTGTCATTGTGCCTCTTCCCAAAAAAAAGTCTCCAATGTCATGCAACGACTACAGACCTATCTCTATTCTATGCGCACTCTCTAAGTGTCTCGAGAGGCTGGTAGCAGACCAAATCTCTGACTACCTTGAGGAACGAGACCTGTATGACCCATTCCAATCGGCCTACAGGAAGGGACACAGTACTCATACTGCGCTTATTAGGGTCGTAGACTACTGCCGCCAGGCGATAGACAAAAGAAAGGTTGTCACTATGGTCTTATTTGATTTTTCCAAAGCTTTCGACAAGGTAAATCACTCCATACTTCTCACAAAGTTGAGAAAATTGAACTTCTCACCACTGGTCCTCAAATTTCTTCATTCGTATCTCACCGAGAGGCGGCAAGCTGTCAGGGGAACAAACGGGGCATTATCTGAATGGGTCAATAAGACGCTGGGCGTGCCCCAGAGATCGGTCCTGGGACCCTTGCTCTTTATCATTTATGTTTCAGATCTTTGCAATATCTTATGTAACTGTAGCTACAACTTCTACGCCGATGACCTCCAGCTGATGATTGAGTGTGAACCAGCCAACATCCTCAGTGGAATTGAGAGGGCCAACAGAGACGTCGATGCGGTCTGCGGATGGGCAGACGACAATGGGCTACAATTCAACAGCGGTAAAACTAGAGTGATATTGGTTGGGACCACCAGGTACATAAATTTTCTCAATCTCAGAACGATGCCGCGTATTCAAGTACGGGAAACAGGGATTGAATATTCATCCAATCTATACATACTGGGAGTCACGCTGACGAGCGACCTCACCTGGAGGCCTCACATAAATAACGTTACTAAAAGAATATACAGCACCGCGTGTCAACTACGCCTTTGCCGCAAACTATTGCCCGAACAGTTACGCATACAGCTAATATCAACTCTGGTTTTTCCTCTGATCGATTACTGCTGCATCATACACCTCGACCTGACTGACGAACTGACGCTCTCGCTGCAAAGAGCCCTGAATTCATGCGTTAGATTTATCTATAATATCCGTAGGGACGAACATATCACCCCCTACTTTACACTGATGGGGTGGTTGAAAGTCAACGCTAGAAAAGAATATCTACTAGGCTGTATGATGTACAATGTATTGAAGACTCAGGAACCACTGTACCTGAAAAGTAAATTCAAGCATAAAACAGAAGTAGGGATTAGAAGCACGAGAGCACCATCCGAAAATCTAGCTATCGAACCGTGTAGGACTCAATATTTCAAAAACTCATTCACACATGGAGGCGCTGCATACTGGAACAACATACCGCTTGGCATCCGTAACTGTAAAACTCTAGTCACTTTCAAATATCACCTGTTCAATCACTTACTATCTAGTCATACACAAGCTAGTGTCCTTTAATCTAGTCACCTAGACTGAGTCCTTCCTTAGGTTATTTGGGCCATGGTTTTCCCTGTGGACGAAGGGCAAATGCCGGGACTCGCGGAGTGGGCCTCCATGGCATATCTAACTCACCCCACTCAGCCTCGAACAGACACATACTTATATAGGCCGACAGACACGACACACATACACTCTTGTACCTACACACGCGAAAACACACAAATAAATAAATACGGGCGAACTAGTCTTAGATTTAACGTTATGAGTAGGACTAGTCAAAACCAAAATTATATAATTACCAAATCATAGTATATATCAAATTTATAGTATAATATATTAGATTGATCATTTAGTTGTATAAGAACTAGCAAGATTATGATACCTCAAGTACAATGTATCACAGGCAAATGTGAAATTTTTGCGAAACTGTAATCCAAAGTGCCAGCGCTTGAGGGGATCCGTCCCAGAGCGCTCAATAAATATTCTATCTTCTTCTTCTTCTTCTCTCTCTCTCTCTCTCTTTCCCGGGAGTGAGGTGTCTTCAGAGAGTGGGTCCTTTTTCGTGTGTTTTCTGGTGCTAGAGAATAGAAAATCTTCGGCGAACTACCAAGTCAGCATCCACTAAGCTGCAGCTCTTCGCAGATATGAAGGTAGGTGCCTTCCTGCCTTAATTTTTCCATAATACCTGTTTTCTCACTTCGCTTTCGTGTCTAACCTCAAAATACGGTGACTGGTCAGTTATCACATAATCGATAGTCTCATTGCAGTTTGACTCCTGCTGGCGTCATCTGCCGTTTTCCTTTAGTTATCGATCAACTGATCGATAAGTCTCCTATTGTATCGACGTGTCTATGAGGTATTGTCATCTGCTGACAGCTAGGAATTAGCATACCCTTCGGGGTCGATAAGGTGGTAAGATGGCAGACAAACGGGCAACGCGCTCAAACACGGCCAGTATTGCGAGTAATGCGGGTTGCTCGTCTTCAAGGGGTTCACCTCGGCATGGCAGGCTAGGATCAGAGACCGATCTCGACGATTCCCGATTTTCCAGTCCTCTTAGATCGGATGCTGAACATCCTATGTCGTATAATAGGCTCAGAGAAATGCGCTCACAAATGAGTACGCATGACGGTACCCTTGCTCGGATAGTTAGGTCATCTAAATTAACGGCAGACGAGAAGCAGGCTCTTAATCAGATAGCTGTTGATTATCAAACTAACTTCAACCTTATAGCTTCGGCCTATGCCAAGCTAGCCGCGTCGTCCACGACAGCCGACGAGTGCAAGCGCGCCGTACTCAAGGCATGCGAGGCCATAACCAAATCATGTGTCGATTCCGTGAATTCCTCTGTCAAGCGGAACGTGCCGGCGATGATAGAAAAAAATCTTCCCGATTTTTCAACTATCGTTAAGGGACATCTACCTGAAGCGAGTGTTGGGAAGGCAGGAGAAACCAAATCATCTGCTTCGAAAATCCAAGTGCCGAAAGGGCCTACAGTTCGAGTCCAAAATACCCAAACGTTTGTTTTAGCTCCCAAAAACGGGTCGGAGGATAAATATCCTAACTATGAAAAGGCTAGGGATGCGGCAATAGAAGCTCTCAGAGCATCACAAATGCGGCTTAGAATCGATAACATTCGGAGTGCAGGCAAATGTAGTGTCAGAATAGAGACTAAGACGGTAGACCTGGATAAGGTGAGGGCCCTTCCGGCCCTGGCTGACGCGGGATTGGAACTGAGGGAAGACTCCAAGTTTAACCCTAGGCTTGTTCTTCATGGCATTCCAGTCGCTCTTAGCAAGGATGATATCAAGGCTGACTTCATTGATCTCAACCTGGACGGCAAAACTGACGAGGTTCTCAAAGTTGTGTATATATTTCCGCCCAAAAACAATAAGTCCTATACTAGTTGCGTTGTAGAGGTATCTCATAGCACGTGGGCCTCCCTTAAGAAAGTATCCCGTATTTACATAGGCCATTCGGCATGCAGATTTGATGATCACGTCAAGGTCCTTCAATGTTTCAAGTGTCTAGCTTTCGGCCACGTGGCGAAAGACTGTAAGTCACAGGCTCACTGTGGACTTTGTGCCGGGGGGCACGAAACGAAGACCTGCCCTATGCATGGTAAAGGCGATGAGCATCTTAAATGCCACAACTGCCATCGGGCGAAGCTCGGGGAAGACAAGCACTCCGCACTTGACGGAAAAAAATGCCCTTTGTTAATCAATAAATTGAAGGACAAGATTAGTAGAACTCACTATGGCTAGGAGTGTGACAACCGAGTCGAGTGCCCAACACCTTAAAATCTGCCATGTTAACTGTCAAAACCTGCTTGCTGCTAACCATTTTGCTGAATTCAAACAATTCTTTACTGCCTCTGACCATCACATAATCTGCATGTCCGAGACCTGGCTCACCCCTGAGGTTACAGATAGCTTCGTCGAACTCGAGGGATACAATCTCTACAGATGTGACAGACTGGGAAAGAAAGGCGGAGGCGTAGGGTTCTACGTCAAGAGCAATCTTCAGACTCGTATACTTTTGGACTCCGGTGGAGAATACTGTGCCAAACCTGAGTTTGTCATCGCAGAAATAATTGTGTCTAAGACCGAGAAACTTATGCTGAGCGTAGTTTATCGCCCCCCTGACACGGCATACCTGATTGACTTCGAGAATTCCTTCCTGCAATTCTTTGTGCATTATTCCTACCATGTTGTCATCGGAGATCTTAATCTTGATCTTAGGCCGCAAGCATACGATAGCGACAAGATGCGTGATCGGCTATGGAATTTTGTTAATAGCTCCAACCTCCATCTCGTTCCATTTGAACCAACACATAATCTAAAGAACAGCTCGACGTGGTTAGATCACTGTATCGTTGATAGTGCTGACGCAATTGTTGCATCTGGGCAGCTAGATGTATCATTTCTCTCGGCGCATGACCTTATCTTTGTTGTTCTTGATGTAGGAGTGATAGAGGAGTCGAGAGAGATCTTCTATAGGAATTTCAATAACTTTTCAGTTGACAACTATCTGAGCGATCTGAGTAGCGCAGATTGGAAACCCTTCTTCAGTAGTGATAACATAGACTCGAAGGTCGAATACATGAACAGCACCTTGATTACCTGTCTGGATAGGCACGCCCCTTTAGTGAGAGCCACCACCAAGCCCAACAGGGCCCCGGCACCCTGGCTAACGACAGAAATTAAAGCTCTTATGACCGAACGGAACCAGGCACGAAGGGCCTGGAGGAGAAAGCGATGCCCGCCACTACACGACAGGTTCAAACGTCTTCGGAACTTAGTCAGGGCTAAAATAGATAGTGCGAGAAACGAGTTTTACACCATGACTCTTAGCACCTCGAAATCGCCTTCTGAAATGTGGAAAAAGCTCCGGAAGCTAGGGCTAGTCAGGACGAAATCTTCTTCGCGTAGCCTGCATCTATCAATCTCAGATTTGAACAAAAACTTTGCGTCTTCCGATTCTATACAAGTCGGCTTCGGTCGCCAAGCGGCACCGGAAGCTCCAAGCCTATCCTTGGAAGAACCTTTCGACGACAACATGTTCCACTTTGGCAACATCGAAACTGAAAAGGTCCTCAAAGCTATCTTTCACTCCAAGTCGAATGCAACAGGCATAGACGGCATTTCAATTGAGATTATCAGGAAAAGTTTACCGGTCATCTTGCCCGTCATAGAGCACCTGTTTCATTTCTCGCTCTCACACGGGGTGTTTCCCTCGCTATGGAAAAGTTCAATCATCGTGCCGTTACCCAAAAAGAAGTCCCCCATATCGTGCAACGACTATAGGCCGATCTCGATCCTGTGTGCAATTTCTAAGTGTCTTGAAAGGTTAGTGGCTGACCAAATCTCTGACTATCTCGAGGAACGACATCTATACGATCTATACCAATCTGCCTACAGGAGGGGTCATAGCACTCACACCGCGCTTATTAGGGTTGTCGACTATTGCCGTCAGGCAATCGACAGAAGAAAGGTTGTTATCATGGTTTCCTTTGATTTCTCCAAAGCCTTCGACAAGGTCAACCACTCAACACTTCTCACAAAGTTGAAGGGGTTGAATTTCTCTCCCCTGGTGCTGAAATTTCTTCATTCCTATCTTACGCATCGCCAGCAGGCCGTTCGGGGAACGCACAGGGAGCTTTCAGATTGGATCAACAAGACGCTGGGCGTACCTCAGGGATCTGTTCTGGGACCCCTGCTCTTCATTATCTATGTTTCAGATCTTTGCAATATCTTACATAACTGCAGCTACAACTTCTACGCGGATGACCTTCAGCTGATGATCGAGAGTGAGCCTGCCAACATCCTGCAGGGCATCGCCAAGATTAACCAAGACGTCGACGCGGTCTGCGAATGGGCAACCAATAACGGGCTGCAATTGAACAGTGGTAAAACCAGAGTGATATTGGTTGGCACAGCTAGATACATAAACGCGTTTGATCTTAACACCTTGCCTCGCGTCCAAGTACTGGGTACTGGGGTCGAGTACTCTACTAATCTTCGTATCTTGGGGATCACTTTGACAAATGACCTCACGTGGCGGCCTCACATTAATGATATCACCAAAAGAATATATAGTACTGCCTGCCAACTTCGTCTCTGTCGCAAACTGCTACCTCTACAGCTACGTATACAGCTTGTATCAACTCTGGTTTTTCCTCTGATCGACTACTGCTGCATCATACACCTTGATTTGACGGACGAACTCACCCTTCTGCTCCAAAGAGCCCTTAATTCGTGCGTTAGATTCATCTACAACATTCGTCGAGATGAGCACATCACTCCCTACTTCACGCTGTTAGGATGGCTAAAACTAAATGCCAGGAAAAGATATCTATTAGGCTGTATGATGTATAATGTACTTAAAACGGGCACACCTTTGTATCTGAGAGATAAATTCAAGCGCAAAACGGAGGCAGGCATCAGAAGCACGAGGGCACCGTCTGATAATCTAGCCATCAGACCATGTAGAACTCAGTACTTCAAAAAATCGTTCACCTATGGAGGTGCTGAGTACTGGAATAATATACCGCTGGACATTCGAAACTGCCAATCTGTAGTCACTTGCAAACATCTATTATACAATTATGAACTCTCTAGTCAGACTCTAGCGAACGCTGTGCAATAATAATCTAGTCAACGAGACAAAGTCCTTCCCCAGGTTCTTTGGGCCATGGTTTTTTCCTGCGGACGTAGGGCAAATGCCAGGACCTGCTAAGGAGGCCTCCATGGCACGTCAAATCCACCTCACTTAGCCTCACCTAGCTATATAGGCCAATGCATATAATGCACACACACAAGCACACACACGCACGCACTCATTTCAACAAATATCTAGTCCCAAAGTTATCTGGCAGAGTAGATTAACTAATTAATTTTAATTTTAACGTTAGTTTTTAATTTTTAGTTTTTAATTTTAGTTTATACAGAATACCAGCACGATTATGATACCTAGATTAAATGTATCACTATCATATATACAAAATCAAAGCCTATATGTACCTGACTAGTCAGCGCTTGAGGGGACCTGTCCCAGAGCGCTCAATAAATAAATTATCTATCTATCTATCTTATCTATCTTTCTTTCTCTTTCTCTTTTTCTTTCTCTTTCTCTTCCGAAATTAGAGAATTGTCAAATAAAGAACGAGTTTGTTTGAGCATATGTCTAGCCTTGCCTGCTGGTATCGAAGTGCGTTGGCTTTTCCTATGAGTCTCCGAAGCAGACGATCTCAAGTTGTCATCCCGTTTATAGGAACGTTCAAGACGCCGCAGACCTTGCTCCCAGTCCACTGAAGATTGAATAAAAAAAAATACGTTTTATTGTTACGTATGTGTCTTATCTCACCAAAATGTGAACCGCCGTGAGTCAAGTTACCTGCATTTTCCAAGACAGTAATATTGGAATATTTTATCCAATTTTTCAATGGCTTCTGCTTATGACTCAGATAATCGTCAAGTTTCGGCCAGTCTCGTTTAGGAGGATACCAACAGCACAATTCCCCATCAATTTCGTCGAGCCATTTAGAGCATACAAGATCGACTGCGAGTTTCCCCTGTCCTGTCAACTCGTCATTAAACCTGACGATTTGAAATGGAGCAGAAACGATCGTCTGTGACATGTTCTCTGTGACAGGTTCTTAACTAATTTACTTTATTCACTACACTGGATATGAAAACTGTAATTTCTGTTCTCTGTTACCGCAGTTATTACGGTGAACTTAACCCCACTTTTATTTTTACTGTGATAAAACAATTCACCCTCGATAATGTCAATAAAATTTGATTCGCAACTATTTCTGTAACTATAGAGATAGTTGAAAACAATCTGTCAATAGAAAAGTTGAAGTGGATTAACCGTGGAGGAGAGATAATGCGTAACGTCCATTCTGATTATGTATATACACACACTTATTTTTAACTTCATTCAATTTTATACAGTCTATAAAATTTCTAAATGCTCCAACTCCCAGCATTCCAACTCCAGATGATGGGCAGGGTGCTGAAAAAATATTCCCTGTGCTCGAATTGTAATAACCTTCAACGAGGATGTCCTTTGCTCTTTTCACGCTGTTACCAATTGTCTCTTGTATGAATATACGTTGGATGCAGAAAATGCGACCATTGTTCAACTGTACGATATTGTTTGGACGTTGATCAGCGAACGTCATATCTTTATAATTCACTGACTTGAGTTCTATCATTGTGACTCCATCCTTGATAATTCTTGCTGCATATTTTTTGAAGATACAATCACGGAGAATTTCTTTCCTCCTTACTTTCATATTCTTTCTCTGACTCTGGGCAGTCAAACGATTCACAATTTGGGCAAGGGGTCTGGCGTGACCTGTGACAAGGTCCTTGAATTTTCCAATGAAGTTCTCTCCCCAGAAGGCCGAGTATTCGGTAAGAGGCGCCTGGAAGTGTTTCACATCCTCGAAAAGATGTAAGATACTATGCACATTCAACAGTTGCGAGGATTCTCCATAATACGTTGGCATCAACGTGAAAAATTTACGTAAAAATATATTGGCAGTTTCACAATGAGGTACAGCTAATTCAGAACTGCATAGAATTCGGCAACCAACATGTAGGAGTAGAAAGTGATTGTATACATCCTCTGGTAAAACGTATCTCAGTACAATAGGCCCAGCATACAACAACATAAATGCCAGTTGGTTAGCCTTCCATCCAGAGAAATGATCAACATTGAAGTCTTTTCTTTGAAATTCTGATGAAACGAATGGTGATATTTCTTTCATCAATGTATTGAGGAGTTGAAATTTTTGTATAGATATCCTATATTGACTACTCCGATCCAGCCACTTAGTCAGTAAGTTCTTCATTAAATTCAGGTAAAGCAGGTGCATAGCTTCCTGTGGTACGTCTTTGACTGGATCAAATCCTGGAATTTTCAGTAATGGTGTTTGAAGTGCTCCTGGTTGATGGTGTCGATCAGTGCGAGCAATGAAAGATTCTTTAGTTCTTTTCGGAGCATCCATGTCTGGGTAAACACGTCGCTTGTCCCTAGTCTCACCATGGACCATACATCGTTCACATGCGGAAAAACCAGTGGGACCTTTGATACATTTGATATAAGCTCTCGCTGGACCGTCACCAATTATTCCAGCGATTTTGAATAAATACGATCTTCCATGCAGTGTTACGCCCTCAATAGTTAGATTCCGTGCCTCTGTCACAAAATCACCCAAGTAAAGCTCAATATCCTTAGGCTTCGAAGGACCATAATAAAGAGCGACAACGAAAGGTGAGCACACGTAATGTTTATGGTGGAGTTTCATCAATATTGGCCACAATGATGCGTCGGTTTGCGAATAAACAGCCATTCCATCGATATGAACAAGCACTTTAATTTCACCTTCGTCGTATACTTCTGGCTGAATCATTTTCTCTAAGCCATTTTCTATCCCCAAGTCGACGTAGCTTCCAATATGCCCTGATTTAGAAACCATAGGCAGGCTCTCAATGACATGAGAAAACCCCATGAGAGTCGCTGCACTTGATGGTAATTCTGGATAACCCACTTGTTGTAATTTTTTTAACAAATTAGTCACCACACATGTTTTCATATTGGTAATATTGTCAATAGCCCAATTTTTCAAAATTTCCCTCATATTCATTTCCTCTTCATCAGCTGTAGGCTCTTGAAATGTGGTATTTAGCAGTGGTGATGTGTGCATGATACTCAGACTTGAAGAAGAGCAATTGGATCCATCATACGGAGACACACTACTGCAGTTGATAGATTCTTCTTCTGGCTCTGAAATTGTTAGAACACGTTCTAGGCAGAAATTCTCTGCTCGGAAACTCATCTCGACATCAATATTATCAGTCGTGGATTGCGACTGAGTAGAGCCATATGCTTCAGAATACTCATTTGCATCAATCTCTATATCCTCTTCCTCACTTAATTGATTCTGTCTCCTCAAATATCTCATTTTTCTTTGTCTGTAAGCTGAATTTTCTTCGGGAAATCCATAATGATACCCACAATGTTTATACTCAGTTTTATCAGCTCCACTCGTTGACAGGAGTTCTGTATTAGAGGTTAGTTAACGAACATATGCCATTCGAATATATAGCCACGTGACATACATGGATACCGCGCCATGATGCATAATATTTTAATTAAGAGAATCAATTTTGTGATCTTAATTTGAAATGAATAAGCTGCATAGGAACTGTGTAGAAACAAGGTTGGATGAAAATTGACATATTGTATATATATATGCTTGTATCAATGATCCATTTGACGATGGAAACAATCTTCGCCCAGTCTTGGACTACCGAGCCTTGATCAACTAGGCTGTATCAAGCTTTGGACGAGCCTCGGAGAAACATTGGCATCCAGGCTTGAATCAATGATGCCCGGTTGCACGAACGTAGTTTATCCTTGGCATAAAGTTATCCCTCGGATAAATTTATTCCTGGGATATCTCGCTTCAAAATAATTGTTAGCGAATGTCATCGTCTGGTTTTATCCTTGGCATGAAGTTATCCCTCGGCAGCACATATCTGCGCCTATGTTCATTTTAAATCGCTGTTGCAATCGCAATTGTCAATAAATAATTGTCAGTACAATAACTTGGTACGGGCAATGGATTCAGACGCTTCAGCAGTGTCACTCACGTCATCGTCATCATCTTCGTCGTCGTCTTCTTCTGAGGATTCATCTGCGAGCTCAAATGAAGAAGTTATGGACGTTATAGAAGCGGAGCCCATCCCGCCTCGGAGGCCTCGGGTATATCGTCTGAGACACTGTCCCTACGAAATGTATTCCGAAATCGAATTCGTCGATAGATTTCGATTGAGTAAAGGCACAGTACAAAATTTACTGGAGACTATAGGCCCTCAACTGCAACATCTCACTCGTCGTAGTCAGCCCATCTCTCCTTTGAATCAAATACTCATGACTCTTAGATTTCTGACAACTGGGGCATTTCAAATTTTCATCGGTGATGACATGCGTGTACACAAATCCACGGTATGCCGGACCGTTCAGAAAGTGCTTCCTCTGATTGCTGGATTGAAAGACCAGTACATATATATGCCGAGGAATGAAGAGGAGATTACTGCAGCAAAGAAAAAATTCTTTGCCATCCATAGATTTCCCTCTACGATCGGATGTGTGGATGGGACCCACGTTAAAATACAATCGCCAGGTGGTGAAAACGGAGAATTATATCGGAACAGAAAGGGCTACTTTTCGTACAACGTTCAAGGAATGTGTGATGCCAATTTGAGATTTCTGAGCATTGATGCGCGTTGGCCAGGATCTACCCACGACAGTACGGTATTCAACGCCTCAATGCTACGCGTACGCATCGAAGCTGGGGAATTCAATAATTGTTTCCTTTTGGGCGATAGTGCATATAGATGCACTAATTACTTGTTGACGCCGATTTTGAATCCTGCCACTCGTGAGGAAGGATATTATAATGAAGCCCACATTCATACTCGAAATTCTATCGAAAGAACGTTCGGCCTATGGAAACGAAGATTTCCCGCAATGGCTCTTGGGCTAAGGAACACCCGCCCGACGACGCTTGCAGCTATTGTAGCTGCCGCAGTATTACACAACATTGCCATTGCTGAGAATGATGTGTTACCGAATGATGAGGATGACGCGGATGTGCAAATGAATGATGATCCTATTCAAGCTGAAAATTACGATATAAACCAGGGGCATGCTTTGAGGGCTACTCTTGTGAATGCCGTTTTCAAGTAAGTTATACCGATAGCCGTTGCTGCGGTTGGCAATTTAACGATGGCCCTTATTTTTGAGATTGCCCTTTTACCAACGCTTGCAAATCGAAATATGCGATAAATAATTACTCTGTTGGAATACTATATTATACATTTAATGGTATACAACGTTTATACTGAAATTTAAAGAATTCAAAAAAGTTTTGTATCAACGATAAACATTGGTGAGAATCATCCATAACAGATTAACATTCGCTAATTTTATTTTTGTACTCCAGTTCTTTGGTTTTCCTTTCAATCCTTTTTATTTCCAGTTCCTCCAACTTTATCTTGGCCTCGCACATTTTATTTTTGTACTCCAACTCTTTGGTTTTCCTTTCAATTCTGTTAATTTCCAGTTCCTCCAATTTTATTTCGGCATCGGTGTTGAGTACTTCAATTTTTTTACGGGAGATCACCTCCAAAGTCTCCTTTTCCATTTTCCTCATGGCCAGATCAATTTTCCGAATTTCTTTTCCGTTCTCCAAAAGTACCGCCTTATCTTTTAAATTTTTCAACTTTTCACTGTGAGTTGCGTGGTCGTAATTGTTTTTAATTTTTTTGCGCTCCACAATTGTGTCTGCTATATCCATTCTTCGCTTATCAACAGTCGCATATAATTTACTGGGTCTGGGTCGGGGCCACGAGGCGGATGGTCTCTCGATTTGCCGGAGTGGACGTGCTATGGGAGCAGACGTGGACGGTTCGGCTTCAACCATGGAATCGAGGTGGGATTCCGGCAGGTCTTCGATATTCATAATGGTTTCCACTTCTTCAACGCCATTATCGACAGCTAGTACAACCACGGCCTCATCAACGGGAACATCTATCGTATTTGTGAATCGTATCGGGTTTTAGTCAAATAAAATGAAAGTGTTGGTGGGGGCTATATTTTGATTTTGATTTGATTTGATTTGTTTTCACTGATTTAATTTCCACGGATGATAGAATGATACCTGAAGGTATAGCGACGAAAATATTGCCACTTTGTACATAAGGATTTGATGTTACCTTGGCTATATAGGGCGGCACTGTCGTCGAAGGGGTTATTGTCCGGCTCAAATTGTTTCCTCAATATTTCCTGCAATTGTAAATCTACCTCACTCGATTTGGGGGTGAACGTCCCACCGCCGGTCTTGTATAGTTCGATCTAGATGAGAAACGTGTTTGCAGATTGGGTGATACCATAGTCGGATTGGTGTACTACGAATTCAATCAATTCTTAGGTAACAGTAAATGAAAGCATAAAACTCAAGAAACTTACCCTATCATTATGTAAATTTGCTCGCGAACTTTGTTTTAATATTTTATAGAGGTCCTTGAGCTGCTTCGCCGTTCTGTCAACTTTTACGTCTTCGTGCGTGTTGAACCTTAATGTGACGTCTTCCCATGCGGTGTTTTTTTCATCGCTTGTCGATGCGTCGGTTTGTTTGTTTTCGATGATGGTTTTGTATTTTGCAATTAATTGGATAACCAATGTTTTCTCAGCTTTGGTGAAATTTGGGCAACGGACTTTGTTGGTCAATACCTTTTTCCCAGCCATTTTTATTATTTATTGACAATTGCGATTGCAACAGCGATTTAAAATGAACATAGGCGCAGATATGTGCTGCCGAGGGATAACTTCATGCCAAGGATAAAACCAGACGATGACATTCGCTAACAATTATTTTGAAGCGAGATATCCCAGGAATAAATTTATCCGAGGGATAATTTTATGCCAAGGATAAACTACGTTCGTGCAACTGGGCATGAATGATTGAACGGTAGAACAAAGCTTGGTTCCATTCAGGATAACCCAGTCTCGATATCCCATCTCGAATGAGTCTTGTTTCCATCGTCAAGCTTGATATTTCTCACCTGGGTACTGTATTCCGGATTAGTACTATAATGCCGGATTTATTTGTATGATTAACTCAGTTCGTAACAATATTCGTTATTATGCTCAAATTCTGGCCGTTGTGGACTTCTACGAGCAATGCGCCGTACGTGGCCTTAGATATTCCGACTTCTTGAGCCACTCTCGACGCTGTTCTTTTCACGTTTTCTTCGAGTACTCGTAGAACTTTGACGCCGATCACTCACACCAGTTTCCTTCTACGACAATATGATATTCCGCACGGCTTTCATCGCCGGACTCGGACGTTCTGGATTCTCAGCTGAGAGATCATCTGCGATGGTCCGAAAGCAAGGACCCGCCGCGTGTTTCAAAACCATGCCATTGAGTTACAGTGCAACCTCTCAATAAAGCAGCTCACGGGCTGTGAGGGAAATACATTTCTTATTTTTTGTCTTATTTTTTGTCTCAATTTTTATCTTACATTTCGTATTGGTTTTTGTCTCATTTTCTATCTTGATTGTTATCTTATTCTCTGTCTTGATTTATTTATTTTTATTTATTTATTTTTGTCTTATTTCTTGTATCATTTCTTGTCTTATTTTCTGTCTTGATATTTATCTTATTTCTTGTCTTATTTTCTGTCTTGATTTTTGTCTTGATTTTTATCTTATTTTTGTCTTGATTTTTATCTCATTTTCTGTCTTAATTTCTGTCTTATTTTTTGACTTGATTTTTATCTCATCTTCGGTATTGATTTAAGTATCATTTTATGTCTTGATTTTTATGTCATTTTATGTCTTGATTCTTATCTTATTTTCTGTCTTGATTTTTGTCTTGATTTTTGTCTAGATATTTGTCTTATTTTTTGTCTTGATTTTTGTCTTGATTTTTGTCTTGATTTTTGTCCCATTTTTTTTATTGATTTCGATCTTATTTTCTGTATTGATTTTTATCTTATTTCTTGTCTTATTTCTTGTCTTATTTTCTGGCTTGATTTTCATCTTATTTTTTGTCTTATTTCTTGTCTTATTTCTTGTCTTATTTCGTGTATCATTTTCTGTACTGATTTTTATCTTATCAAGCGTAGGCTCGCAAATCACAGTTGCCCCAGAAATCAGCACAGATATGTCCGAGTGGGTCACATATCCTCAAATTTCCGACAGGACAATCATTTTCAACTTCAATTCACTAAGTTATGGCGAGCTGTCCGTTTTCCTATAGGGCATTCTTTCATTCACTTCTCGCAGCAGCTGCCGATATGAGTCGAAACTGATCTGACTATGTAACAACGACAAAAATTTTTTATAGTGGCTCTATTTTATATAAAATATTTCAATTTTATATATTTTTTTTATACCTAAAGCTGCCTGTTTTTTCTGTGCTTGAATATGCACAGATGGGCTCGGAAATCTGAGAAGCCGCAAAAATCAGCTTCAACATGTCCGAGTGCGTCTCATTCTCTGAAATTTCGGATAGGTTAATTATTTTTAATTTTAATTGCTTTTTTTTCATTGACACACGGGCACTCTTGAATACGCTCAGTGGCTTCGCATGCTGCGTCGAAAAACCGCGTTGTAACCGAGCGAAGCGAGGTTAGAATAGTGGTTTTCAATACGCAGTGACATAAATAGCTATTCCGATATCTACTGCAGAAGTCACGGAGAGCTGCTCGTTATCCACACACGGGCAGTCTTGAACTTGCATGTATACTTAAATGTATACTACATACTCTTGCATGGTCTACTCTTATCGGACTGGTCAGGAGGGTTAAGTTCAACATTTTATTCTGACATCTGAACTTTGTCACTGTTGAACCGGAAACGAACGAACAATCATTGCCGATTACACAGATGTGTTTACATGTGTTAGTTTTCGTTGACATCTGAAATTGTCAATGCGGAACCTGAACATTGCCATCACACAGACGTGGTTAATGAGTGTTAGTTTACCCCCACCATACGAAGTCCCTGGCCCTACTGATTACATATGTGAATAAATATTTAAAAATATTCGAATTTTTAAAAATGAATTGGTGTTCATATTTATTTCACTGAATCGCCTTATTCCCGATTATACATAATAATATCCTTTTTTTTTTCCATTTAATGTATGACTCGATGTCTATAAGCGATACGTTTTATGCCTGATTTATTTGTACGAACTTCGTTCGTAACAATATTCGTTATTCGCATTTATATTTAAAATGTAATTTAATAATTATACTTTTTTTTCATTAAGAATATACAGGGTGTATCACCTCATGTGTTCAGAATGGGAGGGACTTAGTCGACGCGAAGCCGCGCCCTTATAGCCAATCAACAAGCATAAGATTTTCGTAGGCCGAAATGCTCACGAGAATAGAAGATACAATTTCTTGTTGACTGAAAGTTAACAACACACAATTTTTTGGTGCAGTAAAAAAAAGTCAACAACGATCTAATGTGCTTGTTAAGTATTTATTCCCTCTGACGCTTACAGATACGCCTCGAATTGTCTACCCTCTCTATCAATACAAATATCAAGCCGTTGTCGGAGATTTTCTGGAACAGCTCGTAAGCTTGCGTTACGTTTGCATTGATAGAGAAGGCCAAGAAATCGAACCGCGTCTGTGAACTTCGAAGTAAATAAATACTTAACAAGCAGATCGAATCATTGTTGACATTTTTTCCCTGTACCAAGAAATTGTATCTTCTATTCTCTTAAAAATTTCGGTCTACTTATAGTAGTTTTCTTGACACATGCACCCAAAGTCCTCCTTTGCGCATCGTCTACGCGCACCCAAAGCAGACTTTTAGCGTACCGGTGTGCAAAATATTTTGCGCACCGCTATGCGGTGCGCAAAGGGATTTTGCACACTGGTACGCTAAAACCGGCTTGGGTGCACGCAGACGGCACACAACCGAGAACCTTGCGTTGCATGTATCGAGAAAAATAGTGTTCGAGATACGCGAGGCCAAACTCATTTCTTGCTCACCACTCGGGCGAAGCCTCGGCTTCGTGCTGCCTTCAGACTCGCGGTCCGCAAAACGCTCGTTTGGCCTCTTGTATCGAAATATACTATTTCGTATCTAGGGCGTAAAGTTAAACTTTACGTTAAACTTTACGTTAAACTTTACGCCCGGGTTGGGATCGTCGCGTCCGAGGGCTGGCGAAGCCGGCCCGAGGACCGCGCGATCACACGAGGGCGTCAAGTTTAATTACGCCCGAGTTGCGAACAATATTTTTCGTCATGGTGGCGTAAAGTATAACGCATTTTTAGCCTTGTTTTGCAAGCGTCAAGTTCGACTCTACGCCCGGTGTATGTAAACAAAAACTATTTCCACGCGTGACGCCTAATGGACGTCGCGCGTAAGGATAGTTTTTGTTTACATGAACAGCAAAACAGGGCACAAAGTGCGTACTTTACGCCTACTATGACGAAAAGTATTATGCTTGTTGATTGGCTATAGGGGCGCGGCTTCATGTCGACTAAGTTCCTCCCATTCTGAACACATGAGATGATACACCCTGTATAAATAGAAATATTTAGAGTTATTAGTTGACTAACATAAACGTTCATTTTCAACAAGGGACAAGACCCCAATTTCAATCGTAACATATGCGAGGTTCCATCTCATTTCACCTAATCGGCGAAGGTCACGGACGCCGATCTTTTTGTAGATGTTTTCCTCGATTGTGCTGTTGTCATTCGAATATCAAGCTATTGGACACCTCATATCCGATATAGCAGGGCAACGACTCTATCGTGTAGCGAAATACAAGAATGCGCTAAACGTGGTATAGCAGGGCAACGACTCGATCGTATGGCGAAATACATAGCAATGTGCAGACGCAGCACCAAAAGAGTCGCTAAAAGGCAGGCAGACGACCGCCCGTCGTCAGAACATCGCGACCAGAAGCAAGACACATTATATAGAGATTAATTCGGAATTAGTAAAGCCTTGTAAAACTTCATATATTAAATAAACTTGAATTACTTTGTACGACTGAGTTCCAACTCTTAATTCGACAACGAACCTTTAAATAAATTGTAGTTGTATGAAAGATCTCAGGATCCCGATTACAACAGTGCTCGCAAAAAAAGTGATTACGTGTTTGGCCGTTTTTAGAATAGGCCACCTATATTTTTTTACGAATCATTCAATTCATCCACATTTTCGGCAACTGACATTTTTGAATTGGCTCTAACACAATAGAGGTGATATTTTTCAAACAATAGCCGGAACTAAAAATGTGTCGTAAGGTCCAAGTTTAAAAATCAAATGAAAAAACAATTTTTTCAAAAAAAAGGTTCTCGAGATTTTTACATTTCCAGTCTCAATTACTTTCCATCTTCGGTGCACTGCGAGTCGCTACTCACCATGTTTTCATTTTAATTAAAATTAAAATGTCACATGACGGAAATATTGTTATTTTATAGTACGAACGAACATAACCAAAGCTGTGAAACTTCAAAACCTGATACACTAGGTATCAATGATGTAAGATTTTCGTTTTTACTATTACTCTTCGAATGTATAAAATCAAGTTGCTCTTGATCATTTATCCAAACAATTGTTTTTTTTTTAAGGATTTTAGTGGCAGTTCGACTGACGAAACAGATACAGAATATAATTCAGGCATTGAACCTGTAAGTTCTACTTCTAAAGTCGTTGACAACGAAAATGACGATAAATTGACAGCAATGAGCTTTGGAAAAATTATTGAATCGGTTGAGAAGTGCAGAATTCATCGAATGATTTAAATTACACTCTTTGTCCTTCATCTGAAAAAGTCATCTATGAGTGCATACTCTACCGATGATTTGATTTCCGCATTAATTTTTTTAACCATAAGACTACAGCATCATTTAACATATGCTGCTACAGAAGATTTCGTTCGCGGTATGTCCGTTTTAACTGATTCTACGATAGTTAAAGGAACTAAATATCATTGGAAAAACATTGTAGATAGTTTCTCTGATCCGATAACTATTCACCATCTTTGTCCAAAGTGTGGATCATACTTAGGAGAGCATAAAAAATTGAAATATCATCAATCCGATGTAAACGAACAAACTTCGGATCCAAGTTGTATGACCAGTACACAACACGAATTTGAAACTCTTCATTGTGAGAATTGTGCTGAAGATATTAGCATTGAAACTAATTATAAATCTGGATCTATATTTTTATATTTTTCTCTGCGATATCAACTCAAAGAATTGTTTGAGAACTCGGACTTCCATGCAGAACTAGAGCAGCGACGAGAAAAAACAAACGATTTTACGTTCGAAGACATCAATGACGGGAACTTATATAAAACTAGTGTTGATCATGATATGATAAGCATTACTTTTAACACAGACGGTGTCCCTATTTTTGATAGCTCTGATTGTGCTGCTTATCCGATTTTGTGTACAATTAATGAATTAGATCCTTCGAAACGTAAAAGAAGTGTATTTCTCGTCGCTCTTTGCGTTGGATCTGGAAAACCTGAATCTTTACAAGAATTTTTTAAACCGTTTGTATCCGAAGCTCAAAGTTTGTTTCACGAAGGATTCGATTATATTTATAAAGGCCAAAAACATACAAAAAACTGTATTGTTATTTTAAGTATCAACGATGCGTTGGTTCGCCCGAAACTGCTAAATTCAATACAATTTAATGGCAGATACGGATGTGGACTATGTCTCAATGCTGGAAAAAGAATAGAAAAGGGACGGGGCAGCGTGACTATTTTTCCTATTCAAGCAAACAATGCTTACGGGGAGGTTTTGAGAACTCATGCCGAGACTATGAGACATGCCATACTCAAAGAAAAAGGTATCAAAGGCGAATCAGTGTTAGCAAAAATACCAAGATTCGATATCGTAGCAGGCATCGATGTTGATTGGATGCATTGCGTTGCGCTAGGGGTTTGCCGTCAATTTGCGAGATTGTGGTTTGATTCCACCAACCATGAAAGAGATTTTTATTCAGGCTTATGTATTAAAGAAGTCGATGATCTATTAATATCATTTCAACCTACTCTGGACATGTCTCGAACAACTCGTGAGATGTCAGATCGAGCACACTGGAAAGCACATGAGTGGGTTGCTTTTTGACTATTTTACAGCCTTCCAATATTGAAAGTAGTTGCGAAAAAAATATACCTTCATCATTGGGCTCGCTTAGTTGATGGCATATCTCTGTTACTGCAATCATCGGTTACGCCTTCAGATATCCATTATGCTCATAACTGCTTAATTGACTTTATAAACGGTGTAGAAGGCTTATATGGAGAAGAGGAACTATCTTACAATATACATTTTCTAGCTCATCTTGCTCAAAGTGTAAAAAATTGGGGCCCACTCTGGGGGCCTATCCCCGAGATTGCTCGCAACTTTGCGTCCACGAACAATTTACGAGCAGCAGAAACGTGCACGTTTCGTGCAACCAAAGAATTACTATCCTCGAACGATGTTCAGACCACTCGAATGAGGTTCGTATACGCTTATCTATCTTGTTATATTATACGCGGCAATTCTCAATCGAGTGATCCAAATATGCGCTTTCGCGGGGAGCCTTAAAAAACAAACGCGGGTAGATTGACGCGAGCCTCGAGTATCTTTATAGCTTATTCGACTGGTTACACTAGTGTACACTGAGTGTGGACTGAGGTCCTGCACCGTACTTGGCTCGTACTTCGGAACTGCACACACTTTTATGCACTGTTCATACACCGTGTTTTGTTGGCAACGTTGGTGCAAGAATTCTGCACCGAGTGCGGGGGCTCGTGTCAGTGAAGTGTAAATATGGCGGCGCCCATGAAGATCTCCAACGCGCGAAAATCAATTTTTATTTCAGAGATTTTGACGTCTTCGTCGAGTAGTGACGAAGGAATAGAAATTTCAATTAGGGGAAAACATGAAAAACTAAATTTAAAAAAAAATTATTCATGAATTTTCAGATGAGGAAGTAGGTTAAGTGATAGAAAATTTTCTATATCACGAAGGTAGCCTACCACCATCAGCTGAACACGACTTGTTAATGTTTCTATGGTCATTTCAAATGTTATATCACATGATATAAATAAATATGAATATTCATGATATAAATTCATTTAAGAAAGATTAACATAAAAGTGAATTCATTTCAATAAGCTGTTCTGAAAAGTTGTGCGTTACACATAAAAGTAAGAATGGAGATCTCCGACGCGCGAAAATCAATTCTTATTTCAGAGATTTTGACGTCTTCGTCGAGTAGTGACGAAGAAATAGAAATTTTCATTAGGGAAAAACATAAAAAAACTAAATTCCAAAGTTTCATAGAAATTATTCATGAATTTTCAAATAAGGAAGTAAGTGCTGAAAAATCTATATTTCTTAAATCCGTAGTATTTATCGTATAGAATAATTTTTTATAATTTTTCAGTTTAAGAATACATTTCGTCTTGAACGAACAACCGCATATCATATTATTGATCAATATGAATCCTCACCATCCTACCCGTCAGACGTGGATCATGGAGGTAGCCTACCATTATCAGCTGCACACGACTTCTTAACGTTTTTATGGTAATTTCAAATTTTATATCACATAAAATATTTATGATACATTTATTTAAGGAAAGATTATAAAACTTGTGACTGGAACTTGTATGTAGACTGGATCGTAAAACAATCAAAAGAGTAGAAGGAAAACTAGGGTGATACCTCTGTCATAGTTGTAATTATTCTAGCTTCTGTGGAAATAAAGTCTCGATTCGTGATGTGGCATTGAGATTCGGTGTTGCAGAGTCCACAACCTTCCAGCAAATTAAACGTGTGATGGAATTTCTGGTCAATATTGCGCCAGGGGTAATAAAATTTCCAGAGGACAAGCAACAAGCTGCAAGTAATTTCTCTGACGTATGTACAGCAGTGGTATTAATAATAAATAAATAATCAACAAGTTATAGGATGATCCATATATTTAAAAAAAAAATCCTTTCCTTAGATTGCACGATTCCCTGGTGTGCTAGGATGTATCGATGGCAGCTCAATAACTATTCGAACACCAGCTAACAAATTGAAATCTTCATATGTAAATAGACATGACATCCCTAGCATTACCTTGCAAGCCGTATGTGATGCCAAGAAAAAATTCAGTGACGTGTCAGTTGGTACTCCGGGCAAAATTCATGACGCGCGAGTATTCAAACTCTCGGACATCAGCGGGGAACTGCCTAGAATATGCAGTGGACAGTATCACCTGCTTGGAGACTCAGCTTATCCGATCAGGGAATGGCTGCTTACGCCATTCAGAGATTATGGGAATTTGACCCAGAAACAAAAGTTGTACGACAAAAGGTTCTGTGCAACGAGAGTCCTGATTAAAAATAGTTCCGGAATTCTGAAAGGTCGCTTCAGAAAATTACTTGAAGTACACATGCACCAAGTTGATAAGATCTGCAAATTTATTATAAGCTGTTGCGTGCTGCATAATTATTGCATCGAACAAAGTGACCAATACAATTTCCTTCCCGTAAATAAAGATGCTATCGATATAGAAGATGGCCAGAATGACACAGAACGCCACCTAAAAATACTTGGAGAAATAAAAAGGGACAATATCATGGAGCAATTGAATGATTAAGAAGAAGAATACTATGTATAGTAGGAACAAGATTGGCAATCAAAGCTGCTTAGTTTATTTTATTAATCTTGTTAATAATAATGATATGAGAATATTTTCAAGAATATAGCTATAAATGTCGGTAATAAATAAATAATTGAATCAATAAATAAACAATAAAGTTGAACTCTATTTTTTGCGTTCAGATAAGTTAAAAAATGCTACTCAGAGTCACTATTTTCATCTTGCCCCCTTCCGAATAGCTACCGCAATAACGTCATTTTTTCTTCGTGTCTTCTCTGTTTCGCCGACTCTTTTTCGGCATGTAACATCCTCAACAATTGTGAAGTACTGATGCTGCTGCTTTTCCTTCTTTTAGTTTTTTCTTGAACCCGTTTATTCAGTACACTTTTCGTCTGTGGCCCATCGTTTTCGTCATCGTCGCTAAAAACTTCAATATTCTGCGTTTGTGGCTCTTTCAGTATTTTTATTCTCTTTGAACTACGTATCAACTCTGGTTCAATACTGTCATCCAATGATGCAATTTTCTTTAATTCGGATTCGAAGGGAATTGTTTGACGCGAGTGTCCGGATTTGGAATTGTTGTTCACAGCCTCTTTTTTCCTCCTCAGCACAGTTTTGAATCGATTTTCAATTTGTACGGAAGTTCTAGGAATCCCATACTTTTTGGAGAAATCTTTGCTTATGGTATTCCACATATCTTTTTTTCTTCTGAAACTTTTCATCGGCCCTATTTGGTTCATATACAAATGGTACTGATCAAGTATGTACATGGTTTCCCCATCGCTCCACCCATCTGGAAAAAGGTTCATTTTATCTTTCGTTATTGATAAAATTCATGTAATTAATTCAATTCTACAAATAGCGATAAATTAATAATCTAACTATGATAGGAAAATGTAATCAACTTGAATTGAACGATTCCAAGATCAGGTTATTATATGAAAGAGTAGAGTTCATACTAACCGCCATTGCGGGCCCGGTTAATTCCTGCTATTGCGCCACTTGGCTCGTCATCTTCTTGTCGGCCTTCTTCACCACTGTCTGGTTCAATTGGTGCGGTATTTTCCTCGTCACATTCTGGACTGCCATCGGCCTCATATATAACTTGCCTGCAGAATATTACTGTCTTCTTAAAACTACTATTCGCAAATAGATGATTTCTTTGGTAATAAACTATATACGGGTTCCGGCAATGAAGAACTTACTCGTAATCATTGTCGATTAATGCAATGCTCGCGAGAGGCTCCTTCAAAACTATCCGTCCAATTTCGACGAGCTTTGAAATTCTCCGAATAGCAAATGCATGATCGACTGAAAACATGTCACTATAATTATTTTTCGAATCACAAAATGATCTCAAATGTTGAATTTATCCAGACCAAACCTTTGTACTTTTCTCGCGTGGATTCATCTGACGGATACAAATACACGACTTCGCTATTAATGAGGAAACAAACAGCTGTGGATTCCATAACGCACAACTTTTCACAACACCTTATTGAAATGAATTCACTTTTATGTTAATCTTTCTTAAATGAATTTATATCATGAATATTTATATTTATTTATATCATGTGATATAACATTTGAAATGACCATAGAAACATTAACAAGTCGTGTTCAGCTGATAGTGGTAGGCTACCTTCGTGATACAGAAAATTTTCTATCAATTACCCTACTTCCTCATCTGAATATTCATGAATAATTTTTTTTTAAATTTAGTTTTTCATGTTTTCCCCTAATTGAAATTTCTATTCCTTCGTCACTACTCGACGAAGACGTCAAAATCTCTGAAATAATAATTGACTTTCGCGCGTTGGAGATCTTCACGGGCGCCGCCATATTTACACTACACTGACACGAGCCCCCGCACTCGGTGCAGAATTCTTGCACCAACGTTGCCAGCAAAACACGGTGTATGAACAGTGCATAAAAGTGTGTGAAGTTCCGAAGTACGAGCCAAATACGGTGCAGGACCTCAGTGTACACTCAGTGTACACTACACCAGTCGAATAGGCTATTATTCATACCAATTTCGTTATCAATCTTCCTAAAAATGACCGACGATCACTGATATATATGAGCAAATCCAGATAGAACTTGAAAAAAGCGTGTCCCTTGGTCTTTTGAGGGACTCAAATTATAAAATATGACAAGCTATTGCTATCAACAGACTGTTCATAATGTCCTGCACTAGAGGCATATAACGCATGGCCCGGAATCAAGAAATTATACAAGTTATTTCACCAAAAGTCACTGAAATGTCCTTACCGTCCTTATCCCTGGCGGACGGTAAGGACATTTTTCGTGCAAATTTCTGTGAGAACAATTTTTCCTAATACTCTGCCGGAATTTCCTTACAACGGCACACTTTGTTCTCAATAGATAATCGTTCCAAGGGTTAAGGGTTGCAAGAAAAATGTCCTTACCGTCCGCCAGGGACAGTACCCGGATTCTGTAACTCGTTATTGAGTATTATCGCTGTCGTTAGCTAACACAACAACATCAGCGACCAATAAGGTTTCAGGAAAGACAAATCTACCCAGTCGAAAACAAGACAAAACAAGTCGATACGATCGTTTCGTTAACGAAAAGTTACAGAATCCGGGTGCAGGGACGGTAAGGACATTTTAGTGACTTTTGGTGAAATAACTTGTATAATTTCTTGATTCCGCGCCATGCGTTATATGCCTCTAGTGCAGGATATTATAAAGAGTCTGTTGATAGCAATAGTTTGTCATATTTCATAATTTGAGTGCCTCAAAAGGCCAAGGGACACGCTTTTTTAAGTTCTATTTGGATTTACCCATATACAGAGCGATTCTGAGGAAACAGGTCACGCTAATAGAGGCTCCCTTATTTATTTTCGTCAATGACAACGCTGTCAAATACCACGAACAAGCGATCTACCGATATTTCATATGCTTATGACTGATATCTTCAGACGACGTAGCGGTAGCTGTCACGTTGTATAGGATAAAATGAACTTTCATATTACAATATTGTGTAATTAATTCTAATATCGTTCATAATACAACGGTATACGATATTATTTCATAAATAAGTAGTGATGAGGTTAAATTGATTGCAGACGTCGATTTCTGTTTATTCTAACATTATTAGGTTATAAATAATTGTCTTGGTGAAATTCACAGATCTGGTAGTGATAAAGTTATTACCTACGACGTGACAGCTACCGCTGAGTCGTCTGAAGATATCAGTCATAGGCATATGAAATATCGGTAGATCGCTCGTTCGTGGTATTTGACAGCGTTGTCATTGACGAAAATAAATAAGGGAGCCTCTATTAGCGTGACCTGTTTCCTCAGAATCGCTCTGTATATAACTGGATGGCGGATGGCCTGTCACCCGTGATTCCTAATTGAACCGAAAACCGAGGCCATCTTTGACACCCAAAAGTGTGGGAATTCAATTTGAGGTGCATGAAATTTACTTCATACCCAACTTCATAGCGCGAACTCAATCACACGTACAGGCGTTGACATACATACTATCCCATTTTTGGGCGTCAAAAATGGCTGCTTCAAGGCTTCTAAGCAGCCTTCTTTTTTCCAACGCTGGCATGGGCTATCCTCCATCCAGTTAGTATATATATCAGTGCCGATGATAAACGAAGATGCGGGAATATTACAAATGGGCAGAAGACACTTTTAACAGAGTTCATGGGAAAACACCCAACGTTGATTAGTGGGAAATTTAATTCTAAATTCACGCTCAAAGACGCCGTGAAATTGTGGGAAAATATCACGCTGGTGTTAAACGCTGCTGATGGAGCTAAAAAATCCTGGAAAGCGTGGCGTAAGGTATGTATACAATACAACAAAATTGATTATCCGCGAATTTCGTAGTCCATCGTTATTGAACTATCATTATTGATTGTTTATCATCGTTATTGAGCGACAAACAAAGTCTTTCATTGAAATCCTTTCCACAGTCCTGGCAAGATTTGAGGTCACGCAGCAAATCACAGCAGGCTGATATCAAGCGCCACCAGTCTAAAACAGGGGGAGGTCCAGCATCGGAAGAAACATTAACCGCTACGGAGGAACACGTTCTGTCGTTGATTGGCACAACAGCTGTAGACGGCCATGCTAACACGGAAGAGAGCCAAGTGAGGCTCGTATCCATAAATCAGGTACAAATATTTAATAAAAAAAAATATTGAATGATTATTCAAATAATTTTATATGTATTATAAATAATTTTTCTGGAATAAGTTTGTCCCTACTAACAACGAAAAAGAATATGAGGTTGACTATTTAGACGAAGACGTGGACCTTGCTGTAGTAGCTAGCACGCAGATGACTGCGGAGGAACAAATCATGCCTAGTACAGTAATGTTCATTAGTGGGTTCCCAGTGGCTAACTGTTTTTTTTCGGACTTTTTCGGAAACGAGACTCCATTCTGGTCGTATTTGATGTGCCGATAGCCGAAATTATAATAATAATAATTATGACCCCTTATAAAAGTAATACAATATTATTTTATTGATGGTATCCGAAAAAGTCCGAAAAAAAAAGTTTGCCACTGGGAACCCATTAATGAACATTACTGTACCTGCACTCTTACTCCTGTTACTCCCGAAACTACTGGGCAATCATGGCAACTAGCTTCCCAGCAAAAAGAAAAAAAAAATTCGCATAAAGACCTAAGAAAGCGTACTGCGTTGAGAAGGCTGATGCACACAATGGATACTGCCGATGACTTGACAAAGATTTCAAGACTGACATATGATCTTAAAGCAAAGTTTTATGAGGAAAAAATCGGGCTGTATAAAAAAAATGTTGCAGTAAAAGAACGCATTGCTTGTGCGTTAGAGAAGATCGCAAATCGCGATTAATTAACGTAAATTACAACACATACACACACACACGTATACAGATAAACCGAGAAGCAAACACAATGTTGATTTTTTTTTCAATAATTCGGTGAAGTTCCCAGATATTATAATTAATACAGTTGATATAATCTCAATTCTTATTACTATTCTGTAATTTTCAAATGTTTAGGCAATAAAGTTTAAACATATTGATTCGCAGTCCGATTCAGACT
Organism: Tenthredo livida; assembly: GCA_963992785.1. Taxonomy (NCBI): domain Eukaryota; kingdom Metazoa; phylum Arthropoda; class Insecta; order Hymenoptera; family Tenthredinidae; genus Tenthredo; species Tenthredo livida. The sequence goes on along the minus strand of OZ023067.1, from coordinate 9,084,482 downwards.
CTTGTGAAATAATTATTTATCAATCTTCTTTGCACCAATCTACCTGCAGCAAGATCCGGATTGATCCTTCTTGCGTTAGTTTCGTTCTGGTTACCTGCAAGATCACCGTTGCGCACCATTCCAAGATCTAGGTTTTCGTCTCCTTCTTGAGGATCAGGATCTGGCACGTTGTGAGTTATACACATATTGTGTAAAACTACGCAAGTGTTAATTATTCTTGATGTGGTCTCAGGATCATAATGAAGGGTCCTATGCTTCAGTAGACAACGAAATCTCATCTTCAGCACTCCATTGCATCGCTTTATGATACAGCGACAACTCATTTGCCTTTCATTGTAGCGTTCTTCTGGCGTATCTGGCAGCGGATTGGCAATGGGTGTAAGGAGCCATGGACGTAATGGATATCCAGAATCACCTAACGATTATACCTGCCTATAATTACTGCGAAAGAAGTACAAATACAAAAATATATCTACGAATTTTCCGGTTATTCACTTAGTAAGAAGAAGTTTGGTTTTCGTAAAACTCGATATAGATGCTCCATTGCAGGCAGAACATTACAATTGTTCCATATGTACACATCATGGGTACTTCCTGGAAAACATGCATTAACATTCAAGATTTTCAGCCACCAATCACATACCTGCAGAATCACAAATGATGTATTAGTATGCAGGTGCCATATTGAGAGCTATTATAAATATAGTGTTATACTTACTAATTGCACATTGATTGAATGGTATCCTTTGCGGTTTACATATAAATGCTCGGGATATAAGGGATCGTTAACTTTTGGTGGGACGATTGCCACATGAGTGCAGTCGATGCAACCAATCACCCATGGAAAATTATACCTGGCATGGAATCTGAAAGTCAGAGCACATAAGTTACAGATACCACATTCAAAAGAATTATTCACCCGAACTGAATCTAAAAGATGTATCGTTATTCAAGAGATATTGTGTTATATCAATATGAAACTTACTCTTGACGCAGTGCTCTAAACTGCTGCAACATGTTCGGAAATTGAACCCAATGGTTTATGATCTCTGGCCTCGTGACAGCATTGACGACTTCATGGATGCAACGTGAAATTGAGTACCTGGGTGCAAGAACAACCTAAGTCGACTTAGGTTTTGACACCAAAACCGTTGATTGAAGTTTAAAAACTGAATTGCATCTACGAACGAAACCACAATGGACTTTGTAGACTACTCATTTGAAGGGCGATTCTTCCGGAATACGAAGCCCATTTTGTTTTTGCACTAAAATGAACAGGAATCTTTATAATAAATAAAACATGCGCGCTGGCTTAGGTCGTTCTTGCGAAAAACGAAATTTCTTGCGAATATTTGGTCCGTCTCGACACTTACGACTTGAATTTTGTTACTTTTCATGTCGAAACACATATTTTACGCAGTCTTTAAGAATTTGGATCAACCAATGAAATAATAAATAAGACAGGAAATTAAAATAATTTTTTTGTTCGAAAAATACACCAATTTTTGCAATTAATTAAATAAATAATACATAAGGCATATTTTCGGAAATATATAAAAAGGGATTGATGAGCTCTCAATATATATAGGGGAGGGTGGGGTAAAATGGACGTGGGGCAAAATGGACCACTGAAAAAAACAGATTGACCATCAAAAAACTTGAGTATGAATATGAACTTTTTTGACCCAAGGGGTCCATTTTGCCCCACCCTAGATAATAACTTAAGGAGTGAAGTATGGCAACCTTCAGACAAAGAAAAAAAAATTTTTCCCCCACTATTAGACCCAACAATCGAGTGTCGAAAAAAAAATCGCAAGATCCTATGTTATTCAACCCTTTCGGTCACAGACGCCACTATAGTGGCGTCATTTTATTTTCAGTCTAACAATTTATTCTTTCTTGACATGGAAAAGTAAATATAATACATAATGCCAAATAAAATCGAATTGTGGGACTGAAAGGGTTAAACGGGAAACTTCAAATCTCTTTAGGCATCTGTTAGAATTTTTTTTTAAATCTCATATTTGAATACAATTATCTTTTAATTTTTTTTTCTGAGAGTTGCCATGCTTCACTCCTCAAGTTTGTATTTAAGAACCACCCTAATATATATATATAGGGTGAGTCCGGTACAGTTGTCCCACGTTAACAAAAAGTTGAATAGCAATTTTGAGTATTCAGTATGATTATATTTATATTTTTTTTTTTACACAAAATGGACATTTCAACTTCGAGAAGTATTAAATTCAATAACTGAGTAACTGCCACAAACTTGATTTTATCAGGCAGGCGAATGAGCGAGCACAATACTTCAACAGACTCACGCGCTCTATGCAATAACAACCTAAGTAGTGGCGTTAGGTTGTTCTTGCATAGATCGCGCGTGGCAGGGTTGACGCTCCGTGCGCATTGCATACTTAAAAAATACTTTCCACCAAAATGCGACATCCCACAAACCTAAAACTCACAGGGTAGGTAGTTGGGATGTTGTACAACGCGAAAATGGTGGTGGGAGCAAAAACGACCTAAGTCGACTTAGGTTGTTCTTGCACCCAGGTACTCAATTGATGACTGACTCACTGCAAAATTAACGTTTCGCCCAATATCCATTTGATAGCTGCCACTGGCAAAGAATCGTAAAGCTATCAGAACCTAATAAGAACAGTCTGATTATAAAATTGCTTGCATGGAAATACATAGTATATGAGGTAGTCCACCCCAACTCGGCAGCATTTTACCCTGACCCTCTACGATATGTTTCAATATTTTTTATCTCATTCAACCCACAGAGAAACGTACTCTCAATTTTCAAAATTTTTTGGACTACCTCATGTATATTTATGAAATATGTATACTGTCGCCCGCGTATGCATCAAACATAATTCTTATTTTCTATTTAAGTGAGAAAAGATATATTAAAAATTTTCAAATTACCTTTGTCGAAACATCCAAGGCTGATGTTCTGGATTGTGGAGTCATATACGGCTCTAGGGAATCGATCAAATTATTCACCAAATCTTTGGTAAGTTGAAAGAGCTTGACAAACTGCACGTCACTCAATAAAAATGGGTCATCCCGCACATGGAATCGCCTATGAGGCAGTTCAGCGTCATATTCGGCATTTTCTACTGCATTTATCACTTGCAGATTTATCAAATCATTTAACGCCATCTAGTCCAGTCAAATTAGCTTTTTTCGTCAAATTTTCGTCTACCCGAAAAGTCTCCGTTGATTCCGGCGGAAACAGGTGTCCTTATCATCCCCCCAAGTTTGCGCCAGTTCCTGCCCATGCGTTTAGCAACAATTAGCGGTTGAATGCCGGAAATCACAGATTTTTTTAGTTTTTTGCTTATATAATGAAAACTATTAGTCAGATCGCAAAAAAGTTAAATTGAAAGTTGTAGATAATTGAAAAATCTATCAGTTAGCGTTAGCCCGATGTCGATATTACAATTTGTTGGCCAACTATTGCGCTCGGAAATGAAAAAAAAGGCGTTTTTTACATTATTTTATAAAAAGTGTTATAATGCATTTGTGGAGTTGCAATTGTAGATTTGGGAAGCTTCGAACTAGTAGAAACTACAGTTCAAATTTGGTTTAAAAAAAGTTGATAGCTTAGCAACAATCTAATTTGCAACTAAAAAAGGTGTTCCACCAGATTGTTATTTCTTGCCCTATGGATAATCGTAGAGCAAGGAACGAAACGGTTTTGAATAGTCAAAGAGTTGAACTACAACTTACAGTTTGTGCAAAATCGGTTTTTGCAATTTGAGACCTTCAAAAATGGCGTAAAAAAAACGACGTTTTTCGAACTGAAAAACAACGAGGAAAAAACGGTCGTATCGAAATGCGACAAAATGCATTGGAAAGCTGCTATTTTTCTACGAATTGTACTATCCTGAATTTTGTTCCACAATATTGAGGAGCCGAGATAACACTTTTTTTTCGAAAATTCCTCCTTCTCTTGTTTATTTATATGAAGCAACGAGACCACGACGACTGCACAGAGGAAGAGTCATATTATCCAAAGGAATCAGCAGAATTTGTTTTTCCCAATTATTTATCGTATTCATTGGTGTGGGAAGTGGAGGTTCTTCCGGGACCGTTCGACGCGCCGCGTGGAGGGGGAAGCCGGGTAGAGCGACCCAGCGCTACGCGGCCGTCGATTCGATTGCGCGAAAAGTGATTTCAAAGGTTCAAACTGACCTCGCTGTCTGTATCTCGGGAACTAGTGGACGGATTTTGATGATTTTTTTTTTCATTTGTACTACCGCATCGAGATATGATCGAATATCACTGTGGCTTTCCTGGATTGTTATCGGAAATCCCTCAAATCACGAGTAATTCAATTTTTACGCTGCAAATTTAGTAATTTATTCGTTCCTTTCAAATTTCACTATTTCACAAACAATCCTATTTCAAGTCAACATTAATTTCCTATGTCACGACGTTATTAACTTTCCAAAAAATCTATTTATTCACTCCGCGTAGCGCTGGGTCGCTCTGCCCGGCTTCCCCCTCCACGCGGCGCGTCGAACGGTCCCGGAAGAACCTCCACTTCCCACATCAATAAATACGATAAATAATTGGGAAAAACGAATTCTGCTGATTCCTTTAGATAATATGACTCTTCCTCTGTGCAGTCGTCGAGATCTCGTTGCTTTATATAAATAAACAAAGGAAGGGGGAATTTTCGAAAAAAAAGTGTTATCTCGGCTCCTAATTATTGTGGAACAAAATTCAGGATAGTACAATTCGTAGAAAAATATCAGCTTTCCAATGCATTTTGTCGCATTTCGATACGACCGTTTTTTCCTCATTGTTTTTCAGTTCGAAAAACGTCGTTTTTTTTTACGTCATTTTTGAAGGTCTCAAATTGCAAAAATCGATTTTCCACAAATTGTGAGTTGTAGTTCAACTCTTTGACTATCCAAAACCGTTTCGTTCCTTGATCTCCGATTATCCATAGGGCAAGAAATAACAATCTAGTGGAACACCTTTTTTAGTTGCAAATTAGATTGTTGCTAAACTATCAACTTTTTTTTAACCAAACTCGAACTGTAGTTACTACTAGTTGGAAGCTTTCCAAATCCACAATTGCAACTCCACAAATGCATTATAACATTTTTCATAAAATAATGTAAAAAACGCCTTTTTTTCATTTTCGAGCGCAATAGTTAAGCAACGAATTGTATTATCGAAATCGGGCTAACGCTAATCGATAGATTTTTCAATTATCTACAACTTTTAATTTAACTTTTTTTCGATCCGACTGATAGTTTTCATTATATAAGCAAAAAACAAAAAAAAATCTGTGATTTCCGGCATTCAACCGCTAATTGTTGCTAAACGCACGGACAGAAACTGGCGCAAACTGAGGGGGATGATAAGGACACCTGTTTCTGCCGAAAACAACAAAAACTTTTCGGGTAGGCGAAAATCGTCATTTTGGGCTCTTGAACAGTTAATTTGACTGGACTAATCGTCGGGACTTGAAAGACGCTTGCGATTCTGAATGATTTCTCTACGACAAACATGCGAACACCGAAAACGTATACGCAATTGGAAAGCGAGTACGCAAACCCCACTCGTTGCAGAGCGGTCGAAAAATTGCGCGCGCGCTTCTGTTTTCCGCGTTAGGAATACCCATTCAATGTTCCCGCTCGCAATTTGGCGATTGCGCATACGCTCGAATCTCGGAGATAGGCCCCCTGGACTCATGATGCATTCGTGTTCGAAAATTTCAACCAAGAAATTTTATCATTCGTCAAAAGTTCAAACGGCGTTGCTCAGCAAATCTACGATGGATTTCGCACGAAATGCGTCGTAACGAAATCAAACAATATTCTCTCTGCAGATTTGTCACATAATCAGAAGCAATTTGTCGAAGAACTGTTAGGAAACACGAGGAAATTAAAACATAAACGAATAGTTGACAACGTAAAGTTATTGGGTGAACCTTCTATACTCAATCTTACGAGAGAACAGTTTCTTGCATTTCAACGACGCTATATTTTGATTGAGCAAAAAAATACAATTCAACGATATGATCGAGCGGTGATCAATCATCAAGTGATCCACAGCAATTCATATCAAAAATGTAAAAAAAGAAATAACCGTTGTGTTAAACTTTGTGAGCGTGTCTACCATAACACGTTCACACACACATGCAGAATGCCGACAATATCCGAAAATGTCGAAAGTACAGGTGTGGCAGGGAGATCCGAGTGTCGTCAGCGATACTCGGCCTCTTTGCCCCAGGATCGCCGACTGATATAGACGTATCATAAATGTATCGATAAGTATTTTACTGTATAAGGTCCTGGGGACTGAGCTATTTTATTTAATTTATTCGCCATACCCTGTTTACATACACTGATAGTTATTGTCGGTCTGTATATTCTATTTTAATTGTGTTCTGTCATTAATATACATAATTTCATAATATACTGTTAAAAAGGGTAAAACCCGGTATATTAGCGCATACGGTCTAGTAGTCTCAAACCTACGAATTGTACTTTACACTGACAAATGATAACGGTTGCTAGATGAACTTCTGTTTTGTAAATAGTCTTGTTCTAGACCAAAAACAGAACAGTTGTATTTTTCTCAAATATTAATAATTCTCTTCCAACCATTTTATTTGCACTTTGAGTCGCTTTATTTCCCTCGTGAATCCACGTATTCTTCTCGTTGTATCTCAGTTTTACAACATTTGGTGTCCGAAGTGCGATTTTCCAACATTTTTCCGAGTTCGATAAAGTGATTTTTCTTTGGTGCTTTTCTTGTGGTTGATTTGAGTTATTAACGTTTGAATTTGCAAAAAAAAAAAAAAAAAAGAATTTCCTAATCTTCGATAATCGCTTGAATATTACTTGAATATTGAATATTACTTCAATTTAAAAATGAGCAATCGACGAAATGTCGTCAAAGCTCGCCAGCTGCTAACCAGCCAGACCAGGCACCACGGGCTCCAGAGCCCGAACCAGCGGTCCCTACTTTTGCCCTGCTAGAGCTACTCCAACAGCAACAGCAACAACAGCAACAACAACAGGCTGTCCTTATTCAACTTGTCCAGAGTCAACAACAACAACAGGAACGACTGGTCCAGGTTTTCCAAGATCAACAGCGGAATTCGCGGGAGTCCTTGACCCAGTTGTTCTCGGCCCTTCGGGAAGACCGACGAGGATCTGGCGACGAGCCCCTACGAATCCTGCCTCAACCAGCCCCTACCCCTTCGACATCCTCTTGCCAGTTGACCTCAGCCCCCGAAACTATAAGGTCTGTGCCTTTAACTAGGGAAGTTGAATCCTCCCCAATTTTAATTCCCCCTCAAATTACAATTCCTCAATTTCCGAGCACCAATTCAAGTGCTAACTTTACCTCGGACGGTATTCCTTCTTGCAGACAAAATAATAACATCACGAGACGTCTAGCTACTGAACACGGCACCGAGCCTCTTGAAAAACGTGCAAACTATATAAAGCCTCCAATTTTCGAAGGTGACAGACCCTGGGCCGAATTTGACTGCCAATTTTTAGTAGTCGCTAAGCTTAACAATTGGGATTCCGCGACTAAGGCGGGAAATTTAGCTACAAGCTTGAGAGGCCCGGCTGCTGGTGTTTTATCGACTCTGACACAGACAGAAATTTATAATTATGACAGGCTTAGCTCAGCTTTAAAATTGAGGTTCGGGAATGAGCATTTGACTAAATTATTCTTGACTCAGTTCAATACGAGACGTCAACGCCGCGATGAAGATATCGCCACCCTTGGGCATGACATTGAACGCCTTTCTAGAATCGCTATGCCTACTTGCGACGAAAATACTCGCGAAACTTTTGCTACAGATAGATTTATTAATTCTCTTCTTGACTCCGAACTCAAACATGCCTTGAGCGTGGCGGGACCTACTTTACGCGAAGCTATAATAAAAGCACTCGAATTGGAGGCCCTCAATAAGCAATATTTGGGTGCTGGACGAATTCGACAGGTCGAGACAGCTGAACTTACCCTCAAAACTCCGCGAGAGCCCGAAAATAGTAAATCCCCTCCCCAACAAAACCGCCGAAATAATTCTGATAGAGATTCAAACAACGCTAATTTAGTGTGCCGGTATTGTAAAAAATCCGGACACGATATCGAGCACTGCTTTATTCTAAAACGGAAAAATCAATCTAATCAATCAAACGACGATTCAAATAACTATAGACCTTCAGGTCAAACTTCGTGGTGAGATGCATCGGCGCGCTTTGATAATAAAGACCGAGAGGAGAGAATGCTACCTTTTAACAATTCGCGTCCAGTTACTGACCCAAAAAACTAATTTTGGATGATTCCGCGGGGCGGGAATCATCGCCGGCTCGACCTAGAGATAGCTCTGTTAAACAACATTTATTAGTTAGGAGTCTTAGACAATCCGGTCTCTATGCTCAGGGAACCGTCAATGGCGCGGACTGTCTCTGGGTTATAGACACCGGAGCCGAGGTTACTGTGGTCCGTTCGGATCTCCTTCAAAACGTCGGTAAAAATACCCCTTATACAACCCTGAAAACCGCGACAGGAGAGACAACTCCAGTTTTACAAGAAGTTTCTGTCCAAATAAATATCGCAGGATGTATCAGTTCTCCACATAGGGTCTTAGTAGCTGATATTGAAGACGAGGGAATCTTAGGAATTGACTTTTTAACTAAACATCCATGCGTAATCTCAACAGTAGGTAACTCGTTACTGTCAGGGCGACGTCAAATTTCTCTTTTGACAAATAGACATAGAACCCCGATCTCTCCTCTATCTTCTCCAGCTACTCGATCTCGAACCATCCGTGAAATAGAAGTCGTAAATTTAGATCAGGAAGAAACTGAAGAAGGGATTCCTGAACATCTGCAAGACCTTTTTGCAAGATCCTCGGTTGAGTTAGATCCTTCAGGAAAATCCACGTTTACAACGCTGTTAAAAGACTTCCAAGATTCTTTCTCGAGAACCAGCGGAGATCAGGGAAGGTGTACGCTAGCACGTCACAAAATAAATGTAGGATCCAACTCTCCCATCAAACAACATGCTCGTCGACTCCCGTTGAATGGAAAAAAGGAAGTAGAGAAACTAGTTGAAGACATGCTAACAACTGGCGTCATCGAACCATCTTCGAGTCCCTGGGCTTCTCCAATCGTCTTAGTAAATAAAAGTGATGGATCGAAACGATTTTGTATCGATTATAGGAAACTCAATGACATCACTAAAAAAGATTCGTATCCTCTTCCGCGGATAGAAGACACTCTTGACATGTTAGCCGGCGCCCAATGGTACAGTACCATAGATCTTCAGAGCGGATACTGGCAGGTCGAAATGGATCCAGAAGATAAAGAAAAGACCGCCTTCGTTACTGGCTTGGGAGGATTATGGCAGTTCAAAGTCATGCCTTTCGGTTTGTGTAACGCCCCTGCCACCTTCGAACGACTAATGGAAGCTACTCTTCAAGGATTGACAGGACGAATTTGTTTAGTATACCTAGATGATATCATTGTCTTTGGAAAAACTTTTAAAGAAGAGATACAGAATTTACAAGAAGTCTTTAACTGTCTGAGAAGGTCCGGTTTAAAGATGAACCCAAAGAAGTGCCATCTTCTTAGAAGTGAAGTGAACTTCCTCGGACACGTCGTTTCGAAGTTTGGGGTAAAGACAAATCCCTCCAAGATAGAGAAAGTAGTGAATTGGCCGCGACCTACAAATAGAGAAGAAATCCAGAGTTTTGTAGGTCTTTGCACCTATTATAGAAGGTTCGTTAAGGATTTCGCGTCAATAACTAGACCTCTTCATCAACTTGCAGGAATAACGATTCCTTTTAATTGGACTCCAGAGTGCGAGGAAGCTTTTGCCCAGTTAAAAATCCGCTTAACCTCTTCTCCTATTTTAGCCTATCCTCGAACAGATTCTTCGTTCATCTTGGATACGGATGCTTCGCTATTCGGTTTAGGAGGAGTTCTCTCTCAGGTCCAAGAGGGACATGAAAGACCAGTCAGCTATTTCAGTCGTGTTTTAAAGAAACCTGAGAAAAATTATTGTGTAACTCGAAGGGAGCTTTTAGGCATGGTAGACGCCATAACCCACTTCCACCATTATTTATATGGGAGAAATTTTTTAATTCGTACCGACCACGCTTCTCTGAAATAGCTGCTTTCTTTCAAGGCCCCAGAAGGGCAAGTAGCTCGTTGGTTGGAAAAGTTAGGTCAATATGATTTCGTTATTCAGCATCGCGCCGGTATTCTTCACGGTAATGCAGATGCTCTCTCTCGTCGGCCTTGTGAAGAAAATGGAAACTGCAAACAGTGTTCCCGACTAGAACAACAACAAGATCCTCTGAAAATACGCGTGATTTCGATGGGAGGAAATTTAGAAGAGTGGAGAGTTGCCCAAGAAACTGATGTTACCTTGAATTCACTCAGAACATGGAAAGAAGAAGGAATACGACCTGACTGGCAAACCGTATCCTCATCTGAACAGCAACTTAAGATTTACTGGGCCCAGTGGGACTCGATTCATTTATTAAACAAAATCCTTTATAGAAGATGGGAATCCTTTGATTGGAAGAACACAATTTGGCAAATGCTAGTACCAAAAGACAAGATACCTCAAGTTTTAGCCGAACATCACAACTCTCCTTCAGGGGGACACTTTGCAGTCAACAAAACTTTAGGTCGTATACGAGAACGTTATTTCTGGCCTCGCTTTCATTCTGATGTCGAAGATTGGTGCCGGAAATGTGAGACTTGTACTGCGAAGAAAGGTCCGCGCACTAGAGGGACAAGCTCCATGCAGGTCTACAACGCCGGAGCTCCTTTTGAACGTGTAGCGATGGATATTCTCGGACCCCTTCCCATGTCTTCCTCTGGGAATCGTTACGCTTTAGTTATCTCGGATTATTTCTCCAAGTGGCCCGAAGTCATCCCAATTCCCAATCAGGAAGCTAGGACTGTTGCTCGAGTTTTCGTAAAAGATTTTGTTTGTCGATTCGGAGCTCCGTTAGAACTTCATACAGATCAGGGTAGAAATTTTGAGTCAATTCTGGTGAGTGAGATTATGCAGGTTTTGGGAATTAAAAAAACTCGCACTACTCCTTTACACCCCCAATCTGACGGGATGGTGGAACGACTCAACCGAACTCTTTTACAATATCTGACTTCTTTCATAGATAAAAATCAAAGGGATTGGGACGAGTGGATCCCTTTATTTCTTCTGTCGTACAGGTCAGCGATTCATGCAACAACGGGGCAAACCCCAGCTTGTATGCTTATGGCTAGGAATCTTAGACTTCCATCAGATTTAGTGAAAGGCCCAATTCCTTCACAAAGTACTCTTCAATCCGAGACTAGCCAGGATCTGAGGGAGAAATTAGAGGAAATACATAATTTCGCTAGGGGTCATCTCCAATTAGTTTCAGACCGCACAAAAGCCCGTTATGACATCCGAGCTCAAGATATTCAGTTTGCACCGGGAGATATGGTTTGGCTTTATCAACCTAGGCGACAGAAGGGTCGTTGTCCTAAGTTACAATCGAATTGGGAAGGACCATACGTCGTGATAGATAGAATAAATGATGTAGTTTATAGGATTCAATATTCTTCACGTACCAAGCATAAGGTAGTTCATTTAGACCGACTGGCTCGATACGAGGCAGATCACTCTCCACATAATGAAGAGCAAAAAAATATCCGTTCACTCTGTAGGGGTGAAGAAGTTTCGCAGGTGGTACGAGAAGAAGGCTCAATTCTGAGGTTAGCTAACAACGGATTTTTTCTACCTTCCTCTAGGTGGTCCCGAGACCTTCCATTTGGGATTACCCGTCGCAGTTCTAGACCTCTTACAATCATCATCGAAGGAAATATTGGTTGTGGGAAGACTACCTTCACTAAGAGATTCCTAAAAGACAATGACATTTTAACCCTATTAGAGCCATTGGAAGAATATCGGGACGTAGCCGGAGTAAATCTTCTGGAGAAAATGTACGGAGATCCTGACCGTTATGCGTACCATTTTCAACACCACGTGTCAATGGTTATGAGGAAACGACACCTGGAGCGCACGTCTTTACATACTAAAATCATGGAACGGTCGATTTTTAGCAGTCAATGTTTTATTGAAGCTCGAAAGCGGACAGGAGATTTCGGAGAAGTCGAGTCACATCTATTGAATGAAAATATCAATTTACTCATCACCAGCTCCCCTGAAGATTTTACAGTAGACCTAGTAGTTTACTTGAGGACGACTCCAGAGGAATCTTACGCTCGACTACGTTCTCGAACTCGCGTTGAGGAAGAGACGGTTTCGTTAGATTATCTTAGGGTTCTTCACGAGGTTCACGACGACTGGTTGATAAAAGGGAAATTTTCTTCTATCCCAGCTCCAGTTATAATCCTAGATGCTAACGAATCAGCTGAAGATGTCTATGAAAACTTTTGTGGGGTTATGAAACCCCTTGACGATTAGGTTATAAACTCTGGCATCCCAGGCGAATGGTGTCTGCGGCTGGCGCCGTTGCGCGGCGCTGGTGTGGTGTGGCCGTGTCTCCGTCTATTTCTTTTCTTTATGGGTGAGAGCGACGGGGGTTCGTTGCGTTGCACCGGTGTAGCGCTGGCGGTGCCAATCGTAGGCGCTATTAGTTATTCGAATTTCACGACTCTCTTAATGTCCTCTCGATCTTATTCTTTTGTTTTGTTCTCTCCTGTCGGCTGGTTCAGATCCCTTTTTCTCCTTTCATTAGTAAGACCCGAGCCGACCTTTTTTTTTTGTTCTTTGACATTTAGGCTTAAGTTTTAATGAATTTTTAGTTTTCAGACTTTTTTTTTCTGATTGATTTGGAGAGATGGATAGGTTGCCAGCATCCGCAAGGAATATGGATTAGGATAAAGAGCCTACAGTCCGTCCCTACGCCACTTCCCAAGAAACTTAAAATGACCAGATAAGATCGTTCCAATTTTATCCTTCCATTTCCATTTATCATTTTTCCTATATTTAACTAGGCCTTCAGCAAACCCGTACTTTGACCTCTTTGCCCTTTTTCCATGAAATTAACATTTGTCCTCCACTCTAGGGTGTGCAGCTTTCCTGTAATTTTTGAGAATCCTCCTAGGAGCGGTTCATGGTTTTGGGTTCCCGTATCCCGCCTTCCTGCCTCCTGACGTCTCCCGATCGTGAACCGGTCTTACCCCCCAGGCGGTTTCCAGTGTTCTAGATATCCCCACAAGGTTGTATTTTACCGACGACTCTTCAAGACGGAGGATTGAACACTTTTTATACTAAAATTACTCATTTTGATAAGCTATACTATCCCCTCAAGGTTTTCTGTGGTTTCCCTTGAGAGTAGGGACAAATGTCGGATAGTTTTTAGGAAATTTTTGAATTCTTGAGCCACAGCTCTCACTCTCCCAAAATAACTCTCACACCCACTCATTTTGCGACTACTGGACCGGTTATTTCTCTTTAAACCCTTTTCTGCATTTTTTTTATTTGAAGAACCGGGTCGACTCTTTCTCTGGGTGGGGGGAATAGTGTTAAAAAGGGTAAAACCCGGTATATTAGCGCATACGGTCTAGTAGTCTCAAACATACGAATTGTAGTTTACACTGACAAATGATAACGGTTGCTAGATGAACTTCTGTTTTGTAAATAGTCTTGTTCCAGACAACGATGTAGTAATAAACCCGGTGGGAGCACTCCTATGCCAAGATCGCAAAAATGTGAAGACAGTTTTGGGGACAGGTAGTTAGTTCGACACTCCACCTACCAGTTGCGCTGGCATCGCATCGAGGCCGAAATTCAAACGTACGGGAATCGCACAGGCGTCGTTTTCGAATGAAATGAAATAAATGAGATCACTTATTTTCTTTCATTTTTATAGCGGGTGCAACCCTCGTATGCAAGTGTATTTTTACGACAAGTGTTATCATTTATTACGAATTATTGAATGTATTGACTCATTTACCATATAGATGCAGATTATAGCTTTTTCACTTTAAAAATAAAAGATATGCCCTTTGTGCATTAATTTTTGACCACAAGCCCTTTTGGTTTTTAGAGAACTATTTTTTTTTTAACTCTGAAAAACTATATGCTCTTCTGGTTCTAGCCAGTCCACTCACGATAAGTGAGACGGGTTTGAAATAAATTAGTAAATCCTATTAATCATTGAGCACAGTTTTTATTCATAATTTTGCCTGTTTGGCCATGTTCCTTTATTTATCTTTTTTTTGTTGTGCAGCTTTGTTTGAAGCTTCGCACACAAAATGCATTCTGCACGTTAGATAAAAACTAACAACATCATACGTGATTTTTTTTTCGTGCTCTTTGCATCCTACCCGGTCAATCGGACCTCCGGCGAGGATTTCTTCTAGTATCGCGAAAAAAGTTGACCTGTTCAGATGTTGTGAGGCAACAGTTTGTGTTATTGATTTTTCCAGCTGAAAATGGAGAATATATCATGAGGGATCATACGCAGTGGCCAAAAGATGTTAAGTAATTTGCACTATATAAGTAATATATACTCCACCAAAAAATAATCAAAGGTTGTGCTCGCTCACTCGATTGGTTGATGATTATCAACATACAAAAGCATTGAAATCAGATACAACTGCCAAGTACCTGTAGAATGATAAAAGTTTGGAATTGAAAAATTTGTTCAAACTAAATAACGTTGTACTCATTCGCTCGCTGCGCTCGCTCACTCTATTGGCTTATGATTATGGGTTGAAAAAACAATTCGGATGAAGAGATTGAAGATGTCAACATTTATCTAAAAATATTCATGACGAAAAAAAAATTAAAAAAAAATTAAAAAAAAAAATTTGGAGTCCGTGGTACGTTGGCGGGCCAATGTGTGAATATCTATCATATGACATTGACATGGTTCGTGATCGATATTTTATATTTCTTTTTCTACAAAAGGCCCCCCAAGTACCACTACCTCCAAATTTTTTTTTTTAATTTTTTTTTAATTTTTTTTTCGTTATGAATATTTTTAGATAAATGTTGACATCTTCAATCTCTTCATCCGAATTGTTTTTTCAACCCATAATCATAAGCCAATAGAGTGAGCGAGCGCAGCGAGCGAATGAGTACAACGTTATTTAGTTTGAACAAATTTTTCAATTCCAAACTTTTATCATTCTACAGGTACTTGGCAGTTGTATCTGATTTCAATGCTTTTGTATGTTGATAATCATCAACCAATCGAGTGAGCGAGCACAACCTTTGATTATTTTTTGGTGGAGTGATCTACACATTAATGGACTTGGCGGAAGGTTTTTGCACCAAAGGTGCTTTTTGGGGTTGATTTCACTACTTTTTGTAAAATTTTGCTTGACCACCGAATAATTGTGCTCGCTCGCTACGCTCGCTCGGTTGTTTTGTGCTATTTCATACCGCCCGAAGTCCCTCGATAAGCAGGAACGTCAACAGCAACGAGCACGCGTGTGCTCATAATTTTCCCCAAGTCTCAAATTTGTAGAGTGACGCGTAATGTACTTTCATAGCGTTTACAAATTGTTCCACTACAATAATTTTTTATACGTACAACATCTAACCCTGCGTGCAGCCCTCCTCCTGTCTCATCTGGGCCTGGGACCGGCAATGACGGAGTTACTTGCACGCAGGGTTATAGTTGCTGCTCATAACTAAATATATATGGATATCAGATATATGTATTGCAATTCGTAGGTAGTTTTTTTTTTAATGCAACTAGGTCCTCTGCAAAAAGAACATGTACGCATCCCGTACTTATAACGTCAACTTCCAATTCGGGTCTGAACAGAAGGTATCAAAATATTTAGAATTGAGCCTATTCATGCAAGACTAGCGTAGAGCATAAAATAGAAATTTATGAAGTCAAACACTCGCATTCTGCTCTCTTCGTGTGACTTTTGCCGTTTCTCGTATCAAATAACACTATCCTGATACTTTGCAACCCAAGCGTTTTCTCTCATCATCCTCTCGTCTTATATGGCGACCCGCTACAAAATTAAATAATCCATAAATAAGTAATTTCATTCCATTTGTCGTGATAGCACTAATCTTAATTTGGAGAAAGCTTAATAGAGTCGAACATATAGACACAGGTTGCATACCAAAATGTAACAAATTTATTGAAATTTGACATTAAATTATTAATATACATTATGGATTAAAAAATTATCTCCACCGAAGGTCAAGGCACTACGTTGACGTGGAGTGTAGAATAAAGCCTATCGGAGTCCAACAAACAACATTGACTGAAAATCTCATTTTGACTAGATGATACGGAGTTAGATTATAGGACTCGTCGGAATCCTACGTATAACGTTGACTCACAATTTGAGTCTCAGCAGACGAGCCTTCGGAGATAAGCTTAACATGCAGCTTGAAGTAAAATTCGTTGCAATTCAACGCTTGAACTCGGCTTTATTGGTCTGGCTCCTTGCCGTTCCCTATATCGAATAATGCTATCCTCATATTTTTCTACTTCAACATTTTCTCTTGATTTTCTCTTGTCAGACTTCCTCAGGCGATAACTTGCTAAACAATTGAACCGAAAAAACCGTTTCTTCTGATAATTGCATTCATAAATCAGTTAATATTCATCTGACAGTCTTGTCCGTTTATAATTGTTATTTTATTTATCACCATGAATTTTACACGTCAGCCGATTCGCATAACCTCAAAAGCTCGAGATCGTAGGATTTAAGATTAACCCATCGAAACATTTTTATTGGTGACTATCACATTAATGTACTTGGCGTAAGGTTTTGGCACCCGAGGGGCTTGCGGTGGGTATTCACTAGTTTTTGTACGTTCAAATTTTGTATTAAGCATTGCTCGTATTTCTCTTATTTTCTTTATTATTGGGATTTAAAAACATGAAATGACAATACGCGTCTGCTAGTGTAGGAGACCATAGACATAGAGCATGGACTGCGCATTCGGGCCGAAAATCGCTCGGTCGGTAGAAAGAGACAGCATATACACGCGGCCAAATCTGTTTCTTTCTAACCAACAACGTCAAATGCATAGAAAGAGACAGATTTGGCCGCGTGTGTTACCCTTCTCTCTCACTTTCGGCGTTACCATAGGCTGTATAGGGAATGCGCAGTCCATGCTCTATGTCTATGTCGGAGACGGTTTCTGTCTGCGATACTGGCGCTATCTACGTCGTAACTATCTCGTACTGACGTCACTCTATACAACTTTTGTGTGGTTTCCCGTCTAGTGATTTTATATGGGAATGGTTTGAATTGGCTGAATCTTGGTCTGAAGAAGACGAAAGACAAATATTGTACGAGGAAACGGGGTATCAGAATCTGAAGTTAATCATATCTCAGTACTCCGGACACCGATTTAATCGATCTAGGGCTCAAATGAAAGCTTTTCATGCCCACATCCTAGATTAAATCAGTTTTAATTCGTGTATGTTGTGAGGTGAAAGAAAACGAAGATACTAGTTCGCGTTATAGGTTAGGGTAGTTGCCTCTCGGGTATATAGACTCGTTGAGTCTCGCGCTTGAAAAAAAAATTTTTTTAATGTACTTGGCGCGAGACTCTACCGAGTCTCTTGATATATCGGTAAGCTGAGGAAATAATGGAAATAATGGGTGCGAACGCGCGTCTCGCCTGAGCCAAACAGCCCTCTATTTTCTATACGCGCATACAACTTATAATTTTCACCTGTGAAACTTTGAACAGGGAGGGACATTTTTTTCCTTCCGCTTGCAATTTCTTGATATCGCTGGCGTACCCTGTTTTACACAGAGGTACAAAACATTTGTTGGGCATACCTGCTGATGCTTATAAAAATATGCGATAGGTATAACTTGTATAACGAAACTAAAAGAACTATGCTGAACGATCGAAAGAAATTGAAATTGAGTTCAATTGATTGAAATTGAAATTGAAAGATCGTTGTTATGAAATAAATGATTTTCTCCTAAACGACCGTTTGAAATTTGCCTCACTTCGGACTTCTAGGACTTGATGAAACAACAGCGAGCTCAAGCGACGGTTTTCAGTACTGCGTACTTGACCGCTGCGAAGCGTCAGCTTTAACGGCAAGTGCTCCCACCGGGTTTATTACTACATCGTTTTCTAGACCAAAAACAGAACAGTTGTATTTTTCTCAAATATTAATAATTCTCTTCCAACCATTTTATTTGCACTTTGAGTCGCTTTATTTCCCTCGGGAATCCACGTATTCTTCTCGGTGTATCTCAGTTTTACAACAATACATTAATTATCATTCTTAACAAACTGTTTTTACGTTTCTCGGCTATTCATGCCATCATTGGGTATTCGTATATAATATTGACTAATGTGCAGCAAGAGGACCCAAGAGGATTATTTGATGTAACACGAATACCTTATCCTAATTCTTGCTATATATAATTGACAAATAAATTGACGAACATGAACGTAATTCTACCAGTGATTCTTTCTGTTTGACTTGTCTTATGTGACCCTCCATACGTATTCAAATATAAGACTCTATATAAACTATAAAATCGTTACAACTGGCGCCCGAACACAAGGACTTGATATGTAAATATAAACAGTGGTACGAATGTCGATCTTACATTCACCGCCTAAGATAAGATCAAACAGAACTTATAATCATAATAACTCCAGTAGTAGGGAGGAATTTCAAATAGTATCAAATATTGAAAACAAAATAACGTTGCAAAAGGTTAACCCTGCCGCCAAAGTTCAAAATTCCAATTCTAATACCGACGAAACAATTGACAGGTTACTGGTAATAGACGACGAGCCAAATATGGCTCGGAACAATGACCAAGTACGAGCGACAATTGAGGAGGAATGGAAACGAATCCAGGAGGCAAGGGCGGAGTTAAATCGTCAGCGATTAGAGTTTGACGAAAGACAAGCACAACTACTGGACAAAACGTACGCACAGCCAGCGACAGATCAAGCTGCGGATAATGTGGTGAGCGGATTAGTTAGACATTTAAGTCATGCCAATGTCGATGTAAAAACTCCAAGATTTGAGGAAGACAAAAACCCCGTAGAATTTATTGAAGAAATCGAACGTTATTTTAAAGCAAAACATGTAAGGTTAGATCAACAAATGATCATTGTAGAAAATTTCTTAGAAGGTAGAGTTGGGATATGGTACGAGGTAGCTAGATATGCGATTTCGAATTTTGCGGATTTCGAGGATAAGTACTTACAAGAATTTTACTCAATTCCCATAAGACTTAGAATCAAGAACCAATGGTCAAATCGTAGATATAATTCTCAAGATGGTGCGTTGCATACGTACTTTTATAGGCAACTGAAGGAAACGCGTCATTTTCAACCCGCGTTAACGAATTATGAAATTAATTACACAATTGTACAACAATATTCGCCGAAAATGCGAAGCAGTCTGGTGGCAATAGATCTATCGAATACGAACCTAGTTGCACAGATTTTAGCCCAAATAGATATGTCGGTAAAAGATCAAGATAATAATCATAATCGCTATAATCATATTAACAATAACAATAATTCTGCCAATCAGAAAGCCTATAAAGTTCAGCAAATCAAAACAATCAGCGATGAACCTAGCGGTGTTCGTGGGAACAATCGTCCCAAGATGCGCAAAGACCATCCGAAAGAGAATTTCAACGAACAAAATCGAAATTTCGCGAACAATAGTAAACATGAATCTGGGTTAATTCTGCTAGACACTAGATTCCCGATACCTAACATAATGCAATCAAGTCAATCCGAACAAAACGAATCATTTAAACTGGCTGCCGACGCGATACAAAGAGATCCAGTATCGGGTCGAGTATTTTTTGATTTTATTGAGGATCTCGAAAAAGATATTGAAGGAGATGCATCTCAAACACAAATATCAGAAAGTAGCAGGATTCCGTGTCCATACATTGTGTTGGGAATAGGTGGGAGTCTGGTGTCTGCATTGCTTGACACTGGAAGCCAAGTTACCTGCATTTTCGAAACGTGCTATAATGAATCCATTAAGATGACCGAGCATCAAGAGTTGCCAGTTCAGAATCTCAATGTAACAACTGCGATCGGTAAAAAACCAACCGCCATAAAGCGTCAAATATGGATAAACTGTAATATAGATAAGCAGAGCGTACCGCATGCATACCTCGTCGTACCCGGTCTAACGGAACGCATTATTCTGGGGAATGACTGGTTCATACGCAATCAGGTGATCATTAATTATGATAAACAAAAAATTACGAATAATCGGAGTAAATACGCGAAAGGTGTAGTGTCGTTTGGGAGGGGATCGGCCGAGAGCGTGTTTTCCGAGATGCAGGGCTGCATAACGAATGTAACCATAGCAAATCTCAACACTCATCCGTCAAAAGACTCCGAATCGTCGAAGCGCAATCAAAGCCTACCCGTAAAGACCTTGCTGAATAGCATGGATGAAAGTAAAACTTGTACTGATTTAAAACTGCAAAATGCTAATGAAATTTGTCGTAACGATGTAAATGCTAAAAATGTTGTTGGTAGCTCTGACTCGGATCACACCTTCGAGGGCGATCTCCTCACAGTCGCGCGAAAGCTTTCGTCACTGCATCCTTTGCGTATAAAGGGGTTCGTGGATCTGATCAAGGAACGCGAACCAGTGTTCTCAGATAGACCGGGTCGCGTATCTAACTGCGAGCAAGAAATTGAATTTAAGAAGGAAAAACCGCTGAAGCGCTCTTTAACTTATTACATCAACGATCCGTTGCCGGCATCATCGGACTTCGATAAACATTTACAACATGTAAAATCAATATCCAAAAAACTATTGGAGAACAACCGCACACTGAGGTTATCCAAGACAGAGTTCTATCAGGAATCGGTCACGTTTCTGAGCTTTGCACTCACTTCAAAGAGTTTTGGTCCGGATCCGGATAATCTGGCGGTGATTCGAAATTTTGCAGAACCGGAAAATAAATTGCAGGTGCACAAATTTCTCGGCAGTTGTAATTATTACCGCCAAGTCGCTCTTCGCCACGCCAACTATTTGGATCCGTTCCGACCTCTTTCAAGGAATGATTCAACCTGGCGATGGACGGGGGATCATACGAAAGCTTTTAAAGAATCTGAATATAATTTTTCGAATATTACAATATTACACCAAGTTCTAGGTTGTGCTATTGCTCGGATAGTACGTATTTGATTCTACTGTATTTAGAATGTTTCTATTTCTAACCAGAGCTCGCGTTGAATAATATTTTTCGTGGGACCTTATGCCAGGGCGTTTGGAATGAATCCTTGGGCCTAATTAAATATCTCTTCGTATAGGTGGAGGGTGGCGGAATCAATTATATGCAGGTTTTTATCTAACGAGGTAACAGACGATGTAGTTCTGTTTTCATTTTATGATATAGGTACATGAGAATATTTACGGAGAAATATAAGGGTGATTTTTAAGCAGTATAGTACTGGTTTTTCTTTATATGAATATCTTAGCCTACGTATATATGTTATATTGATATTTGCTAAGTAAAGGTGCGTTATTGCGCACTATCGAGTTTACATGGAAATTAGAGAACAAGTAATATGGAATGATGCTGGTTCTCTGTACAACGGATCGGACAGACAGGAAAGCCGAAGCAGACGAGGTAGCTTCGCCGTTGTATAAGGAACATGGGACATACATGGCCCCTTAAAACTATACCTAGACAGTTTTTACTGTTTTCTTACTAGCTAATTATTATCTATGTTTATTGTATATTAAAGGGAGCAAAGGGGAGACACCGAAGTTTTTGTAATTTAATTTTAATATTCAAACTCATGAAATGAGGAAGGCGCTATTATTTGAGCGAATAAATAAGAGATTCTACTTTAAATAAAGAAAGGACGAAGTGATCTGAATTATAAGCTGGCTTTTTGTATAACGAGAAGACAGACAGGAAAGCCGAAGCAGACGAGGTAGCTTCGTTATACGAAAAGCAAAGACGAAGCCAGGACAGGGGCAGAAGTCGAAACAAACTACCCGTGCCTACATACGTCAAAATTAAGGAACGAGATCTCTAAGAAGTAGAGTCTGCTTGGGCCGTCCGCGGGCCGGGTACTTATATCGGACTCATAGTTA
This sequence comes from Tenthredo livida, assembly GCA_963992785.1. NCBI lineage: Eukaryota > Metazoa > Arthropoda > Insecta > Hymenoptera > Tenthredinidae > Tenthredo > Tenthredo livida. The sequence continues at coordinate 9,062,398 of OZ023067.1, read as the reverse complement.
CTTTGTTAGCGAGAAAGGTTTTCGCGGGCGCGGGCCGAGATTCGGGTGCGCGCCGCCGCTAAGAGATGGCGCGCACGGGAATCCTATCATACGTATCTAATATTTGAATTATATATTTGATATTAATAGTACTACTATTATTAATTAGGTTTTGATCTTGGCCACGTTACAATGATTCCCACGGGAAAGTGGCTTCAAGACCTATTTTTATAGATTGAAGAACTTTATCGACTAAAGGAGTGACAAAATCAATATGGTGTATATATATATATATATATATATATATATATGTTGTGACGTGGATTTTATTTGATCCTCGGATCTGGACCGGATAGCCAGTCTCCGAGAACCATCCACTCGACAATTGGCCAAAAACTGAGAATAAAAAGAGATATTGGGCGCCAGGCGGGTAACCGCCACTTTCAAAAATCTAAAAATAAAACAATAACCGTCATAATAAAACAATAACAAAATAATAACCGTCGGCTAGCTACAGTACCGCGGAGAGGGGTCAGGATTAAATGAAGGATGAGCGGGACGTTAAATAACGACTCGAGCGATTGAATTTAATAACAGAAAAATAGAATTTATTCAATAAAAATTATAGAAAAGAAATAGAAATAATAATTTGAACAATCGGGGAGAATTCCCCTCGTATAAAGGACAGCCACAGGCCGTGTATAGGCGACCTGGCCACGTTTGACGAGCTTTACAATATCTAATAAACTACTAGCTTCCACGTAGGATAGCAATAACAAGGAAAAATCATGCAAATGTTGAATAACTCGACAAACTAGGTCCTCGTGGGACGATATCCCAACGGGAACGCTAAATAAACTCCACGAGTAGAACTTACAACTAATTAACAGGCTAGTATTTACAATGGGTGAGCCTTCGGCTCGTATTAAAGAATAGAATATAAGAAATTGATCAAAGAAGTAATATTTACAAGAGCTTACTAAAACTAACTTAACCTAACTCTGCGAATAACGCGATAATTATTTAATTAGAATTCTTTATTACCTCGAACCCGAACAACAAAGACCCGAAATCTAAACAATAACTAGCTGTGTCTCTCCCTACAGGAGGAAGAGAGAGCGACAGTGACTGACTAGGACTATCTCTGTCGCACTCGTGTGCGACAGGTAGCACACCCGAACTTAACAAACTATACAATACTCGATATTTCTCTACAAAATAATGACTTGAACGATATTCTCTAATACACGGGGACACTGGTGACGGCCTACCTCTCGGAAATCGGTTTAATTCGATTCCAAAAATTATCTAGCCTCGTGGCTGCTCAAAGGCAATATGGCTGACGGCCGTTGCCGAATTCAAATTAACATGGGTGAGAATGGCTAACGCTTACCGTCTTCCAGCCACCTGAGGAAGGAAAGCTTTTCGCGGCCACAATCCATGGCCCTGGCTAAAGAGAGTACCCTCGAAGGCAATTCTCCACACTCCTCACAATCACTCAGACAATAACAAAACAACTAAACGGCCCACGGGGCTAAAATGCAAGAAGATACTTTACGAAAAAAATTGCCAATACGCCAACACACAAGTGTCACGGACGCTAGTCTAACGCAGAGTGACTAGACCGCATGGCGCCGGTAATCAGCGCCCTCGTGTTACGGCCAAATATCGATTTTTGTATCGACCGAAGAATCCCTTAAGCATGGCGACCGGTGGTCGCCACGCGCGTAATTCAAAGTTCGCCACGATGATTTTAGCTCGCTACGTCGGAGGCTCACGGGTTGCAGGCTCTTTTTGGTGGCGGGAATCTCTTCCACCACCAATATCCCCCGTTGTAGAATGCCCTTGGCACTCCCCCGTGTCCTCTAGATTAATAGCAGGAGGTAGCGTGGCCACTACTATCCTCCGAAGCTTTTGGGTGGCGTTCGTCGAGTAGGATCCAAACAGTCGATACTGGAACGTCTTGCGTCGGTAGTGGTGTGTCTGTGTCACAGTCTCTTAGCCGTCGGCTGGGCCTCGTCTCCCACATGTTAGAGAAAAGTCGTAAAACGAAACAAACGAATAAATAATATGTTTAACAGTCTTTAGTCGGTCACGCTCACCTCTCGGAAATTCTGTCGGACCTCGGGGTCTACCTATTCATTTTCTCATCTTCATCCACTCCGCTAAGGTCGTTTAAGGGGTGAGGAGCCTGTCGTAACATGCAATGTTACAATGTGTATATGTATATAACTAGGTTCTTAGGATATATGAAGCTAACAGTGTCGGTTAAAGTACGGGGTATTTGATATAATAGTATTGTTACGAAGGAAGATTCAAGGGACCCGTAGTTTTCAGCAAGGTCTAGAAGCCATGAAAGATAAAAGATTATAACAAAAGTTTGATGTATGAGTTGCTGTAAACAACGAGATTGTTTTAGAGTTCAGTTCTGTCCCAGACTTAATTGGGCACTGACGTGATTTTGGTTGAATAAAACTATCGCTTTTACCAGATATTGATTTCTGCTTTTATTCATTAACTGAAGATAACAATTCTCAGAATCACGAAGGTACTTTATTACATTTGGTGTCAGAAGTGGGATTTGAACAATCAAAGAAGCCTATTGCAAAAAAATATATATCTAAAAGATGCGTCGTACTACGCGCCAAACTACTCATTCCCCTGGAGATTCTCCAATGGCTCCTCCCTCGAAGAGAGCTCGAATTCATGAAGAGACTCTTGGACGACCGGTTACTCCCCAGATCGAAGGGGAGGTCGCATCGCGTGTTCCCGCTCCATCGGGATCATCTCAGGTTGAGTCGCCTATGGCTCAAGCCCTTTCGACGTCGATGTTCCATCAGATGCAAACCATGTTACAACAGTTCGAAAAAGATCGTGCTCGCGAAAGGGACGAAGTCCGTGAGAACATGCAGAATCTGAGGGAGGGTATGCTGCAACAGATGGAAGCCTTACAGGCTCTGCAGGCTCGTTTCCCCGAACCCACGACTTCCCCCAATCCGACACATAACCAGGTAACTGAGGTTACCCAAAGGTCAGTGCCAAATTCGAGGATGTATAACCCTGTCGCTTCGCTTAATTTCGAATCGGGTGCAGCGTTGCAGCAGGCGACGCTCACCCCGATAATTCCTCAGTGCGACCGCATTGCTGGAGCAATGCGGGACGACAATAGAACACAACGTTTAATGTGTGGTGATAACCATCAAAGATTTGAGTTTCCAGGGTCGTCGCACCCACAAAATAATTTATACTCAACAAATAATTTACGGAATGTGCTGGGTGAGAGCAGCCAAAATTCCATTCCTTACGAAAATTCTTTCTCTCATCATATTACGCCAGTTCTCACCCAGAACACGAATACAGAGTCGCAAACTCGCTTAAATTCAATGATTTTGAAGCCAGGGATGTACGATGGGAGTACTCCCTGGGCTCAATATGAAAGACAGTTTCTGATGATAGCCAGGTTGAATAACTGGGATTCGACAGTGAATGCGGCAGCTTCAACGGTTTCCCTTCAAGGTACAGCACTAAGTGCAATAACTTCTCTCAATGACTATGATGCTCAGAATTTCGAGAAGATTTGCTCAGTATTAAAACTCAGATTCGGGGAAGAACATTTATCAAAACTTTATTTTACCCAATTCGAAAACAGACGTCAAGGTCGTGACGAGGACCTAGCAACCCTTGGTCACGACCTTCAACGGTTATAAGAAATGCATTACCTGGGTGCACCCCAGAAACGCGAGACCAGTTAGCTTGCGCGAAGTTTATTAATGCGATTTTTAATTCAAACTTAAGACAGACGTTAAGGTTAGCTGCCCCTGCCACCCTTCATCTGGCAATTATCAAAGGCTTAGAAATAGAGGCAATAATTAAGGAAGAGTTCGGTTCAAGTAGAGTTAGGAAAATAGAAGAAAGGCAGGACTCGGAAGTAATCCCAGAACGATCTCATCTGAATATAAATCCGGAGTTTAGTTTATCTCATCCACAAAAGTGAATTCTTTGGTTGAATAAAACTATCGCTTTTACCAGATATTGATTTCTGCTTTTATTCATTAACTGAAGATAACAATTCTCAGAATCACGAAGGTACTTTATTACATTTGAAACTTTAGGGACTTATGATTTCGAAATAAAACATAGACCAGGAAATCTTCATGGGAATGCTGACGCTCTATCACGTAGACCCTGTGAGGAAATAGGAAATTGCAATCAATGTGTTCGATTAGAAAAACAACGTAACCTCACCGAGAAGGTTAGGGTTGTTTCTCTTCAAGGAAATTCTGCAGAATGGATGAAGTCTCAGGAACAGGATGAGGTACTGGCTCGTATTAAAGAATGGAAGGATTCTGGATCTCGTCCGGAGTGGTCAGATGTTTCTGAAAAGAGTCAATGTTTGAAAGTTTATTGGGCTCAGTGGGACTCAATCCACGTAGTAGGAAATTTGTTATATAGAAAATGGGAATCCTCAAATGGAAAAGAAATAATTTGGCAGTTACTTGTCCCAAAACAAAATATTACAGACATACTGTCAGAACATCATGACTCTCCGAGCGGAGGTCATTTTGCTGTAAATAAAACCCTGGAAAAGATTAGAGAGCGTTACTTTTGGGCTAGATGCCGAACAGACGTTGAAAACTGGTGTTCAACTTGTGATATTTGCGTTTCAAAGAAAGGTTCTCGAGCTAAGGGAACAAGTGCTCTACAAATTTATAACGTGCGCGCCCCGTTCGAAAGGGTTGCAATGGATATCCTTGGTCCTCTTCCTACAACCCATTCGGGAAATCGATACATACTAGTAATATCGGATTATTTCACTACATGGCCAGAAGCCATAGCGATTCCAAACCAGGAAGCTAAAACTATAGCTCGAGTATTTGTTAAGGAAGTGGTTTGTCGTTATGGCTCTCCTTTAGAGATTCATACGGATCAGGGTAGGAATTTTGAATCCATTCTTGTTACTGAAATTCTTAGAATATTAGGGATTAGAAAGACAAGGACGACAGCTTTGCATCCTCAGTCTGACGGCATGGTGGAAAGATTAAATAGGACGTTGTTGAAATACTTATCTAATTTCATTGGGGAAAATCAAAGAGATTGGGACGATTGGATCCATTTGTTTTTATTATCTTATCGTTCTGCTTTTCATGAGACCACAGGTCAAACACCTGCCAAGATGTTATTCGCTCACAATCTCCGTTTACCTTCTGATTTAGAAAAGGGAATGCTCCCTTCTCGAGACCCACTACAGACTGATTTCGCTTGCACCCTACAAGATAATTTAGAGAAAATTCATGATTTTGCCAGGAGTAGAATTCGGATGGTCTCCGATAGAATGAAGGCCCGTTATGATTTGAGGGTTAGAGATTTACAATTCAAGGTTGGAGATAAGGTCTGGTTTTTTCAACCCTTGAGAATGAAAGGCCGTTGTCCCAAACTCCAGAGTGATTGGGTAGGACCGTACAAAATATTGACCAAAATCAACGATGTAGTCTATCGAGTTCAACAGTCTAGTAAAACTAAACCTAGAGTGGTCCACCTAGACCGACTCGCTCCTTATGCAGAAAGATCTGTAACAAGAACCATAGTTATGGAACAGTCAACTGTTCAGAAGGACACCAGTAATGATTTTGTGAGTTCGGTTTCATGGTCGCCAGAGCTCCCTTTCAAAGTAAGAAAAAGAGATTGTGAACCTCTGACAATCGTTATAGAAGGAAACATAGGTTGCGGAAAGACCACGTTTACGAAAAGGTTTTTACAAGATAGGCGAATTTTAACTCTTTTGGAACCTCTCGAAGAATACCGAAACGTAGACGGAGTAAATCTGTTAGAAAAAATGTATTCCAATCCCTCGAAATATAGTTATCATTTTCAGCATCATGCTTTGATGGCCATGAGGAAGAGACATCTGAGTCAAACTTCTCTCCCGATTAAGGTTATGGAACGGTCGATTTATAGTTGTGGCTGCTTCGTTGAAGCTCGAAGAAGATTAGGAGGGTTCGAAGGTTTCGAATCTCATCTTCTAATGGAAAATAGTAGAATATTGAGAGAAAACTCTCCTGGTTTTGAAATAGATCTCATCGTTAACCTTAGAGTACTCCCAGAAACTTCTTTTTCATGGATAAATTCTCGCGCTAGAGGCGAAGAAGCTGGAATTCTACTTGACTACATTGAGGTTTTGCACGACGTACACGAGGATTGGTTGATCAAACAGCGGTTTTCATACCTCCCTGCCCCGGTGATCATTTTAGACGCACAAGTTCCCGCCAACGAGATTTATAGGAATTTTTGTGAGGTTATGTCGGACAGACATTAGTTTATCGAGCGCTGAGAGCGAATCGATATATCGAAACCTATTCGTCAAAATGATCAAAACAAAAGTGGCGGTTGTTTTCAAATATTATATAATTCTTCTCGGATGAAACTTAACCTTCAATGATTTCTTTTATGTCGTTCTTTTACACACTAAATTGGCGTAATTAGAAGTGAATTCTCTCTTTTCTTGACGATGGGAACAGAGATGTATCGTTTATTTTCTTATGACATGACTAATCGGTACTTTTCTTCAAGGAATTTTGAGTTTTACAGGATTCTCCTAATATTCAAAGAGAGAAGAATCCTACTGGAATAATCTCAGAGACGATTTGGAAACTTTGGAAAAGAATTCACTTTTGTGGATGAGATAAACTAAACTCCGGATTTATATTCAGATGAGATCGTTCCAATCATTTCTTTAATGTCTTTATTCAATTTTCTATTTCTGTATAAATTTTATTTTAGTCTTTTCAACTTGCATTTAGTTTTTGGAGCAAGATGAAAGGCTTTATTATTTTATGAAAACTCATATTTGTCCTTCTGTCTAGGTCGTTTGATTATAATTTTGAAGAGGTTAGGATCTGGATGTTTTGGATTCGATCGATCGGACTTCTAGGATTCCAGAGATTTTGTACTTCCTGGACCCCAGTTACCTCACCTTCCCGTTCCTTCCCGTTTACAAACTCCTTGCCTGCATTCATCCACAGAATCCATCTATACGTTCTTTGGCTCTTCTCTCAAGATTAAAGAACACTTTTTATACTTCATTATTCATTTTGATTGGTTAAGATTAAACTATCTACTCAAGGTTTTCTGTGGTTTCCCTTGAGAATAGGGACGAATGTCAGATAGTTATTAGGAAAGCTAATGAATTATAGAGCCACAGCTTCAACTTTCCCAAAAAAAAAGGAGAATATATACACACACGCAATCTGACTAGACCTTGCATTTTTTAGAATTCGTTTTTACTTCAATATTTTCGTATTTACTGAGTCGGGACGACTCTTTCTTCCAAGGGGGGTGTAGTGTTACGAAGGAAAATTTAAGGGAATTACCCGTAGTTTTCAGCAAGGTCTAGAAGCCATGAAAGATAAAAGATTATAACTAAAGTTTGATGTATGAGTTGCTGTAAACAACGAGATTGTTTTAGAGTTCAGTTCTGTCCCAGACTTAATTGGGCACTGACGTGATTTTAGTTGAATAAAACTATCGCTTTTACCAGATATTGATTTCTGCTTTTATTCATTAACTGAAGATAACAATTCTCAGAATCACGAAGGTACTTTATTACAGTATGTAAGGTACACATATATGAATGTGAGGCTAGTAGGTGAGGAATGCATGTATAAGTATGAAGGTAGTATGGAAGGAGTACATATAAGTGTGAAGTTAGTATGTAAGTTATGGATATATATTATGAACTAGTTAGGTATAGTAGCATCAATATTTTGTACTTCATCATGAGGTAGGTACAATTAGTATTTAGGATTATTCATAGGACAGGTAGATACAATTAGTATTTAGGATTATTTATAGGATAGTTGCATACAATTAGTATTTAGGATCATTTTTAGGATAGTTAGATACAATTAGCATTTAGAATTATTTATAGGATAGGTATATTTGGTATTTTAATTTTAGTTATGGATCATTTTTTTTTTTTTTTTTTGTTTTTTATTCTAACATTGGTGCAAGGACGGGGGGGCGGGAGTGTATCATCTCGTTAAAGATGTCTGCGAGGGAGGTGGTCTCAGGTGCAGTGATAGGGGGGAGGGGGTGGATCATCTCGTTGAAGATGTGCTCGAGGGAGATGGCTTCGGATGTTTGGGCCTTGGGACGATCGGTTTCGTCGTCGCCAGGCATCCATCCGCGGATGTTAGCGTCGCTCAGGAGCACCAAGGAGTCGACGGGATTGTCGTCGGTTATTGTACGTCGGGCTTTTTTCCAGGGGTAAACAGGGGGGAGAGGGATCTGGCAGGACCTCAGCTTCCAATTAATTGGGGGGTCGTTGGCGCGTCCGTCTGCGTGCTGTGGGTGGCGTTTATATATTTGTACGTCTCGGTACTTTTACCCGGAGCGTACTTTCCCTTTCGGGATATCCAGGGTTGGGAGAACTTCAATCCACCACCCCAACCATAGGTGGTTGGTTGACGATCGACGTCCTCGTGATCGGTCTGCTGGGCGACATCCCAGGCGGCAAGGGGGCTGACTTGGGTATATCTATTCATGTTCGTATTTTATTTTATCGACGAGTTCGGCCTATCAATTAGGACTGGTTGATTTATCGTTCAACCTCTGCTTCTTATAGTTGAAAGCCGGGTGTCCTTTTCTATTTCGTCGTAGCTTGAGTGCAAAGGGACGGAATAGGGACTCTTCTGTTGCGTCGCAGCTTGAGTGCAGAGGGAGGGAGTAGGGATTTTATATTGCGGGTGCGAAAACATTCGAACGTGTTTCGGTTTTACGAATTCGTGTAAGACAGGGGCAAAAACATAGGTTTTTTTTTTTTACGATCTTTTCATGTGAATTGGGTTGTGATCCATAACTGCCTGAAGGGCTACTGTCACCAAGGCTATTATAACTAAGATTACTATTACTAAGATTACTATTACTAAGATTACTATATCTAGTTATTTATATTGACTTGAACTTTGTATTTTTTGAGACTAGTGCGATGATAAACGCCGATGATTTTATTGCGTTGATCAGGGTTGACCAATTGGTACGCGTTGGAGAACGGACAGTCATCTACCCGATACGGTCCCTGATATAAGTGAAAGAACTTTTCGATTCGTTGATCGATTAGGGTTAAGACCTAAGGTACTCGTAATAGGACTAAATCACCAATATTTATCGGAACTTCCCTTTTTATGATCTCGGGATTATTTCGGCGAGATGCGCTACGCGTTAAATGCTCGTATGCCAAGCGAATCTGGGTCTCTCTAGGAATTGGAGTGCCTAGCGGATAATTGATAAGTGATTCAACTTCGTTCTTTGGATTTTTTCCGAAGTGCAATTCATATGGGGTGAAGCCCGTGCTATCATGATGGGTCATGTTGATCCATTTTTGGACCTGAGGGGTCATTTTTGCCCAGTTAGTGTGTTTATCACTAACGTAAGTACGGAAGTAGCGGCCTCACTCACGCATTATGCGTTCCGACGGGTTACTCTGAGGATGGCGAATGGGCGAGAAGATGACTTCTACATCGCTTTTTATTGCGAACTGTCTCCAGCGGCCAGCAGTGAATTGACTACCGTGGTCAGACAATATCCTTTTCGGTTTACCGATGTCATTGAAATACTTATCTCTTAATTTATTAATACAGCTAGCTGTGGTCGCCTTTTTCATGGGATATAAAGCAACTAATTTTGAAAACGTGTCTACCGTAACTAATATATATTTGACGCCTCCGGTGGATGTTGGCAGTGGGCCATATAAATCGATGGCAATTAATTCATTAATGTCTCGCGGTATATAACTAGTACCTTGCACGCCCATTGAGATGTTCAATGGTTTGACACGCTGGCAGATATCGCAGGCAGCTACGTATTGCCTTATGTTATGCTGATAACCTGGCCAAATGAAGAATTGTTCGACTGCGTTTATGCATTTTTTTATGCCTGAGTGACCAGTACTTTCATGTACGTATTTAATGACTTGACCTGCAATTTCCCGGGGTATGCACAACCTCCATGACTGATTATCATTGGATTTTTGGAACAGTACGTTTCTAAATAAAAGGTATCGGGGGTGCGAGGAAGTCGGATCCCCCTCTATTTTTGTGCGTAGTTTGAGAATGCGTGCATCTCCTTTCTGTGAATCTTCTATCTTTTTAAGTTGGTTAATGAATTCGTGATCCATTTTTAGTTTGAATGACGCCAAATATACGATCTCTTTCGGGGGCTCGTGGTGTACAACTATATCGTGTGGGGAGGTCAGTGGATTCCGGCTAAACAAATCGGCTACGACGTTATCGCGTCCTTTACAGTGAAAAATTTGGAAATCGTATTCTTGTAAGAATAGTACCCAGCGGGTAAGACGGCTGTTGTTAAACCTAGTTCGTAGAAGGAATGATAGGGCCTTGTGGTCCGATAACACTTGAAATTTGGTACCTGATAAGTACGTTCGGTATTTTGCGATGGAATATACAACTGCTAGGAGTTCCTTTTCAGTTACTGTATAGTTCTTCTCAGCACTGTTTAACCCGCGACTAACAAGCGATACTATTCTATGATTCCCTTCATCGTCAATTTGATATAATACTCCACTGATCCCCCTATCACTTGCATCGGTTTGCACCCTGAATTCCTTATTGGGAATCAAATGTCCTAAAGTTACGGTTTTTATGAATCTATCTTTTAATTCCTGGAACGCTATGTCATGTTCACTAGTCCATGAATACTTATTCTTGGTGCTTAATAAATCGCGAAACGGGTCGAGGTAGTTAGCGTATTTAACAATGAATCTTCGATAATAATTGCATACGCCTAGAAATTGCCGTAGCTGCTTGATATTTTTAGGTTGAGGAAATTCGCGAATTGAGGCGATTTTCTCTGGGTTTGGGCTAACGCCCGTTGTTGATAGAATGTATCCTACGAAAGAAACCTCAGTCCGACAGAAGAAACTTTTGGATAATTTAAGTGTGAATCCGTACTTTATCAGTCTACCGAACACACGGTCTAAATGGTCTAAATGCTCAGAGAACGTTTGTGAAGTTATTAACAAATCATCGACGTAGATCGTCGCGAATTTTTCGAAATCATGGCCGATTGCTAGGGTTACCGCACGTATAAATCCGCTTCCCGCGGTCTTTATTCCAAATGGAATTCGTTTAAATTGATATAAGGAACCCTCATGTAAGAACGCCATGTATTGACGTGAACTTTTCTCAAGTGGTACTTGCCAATAACCTTGCACAAAATCAGTGGATGTGATGTACCGAACGCCATTGAATTTCTGAATTATTTCGTCGATTGGCGGTGGACGCTCGTTATCGACTGTCATGTGACTATTTAACTTCCGCGCGTCTAAGCAAATTCTTACGGAATTATCCTTCTTTACAACCGTGGCAACTGGATTAAGATAAGGCGAGGTACTCCTTTCGATAACACCTTCTTCTAACATCTTACTAATTGTTTTGGCGACCGCTGGTCGACGCGCATAAGGCACCGGGTAGGCGTTTGCCGAAAAGGGTTTATTAGTATCTAAATTGATTTTATGTTCGTAAACACTGGTACATCCTGGCCTATTACTGAAAGCGCGTTCATTTTTCATGATTACCGCGGTTAACTGTTTTCTTTGAGAGTTGTTAAGGGTTTCGATTTGATTGATCATTTGTTGGACTTGAATCTGAAAGTCACGGTCTAAGTTTTTTCCGGTCTCTGATGGAGATTGATTATTGAAATTTTGATCATACGTTAAGGCATTTATAAACGAGGTTTCTCGAGGAACTTCCTTCTTGCTCAAAATTTGAGACAATCCTTTGAATGGTGATTATATTTTAAATTCTCCTGGTAAAATTTCTAAACTCTGACTGTTAGGTTCCCGACTCTTCCTTTTGAAGCTAACTCCTGGTTCTCGTACCGTCAAATCTTGGAATCGAATGGCTCGGATGTTTAAGTCAATTATTACACGATGCTCGTGGATCCAATCGATCCCCAGTATAACGTCTTCGAACGCGATAGGTAGGACATAACACGGAGTTTCGACCTGATATGGTCCAATTTCGATTTTAATTAGCACTTGCTTTTTTATAGTAGGTGACTTATGGATAAACGGTCCTCGTACCTTCATGTATTGCACGGGTAGAGTCGGGATCTTTTCTGCTTTTGCTAAACGTTGGAAGAACGCCTCGGAGATGCCGGTTATCTGACTCCCAGTATCTATGAGCGCAAGAATTGGAATACTGTTGATTTTAAGCTCTAGGTGGGGACAATCTAGTTGTTTCGTCTCTATTTTTGAATTGATAGGAATTTCCTCGACTTTCTCAATTAGGTCTTTGGACATGGAATTTATGGCGTTCCCTGAACCTAGACATCGACCTCTGTCTAGATTCGTTTCTAGTTTAAACTCGATCCTGCGTTATTTTCCGGGTTCGTTTTTCGGTACGAAGCCGTTTGGTCGCTACGCGGCGTGTTTGGGGTTTTCGGGATTGCACCTCGGCTTTCATTATTCGGTTTTTCTGGGTTTGACACATCATTTCCGTGATTTCGCCTTGAATCGTTATATTGGGGTTGTTCGTAAAAATGTGGCTGGTCATGGAAACGTTATTGGTTGTAAGAACGCTGCTGATCATGGAAACGCGGCTGATCATGAAATTGCGGTTGAATATGAAATTGCGGTTGATTATGGTATGGCGGATGATCAAGCAGCATTGGATTCTCTATGAGATTAAGTCGCTCTATTATTGAGTTTACGTTATTGCAGTCAGTGGTACCGATTAATGAATATACGCATTCGGTCGGAAATTGTCTGATTATATTATAACAGATCTCAAAAGTGGACATTCTATCGTCGATTCGTGTTGCCCGGTGCAACTGGTCATAGAAGTATTCTGTTAACGACATTTCACCCCATCGATTAAATCGTCTACTTGCCCACTCGCTTCTCTTTCGCATCCGCGTCGGTTCACTCCAATGAGTACGAAGAAATTCCTCCTTAAATTCCGCATATGTACTCAATTTTGATTTTATTGCCGCAAAACAGAGTTTGGCGCTACCATGGAAGATGTTGCTATTTATTTTTAATTCGTCTAATCGGGTATTCGGCTGGATGCTCCATTTCCTGAACTAGTTTTCAAGTTCCTCTAAGAATTCTAACGGAAAGACTGTATCGTTGTTAAAGAAATGTTGGTGGTTTTTCCTTGATCATGTGGGTGCGCATGGGTAGCTGACTGTTCGTAATTGCGCGAAGCTGCGCTAGTTCTATCTCAATTTGAGTTGTTGATGAAGTTGATTGATTTGAATTTGGCCTAGAGGCTCCTCTTTCCAATGTTTGGACTCGATTGTCAAACCTATCTACGATTTGTTGAACGTGATCGCTCGTTTCTAATCGGATCTCTTGCCGGGTTGCTTCCAGCTCGTTGGAAAATGCGGTTTGGATTTTATCGATTTTGTCTTGTACCTTCTTTGAATCTGCTTTTATTTCAGCTTTTATTTTAACTAGGTCCGCTCTTGCTTCTGACCGAGACTCAGCCATAAGGGCTCTAAGGTTTCCTAGTAGATCGTTTTGGCTATCCATATTGGATGCGCCGTTGTTTGGTGTGTGGTTCACACTAGTCTCAATTTCTGCATTTAAGTGATTCGGGAAACCCTCCGCCATGTTTCTGGGGTAAGGTGCCTTTTCTGCACTACGAGTAAGGACCATTGCCTATAATTATTTTTAAATTTAAATGACTTTATGTAAATACTTTTAATTAGAGAGAAGCATCACGTTGGGCGCCATTTGTGCTATTGCTCGGATAGTACGTATTTGATTCTACTGTATTCAAAATGTTTTTATTTCTAACCAGAGCTCGCGTTGAATAATATTTTCCGTAGGACCTTATGCCAGGGCGTTTGGAATGAATCCTTGGGCCTAATTAAATATCTCTTCGTATAGGTGGAGGGTGGCGGAATCAATTATATGCAGGTTTTTATCTAACGAGGTAACAGACGATGTAGTTCTGTTTTCATTTTATGATATAGGTACATGAGAATATTTACGGAGAAATATAAGGGTGATTTTTAAGCAGTATAGTACTGGTTTTTCTTTATATTGTAACGTTTTAAGATAAACGTTGAGTTAATAAGTTATTATGTGAGTTCTCCAAGAGAAATAAAGTGAATCGTAGAGGAATTATATATGTTTTGCAATGAGATTATGTATTCAGAAAATACAGGTCTGTTTCAGTGGCAAGCTAAAGACAGACTGATTTGTTTTACAATAATCGTTGTTGACGCAGCAACCGAGTTTCTTATATTTTAAAGGATGTCATTTATCATATAGGCTACTAGATGGTGTTTTATAAATTGAATAGAATATGGGTGATTTTACCCAATGTAACACTACCCCCCCCCCCCCCCCCCCCCCTTAGTAAAAGAGTCGTCCCGACTCTCGAGGTGAGTATAATTGAATTCGTAAGTGTGTAAAATCATCTTAAGGATCAACAAGTTGTAAAATCAAAGTGTTCTATTTGGGAGAATTGGAGCTGTGGCTCAAGAAGTTAAAAGTTTCCCCAAATACTATCCGGCATTTGCCCTCTGCCTCAAGGTAAACCACAGAAAACCTTGAGGAGATACTGAATCCAATCAAACCAAAAGTGTATAATGTGATAAGTGTGAAATATTCTTCGGATCTTAAATGGAGGATCAGGAACCAGGAACCAGGAACAAGAAGGATGATCCGGAACAAGAGGAAGAATTCCTTAGTTACTGCGTAGAGAGTCCTGCATATTGGAAGTGGTTGGAGGGGTAAAGGACCAGGATAGAATGACTTAAGGATTCCCAAGAAGTCCAAAAGGGGTCCAACTCCATACCTCTTCGAAATAAATCAAAAACGACCTAGACAGGAGGACAAATATTATTCTCTCGAAATATTAGGTCATAAATTAGAGTTCTTCAAAACTCTTTCAAATTCTAAATTTCTTTTAAAATCTTTTCGAATTATAATAATAAATTAATCCTTTTGGATATAAACTGAATAGTTTTGAAATTAATAAATTAAATTATTATATTGAATAAATGTAAGGAATATAAATTGGAGCAGCCTTATCTGGGAGGAAGTAGGGAAACCGGATTATTAGGTCAGGATGGGATGGGTCAAGCTTCCTTCGTTTCGTCACAGAACATCATTTGTATTAGAGAATCCTACTATCAAAATAGCGGGAGCTGAAAAACTTAGGTTATTATTTGTTCACTAGAACATAACCTATATTTGAAGTTTTCCGCTCAGATCCCTTTTGATCTATACCCCATTATAAATCGATTATACTACAGCGACACCTAGTGAGATTTTTTGTAACATTTTCGGCGGGAATCGATATTAAAATAAAAGAGGATCTTTTAAACGACATATATCGAATATTTTTAACAAAATCATCTCTAGACCAATAAGAAAATTGTTTAAACAAATGAAGAAAAGAAACAATCGCTAATAAGAAGAAGCATAAAGATAGCGTCATTCGTAGTCATGGTTGAACTTCACGAAGACGTGTTGTGGAAAATAAAAATCGTTTCCCAGCTAGATTGGGAAAACGTAGAGAACATGGACATATGGAATATCTGGTTCCCTCGAGAGTGGAATAAAGTAAAATGCTTTAGGGGAAAGTGTGTGCTTTTAAAAAAACGACCTCAGTTTAGATGTCTGAATTGCGCCTTTTATTAGTAAGTGTGATATTTGGAAATTATTAATGGCGTCAAGGAAATTGCTGAACTTTTAAGTGATGAAATTACATAATAAGTGATTTGTTTTTAGCACTCGTGAAGCTATATATCCGGATATCGTGAGGATCCACCTACCCCGTGTGGGTAAGCCACATATGCGGGATTCGCTCCTCGAATGCGATGGGTGTGGCGTCTCTCTCATATTCGAGAAACCCAAAGAGACATGCCGGGGGTGTAGGGATCTCAAGAACCTTGTTAAACATGTAGTCGAGGAACGCATCTTCAATAATCCTCAATTTACTTAATCGTCTACTTGTTCATAATAATAATAATAAAAAAATATTCTATTTTATTTATCTTTTCCTATCTTTTTCCTGTTAATCTGAGTTTATTAATCGATTTTCTCGCCATGATTGTCCCTCTTGCTTGATTTGATCTAAACAATTTCGCGCTCAATGAAGCCATCTTTAATTCGTCCGAGTCGTTCCGAGTTTAACCGAGTCGTTCCGAACTATTCTCCGTCGTTCTGAGCTCCCTCTGAGTCTAAACCAAAAATCGTAAGGTTTCATAACCTCACAAAAATTCATATATACGTCATCTGCGGAAGCTTCGGCGTCTAAGATCAAGACTGGTGCTGGAAGAGTCGCAAATTTCTTTCTAACCAACCAATCTTCGTGAACTTCGTGAAGAACTTTCAAATAACCTAAGGGAATACCGTCTTCCTCGGAACGAGCGCGTGAATTTACTCGCGAAAACGACTCTTCTGGAGATAACCTCAATTAAACAATGAGATCTACTTCATATGCCGGAGACTCGTTGGTTAAAACCCTAACATTTTCCATTAATAAGTGAGCTTCGAGATTCTCAAAATCTCCCATCCTCCGACGCGTCTCTACAAAGCAATTACAGCTATGAATGGACCTCTCCATTATTTTATTAGGTAACGCGGTTTTGATCAAATGTCTATTTCTCATTGTCATTGCGGCGTGATGTTGGAAATGGTACGCGTATTTATGAGGATCTTTATACATCATTTTCAGGAGATTCTCGCCAGCGACATTACGATATTCATCTAAGGGTTCAAGTAAAGTGAGGATATTCTTATCATTTAAAAATCTTTTAGTGAAAGTCGTTTTACCACATCCGATATTCCCTTCTATGATTATCGTTAAAGGTCTATAATTTCTTCGTTTAATCCCGTAAGGCAGTTCCTCGGACCACCTGGAAGAATCCAATGAAAAGGTTTGATCATCCTTTTGGAGAGAGAAGTCATTATCTATAGGTTGGCTTTTATCTAGATTCAAAGAACGAAGATTTTTGATTTTATTATCAAGGGTAAGTCCATTCGATTCATAAGGGGCCAGGCGATCCAAGTGAACCACCTTAGGGCTAGTGCGAGTAGAGCGTTGGATGCGATAAACCACGCTATTTATTTTATCAATTATCGTGTAAGGGCCCTCCCAATTTGATTGTAATTTCGGACATCGTCCTTTTTCCCTTCTGGGTTGAAAGAGCCAGACTAAATCTCCTGTATCAAATGCAAGATCCCTAGCTCTGATGTCATAATGGGCCTTTGTTCTATCTGAAATGACTTGTATTCTTCCCCGTGCGAAATTATGTATTTGTTCCAATCTGTCTCTTAAAGTAGAGCCAAAATCAGTTTGAAGAGGATCTGGTGATGGCATGGGTCCCTTATCTAGATCTGAAGGTAAACGAAGATCTCTTCCCATAAGCATAGAAGCTGGAGACTGCTTTGTCGTCTCGTGTACAGCTGATCTATAAGAAAGAAGAAATAGAGGAATCCACTCGTCCCAATCTCGTTGACTTTTGTCTACAAAAGAAGCTAAATAACTCAAAAGGGTTCTGTTCAAACGTTCTACCATTCCATCAGACTGAGGATGAAGGGGGGTTGTATGAGTCTTTCTTATTCCTAGAACCTTAGATATTTCCGTCATTAAAATCGATTCGAAGTTTCGACCCTGATCCGTATGCAATTCAAGGAGAGTCCCATATCTACAAACAAAATCTCTTACAAATGTTTCGGCAACAGTCTTTGCCTCCTCATTAGGTATGGGAATGACCTCGGGCCATTTAGTAAAATAGTCAGCAATAACTAGGGCATATTTATTTCCAGATCTAGAAAGAGGCAACGGCCCAAGGACATCCATAGCCACTCTCTCGAAGGGTGCTCCGACGTTGTATATTTGTAGGGGACTTCGACCTTTGTTGCGTGGACCCTTTTTCGCTATGCAGACCTTACATAACCTACACCAATCATCCACGTCCATCCTACTACGAGCCCAGAAGAATCGTTCTCTAATCCGATTTAAGGTTTTATTAGAAGCGAAATGACCACCCGAAGGAGTATCATGATACTGTTTGAGGATTTCTTCCGTCCTGCTCTTTGGTACTAGTAATTGCCATCTGATTTCTTTCATTTCTGGAGATTCCCATTTTCGATACAATATCCCATTCATCAAAAAGAGGGAATCCCATTGAGTCCAATAAATTTTTAATTCTTGACTCTTGGCAGAAACATCTTGCCACTCAGGGCGTAATCCAGACTCTTTCCAAGTCTTTACTTGTAACAGAACCTCATCTTCTTGTTGAGCCTTTCTCCATGGCTCCAAATTTCCTTCAAAAGTTATCGAACGGATCTTAAAGGGTTCGTCTAGTTGTTTGTCTAACCTGGTGCATTGTTTACATTCTATTGATCCTTCGCAGGGTCTTCTGGATAAAGCATCTGCGTTTCCATGAAGTAATCCTGCGCGGCGTTGGATGTCAAAGTCATATTGGCCCAGTCTTTCTATCCACCTAGCTATCTGTCCTTCTGGAGATTTGAAAGAAAGCAACCATTCGAGAGAAGCATGATCTGTCCTAATCAAAAACTTTCTCCCGTATAAATGAAGGGTGGCACGGCAAAACGGTGTAAGTGCCAAAAAATCGAAAATACGTTTTATTTTTGATAAAATTCTTGAAAATCCATACGGATGTCCTCGCCAAATGATATGGTTGACAAAAATTTATTTGCGAAGATATAAAAAGTTGGCACGGCGAATTTTGTATGGAAATTATGGTCATTTTGGCACTCACACCGTTTCCGATCCCTCCCTCGTCCGCCATTTTGCCCCGTAATAGTTGAAACTTTGTTCGAATTTGGAAATCTATAAGCGAATCTCATTTATTACGGTTGGCACGGCGAAACGGTGTAAAATTTCATGATTTTGTATGGAAATTATGTTCATTTTGGCACTTACACCGTTTCCAATCCCTCCCTCGTCCGCCATTTTGCCCCGTAATAGTTGAAAATTGTTCGAAATTGGAAATCTGTAAGCGAATCTCATTCATTACGGTTCAAGCTTTCGATTCATATTTTTTTCATAATTTTAGCATCGTAATTGCGTTCGTAATCAGCATCCAAAGTAAAAAAAAAAGTTGGCACGGAACGTGGCACTTACGCTGGCACGAAAAAAATCGACTTTCGCGAACGATTTTTCCGAAGGTAGAGAGCTGTATTGAATCGGGGCTTGCGCCATTTCAAAGAGCTCGAAAAACTCTACAAAGTACTTTCTCATTTTTTTTTTAAATCAGTTTTTAGAATTTTGGGACAGTTTTTTTGCTCTACTGAAAAGTCATCACGGTGGTACTTACACCGTTTTGCCGTGCCACCCTTCAAATAATGATGGAAATGTGTTACTGTTTTTACCACAGCAAGAAGTTCCCTACGAGTAACGCAGTAGTTCTTTTCTGTTTTACTAAGAACACGACTGAAATAGCTAACTACTCTTTCGTTCCCATCCTGGATCTGAGACAATACTCCACCTATTCCCGAGAGAGAAGCGTCTGAATCCAGAATGAAAGGATGTTCTACTTGGGGATAAGCGAGAATAGGAGAAGATGTTAAGTAATTTTTTAATTGGATAAAAGCATCCTCGCATTCCTGAGACCATTCGAATTGAACCTTACTACCTGTTAGATGATGAAGAGGTCTAGCTATGGTGGCGAACCCTTTAACAAAACGATGATAATAAGTGCAGAGCCCTATAAAACTTTGAATTCCTTCTTTATCTACAGGACGGGGCCAATCTGACACTTTCTCTATTTTTGCAGGGTCCGTCTTCACCCCTTCTGCAGAGACTATATGTCCAAGGAAGTGAACCTCGCGCTGTAACAGATGACACTTCGTTGGACTCATTTCGAGTCCAACTTGTTGAAGGCGACAGAAGACTTCTTTAAGGTTTTCAAGTTGTTCGTCGAACGTCTTTCCATAAACGATTATGTCGTCCAAATACACCAGGCACTTCTTTTCAGTTATTCCTCGTAGAATGGTTTCCATTGTTCTTTCAAAAGTCGCAGGGGCGTTACATAACCCAAAAGGCATAACCTTAAAATGCCATAATCCTCCTAAACCAGTTACCAAAGCGGTCTTTTCTTTATCTCTTTCGTCCATTTCTACTTGCCAATACCCGCTCTGTAGGTCAATAGTGCTGAACCATTCTGCTCCAGCTATCAAATCGAGAGTTTCTTCAATTCTCGGCAAGGGGTACGAATCTTTCTTGGTTATGTCGTTTAGCCTCCTGTAGTCGATGCAAAATCTTTTGGTACCATCCTTTTTAGAAACCAGTACGATAGGTGAAGCCCAAGGACTTGAAGATGGTTCTATTACGTTGATGGCGAGCATCTCATCTACCATCTTCTCTACCTCTTTTCGACCGTTTAATGGCAGTCTTCTAGCTGCTTGTTTAATCGGAGCATTATCCCCTACATCTATGGTATGAGTTGTTAAGGTGCTTCTCCCTTTATCGTTACTATTTTTAGCAAAAGTATCCTGATACTCCTCAATCAAAGTTTTACATTTTTCCTTTTGAATGGAATCCAAGCACGAAGAAGATCTTTCTAAAAGATTCTGCAAGTGTGTAGGAAATGAATCTACTACGTCGCTAGAAAGGTCAATTATCTGAACCTGAGGAAATTGAGAAGCCTTTTTTTTGTTAGTTAGAAGAGTTATCTCGTGTCGACCCGATGTTAATAAATTCCCTTCAGTTGAAATTACACAATTATGCGCGGAAAGAAAGTCAATCCCTAAGATCCCTTCATCCTCAATATCTGCTACATAGACTTTATGTGAAGAATCGATACACCCTATCACATTAATTTGTACTAATACTTCTTTTAAAACTGGAGTTATTTCTCCTGTAGCAGTGCGTAAAGAGGTAAATGGTTGAATAGGGTCAATAGATTTTAAGAGATCCGAACGGACCACTGTAACTTCTGCCCCAGTGTCTATGACCCAGAGGCAGTTAATTCCGTTGACAGTCCCACGCGCATATAAGCATGTTTGTCTTAGACTTCTTAAAAGGAAATGAGTTAAAATAGGGCTTTTTTCGGATCGAACACTTGATGACTTCCGCCCTTCTAAATCATCAATAATTAGTTTTTTTGGTTAGAAGAACCTTGCTGAGATTCTAAGGATTTTGAAGAATTGTCAATTTTATTTTCAGTATCTTTCCTCCAGGAAGTTTGACTATTTTGAGAGTTACCGTCATTAGATCGAAATACCTTTTCCAGAGAATAGCAACGATTCGCGTCGTGCCCGATTTTTTTACAATATTTGCATATTAGCGGGGGTCTGTCTCCGTAATTCTGTCCCCTATTATAACTATTATTCCTGTTATAATTATTATTGTTACTCTTATTATTATTATTATTATTTGTCTGCTGCCTGGGAGTAGTTTTTTGTGTATAGCCAGTCTTAGTTGAGTCAGTAGTAGACGTCTTTGTCTCGATTTGACGTAGTTTTCCTACTCTTAAATGGTGTTTCGTCAAGGCTTCGATTTCTAGACCTTTAATGACTGCTTCTTGAACAGAGGAAGGTCCTGTCAGACTAAGAGTATGTCTCAACTCTGGATCTGTTATCGCGTTAATGAATTTATTACAAGCTAATAAATTTCTAGTTGGTTCGTCGCAACATCAGGCTGAAACTGGCGGCCAGAGCTAGCGGCCGCGCGAAGCGCGCGAATGAGAACCACTGCTGGCTCTAGTACTGATCCCACAGAGCAAGCGGCGGAGCGCGCAATGACTATATGACTCTTTGAAAAGTTGTGACTAGCAAACTGAGGGACATTGATGTATTTCTAGCATCTTTAACGATTCCCTGGACGTGAATTATTCGATTTAGCGAAATTATTGGATTGACAAAACGCGTTATTTTTGCTGCAAGGGTGTTGAACGGCGATGTAACTTTTTTCCGGTAGCGAATTTGCCGACCCTAAATTTTTTTCAGCTTCTTTAACAATTTCCGAAATCAAAACCATTTGATTTTTGCTGGTGATGAGATTTTTGGATCTTTGGCGAATTAAATGAATGAAAACAACACTATTACGTCAACGCGAAGTCTCTAAGTCGGTGTAACTTTTTTCCGCACGCGAATTTGAAGACCCTGAACTTTTTTCAGCTTCTTTAACAATTTTCGAAATCAGAACCATTCGATTTTTGCTGATGATGAGATTTTTGCATTTTCAGCGAATTAAATGAATAAATAAAAAGCATTTTACCGCATTTTTTTAAGCATTTATGACGACCCTGATTTTTTTCTAGCTTCTTTAACAATTCCCGAGATTAAAACTATTCGATTTTTGCTGGTGATGAGATTTCCGCATTTTCAGCGAATTAAATTAATGAAAAAAAACACTATTACGTCAACGCGAAGTCTCTAAGTCGGTGCAACTTTTTTCCGCACGCGAATTTGACGACCCTGATTTTTTTCTAGCTTCTTTAACAATTCCCGAGATTAAAACCATTCGATTTTTGCTGGTGATGAGATTTTTGCATTTTCAGCGAATTAAATGAATAAATAAAAAGCATTTTTCCGTAAGCGCGAAGTCTCTAAGTCGGTGCAACTTTTTGCCGCACGCGAAGTTGACGACCCTGAATTTTTTTTAGCTTCTTTAATAATTTCCGAAATCAAAACCATTCGATTTTTGCTGGTGATGAGATTTTCGGATTTTCAGCGAATTAAATAAATAAAGAAAAAAACACTATTACGTCAACGCGAAGTCTCTAAGTCGGTGCAACTTTTTTCCGCACGCGAATTTGACGACCCTGATTTTTTTCTAGCTTCTTTAAGAATTCCCGAGATTAAAACTATTCGATTTTTGCTGGTGATGAGATTTTTGCATTTTCAGCGAACTAAATTAATGAAAAAAAACACTATTACGTCAACGCGAAGTCTCTAAGTCGGTGCAACTTTTTTCCGCACGCGAATTTGACGACCCTGAATTTTTTTCAGCTTCTTTAACAATTTCCGAAATCAAAACCATTCGATTTTCGCTGGTGATGAGATTTTTGCATTTTCAGCGAATTAAATGAATGAAAAAAAAAACAATATTAGTCAACGCGAAGTCTCTAAGTTGGTGTAACTTTTTTCCGCACGCGAATTTGACGACCCTGAATTTTTTTAATCTTCTTTAATAATTTCCGAAATCAAAACCATTCGATTTTTGCTGGTGATGAGATTTTTGCATTTTCAGCGAATTAAATGAATAAATAAAAAGCATTTTACCGCATTTTTTTAAGCATTTATGACGACCCTGATTTTTTTCTAGCTTCTTTAATAATTTCCGAAATCGAAACCATTCGATTTTTGCTGGTGATGAGATTTTTGGATTTTCAGCGAATTAAATAAATGCAGAAAAAAACACTATTACGTCAACGCGAAGTCTCTAAGTCGGTGCAACTTTTTTCCGCACGCGAATTTGACGACCCTGATTTTTTTCTAGCTTCTTTAACAATTCCCGAGATTAAAACTATTCGATTTTTGCTGGTGATGAGATTTTCGCATTTTCAGCGAATTAAATTAATGAAAAAAAACACTATTACGTCAACGCGAAGTTTCTAAGTCGGTGCAACTTTTTTCCGCACGCGAATTTGACGACCCTGATTTTTTTCTAGCTTCTTTAACAATTCCCGAGATTAAAACCATTCGATTTTTGCTGGTGATGAGATTTTTGCATTTTCAGCGAATTAAATGAATAAATAAAAAGCATTTTTCCGTAAGCGCGAAGTCTCTAAGTCGGTGCAACTTTTTGCCGCACGCGAAGTTGACGACCCTGAATTTTTTTTAGCTTCTTTAATAATTTCCGAAATCAAAACCATTCGATTTTTGCTGGTGATGAGATTTTCGCATTTTCAGCGAATTAAATTAATGAAAAAAAACACTATTACGTCAACGCGAAGTCTCTAAGTCGGTGCAACTTTTTTCCGCACGCGAATTTGACGACCCTGATTTTTTTCTAGCTTCTTTAAGAATTCCCGAGATTAAAACCATTCGATTTTTGCTGGTGATGAGATTTTTGCATTTTCAGCGAATTAAATGAATAAATAAAAAGCATTTTTCCGTAAGCGCGAAGTCTCTAAGTCGGTGCAACTTTTTGCCGCACGCGAAGTTGACGACCCTGAATTTTTTTTAGCTTCTTTAATAATTTCCGAAATCAAAACCATTCGATTTTTGCTGGTGATGAGATTTTCGGATTTTCAGCGAATTAAATAAATAAAGAAAAAAACACTATTACGTCAACGCGAAGTCTCTAAGTCGGTGCAACTTTTTTCCGCACGCGAATTTGACGACCCTGATTTTTTTCTAGCTTCTTTAACAATTCCCGAGATTGAAACCATTCGATTTTTGCTGGTGATGAGATTTTTGCATTTTCAGCGAATTAAATTATTGAAAAAAAACACAATTACGTCAACGC
The DNA here is from genome assembly GCA_963992785.1 of Tenthredo livida. Lineage (NCBI taxonomy): Eukaryota > Metazoa > Arthropoda > Insecta > Hymenoptera > Tenthredinidae > Tenthredo > Tenthredo livida. The sequence continues at coordinate 9,037,997 of OZ023067.1, read as the reverse complement.
GAAGTCTCTAAGTCGGTGTAACTTTTTTCCGCACGCGAATTTGACGACCCTGAATTTTTTTCAGCTTCTTTAACAATTTCCGAAATCAAAACCATTCGATTTTCGCTGGTGATGAGATTTTTGCATTTTCAGCGAATTAAATGAATGAAGAAAAAAACACTATTACGTCAACGCGAAGTCTCTAAGTCGGTGCAACTTTTTTCCGCACGCGAATTTGACGACCCTGATTTTTTTCTAGCTTCTTTAAGAATTCCCGAGATTAAAACTATTCGATTTTTGCTGGTGATGAGATTTTCGCATTTTCAGCGAATTAAATTAATGAAAAAAAACACTATTACGTCAACGCGAAGTCTCTAAGTCGGTGCAACTTTTTTCCGCACGCGAATTTGACGACCCTGATTTTTTTCTAGCTTCTTTAACAATTCCCGAGATTAAAACCATTCGATTTTTGCTGGTGATGAGATTTTTGCATTTTCAGCGAATTAAATGAATAAATAAAAAGCATTTTTCCGTAAGCGCGAAGTCTCTAAGTCGGTGCAACTTTTTGCCGCACGCGAATTTGCCGACCCTAAATTTTTTTCAGCTTCTTTAACAATTTCCGAAATCAAAACCATTTGATTTTTGCTGGTGATGAGATTTTTGGATCTTTGGCGAATTAAATGAATGAAAACAACACTATTACGTCAACGCGAAGTCTCTAAGTCGGTGTAACTTTTTTCCGCACGCGAATTTGAAGACCCTGAACTTTTTTCAGCTTCTTTAACAATTTTCGAAATCAGAACCATTCGATTTTTGCTGGTGATGAGATTTTTGGATTTTCAGCGAATTAAATTAATGAAAAAAAACACTATTACGTCAACGCGAAGTCTCTAAGTCGGTGCAACTTTTTTCCGCACGCGAATTTGACGACCCTGATTTTTTTCTAGCTTTTTTAACAATTCCCGAGATTAAAACCATTCGATTTTTGCTGGTGATGAGATTTTTGCATTTTCAGCGAATTAAATGAATAAATAAAAAGCATTTTTCCGTAAGCGCGAAGTCTCTAAGTCGGTGTAACTTTTTTCCGCACGCGAATTTGACGACCCTGAATTTTTTTCAGCTTCTTTAACAATTTCCGAAATCAAAACCATTCGATTTTCGCTGGTGATGAGATTTTCGGATTTTCAGCGAATTAAATGAATGAAGAGAAAAACACTATTACGTCAACGCGAAGTCTCTAAGTCGGTGTAACTTTTTTCCGCACGCGAATTTGACGACCCTGAATTTTTTTCAGCTTCTTTAACAATTTCCGAAATCAAAACCATTCGATTTCCGCTGGTGATGAGATTTTTGCATTTTCAGCGAATTAAATGAATGAAGAGAAAAACACTATTACGTCAACGCGAAGTCTCTAAGTCGTTGTAACTTTTTTCCGCACGCGAATTTGACGACCCTGAATTTTTTTCAGCTTCTTTAATAATTTCAGAAATCAAAACCATTCGATTTTTGCTGGTGATGAGATTTTTGCATTTTCAGCGAATTAAATTAATGAAAAAAAACACTATTACGTCAACGCGAAGTCTCCAAGTCGGTGTAACTTTCTTCCGCACGCGAATTTGACGACCCCGAATTTTTTTCGGCTTCTTCAACAACTTCCGAAATAAAAACCATTCGATTTTTGCTGGTGATGAGATTTATGGATCTTTGGCGAATTAAATGAATGACAAGAAAGGAGTAACGCGATGATGGTAGGCAATTTTTTTGAGGTTTTTATAGATTTCTTTTCTTCGGAAAGTGTTCTCGGACCATAACGTATTCAACATTCGGCAGTATCAAGATTTCTTGACTATTCAAGAAAAAAAAAGACAGGCGCTTGGCCTAACGAACGTGGTCTAGTAGGGCTATGTAACTTCTTCCAGCACGGGGATAGGGGAGCGTGGGGTAATTGGAGCCACGTAAGTGAAAGCAATAGAAAAATAAATTTAATGATCTAATCATATTTATTTTTCGTACTTTTTGACTTCTTTGGTTATTTATCTATACTAATTATAATGGATTTTTCTATGAAATCAACGAACGGCTTTAAAAAATTGACATCAGAAAAATGTTGCTTTCGCTCTCATCAGCCCACCTGTCGGGTAATGAGAGCCACAACTTTCCCATATACGTGAAACAGATTTACTTATGTATTTGGTACTGCTTTACTTAACTGAGTAACCAATAATCAACAAAAATATAGCTTTATTCACTTAGATATTACAAAATGATATTATTCTATGGAATAATAATAATATTGATTTTTCTTCATTTTGTATGGATTTTATAGCATTTTTCCAAAGGATCCGATGTCCAACTGGCTTTTGACGTTGTACGTTTTCTGTTTCTAGTCATCTGAAACGTGAGATGAAATATTGCATTCAATAATTTGCAAATGGGCAATGAGAGCAACCATGGCTCTCATTACCCGAAATGCTTCTTATTCGAATTAATAAGAATTCACGACGTAATTTTGTTAATCTTCCTATTAACGTGTTTCCATACTAAAATACATTCAATAAGGTAAAAGATAATCGCAAAAAAAATCAAAAATAACCACCTAAGCCACTTACCTTGAATCCGCAAAAAACACTTTCGTTACTACAGGAACACGCGAAACATTCTCGCGTTCGTAGTCACCCTCCTGATACTACCGTGGTGTCCGGCTGCGATCGCGTGATGTAACCAAACATTACCAAAGACAACCGAACGATTTCCGAATCAATGACGCGTTCCTATTTACTTATCTGGTACTAGCTCCCATTACCCGCCGGCTCTCATTACCCCACGCTCCCCTAAGTGTTCCTCGATTTTTGTTTAGTTTCTAAGAAGATTCCGAAGTACGAAACTAGTCGATTCTTAGTGGTGATGGCCCTTTTGAATTTCCCACGAAATAGACCATCAAATGTTAATCACTGTTTCTGACGAGTGAGCCTTTAATACTGTATACACCTTGCTGTACACCGTCAGATATTTCTCTCGCCCTGTCGGAACTGAGTAAGTATAGTTTTTTTTTTTAGCGATATCAGAATCGAAATTTACACGATTTCTTGTAGGGGTCGCACTTGATAGTCTTATGATTTTCATGGACCGCTTTCACCGCCGATAGAAAGTTGACTAAAGGCCGAAATTAGTAGCCTCGTAATTAGCTATGTTGGGCCGAAAAATATATAGTTCAACTGACACTGATGCAATGGAAGCTCTCTTGGTCAGCGCCGGCCTTAGAGTTTTTCGCGCCCCAGGCAAGCGAACGGATAGTCCCCCCCCCCCCCCTCCCTTCCCAATTTCCCCCCGGAGTCGCGAAGTTATCGAAATGAGTTCGGTTTATAATTTAGCATTAATCCGGAATTCCAAAATTGACACGCTTTGCTTTGGCATTGGCGAAGTCTTTTATTAGTTCCGAAATATTCATTTTAGATGCTGTTATTTTTGCACTTTCGTGTTGTATCGGTGATACGTAAACGTCTTATGGCTGGTTTATGCAGCGCCGTAACTCAACTTAATTCAAGGATTGACTAATCGGAAGGCTGCTTTAGCCACAGTCCAGGTGAATCGAGCCTCCTGATTGGTCAATCCTTAAATTAAGTTAAGTTACGACGCTGCGTAATCCAGGCGTTATGTAGACCGGGCCTTACGGTGGACTTAGGTACTTCGGTTGATCGTGCATGTATCCATTGTGACCGTGCGCCCAACCCAACTTGCTTTAACTGCTGCGCCTCGAGTCGAATGCACTCGATATTCTCACGCGATGAAAATTTTCGTGCTTGCACGGGAAAAAATTTAACTCGAAAAAAAATCTCATTTAAGCGCCCCTGAACCTCGGCGCCCCGGGCTACTGCCCGCTTCGCCCGCCCCCAAGGCCGGCACTCCTCTTAGTGGCTGCTGAATACGCACCGAAGAGCTGACCTTTTTTTTCCAACCCGCTCAATCACTATCCCTGCCATAATACATCTCATTTTCCAAGTATCCCCGTTGTTATTGTTTCTCAAGTTCTCATGATAATTTATACGTCATACTGGCAAGCTGAGTACCTTAGCCAATCGGGTCTCATAAGCCGATTGTGTTGTCACTGTGTTCATACGATATTTCGGTCGGTAGTTGGGGCTGCGAATCAGTCAGTCGTGGATCGCCTTCAGACGAAGGAGAACGTGATTTGGGATTCATGGAATGGTTTCTCATAGCAAATACGAGATCTTCCAGAGTTTATTGGGTACATAGACTGTATAGTCTGATAACTGTGTAGAAAAAACAGACGAGATCTTACGTATAATAATGGGAAAGTGTTTGAGTAGTGGGACATAACCGTGTAAGAAATTAGAGACGTATTAATGCTGATTTTTCCAACGCAAGAACTGAGCCATTTCCAGTGATTTAGTAAACGCTGCGAACGACGTGCTGTCTGAATTCAGTCAGAAACATTTCAAAGACTTTTTATGCAAATGGTATGCGTTTCGTCGATTTCCGCCTGTCAAGTTTAAGGGAACGGTACACCAACCCGGACAGCTATGATGCGAACATCACTTGCGTTATCGTACCCCACTAGTAAGTATTGTCAGAACTGTCTTATTGTTACAATCAGTTTTTACATCATTCTACGGCTGCCTTTTTTAATTCATGACATTAGGTGTGAATTACATCAAAGACAAACTTACAGTGGATCAATGCTCAGTAGGGTGTCCGTTATTTCCCAAGTTGTTTTTTTTTTTTTTGCAAGTGCCCCCTAAATTTTTAGTTTATAGCCTAAAACAATTATGCTATTTTTTTTTTTTTTTCAAGTGCTATTAACCCCTGCCTGTAGGACGATACTTGTCCCATTTGATTAACATGGGATTTTGGCCGTTTTTAGACTTTAATTTTTTTTTTCGCTTACTACTTTCATTACCTTATTAAATATTGTTGATTCTACTACTGTTCTGACCTCTTTGGATGGACATATTTTTACATTGATGAAAAAAAAAAAATTCAAGTTTTGAAGACGTAACATTTTTTTTTCACCATATTTTTTAATATCCTTCGAATATTGTTTAATTTGAAAAAAAAGCATCGAAAAGTCAATCAATTCAAAAATATTCGAAAATATTCGAAAATTACTGAAAAATACGCTAAAAATAAATTTTGAAAAAAACTTCGAAACCTATGAAAATTTTTTTTTCACTAATGTAAGAATATGTCCATCCAAAAAGGTCAAAACAGTAGTAGAATCAACAATATTTGATGAGGTAATCAAAGTAGTAAGTGAAAAAAAAATTAAAGTCTAAAAGGGGCCAAAATCCCATGGTTATCAAATGGGACAAGTATCGTCCTACAGACAGGGGTAACGGCACCTTAAAAAAAAAAAAAAAAAATAGCATAATTGTTTTGAGGCCACAAACTCAAAATTTAGGAGGCGCTTGCAAGAAAAACAAACAACTTGGGAAATAACGGACACCCTAATGCTCAGTCACCTGTGCTATCTAAGATTTCGTTGAAAACTCCGAAAACCTGTGCAAAGTCAACTTCAATTCTAATATTGCCAGAAATCATTCGCACTTTTTGATACGGACAATTTGGTACGATTTCCACAGTTCGAGGTGCAGATCAAGAATGCAAGTATACCTACAGGTCACAATGCGTCGAAGACGTTCGGCTCGTGAAAGATCAGTTCATCGAAGCGAAGGAAGGCAACTTCAGACTACATGGGTGAAGAATTATATAAGTTGGCACCAATGACAGGTGGGCTTGAAAAATCTAATGCTAACAGAACATAGAGCGTAAAATTGCACGTTGAAATTAGCTCTATACTTATTGATAGGTATACTTCACTATCAACCGGCCACAGCCAGTAGTGTAGCCGTCTAAAGTTCACCTACATCGAGATAATTTTCATGTTGGAAGAATTACAATGAAGGTACTGTATATACAGTAAAAGTTAATTTAAGTAACATTAAGGTTAATGGTTTGAGAAAAAATTGTTCTGGGCTTTGAAGTTTTATATAATTCTTATTGCGTAACGGATCAAGGTAGTAATGAAAACAGATTCATGGCAAGACACACTTCAACTAAACATTTTTTCAAATATCTTTAACAAATATACATATCATAAGGGTCACATTAAAACATTCATATACATTAACACAATACAAAAAATGATAAAAGTTTCTGGTACAAATTACTCAACAATTATAAATATATTGAAATATTATATCTGACTGCTAACATATAATATGTGTCAATTACGACTAGCACGACTTAAACTTCCTCAAATCTTTCGACCCGCACCTGTAAATTGTAACTCAGGTACTTATGCCACTTAGTTCAAGTTGGGAACCGTCCAGTATAACATAAAAAGCGATGAAATAAATTTTCGAAGAAACGTAATTTAAATATAGTTTAAAAATCGAACTCAGAAAAGAGCTAGAAAAAAGAGTTTAATAAGCGTTTACACTCTTTACCGCATGCATATTTTTATTTTTCTGCTTCTAGGAGGACTTTTAAAGTAGAACAATACTCCAACGTACTTGAAAATCCCTTAGGTGGTTTACACGTGAGAGGTACTTTTATTGTGGGCTTCGGATTTGAAGGCTCGTCTTCGGACTCTAGAATTAGTTGGCGCAATTTGTAACGTTCGGCTCTATCTCTCTGGGGATGTTCAGCAAGTAAACATCGCGCAATGCCTTTTCTTGCTATATTCATATCACGTTCCGAAAATGCATAGGTCGTTTCTGTACATATCGTGAATGCCCAAGCACACACGTGTACGCCACAATTACCGTGAGACAAAGGTGCATCAGCCAACGCTGTTTGTAATGGAATGTCTTTGGGAACTGAGACGATCCAATCCGTCCACCGCGTGTGTCTTTTGGAACGAGCTATACGGTTCGCTTCATTGAAACTGCACATGTTCTGAATAAGTTTTGCGGGTGGTGGACCATGCATTGAGTCTAGGTATAGAAACAAGCGGTGATTAAATACAACTACAAGAAGCGTCCAATGGACTCCTAAATGAACTGGCATTAACCAAATATCAAACGCAAAAATGTCCGTTGCTTTCACCCACTTCTGAAAACCTTGACTTAGTCCACCATGCAATAATTTTTCGACGAAAAACGATTCGAACGCGAGAACCTTCGTGCCATGATCATTGGCCACATCTTGCAAAAGTATGAGGAATCCGTTGACGATGTTGTCATCGAGCCATTTGTTAGGCTGTAGTGTGCTCAACGAATGTTCAGGAAATAAAATTCCTCCGACTTTAATATTGTTGGAATTGAACGGGAAATCTCCGGGGTAAGTCAGCGATGACGAAAATAATAAACCCGCCGAGTCGGTACCATAAGAATATATGGATGCAATTTCGAAATTTTCCCCCACGTCTAAAACTTCTCGATTGTCACTTATGCGTTCATCAACTTCACTCGAAAGTAAGTGCGCATCGGTATCCATTGTGCATTCGTTAGTATAATCAGCGGACGCATTGCTCTCATTGTCAGAAGGTACATCCACATTTTCTGTAAAATCATTGATTTCAGCCACTACGCACGGTTCACATATTTTGGATTTATCGAATTTCTTAGGAAATCGAAAATACGCGTTCGATCTGTTCTTTTTTAGCCAAAATTCTTCTGCGAATTCCAATTCCGCATGTTTTTTCATATTTTGCCGTTGTCTCTCCGTTTTCAAACTATACTTATGATCTCGCAGTCTAGCTAAAAGAAATGATTCCATTATTTGAATAAATCTAGGTGGTGAAATTGCTAGTTTTCCAGCGAACAAGTCCTTCTTAACAATCTTGAACCAGTTTTCTACACTGGCATTGCTATCACGCAACAAATTGTATTTGTGTAGTACAACAGCACTCCAAAGTGGATAAAATGGCATAATATGCTCCATTAAATAGAAAATATACTGAATACAATAAAGATCATTTGTCTCTGCGCATTGTTTCGTACTAAACTCTAGTTTCGTTTTCTCGCAAACATCTTGAAAATATTTGTAAAACGGAGAGCCATGGCGCAAAAGAGGTGATTCGGGGGAATCACTTGTATCTTGCGATTGTTCTTGAAAACTTTCTGGCGAGGATTCTGCGTCGTCGATTTCCGAAAAATTCGAGTCATTTGCTGAAAAAGTTTCAGACGGCATATCCGTATTTTTCAAATTCAACAGCAGACTGTCGAAAGTCTCGCATTTCTTGTCTACTCCAAAAATAAGAACAGCCGTTTGAAATATTTGCTTCGCGTCTTCAATATTCACGCAATGTATGAGTTTTGCTATGAGACATATAGCAAAACTACGTTGTTCCTGACTATTAAAAAGGGTTTTAACCTTTCTCATGACCGTTCTCAATAGATGAGTTGAGCATATGTGTACAATCGTGAAGTTTGGTGGCCTATCGTCGTTTTCTTTTATGTGCGCATCTAGTTCGATTAAATATTGCTTCAATGACATGTCATTAAATGCCCTAAGGGCAGATTGAATTAGGGCTAAGCTGAAATCGGTCTCAATCTTATGAAAAACTAAACGGCGAGTTGTCATTTTTTTCACGGTCAGATTAAATACGGACAAGAACAATGTGATGTACGGAATATTGTGTACATTTGAAATGAATTCTGCTATCGGGAGTGGACTGGATTCGTTGGTTCCAGGTATCACCAAGGCATAATAATATACTTGTTTCAAAGTATCTTGAGGCCTAGCGATTATGGATCCCGTCGAATCTAAGTGACAGAAGAGATTTTTTTTCTGAGAGAGAATGTGATGGATTTGAGTCTCAGTGAATAAGATAATGTAGAAGGGATCGACTGAATATGCCTGAATATAACCATCGCAGAATTTCCCTGGCCAAGAAATCTTAAATTTCTCGATGAGCATCTTCATATATGTATGCATGTCTTTGGACAGATCGCCTTCAGTATTATTTTCACTCGACATCTTTTGTAGCAGCATTAGACTAGGAGCATCATTTCGATTGCCCGCAATTAAGACGTCTTCCCCGACATTAGCGAGCATTTTTAGCTTCAATACACTTGGAGCCTTACCGTCCAAGTCTTTACGGAGACGTTTTCTGGCATCTCCACTTATAAACCTGCGATGAATTTCGCCACTGCGGTGACATATCGCCCGTGATCTATAAACTTGAACACCAACGTCATTAAATGGAACTGGTCCGGGAATTGATGCTTCAAATCTGAATGATGTGCATGTACTATTTTTGCATACGGCAACAGCGATAAAATGCGTGGATGAATTCTTCAGGCATTTGTGCCACTTGATTCGAAGTACGCAATGTGGATACTGTTTCTTAAAATACTCGTTAAAAGCATCGCACCATCCACGTTTTAGACGAACTTCGTCCGAAGTCTTTGGCCAAAAACGTTTCCAAAATTCTAGCGGAATTACTATTTTTCCGTCGCAGATTTTTTTAAGATTTTTATTGCTGTGAGAATCTTTTCGGGTTGACGATCTTATGGTATTTACTTCGAGGAGGCTCGAACCATCTGACGTCTCGCACGTCAAATCAACATTCAGCTCACCATCAGTGAAACTGATTTCCTTTTTTACGCCATCAATCTCTTCAAAACTAATCTCCGAAAAAGCAGGTTTATCAAAGGGTTCTGGAATCAACCTTGTTTCATCAACGTAATTTTGGTCGTCATTGGGAACATAACAGGGATCATTGAAATAATATTCTTCATCAGTGTCGTTGAATGTTTCGCCGTGAAATTCTTGGAAACTACTTCCGTCATGAGAACATTCCCGTATTGAGGATTTACTGTCGTCTACTTCAAAACCGCTCGGATCATCTGTCATCTCGGCCGTGATAAACGCATCACTTGATCGAGCAGGACTGATTTCGGTTTTCACGTGAGCATGATCTGGAACATGAACCTCCATAAAAGTACTTTCGCAAGAGTTTGCAGGAGTTGACATTATTTCAATACCATCATTCAGCTGATTAGTGGCATGATTTTCGGACTCCAAAGAATTTTTTTGTTTAACGATTTCTGAAAATTGTGCTTTAATTTCGTCGAAATGATTTCGGAAAGTATCGTAGCACTTGCGTCTGTGCTTCTTGAGGAATCTTTCTCCGTGATTCGGAAAAATAGACGAGCATACTTGTTGCCACGCGCAACAAACCGATCTGTGGGATTTACAGAATGAAGATTCCTTAAATTCATCTAGAATAATACTTGGAAAAAGCTCTGCTAGGATTTCACTGAGCTTTTCAGGAGTTATCAACATTTCTTCTGGGATAGTAGAATATTCTTGCGTCGTGATGTTGTAATCCCTGTTAAGTGCGAGAGGACCAAAAAATAAAAATGATTTGAATGAAAGAAAATAAATAATTCAGGGATCAGAGTAACCGTGACGGTCAAGTTCAGGAGAAATACGGGATTGCGCATATATTTATCGAAGATCTAAAAAAATATGGACATTGAACTATCAACAATGAATTCGGTGTAAAGGATAAATTTCAACATCTCTCATACAGATATGAAACAGTGAAAAGTACGTACAATTTTAAATGAAAGTTTATTTCGTTAAAGATGAGAATAAAATCGCTTACTCGAATAGAAGTTACCTACTTGTGGGGAAAAGTTTAATAATTTACGGGGTACTTCAAGAAACCCATGGTTAGGGTTTTTTGAGATGAAAAGATGAATCGGGGATATATTCTGATCCCTGATATAACGTAAAAAAAATTGCAATTAAGAATACATAAAATATTCGATGTTCACACATTATAATATTTGAACAGTAACAATTAGACTGATGAAACAAAAAAATCGACGATTTAGATGTTTTTATTTTGAAGAACTTAATAAGTTACGTAACAAATGTTTTCATTAAATTTTTACGTGAAATTACCTCCTAAATACATAAGACAATAGAATTTACTGAAAATATTTCAAAAATTTAATTTGTTTAATTGAAAACCTTAATGCATCATGAATCTTAAAAACATACATTCGAACATATGCGTCGTTCATGTCCTAGGCTTTTTCCTAGTGAATGTTTTTTTTTCTCTTAAACTACAACAAATTTTCGCATGAATAAGTCTTGAGTCTTTCAATCGCTGTATGAAATCGTTACTGCACTGCCCTCAATCACCAAATTGTCTGTGCTTGAAAAAATGATGGCGGGTCTCAACACTGAACGTGCCTATAACTTGCGTCAAAATAAGTAAATAAGTAATTCATGTGTCTTATTGGTAGTTAAGTATTTCCAGTTGTTTGATAGTATAGTATCATTGGTTGTTTAGTCGAAACAATCAGTGAGTATGAAAACATGAATAAAAAATTGAGCAGGACTTACTTTGTGTAATAAACATTTTGTGAAAATCCGGCATTTTTTATTGTATGATTTTATATTATATTCATTATTGATATTGGTAAATTAATTATTAAACGAAGTAATACTCAAAGAAATGCACTCACATATATAGAAATAAATGTAGCATATTTCATATGTAGGCGTATGCCTGATTGGCAATTGTTAATTAGGAAGTAAATTTTCATAGAAACCGTACGTTGAGGGGACAAGGGTCAAAGTCGAAAATTGTGTTTTTATGATAGTATGACGATTTATAGAGCTTGGATAAAATACTTCAGCTCGACTCCTTAAAAACAACTTATATCGAATCAGGCCCTTGTTCAATCAATATTTCAACGTTTGGCATTATTTCGATTTAAGATTGTGTATTATATTATATCCTGTATGTTTCGAGTAATAAAGTATCTTGACTATACATGAATACAAAAATAATAGAAATATGTTTCCCTTCGCATTTTCCGTTTCCAAATCTTCATGAGGTTGAAAGTTCATAATGTTAACACGCAATAATATTTTCCAAAAACAAATGCACTATTTCATGGCTGAAAAAAAAAATCCGAAAAACAGGTTTTTAGACAAATGTCGGTCTGTCTGTCGGTCTGTCGGTCCAGCGGTTCGGCGGTCCGGCGGTCTCTCGTATGAATCAGCGCGATGATCTGGGCAACGGCTCGATTGAAAATTCTGAAATTTGGAGGACTTGACATTCGAATGACGGGAATGAAAAATTGCCATATCCCATTAAATCCGAACGTTCGCTTCTATCGAAAATCAATTGGTTGTCAATTTTATAGGGGAAAGGTGGTTAGCCCCGGCCGGCGGGTACCCCCGGTCATCGCCAAGTTTTGGACACTTAAGCACAAATGAATTTGAAAACAAAAATGCGAAAATGTGACCAAATTCATCGCCCTAATTACCACGTTTTTGTTTTTAAATTTATTTGTGCATAAGTGTCCAAAACTTGGAGATGACCGGGGGTACCCGCCGGCCGGGGCTAACCACCTTTCCCCTATGTGTATATTTTATTTTTTTTTTGTCTTTCTTTTACTTTTGATTTTTGATAATTGCAAATCAAAATGATGAAAAGTCCTGCGAAAAACACCGTCTTTTTCTTCTTTTTTTTATTTACTTGCGCGGTAACTGGCACCAATAAATCAAGCGTCTGTGTATTACTGCGGTTTTTACAATAAACAGCAGTAATTGGAGCTCCTCTAGTTTCATGCATATGTACACTAAACGTAATGGATTCTGAGCCGGATGTGTAATCTAGATAGGTGAAACAGCCAATCAGCGCTCTGGACTACAAAAATCCAGAGCGCCGGTTGGCTGTTTCTTCGATTGTCGAACACCATCCGGCGCAGAATCCATTACGTTTAGTGTACCTAATACTGCGGATGTAAAATGTTTACATTCTAACCTATAAGAATAATTCATGTCAAACTGGCTTCAAGTCTAAAATAAATAATGGGTAAAACAAAAAATAACGAAAAAGTTTATGAGAAAAAAAATTCTCGAATTATTCTGGTCAATTACGAAAATTCTTAAACTTGTTGTGTTAACCTATTAAGGGGTCTGGCCACCCAGGCCGCTCGGAAAATGAGTATCTTTTTAATAAATTCACAAACTCGAAAGTATAGAACGAAATATTCGTATTTTTTAACACATGGTAGAAAAACGGCTTTAAGAAGGCCGCAAATAAATTTTAATCGTGAATAATAAAAAATGGCAGAGCTGCAGAAATTTACGCGGAGGCCTTCCGCACGACACGCGCGTATTTTGCGGCAGTTGTATATCGCCGTCATGTTGCATCCGGAAAAAAAAGCCGTTCCGTGGATAGTGTCGCTTCAATGTACGGTAGCGATTTGTTTTTTGAACCATGAGGGAAGTTATGGTGAGGCGAAGAAAAAAATGTGTATTTTTCATAGAAATTTCACGAGAAAACACGTCACTAAAAAACAAAAAAACCAATCAAGTAATCGCGAAAATCCTACGTCACCTTTTAGAAAATATATCCAGAAATCAGCTGATTTTTTTTTCCTGATGCAGCATGACGGCGATACACCTGCCGAAATTTATGCAGCGCTGCCATTTTTAATAATTTGGATCAAAATTTATTTGAGGCATTCTAATTGAAGCCGTTTTTCACCCTATGTTGAAAAATACAAATATTTAGTTTGATACTTTCGAGTTTGTGAATTTTTTCAGAAATATACTCATTCTCCGAGCGGCTTGGGTGGCCAGACCCCTTAAATTTATTTTAAAAAATGAATATAAATTAAAGTTAGTATATAAAATTATTAAATCAATAATTATTTTTTTAATTAGTCTTATTCGATTCTTTTATTCGTTCCCAAAGATTTGCAGTCAGTGGGTTATCAGCAATAATAGGCACGCAGTAATATTGAATCATCCACAGTAATTGGCACGCACACGGAAAGAAATGCATCGCGTATATCACTATGCCAGTATGGGCGTGAAGGCCATACTGTATGGTATCGACGATTTTCATTCATTTTAATACTTTGGTCAACAGACTTTTATTCATAACTTTTATGTATATTCACCAAAAAATGATGGGATAGCTTTCAATCAATTGAGGAAAAAACTCAATAAAGTTTACCCAGTATTAAAAACTACAGTAACACCCACACTTAACCTTTTACGTTGTACTCGAGTTGAAATTGATCAATTCAAAATGATAGGCTATTCTTAGTGCAAAGCTTAAATAGTTACAGTACCGTACATAAGTTCGGGATCACTTTTCGAATTTTCGATCGAGACAAAAAGTTGAATATCTCGGTCAAAAAAAATTGTAGCCGAATGGCCCGTGTGGCATTCAAAAGTGGAAAGAACCGGCTTCATTTTTCTTTCCTGTTCAATTTTCCAAAAAATTTTCCGCACTCACTAGATAATGTTAAACATGACCATTTTTTTTGCGATTTTCATACTTTCATAAATTCGCGTGTAATTTTCTGGGAAATAGATATAGAAACTTTTTTTCAATAGAACTTCGGAAGAGGAGAGATTAAGCTGTAAATCTGTTTTTTTGTTTTTCGATTGCGATTTTTTTTGCTCAAGTTATTCAACTTTTCGTGCGGGAAATTGGTTTTCAGAAAATGCGTCGTAACTCTAGCACTATGGGGTTTTAGATAAAATGTCTCAATATGAAAAATGTATATTTTTCAATTTTTCACTCGTTTAAATTTTTTTTTAAATTTTTTTTTTTTTTTTGAATTTTTTTTTTTTTGGATTGTATTTTCGAATTTTTTTTACATGCACAAATCCGAAATAAAATAAAGGATAAATTTCTTCAGGAATTTTGAAATTTTTTTCATTTTTTCTAAAATTGTTTTTACTTTTCTATATTATATGAATAAATCCGAAATAAAGTTAACAATAATTTCTGCGATTCTTTTGTGATTGAATGATGAGGAAATTCATTGTTTATTTTATTTCGGATTTTTCATGTACGAAAAATTCGAAAAAAGAATTCAAAAAAAAAAAAAAATTCAAATGAAAAAAAAAATTCAAAAAAAATTTGAACGAGTGAAAAATTAAAAAATACACATTTTTCATATCGAGACATTTTATCTCAAACCCCATAGTGCTAGAGTTACGACGCATTTTCTGAAAACCGATTTTCCGCACGAAAAGTTGGATAACTTGACCAAAAAAAATTGCAATCGAAAAACAAAAAAACAGATTTACAGCTTAATCTCTCCTCTTCCGAAGTTCTATTGGAAAAAAGTTTCTATATCTATTTCCCAGAAAATTACACGCGAATTTGTGAAAGTATGAAAATCGCAAAAAAATGGTCATGTTCAACATTATCTAGTGAGTGCGGAAAATTTTTTGGAAAATTGAACAGGGAAGAAAAATGAAGCCGGTTTTTTCCACTTTTGAATGCCACCCGGGCCATTCGGCTACAATTTTTTTTGACCGAGATATTCAACTTTTTGTCTCGATCGAAAGTTCGAAAAGTGATCCCGAACTTATGGACGGTACTGTATATTACTAAAAAAATAGATACGAAATATTTGAGGGGTTACACCACCTTGGCGCTCGGAAAGATAGGTATAAGAATCAAAATTTTCTTTGACGCAGCTAATATATAAAATGAATATTATTCTACACGTATACATAGTAGTTTTATGAATAATTCGAAATAATAACGAATGGAAAAAAATCAAATAATGACGGAGATATGAGCCATCGAACAGTACCCTCTTTTCAAAATCCTTGATGATGGTGTACTTATTTTCTCTGTCAAACATTGAGTAAAAATAAAAAATAATTTTGTTCTCAATCAGAAAAGTAACAGCTAAAATGAAGCATAGGATTTTTTGATTGGTTATGCTATGTACATAAGTTATTAATTTTTCCAACTCACAATTTCGATTACAATCAAAGTTCTT
Organism: Tenthredo livida; assembly: GCA_963992785.1. NCBI lineage: Eukaryota > Metazoa > Arthropoda > Insecta > Hymenoptera > Tenthredinidae > Tenthredo > Tenthredo livida. Next base: position 9,022,260 of record OZ023067.1, on the reverse strand, counting down.
TTCTTCAAACAGCTGTTATTTCTACAAAAATTTTTTTTAAATGTTTTCCCTATGCTACATTTTAGCTTTTACTTTTTTAATTAAGTAAAACATAATTTTTCGTTTTTCCAATAATGCCTGACAGAGAAAATAGGTACACCATCATCAAGTATTTTAAAAAGAGTGTCCTACTTGATGGCTCATATCTCCGTCATTATTTGATTTTTTTCATTCGTTATTATTTCGAATTATTCATAAAACTACAATGTATATGTGTAAAATAATGATTATTTTATATATTAGCTGCGTCAAAGAAAATTTTGATTTTCATACTTATTTTTCCGAGCGCCGAGGTGGTGTAACCCCTTAACCCTTTCAGTCACAGACGCCACTATAGTGGCGTCATTCTATTTTCAGTCTGACGATTGAATTTTCCTTGACATGGAAAAGTAAATATAATACATAATGCCAAATAAAATCGAATTGTGTGACTGGAAGGGTTAACTGGATTGAAACACCCACGACTCGTATGAAATAACCCATATACGATTTTTGACTATGGTTTACAGAAATATCAATAGTATCGTTCATTATTCAATTCAGGTTCGTTGATTCGATTTTCAATCTAGAACTTACTTAGATTAGTATTTCAACGAATGAAAAAAAATCGACGTCAAAATAGGGCGAATAGGGGCTCAACATTCATACACGTGTCGATTGCTACGGTGGAAGGCTTCCGCGGACATGAACGACTCACATTGTTAACAATGAGAAATTTAGCCTGAATTACTTGTAAGTACTTACCATACGCGCTCTGCTGAAAAAAGTATTTTACGATTTTCGAGATTTTCTTCTTGTGTAGTCTGCACTATGATCTACGTATAATGATTCTGCTATTGAAAGAGAAGTTGAGGGAATGATTGCCCGTAGTTGGAGGGGGTTTCAGCGAAAAGTCGCGGCAGAGTATAAAGGGGCGCGAGGCGCTAAGGCCGCCGACGATCATACATAACGTGGTAGAAATGCTGTTGCAATATATCGAAACTTACTTTGAAGTAGGGAGGGTATCCTATAGACATTGACAGTAAAACAAAGTAGTGGTGTATTAATTTTGGTACAGAAAAAGAGTTTAATTGAGTTGCTCAGTTTTTAGGTCGCATGCACTCCGCTCCAGCAATAAATAAGAAATCTTTGTCAATAATAGGGATACATTCGATAAGTCAGAAAATAAATTTATGATGAATCGATTAAAAAAACAGAAATTTAGTTATCTAAATTTTATGCGATTTTTATCCGATTTCTATTTACGTGCCAAGTCTCGATTTTTTTTTTCCAATAATTATTTGTGATCCTATTGATGAGAAATATAATGATAATGAGAGATATTATGTAGGCACAGCCCGTGAGTAGAATAAAAAGAATTTTTGTAATGAATTGACTTAGAGACTTCGCGTTGACGTAATAGTGTTTTTTTTCATTAATTTAATTCGCTAAAAATCCAAAAATCTCATGATCAGCAAAAATCGAATGGTTTTAATCTCGGGAATTGTTAAAAAAGCTAGAAAAAAATCAGGGTCGTCAAATTCGCGTGCGGAAAAAAGTTGCACCGACTTAGAGACTTCGCGTTGACGTAATAGTGTTTTTTTTCATTAATTTAGTTCGCTGAAAATGCAAAAATCTCATCACCAGCCAAAATCGAATAGTTTTAATCTCGGGAATTCTTAAAGAAGCTAGAAAAAAATCAGGGTCGTCAAATTCGCGTGCGGAAAAAAGTTGCACCGACTTAGAGACTTCGCGCTTACGGAAAAATGCTTTTTATTTATTCATTTAATTCGCTGAAAATGCAAAAATCTCATCACCAGCAAAAATCGAATGGTTTTAATCTCGGGAATTGTTAAAGAAGCTAGAAAAAAATCAGGGTCGTCAAATTCGCGTGCGGAAAAAAGTTGCACCGACTTAGAGACTTCGCGTTGACGTAATAGTGTTTTTTTTCATTAATTTAATTCGCTGAAAATGCGAAAATCTCATCACCAGCAAAAATCGAATAGTTTTAATCTCGGGAATTGTTAAAGAAGCTAGAAAAAAATCAGGGTCGTCAAATTCGCGTGCGGAAAAAAGTTGCACCGACTTAGAGACTTCGCGTTGACGTAATAGTGTTTTTTTCTTCATTTATTTAATTCGCTGAAAATCCAAAAATCTCATCACCAGCAAAAATCGAATGGTTTTGATTTCGGAAATTATTAAAGAAGCTAGAAAAAAATCAGGGTCGTCATAAATGCTTAAAAAAATGCGGTAAAATGCTTTTTATTTATTCATTTAATTCGCTGAAAATGCAAAAATCTCATCACCAGCAAAAATCGAATGGTTTTGATTTCGGAAATTATTAAAGAAGATTAAAAAAATTCAGGGTCGTCAAATTCGCGTGCGGAAAAAAGTTACACCAACTTAGAGACTTCGCGTTGACTAATATTGTTTTTTTTTTCATTCATTTAATTCGCTGAAAATGCAAAAATCTCATCACCAGCGAAAATCGAATGGTTTTGATTTCGGAAATTGTTAAAGAAGCTGAAAAAAATTCAGGGTCGTCAAATTCGCGTGCGGAAAAAAGTTGCACCGACTTAGAGACTTCGCGTTGACGTAATAGTGTTTTTTTTCATTAATTTAGTTCGCTGAAAATGCAAAAATCTCATCACCAGCAAAAATCGAATAGTTTTAATCTCGGGAATTCTTAAAGAAGCTAGAAAAAAATCAGGGTCGTCAAATTCGCGTGCGGAAAAAAGTTGCACCGACTTAGAGACTTCGCGTTGACGTAATAGTGTTTTTTTTCATTAATTTAATTCGCTGAAAATGCGAAAATCTCATCACCAGCAAAAATCGAATAGTTTTAATCTCGGGAATTGTTAAAGAAGCTAGAAAAAAATCAGGGTCGTCAAATTCGCGTGCGGAAAAAAGTTGCACCGACTTAGAGACTTCGCGTTGACGTAATAGTGTTTTTTTCTGCATTTATTTAATTCGCTGAAAATCCAAAAATCTCATCACCAGCAAAAATCGAATGGTTTCGATTTCGGAAATTATTAAAGAAGCTAGAAAAAAATCAGGGTCGTCATAAATGCTTAAAAAAATGCGGTAAAATGCTTTTTATTTATTCATTTAATTCGCTGAAAATGCAAAAATCTCATCACCAGCAAAAATCGAATGGTTTTGATTTCGGAAATTATTAAAGAAGATTAAAAAAATTCAGGGTCGTCAAATTCGCGTGCGGAAAAAAGTTACACCAACTTAGAGACTTCGCGTTGACTAATATTGTTTTTTTTTTCATTCATTTAATTCGCTGAAAATGCAAAAATCTCATCACCAGCGAAAATCGAATGGTTTTGATTTCGGAAATTGTTAAAGAAGCTGAAAAAAATTCAGGGTCGTCAAATTCGCGTGCGGAAAAAAGTTGCACCGACTTAGAGACTTCGCGTTGACGTAATAGTGTTTTTTTTCATTAATTTAGTTCGCTGAAAATGCAAAAATCTCATCACCAGCAAAAATCGAATAGTTTTAATCTCGGGAATTCTTAAAGAAGCTAGAAAAAAATCAGGGTCGTCAAATTCGCGTGCGGAAAAAAGTTGCACCGACTTAGAGACTTCGCGTTGACGTAATAGTGTTTTTTTCTTTATTTATTTAATTCGCTGAAAATCCGAAAATCTCATCACCAGCAAAAATCGAATGGTTTTGATTTCGGAAATTATTAAAGAAGCTAAAAAAAATTCAGGGTCGTCAACTTCGCGTGCGGCAAAAAGTTGCACCGACTTAGAGACTTCGCGCTTACGGAAAAATGCTTTTTATTTATTCATTTAATTCGCTGAAAATGCAAAAATCTCATCACCAGCAAAAATCGAATGGTTTTAATCTCGGGAATTGTTAAAGAAGCTAGAAAAAAATCAGGGTCGTCAAATTCGCGTGCGGAAAAAAGTTGCACCGACTTAGAGACTTCGCGTTGACGTAATAGTGTTTTTTTTCATTAATTTAATTCGCTGAAAATGCGAAAATCTCATCACCAGCAAAAATCGAATAGTTTTAATCTCGGGAATTGTTAAAGAAGCTAGAAAAAAATCAGGGTCGTCAAATTCGCGTGCGGAAAAAAGTTGCACCGACTTAGAGACTTCGCGTTGACGTAATAGTGTTTTTTTCTTCATTTATTTAATTCGCTGAAAATCCAAAAATCTCATCACCAGCAAAAATCGAATGGTTTTGATTTCGGAAATTATTAAAGAAGCTAGAAAAAAATCAGGGTCGTCATAAATGCTTAAAAAAATGCGGTAAAATGCTTTTTATTTATTCATTTAATTCGCCGAAAATGCAAAAATCTCATCACCAGCAAAAATCGAATGGTTCTGATTTCGAAAATTGTTAAAGAAGCTGAAAAAAGTTCAGGGTCTTCAAATTCGCGTGCGGAAAAAAGTTACACCGACTTAGAGACTTCGCGTTGACGTAATAGTGTTGTTTTCATTCATTTAATTCGCCAAAGATCCAAAAATCTCATCACCAGCAAAAATCAAATGGTTTTGATTTCGGAAATTGTTAAAGAAGCTGAAAAAAATTTAGGGTCGGCAAATTCGCTACCGGAAAAAAGTTACATCGCCGTTCAACACCCTTGCAGCAAAAATAACGCGTTTTGTCAATCCAATAATTTCGCTAAATCGAATAATTCACGTCCAGGGAATCGTTAAAGATGCTAGAAATACATCAATGTCCCTCAGTTTGCTAGTCACAACTTTTCAAAGAGTCATATAGTCATTGCGCGCTCCGCCGCTTGCTCTGTGGGATCAGTACTAGAGCCAGCAGTGGTTCTCATTCGCGCGCTTCGCGCGACCGCTAGCTCTGGCCGCCAGTTTCAGCCTGATGTCGCAACTGGGTAATGCTATCCTAGCTAGTCTTTCTATTTCGACTCCCAGTGAGGCAAGACCTTCCTCTTTGTTCTGTCTTTTAAGATCTAGTTGTGTTAGGGACAGTTTCGATATTAATTGATTTCCAAATCTTAATTGCAAGGCTGTGCTGAGTTTATCATAATTCTTAATATCTGATTCCGAAAGAGATGAAAGAACAGCCAAGGCAGGACCTCTTAAACTACCAGCAAGTTGTCCGGCCTTAACTATGGGAGACCAAGAGTTTATTTCAGCAATGATTAAGAATTGTCGTTCGTAATCGGCCCATGAAATAGATCCATCAAAGAAATTTACTCTTAGGTTAGAGGATTTTTGTGTTTGTCCCGTACAACCTTCTTTACAGGTATTCAACGTTGTATTATTTATTTGTCTGTCGCGACTACTCCCGGCGCATGACAAATTAAGCGGCGCAGTATTATTAATAATTCTATTTTCTACTGTATTATCGCCAGCCATGTGGTCAGCATGGTGTACATTACGTGCGTCCCGAATTGAGTGCTCAATTCGGTCGCTTTGAGGGATGGTACGAGTGTGCGGCGTGAAAGTCGCCGCTCCACCCGTACGTGGTCTACGAATAGTTGGGGAGGGTTCTTCCTCCCCATAGTTATGTACAGACCGAATGACAGTTGGCTCAACGATTTCCTCGATCCTCATCGGGGAACGTCTGGGTGTCGAGGTCTGCGAGATCATCTCCTGAGGTTCCAGGCGTCTCACGAGAAGGGAGAGGGTAGCTTGTTGGGCTGCCAAATTTGCCTCACGATCCGCTCGTTGAGCTGCCAAATTTGCCTCTCTTTCCTCCCTCAGACGAAGAGTCTCGCGTTCCTCTCGTTCCCGTTGAGCCATCAGATTTGCTTCACGTTCTGCTCGGCGCTCTTCCCTTTCTTCGCGTCGAAGTTGGGCTTCTCGCTCTTCTCTTTCTTTTTGAGCCGCGATGTTGGCCTCTTGTTGTGCTGCTTGAGCAGCTAGACTTGCCTGTTGTTGAGCAGCCAAGGCTTGAAAAAGTCGCTCCATGATGTCGACTTGAGGTGGTGGTAATTGCTGGTTTCCAGCAGGTTCGTCGGTAGAAGCGGTAGCTCGTCGACGAGACATTTCTTTTTTTTTGTTTTTCGTTTATAGTTGGATCCACAAAATATTCACTTTATCGGTCTCGGAAATTCCCGATTCTGACACCAATGTAACGTTTTAAGATAAACGTTGAGTTAATAAGTTATTATGTGAGTTCTCCAAGAGAAATAAAGTGAATCGTAGAGGAATTATATATGTTTTGCAATGAGATTATGTATTCAGAAAATACAGGTCTGCTTCAGTGGCAAGCTAAAGACAGACTGATTTGTTTTACAATAATCGTTGTTGACGCAGCAACCGAGTTTCTTATATTTTAAAGGATGTCATTTATCATATAGGCTACTAGATGGTGTTTTATAAATTGAATAGAATATGGGTGATTTTACCCAATGTAACAATATGAATATCTTAGCCTACGTATATATGTTATATTGATATTTGCTAAGTAAAGGTGCGTTATTGCGCACTATCGAGTTTACATGGAAATTAGAGAACAAGTAATATGGAATGATGCTGGTTCTCTGTACAACGGATCGGACAGACAGGAAAGCCGAAGCAGACGAGGTAGCTTCGCCGTTGTATAAGGAACATGGGACATACATGGCCCCTTAAAACTATACCTAGACAGTTTTTACTGTTTTCTTACTAGCTAATTATTATCTATGTTTATTGTATATTAAAGGGAGCAAAGGGGAGACACCGAAGTTTTTGTAATTCAATTTTAATATTCAAACTCATGAAATGAGGAAGGCGCTATTATTTCAGCGAATAAATAAGTGATTCTACGTTAAATAAAGAAAGGACGAAGTGATCTGAATTATAAGCTGGCTTTTCGTATAACGAGAAGATAGACAGGAAAGCCGAAGCAGACGAGGTAGCTTGGTTATACGAAAAGCAAAGACGAAGCCAGGACAGGGGCAGAAGTCGAAACAAACTACCCGTGTCTACATACGTCAAAATTAAGGAACGAGATCTCTAAGAAGTAGAGTCTGCTTGGGCCGTCCGCGGGTCGGGTACTTATATCGTACTGATAGTTACTTTGTTAGCGAGAAAGGTTTTCGCGGGCGCTGGGCCGAGATTCGGGTGCGCGCCGCCGCTAAGAGATGGCGTGCACGGGAATCCTATCATACGCATCTAATATTTAAATTATATATTTGATATTAATAGTACTACTATTATTAATTAGGTTTTGATCTTGGCCACGTTACAAGGTAGCAAACCGTTTAACCGGTTCACTGGTGATGACTTGTATATGTGCAAAAAAAAAGTGTCCCAAAGTGCATATAAGTGCATAATATGCATAATATGCACCTATATGCACTTTGGGGAACTTTTTTTTTTGCACATATTGTAACGTATCAGGCCACCTAGGCCTGAGCGTTAGCATTTGAGTACGACAGCTAGTTCAAATCGACCAATCATCAACGGCGAAAGAGCGAGGCATCTAGAACGTTCGAGCACACGCGTCTGCCGAGTGACGTCACAACGACTATATAAGTTGGTGCGACGCTCGGCAGAGCAGCAATTGACGGCAAAGCGCCCAATTGACTCACGGCTAATTATTAAACTCTCATTCGAAGAGCAATACATGGCTGATCGCCTGATTGACTCACTGTAATATCAATTTTCATACTTTGTCTTCTAACACTCGTAGCAAAGAGCTCGAGTGATCACTAAATTCAAATCTGTAATTTGTTAGGATATTGGCTATAGCAGCAATATACCTGTAGCTTCATTTCAATTTCAAAGGAATATTAAATAAATTAAAATTATTATTATCTAAATATTTGTCACATAAATTAAAAGATTATCGTTCAGACATTCTGTCTAAAAATCGAGTCACTTAACTATAAGAGCGACATTGTAAATATAGGTTATCGGTTGCAACCTTAGCATAAGAAATTTGAATAAATGATATTTTTGTTTGATTAAGGTGGCTCAAGCACGAACACGTTCAGCTACAGAAAAAAATAATATTTTAGTATATCGTACATAAAGTACCCATCTTCATGTACGCGAAATCTCAGACCCGGTCATCGACTAGATAAGAAAGATAAAAATTGTTGAAATTCGATGTTTTAACACAGGGCTTATGGGAGAATCGCGCCGAAATACTTGGGCCGAGTAATATCTCGATATTCACGCTAGAGATGCTGTCGAAAAACTAGACAAATGTCGATTAGATCATGAGAATTACAATCACCGCAATAAAGTATGGGGTCGACGACTTTCTTCAAAAGATATTAAATGTTAAAGTGTCGGAAAATTCGTAGTTGAGAAAGGTTTGGTAACCGCCTGAAGAACTGACAGCATCGCACAAATCACGTGGTCCGAATACCGCAAGAGCGCATGCGCGAGAATCGAATATCTATAGTAGAGCTGACCTATCATTCGAATCATCTGTCAGTCTGTCAGTGGCTGACGTTTATGCAGAATTCGTTGTAATCAATTACGAAATTGATAAGAATAGCCGGATACCTGCCTGGATGAAAAAAAAAAGCCGATGGAAGGATATTCGTCATAGAAAAATAACAAATTGATTCAATTCATGAAATGAACATAGTTTAATCAGAATAATAAATTATATGTTCGCTATAATATTGCACAGTACACGAAAACGAATAGGTATAAAATAAAAATATTATACAAGGCTGACACCAGTTACATGGTCCTCAGATGCTCAAGTATCTTATCAATGACCTTCTTGGTCTTCGTAACTCTCGGTTTACCTCCGATATCTTCACCCAGTAATAAATATACTCCTTCGTCGCCGCCAGTTTTGAAAGCTCTCTTCAGTAACAAGTCATCTATACCTGCCTTAGCGATTTTGTCTCTCATATGATCTGAGATTTCTTCAAATTTCTCCAAAGAGGCTTTGTTGATCGCACTTTTTTTAGTCGTATCATCAGCTTCCAGCAAACTTATAACACTTCTTGTATGCTTCATTATTAGTGCTTTATCAACCTCTAAGCTTTGTAACAGTTTCATTAAAATTTGCACATCATTGATAGCATTATGTGCTCCTTGTAATTCACTGTTAGAGTCGAGGTAATCTGCAGCCAGCGCCTCCTGAGTGAATTTTTGTTTTTGAATTTCACGTTCAGGAAGTTTTTCCTTCAGTATGTGCAGTGTGTCCGCAAATCCGACAACAACTGACGTAAACTCCTTTATCGCACCAAGACCTGCTGCCAAATGTAAAATCCGTGGGGCATCAAATCTGCAAGTCAATAACACAACACGACTAGAAAACAACATCATGCCTGAATTTTCAGAAAATAGTGCAATTTCACCAAAGCAATAATCACCTGAAGCCGTTGTGTGCAACAAGGACAAGTGGCTTGCTTTGAGACTGCAGGAATTTTAAAAAATTAGTGAATGCAGTTCTAGCTGGAACTGTATCCAATCTGACGTCTTTCAGATACATTTCACCATTGGCAATTCTTAGTCCAGTGACTTGAGCTGCTCCTGGTGTCATGCCTTTCGATGGTATGATGTAGGGCTTGAACTGATCCTTCTCAGTACAAGCAGCAATCTATGTATGTGTTAATTCGCATTAATTAGTTTTATGAGATTGAACATGAAAATTGCTGGTATATGTGGAATTAATTCATACTTGGCAAATTTCGGACGTTTTATGTAATCCAGTAGTTTCCAGGTCAAAGATTACGGTACAGCAGTTGTTAAAGTCTACGCTTCCTGGGTATAGAAAAATTATTTCAATTTTGCTGATATTCTTCTTATTTTGATTACTAATTATGCATTAATATTTAGCTTACCAGTAGGGGATGGATTTTTGAGTAAATCCGAAACATTACTCAATCCGCTCTCCGTTAAATATGTAATACCTTCTCGTTTTGATATTGCAGCAGTTTTTGTGGATCTTTCTTTCTTAGCAAAAAGTCTCCTCCTTTTCCATTGAACAGATTTCCTTGAAACTGCCTGCGCCTCTCTAATCTCATCCTTCCGCTTTCTATATTTTTGGGTTTGTGTGCCAGGGGAAAGACTAACCAACTTATTGACATTGACGATGTATTCAGTGCCAAGGTTTTTTTGACCTACTGCTGCTGCAACTCTAGTGTCAAAAGACTCCGATCCACCATAAAATCTACATTTTGGGTGTTTACTAGCCACAATACTGTTAAAACTTTCATTCGCCTGGCTTGATGCGCATGGTGCTAGTTTATTAGCGTTAGCAGCGAAACGTTCAAATAATTTTGACATAGACAGTCTGAGGCATGCGTCAGAGAGCGGTTTTCCATGAGGAAGATTTTGATGAACAAACGCATCGCCCATAGACTTATAGCCGCACCATTGATTGCAGTTATCGTGTTCGCCGAATGCATGGGGAACTACGTTCTTCAGCGAAGCCTCAACGCCTTCCGGATCTCCCTTATTCTGCTTTACCGCGCAAGAAAAGCAATGCGAAAAATATGTAATAAGTGCAGGCTGCAGCTTCATTGCGTACAGCGCATTTTTTAAAGCTTTGTGCGCGTGGTTGAAATCCGACCACTTCTCTATTTTCTCGCTAGCCTCTCTACGAACCGCCGCAATAGTACACGAATCATCATCGCCGATAAGTACGGAAATCTTAGAATTTTCATCTTTCAAAAGTTCATTTCTGTTGACCAATTCTACGGCCATGTCAGGCTCCATTGCCTTCGCTGATCCAGAAAAGTTTCGTTTACAATTGTGGTCCTTCTTGTATCCTGACTCACATTTCCTACACCTCTTACTGCGAGTACAGTAGGATAGGACCTTACCCGTATGGTGGCCAATAAGTGAACTATGACCTGTGCAGTAAATTACTTATTATCAGAAAAATATTCTTGATATAGACATTTCACTTCGAGAATATATTTGAATTGTACGTAAGTTGATGTAATGACCAGACAAACTGTTGTACGCGTGACCGGTACCTCGCTTCTGCCATCCAGCATCGATCGAAGCAATTAGCTTACTTGGAGGATTGGACATAGGTGACATATTTTCGTTCGTCTCAGCATTTGGGGTAAGGATTGGATGTTCCGTCGAAAGTAAATCGTTGCTTTGGATCAATAGAAATCTTTATTTTTATATACAAATCAGTTTATCCAGGAAATTCACTTTAGAGTCAGAGTTATATGCTTATTAGGTATATGTATACAGTTGTGGGAGGACAATTTCATCAATGATTCTTTTCCTCAAAGATTACATAAAAATTGCATGCCATAAATTACTATAATTGCCTACATAATTAAGAGAGTACATAATCAAATTGTTCTTCAGTGTCGAACGTATTATTATTTACAATTGAAAAACGAATTTCATTCCATTTCTATATTGAAACAATTTGTTATTTGATTGCAAATTAATAAAATAATCTAAATGTAAATAATTATTGGAATTTTCTGATTTCGGTACGGAAATCGATAGAATCCAACTCAATAAATAATAAGTAAAGTTTATGATATTGTATAATGGTATGATATTTAAAATAATAAATAAAGTTTCCTAGGGTGTATAATAGCATGATCTTCAAACCGTGTATATGATTCAATTTTACAAAGTACAGTCCAACTTCCAAATAAGAAACCAAAAGCCCAGAAGGGGAAGAGGTTTTGCAAGAATTCGAGTACCCCCACCATGCGTGCGCTCTTCACAGACTCACTCTCTCTGTCTCTCTCTCTCATTCGCACGTAAGTGCAATCCGAGCTTGGAGTGGGGGAAGCGCTCGAGTGAGAAACTGGGGAAGGTTTCTTATTGCCGGGTTTCTTATTCGGAGGTCGGACTGTATTGGAGACAAATGTCGCATAGTTTTTCAGACCATACATGCTGCCAGAGCATTATCGCTGAAAGCCATTCTGAAAAGTTAATTGATCTTGGTGATGTTTGAGGCAGAGAATCAAGGGTCGAAATATTCATACTTTTATGAATACAAAATAACTTGCACTAACTGGAAATATCTGTTCGACAACTTACTTTAACTCACTATTGTTGACCATCGACATTTCTTTTTCCAGCTTTATTCCCGCTCTGCAGCTTTCTTTTGCCACTGCTTCGATTGCAGGACCCACGGCTCTTTCGTGCCTCTTGAGCAAGGTTGCGGTAACGCTAGGGATATTCATCGATGAGCAAATAGTGTTCATCTGACTCTCACCTATACCGGCATCAATGATTGCTGTAAAAGAGGAAAAATAGAATTTTAAAAAATATGAAATTCATACTATGTCATTTTCAGTTTGTTTTATCTACATACCAATCGATGCTTTGAAATTCACATCGTGGCATCGCTTTTGTGCATTCAGTTTATTAGTTTGAACAATGGTTAATTTTTTACATCTCGTGCAGGCCACTTTCAAAATGCTGGCAAATCCACACTTTCTTTCACTATCAACATTTCGCAATGATAATGGCAGGTCACAACTCTTGCACCACAACTCTTTTGCCATCGTGTCAAGTTCAACAACTCTACGTCCTACGAGGATAGGTTTGTTCGATGGTTCGCTTTCAGAGTTTCCATTCTGTAAAATTGTTAGAGCATAAAGATAGATCCTCAAGGCAAAGTTATTAGGCCGTTTTTATTTGATAATCAAGTACATTTATGAAAACAATACCATTATATACAGAAAATATAACAAACCTGTTTCTCGGCGTTCCACGGTAGTCTCTGTACCGCAACTTCAATTGCCCGTTTAACTTTAGTTTTTATGAACTTTCCTTTTCTTTTTCCAATACTGGCACGCACATTGAAAGGCATTTTCTTTTTTTCTTTATAAAGCTATCAAAAACTTCAACTGTATTTATTTTTTTAATATGTAGATATTAATTCAACTGTATTTATGAAAAACACGAATGTTTGTTGATAACCGCTCGAGCACGTGACAACCAGTGACAACTGACAACTTACGGCCAGGCCGATATCATGAGTACGATGAAGAAACTGGAGGCTTGAGAGAGACGGCAAACGCGACGTTGCCGTTTTTCTCTGTACAGTACCGTAACGTAAAATTACTCTTACTTTACGGTCTTTATTTAGCGGTATAAACTAATAATTATGCACGTGAAATTATCAATAATTTGATCAGAAGTAACTTTATTGTCAAAAAAATGCGTTGTCGGGGAAAAAAAGAGGGCCTTGCTTTAGCCCCCGAAAAAATCGGACATTCGTGCTTGAGCCACCTTAAGAAAAAGCATAATTTGTCGCAGACTCCCCTTTTCGCCAATTTCCAGGTTTTGTAAATTCAACTTACTAACTATAGCATAGGGACAGCTTCGGCAAGGTATAACCTTGTCAAAGTCTGAGACAGGCTTTGTCTGCACTTGCAGGCACAGTTCTGAGCGTAGGTTTGTTTACTAACTGGGAAGAAGACGGTAGTTGCACGTTTGCGTGTACCTATTCGTCAGGGAGACGGCTGATAACGCAGTGCGTTTGAGGTCCGTAAGATTAGCGTCAATAGTCTAATTATTAAGAGTGGTCCCGAAAAACATTAACCGAGCAATAGAACTCACACTAACGGCACGGTTTGTGATATCTTCAATATCTCAAACCTGTGAAAAGTCACAATATATGTGCCATTACCAGTGAACCGGTTAAATCTCAAGCCGATGCCTTCGCGAAACTGGTCACTCTTTATCCGATGAATCAAGCTATAACACAAATTGTACCAAGGAAAATCCTTAACGATTATATGGCACGTTTCGGAAAACCAGGCGAAATTCTGGCTGATTACGGTGCTCAATTTGCCTCGAGTAAGTGGAGGACCAGACTAAAAAAAGGGGGGATGCGCGTGTCGTTGTCCTCAACTCGGCACCCGCAATCGAACCGAGATGAGTGTGTTCTGCGTGAATTGGGACGATTGTTTCGCACATACTGCGCCGAATAACATACAAAATGGGCAAAATTTGTGCCACAAATAGAATTCCTCATGAATGTCACAACACATCATAGTACAGGGTACCCACCCTTTGAATTGCACCTAGGCAAATGAATCCATCACGAACTGCTAGATGCGATTCAGTTTCCTGGGAGTACGGATACACCGCACCATAGAAAAATTATTCTAGCGCGAGTAAAATTGGAGCAAAGCTATCAAGCTCGACGAAAACAGCAAAAGTCGAGATCGCATATCAAGCTCATCGTAGGAGATTTAGTTTTATTAAGGGTTCCTCATCTCTGAAATGCCTTAGACAAAACAACGCATGAATTCTTTCACCTTTACGAAGGACCACACAAGATAGGCAAATGCATTGGCACGAATGCGTTCATCTTGACAGATGTCACGAATAATGAAATTAGTAAGGGGATCGATAATCGAACAAGCCTGCGAAAATACTTCTCCGCTCATCCATCATAAATATGATGCGCCGCCTCCACCTTACACTGGACTCGTTTCTAGCCATCCGAAAACTATTAGTCTTGAGGCTTCTGTAAATGTCTGTAAATATTGTAACGTGGTGGATTTAGATCCGCCACCGACCAGCTCCTTCCTCCCCGCGGAGCGTCCGAATATCTGTTTAGTGTTGTGTGCGTCTATTCTTTTTACCGACCCCGAAGCAAAAGATCCATTATTTAGTTTAAGTCACTGTCTGCCGTAAGATTCTTGTACATTTACAGGTACTCATCACACGCCAAGATCGTCGAGGGACGCCGAGGGAGTGCCGTACGGGGGGGGTACGCCCATGAAGTCACGACGGTAGTATCTGTACCGACACTAATTACGAGCCGAAATCTGCCTACCGATCGGGAGAGGGCCGCACCTCCCGGCCTGACGCTGCCTCCCGTCCCCGTACCTCCCACAACGGTCATCGTCAACTGCCTGACAGGTGTCGGTACAGCGAACTCGTCGTGTATGGAAAGGCTACCTCCCCCAACTCTTGAGGCGCCATCTAAACATGCCGAGCTTCTACGTTGTTTCCGGAACGATCGGCTTCCTCCTACTAGCTTATCGCCATTTTTCGCAGCTATTACGCTGTTTGTTTCGCTTTGCCTTCGGCTACCTATATCTTACCTCTATTTGCTTTTCTAGCTCTAAAACTGCCTCTATCTTATAGTGTACCTTGCCTAGTTCGTTTATAATAGTACCGTAGTGCTTAATTACTGCTTGAGTGCTTTAAAATATTAGCTAATAAGTGGGTGCCGGCGTTTTGGGGCCTGTGCCTTGTGCGTTAACGGCTATTACCTATAGTGTGTGCGTGCGTGTGTGGATCCTGCCGTACCGTATCGAGCCAGATAAAGGTAGGCTCTTTTTCGCTTAGGCTACGACCACCCGTCTGCTTGATTTTCTTTACTGAGCATAGTTGTGCAATATTTTTTTGGTTATTTACTAGCGCTGCGAGACTTCTCTCGACCAATATCTATTGTTGACGGGTTGTCGCGGTCACCAATACTTCTACTACAGTGTGTGGAATAATTTATGTAGCCTCAACTTGGTCAGCTGTTTCTCTGTTAACTTCAAGTATTGTTTCTTTGCTTATTGCCTTGCCTACAGTACTATCCGCAATTATTTTCTGAATTTACATAGCCTCAACGTATCAGCTTTGTTTTCTATATTAATTTCCAGCAGTATTTTGTTGCTTATTGCTTTTCCTATATCACTAGCTGTACTTCTTGTCTGTTCCTCTTTGCCTTGGGGTTACCTGCAAATATCTGAATTGCGGAATCTTTCTTTACCTGTTCAGATTTATTAAGCGCTTTCTACTACTGCGATAGTTTTGGGATAAAAGCCTTAGATATAAGAGGCTCACTCTTAGCGTACGCGACGCTGGCATACGGCCGGACTAATTACGAGTGAGCCTTGAGAGTGTGTGTGTCGACCGGCTAGAGTAGTAGTGACGGCGCAGCGGTGTGCGCATCGCCTCAGCTGCTCTAGCAACGGCTTAGTGTGTCGCCTGTGTGTTTCCTCCCCCTCCGGCCGTCTCGTCGCGAGCGTCGGCCGTTCTCTACGGCGAGCCTGACGTCTAGCTCCGGACCAGCTGTCAATTCTGCCGTCCTGTATATCGACGCGTCGCAGGTTCAAGCCTGCCGCGTTCCACCGAAGCTAAACTTTTTTTTTCTTTTCTATTTTCTTTTTATTTGTTAAATTACATTTATAATTTTCACTTTTTCTTTAGTATCTTTCCTTTTTGGTTTCTTATAGCCACTTTACGGTTTTGTTAGGTTCCGTTGCGTGTGTATGAATGAGTTGCGGCTAGCACGCCCGCTTGAGTTACGTGTCGACTAATCTAGCGACTTTCTTTGAATAATAGAGGTTTCTTTTATATTTTTTTTTTGTATATCTATCCCGTACGTCTGTACCGCCTCGTTGCCGAAAGGATAATAAATCTACTCTAAGTTTCTGACTACTAAATACCGTGCTTGGTAGTGTTTATTTCGTCGCCCCCACGTTCCCCTCTCCCTGGCCTAGCCGGCCAATACCGTCTCTCGTTTTCCTTTTTTTTCCCTCAGCTTCCGTTACCTCGGCACGGTTTCGTGCCTGGCGCCCAACCCTTTTGATTTTCTAAGTATCGTTCGTGACGTTGGGACGCTTTGTGCGAGATAAGTTGTTCTATCGCGTATTTCCCCCACAGAAAACTGCTCGTTACAATATGTAATTACGAACAATATGACTCGACACACGTCGTGTGTAATTTTAACTATAAATAGGCTCTATAAGTAAATGATGAATCATTGCATAAACAATTTAGATTTCTATCTGCACTGAGAGAAAAATATGGTTGATACAACCATAATTCTACCATAAAACCGGGTGTGTGGAAGTCACATCAATGAATTATAGTTAAAAATACCCACAGAAATATGATCCCACGAACTATAAATTATTATCAAAAAATGACTTAATCAATATAGTTGTTTCAACTATGCGTAGAGTTCAACGAATTATAGTCGATATTACTATACCTATTAAGTAAATTCAACACTGAAAATAATCAAGTACACGCTGTTTGCATTATAGTCAATACAACACAACGCAAAGAAAACTATATTTGATATAACTACTCAACTAGTTATCACAACTATATTTTATGATGCTGGGTACGTATAGAAAAACCAATTCAAAGTGAGAAACAAAAATATATTTTGATAATAAATGACATAAGGGGAAGAGGGGGGTAATCATGATATCGTCGATTAGCAAGTGAGTGCAGAATCGATCAGGCCTGGTGAAGTCGCGGTATCTGTTGAATTGAAGTCATTATCATTTAGTACCTGGAATCTGAAATTTACATCACAGTGAACATACATTTATATATACAGGGGGAGAAACATATATCAGTATTACACATACACATCATATCACATCATTAATACAAGAGTGAGGCGGCGCTTGGAAGTGAGATCTTCCGCGTCTATATATACTAACGAACTCTTATAAGTGGCACTCGCGAGAATATTAAAAGCGGTGGTCGCCGCCTCACGACAAAATATTGAAGTAATGTACACGACCATACACATATCGTTGCTGTTTTTGGCAGCATAGTGCAATATACGATACAAGAATGGTAAGAAAAAAAGAACAGGACTCTATCGTGGCAGGGCTAAGAGTCAACTGAGAAAATGCTCCTCCAGTTCCAGCATGAACTTGAATTCAAAAGCAAGCCGCGTTTTCTGATGTAGCGCCGACAAGTACAATGTATGCAGTATAAAGCCTAAAAGGCGCCATACTACAATGTATCCCAGTTTAGTACGACAGCTTTCGCAAATCGTCGTTTTATAATTTTCTCGATATCGCATATTCAAAATTAGTAAATAATAAATGTCATAGATGCATAAGTTAAATAACGCCTATATATATATACATTTTAAATAAATATTGTTACGGAGGCTGATACACCCCTCATTTGTAGTTCACATGGTCTAGTAGTCATCTTAAAGAAAAGATGTTAACATATAGCATTTGTCTATCGATGTTCAATTATGATTCACTTTTTATAAACAACCAGTCTTGTTCAAGACCTTAACGCGAACGCACGTTCTTTCAATACAACCTATATTTACCAAGATACCAATATTAGCATTATTTCGTGTATTCACTCTCTTAATAACATCTCAGAGACCCACTAAATAACTACGGACTATCTTAAAATTCAATTCCGTAACACTGGTGTCAGAAGTGGGATTTTTCTGAGAACCATTAATTCAAAGTGAACGAAAACGAAAAATGCCCTTCACTCGACAAACTCGAGCTTCTGCCATTGAGCCTACTCCTGCCTCAACTTCCACCGAAGTTCCTCCAACCCTTCCGACCGAACAATCCTCCCCTCTGCTACTACCGCAAGATCCGATGGCCCTACAGATGGAAATGTTCCGGATGATGTTCCAAGAACAACAGTGACAGTCCGAGGCTCAACAGCAACGGTCTGAGACCCTTCTCTCTTCCGTTCTCTCTTCCGTACTCTCTGCCCAACGCGAGCAGTCCGAAGTTTTACAACTTACCCTACAAAAGAGCTTCGAAATCCTGGGTAACCGAATCGCAGATGCCAGGCCCTCTCCTATTCCTACTCCACGCAGGCTCTCTTTAGTACGGGACCGTTTGGACCAAGTCCCCGCAGTAGAACATGGGTCTGTACAAATTCATGGGGGAAGACCTTCCCCTACTTCAGACGATCAACCCTTGAGTCTTGAAAATCCGAGTCCGTCACCCATACAAACTAATAATCAAAATAGTTTAGATGAAACTTTCCGCGAAAGCGTTCTAGCCGAATTAAAAAATTTACGGTCCGATTTTGCCTTCCGCGCCGAGAGTGGTCGCGAAATTCATGAAATTCCGGTCATAAATAATCTCAATAACGATTTGCAGAGAATTATACGTGAACCTCAACAGAATAGAAATATTACAGTTCCAACTTATGACGGCTCAACTCCTTGGACCGAATATGAGTGTCAATTTAGACTTTGTGCCGAATTAAACGATTGGGGTCCAATCGCTAAAGCTTCTAATCTTGCTATAAACCTCAGAGACCCTGCTCTGTCTGTTCTAACCACTCTATCAGAAACAGAAATCAGAGATTACAATAAACTAAGCGAATCCTTAAAACTTCGCTACGGAAACGATCATTTAAAGAAATTGCATTTAACACAATTAGAGAATAGAAGGCATATAAAAGGTGAGAGTCTCGTCGCTCTTGGTCATGAGATAGAGCGAATGACCAGGTTGGCTTTACCTACCTGCGACGATGAAACGAGGGATCAAATAGGTAAAACTCGTTTCATCAATGCAATTTTTGATTCTGAATTAAAACATGCCTTGAG
Source organism: Tenthredo livida (assembly GCA_963992785.1). Taxonomy (NCBI): domain Eukaryota; kingdom Metazoa; phylum Arthropoda; class Insecta; order Hymenoptera; family Tenthredinidae; genus Tenthredo; species Tenthredo livida. The sequence continues at coordinate 9,003,057 of OZ023067.1, read as the reverse complement.
TTTGGCGGGACCCTCATCTCTCAGAGAAGCCATTGTGAGAGCTTTAGAAATTGACGCTCTCAACAAACAATATTTCGGAGTTGGTAAGGTCAGACAGGTGCAAACCTCGAATCAATCTGCTGAAAATAAAAATAATAATCAAAATAAAACCACTCCCTGGCAGCGACGCGATCAGAATAAGAATAAAGCGACAGGTTCCGCTGATTCACCGAAATTTTGTCGGTATTGCAAAAAGAACGGGCATTTGATCGAAGAGTGTTTTATTCTAAAACGGAAAAATGAACTCAACTCAGACAATTCAAAAAATAACTTCAATAGAAATTCAAACGCAGAATCTGACAATAAAGACTCATCAGACAGTTCCAATTCAACATCATGGAGGAACCGGGATTCCCCTTCCAATTATCAACCTACTAACTAATTTTAATTCAATTGCTAGTTTAAGCCACTAATACTTTACAAGATTTTCAGATTTTTCCTTTGAACGGATCTAGTATTCTGAGGTTGGAAATTGATATCACAAATCCATCCATCCTGGGCTCCTCTTTTCTGTTTGTCCAGTTCCTCTCAGATAAGATCGTTCTAATTTTATTAATTCATTTAATCTTGATTTTTTCAGACGAATATAATTAAATATCGCCTTAAGTCTTACTCTTTTCGAAAGGGATTTTGCATATTTTTACGCATAGATCTCACATTTGTCTTCCCATCTAGGTCGTTCATTAATTAACTCTTTGAAGAGGTTACGATCTTGGCGGATTTGGGATGAAGGATCATACTACTTCTCCTGAGCTCTTGTCCCATACGCCATCCTGTCGCCTCCTTTTTCCAGCACCTACTTTTCTCACCGCTCACCGCTCGCATCCTGAACTTACGATCTTCTGAGTTCTTCTTTCAATAAAGAAGAACACTTCAAAGAACATTTTTATATTAAAAAACTCACATTTTGATAGTTTTTAACGCTCGGCTATCTTCCCAAGGTCTTTTAGTGTGGTTTTTTCCCTTGGGGGATACGGTAAATGCCAGATAGTTAATGGGAAAGTGTCAATTCTTTAATTTATTTCCCACACAGACTTTCCCAAATAGAGCACCTACACACAATTTGGCTACTAGACATTTTAACTTTCTTTTTAGATTTCATTTTGGGTTTTGATTTTAATTTTGATTTTTTTACATTACATAACATTTACATTTTAAATAAATATTGTTACGGAGGCTGATACACCCCTCATTTGTAGTTCACATGGTCTAGTAGTCATCTTAAAGAAAAGATGTTAACATAAAGCATTTGTCTATCGATGTTCAATTATGATTCACTTTTTATAAACAAATAGTCTTGTTCAAGACCTTAACACGAACGCACGTTCTTTCAATACAACCTATATTTATCAAGATACCAATATTCGCATTATTCCGTGTATTCACTCTCTTAATAACATCTCAGAGACCCACTAAATAACTACGGACTATCTTAAAATTCAATTCCGTAACAATATGATATAAGTCACTTTTTGACAATAATTTATAGTTCGTAGGACCATAATTCCGTGGGTATTTTCAACTATAATTTATTCATGTCCCCTCCACACACCCTATTCTATGGTAGAATTATGGTTGAATCAAGAGTTGAAATCGAATATTTGTGTAGTTATTTTGACATAAAGTGTAATAGAAGAGTTTTTACTAAAACGATTGTCAGACTCACTGCTATCAAGAGACTCGGTAGAGTCTCGCGCCAAGTACATTAAAAAAAAATTTTTTTCAAGCGCGAGACTCCACGAGTCTATATACCCGAGAGGCAACTACCCTAACCTATAACGCGAACTAGTATCTTCGTTTTCTTCCACCTCACAACATACACGAATTAAAACTGATTTAATTTAGGATGCGGGCATGAAAAGCTTTCATTTGAGCCCTAGATCGATTCAAATCGGTGTCCGGAGTGCTGAGATATAATTAACTTCAGATTCTGATACCCCGTTTCCTCGTCCAATGTTTCTCTTTAGTGTTCTTCAGACCAAGATTCACATTCAAACCATTCCCATGCAATCACTAGACGGGAAAATCCACACAAAAGTTGTAGAGTGACGTCAGTACGAGATAGTTCCGACGTAGATAGCGCCAGTATCGCAGACAGAAACCGTCTCCTACATAGACATAGAGGATGGACTGCGCATTCCCTATACAGCCTATGGTAACGCCGAAAGTGAGAGAGAAGGGTAACACACGCGGCCAAATCTGTCTCTTTCTATGCATTTGACGTTGTTGGTTAGAAAGAAACAGATTTGGCCGCGTGTATATGCTGTCTCTTTCTACCGACCGAGCGATTTTCGGCCCGAATGCGCAGTCCATGCTCTATGTCTATGGTCTCCTACACTAGCAGACGCGTATTGTCATTTCATGTTTTTAAATCCCAATAATAAAGGAAATAAGAGAAATACGAGCGATGCTTAATACAAAATTTGAACGTACAAAAACTAGTGAATACCCACCGCAAGCCCCTCGGGTGCCAAAACCTTACGCCAAGTACATTAATGTGATAGTCACCAATAAAAATGTTTCGATGGGTTAATCTTAAATCCTACGATCTCGAGCTTTTGAGGTTATGCGAATCGGCTGACGTGTAAAATTCATGGTGATAAATAAAATAACAATTATAAACGGACAAGACTGTCAGATGAATATTAACTGATTTATGAATGCAATTATCAGAAGAAACGGTTTTTTCGGTTCAATTGTTTAGCAAGTTATCGCCTGAGGAAGTCTGACAAGAGAAAATCAAGAGAAAATGTTGAAGTAGAAAAATATGAGGATAGCATTATTCGATATAGGGAACGGCAAGGAGCCAGACCAATAAAGCCGAGTTCAAGCGTTGGATTGCAACGAATTTTACTTCAAGCTCCATGTTAAGCTTATCTCCGAAGGCTCGTCTGCTGAGACTCAAATTGCGAGTCAACGTTATACGTAGGATTCCGACGAGTCCTATAGTCTAACTCCGTATCATCTAGTCAAAATGAGATTTTCAGTCAACGTTGTTTGTTGGACTCCGATAGGCTTTATTCTACACTCCACGTCAACGTAGTGCCTTGACCTTCGGTGGAGATAATTTTTTAATCCATAATGTATATTAATAATTTAATGTCAAATTTCAATAAATTTGTTACATTTTGGTATGCAACCTGTGTCTATATGTTCGACTCTATTAAGCTTTCTCCAAATTAAGATTAGTGCTATCACGACAAATGGAATGAAATTACTTATTTATGGATTATTTAATTTTGTAGCGGGTCGCCATATAAGACGAGAGGATGATGAGAGAAAACGCTTGGGTTGCAAAGTATCAGGATAGTGTTATTTGATACGAGAAACGGCAAAAGTCAGACGAAGAGAGCAGAATGCGGGTGTTTGACTTCATAAATTTCCATTTTATGCTCTACGCTAGTCTTGCATGAATAGGCTCAATTCTAAATATTTTGATACCTTCTGTTCAGACCCGAATTGGAAGTTGACGTTATGAGTACGGGACGCGTACATGTTCTTTTTGCAGAGGACCTAGTTGCATTAAAAAAAAAACTACCTACGAATTGCAATACATACATCTGATATCCATACATATTTAGTCATGAGCAGCAACTATAACCCTGCGTGCAGGTAACTCCGTCATTGCCGGTCCCAGGCCCAGATGAGACAGGAGGAGGGCTGCACGCAGGGTTAGATGTTGTAGGTATAAAAAATTATTGTAGTGGAACAATTTGTAATCGCTATGAAAGTACATTACGCGTCACTCTACAAATTTGAGACTTGGGGAAAATTATGAGCACACGCGTGCTCGTTGCTGTTGACGTTTCTGCTTATCGAGGGACTTCGGGCGGTATGAAATAGCACAAAACAACCGAGCGAGCGTAGCGAGCGAGCACAAATATTAGGTGGTCAAGCAAAATTTCACAAAAAGTAGTGAAATCAACCCCAAAAAGCACCTTTGGTGCAAAAACCTTCCGCCAAGTCCATTAATGTGTAGATCACTCCACCAAAAAATAATCAAAGGTTGTGCTCGCTCACTCGATTGGTTGATGATTATCAACATACAAAAGCATTGAAATCAGATACAACTGCCAAGTACCTGTAGAATGATAAAAGTTTGGAATTGAAAAATTTGTTCAAACTAAATAACGTTGTACTCGTTCGCTCGCTGCGCTCGCTCACTCTATTGGCTTATGATTATGGGTTGAAAAAACAATTCGGATGAAGAGATTGAAGATGTCAACATTTATCTAAAAATATTCATAACGAAAAAATAATTTAAAAAAAATTAAAAAAAAAAATTTGGAGGTAGTGGTACTTGGGGGGCCTTTTGTAGAAAAAGAAATATAAAATATCGATCACGAACCATGATAATGTCATCTGATAGATATTCAAACATTGGCCCGCCAACGTACCACGGACTCCAAATTTTTTTTTTTAATTTTTTTTAAATTATTTTTTCGTTATGAATATTTTTAGATAAATGTTGACATCTTCAATCTCTTCATCCGAAATGTTTTTTCAACCCATAATCATAAGCCAATAGAGTGAGCGAGCGCAGCGAGCGAACGAGTACAACGTTATTTAGTTTGAACAAATTTTTCAATTCCAAACTTTTATCATTCTACAGGTACTTGGCAGTTGTATCTGATTTCAATGCTTTTGTATGTTGATAATCATCAACCAATCGAGTGAGCGAGCACAACCTTTGATTATTTTTTGGTGGAGTGATCTACACATTAATGGACTTGGCGGAAGGTTTTTGCACCAAAGGTGCTTTTTGGGGTTATATAGTTCACAGAACCGTTTAAGGATTGTGACTCCAACAATAAACGTATGGCAGCCTGATTCACAATTTATCTGGTGGAATTCACTATATTTTTAGTCATTCAGAATAACTTATTTCGTTTGGTTATTTCAATCACATATTTATAATAGCATCAACAAAAAAAAAAGTTGATTAAGACATAAATATGGTTAAGTGAACTAATAAAATTTAACTACACAAAATTTCACCATATACTAGATATTTTTCTCTCAGTGTGCGTGTGTATGACAGTCGTCTCTGTCTGAACCAAATAGATCATCCAGGAACGATGGGGGATGATGTGAGCGTGTCTACCATAGCACGTTCACACACACATGCAGAATGCCGACAATATCCGGAAATGATCGACATATGTCGAAAGTACAGGTGTGGCAGGGAGATCCGACTGTCGTCAGCGATACTCGGCCTCTATGCCCCAGGATCGCCGACTGATATAAACGTATCATAGATGTATCGATAAGTATTTTACTGTATAAGGTCCTGGGGACTGAGCTATTTTATTTAATTTATTCGCCATACCCTGTTTACATACACTGATAGTTATTGTCGGTCTGTATATTCTATTTTAATTGTATTTTTAAGACGCTTTTTTGACACATCAGTAAGAGGTGATAATTGCTTCAAAAATCGGCTATGCTGGATGAACTGGGTGTTCCCGAAGTAGGCGGTGTGATACGAATGGTGGAAGGCTGAGTGATATTATTTTCGGTAACGGCAGGTACTGGTTCCTGAGTGATATCTGTCATCGAAGCTGGGAAGAAGTCGATATCACTGAAAATATCGCGATTGGAAGGATAAATTCCTGTGCATTTAAATCCGTTTCAGGCTATTTCAAGTCGTGCTGCTTTAGCAAAGGCTGTATCTACAAGTGCAGCAATCTCGTAATCAGTGATCCTAGCCCCAGGATTTCGTCTCATTCATACCCCACTTGCTGAAGAAAATGCAGATTTGAAAGGCTTAAAGAATGTCCTATCTAGAGGTTGAAGCTTGTGCGTAGTGTGTGGTGGTGTACTGAGCATGTGAATATTATTTTGTTGAGCATATTCTATTACAGCCAAGTCTTTGGGACTAGAATGTCCATCTAAGATGAGGAGGACAGGATTTTCCTTTGAAGACTGCACATGGAGTTTGAAATGCTGTAACCACTTCAAAAATATATCACCATTCATCCACCCACTATCATTTGGGATTGCGATACTCTGAGGTGGAGCTGCTATCATCAAACAACCGTTTTTGTCCATTTTTTTCCTCGGAAAAACGAAAAGAGGGGGTACTAAATGACCAGTTACATTCATTGCAAACATTAATGTGATGTTGAGTCCTCTCTCTGCGGAGGTTAATTTGCCTACCTGTCTTTTTCCTTTGATTGACAGAACTTTATCATTTTTGTGCACATTTGATACCCCTGTTTCATCAGCATTATAAATTCTGGAGGCAGCAAATTTGTATTTTTCGAGAAGTAGATCCAGGTGATCATAAAAACAGTCAACTTGTGGCTTATCGAATCCAACAGCTCGCCCGATACTCGTTGACTCAGGAGTTCGTAGAACAATATCTGGATATTTCTTTGCAAAGCTGTAGAAGAAGTCTTTTCCTGCCATCCTTATATTTGTTAAATCGATGAGGAATTTTCAGATTTTCTGCTAATTGAAACGCCAGTTTCAAAAATTCAAATCTGGTCAACGGCATCAGACGATTATCGAGGTCTTTGAAATGGTTATTAAGTTGCATTCCATAGGTTTCGTCGAATGTGGGATCATAACGGCCTAGCTTCGGTTAAATACGAAACTCTCCGTCTCTATTCAGTGCTTTAACACGATCCTGAAGAGAGCTTCTTGGCACATAATATCTCTCAGCCGCTCATCGCACTGATAACTTACCTTCGTTTTCACATTTTATCGCTTCTTTCATTCTATTTTCATCCCACTTTCCTCTATTAGTGGTTCTTCCTTTAAATTTTGGCATACTTGTTCTATGAGTATAGAAATATATTTCAATCAATTCCTTTGAACAACGCTAAACAGTCAGTTTCTTATATTTAAAACATTCAGACTGTCCGGGGGTAACCGACAGAGAAGCATCCGGGGCTACCCGATAACCTTTTTTCCATATTTCTATTGATTATTATCAAATTACGAACATAATCAAATGAAAACTGTTATAAACGTAGAGTATATGTAATGGTTTATAATACAATAAATAAGTCTAGTATTAATACTCACGTTTCTTATACGAAAACCTTCTTTGAAGTCTGATGAGCACGAACGAAAAATCTCGGCCGTGACAAACTTAACAAATACATTGTACCCGGTCAGCGCTCATGCGAATACCGACTTAAATTCGTGTCTGCGCATTAAGGACATGTTCATACGTTTCGCTTTATTTAGGTTCGTTACTCTATCAATGCATACTTCAAGTGTCCGCGGATACCCACCGTCCGGGGGTACCCGAACTTCCCCTATTTCTTTTTTCTCTTATCATTATTCATCATTCTTTCCAGACGTTGCGCGATCAGCTAAGAGCACTCAAAGCCAATGCCACTGCAGTCAATAAAAGTTTAAGGAAGACTGGTAGTGGTCCTGCAGAGGATGTGGGGCTTACTCCTGAAGAGGAACAGACTCTTTCAGGCCTCGTACCGAAATTAACTGTCACCGGGAATGAGGAAATTGAGGAATCAGATGCTTTTTTTTCTGTGGGTATTTTCGAATATCCCATGGTATTGCAAACATCACTCCAAAAATGCGCCGTCGACTTATACGCGGCGTCGACTTAAATTCGGGATATGCTGTATTTAAGGCCCATCCCTAGTCGCCCACCTCATTTTGGTCGAAATGTGTCACATATTGATTATTATCCGAGCCCAGGCGTCGAAACTGAAAAAAAGAGATGCTTAGCGCAACTTCTATTTCGATTCCGAACACATACGTCCAAAAAAATGTTCGTTTCGTGCGAAAATAGAGTCTACAGATGGTTTTTACATTATCCGCCGAGGAAATCGAATTCGAATAATTTCGTCACAATGTAAAAATCATCTGTAGACTCTATTTTCGCACGAAACGAACATTTTTTTGAACGTATGTGTTCAGAATTGAACTAGAAGTTGCGCTAAGTATCTTTTTTTTGCAGTTTCGACGCCTGAGCTCTGATAATAATCGATATGTGACACATTTTGACCAAAAGGAGGTGGGCGACTAGGAATGGGCCTTAACAGATTGCAAATGAGATTTCATGCGAAATTATTGAACATTGTGATAAAATAGATATTCGAAGTTGTTGAAGCCATAGGTTTAGCGTGTGTGTCTGTGAGGCAAGAGAGAGTGCGAGCTTACCGACACAGGCGCACACAGCGCCTCTGGGTGTCAATAGCGAATCAGACAGGAAGAAGAACCTGATCTACCTGTTAGTTCTAAGTCAGTCATTGTAACAATAAGACATTATTTCCTAAAGCAATAAATACAAGTTATATTTCAATAGTAATTTGTTCTGTCCACTTAATTATTACCAATTCCTTGATCCTGCTACAACAGGTTATGGGCCCAGTTACCTTAACTGAGTAGAGGAACTGGTAATAAAGTGAGTGAACAAAAGAAAACAGCGTGGAACACGAGATCGTCGGGTGTTAGCCATCTTAGGCGCACGTTTTCTCGAAGCAACCGTTAAGTATACGCGAGTGTCGTGAATCAAAAATGTCTGACGAGATCTCCGCGGGGAATATAACCAAGTTCAACGGTACGAATTTTCAAGGGTGGAAATTCCAGATAAAAACATTATTTGTTACTCATGGTATAATAGATGTCGTGGATGGCAGGAGAACGATGCCGGTCGGACCCAGCGAAGAGGCAGCGAAGAAAGCGTGGGTGAAAGATAATGCGCGTGCGATGTTTCTCATATCATCATCGTTAGAGTACGAACAACTCGAGCCGTTAATCGTGTGCGTGACGGCGAAAGATATGTGGGAAAAGAGGTCGCGAGTACACGAACAAAAGTCTGCGTCGGACAGATTAATGCTCACGCAAAAGTTTCACGAGTACCGAATGTCCTCGTCGGAATCGGTCGTGAATCACATAGCAAAAGTTCAGAACATGGCCGCACAATTGTGGGACGTGGGCGAGGGAGTATCTGACGTGACCTTTATTGCAAAAGTGTTAGCGAGTTTGTTGTCAAAGTACGCGGCGTTCTTGACGGCATGGGATAGTGTCGATCCTGAGCGGCAAACTATGGACAATAGGGTGGTTCAAAAGAGACCTAAGTTCTCAGATGTTGCTGCTCATTCGTGAATATGTTGTTTGTGATTTTTTAAAAATATTCCATTTTATGAGCTCTACAGGACAATATTTACTACTGCCTCATTGAAGTTGAAATTTCGAAATTTTGCCATTTTTGGCAATTTCAAAGTTCTCAGATCAAAGTGTTTATCCAGCTACCTCTAGCTTCTCATTCAATGAGCATTTTGGTTCAAGACAAGATTCGTACGATAATATTTAGTACTGCCTCGGAGACATTGAAGTTTTTTTCGAAATTTATCGTTTTTCTAGAGATTCGATCGCTGGGTGTTGTTCATGAGACAGTTCTTGCTTACCATTATAAGGAAGAAGTACAAGCAGTTTGGAGTCTGCGGGACCATTTTTACTACTGCCTCATTGAGGGCGATTTTCCTTCAAGTGAAATTAGCAACATGAGGCAGTAGTGAAAATGGTCCCGCAGACTGCAAACTGCTTCTACTTTTTCCTTATAATGGTAAGAAAAAACTGTCTCATGAACAACACCCGGCGATCGAATCTCTAGAAAAACGATAAATTTTGAAAAAACTCCAATGTCTCCGAGGCAGTACTAAATATTATCGTACGAATCTCGTCTTGAACCAAAATGCTCATTGAATGAGAAGCTAGAGGTAGCTGGATAAGCACTTTTATCTGAGAACTTTGAAATTGCCAAAAATGGCAAAATTTCGAAATTTCAACTTCAATGAGGCAGTAGTAAATATTGTCCTATGGAGTTCCAAAAAATGGAATATTTTTCAAAAATCACAAACAACATATTCACGAATGAGCAGCAACATCTGAGAACATAGGACTTTTTTGAACCACCCTAATGGACAACCTACAAGAAAGGCTTATTCGCGAAGAAGCTAGGTTAACTTCCAGTGACGAATCTGCGGGGGCTTTTTTAGCGTTCAAAAGGAACGTTAATGCTGGAAAAGTGGAACAATCGAGTATGAAAGCTGAGAAAAAATCGCAGAAGCCGAGAGATCGGAAAGATGCCTTGTGTTTCAAGTGTAAACAAAAGGGGCATTACGCGCGCGAGTGTAAACAAAAGAGACGAGAAAAAAATTCAAAAGAAGGAAGCGAGTCTCAGGAGTCACGTGACTGCGCATTCGTGGCTGAAAACTCAAGCAGAGAATCAGAAAGTGTCGGTAAAAAGGAAAGCCTGAAGCCACCGGATGGTATCATAAAGTCTCTGCTGGAAGCTGATCAGAAGGATGTCTGGATTACCGACAGCGGGGCGTCAAGGAATATCACCTACAGGCGTGAATGGTTCTCTGATTTTCGGAGCTTGAGTGATGACAGTGTGATATGACAGTGTGATATCACAGTGTGATAACAAGTCATGCGAAGTTACCGGTGAAGGAACAATTCCAATAGAGAAGTTTGTTAATGGAGCGTGGCATAAAGCACGCATTGAAAACGTTCTATATGTGCCAAAAATCAAAAAGAATTTATTCTCAGTTGGCGTTGTCACGACAAACGGTCGCGAAGTCGTGTTGAAAAACGAATGTGTAAAAATTACGGACGGAAACAAAGTGCTTGCTTCGGGAGTGAAACAAAACAACGAAATATATCGAATGCTATTCCCGGCTGACAGTGCGAGATGTGCTAACGAAGCAAGTGTATCGACGGCGAATTTACAAGTGTAGCACGAGAGACTCGGACACATAAACAGTCGTACAGTGAGTGAGTAAGTAAATAAAGGCCTAGTGACCGGAGTAGAGTTGTTGAAAAAGAGTGAATTGTTCTGCGATTCATGTCAGATCGGAAAATCACACAGACAACCGTTTCGAAAGTGTCGTGAACGTGAAGTAACTGTACCGGGCGAAGTGATGCACACATACATGTGTGGTCCAATGACGGTGAAAACCCCTGGGGGAGCTAAGTACTTGTTAACATTCAAAGACGATGCAACGAGTTTCCGGTATATTTATTTTTTGAAACATAAGAGTGATGTGTACGACAAGTTCAAAGTGTTTGACAAGTTGGTCGAGAACAAGTTTGGCCAGACAATGAGAGTTTTTCGATCGGATAACGGTCTCGAATTTCGTAACAAAAATATGGACAGTTATCTAGAGTCTCGTGGCATACAGCGAGAAAACAGTGCGCCGTACACACCCGAACAAAACGAGAAGGCAGAACACGATAATCCCACAATCATTGAAAGTGCAAGGACAATGATCCACGCGAGAGAGTCCGCCGCTTACCTTGTGGGCAGAAGCAGCGAACACCGCGGTGTACTTGATGAATCGATCAGGGTCGACGAGTGTACGAGAAGGTAAGACGCCGTACGCACTGTGGTTCGGGAAGAAGCCTAATCTTCAGCATCTGCGAATATTTGGGTCAGAGGCTTATGAGCATGTACCCAAGCAGCTAACGACAAAGTTTGACGTACGAGCTAAAAAGAAGATACTTGTCGGGTATGACAACGAATCTTCGAATTATCGTCTATACCAGGGGTCGGCACACTCATTAGGCCAAGGAGCCAAAGCCGTAAATCCACTTAACCCATTCACCGGCACTAATCCTTTCAACGCCGTTTCTAGGAATTTGGCAGGTATGGGTGGGGATATGCAGGTATGAAAAGACTTGCAGTTTTTGCCGTTCCAAATAGACCGCACACCCCTTAGTTCCTTTTATTTCTCCTGAACGCTGCCCCTACCATCGAACTTTCAGGTAAGGACAACTGACCGTTCTCAGGTAGACCGAGGGGACTTACGGCCGTAGTAATTGACACTTAGAGCCAGGTTGGCGCATTGCGCCAAGCCTGCCGACCTCTGGTCTATACGATCCAGTGTCAAGAAAAGTAACGGTGTCTCGCGACGTAGTAGTCAGAGAGAATCAAAGAGACAAAGGTGCCAACAAACGAAGAAGTAAGCGATGTGACAATTTTACCTAGGGATGAACGAGAAGTTCAACAGAGAGACGACGACAGCGAAGATGAAGAAGACGAATAAGTGTTTTTGCCAGCTGAAGAAGACGAGCAAAATCTTGTTGTACAAGCGGCACCTAATGCAGGTCCGTGTCTGAGGAACAGAGAAGGATTACAGCGTCCCATTTGATATCGAATGAATGTGGCTGCATTCAATGTTCCAGAGTCGTACGAAGAGGCAATGAAAAGTCGAGAAGCATCGGAGTGGATTGCAGCGATTGACAGTGATAGTCCGGGAGCCAGCGACAGATTTTTGTCAGTCATTTCCTCTCAGCCGATAATTCGTGAGATGATTGAGATAGTTGTGTCTTGAACCCTAACGGTCGTCAGCTGCGGCACCGTGGGTGGGTTGGGCGATGCCCGCCGCCCAAACACGTGAAAAAAAAATTTGTTTTCAATGATTTCCTCCCGGTTGAAAATTTGTGAGATAATAGTTGGCATGATACTTATTTGAAAGAAGAAAGTCAGCTGGCTATAACACGGTGGATTATACGTCAGCTGCTCATAAGAACATGTAAAAAAAAAAAAAAAATTCAATGATTTCCTCCCGGTTGAAAATTTGACAGATGAGGTTTTACATGCTACGTTGAATAAAAAAAGAAGTCAGCTGGCTGTATATCGGTGGAAAGATCGTCAGCTGACGCAGCAAAAGTGTCGCGCGGAAAGATAGTGTGAGCGCCGCTCGCCTATTTAAGTACACCAGCTGACGGGTTTTCCCCCGGCATACAGCCAGCTGATTTTTTTTATTATTTCAAGAATTATGTCTACTATTCTTTGACAAATTTTCAACCGGGAGGAAATAACGTATATATACTTACAGTTATTCGACACAATGCTCCTTGCACGAGAGTTGCAAACGTATAAAATAATCAAGAAATGAAAATTAAATATAAATATACCAATATTTTTGTTTCATTTACATTGAATAAGAATGATTAACATTATTGCATACTATTATATGTGAAAAATTAGATTCTTTCAATTTTGATGTACACCAAGTATTAAATTTCATCTTCACTCTGGCTTGTGGCACTGACATCGTTATCCGAATCACTTTCTGAGTCGTTATCGAAAACGTCTGCCATCAGGTTTTCATCATCGTCATCATCACCATCATTATCATCTGTGAAACGATAAATATAAACAAAAAAATTAGGTATATGTTAACATAATATAAACAGTATGAATAAAATTTGAAACATTTGTATACCTTTTTCGGGTTGAATTGTTATCTCAGTAATAGTCGTTGGTAAGTTGCTTCCAGTAAACCACGTAAAGCCGAACTTTCCGTCAACTTCTACCCAGCCATAGTCTTAAGGAGTCTCGGTGGTGGGAAGTTTCAGATGTGCATGCGTCCAAATTTATTATATGAAACATGCTCTTAAGAAATGTTGATACAATTCCGCTTTGCATGGTGGTAGGGCTGAGCCATCAATGCTTTTTTTGGGCAAGCGAAAAACGTCGTCATTCTCGAGTAATTTGTAGGTTTTTTGAAACATCGCTAGCCTTGCCTCATTAATGCTTTGCATTTGCTTAAAACCATACATGTGGCAAACAAACTATGCAATCTTGGCAAAAATATCTTCCTTGTCGTCGGATGGCGTTGACATCTGGACGAAACTTTCGATAAAGTCAGCAGATTTCCGCATGACAGAAAATGGGCGGTTTTTGCATTTTCTAAAAAAGGCCGGGTTAAAATCACACCCTGTGAACGCGTGAAAGGCTGGTAGTGCTGCGCTCACATTACTTCCGAGAGCTTCGTACAATTTTGTGACGTTAATGAATCGTTGATGGTTTCCCACACCAACTTCCATGCAGACTTGAATATTTTTTGAAATTTGACTCATATTAGCCAACATTATAATCAATACATCAGTATCAGAACAACGAATCGTTACATTTGCATCGAAATCTAGTTGGCAAATGTGAAAGATCATTTTTGTGTCGGCTTCTTCATGAGCAGGACACGTGAGTGCCTGCTCAAAACTTCTTATAACTTTGTCGTCGCTGACAACATACTTGAAACAAGATTCCGAATTCACATAAATTACTTTGTTATTAATAAACGGTGTCATGTAATCTTCCGCCCAATTGTCAATAAAGAAGTTTACAAGCGCTTCTTTAAAATTAATATTTTTCAACTCGATTGACAAGTCTTTTTTTCGCACTTGATCAGGACCATCGATATGAAAGTTTGCTTGTTCCATACCTCGAAGCTTGTGTTAAGTATCTTTAATCGATGGAAAAATGTATCGATCAAAAGCAATGACGATGGTTTTCGCTCTATTCGTACATATTGTCTGCAGCATCATCTTTGAAATATTACCAAAAGTAATTGGCACATCTTTCATCAAATGTAGCATGAAAAATCCATCGTATATCATGACATCCGTTACCTGAGGTGGCTCAGACTCCACTTCTCTTTCTAGTAACTTCATCAGTGTTGATTTATCTGTTTTGCAGATGGAACCATCGAGGTGACACATAGATAGCGGTAGCGGCGTTAATGGATACGTAAGAATCTTGCCTATGTCGAGTTGTTTTTCAAGCGATATGTGAAGCAGCTGACCAAATAAGTCGCGCTGCATTCGCAGTTCCATCTCCTTTCCGGCAATCGAAATTTTCTTCTTGCTAACAGTATCCGCGAAAGTATAGTACTTTGTCCGCGGAATAGCCTGCTCGAACCTATTTGGGTCGTTTACGCTCATTTGGATAAAATTTTCTCGTTGTTGATTTCCATTTTCTTCAACATTAAGCAAGAAATTCGTTACATTTTCAGGCGCTGCTTCGCCTGTGGAAATGTTATATAAGGATTCTTTATCCAAATTGTTTGCAAACGGATTGATATTACGCTTTATTCCATCAATTGATGCCTGGAGCTGTGCTGTGTCTTTTTTTATACGGCTTTTTTTTAAGTTCTGCTGTTACATCTTGCTTTCTCCTCAGCCCTGTTTCCTCCAGCGTATGGCTTATAATAGTTGATCGAATTGTATGGCTCCGGCACCATCGCTGTCTAGCTGATATTGAACTAGTAATGTGCGAAATTCCAGTAAGCTTATTCGCAGCATCACGATTAATAGTTTGCTCGAGAGTGAGATCAACCGGTTGTTTAGAGAAAGATTTCGGCGTTCTCTTAATGCCGAATGACCCGTTTTCAAACTGCTGACGTAATCCTGGATGCGACTCGTCAACTTTTAGTAAATCATCGTGGTATTTTACTAAATACCGCCAATAATTCGGTTGATTAAATGCAAAAAACAAATTATTAATTTTCGGTAAAACGAATTCAAATATTTCGAAATTACCCGTGCGGATGCTCGTATTCAGCAATAAGTAATAATCGATTACTTTAACGTACAGCATGTAATACTGTGCTGTCTTATCGTGCTTGCCTTCCAATGTTTCTTTTTTGAACTCTTCGTATTTTTGAAGTAAATTCAATAATTCAAGTTGCTCGAATGCTGGTTCAGATGATTTTGTTTTTCCAAATTGTATCAAACCCATTTTCATTGCATTACTTAATTCAATTTCTTCTTGTTTGGCGAAGTTTGTAAAATGCAATATTTGACACGCCAATGCTACCATTGGGTGCAAGCGCTTGCACCTATTAAAATGTTTGCCAGCAATAAAGCCATTCACCGATCCGTTGGCGAGCAGCTCTGCATTCACCATGATGTTCATTATGTCGCAATTGTCAATAAATTTACCCACTGCCTTAAAGTAAGCCAGCATAATGTGGAATGAACCAAGGTGGATGAATAAATTGTCAAACTTTCCCTTATCTGTACTTTGGATCTGCAGAGCAATTTTTGCAATTGCAAGGTTGTATGTGGCTTCGATGTAATCTTGTCTACACTCACTAGCCACCTTTTGACTTTGTAGCATGGTTTCCATTACGACAGCTTTATTCGTTGGTGAAGCATTTATTGTTGTTAAATAACAAAGAATTTGCTTCGAAGATGTATCTTCATACAACAAACTATTGAAACCGACCCACATCGGAGTACCTGCATTGTTCAAAAAGTGCGAAAGCATCCAGGCAAAACTAATATGCTGCACTGATTTGAGATGTGGAATGCTTGAGCGCAATGGTGATTCGAGTGGCAGCATACTTTCAATAAGACGCGGTCGTTTTGTGTATGGCTGCAGTTCGTGCGTGATGATATCAAAACTTCGCCTATGCTTTCGCAATTGCGATTCTGAGACGTCAACGTTGCTGACACCAACGTTTACCTCAGTATTTTCATGATTAGCAGCTTCCTCGCTTGTAACGTCATCTCGGCTTTCCGGACGGTAGCTAACGTCATTATCGTTGGTTTCACAGCTTAATTCGTTGTCACTCTGAAAAATTATGCTGACGGTATCATGAAGCGTGTCCTTGCGTGTCCGAATTCACCTACGCAGTTTGGATGATAAGTATGACTGCGATTTTGTCGCATTGGATCAACACATGATCTACAGTCAGGTACCCAGTATCAATAATGGTCCATGGTTGCAAGAGTTGAAGAAGCAGAACATCCATCTGTCGGATGTGGGGTATGCTGAACATCCCATCGCCATTTTGATAGGCGCTGACGTCATGGGAAAGCTCCTTACAGAGGTTCAATTGGACTTAGAGTGTGGTCCGACAGCGGTGCAAACTCTATTAGGTTGGACATTGATAGGAAAAAAACCTACGAAACCACATATACATAGTGATGCTGCTCTGATAGTAACCACCTTGTTCACCGAAGAAGCTGATGTGTCAGATCTATGGAGATTGGATGCCCTGGGAATCAATGACCCAGAACAGAAAAAATCGAATGAGGTACATCAACAAGAAGTCAACGAGAAGTTTCGTCAGACAGTAGGCATCACCCAAGAAGCTCGATATGAAGTGTGCGTACCATGGAAAGAGAATCACCCACCCCTACTGGACAACAAATCGAGCATGCTAAGAAAACTGCAGTCAACGAGGCGAAACCTACGAGTAGAAAATCTGTTCGACGTCTACGATAGAATATTACAAGAATGGATATGCGAAGGCATAGTTGAGATCGTACCAAAGGATGAGATACATAAAGATGGTCGTTACTTACCCCATCGGCATGTCTTGAAACAAAATAGTACAACGCCTGTGAGACCTGTTTTCGATGCTTCGGCCAGAACACCCAATTCACCATCACTGAACCAATGTTTGGAGACTGGACCCAACCTTATAGAACTAATCCCAGCCATACTCTTGAGATGCCGTGGAAAACCTATGGGCGTGTCCTCCGACATAAAAAAAGGCATTCTTACAGATCAGCATTGCTCGGGAAGACAGAGATGCTTTGAGATTCCTTTGGTGGAATAAAGGTAGACGATGACACGTACAGGCGTTACGACATACACCAGTTGTATTTGGAGTGTCAAGTGCCCATACCTGTTGGGTGCAACCATCGGAATGCATCTTCAACGTGCTCTGGAAGGCGCAGGGACACCGAGACAAGAGGCTTTCATCCGGCAGTTGATGAAGTCGTTTCCCGAGTCGAAATTTCAGCCCTCCTTTGAATCCACTAGAACCTATTTTTCTTTGTAATGCACGAGCCGCCACCCTCCGTTGAACCTACTAGGCCCTATTTGCAGAATTCAGTGCTGTCGGTGAACCTCCTTTCGCTCTACTTCACCCTCCAATGACCCTCCTAGACCTCTTTTAGATCGCAAATATCTCGCGGACATGAACCTACGTAGCCTCATTTGAATCCGAAGATCCCTGTCTTCACCCTACGTAGCCTCCTTTGGATCTAAAGACTCCTACTCTGACCCTCCATAGCCTACTTTGGATCCAATGCTGGCCAAGAACAAGCAGGATCAAAAACTTTGGATCCAAAGGAGGCTATGTAGGGTCAAGGCAGGAGACTGGATTCAAAGGAGGTTACGTAGGGTCAAGGCAGTAATCTGGATTCTGGGATATGTTTTTTTTGAAACTCCGCTACTTTCAACTTCGGGTCTTAGTTTATTACATCCATAACTCTGTAGTTTAAACAAAAATACGTTATCCCCAGATATTTATGATAACGCATATCTCGCCAAATTTAAGTGCAACGGAACCTCGTAAGCGTGCGCTCAACGCTAAAGCCTTGACAACACAAAGGCCCTTATCAGGATCAGTTGTGGATTCCACAATAATAGATCTCTATGTCATTGGTCGATCGGTTTACCGGATTTGTAAAATATGGAATATATAGTTAGACTAGGGTGGCCTTCAAGAATGAAAATTTTTTTAACCCCCCCTAAAAAGTTTCCTTCTTGTGTAAAAAAACGAGGAAAATTTGTTTTTTGCTGAAAAGATGAAAAGAACATGTGCCGCAGACGATCAAAGTTTCTGTTTCAGGGAATCTGCAGTTTTTTGGAAATGTGTCACAAAATATGCAGATTTGACAACAAAAAATAAAAAAAAAATTTGAAACAATTGAATTTTTTTTCTACGGTCTTCTGTCAAATCTGCATATTTTGTGACACATTTTTGAAAAACTACAAATTCACCACAACACAAACTTTGATCGTCTGCCGGCACGTGTTTTTTTTTCATGTTTTTAACGAAAAACAAATATCCCTCATGTTTTTACACAAAAAAGGAAACTTTTTGGGGGGCGTATCAAAAAATTCAATTTTTGAAGGCGACCCTAAAGTACACCGTTAGAAAACAAAAATGTTCTAGGAGGTCCACTAAAATTTTGAGGGTAATTTCAACACTATTTCAAAATAAACAAAAAAATTGTAGTGAACCACCTGGACCTTTTTTTCTAACAAAATGTCATATTTCATTCGGATAAACAGATAACCGCGTAAACGGAAGATCCATGGTATAATATTTAGTGATTATTCGTAATACTAATAATATATTATGCAAGGACTTCAATCTAGTTCTGCAAATGTCAAATTTCGATGACATTGAAATATTTCGAGTAATAACTTGACACTTTGATGGGCCCCCCAAAGTAGAAGAGTATTGAGTCTTATGCTATATGATAGCTTAGCGTAGTGGTTAGGGCGTGCGACTAGTAACCGAGCGGACGTGGGTTCAAATCCCGGCGGGGACGAAAAATGCGGCGATAATCTCAGTGCGGTATAATGCGATTTTCTCAACATAATAATGCGTAGGTTGGGTCATCTGACGATAATATCTGTCATATTTCGTTTTTTTCTTTTTTTTTCGACTATTATTAATTATTAATTGTCTGGCTAGGCACTGGTTAATATGAGTTGTAACATTGCATGTTACGACAGGCTCCTCACCCCTTAAACGACCTTAGCGGAGTGGATGAAAATGAGAGAATGAGTAGATAGACCCCGAGGTCCGATAGAAATTCCGAGAGGCGACCGTGACCGACTAAAGACTGTTGAGCATATTATTTATTCTTTTGTTTTGTTTTACGACTTTTCTCTAACATGTGGGAGACGAGGCCCAGCCGACGGCTAAGATACTGTGACAGAGACACACCACTACCGACGCAAGACGTTCCAGTATCGACTGTTTGGATCCTACTCGACGAACGCCACCCAAAAGCTTCGGTGGATAGTTAGTGGCCACGCTACCTCCTGCTAGTAATCTAGAGGACACGGGGGAGTGCCAAGGGCATTCTACAACGGGGGATATCGGTGGTGGAAGAGATTCCCGCCACCAGGAAGAGCCTGCATCCCGTGAGCCTCCGACGTAGCAAGCTAAAATCATCGTGGCGAACTTTGAATTACGCGCGTGGCGACCACCGGTCGCCATGCTTAAGGGATCCTTCGGTCGATACGAAAATCGATATTTGGCCGTAACACGAGGGCGCTGATTACCGGCGCCATGCGGTCTAGTCACTCTGCGTTAGACTAGCGTCATAAGCACTCGTGTGTTTGCGTACTGACACCCGTTTCGTAAAGTATCTTTTTGCATTTTGAGCCCCGTGGGCAGTTTAGTTCTTTTGTTTTATCGTGGGAGTGTCTGAGGAGAGTGCACGATCACCTTCGAGGGTGTTTTGTCGAGTAGACGATGGACTTTAGCCAGGAGAAGGCTTCCTTTCTCAGGTGGCTGGAAGACGGTAAGCGTTAGCCATTCTTACCCAGGATAATTTGAATTCGGCAACGGCCGTCAGCCATATTGCCTTTGAGCAGCCACGAGGCTAATTAATATTTTTGGAATTGAATTAAACCGATCTCCGAAGGGTAGGCCGTCACCAGTGTCCCCGTGTATTAGAGAATATCGTTCGAGTCATTATTTTGTAGAGAAATATCGAGTATTATAGTCTGTTAAGTTCGGGTTTGATATCTGTCGTACACGAGTGCGACAGAGATAGTCGTAGTCAGTCACTGTCGCTCTCTCTTCCTCCCGTGGGGAGAGACATAGCTATTCGTTATTTGGACTTCGAGTCTTTGTTTTTCGGGTTCGAGTCAATAAAGAATTCTATTTAATTATTAGTCGCGTTATTCGCAGAGTTAGGTTAAGTTAGTCTAAGTGAGATCTGTAAATATTACTTCGTAGATCAATTTCATTTTTCTAGTCGCTATTAAGAACAGAAGGCTCACTCATTGTAAATATTCGCCTGTTAATTAGTTGTAAGTCCTCCTCGTGGAGTCTATTTAGCGTTCTAGTTGAAATATTGTCTCACGAGGACCGAGTTTGTCGAGTTATTTAATTATTTTGCATGATTTTCCTTGTTATTGCTCTCCCACGTGGAAGCTAGTAGTTTATTAGATATTGTAAAGCTCGTCAAACGTGGCCGGGTCACTTTTACACGACCTGTGGCCGTTCTTTCTACGAGGGAATTTATTCCCGATTGTTAAAATTATTATTTCTATTTCTTTTCTATTTTGTTGAATAAATTCTATTTTTTTTTATTGTCAAATTCAAACGCTCGAGTCGTTATTTAACGTCCCGCTAATCCTTCAATTAATCCTGACCCCTCTCCGCGGTACTGTAGCTAGCCGACGCTTTACGTACCCGTAGGTTATCTTTTGTTTATATTTTTGAACGTGGCGGTTATCCGCCTGGCGCCCAGCATTATTTTTCAGGTAATTAACTTTGGCCAATTGTCGAGTGGACGGCTCTCGGAGGCTAGCATCCGGTCTAGTTCGAGGGCTAAATAAAATCCACGTCACAGAGTTTAACCGGCCCGGCCGTCGCTAGCGCCCGGCTGGAATTTTACTAGATAAGGAGGGTCTGTAGGGTCTACGCGAGATTCGATTTAGGCCGAAAGGAGGGTCTGTAGGCCCTACGTGTGGTTCGGTTCAGGCCGAAAGGAGGGTCTGTGGGGTCTACGAGATTCGATTCAGGCCGAAAGGAGGGTCTGTAGGGTCGATACGAGATTCGATTTAGGCCGAAAGGAGGGTCTGTAGGGTCTACGAGATTCGATTTAGGCCGAAAGGAGGGTCTGTAGGGCTTGTGAGACATCTGGAATAGGCCCAAAGGAGGGTTCGGAGGTTTTATTTGTACCCTCCACAACCTCCTTTGAATCCAAATGTTCAGTTTCTGCCACTTTCGGAGGTTCAAGTGGAGTCTGATATGAAACGTACCGTATACGTCGTAACCTCCTTTGACTCCTCGATACTCCCAAGATTGGACAGACTCTCGACGAGACTACGAGGTTGAAAGGAGGTTCAAAGCAGGCCTAAAATTTCGACTCGGGTTTACGTCGACAACTCCGTCACCAGCGTGGAAGACCTGTCGGAATTAACTCATTTTCGAGAGACAGCTACAGCCCTTATGGCTACGGCGAAATTTCACCTACGTGGATGGGAACATACTGGCCAGGCTGAGGGGGTCTCCAACGATGAGACATCGATTCTCGGTTTAACTTGGAACAAACAAGACGATACTCTAATGTTGAACCGGACGGCCTTAGAAGAAGAACCACCGGTGTACGTCACAAATAGAACGATACTGTCAGCAGCATAGAAAATATACGACCCGATAGGAATTGTGTGTCCGGTAATGTTGAGCCCCAAACTTTTGCTACAAGGAATTTGGATGCCAGCGCTAGATTGGAACACTGCAGTGAATGACCAGACGAAGGAGACATTTGTTGGGTGGTTCAACGAACTACGGCGACTGAAAGAAATCCAGATTCCACGATGGATGTTCGGTGAAGTCAGGAACAAAGATTCATTGACGTTCCATGTTTTTGTGGACGCAAGTCAGCCTGCATATGCTGCGGTGATCTGCGCTAGGACAGAAACAGCAAATAATGTAAAGATCCAATTGGTTCAAGCCAAGACACGGGTGGCACCTACCAACAAGACGACAATCCCTCGATTGGAACTTCTAGCTGCAACGGTGGGAGCACGACTGATGAATTCTACGAGTCAAACTTTGAAATACGACGACTACGGCGTCTACTATTGGAGCGACTCGACCACGGTCTTGACTTGGATTCATCGAGAGAACCAATGGGCCACATTTGTCTGAAATCGAATCCAAGAAATCAGACAGCTGACTGACCCTCAACAATGGCGACATGTACCAGGGGTGTTGAACCCTGCCGATCTACCCTACAGAGGTTGCACTGCTAAACAATTAATTGCATCAAGATGGTGGGAGGGTCCAGAGTGGCTTAAAGCCACACCTGAACACTGGCCGTCGGAAAAATACGTGACAGAAGAGGAAGAGGTTGTTAGAGAAACGAAGAAGACTAGGAAAACTGCGAGGATTGGTGACACAAATAGTGAAGATGTCGCGATGAGTAACATATGTGAAGATGACCAACCTTGGCACACACAATATTTCTCGAAATATTCAGAATATTCGCAAATACTCCGAATCACTGGATGGATTTATCGTTTCATCAACAACAGTCGTCGTCCCACGTCGATTCGTCAATCTGGAGATCTCACGAGTAAATAACTGGTTGAGTCAGAGAACAATATACTGATGATTGCCCAAGGAGATTCTTTCAAAGGAAGCGAAGATCCAAGACTCAGTACTTTGAATGCGTTCACCGACAAGAAAGGAGTCATCAAGCTGAACACGCTAGCTTCAAATCGAAAGGATAAACACGACTTTAGATATCCTATTGTTTTGGATCCCAGACATTCAGTGGTTCTGAAATTGATCAGACATGAGCACCTACGGAAGAGACATGCCGCCATACATATTCTGCTGAACAGCTTACGCGAACGATACTGGATACTTTCAGGCAGAAAGACGGTCCGCTCCATCGTAAACAAGTGCGTCATCTGCAAAAGATACAGGACTACCAGACTAGAAGCTATTCCTGCAGTCCTGCCTGAAGATCGAGTCCGAGATGCTGCCACATTCGAAATTACTGGAGTAGATTTCGCAGGACCGGTGTACTTGAAGGACGAAAGGAAAGCCTGGATATGTTTGTTTACGTGTGCAGTCTATCGGGCGATCCACCTGGAATTGGTTACATCCTTGTCTACTGAAGCCTTTTTAGAAGCATTGAGACGATTCATAGCTCGTCGGGGTCGACCTGCTAAAATCTACAGTGATAATGACACGAATTTCGTTGCCGCTAACAACCTGTTCCCGAAGCTGGATTGGAGTAAGATTCGTCGTTATAGCGCTGCGGAAAGGATCGAGTGGCGCTTCAACCCCCCGCTAGCATCGTGGTGGGGAGGATGGTGGGAGCGACTTATCCGCATAGTAAAAGACATGTTGAAGAGAATCCTGAAAAGAGCCTGTGTAAGGTACGAGGAAATGTGTACTATATTGTGCGATTGTGAAGCTATCATCAACACTAGACCAATAACCTACCCGAGTGACGATGTGTCGCAACCGCTGCCATTGACCTCAGAGATGTTCTCACGGGACCTGCGAGAAAGCGGGGTGCCTGACCGTGATCAGATCCATCGACTTCAGAATAAAGGTGAATTACAAAAACGTTTATGCTATCGTCAGACGCTCAAGGAGAGTCTACGCAAACGTTTCCGATCAGAATATTTGGGACAGTTAACTCGACGAGTACACCCGAAGAAGGAGCATCGGTCTCTGCAAGTTGGTGACGTAGTTCTCGTCGGAAATGACTACCAGAAACGGCTTAACTGGCCGTTAGCTCTGGTCATCGAGTAGATCACCGGAAAAGATGGACATGTGCGAGTCGCTCGTGTTAAGTATAACTACTTAAATAATACTTTCACACGCCCCATCCAGAGACTGTACCCTTTGGAAATGTCTCAAGATACCTGCACAGCACAGATTTTACAACAAAAGACTGGTAAACGGAAACACGAAAGGAAGCAGAAAATTCCCGAAGGTACCTCCAAACCAGTCGATCTCACAAGAACACCAGAGCTTACGACTACCAGAACCCCCACGAAAAAAATATATATGCTAGGATATATGCATGGAATATATCCTAGCATATATGCTAGAATATATGCTAGGATATACTCAGATTTGCCCAAAGATATATCCTCGCATATATCGCACCCCTAGAACAATGTTGTAACATCTCAAAATAGTATATTGTGCATCTAGGGAAGAAAGTAGGTTTTTGCTCACGAGCGCGGAGCTTGCTGCTCGAGCCGACTTGCGCTCCCGAGGTGTGTCTCGGCCCGAGGCTCGCCTCGTCTCTCCCCCCTCCCGGCTCGGGCAGCAATTTGACACACCTCGGGAGCGCAAGTCGGCTCGGGCAGCAAGCTCCGCGCTCGTGAGCAAAAACTTCCTCCCGTAATGCACACGATATTTTTTTTTACACATGGATGGAAGGCCTTCAATTTGCTTGTACAGAGAATGAAAGAGTGCAAAGATCCAGGCAAAGCCGACTTTTGGCAGACCACTGTGCGTGGCGGCGGGGGCCAGGGGCGAAGCCCCTGGTGGGGTCGAGGGGCGAAGCCCCCGTCGAGGGGTTCGGGGGGGCGAAGCCCCCCCGACGAACCACAAAACTTGGAAACTCATTGATAAAAGAATAGAATTTATTTTAATTGTATTCATCACTTAGGAACATCAATTTATATATATTATAACATACTGTTTTTAGAAGTTTTCAATACATATATTTCTTATATTGTATCATTTTTTTTTGTAACATTCTTCTTCAGTTTCTATCAGTCATAAAAAAAATATTACTACGTATTTTTCTTTTCTTAGTTCTGCTCTCATCTTTATTATACTATCATAATAATATTGTCTTTTTTTTTGATACTGGAATCTTTTTATATTAGAGTTAACTTTATCACATACAACACTTTTATTCTTATGACTTTGAGTTTCTTATGGCTAAGTTTATCGCTAGAACACTATAATGATAATATTGCCTTTCTTTTATAACAGGATGTTTTTAAGAGATTTGACTTTATCACATTGAAGGACTTTGGTTTTTACTTTTTTTCTTTTCTTATTGCTATTCCTAGCATTATTATATAGGGTGAGTTTTCTGAAGTCCGACAAGGCGTCAGGCTTTCAAGCGGCATCTTGTTTCACTTCAGGAAACTTATCCCGTACAATATATGATTCCTTTGTACTTTTGATTAACTCAAGGGTTTTTTTTCTCATTAAAAGTGAAAGATTCTAGAGAGTTTATATGAAAATTGTAATTAACTATCCCTGGCGAGGAGTTTTCTTTAGTGTCTACCGAGTCGGTGGGTTTTGACGAAGTTTCGCCAACGTTTCCCTGCTTCAGCTCTTCTTCCTTTCTCTTCGGTAATGGAATATCATTGCGACTATATGTGGAGGCAATTGTTCTTCTTCACTATCACTGCTTGATGCCATTTTATTTTTGTTAATATCTTTTGATCAAGTTTTATTCTGTCAGATCCCGAATGAACCGTGCGTGAAACTCAACACCTGACAAATATTTTAGGTTATGTTCGGTGGATTCGAAACCGTTTCGACTGTACCGGCCGAGCCAGCAGAAGCAGAACACTAGTCTTACCTACCGGAAAGCCTTTCCTCCCCGGTCTTTTCTCACTACAGTCACTACTCCCGCTTGGAAAGTCTTTCTTCCCTAGGGAGGAAAGACTTTCTTCCCTAGGGAAGAAAGACTTTCCACACCCTTTCCTACCAAGGGACGCAAAACTTCTTTTTGCTCCCTCTCTACCGGGAGCGAAATAGGCCTTTCCGTTCATGTGTGAAAAAATAGTATATTACATATCTAGGGCAGTAAAATAAGGAAGGTCCCAGATCACATGTAATTGTCGTCCGAGGCGAAGCCGAGGTCGACAAACATGTGATCTGGGGCTTTCTTATTTACTGCCCGAGGAGTGTATACGATTTTTCGCATCGACGGAGCCGAAAAACGGGAACTTTGTTCCGCGCAGCGGGACGAAAGTTGTCGCTTTCGGCCCGGAGGTGAGAAAAATATATTTTCCTAACAGCGTGCGCAAAATTCGATTTTGCGCACGGGTTTGCGTGCGCAAAGTGCCTCAGTCCCGCATTGTTGAATTGGTAACGCCATCCAGTCGTGTAGGCTGCGACCGTAATTCTATTTAATAGTTAGTGTTATCACAGCGTGGAGTTTTGCTTCAGTTCATTTGTTGATTGTTGATAATAACCGTTCAAGTTGCTTAGCGACCTTGTATTTGACACCTGAAAACAGAGCATATGAGTACGCACCTCATTTGCGCTCGTCAACGCCAATATAGAAACTTACTTCTTAACCAAAAATTGAACTATATAATATATTTTCATAATTCATAGAAGTGATAGAAATGAACTCAGAAAGTGATAAAAGTGTCAGTGATTGTGACGATACAGTGCCATTGGAAATCCTCGAAGTGGCAAAGATTGTATCTCTAAATTTACTGCCAGACGCATCTCGAAAGAAATATACCAAAGCGTATAACGAATTTAAAAAGTGGCGCGTTTCCAAAAAAACTAAATCATTTTCGGAAGATGTTTTTCTCGCGTATTTTGCTGAACTTGCAGAAAATCTGGCATCACCAACTCTATGGTCACGCTATTCGATGTTGAACGCTACAATAAAAGCGTACGATAATATTAACATCAGCAAGTATAACAAGTTGGTTGCTTATTTGAAAAAACGAAATGTTGCACACAAATCCAAGAAGGCTCGAGTTTTTACGTCGACTGATATCTCCAACTTCTGCGATGATGCTCCAAATGATCGATTTCTAACAACGAAGGTAAATATGATAAATTCACGTGTATGTAGGTATACACACACGTACACCGCGGGACTTACGTTCTTAAACTTTTCTAGGTGGCCCTTATCATTGGAATTTCCGGTGCATGTAGACGTGAGGAATTGACTGCAATGACAGTAAAGGATATTGACGATCACAACACGTTCCTTCTGATTAGAGTACCGAAGACGAAAACTAAAATCGAACGATCTTTTACGGTTGTTGGGAAGTTCTACAACATGTGCAAGACGTACATGCAAAAACGATCAGATAATACCAAGACCGATCGATTCTTTATCTACTACAGAAATGGCAAATGTAGTCAACAACCGATCGGCGTTAATACATTCGGAAGTATGCCTAAACAGGTAGCAACATTTTTGAATTTGCCCAATCCGGAACTTTACACGGGTCACAGTTTCCGGCGGACATCTGCGACTCTGCTTGTTGATGCTGGAGCCGATATTACGACACTTAAACGGCATGGGGGCTGGAAATCTGATACAGTTGCGGAAGGTTATATTTAAAGTTCTCTGACGAACAAAAAAAAAATCGGCCAACAGATCATAAGTTCTATTACTTCGAACTCAGCAGAGCCAGTGCCAATTGCAAAAGAATCTTCAAACGAAAATGCTCATCAATCTTCTCGTAATGATTCTATCACAGATAACGCCTCAAACGCGATAAATTTGTCATCTACCTTGAATTTTGAGAAAAATCTTCCAATTAATTTTAATAATTGTACCGTGACAATTAATATGTATCCAAAAAATGATCCGAATTAAATATAGGTAACGATCGAAAATTATTCTTTAAATTATAATTTTCATTTCTCAATCCTAGTTAGAAGAAAAATAGAAAATTATACGAATGTAAAAGACGTTATATCAACATAAAGAATATATTATTTGTTTACTGTTTTTTAGTATTAGGAAAATATTCATTGACAAAAAAAAAACTAATGAATAAAGACTGTTGTATAAGTGTGATTTTATGATGATTGTGAACTTTTTTGATTTTCTAATGATTCTGAACATCTTTGGTTTTCTTATATTTCCGAAATTTCAATTTTTTTTTTTTTTTATGATTAATTATTCGTGTAGGCTACAGCCGTAATTCCATTGCTGAGCGACCTTGTATTTGGTTGTTTTTCATTGCTCTTGTGATCAAACTTTGCACAAAATTTTTTCTTCAATCATGCATTTTTAATTTATTTTTCTACACCTTTTCTACACCCCCTCGGCGGGGGCTTCGCCCCCTGCACCCCCACCAGGGGCTGCGCCCCTGGACCCCCCGTCACCCTATATCGCTTCATCCACCTTATGTGCGATGATTTAGATATACTTTTTCGTTTAATATTACATACGAGTTACCGATGTTGTCGAATTTTGCGCAGCTTGTTAGGAAAAATAGTATACGCAACACGTGCGCATAGGTGTCTCCCGCACTCGTATATTTTGTCGCCCTCGCTGCGCTCGGGCGACAAACCCGACTCGTGCGGGATTCACCTATTTTGCGCACTAGTTGCGTAATGTACTATTTTAGGGGATTTTCGTTCAAATGAATGTAAATGCTATTACATGAAGTCTTATAGCGATTTTGAAGAAACAAGATTTTTTTGAGATGTTACAGTGTGGTTTTAGGGGTACGATATGTCAAGATCATATATCCTGGTATATATTCTATCATATATCCTGGTATATATTCTAGTATATATCCTGGTATATATTCTAGTATATATCCTGGTATATATTCTAGCATATGTCCTGGTATATATTCTAGCATATATCCAGCTGGTATTGTAACGAGGCAGATTTGTTCAGCCTCGTAATTGAACCATCTCCTCTTCCTCAGACCGAAGTGACCACCTTAGTTAATAAACCGAATTCAAAGCGAGAAGTCCCAGCTCAAGTGCCCAAGGTCCATTGTAGTAATTATAAGTTCATGTACTAATACTTTTTCCCGTTCCCTACATCTTATATTCCCGTACCGTTCCTGCCGAAATCATCGAGGGAGATCATCCCTCAATCTCATCCGGCCTGGCAGGCCACCCGGCCTTCGAGTGATTAACCGGGGGACAAACGAGTCATCGTATCCCGAGATATGCCTGGAAGAGCGTTGCAATAAGAATCTGTCACATGGAGTAGCCCCTATCCTCCCTCTACCTGTCCCGCACCGGCTTGGTCCACCGGTCCAATATGCAGAATTCCGCCTTCCAGGATATCGAAACAATTAGAACACGACGAGACATCTAACAACCCCCTGGCGAAAGCTTAAAGTGCCAAAAGGCCCTGTCAGGCCCGCGACACAACCCGGCTGCAGAAGTCAACACGCCCATTAATTTTATGCGCAATACCCCCCTCACCCCCCCAAATAGCTTTTAGATAAAGACAGATCTAGACGCTTCACTTCTTGCTTGGAATCAGTTCGATACAGTCCTGTTTATTGAAAAACGATTTTAATTGTTTCTTTGTTCGAAGTTTATCGAATATTAACGTCTAAAGCCAATAAATATTAACGTCATAAACTTAGTTAGTGAGTGTTGTACCTTGTAAAAGGTAAGATTCCGACTTAAGACGACTCTTCGATTGATTATAGATTGATTAAAAAGAAATTCGTTTCTTCTTGCGTAGTTGGGTCAGGCCTCGAGGAGGGTGACGCCATTAACATATCATCGAATTGTCGTGCTTTAGTTTTGTTTAACCATTGATTATTGATTATATTATTGATTATTGATTATATTATTGATTATTGTATTCCCCCTGATATATGTTGTGCCTTATCGATTGATTTTTCGAGAAAATACCGTCTATAATTGCCATAGCATCAGTCATTGTCGCACCGTCCCTGTTTATCGTACCGTTATTCTTTATCGTGTTTTGATTATTTATCATATCGTCATTATTTATCGTATTTTTATTATTTATCGTCTAAACCTTGTTTATCGTGTCTTCATTATTTTTCGTTTAATTAATAGTTATCGTATCGTCAATTAGTTGTCTTAAATGGTGTGTTAAATATTTCCGTGTCTCTTTCCTTGATGATATTATTAATTGTAAATCGGAACTATCTATAATTGTTATTTATTAAACTCTCAGAAAAATATATCCCCGCGTGGAAAAATAAGTTCGTAGTCAAATACGACAAGTAATCTCGACGGCTTGTTGAGCCACGGATCTCTGGAAAAATCGGTCTACAGGCTGTAGGTTAGCTAATGTAAAATAATCCCTTTTCAGTAAACCCTTGTCGTTGAAGGTAGTCAGTAAACCCTTAATAAACCTTGAGTTGGTATGAGTATCGTTATTTCGAATTATTAATTGTATTAGATTCTCGCGTCCCCTTTGTGTTAATTTGTTGCGGCGTAGTTGCATGGCGTGCCTCGTGTAAAGTTGCCTTGGCCATCTTTGTACGAACTTGTTTGAATCTAGTCCCGACGCCTTGCACTTCCTATAAAGAGACGCCTGGCATGTACTATAGAAAATTCTGTAATACCGACTGGTCCCATTAGTTCTAAGAAGTCCCCAAACTATTGACTTTATAGATTTCCGATCCCCCTATGTTATCGACCTGTAAATTATGAACTAATATTTTAGTGAGATTGACTCCTACCGTACCATATTTGTTTTCTTCCTTTTATGTAAATTGTCCTACCTTATCTTCTTCTATATTACCTTATATTCTATATTGTTATCTGTCCTACTTTCCATTTGTGACCTAGTCAGTCAGCTGTTCCGAATTATTTTTGTTTGAATTGTTTAATTGTGTTAGCTCCGATCCAAGGTATCGGCTTAGATTGTTTTATTTGTTTTATCTTGTGTTTAATCATTCTTAATATTTATTGTTAATTATCGTTATTGGTTTCTTTGCGATTAAATCTATAAACCATAAAAAATTATAGAAGTCTACCCTAAATTATTTCGCCCCCATGTTCCCCTCACGCTGAGCCAACCGTATAGTATAATTGTTGTTAATTAATATCTCCTTTTATATAATTTCGTTTATTATAATATATGTTATTTAATTCAATTAATACTATTACTTTATTTTACTTTATTTCAATTATTGTTATTATTTCATTCCATTTATTATTACAATACCATTCCGTTCCCGTCCCCTTTATTTTGTTTACCGCGGTACCCCTAGGTACCTGGCGCCCAACTTTTAGCAAACCAAGGAAGGTGCCGAATCTTTGTCAGTCGTGTAACCCGACGGAGTAAAACCCCCACCGTCGGCTCTGCTCGTCACAGTATACCGGGAAGAAATCTTGATAGTATACAGTCGATTGCGCATGCGCCAAATAATTTATTTTCATTGGTCGGTAAGATCGACTACGTCATAATACTGCCGCGGGACGACCTTACCGACCAATGAAAATAAATTATTTGGCGCATGCGCAATCGACTGTATACTATAAAGATTTCTTCCCGGTATATTCTAGCATATGAGCGGATCCACGTCACTTCACTCAAAAAAAAACCGTCAAGTCACGGATCTTTGCGCCATTCGACATATCTTTAGTACTATGGGAAAAAAAATACGACTTCAGGGATTTTGAAAATTTTTCAAAAATGGCGGAGTTAGAGCTATTTAAATTTTGGTAAGTCGCTGTTGCACCGCTATGTTTAAAAATTCATATCTCCGAAAGTATTCACCGGAGCGGACTGATCCTGGAATCATTTTGTTCGGAAAAGAATGCGCTTTCATACGAAGAATTTTGTTTTCGAAAAAAAAAATTGTTTCAATTTTTGTTCGTCGTTTTTTTTTTTAATTTCGCTGCCATTTCCGCGGGACTTACAGGAATCCATGCAGATAATTTTTTTCGGATAGCCGAATCCTTCCCCTTCAACCCGAAAAAAAAAATGTATGGAGAACTTACCTGGACCAAAGAAAAAAAATAAAACGTCCAGTCGTGCGTCGCCGCGCACGCCGATCTACGTCTGCGTGCGGCGTTTTCGGTTCGAAAACTGCCTCAAAACAAAATTACAAACATGGTGGTCGATTGGAAATTTTCTGAATTTTCCAAAAATGATGACCATTTTTTTTCACTTGTCATTTTCAATGCGTAATTCAAAAAATGAAACTTAATATGTCAATTTCACCACGTTTCCCATCGTTTTTTGAAAATCCTATTTTTTTTTCAGACAGTTCAGGAAATTTCCGATGAAGATCATGTCCAAAAGTTTTTCGCTCGTTTACCTCCAAGTTATCATTATCGAGATAATTTCATTCTTAACCCTAGAATGATAACCTGGGGTCAAAAACGACCCCAGGCGACTTTAAATCTCGCTAATTTAATTTAATTTTTCATGTTTCTTCACCGTTTTACCTCATCTTTGACTAACTTTTCCGACTTCAAGCGAAATTGCGATATGCTCACGTGATTGTGCATTAAAAACGAAAAGAATGAGCCCAAGTTGAACCCTTATCGTGAAATATTACCGGACATATGAATTTTTCAAAATTGAGGTCGTTTCTGACCCCAGGTTACCATAATAGGTAAAAAAAAATAAAGTTACCATTCTAAGGTTAATATCGAAAGGCACAAATAATGACACAAAACCCTCAAAACCTTATTTAAACCTTAGCTGTGCCTCGGAGGTGAACGAGCGGAAAACTTTTGGACATGATTTTCATCGGAGGTTTCCTGAACTTTCTGAAGAAAAAAATCAGATTTTCAAAAAACGATGGGAAACGTGGTAAAATTGACATTTTAGGTTTCATTGTTCGAATTACGCATTGAAAATGACGAGTGAAAAAAAAATGGTTATCATTTTTGGAAAATTCAGAAAATTTCCGATCGACAACCGTGTTTGTAATTTTGTTTTGAGGCAGTTTTCGAACCGAGAACGCCGCACGCAGACGTGGATCGGCGTGCGCGGCGACGCACGACTGGACGTTTTATTTTTTTTCTCCGGTCCAGGTAGGTTCTCCATAAATTTTTTTTTCAGGGTTGAAGGGGAAGGATTCGGCTATCCAAAAACAATTATCTGCATTGATTCTTGTAAGTCCCGCGGAAGTGACAGCGAAATTAAAAAAAAAACGACAAAAAAAAATTGAAACAATTTTTTCTTTTGAAAACAAAATTTTTTGTAGGAAAGCGCATTCTTTTACGAACAAAATGATTCGAGGATCAGACCGCTCCGGTAAATACTTTCGGAGATATGAATTTTTAAACATAGCGGTGCAACAGCGACTTACCAAAATTCAAATGGCTCTAACTCCGCCATTTTTGAAAAATTTTCAAAATCCCTGAAGTCGTATTTTTTTGCCCATAGTACTAAAGATATGTCGAATGGCGCAAAGATCCGTGACTTGACGGTTTTTTTTTTG
Organism: Tenthredo livida; assembly: GCA_963992785.1. Lineage (NCBI taxonomy): Eukaryota > Metazoa > Arthropoda > Insecta > Hymenoptera > Tenthredinidae > Tenthredo > Tenthredo livida. The sequence continues at coordinate 8,969,633 of OZ023067.1, read as the reverse complement.
AGTAAAGTGACGTGGATCCGCTCATATATCCCTGCATATATTCTAGCATATATCCTGGTATATATTCTAGCATTATCCTGGCATATATTCCGGCATATATTCAAAAAAAAAAATATTATATATAAATATATTATTTAAAAAAAAAAATCTTGATAGGATTACGTGAAAACATTAGCGGCAAATTTCTGTTTAAAATATTTATTTTATTTATAAGACATAACGATACACATTTTTCAGGTAAAAAATATCTATATTGAATATCTAACTTTTCCAGTTTGTTTGAAACCTTCTCACATTTTGAGGTTTTCCGGTAATGTAGCCAACATGTTATTTTACAGAAAGGTAATAGTATATTACTCACCTAGGGAGGGAAAGTAGGCTAACCCAAACTGCGTGTGAGATTGAAAACGCAGTTCGGGATGGCTTTTTTCACTCCTGTGTGACGTATACTATTTTTCACCACCCCCTGCCATCGTAAATTACGACTTCCCGCTCACGCGATGGGCCGAAAGTCGTACTTTCCGTGCAGGTGTGGTGGAAAAATTATTTAAATTAAAAAGTGAAGTATCAGTTTTTAAACCAAAATATTGATTAGGGGAAGGTAGGGCAAAACGGACCGGGAGGGCAAAACGGACCGTAGGGCAAAACGGACCGAGAGGGCAAAACGGACCGAGAGGGCAAAACGGACCACATGAGAAATAAAATTTTTTTTATCATTTATTTTCATAAAAGCTGTCTGTGAACTAAAAAAAATCAGAGGACCTTGAATATTTGTCACAAGGTGGGGACAGGCTCGTAGAGTATATTTCCAGTAAAAACGCAAAATTGAATTTTTAAGCGATATTTTTCAAAATTTCAGTAGGGTCTTCCCTTAAGAGATATTCGCCTATAAACATCATTTCTCTTAAGCCATTTATAGAGTTAGAAAAATTTTATCTCAGTACTTCTTTATAGAGCGTGAAATTTCCTATAAGAATCTGAGTCTAGATAGTTTATAAATAAAGCCGCTTACGAGAAAAAAAAAATTCAAAAATTTTCCGATTTTTTTTTTTACATGTTATTTGAATCGAAAATGGAAATCTCTAAATATCAATATCTTATAAGCTCATATTTGGCTGAAATATTCTATTTGAGATGCTCTATCGAGATTTTGATGCGGATTTGAGAAAAAGAATTCATTTTTTTCAACAATTAGCCGGTACAGCTGTACCCGTAGTCCGCCCTTGTCGCCGGGCCTGGGACTCAATCTTGTAGTTGTGCGCTGTTTGTCAAACAAAGTGGTAGGTGGCAGCACTACTAACTATTCAAATCTGAGTATCAATCCCCTTATTATTAATCGCCATTATTAATCAAATGAAGATTATAACAATGAATACGAGTGTTGCAGTTTGATAAATTCATTAAAAATGGTTAATAATTACAAACAAAGCACAGAAAGACAGTCATGGAATGAGGTTTCAATGGCTAAAGCAATCATAGGTATTGTTGAAAAAGTGGGGAGTTACCCAAGAATTGCTGGACAATATGGGCTGCCTGTCACGACCCTCAAAGTTAGGGTTAAAGCATACAAACAAAATCCAGATCTTCAACTAGCAGTCGGGAAAGGTAACAATTAACATTCTGAAATCCATCAAGAAGCTACCGAAAGAAAAAGAAAAAAAAATTGAGATAAATTGTTCATCATTCAATTTATTCTGAGGTTTTTGTCTACTGGTGTCACGAAACTTAGTTTTTAATTTTTTTCAACATTCAGGGTTAGGACGATTCGTGCCTACATTCACGAAAGCACAAGAACGTGAGATTTGTGAGTATCTATTGGAGATGGAGAGTAGACTCCATGGATTCACCACCAAGAGCTTGGGTAAACTCGCCCATGATTTAGCGCAAAAGAATGGGATTACCCACCCATTCAAAAATGGTATAGCTTGCCCAGCCTGGCGCCGAAACTTTTTGAAACGAAATCCTCAATTATCTCTTCGTAAACCCCAACCTACATCTCAAGCCAGAGCTCGAGCATTCACCAGGAAGAATGTGGCCCTTTTCTACACTAACTTAGAAAAAACAATTAAGAAACATAATTTATCTGCTAGCCAAATTTACAATGTTGACGAATGTGGTATCAGCACAGTTCCAAAGCATCATGCCAGAATCATCGCTAGGAAGGGTAAAAAACAGGTGGGCACTCTAGCAGCAGCGGAACGGGGACAGCTAGTGATACTTGAACTATGCATTTCTGCAGATGGACGTTTTATGCCACCGATGTTTGTGTTCCCCGACTCCAGTCGTAGGCATAATAATGCTCTGACGCATGGATTGCCACTAGGCAGTGTGCTGAAATTTAGTAATAAAGGTTGGATGGTAGCTGAGCTTTTCTTTGACTGGTTTCAAGAATTTGTTGAATTCTCCGAAGCGTCTTTGGACAATCCTGTAGTGTTGATTTGCGATGGGGCTAGTGTCCACACCAATAATCTCAAAGTCATTGACTTTGCTCGTGAGAAGGGCGTATTTATCCATACCCTTCCTCCTCATACTACTCATCGATTGCAACCATTAGATGTAGCTTGTATGCGACCATTGTCAATCACATATGGCAGTGCTGTGAAGGAGTGGATGGATGATCACATTGGTCGAGTCAGTGCCGAACTTAGCCTAAGGCGGAGTAGGCGCCAGCCTACAGGCCCCCACCAAATAAAGGCCCCCACCAAGTTATAATAATTCAGGTTTCAAGTAGAAATCTATCATTTACAACCATAATATCGATCATCGAAAGATCACTAAACATTTTTTTGCTATCACAAAAAAAAAATGATAATGTAGTACTCAATTTGACTGGCCTGCGTCACCATATTAGCGGAAATGATATTGTTTTGTATATAGCAGACGGTTTTTATATATACCGAAAATATTCGGTGAGACGAAACGATCCCCTACCTGCGGCAAAACCAACACAGCCGCGCACCGCACGCGTGAGGCTCGTTCGGAAAGGGATAAGGTGCCAGTAGCATTGCATCCCCTCCCGAACGAGCCTCACGCACGCGGTGCGCGCCTGTGTTGGTTTTGCCGTAGGAAGGGGATCGTTTACTCTCACCGAACAGTCTCGATGAGTGCGATTCAGGTGCTGTCAGAGTGACATCACATGACTATCGGGGTACATAGATATATTTGTGCATGCATCAATTCCAACCTTACCAACTTTATACGGTTTACATTATCAACTGTTAAGTGAAAGTTGAGCTGTGAGACTTCTTGTGAGTCAGAAATATTTTTATAACCTCACTTCCTACTTTTGGTTTTTAGAACTTGGTGAGTAAATATTTACGTTTAACGGGTATTTACAGCTGACAAAAGAATGGATAGAAAATCTGATAGGCATAAAACTCCGAGATCATGTGAATCTGGGCATGAAAAAGCAAAAAAAAGAAAAGCTAAAGAGGAACTGCAGGATAAAATTATTTCAAAAACACCCAAATTAAACACATATTTCAGAGAAATTCCTACTCCTAAGATATCTCCTTCAACTTCAACTTCATATTCCCATCAAAATCCGGTAAGCTTCTGATGTTCCCTAATTAAATGATAGTGCAATGAGAGAAATCAACGGTTGTATTGACTAAAATTTTAATTGATTTCTTAAATACATGTACTTAAGGCCCATCCCTAGTCGCCCACCTCCTTTTGGTCGAAATGTGTCACATATCGATTATTATCCGAGCCCAGGCGTCGCAACTGCAAAAAAGAGATGCTTAGCGCAACTTCTATTTCAATTCCGAACACATACGTCCAAATAAATGTTCGTTTCGTGCGAAAATAGAGTCTAGAGATGGTTTTTACATTGTTGCGAAATTATTCGAATTCGATTTCCTCGGCGGACAATGTAAAAACCATCTGTAGACTCTATTTTCGCACGAAACGAACATTTTTTTGGACGTATGTGTTCGGAATTGAAATAGAAGTTGCGCTAAGCATCTATTTTTTGCAATCTCGACGCCTGGGCTCGGATAATAATCGATATGTGACACATTTCGACCAAAAGGAGGTGGGCAACTAGGGATGGGCCTTAAGCCCGACAATGTTCTAAGAATTTTATTCTAAGTACAGGATCTAGAAGAACAAGTTTTTTCTATCAATGATCAAGATGGCAGTTCTGAAGCCTGTCACCTGTCTGTTGAATTATGCAGCTCTGATATTGGCAAATGGCCTAAAGATATGAAAGATCACGTTGATTTCTGGGTAAAAATTGGAAGCGAGAGTATCCAAAATTGTGATCCTGTGATTTTAAAAGAAAAGTCTGCCAAACAGTCTGATGGCAACTTCCAAAGACAGTGTTCGCCATCTATGTTTGAAATTCAATACAAAGATGGCTCTAGCAGTAAGCGCAAATGGCTATGTTTTTCGCCCACCACTGGAAAATTATATTGCTTCTACTGCAAATTGTTTAATAGGGGAAGACCTAATCAGTTTCATCAAGATGGGTTCTCTGACTGGAAAAATAGTCAATCTCGCTTAAGAAGTCATGAAATCTCTGCAGATCATACACAATCCTTAATTCTATTTGAATCACGCTCCTCTGAAATAGGGCGTATTGATAACGAGTTAAGGCAGCAACTTACGAAGGAAAGAGAGTATTGGCGCGAAGTTCTGACAAAATTAATCTCAGTAATAAGATACATTTGTGAGAGAGGATTGGCCTTTCGAGGAGATGATCAAACCATAGGTTCCCAGCACAATGGTCATTTTCTTGGTTTGATAGAATTAGTTGCCAAACATAATGATTTTTTGAAAAACCATCTACAAAAGCACGCTAACAAAGGCATAGGACATGTCAATTATTTATCTTCTGGTATATGCACTGAGCTAACAACAATAATGTCTGGAAAAGTATTTAATGAGATAATAAGCCGAATCAAAAAAGCAAAATACTTTTCAATAAGCCTCGATTCAACTACTGATGAAGCTCATATTGACCAGCTCGTCATTATAATCCGTTATGTTGAAGAGAGTGGACATCCTGTTGATAGATTTGTACAATTCGTTCCAAATGCGGGGCATAAATCTGAAGACATGTTTAAAGCTCTTATGAATTTTCTTGATAGCAACGACTTGAATATTAAAAACATTCGGAGTCAATCGTATGACAATGCAGCAAATATGAGTGGTAAATTTGAGGGCCTGCAGTCTCTAGTACGGAAAAAAAATCCTCTAGCTATTTGGGTTCCTTGTACAGGTCACTCTTTAAATTTAGTGGGTGTTGATGCAATGAATTGTTGTAAAGAGGCCAAACTATTTTTCAGTTTTTTGGAGCAAATTTATGTATTTTTCTCAAGTTCGACAAGTCGGTACGCTGTTCTAGAAGAATGTTTATCTAAAGCGTCCACTCCTAATAATCGGCTGCTTGTACCAAAACGCGTAAGTACTACTCGATGGTCATCGCGAGCAGACGCTGCAAAAGCACTGGCATTCGGCTATACACACATACATTCAACTCTTTGGGACCTTTCATCTGAAAATTCTGAAGCATTAGGGCTCTATTTAAACATGTCTAAATTAGAAACATGTATTTATGCTCTTGTTTGGCATGAAATCCTTCAAAGAGTTGATGCAGTTAGTGCATGCTTACAAAGCTCATCCATAGATTTGAATACTGCAATAGCAGAATTAAATTCACTGCGGGAATTCATTAAAGAGAAGCGTAACGATTTTGATCGTTACGAGGCTGAAGCAAAATGCATCTGCGTAAATGATGAATATGGCCAATTAAATAAACGGATATCGATAAGATCCACTCGACTGCAACATCAAGATTATGGGAATGCACCAGATACTGAGTTTAATGCAAGGCAAGACTTTTACAATAATTCATTCATTCCAGTTATGGACCAGTTTATTGCTTCTCTAGTAAGAAGGATTGATGCATATAAGGAGACCTACGGGCGATTTTCATTTTTGCGAAAGCTCGATATTCTCACATCTGAGGAGATAAAGATGCATGCAAAAGAGTTGTGTGATTTTTACAAAGAAGACTTGGATGAAAGTCTAGGTGATGAATTGATACAATTTGGAACATTTTATAAAAGTTTTCTCCATGAAAAGCCAAAGGAAATAAGTATAGAATTCTTTATGTTAAGACTACTGATTTCGAAAAAACTGAATAATTATAAAAATATATTCATTTTGCTAAAAATGTATCATACTATTCTAACGACAAATACTAGCGGGGAAAGAGCATTATCAAAGCTGAAGCTTATTAAGAGTAGATTGTGCACTTCGATGTCAAATGAAAGTTTGGATAATCGAACTATTTTGAATACAGAGTATGATGTTATAGATAACTTAGATGTATCTGATATTATCGACCAATTTTCTAAAGCGAAAAAAAGAAGAGTCGCAATTTAGATCTATCATTACTTTTAAGATGATTAAAAAAACTTTGTAATTTGATTTTAATAATTGATCTATTCTTATTATATTAAATAAGCGTTCAAAAAAATGATTCTACAATCTACATATTCGTTTCCGATTTTTCCTGCCCACTAGTAGGCCCCCACCATTTTACTGCCTACAAGCCCCCACCAGTCATAGTTCGGCACTGGGTCGAGTGGTAACACACTGTGAAATCCCACAGTTATTGGGCAAGGCTTACGAAGCAGCCTCAGTCAGGTCTACAGCGAAAAATGGATTTAAACATACGGGTATATGGCCATTCACTAAAATTTATTTCACAGACAAAGATTTTGCTGCAGCTGAACTGTTGGTCAACGTCAATCAGGCTCCAACTCAATCAGTACAGGTTCCAACGGTGTCAGAACAATATAGGGAGGATACTGATGACTCCAATCAGTCATCGAGTGAAGCTGGTTCTGCTGAGAATTTTGATGATAATCCTCGCAGGAAGTCTGGAACTAATACTGGTGGTCAGAAAAGGGTGTCGAGACATCACAATGAAGCTCACAAGAAGCGACAAAGGATCATCGTATATTCTTCTTCAGAGAGTTCAGATGATGATACAGTGGAGAGTTCAACATCATCTAGACAGCAAGAAAACCAATTGCCAATTGAAGATTCCCCACGTTGGAAGATTCAAACTAATGACAGACAAGACTATTGTGTCGATGAAGATGAAATATTTTCAATCGCTGATCAAGAAATTTCGGAACGTCTCAGTCGGGGTTTATCACAAATTTCGATAGATGACCAACAGTCAGACGATTATGAGGTCCAAGACCTTCCCCAACCTTCAACATCAGGTCATGATCCCCCTCCCCCCTCGCTCATGCCAAGTGATGCATTTTCAGATGTTTTTAACTTCGAAATGCCGGATGATGCCGGAGCACATGCCCTTGCTCAGTCTCCAACGTTAAATGAGGATGAGAGTGATAATCAGGGCCAGGGACTTCGTCCGGTGGGGGTAAACTAACACACATGAACCACGTCTGTGTGATGGCAATGTTCAGGTTCCACAGTGAAAAATTTCAGATGTCAACGAAAACTAACACATGTAAACACATCTGTGTAATCGGCAATGATTGTTCGTTTCCGGTTCAACAGTGACAAAGTTCAGATGTCAGAATAAAATGTTGAACTTAACCCTCCTGACAAGTCCGATAAGTGTAGACCATTTAAATGTAGTATACATTTAAGTATACATGCAAGTTCGAGACTGCCCGTGTGTGGATGACGGGCAGCTCTCCGTGACTTAGATATAGGAAAAGCTATTTATGTCACTGCGTATCGAAAACCACTATTCTAACCTCGCTTCGCTCGATGACAACGCGGTACTTCGACGCAGCATGCGAAGCCACTGGGCGTATTCAAGAGTGCGAGTGTGTATGAAAACGAGCAGCTCTCCGCAACTCAAGCAATTAAAATTAAAAATAATTATCCTATCCGAAATTTCAGAAGATGAGACGCACTTAGACATGTTACAGCTGATTTTTGGTGCTTCTCAGATTTCCGAGCCCATCTGTGCATAATCAAGCACATAAAAAACAGGCAGCTTTAAGTATAAAAAAAAATATTTCAAATTAAAATATTTTAGATAAAATATATCCACTTTAAAAAGATTTTCTCGTTGTTACATAGTCAGGTGAGTTTCGACTCATAGCGGCAGCTGCTGCGAGAAGTGAATGAATTTGAAAATGATTGTCCTGTCGCAAATTTGACCCGCTCGGACATATCTGTGCTCATTTCTGGGGCAACTGTGATTTGCGAGCCTACCCTTGCATATTCAATGATTTCCGTGTGTGAAAAAACTCCTCCGTTCCTCATGCAATGATGGAATAAAATAACTGCTCTCTTGAAATTACCCTGATGATATGACACGTTCAGACGCGCTTCTGCCTAGTTTGGAAGCAACAACGATTGGCAAGCCCATGAAGAACTGAATAGAATTAAATAAAGCATCAATACAAAAATCAAGACAAAAATCAAGACAAAAATCAAGACGAAAATCAAGACAAAAATCAAGACAGAAAATAATACGAGAATCAATACAGAGAATAATACGAGAATCAATACACAAAATGAGATTAATGATGGAATAAAATAACTGCTCTCTTGAAATTACCCTGATGATATGACACGTTCAGACGCGCTTCCGCCTGGTTAAAATAAGACGAAAAAAAATCAAGACAAAAATCAAGACAAAAATCAAGACAAAAATCAATACGAAAATCAAGACGAAAATCGAGACACAAAATAATACGAGAATCAATACAGAAAATAATACGAGAATCAATACAGAAATACGAGAATAAAACGAAAATCAAGACAGTAAATGAAAAAAAAAGATGAAAAAAAAATCAAGACAAAAATCAAGACAAAAATCAAGACAGAAAATAATACGAGAATCAATACAGAAAATAAGATAAAAATCAAGATAAAATTAAAAAAAAATCAAGACAAAAATCACGACAAAAATCAAGACAGAAAATAATACGAGAATCAATACAGAATATAAGATAAAAATCAATACAGAAAAATAAGACGAAAATTAAGACATAAAATAAGATGAAAAAAAATCGAGACAAAAATCAAGACAAAAATCAAGACAAAAATCAAGACGAAAATCAAGACGAAAATCAAGACAAAAATGAAGACAGAAAATAATACGAGAATCAATACAGAAAATGATACGAGAATCAATACAGAAAATAAGTTAAAAATCAATACTGTAAAATAAGACGAAAATCAAGACAGAAAATAATATTATAAAAAAATCAAGACAAAAATCAAGACAAAAATCAAGACAAAAATCAAGACAGAAAATAATACGAGAATTAATGCAGAAAATAATACGAGAAATCAAGACAGAAAATAATACGATAATCAATACAGAAAATAAGATAGAAAACAATACCGAAAAATAAGACGGAAATCAAGACAGAAAATAATATTATAAAAAAATCAAGACAAAAATCAAGACAAAAATCAAGACAGAAAATAATACGAGAATCAATACAGAAAATAAGTTAAAAATCAATACTGTAAAATAAGACGAAAATCAAGACAGAAAATAATATTATAAAAAAATCAAGACAAAAATCAAGACAAAAATCAAGACAAAAATCAAGACAGAAAATAATACGAGAATCAATACAGAAAACAAGTTAAAAATCAATACTGTAAAATAAGACGAAAATCAAGACAGAAAATAATATTATAAAAAAATCAAGACAAAAATCAAGACAAAAATCAAGACAAAAATCAAGACAGAAAATAATACGAGAATTAATGCAGAAAATAATACGAGAAATCAAGACAGAAAATAATACGATAATCAATACAGAAAATAAGATAGAAAACAATACCGAAAAATAAGACGGAAATCAAGACAGAAAATAATATTATAAAGAAATCAAGACAAAAATCAAGACAAAAATCAAGACAGAAAATAATACGAGAATCAATACAGAATATAAGATAAAAATCAATACAGAAAAATAAGACGAAAATTAAGACATAAAATAAGATGAAAAAAAATCAAGACAAAAATCAAGACAAAAATCAAGACAAAAATCAAGACAGAAAATAATACGAGAATTAATGCAGAAAATAATACGAGAAATCAAGACAGAAAATAATACGATAATCAATACAGAAAATGAGATAAAAAACAATACCGAAAAATGAAACGGAAATCAATACAGAAAATAATATTATAAAAAAATCGAGACAAAAATCAAGACAAAAATCAAGACAGAAAATAATACGAGAATCAATACAGAAAATAAGATAAAAATCAATACTGTAAAATAAGACGAAAATCAAGACAGAAAATGATATAAAAAAAAAATCAAGACAAAAATCAAGACAGAAAATAATACGAGAATCAATACAGAATATAAGATAAAAATCAATACAGAAAAATAAGACGAAAATTAAGACATAAAATAAGATGAAAAAAAATCAAGACAAAAATCAAGACAAAAATCAAGACAAAAATCAAGACGAAAATCAAGACGAAAATCAAGACAGAAAATAATACGAGAATCAATACAGAAAATGATACGAGAATCAATACAGAAAATAAGTTAAAAATCAATACTGTAAAATAAGACGAAAATCAAGACAGAAAATAATATTATAAAAAAAATCAAGACAAAAATCAAGACAAAAATCAAGACAAAAATCAAGACAGAAAATAATACGAGAATTAATGCAGAAAATAATACGAGAAATCAAGACAGAAAATAATACGATAATCAATACAGAAAATAAGATAGAAAACAATACCGAAAAATAAGACGGAAATCAAGACAGAAAATAATATTATAAAAAAATCAAGACAAAAATCAAGACAAAAATCAAGACAGAAAATAATACGAGAATCAATACAGAATGTAAGATAAAAATCAATACAGAAAAATAAGACGAAAATTAAGACATACAATAAGATGAAAAAAAATCAAGACAAAAATCAAGACAAAAATCAAGACAAAAATCAAGACAGAAAATAATACGAGAATTAATGCAGAAAATAATACGAGAAATCAAGACAGAAAATAATACGATAATCAATACAGAAAATAAGATAAAAAACAATACTGGAAAATAAGACGAAAATCAAGACCGAAAATAATATAAAAAAAAAATCAAGACAAAAATCAAGACAGAAAATAATACGAGAATCAATACAGAAAATAATACGAGAATCGATACAGAAAATAAGTTAAAAATCAATACTGGAAAATAAGACGAAAATCAAGACATAAAATAATATAAAAAAAAAACAAGACAAAAATCAAGACAGAAAATAATACGAGAATCAATACAGAATATAAGATAAAAATCAATACAGAAAAATAAGACGAAAATTAAGACATAAAATAATATTATAAAAAAATCAAGACAAAAATCAAGACAAAAATCAAGACAAAAATCAAGACGAAAATCAAGACGAAAATCAAGACAAAAATCAAGACAGAAAATAATACGAGAATCAATACAGAAAATGATACGAGAATCAATACAGAAAATAAGTTAAAAATCAATACTGTAAAATAAGACGAAAATCAAGACAGAAAATAATATTATAAAAAAATCAAGACAAAAATCAAGACAAAAATCAAGACAAAAATCAAGACAGAAAATAATACGAGAATTAATGCAGAAAATAATACGAGAAATCAAGACAGAAAATAATACGATAATCAATACAGAAAATAAGATAAAAAACAATACCGAAAAATGAAACGGAAATCAATACAGAAAATAATATTATAAAAAAATCAAGACAAAAATCAAGACAAAAATCAAGACAGAAAATAATACGAGAATCAATACAGAAAATAAGATAAAAATCAATACTGTAAAATAAGACGAAAATCAAGACAGAAAATGATATAAAAAAAAAATCAAGACAAAAATCAAGACAGAAAATAATACGAGAATCAATACAGAATATAAGATAAAAATCAATACAGAAAAATAAGACGAAAATTAAGACATAAAATAAGATGAAAAAAAATCAAGACAAAAATCAAGACAAAAATCAAGACAAAAATCAAGACGAAAATCAAGACGAAAATCAAGACAAAAATCAAGACAGAAAATAATACGAGAATCAATACAGAAAATGATACGAGAATCAATACAGAAAATAAGTTAAAAATCAATACTGTAAAATAAGACGAAAATCAAGACAGAAAATAATATTATAAAAAAATCAAGACAAAAATCAAGACAAAAATCAATACAAAAATCAAGACAGAAAATAATACGAGAATTAATGCAGAAAATAATACGAGAAATCAAGACAGAAAATAATACGATAATCAATACAGAAAATAAGATAGAAAACAATACCGAAAAATAAGACGGAAATCAAGACAGAAAATAATATTATAAAAAAATCAAGACAAAAATCAAGACAAAAATCTAGACAGAAAATAATACGAGAATCAATACAGAAAATAATACGAGAATCAATACAGAAAATAATACGAGAATCAATACAGAAAATAAGTTAAAAATCAATACTGTAAAATAAGACGAAAATCAAGACAGAAAATAATATTATAAAAAAATCAAGACAAAAATCAAGACAAAAATCAAGACAAAAATCAAGACAGAAAATAATACGAGAATCAATACAGAAAATAAGTTAAAAATCAATACTGTAAAATAAGACGAAAATCAAGACAGAAAATAATATTATAAAAAAATCAAGACAAAAATCAAGACAAAAATCAAGACAAAAATCAAGACAGAAAATAATACGAGAATTAATGCAGAAAATAATACGAGAAATCAAGACAGAAAATAATACGATAATCAATACAGAAAATAAGATAGAAAACAATACCGCAAAATAAGACGGAAATCAAGACAGAAAATAATATTATAAAAAAATCAAGACAAAAATCAAGACAAAAATCAAGACAGAAAATAATACGAGAATCAATACAGAATATAAGATAAAAATCAATACAGAAAAATAAGACGAAAATTAAGACATAAAATAAGATGAAAAAAAATCAAGACAAAAATCAAGACAAAAATCAAGACAAAAATCAAGACAGAAAATAATACGAGAATTAATGCAGAAAATAATACGAGAAATCAAGACAGAAAATAATACGATAATCAATACAGAAAATAAGATAAAAATCAATACTGTAAAATAAGACGAAAATCAAGACAGAAAATGATATAAAAAAAAAATCAAGACAAAAATCAAGACAGAAAATAATACGAGAATCAATACAGAATATAAGATAAAAATCAATACAGAAAAATAAGACGAAAATTAAGACATAAAATAAGATGAAAAAAAATCAAGACAAAAATCAAGACAAAAATCAAGACAAAAATCAAGACGAAAATCAAGACGAAAATCAAGACAGAAAATAATACGAGAATCAATACAGAAAATGATACGAGAATCAATACAGAAAATAAGTTAAAAATCAATACTGTAAAATAAGACGAAAATCAAGACAGAAAATAATATTATAAAAAAAATCAAGACAAAAATCAAGACAAAAATCAAGACAAAAATCAAGACAGAAAATAATACGAGAATTAATGCAGAAAATAATACGAGAAATCAAGACAGAAAATAATACGATAATCAATACAGAAAATAAGATAGAAAACAATACCGAAAAATAAGACGGAAATCAAGACAGAAAATAATATTATAAAAAAATCAAGACAAAAATCAAGACAAAAATCAAGACAGAAAATAATACGAGAATCAATACAGAATGTAAGATAAAAATCAATACAGAAAAATAAGACGAAAATTAAGACATACAATAAGATGAAAAAAAATCAAGACAAAAATCAAGACAAAAATCAAGACAAAAATCAAGACAGAAAATAATACGAGAATTAATGCAGAAAATAATACGAGAAATCAAGACAGAAAATAATACGATAATCAATACAGAAAATAAGATAAAAAACAATACTGGAAAATAAGACGAAAATCAAGACAGAAAATAATATAAAAAAAAAATCAAGACAAAAATCAAGACAGAAAATAATACGAGAATCAATACAGAAAATAATACGAGAATCGATACAGAAAATAAGTTAAAAATCAATACTGGAAAATAAGACGAAAATCAAGACATAAAATAATATAAAAAAAAAACAAGACAAAAATCAAGACAGAAAATAATACGAGAATCAATACAGAATATAAGATAAAAATCAATACAGAAAAATAAGACGAAAATTAAGACATAAAATAATATTATAAAAAAATCAAGACAAAAATCAAGACAAAAATCAAGACGAAAATCAAGACGAAAATCAAGACGAAAATCAATACAAAAATCAAGACAGAAAATAAGACGAAAATCAATACGAAAAATAAGACGAAGATCAATACGAAAAATAAGACGAAAATCAATACAGAATATAAAAATCAATACAGAAAAATAAGACTAAAATTAAGACACAAAATAAGATGAAAAAAAATCAAGACAAAAATCAAGACAAAAATCAAGACAAAAATCAAGAGGAAAATCAAGACGAAAATCAAGACAGAAAATAATACGAGAATCAATACAGAAAATAATACGAGAATCAATACAGAAAATAAGTTAAAAATCAATACTGTAAAATAAGACGAAAATCAAGACAGAAAATAATATTATAAAAAAATCAAGACAAAAATCAAGACAAAAATCAAGACAAAAATCAAGACAGAAAATAATATTATAAAAAAATCAAGACAAAAATCAAGACAGAAAATAAGACGAGAATCAATACAGAAAATAAGATAGAAATCAATACCGAAAAATAAGACGAAAATCAAGACAGAAAATAAGATAAAAATCAAAACATAAAATTATTATAGTCTGAATTATTTTTGAATAACGAATATTGTTACGAACAGAGTTAATCATAAAAATAAATTTATAGGAACGCGAATAATTGCAACCTTATTCTATACGTACAATCTGTACCCGACAACTGCTCACACAGTATATGTTGGTTGTGGTCGAAAAACAATAAAAAAAATTACAAAAAATATAACAAAAAGACCAAAATTCATAATGACACAAATACAGAAAATCGGATACCCGGATACCGTTACTGACGAACAGTCATCAATCCTCATTTAAATATTACAAGAGACCATAATGCCGAAGTGCTTTTTCACAATTCATGAAAATATGCTAAGCACATTTATACCTAAAAGTGTCCGTCCTAATTTGAAAATAACAGCGCAGCGAAATGCAGATTGTAGTAAAACAGAAGGTTCAAAATACAGAAAATCATACTTCCGAACAGCCGTTACCTCGATGAATCAAAATCCTTTTTTTTAGGCTTCAATTTGACCTCACAGTAATATAATATAATATATGATATATACAATTATACAGTAAGTACAGTTTATACAATATAAACAGTAATATAATATAATATATGTACAATATGCTATATATTATTGTGGATTTTTACATGATTTTTACATAAGGAGTATCATTGGGATGGCACATATTTTTTAAAACATAACTGGTTATAAGTTCCCTTAATTTCAAATTAATTTATTATTTCTTAATACAAGAGTGGGTATAAGAGTTGGGGTAACAGTGTGAAAAATTATCACCAAATATTAAGTGGTGGAAGAGAAGAGCATATTATACACTGTAGACTTTAGAATAGACCCTAAAGACTAATAAAAAAAAAAAATGAATGTAACGGAGTAAGACCATCCAAGCTGACTTTCCTACAGATAAAGGATCGTTATGGTAGTACAGAATATTTCAGCAAGTATATGGACATAATCAATGGCTTCGATGGTGGCTTACAATCAAGCAAACCGAGCTGCATATTATGCACTACAGCGAAGACGGGCCAGGGAGGAGAGACTGAGAATCGATACAGACCGTCTGGTAAATCTGGTTAAATTATTATACTGGATGGCAGAGCCAAATAATTTTATTCACTTTCGTGATTTCGTTCATAAGATGTGATAAATGTTTAACAATGATTTGTTCTATTCTGAAACGGATCTTCATTGAGTATTGTGATTGGCTGTTTGAACCCTAAAGACTAGGGAGGAGAGACTGAGAATCCATACGGACCGGCGAAATCTGGTTAAATTATTATACTGGATGGCAGAGCCAAATAATTTTGTTCACTTTCGTGATTTCACGGTATGATGTTGAATCGAGCAGAAATGAATACATTAGGATCATTCCCTTATCCGTGATATCACTGCCTTGAATCCCCTGATCTCATAAATTAGATTGCAAACAATTTTCAAGAAGATATCATTGATGGAGAGAAAAACCGAGGCTGAAGAACGGTATGAATTACAACGTAAGGTCAGAATAAATAAAAGCAAAACCATATCCCAGCTATGAAATCACGACAGCCGGACCACTCAGAAATTAGATTCCAAATAATTTTCAAGAAGATATCATTGATGGAGAGAAAAAGCGAGGCTGAAGAACGGTATGATGATGAATCGAGCAGAAATGAATACATTAGGAGTATTCCCTTATCCGTAATATCACTGCCTTGAATCCCCTGATCTCAGAAATTAGATTCCAAACAATTTTCAAGAAGTTATCATTGATGGAGAGAAAAAGCGAGGCTGAAGAACGGTATGAATTACAACGTAAGGTCAGAATAAATAAAAGCAAAACCATATCCCAGCTATGAAATCACGACAGCCGGACCACTCAGAAATTAGATTCCAAATAATTTTCAAGAAGATATCATTGATGGAGAGAAAAAGCGAGGCTGAAGAACGGTATGATGATGGATCGAGCAGAAATGAATACATTAGGAGTATTCCCTTATCCGTAATATCACTGCCTTGAATCCCCTGATCTCAGAAATTAGATCCCAAACAATTTTCAAGAAGTTATCATTGATGGAGAGAAAAAGCGAGGCTGAAGAACGGTATGAATTACAACGTAAGGTCAGAATAAATAAAAGCAAAACCATATCCCAGCTATGAAATCACGACAGCCGGACCACTCAGAAATTAGATTCCAAATAACTTTCAAGAAGATATCATTGATGGAGAGAAAAAGCGAGGCTAAAGAACGGTATGATGATGAATCGAGCAGAAATGAATACATTAGGAGTATTCCCTTATCCGTAATATCACTGCCTTGAATCCCCTGATCTCAGAATTTAGATTCCAAACAATTTTCAAGAAGTTATCATTGATGGAGAGAAAAACCGAGGCTGAAGAACGGTATGATGTTAAATCGAGCAGAAATGAATACATTAGGAGTATTCCCTTATCCGTGATATCACTGCCTTGAATCCCCTGATCTCAGAAATTAGATTCCAAACAATTTTCAAGAAGTTATCATTGATGGAGAGAAAAAGCGAGGCTGAAGAACGGTATGAATTACAACGTAAGGTCAGAATAAATAAAAGCAAAACCATATCCCAGCTATGAAATCACGACAGCCGGACCACTCGGAAATTAGATTCCAAATAATTTTCAAGAAGATATCATTGATGGAGAGAAAAAGCGAGGCTGAAGAACGGTATGATGATGAATCGAGCAGAAATGAATACATTAGGAGTATTCCCTTATCCGTAATATCACTGCCTTGAATCCCCTGATCTCAGAAATTAGATTCCAAACAATTTTCAAGAAGTTATCATTGATGGAGAGAAAAAGCGAGGCTGAAGAACGGTATGATGTTGAATCGAGCAGAAATGAATACATTACTAGTATTCCCTTATCCGTGATATCACTGCCTTGAATCCCCTGATCTCAGAAATTAGATTCCAAACAATTTTCAAGAAGTTATCATTGATGGAGAGAAAAAGCGAGGCTGAAGAACGGTATGAATTACAACGTAAGGTCAGAATAAATAAAAGCAAAACCATATCCCAGCTATGAAATCACTACAGCCGGACCACTCGGAAATTAGATTCCAAATAATTTTCAAGAAGATATCATTGATGGAGAGAAAAAGCGAGGCTGAAGAACGGTATGATGATGAATCGAGCAGAAATGAATACATTAGGAGTATTCCCTTATCCGTAATATCACTGCCTTGAATCCCCTGATCTCAGAAATTAGATTCCAAACAATTTTCAAGAAATTATCATTGATGGAGAGAAAAAGCGAGGCTGAAGAACGGTATGATGTTGAATCGAGCAGAAATGAATACATTAGGAGTATTCCCTTATCCGTGATATCACTGCCTTGAATCCCCTGATCTCAGAAATTAGATTCCAAACAATTTTCAAGAAGATATCATTGATGGAGAGAAAAAGCGAGGCTGAAGAACGGTATGAATTACAACGTAAGGTCAGAATAAATAAAAGCAAAGATCAAGACTATATTATTAATATTTATAGACGGGCCAGGGAGGAGAGACTGAGAATCGATACGGACCGGCGAAATCTGGTTAAATTATTATACTGGATAGCAGAGCCAAATAATTTTGTTCACTTTCGTGATTTCGTTCATAAGATGTGATAAATGTTTAACAATGATTTGTTCTATTCTGAAACGGATCTTCATTGAGTATTGTGATTGGCTGTTTAAACCCTAAAGACTAGGGAGGAGAGACTGATAATCCATACGGACCGGCGAAATCTGGTTAAATTATTATACTGGATGGCAGAGCCAAATAATTTTGTTCACTTTCGTGATTTCACGGTATGATGTTGAATCGAGCAGAAATGAATACATTAGGATCATTCCCTTATCCAACATGGTGAATTCAATCAAAGTTGTAGCCACAAGCCCAAAATGGTTTGACGAATAATGCGATAAATACAAAATATTAACATGTCATTTTTAAAATGTGTATAAGTATGTGTATGTGTATATTTCTAGACGAAATTTAACATAAGAATTGACTGAAGTTTTACCACCGTCATAACAAAGATTAGCTCTACCTTTCATATCAGTATAAGTCAAAACCAGTTACGCAATTTTTAATATCAACATTTTTATGTCGGTGCCTGATAAAAATACTTGAGGATTCCATCTTTGAATTGTGGTATTTTGATATCAATTTTATTTATGTGCCATCGCAACGAACACTCACCTCCACCCAAAGTTTGCGTGGACTGTATAGGCCTAGCTGTGTTGATTTTTTCGGAAAACATTATTATAAAGTCGTCTGCAGCCTGTGCTTTTAGACTAAAGATTATGCTCCGGAATTTGTGAATCATTCTGGCTTGATACATCACTTAATGAAGAGTAGAACTATGATTCTTTGTCGTGTTGATCTATCGTAGTCAATGAATCTGAGTATAAAAACGAAAATATGAATCGTGAAAATTGGATATATTCTTCAATTTCATAATAAAGTAGGACGAGCAGTTCAAATCAAAACCAGTTTCGCAATTTCAGGTACATTTTTGATATCAAAATTTTTATGTCGGTGCATGATAAAAATACTTGAGGATTCCATCTTTGAATTGTGGTATTTTGATATCAATTTTATTTATGTGCCATCGCAACGAACACTCACCTCCACCCAAAGTTTGCGTGGACTGTATAGGCCTAGCTGTGTTTATTTTTTCGGATAACATTATTATAAAGTCGTCTGCAGCCTGTGCCTTTGGACTAAGGATTATGCTCCGGAATTTGTGAATCATTCTGGCTTGATACATCACTTAATGAAGAGTAAAACTATGATTATTCGTCGTGCTGATCTATCGTAGTCAATGAATCTGGGTATAAAAACGAAAATATGAATCGTGAAAATTGGATATATTCTTTAATTTCATAATAAAGTAGGACGATTAAAAAATTCAATACCTTCAGATACATGTGCCGACAGAGCTGTCAGTGGCGTGTAATATTTTCCACTACTTTGAGAATTGAAGCCGCTGCTTCGTTTCTGATTTTACAGTTTTCTTACATAAAAAAGATATCAAGGATTGCTATAAATCAATTTTGAACAGTTCTCCATCCCAAAGACAAAAATGTTAATACAAATTTTAATTGATTACAGTAAAAAGAAATGATAATTATTCACCTTATATTTATTTTAGAAATATCCCCAGATTCACTTCTAATGATTGAATCGTTCATTATTTTTAAAGCAGATTTCGGTGATGCTTTTGATGATCCGGCAGTGGCAATAACGTAATTGTTATTTAGATCGTCTCGTTGAAGGCTCACTCAGCTTTTTTTAAATCCTTTTACCTGTGTTTTTTGTCACAGATGTATTACGTTTTTTTTTCAACTGACCTATCCGAGCTATGCATTTATAAATATAAATATAAAAATAATAACAATATAAAAATGTCCGTTTTAAAAAGGACCCATAACGCTTCTTCTTCTTCTTTCACCTCGTATGGGAAGTAGCCACCCATTTTGAGGTTACGCATCGAAAAAGCTGAAAGCTGGTTGAAATAGCAATACCGTCTACGACATTGTGTATTGCATTCTTGCTGTCACTAACAATGTTCACATAATTTACCATTACTGCAATATGATTTATCCACAGTATTTGGTATAAACTTTGGTTAAAAGTACTTAACTCTTGAAAAGTGGATCTATTTTGCTACTAGGAGCTAACAAAGGCGGCCATTTTTTTTGTTGAGTCCCGCCATCTGTCGGTTATCCCGCTAGATTCGCGTGACAGTTATTTATCGGCCTATCACTGAAGGGTCATTTTTCAAACGCTAATTTTCGCGCTAGCGTTTTGTTCCGCGTAACCAGGTAAAAAATAAATAAGATCTGTTTTATTAAACACAATGTCGGCAATGAGTGAACGGACAGGCTCGCCGGACAGCGTAAGTATTGATAATTATTAACTACATTTAATATCGAATTTTTTAAATTCATTCATTGCATTAGTTATTTCTCAGTTTTTAGAAATCGAAAATCTAAATATGGACGTCCAGAATGATGAAAATGGTATGTTATATCATCTTATTATTAATATTATTATTTATTTTATATATATATATATATATATATATATATATATATATATATATATATATATATAATACAAAAATAACGATTGAAATGCATAAAGAAAAATATAAATATATATACAGTGAATATTCGTATCTCCGGGTCACTTGTATATATTTGTGTAAATATAATATTTTTAGATAATGTATATATTCTGATTATATTTATTTTCATTTATTATTTTATATATTTATTTTTATTGTATATAATAATAATGATATGAGTCCGTCTTTACATTTTCATTAGAAGAACAACAGCAACTGCAACAGCAACAGCAACAGCAACACCAACAGCAACAGCAACAGCAACAGCAACAACAACAACAACAGCAACAGCAACAACAGCAACTGCAACAACAACAACAACAACAACAACAACAACAACAACAACAACAACAACAGCAACAGCAACAACAGCAACAACAGCAACAACAGCAACAACAGCAACAGCAACAGCAACAACTGCAGCTACAAGTGGAACAACTGCAGCAACAACTACTACAACAGCAGCAACAACATCAACAGCAGCAACAACAACAACAACAGCAGCAACAACAACAACAGCAGCAACCTGAAGACGATGGTACGGATACGAACGTTGCATATTGTTAATTATATTAAATTAGTTATAATTCGTATCTGTTTGATTTGTAATATTTTTTTCAGTACGAGGACCACGCCGGCACCAGCGGGCGGGCCGGAATAGGCATCGACGGAGGGCCTATTATAGGCAGCGAAATGTGGTTGATCTATTGTTTTCAATCGCCAACCAATATCGGGGCAGGGGCCGCGGCCGCGGTGGCCAAAATAATCATTAAAAAAAAATTGAAAAAAAAAATGAAAAAAAATGAAAATTAAAATAAAATTAAAAATAAAAATTGTTAAATTATTAATTGTTAATTGTTAAAATTATGTTACATTTTATTTTGAACTAAATAAACATTCATATATATTATAACTGTATGATATTATTTATTTATTTACTGAATTTTTTATTTATTATAAAATCAACATGAACATATATTATAATTTTATTATCATTATAGTATTTATTTACAAAGAGTATAAATGATTTTTAACAATTTTAAAATTACTTCCATTTGTAAGTGATCTACAGGGTGTTTCAGATTCGGATTCGTAGTTTCAGTCTTCCAGGTCCTCGGTTTCGTAGTTCACGTACTCCATGTCCTCCGCTTCGCAGTTCTCGTAGTCAAGGTTCTCTGCTTGAGGATCTCTGGTTCAAGCGTCTTACGAGCAACGTAAAGTGATCTACAGGGTGTTTCAGATTAGGATTCGTAGTTTCAGTCTTCCAGGTCCTCGGTTTCGTAGTTCACGTACTCCATGTCCTCCGCTTCGCATTTCTCGTAGTCAAGGTTCTCTGCTTAAGGATCTCTGGTTCTAGCGTCTTACGAGCAACGTAAAGTGATCTACAGGGTGTTTCAGATTAGGATTCGTAGTTTCTGTCTTCCAGGTCCTAGGTTTCGTAGTTCACGTACTCCATGTCCTACGCTTCGCAGTTATAGGGGCAGAAAGGGCGTTGTTTATGCGCGCAGCCGGGAATAAAGTACGCACTTTATTCCCTAGGTGCATAAAGGTACTTTCGTCTTAGAATTCCACAAGAAATCTGCCTGTTCAGTTCGGTGCTGTAGTTATTGGTCACCCTTGTATGCACAGGGGGTGTAGCTCATTTGTTTAAAAAGAAACCGGCTACAACTGTCAACTCATCCAGAATTCCCACTTCTTCCACATAAGAATAAGTTTATTAATATATTTGCTATATTGATATTAAAAAATGCATTATTTAGTAATTTGGAAGAAGGAAAGAACGGTGAGCGTGGTAGAGTCTGCTGATATAAATAAACGGTTCCGTGATAATTGGGTAACTGTTCGATGGGGCCGCAAATTCCACGCTGCAAGAATAATCGCAGAAAGTGGTAAATTTTTTTTTTATTTTTATATCCTATCTAACGATCATTAACGAGCTATTATGGCAGCAAAAGTAAATATTTATTCGGTGTCTATATATTTTATAGCTGATATTGAATTTCTAAAGAAAATGATTGTCAATACTGACGGTATAGTAACCGGATTGTCAATCACGTCTGCTTCTGACGATGAGAGTATTGATAGTGGTGATGGCAATGTCGATGATGTCGTTGATGATAATGGCGAAGATGAAAATGAAGAAAATGTCAGTGTTGTGGATGATGACGGTATAGATAGCGATGTCGCTGATGATGATGATGATGGTGGCAATGAAGGCGTCGTCGATGAGTCAAATGATAAAGATGGTGACGTTGTTGCTGATGCTGGCAGCGATGATCATCAGAATGATAACGTCGTACGTCATGTTGAGGGGCAGGATAATGATGATGATGACAATGATGATAACGATGAAGATGATATTGATGATCGTGATAATGATGATCATGATAATGATGATCATGATAATGATGATCATGATAATGTCGATGACTCGGAAAAAACCGAACTCCTGCAAGGAAGCAGCATTTTTATTCAAACTGCCACACTTGACGCCATCAATCAAAAATATTCAAATAATCCTAGAAAAATGGTAACACAATTGCTATTGAAATTGGTTGGCAGACAAGCGTTGAAAGAAATGACTCTAAATGGGAGAAATGGGAGAGCTGTCCCAAGAAATGTTGTCAAATATATTAAAAGTAAGTCAGTTATAATCATAGACTTTTCATTGACTAGCTACTGCAAATTTATTATTATTATTTATTATTATTTTTTTTTTTTTATTTTTGTTATTTATTCAAAATTTATTCAACTACAAATATTTTAAACTCTCATGCGCATTTTTTGATTAAAAATTACAGAATATATGATGACGAAAATTCCGTCAAGAATGATGCTTACTGATAATGAATTTAAGAGATGTATCACTCTTTTTATTGGAAATTTGAAAATAAGCAGAAAATAAGCTGGATAACGTACGTTGAAATCATAATTCTGATAATCTATTATACTTTTATCTATTAGTCCTTTCTTTACCCATGACAATATAGAAAAATACAACATACTCGGATCACTAAAGTAAAGTTTTGGAACACAGCCCTGGATTCTCTTTTATTTTAAATTCGAAAATAAGCACAAAATAAGCTGACGTACGTTGAAATCATAATTCTGATAATCTATTCGTATGAATATAGTTCAAGTTATAGTTAAATTATTAGTTATAGTCCTTTCTTCACCCATGACAATAGAGAAAGATACAACATACTCGGATCACTATGGTAAAGTTTTTGAACACAGCCCTGGATACCTTGTAATATTTTGAAGCCCACCACAGTTAAAGCTATTGAAACGGAGAATCATTTGAAAGCTGTTGAACTGCGTCATGCTCCTGAAGGTCCGCCAGAAGCTTCGTGGAAATCCTGTACAGGTCGTGAAAATCCATTTCTAAAAGAACTTGCTGAAGTTCATTCCAATCGATAAATTGAATAACCTTGCTTTTGTGCAATTCATGGAGCATTATTGTCGTCGGCCACTTCCTGATGCTCGTACTCTTCGAGAAACGTATGTTCACACAGATTACGTCATGTGACGTCGAACGATCCTATATAATACATAGATCGAGTACATGATTATTAGTATTCGAATCTCCTTGATTGAGCCGGCTTTGTTGAAAAAAATAAAAATAAAAAATAAAATAAATAAATAATAAATAAAATGGATATGGCAAAACGAGGCTGCTTTGCGCCATAATATGAGGCTGCTTTGCGCCATAATATGTGGCTGCTTTGCGCTATAATATATGGCTGCTTTGCGCCATAATATATCGCTGCTTTGCGCAATAATATATAAAGCAGAGAACCTTGACTACGAGAACTGCGAAGCGGCGGACATGGAGTACGTGAACTACGAAACCGAGGACCTGGAAGACTGAAACTACGAATGCTAATCTGAAACACCCGGTAGATCACTTTACGTTGCTCGTAAGACGCTTGAACCAGAGATCCTTAAGCAGAAAACCTTGACTACGAGTATTGCAAAGCGGAGGACACGGAGTACGTGAACTACTAAACCGAGGACCTGGAAGACTGAAACTACGAATCCTAATCTGAAACACCCTGTAGATCACTTCACGTTGATCGTAAGACGCTCCTCGAAAATGATTCATTACAAACTAAAGTAATTTTAAAATTGTTAAAAATCAGTTATACTCTCTGTAAATGAAGAAATATTATAATGATAATACAATTATAATATATGTTCCTGTTGATTTTATAATAAATTTTAAATTCATTGAATAAATAAATAATATCATACAGTTATAATATATATGAATGTTTATTTAATTTCAAATGAAATATACAACAATTTTTAATTCCATTTTTAAAACCCTGCACGTTTGAGCAGCCGAGACTACTTCGGGACCACGTGACTTGACCGCTGCTAGCGCCTCTGTCGGTCGTGAGCATCGCGAATATATGAAGTGATAAAGAGTTAAGTACTTTTAACCAAAGTTTCGACCAAATGCTGTGGATAAATCATATTGCAGTAACGGTAGATTATGTGAACATTGTTAGTGACAACAAGAAAGCAATACACAATGTCGTATACGGTATTGCTATTTTAACCTACCGACTGCGTAGTTACTACAGCTTTTTTTATGCCTAACCTCAAAATGGGTGGCTACTTCCCAAACAAGGAGATTATAATAATCTTCATGAAGAATTAGGAGAAGAATGAACATACCAACCTTTGACAATTTACTCGACATGCCCACATTTATCTACGGCGAGTCTTTGTGCTCTTCTGCCTGAGCAATGGCTTATCGTGACGCTGAGGTACATACATGATTTTTTAGTAATCCTACGAACTATTTAAAAGAGTCGATAATATCCGATATATTATATTATATATATAGATATTACGTTTGTCGAGTTGACGTGGAAGGCCCCACATATAATATGATATAATCATAATATCATATATTCATGAAGCATGCCTGTTTTCAGATTCATTACCTTCGGCAAAGCATTTCCTAGTACACGGAGCTGTATAAACCTAGAAGAACCCTTGTTCTGCCAAAAATTTCGAAACGAGGCACCCGCTAACACTATAGCACACTAGAGTACACCGAGAGCACTTGAAAAACTAATTTTTAATTATTTTATACAAATTCGTCCACCTCGATAATCATTTGAAGGAGTTTTCGTCAACGTATATTCTTAAATTTTTATGCCACAAACGCGAATGAATAAATTGAAAATCAAAATCAAAATAAATAATAATAAGTAATAATAGTAAATTTGCAGTCAATGAAAAGTCTATGATTATAACTAATTATGAATAAATAATTCACAATTATCAATTTTTAAATACTTATTTGTTTTATTGAATTAAGAAATATACATAATCAGTAGTTTCGTGGTGCGAAGCTGTTAACAACAATATTATAGGTTTGGGTTTTTCCATTAGAACATCCTGAATATTGAAGAGTTTCTTTGTGTTTTATAATTTCTTTATTCAACTTTGTGGATTTAACGTCTTAATTTGGTGTAGAATTGTGACTCTATTGTCATGGGTAAAGAAAGGACTATAACTAATAATTTAACTATAGCTTTAACTAGATTCATGAGAATAGATTATCAGAATTATGATTTCAACTTACGTTATCCAGCTTATTTTGTGCTTATTTTCAAATTTTAAATAAAAAGAGTAATGCATCTCTTAAATTCATTATCAGTAAGCATTATTCTTGACGGAATTTTCGTCATCATATATTCTGTGATTTTTATTCAAAAAATGCGCATGCGAGTTTCAAATATTCGTAGTTGAATAAATTTTGAATAAATATTGAAAATCTTAAACAAATTAATTATGAATAATAATAAATTTGCAGTAGCTAGTCAATGACAAGTCTATGATTATAACTGACTTACTTTTAATATATTTGACAACGTTTTTTTGGACAAAAAAGGATTAAATTTTTAAATTGTTGAATATTATTTCAAATAAAATAAACATTAATATATATTATAACTGTATGATATTATTTTTTTTTTTTTTATTCATTATAAAATTAACAGGAACATATATTATAATTGTATTACCATTATAGTATTTATTTATTTACAAAGAGTAGAACTGATTTTTAACCATTTTTAGCTTTTGTTTCGCATCTAATGTTTCCAAAGCAACTCAAAACTGTTCACTTTTACTTGCATTTTGCTTACAAAACACAAGTACAGTAAATCCAAAAAATACAAATACAAATAAAAAATAAAAACAAATACCAATTTTTTTTCTTTGATTTACTTGTCATATATTCATGAAAAATGAATCATCTTGACCAAGACGCATTTGTTGAAAAGTGTGAACAAATCTTTGACCAACTGGATATCGAACCTGGAGTATTTCAAGCAAGAAATAAGATTAGACTCGTGTTCAGGAATAGGTTCTTTATTGATATCTGCATCTCATTGCTCCGGATAGAGAACAGAACAGGAGAACCTCCTATGCAGTACAGCGTAGTGGGGAGAGAAGACTCTATACATCTACATTAGGGTGGTCCTTAAATTAATGCAATTCCACATTTGAAACTTTATACGTCTTGGTGGGCGGGTCAATATTAATATTAATAACTCAAACTTGGCAGGTATTTTTTTTTTGAGTTATTTGGAGTTGATTTGAGTTGCCTTACGGAAAATTTATCTTTCATCCCAACTTAAGGACCACCCGAATCTACATGTATAATGCCCAGTTCTATAAACGTGGGTTTAAATAACCCGTAGGTTACCCCGCAGATACTACCCGTTCAACCTTCATGGACTGTCGGAGGCTAACAGCGATTTATGACAGCTATCAGATGAAAAAAGGTTGAACGGGTAGTATTTGCGGGGTATACACTGATAAAAAAGTCTGGTTGACACAACCAAATTTTGGTTGTTATAACCAAAATCGTTTGTTAATATACGTACAATCAAATATTTTGTTAAGGTAGCTAAAAAATTTTGTTGGAATAATTTGTTTACAAGAACAAATAATTTTTGTTCACTGAAAAAATCGCTTGTTTGAATTATATTAACCAATAATTTTGTTGTAGGAACTAAACAGAAATCTAAACATAAATCTAAACATATATCTATCTCATAAATCTAGTTACATCTATAATCGGTAGTACCCATGGCTAAGTTATTTAGTCAGGTGGTGTGAGCGAGGCTATTTTAAATTTAAATTTTCAACAAAAACTATAAACCATAAGCGATACCACTTGTATGTTTTCAATTTAAGTTCTAAACTGTATCCAATTCTAGACGAATTATTTTTGCTATTCTAGGTCCGCGTTGATCATGTGCGTTGTTTATTATGCTGCTGCGTTATTCGTACAGTCTTAACGTCAAAAATTAGACGTCATATTGACACGGAGAAACATTTGAAAGCTGTTGAACTGCGTAATGCTCCCGAAGGTCCGTCAGAAGAATCATGGCAATCCTGTACAGATCGTGAAAATCCATTTTTCAAAGAACTTGCCGAAGTTCTCATGGTTAGTGACATTCCAATCGATAAATTGAATAACCTTGCTTTTGTGCGATTCATGGAACATTATTGTCGTCGGCCTCTTCCTGATGCTAGTACTCTTCGAGAAACGTATGTTTCTAAAATACACGACAATCTCGTGACACGGATTAGGGAAGAAGTTGGCGATAACTCTGTTTCAGTTTCCATCGATGAAACTACGGATGCGGAAAAGCGGTGTGTTTTCCATGCGATTGTTTCCCCGCTATGCTTAGATCACCCTGGAAGACCACAACTCATAAATGAAGATTTTTACGATGTTGGAAATGGTGATAACGTGGTTGATTTCTTCAATAACAGCTTGGGAGTTTTATGGCCGAATGGGATTCAGTATGATAAAGTACTTCTTTTTGTCTCTGACGCAGCACCCTACATGGTACGAGCCGGGAATATGTTGCAAGAAACTTATCCGAAGCTCAAACATGTGACTTGCCTTGCACATGGGCTGCATCGAGTCGCAGAAACTGTGCGGGAATGTTTTCCAGATGTTAACGGTATCATCGCTAACACTAAATCTGTGTTCAGTAAAGCCCCATTAAGAGTACGGCAGTTTAATCGTATGTGCCCTAACCTCACGTTACCTCCAGCTCCAATTATCACCCGTTGGGGTACATGGATAAATGCGGCTGCCTACTACCATGATCATTTCGACCAAGTAAAACGCGTGATTGATGCACTTGAACCTGACTCACAAACAGTTCGTAATGTGAAAGAATATTTTCAAAGACATGAAAATCATCAGGATTTCATAAACATCCACACGAATTACTGCATCATTGCGAATTCGATCACCAAGTTGGAAGCCCAGGGTCTTCATTTGCATGCATCATGCGAAATTGTCCGTGAAGTATGCAACAATTTGTTAGGAAATCCATTAGTTCAGGATCGTATCAAAGAGAAGTTAATTGAAGTTATTACGAGAAACAGTGCCTTTCACGAAGTGTTAGCCGTAGCTGAAAGGTGCCTACTGACGAATGAATACGAAAACCTCCCCGCTAATTGGGACATTGATGACGTCAGACGTATGGCGTTTGCGGGAATTACGTCATGTGACGTCGAACGATCCTTCAATCATTACAAAAACATTTTCAGGTCGAATCGAAGAGGTTTTACGATTGAAAATTTAGGAAAATTCGTTTCGGTTCATTACAATAACATGTAATATCCCGGATGAACCCGCATGACAGTACATGATTATTATTATTCGAATCTCCTTGATTGAGCCGGCTTTGTTAAAAAAAGATCAAAAATAAAATAAATAATAAATAAAATGGATATTGCAAAACGAGGCTGCTTTGCGCCATAATATGTGGCTGCTTTGCGCCATAATATGTGGCTGCTTTGCGCCATAATATGTGGCTGCTTTGCGCTATAATATATGGCTGCTTTGCGCTATAATATATGGCTGCTTTGCGCAATAATATATAAAGCAGAGAACCTTGACTACGAGAACTGCGAAGCGGAGGACATGGAGTACGTGAACCACGAAACCGAGGACCTGGAAGACTGAAACTACGAATCCTAATCTGAAACACCCTGTAGATCACTTTTCAATTTTTTTATTAATTTAAAAAAATTTATGTTTGAATAGTACTTGTATTAAGTGTTTTTCTTCATGTTATTTGAGTTACAAGCAAAAAATGGATTTTATAAAAAAATTTCATTCATATTTTCCGCATTGAACAGTCACAATTCTACACCACATTAAGACGTGAAATCCACAAAGTTGAATAAAGAAATTATAAAACACAAAGAAACTCTTCAATATTCAGGATGTTCTAATGGAAAAACCCAAACCTATAATATTGTTGTTAACAGCTTCGCACCACGAAACTACTGATTATGTATATTTCTTAATTCAATAAAACAAATAAGTATTTAAAAATTGATAATTGTGAATTATTTATTCATAATTAGTTATAATCATAGACTTTTCATTGACTGCAAATTTACTATTATTACTTATTATTATTTATTTTGATTTTGATTTTCAATTTATTCATTCGCGTTTGTGGCATAAAAATTTAAGAATATACGTTGACGAAAACTCCTTCAAATGATTATCGAGGTGGACGAATTTGTATAAAATAATTAAAAATTAGTTTTTCAAGTGCTCTCGGTGTACTCTAGTGTGCTATAGTGTTAGCGGGTGCCTCGTTTCGAAATTTTTGGCAGAACAAGGGTTCTTCTAGGTTTATACAGCTCCGTGTACTAGGAAATGCTTTGCCGAAGGTAATGAATCTGAAAACAGGCATGCTTCATGAATATATGATATTATGATTATATCATATTATATGTGGGGCCTTCCACGTCAACTCGACAAACGTAATATCTATATATATAATATAATATATCGGATATTATCGACTCTTTTAAATAGTTCGTAGGATTACTAAAAAATCATGTATGTACCTCAGCGTCACGATAAGCCATTGCTCAGGCAGAAGAGCACAAAGACTCGCCGTAGATAAATGTGGGCATGTCGAGTAAATTGTCAAAGGTTGGTATGTTCATTCTTCTCCTAATTCTTCATGAAGATTATTATAATCTCCTTGTTTGGGAAGTAGCCACCCATTTTAAGGTTAGGCATAAAAAAAGCTGTAGTAACTACGCAGTCGGTAGGTTAAAATAGCAATACCGTATACGACATTGTGTATTGCTTTCTTGTTGTCACTAACAATGTTCACATAATCTACCGTTACTGCAATATGATTTATCCACAGCATTTGGTCGAAACTTTGGTTAAAAGTACTTAACTCTTTATCACTTCATATATTCGCGATGCTCACGACCGACAGAGGCGCTAGCAGCGGTCAAGTCACGTGGTCCCGAAGTAGTCTCGGCTGCTCAAACGTGCAGGGTTTTAAAAATGGAATTAAAAATTGTTGTATATTTCATTTGAAATTAAATAAACATTCATATATATTATAACTGTATGATATTATTTATTTATTCAATGAATTTAAAATTTATTATAAAATCAACAGGAACATATATTATAATTGTATTATCATTATAATATTTCTTCATTTACAGAGAGTATAACTGATTTTTAACAATTTTAAAATTACTTTAGTTTGTAATGAATCATTTTCGAGGAGCGTCTTACGATCAACGTGAAGTGATCTACAGGGTGTTTCAGATTAGGATTCGTAGTTTCAGTCTTCCAGGTCCTCGGTTTAGTAGTTCACGTACTCCGTGTCCTCCGCTTTGCAATACTCGTAGTCAAGGTTTTCTGCTTAAGGATCTCTGGTTCAAGCGTCTTACGAGCAACGTAAAGTGATCTACCGGGTGTTTCAGATTAGCATTCGTAGTTTCAGTCTTCCAGGTCCTCGGTTTCGTAGTTCACGTACTCCATGTCCGCCGCTTCGCAGTTCTCGTAGTCAAGGTTCTCTGCTTTATATATTATTGCGCAAAGCAGCGATATATTATGGCGCAAAGCAGCCATATATTATAGCGCAAAGCAGCCACATATTATGGCGCAAAGCAGCCTCATATTATGGCGCAAAGCAGCCTCGTTTTGCCATATCCATTTTATTTATTATTTATTTATTTTATTTTTTATTTTTATTTTTTTCAACAAAGCCGGCTCAATCAAGGAGATTCGAATACTAATAATCATGTACTCGATCTATGTATTATATAGGATCGTTCGACGTCACATGACGTAATCTGTGTGAACATACGTTTCTCGAAGAGTACGAGCATCAGGAAGTGGCCGACGACAATAATGCTCCATGAATTGCACAAAAGCAAGGTTATTCAATTTATCGATTGGAATGAACTTCAGCAAGTTCTTTTAGAAATGGATTTTCACGACCTGTACAGGATTTCCACGAAGCTTCTGGCGGACCTTCAGGAGCATGACGCAGTTCAACAGCTTTCAAATGATTCTCCGTTTCAATAGCTTTAACTGTGGTGGGCTTCAAAATATTACAAGGTATCCAGGGCTGTGTTCAAAAACTTTACCATAGTGATCCGAGTATGTTGTATCTTTCTCTATTGTCATGGGTGAAGAAAGGACTATAACTAATAATTTAACTATAACTTGAACTATATTCATACGAATAGATTATCAGAATTATGATTTCAACGTACGTCAGCTTATTTTGTGCTTATTTTCGAATTTAAAATAAAAGAGAATCCAGGGCTGTGTTCCAAAACTTTACTTTAGTGATCCGAGTATGTTGTATTTTTCTATATTGTCATGGGTAAAGAAAGGACTAATAGATAAAAGTATAATAGATTATCAGAATTATGATTTCAACGTACGTTATCCAGCTTATTTTCTGCTTATTTTCAAATTTCCAATAAAAAGAGTGATACATCTCTTAAATTCATTATCAGTAAGCATCATTCTTGACGGAATTTTCGTCATCATATATTCTGTAATTTTTAATCAAAAAATGCGCATGAGAGTTTAAAATATTTGTAGTTGAATAAATTTTGAATAAATAACAAAAATAAAAAAAAAAAAATAATAATAAATAATAATAATAAATTTGCAGTAGCTAGTCAATGAAAAGTCTATGATTATAACTGACTTACTTTTAATATATTTGACAACATTTCTTGGGACAGCTCTCCCATTTCTCCCATTTAGAGTCATTTCTTTCAACGCTTGTCTGCCAACCAATTTCAATAGCAATTGTGTTACCATTTTTCTAGGATTATTTGAATATTTTTGATTGATGGCGTCAAGTGTGGCAGTTTGAATAAAAATGCTGCTTCCTTGCAGGAGTTCGGTTTTTTCCGAGTCATCGACATTATCATGATCATCATTATCATGATCATCATTATCATGATCATCATTATCACGATCATCAATATCATCTTCATCGTTATCATCATTGTCATCATCATCATTATCCTGCCCCTCAACATGACGTACGACGTTATCATTCTGATGATCATCGCTGCCAGCATCAGCAACAACGTCACCATCTTTATCATTTGACTCATCGACGACGCCTTCATTGCCACCATCATCATCATCATCAGCGACATCGCTATCTATACCGTCATCATCCACAACACTGACATTTTCTTCATTTTCATCTTCGCCATTATCATCAACGACATCATCGACATTGCCATCACCACTATCAATACTCTCATCGTCAGAAGCAGACGTGATTGACAATCCGGTTACTATACCGTCAGTATTGACAATCATTTTCTTTAGAAATTCAATATCAGCTATAAAATATATAGACACCGAATAAATATTTACTTTTGCTGCCATAATAGCTCGTTAATGATCGTTAGATAGGATATAAAAATAAAAAAAAAATTTACCACTTTCTGCGATTATTCTTGCAGCGTGGAATTTGCGGCCCCATCGAACAGTTACCCAATTATCACGGAACCGTTTATTTATATCAGCAGACTCTACCACGCTCACCGTTCTTTCCTTCTTCCAAATTACTAAATAATGCATTTTTTAATATCAATATAGCAAATATATTAATAAACTTATTCTTATGTGGAAGAAGTGGGAATTCTGGATGAGTTGACAGTTGTAGCCGGTTTCTTTTTAAACAAATGAGCTACACCCCCTGTGCATACAAGGGTGACCAATAACTACAGCACCGAACTGAACAGGCAGATTTCTTGTGGAATTCTAAGACGAAAGTACCTTTATGCACCTAGGGAATAAAGTGCGTACTTTATTCCCGGCTGCGCGCATAAACAACGCCCTTTCTGCCCCTATAACTGCGAAGCGTAGGACATGGAGTACGTGAACTACGAAACCTAGGACCTGGAAGACAGAAACTACGAATGCTAATCTGAAACACCCTGTAGATCACTTTACGTTGCTCGTAAGACGCTAGAACCAGAGATCCTTAAGCAGAGAACCTTGACTACGAGAAATGCGAAGCGGAGGACATGGAGTACGTGAACTACGAAACCGAGGACCTGGAAGACTGAAACTACGAATCCTAATCTGAAACACCCTGTAGATCACTTTACGTTGCTCGTAAGACGCTTGAACCAGAGATCCTCAAGCAGAGAACCTTGACTACGAGAACTGCGAAGCGGAGGACATGGAGTACGTGAACTACGAAACCGAGGACCTGGAAGACTGAAACTACGAATCCGAATCTGAAACACCCTGTAGATCACTTACAAATGGAAGTAATTTTAAAATTGTTAAAAATCATTTATACTCTTTGTAAATAAATACTATAATGATAATAAAATTATAATATATGTTCATGTTGATTTTATAATAAATAAAAAATTCAGTAAATAAATAAATAATATCATACAGTT
Organism: Tenthredo livida; assembly: GCA_963992785.1. Taxonomy (NCBI): domain Eukaryota; kingdom Metazoa; phylum Arthropoda; class Insecta; order Hymenoptera; family Tenthredinidae; genus Tenthredo; species Tenthredo livida. Next base: position 8,934,920 of record OZ023067.1, on the reverse strand, counting down.
ATAATATATATGAATGTTTATTTAGTTCAAAATAAAATGTAACATAATTTTAACAATTAACAATTAATAATTTAACAATTTTTATTTTTAATTTTATTTTAATTTTCATTTTTTTTCATTTTTTTTTTCAATTTTTTTTTAATGATTATTTTGGCCACCGCGGCCGCGGCCCCTGCCCCGATATTGGTTGGCGATTGAAAACAATAGATCAACCACATTTCGCTGCCTATAATAGGCCCTCCGTCGATGCCTATTCCGGCCCGCCCGCTGGTGCCGGCGTGGTCCTCGTACTGAAAAAAATATTACAAATCAAACAGATACGAATTATAACTAATTTAATATAATTAACAATATGCAACGTTCGTATCCGTACCATCGTCTTCAGGTTGCTGCTGTTGTTGTTGTTGCTGCTGTTGTTGTTGTTGTTGCTGCTGTTGATGTTGTTGCTGCTGTTGTAGTAGTTGTTGCTGCAGTTGTTCCACTTGTAGCTGCAGTTGTTGCTGTTGCTGTTGCTGTTGTTGCTGTTGTTGCTGTTGTTGCTGTTGTTGCTGTTGCTGTTGTTGTTGTTGTTGTTGTTGTTGTTGTTGTTGTTGTTGTTGTTGTTGCAGTTGCTGTTGTTGCTGTTGCTGTTGTTGTTGTTGTTGCTGTTGCTGTTGCTGTTGCTGTTGGTGTTGCTGTTGCTGTTGCTGTTGCAGTTGCTGTTGTTCTTCTAATGAAAATGTAAAGACGGACTCATATCATTATTATTATATACAATAAAAATAAATATATAAAATAATAAATGAAAATAAATATAATCAGAATATATACATTATCTAAAAATATTATATTTACACAAATATATACAAGTGACCCGGAGATACGAATATTCACTGTATATATATTTATATTTTTCTTTATGCATTTCAATCGTTATTTTTGTATTATATATATATATATATATATATATATATATATATATATATATATATATATATAAAATAAATAATAATATTAATAATAAGATGATATAACATACCATTTTCATCATTCTGGACGTCCATATTTAGATTTTCGATTTCTAAAAACTGAGAAATAACTAATGCAATGAATGAATTTAAAAAATTCGATATTAAATGTAGTTAATAATTATCAATACTTACGCTGTCCGGCGAGCCTGTCCGTTCACTCATTGCCGACATTGTGTTTAATAAAACAGATCTTATTTATTTTTTACCTGGTTACGCGGAACAAAACGCTAGCGCGAAAATTAGCGTTTGAAAAATGACCCTTCAGTGATAGGCCGATAAATAACTGTCACGCGAATCTAGCGGGATAACCGACAGATGGCGGGACTCAACAAAAAAAATGGCCGCCTTTGTTAGCTCCTAGTAGCAAAATAGATCCACTTTTCAAGAGTTAAGTACTTTTAACCAAAGTTTATACCAAATACTGTGGATAAATCATATTGCAGTAATGGTAAATTATGTGAACATTGTTAGTGACAGCAAGAATGCAATACACAATGTCGTAGACGGTATTGCTATTTCAACCAGCTTTCAGCTTTTTCGATGCGTAACCTCAAAATGGGTGGCTACTTCCCATACGAGGTGAAAGAAGAAGAAGAAGCGTTATGGGTCCTTTTTAAAACGGACATTTTTATATTGTTATTATTTTTATATTTATATTTATAAATGCATAGCTCGGATAGGTCAGTTGAAAAAAAAACGTAATACATCTGTGACAAAAAACACAGGTAAAAGGATTTAAAAAAAGCTGAGTGAGCCTTCAACGAGACGATCTAAATAACAATTACGTTATTGCCACTGCCGGATCATCAAAAGCATCACCGAAATCTGCTTTAAAAATAATGAACGATTCAATCATTAGAAGTGAATCTGGGGATATTTCTAAAATAAATATAAGGTGAATAATTATCATTTCTTTTTACTGTAATCAATTAAAATTTGTATTAACATTTTTGTCTTTGGGATGGAGAACTGTTCAAAATTGATTTATAGCAATCCTTGATATCTTTTTTATGTAAGAAAACTGTAAAATCAGAAACGAAGCAGCGGCTTCAATTCTCAAAGTAGTGGAAAATATTACACGCCACTGACAGCTCTGTCGGCACATGTATCTGAAGGTATTGAATTTTTTAATCGTCCTACTTTATTATGAAATTAAAGAATATATCCAATTTTCACGATTCATATTTTCGTTTTTATACCCAGATTCATTGACTACGATAGATCAGCACGACGAATAATCATAGTTTTACTCTTCATTAAGTGATGTATCAAGCCAGAATGATTCACAAATTCCGGAGCATAATCCTTAGTCCAAAGGCACAGGCTGCAGACGACTTTATAATAATGTTATCCGAAAAAATAAACACAGCTAGGCCTATACAGTCCACGCAAACTTTGGGTGGAGGTGAGTGTTCGTTGCGATGGCACATAAATAAAATTGATATCAAAATACCACAATTCAAAGATGGAATCCTCAAGTATTTTTATCAGGCACCGACATAAAAATGTTGATATTAAAAATTGCGTAACTGGTTTTGACTTATACTGATATGAAAGGTAGAGCTAATCTTTGTTATGACGGTGGTAAAACTTCAGTCAATTCTTATGTTAAATTTCGTCTAGAAATATACACATACACATACTTATACACATTTTAAAAATGACATGTTAATATTTTGTATTTATCGCATTATTCGTCAAACCATTTTGGGCTTGTGGCTACAACTTTGATTGAATTCACCATGTTGGATAAGGGAATGATCCTAATGTATTCATTTCTGCTCGATTCAACATCATACCGTGAAATCACGAAAGTGAACAAAATTATTTGGCTCTGCCATCCAGTATAATAATTTAACCAGATTTCGCCGGTCCGTATGGATTATCAGTCTCTCCTCCCTAGTCTTTAGGGTTTAAACAGCCAATCACAATACTCAATGAAGATCCGTTTCAGAATAGAACAAATCATTGTTAAACATTTATCACATCTTATGAACGAAATCACGAAAGTGAACAAAATTATTTGGCTCTGCTATCCAGTATAATAATTTAACCAGATTTCGCCGGTCCGTATCGATTCTCAGTCTCTCCTCCCTGGCCCGTCTATAAATATTAATAATATAGTCTTGATCTTTGCTTTTATTTATTCTGACCTTACGTTGTAATTCATACCGTTCTTCAGCCTCGCTTTTTCTCTCCATCAATGATATCTTCTTGAAAATTGTTTGGAATCTAATTTCTGAGATCAGGGGATTCAAGGCAGTGATATCACGGATAAGGGAATACTCCTAATGTATTCATTTCTGCTCGATTCAACATCATACCGTTCTTCAGCCTCGCTTTTTCTCTCCATCAATGATAATTTCTTGAAAATTGTTTGGAATCTAATTTCTGAGATCAGGGGATTCAAGGCAGTGATATTACGGATAAGGGAATACTCCTAATGTATTCATTTCTGCTCGATTCATCATCATACCGTTCTTCAGCCTCGCTTTTTCTCTCCATCAATGATATCTTCTTGAAAATTATTTGGAATCTAATTTCCGAGTGGTCCGGCTGTAGTGATTTCATAGCTGGGATATGGTTTTGCTTTTATTTATTCTGACCTTACGTTGTAATTCATACCGTTCTTCAGCCTCGCTTTTTCTCTCCATCAATGATAACTTCTTGAAAATTGTTTGGAATCTAATTTCTGAGATCAGGGGATTCAAGGCAGTGATATCACGGATAAGGGAATACTAGTAATGTATTCATTTCTGCTCGATTCAACATCATACCGTTCTTCAGCCTCGCTTTTTCTCTCCATCAATGATAACTTCTTGAAAATTGTTTGGAATCTAATTTCTGAGATCAGGGGATTCAAGGCAGTGATATTACGGATAAGGGAATACTCCTAATGTATTCATTTCTGCTCGATTCATCATCATACCGTTCTTCAGCCTCGCTTTTTCTCTCCATCAATGATATCTTCTTGAAAATTATTTGGAATCTAATTTCCGAGTGGTCCGGCTGTCGTGATTTCATAGCTGGGATATGGTTTTGCTTTTATTTATTCTGACCTTACGTTGTAATTCATACCGTTCTTCAGCCTCGCTTTTTCTCTCCATCAATGATAACTTCTTGAAAATTGTTTGGAATCTAATTTCTGAGATCAGGGGATTCAAGGCAGTGATATCACGGATAAGGGAATACTCCTAATGTATTCATTTCTGCTCGATTTAACATCATACCGTTCTTCAGCCTCGGTTTTTCTCTCCATCAATGATAACTTCTTGAAAATTGTTTGGAATCTAAATTCTGAGATCAGGGGATTCAAGGCAGTGATATTACGGATAAGGGAATACTCCTAATGTATTCATTTCTGCTCGATTCATCATCATACCGTTCTTTAGCCTCGCTTTTTCTCTCCATCAATGATATCTTCTTGAAAGTTATTTGGAATCTAATTTCTGAGTGGTCCGGCTGTCGTGATTTCATAGCTGGGATATGGTTTTGCTTTTATTTATTCTGACCTTACGTTGTAATTCATACCGTTCTTCAGCCTCGCTTTTTCTCTCCATCAATGATAACTTCTTGAAAATTGTTTGGGATCTAATTTCTGAGATCAGGGGATTCAAGGCAGTGATATTACGGATAAGGGAATACTCCTAATGTATTCATTTCTGCTCGATCCATCATCATACCGTTCTTCAGCCTCGCTTTTTCTCTCCATCAATGATATCTTCTTGAAAATTATTTGGAATCTAATTTCTGAGTGGTCCGGCTGTCGTGATTTCATAGCTGGGATATGGTTTTGCTTTTATTTATTCTGACCTTACGTTGTAATTCATACCGTTCTTCAGCCTCGCTTTTTCTCTCCATCAATGATAACTTCTTGAAAATTGTTTGGAATCTAATTTCTGAGATCAGGGGATTCAAGGCAGTGATATTACGGATAAGGGAATACTCCTAATGTATTCATTTCTGCTCGATTCATCATCATACCGTTCTTCAGCCTCGCTTTTTCTCTCCATCAATGATATCTTCTTGAAAATTATTTGGAATCTAATTTCTGAGTGGTCCGGCTGTCGTGATTTCATAGCTGGGATATGGTTTTGCTTTTATTTATTCTGACCTTACGTTGTAATTCATACCGTTCTTCAGCCTCGGTTTTTCTCTCCATCAATGATATCTTCTTGAAAATTGTTTGCAATCTAATTTATGAGATCAGGGGATTCAAGGCAGTGATATCACGGATAAGGGAATGATCCTAATGTATTCATTTCTGCTCGATTCAACATCATACCGTGAAATCACGAAAGTGAACAAAATTATTTGGCTCTGCCATCCAGTATAATAATTTAACCAGATTTCGCCGGTCCGTATGGATTCTCAGTCTCTCCTCCCTAGTCTTTAGGGTTCAAACAGCCAATCACAATACTCAATGAAGATCCGTTTCAGAATAGAACAAATCATTGTTAAACATTTATCACATCTTATGAACGAAATCACGAAAGTGAATAAAATTATTTGGCTCTGCCATCCAGTATAATAATTTAACCAGATTTACCAGACGGTCTGTATCGATTCTCAGTCTCTCCTCCCTGGCCCGTCTTCGCTGTAGTGCATAATATGCAGCTCGGTTTGCTTGATTGTAAGCCACCATCGAAGCCATTGATTATGTCCATATACTTGCTGAAATATTCTGTACTACCATAACGATCCTTTATCTGTAGGAAAGTCAGCTTGGATGGTCTTACTCCGTTACATTCATTTTTTTTTTTTATTAGTCTTTAGGGTCTATTCTAAAGTCTACAGTGTATAATATGCTCTTCTCTTCCACCACTTAATATTTGGTGATAATTTTTCACACTGTTACCCCAACTCTTATACCCACTCTTGTATTAAGAAATAATAAATTAATTTGAAATTAAGGGAACTTATAACCAGTTATGTTTTAAAAAATATGTGCCATCCCAATGATACTCCTTATGTAAAAATCATGTAAAAATCCACAATAATATATAGCATATTGTACATATATTATATTATATTACTGTTTATATTGTATAAACTGTACTTACTGTATAATTGTATATATCATATATTATATTATATTACTGTGAGGTCAAATTGAAGCCTAAAAAAAAGGATTTTGATTCATCGAGGTAACGGCTGTTCGGAAGTATGATTTTCTGTATTTTGAACCTTCTGTTTTACTACAATCTGCATTTCGCTGCGCTGTTATTTTCAAATTAGGACGGACACTTTTAGGTATAAATGTGCTTAGCATATTTTCATGAATTGTGAAAAAGCACTTCGGCATTATGGTCTCTTGTAATATTTAAATGAGGATTGATGACTGTTCGTCAGTAACGGTATCCGGGTATCCGATTTTCTGTATTTGTGTCATTATGAATTTTGGTCTTTTTGTTATATTTTTTGTAATTTTTTTTATTGTTTTTCGACCACAACCAACATATACTGTGTGAGCAGTTGTCGGGTACAGATTGTACGTATAGAATAAGGTTGCAATTATTCGCGTTCCTATAAATTTATTTTTATGATTAACTCTGTTCGTAACAATATTCGTTATTCAAAAATAATTCAGACTATAATAATTTTATGTTTTGATTTTTATCTTATTTTCTGTCTTGATTTTCGTCTTATTTTTCGGTATTGATTTCTATCTTATTTTCTGTATTGATTCTCGTCTTATTTTCTGTCTTGATTTTTGTCTTGATTTTTTTATAATATTATTTTCTGTCTTGATTTTTGTCTTGACTTTTGTCTTGATTTTTGTCTTGATTTTTTTATAATATTATTTTCTGTCTTGATTTTCGTCTTATTTTACAGTATTGATTTTTAACTTATTTTCTGTATTGATTCTCGTATTATTTTCTGTATTGATTCTCGTATTATTTTCTGTCTTGATTTTCGTCTTGATTTTCCTCTTGATTTTTGTCTTGATTTTTGTCTTGATTTTTGTCTTGATTTTTTTTCATCTTATTTTGTGTCTTAATTTTAGTCTTATTTTTCTGTATTGATTTTTATATTCTGTATTGATTTTCGTCTTATTTTTCGTATTGATCTTCGTCTTATTTTTCGTATTGATTTTCGTCTTATTTTCTGTCTTGATTTTTGTATTGATTTTCGTCTTGATTTTCGTCTTGATTTTCGTCTTGATTTTTGTCTTGATTTTTGTCTTGATTTTTTTATAATATTATTTTATGTCTTAATTTTCGTCTTATTTTTCTGTATTGATTTTTATCTTATATTCTGTATTGATTCTCGTATTATTTTCTGTCTTGATTTTTGTCTTGTTTTTTTTTTATATTATTTTATGTCTTGATTTTCGTCTTATTTTCCAGTATTGATTTTTAACTTATTTTCTGTATCGATTCTCGTATTATTTTCTGTATTGATTCTCGTATTATTTTCTGTCTTGATTTTTGTCTTGATTTTTTTTTTATATTATTTTCTGTCTTGATTTTCGTCTTATTTTCCAGTATTGTTTTTTATCTTATTTTCTGTATTGATTATCGTATTATTTTCTGTCTTGATTTCTCGTATTATTTTCTGCATTAATTCTCGTATTATTTTCTGTCTTGATTTTTGTCTTGATTTTTGTCTTGATTTTTGTCTTGATTTTTTTTCATCTTATTGTATGTCTTAATTTTCGTCTTATTTTTCTGTATTGATTTTTATCTTACATTCTGTATTGATTCTCGTATTATTTTCTGTCTTGATTTTTGTCTTGATTTTTGTCTTGATTTTTTTATAATATTATTTTCTGTCTTGATTTCCGTCTTATTTTTCGGTATTGTTTTCTATCTTATTTTCTGTATTGATTATCGTATTATTTTCTGTCTTGATTTCTCGTATTATTTTCTGCATTAATTCTCGTATTATTTTCTGTCTTGATTTTTGTCTTGATTTTTGTCTTGATTTTTGTCTTGATTTTTTTTATAATATTATTTTCTGTCTTGATTTTCGTCTTATTTTACAGTATTGATTTTTAACTTATTTTCTGTATTGATTCTCGTATCATTTTCTGTATTGATTCTCGTATTATTTTCTGTCTTGATTTTCGTCTTGATTTTCGTCTTGATTTTTGTCTTGATTTTTGTCTTGATTTTTGTCTTGATTTTTTTTCATCTTATTTTATGTCTTAATTTTCGTCTTATTTTTCTGTATTGATTTTTATCTTATATTCTGTATTGATTCTCGTATTATTTTCTGTCTTGATTTTTGTCTTGATTTTTTTTTTATATCATTTTCTGTCTTGATTTTCGTCTTATTTTACAGTATTGATTTTTATCTTATTTTCTGTATTGATTATCGTATTATTTTCTGTCTTGATTTCTCGTATTATTTTCTGCATTAATTCTCGTATTATTTTCTGTCTTGATTTTTGTCTTGATTTTTGTCTTGATTTTTGTCTTGATTTTTTTTCATCTTATTTTATGTCTTAATTTTCGTCTTATTTTTCTGTATTGATTTTTATCTTATATTCTGTATTGATTCTCGTATTATTTTCTGTCTTGATTTTTGTCTTGATTTTTGTCTTGATTTTTTTATAATATTATTTTCTGTCTTGATTTCCGTCTTATTTTGCGGTATTGTTTTCTATCTTATTTTCTGTATTGATTATCGTATTATTTTCTGTCTTGATTTCTCGTATTATTTTCTGCATTAATTCTCGTATTATTTTCTGTCTTGATTTTTGTCTTGATTTTTGTCTTGATTTTTGTCTTGATTTTTTTATAATATTATTTTCTGTCTTGATTTTCGTCTTATTTTACAGTATTGATTTTTAACTTATTTTCTGTATTGATTCTCGTATTATTTTCTGTCTTGATTTTTGTCTTGATTTTTGTCTTGATTTTTGTCTTGATTTTTTTATAATATTATTTTCTGTCTTGATTTTCGTCTTATTTTACAGTATTGATTTTTAACTTATTTTCTGTATTGATTCTCGTATTATTTTCTGTATTGATTCTCGTATTATTTTCTGTATTGATTCTCGTATTATTTTCTGTCTTGATTTTTGTCTTGATTTTTGTCTTGATTTTTTTATAATATTATTTTCTGTCTTGATTTCCGTCTTATTTTTCGGTATTGTTTTCTATCTTATTTTCTGTATTGATTATCGTATTATTTTCTGTCTTGATTTCTCGTATTATTTTCTGCATTAATTCTCGTATTATTTTCTGTCTTGATTTTTGTATTGATTTTTGTCTTGATTTTTGTCTTGATTTTTTTATAATATTATTTTCTGTCTTGATTTTCGTCTTATTTTACAGTATTGATTTTTAACTTATTTTCTGTATTGATTCTCGTATCATTTTCTGTATTGATTCTCGTATTATTTTCTGTCTTGATTTTTGTCTTGATTTTCGTCTTGATTTTCGTCTTGATTTTTGTCTTGATTTTTGTCTTGATTTTTGTCTTGATTTTTTTTCATCTTATTTTATGTCTTAATTTTCGTCTTATTTTTCTGTATTGATTTTTATCTTATATTCTGTATTGATTCTCGTATTATTTTCTGTCTTGATTTTTGTCTTGATTTTTTTTTTATATCATTTTCTGTCTTGATTTTCGTCTTATTTTACAGTATTGATTTTTATCTTATTTTCTGTATTGATTCTCGTATTATTTTCTGTCTTGATTTTTGTCTTGATTTTTGTCTTGATTTTTTTATAATATTATTTTCTGTATTGATTTCCGTTTCATTTTTCGGTATTGTTTTTTATCTTATTTTCTGTATTGATTATCGTATTATTTTCTGTCTTGATTTCTCGTATTATTTTCTGCATTAATTCTCGTATTATTTTCTGTCTTGATTTTTGTCTTGATTTTTGTCTTGATTTTTGTCTTGATTTTTTTATAATATTATTTTCTGTCTTGATTTTCGTCTTATTTTACAGTATTGATTTTTAACTTATTTTCTGTATTGATTCTCGTATCATTTTCTGTATTGATTCTCGTATTATTTTCTGTCTTGATTTTTGTCTTGATTTTCGTCTTGATTTTCGTCTTGATTTTTGTCTTGATTTTTGTCTTGATTTTTGTCTTGATTTTTTTTCATCTTATTTTATGTCTTAATTTTCGTCTTATTTTTCTGTATTGATTTTTATCTTATATTCTGTATTGATTCTCGTATTATTTTCTGTCTTGATTTTTGTCTTGATTTTTTTTTTATATCATTTTCTGTCTTGATTTTCGTCTTATTTTACAGTATTGATTTTTATCTTATTTTCTGTATTGATTCTCGTATTATTTTCTGTCTTGATTTTTGTCTTGATTTTTGTCTTGATTTTTTTATAATATTATTTTCTGTATTGATTTCCGTTTCATTTTTCGGTATTGTTTTTTATCTTATTTTCTGTATTGATTATCGTATTATTTTCTGTCTTGATTTCTCGTATTATTTTCTGCATTAATTCTCGTATTATTTCCTGTCTTGATTTTTGTCTTGATTTTTGTCTTGATTTTTGTCTTGATTTTTTTATAATATTATTTTCTGTCTTGATTTTCGTCTTATTTTACAGTATTGATTTTTAACTTATTTTCTGTATTGATTCTCGTATTATTTTCTGTCTTGATTTTTGTCTTGATTTTTGTCTTGATTTTTGTCTTGATTTTTTTATAATATTATTTTCTGTCTTGATTTTCGTCTTATTTTACAGTATTGATTTTTAACTTATTTTCTGTATTGATTCTCGTATTATTTTCTGTATTGATTCTCGTATTATTTTCTGTATTGATTCTCGTATTATTTTCTGTCTAGATTTTTGTCTTGATTTTTGTCTTGATTTTTTTATAATATTATTTTCTGTCTTGATTTCCGTCTTATTTTTCGGTATTGTTTTCTATCTTATTTTCTGTATTGATTATCGTATTATTTTCTGTCTTGATTTCTCGTATTATTTTCTGCATTAATTCTCGTATTATTTTCTGTCTTGATTTTTGTATTGATTTTTGTCTTGATTTTTGTCTTGATTTTTTTATAATATTATTTTCTGTCTTGATTTTCGTCTTATTTCACAGTATTGATTTTTAACTTATTTTCTGTATTGATTCTCGTATCATTTTCTGTATTGATTCTCGTATTATTTTCTGTCTTGATTTTTGTCTTGATTTTCGTCTTGATTTTCGTCTTGATTTTTGTCTTGATTTTTGTCTTGATTTTTGTCTTGATTTTTTTTCATCTTATTTTATGTCTTAATTTTCGTCTTATTTTTCTGTATTGATTTTTATCTTATATTCTGTATTGATTCTCGTATTATTTTCTGTCTTGATTTTTGTCTTGATTTTTTTTTTATATCATTTTCTGTCTTGATTTTCGTCTTATTTTACAGTATTGATTTTTATCTTATTTTCTGTATTGATTCTCGTATTATTTTCTGTCTTGATTTTTGTCTTGATTTTTGTCTTGATTTTTTTATAATATTATTTTCTGTATTGATTTCCGTTTCATTTTTCGGTATTGTTTTTTATCTTATTTTCTGTATTGATTATCGTATTATTTTCTGTCTTGATTTCTCGTATTATTTTCTGCATTAATTCTCGTATTATTTTCTGTCTTGATTTTTGTCTTGATTTTTGTCTTGATTTTTGTCTTGATTTTTTTTCATCTTATTTTATGTCTTAATTTTCGTCTTATTTTTCTGTATTGATTTTTATCTTATATTCTGTATTGATTCTCGTATTATTTTCTGTCTTGATTTTTGTCTTGATTTTTGTCTTGATTTTTTTATAATATTATTTTCTGTCTTGATTTCCGTCTTATTTTTCGGTATTGTTTTCTATCTTATTTTCTGTATTGATTATCGTATTATTTTCTGTCTTGATTTCTCGTATTATTTTCTGCATTAATTCTCGTATTATTTTCTGTCTTGATTTTTGTCTTGATTTTTGTCTTGATTTTTGTCTTGATTTTTTTATAATATTATTTTCTGTCTTGATTTTCGTCTTATTTTACAGTATTGATTTTTAACTTATTTTCTGTATTGATTCTCGTATTATTTTCTGTCTTGATTTTTGTCTTGATTTTTGTCTTGATTTTTGTCTTGATTTTTTTATAATATTATTTTCTGTCTTGATTTTCGTCTTATTTTACAGTATTGATTTTTAACTTATTTTCTGTATTGATTCTCGTATTATTTTCTGTATTGATTCTCGTATTATTTTCTGTCTTGATTTTCGTCTTGATTTTCCTCTTGATTTTTGTCTTGATTTTTGTCTTGATTTTTGTCTTGATTTTTTTTCATCTTATTCTATGTCTTAATTTTAGTCTTATTTTTCTGTATTGATTTTTATATTCTGTATTGATTTTCGTCTTATTTTTCGTATTGATCTTCGTCTTATTTTTCGTATTGATTTTCGTCTTATTTTCTGTCTTGATTTTTGTATTGATTTTCGTCTTGATTTTCGTCTTGATTTTCGTCTTGATTTTTGTCTTGATTTTTGTCTTGCTTTTTTTATAATATTATTTTACGTCTTAATTTTCGTCTTATTTTTCTGTATTGATTTTTATCTTATATTCTGTATTGATTCTCGTATTATTTTCTGTCTTGATTTTTGTCTTGTTTTTTTTTTATATTATTTTATGTCTTGATTTTCGTCTTATTTTCCAGTATTGATTTTTAACTTATTTTCTGTATCGATTCTCGTATTATTTTCTGTATTGATTCTCGTATTATTTTCTGTCTTGATTTTTGTCTTGATTTTTTTTCATCTTATTTTATGTCTTAATTTTCGTCTTATTTTTCTGTATTGATTTTTATCTTATATTCTGTATTGATTCTCGTATTATTTTCTGTCTTGATTTTTGTCTTGATTTTTTTTTTATATCATTTTCTGTCTTGATTTTCGTCTTATTTTACAGTATTGATTTTTATCTTATTTTCTGTATTGATTCTCGTATTATTTTCTGTCTTGATTTTTGTCTTGATTTTTGTCTTGATTTTTTTATAATATTATTTTCTGTATTGATTTCCGTTTCATTTTTCGGTATTGTTTTTTATCTTATTTTCTGTATTGATTATCGTATTATTTTCTGTCTTGATTTCTCGTATTATTTTCTGCATTAATTCTCGTATTATTTTCTGTCTTGATTTTTGTCTTGATTTTTGTCTTGATTTTTGTCTTGATTTTTTTTCATCTTATTTTATGTCTTAATTTTCGTCTTATTTTTCTGTATTGATTTTTATCTTATATTCTGTATTGATTCTCGTATTATTTTCTGTCTTGATTTTTGTCTTGATTTTTGTCTTGATTTTTTTATAATATTATTTTCTGTATTGATTTCCGTTTCATTTTTCGGTATTGTTTTTTATCTTATTTTCTGTATTGATTATCGTATTATTTTCTGTCTTGATTTCTCGTATTATTTTCTGCATTAATTCTCGTATTATTTTCTGTCTTGATTTTTGTCTTGATTTTTGTCTTGATTTTTGTCTTGATTTTTGTCTTGATTTTTTTTCATCTTATTTCATGTCTTAATTTTCGTCTTATTTTTCTGTATTGATTTTTATCTTATATTCTGTATTGATTCTCGTATTATTTTCTGTCTTGATTTTTGTCTTGATTTTTGTCTTGATTTTTTTATAATATTATTTTCTGTCTTGATTTCCGTCTTATTTTTCGGTATTGTTTTCTATCTTATTTTCTGTATTGATTATCGTATTATTTTCTGTCTTGATTTCTCGTATTATTTTCTGCATTAATTCTCGTATTATTTTCTGTCTTGATTTTTGTCTTGATTTTTGTCTTGATTTTTGTCTTGATTTTTTTATAATATTATTTTCTCGGGCCGGTTCGAAATTCCGAATCTTCAAAGCTCCGGACGGTCAAATTTCCGAATTTTAATGCAACGAACTCACAGTTTTCAGAAAGGGTATTTCACCGAAAGCCTATGTAACCGATTTAAAAAATTCCGAATCGCAGCACACCGAAGGTTCAAAATTCCGAAAGGTCAAGACTCCGAAAGCTCAATATCCGAAAGGCCAAAACTTCGAAACTATTGAACATCAAGCAGTCGCGCGTATCGTTTAATCGACATGTTTAAGAACACGTTCGATCTTTCGGAATTTTAAACTTTCGGAATTTTGGACTTTCGGAACATCGGACTGTCGGAGCTTTGAGCTATCTGCATTTAGACCATTCGAAATTTTAATTTTCTAAACCCTAGTCTTTCGGGAAATTTCGAAATCGTTTAGAATAAATTCGGAATTTTTACCGTTCGGAGCTTTGAAGATTCGGAACTCTGAACCGGCCCCTATTTTCTGTCTTGATTTTCGTCTTATTTTACAGTATTGATTTTTAACTTATTTTCTGTATTGATTCTCGTATTATTTTCTGTATTGATTCTCGTATTATTTTCTGTCTTGATTTTTGTCTTGATTTTCGTCTTCATTTTCGTCTTGATTTTTGTCTTGATTTTTGTCTTGATTTTTGTCTTGATTTTTGTCTTGATTTTTTTTCATCTTATTTTATGTCTTAATTTTCGTCTTATTTTTCTGTATTGATTTTTATCTTATATTCTGTATTGATTCTCGTATTATTTTCTGTCTTGATTTTTGTCTTGATTTTTTTTTTATATTATTTTCTGTCTTGATTTTCGTCTTATTTTACAGTATTGATTTTTAACCTATTTTCTGTATTGATTCTCGTATTATTTTCTGTCTTGATTTTTGTCTTGATTTTTTTTTTTATATTATTTTCTGTCTTGATTTTCGTCTTATTTTACAGTATTGATTTTTAACTTATTTTCTGTATTGATTCTCGTATTATTTTCTGTCTTGATTTTCGTCTTGATTTTCGTCTTGATTTTTGTCTTGATTTTTGTCTTGATTTTTGTCTTGATTTTTGTCTTGATTTTTATTCATCTTATTTTATCTCTTAATTTTCGTCTTATTTTTCCGTATTGATTTTTATCTTATATTCTGTATTGATTCTCGTATTATTTTCTGTCTTGATTTTTGTCTTGATTTTTGTCTTGATTTTTTTTCATCTTATTTTATCTCTTAATTTTCGTCTTATTTTTCCGTATTGATTTTTATCTTATATTCTGTATTGATTCTCGTATTATTTTCTGTCTTGATTTTTGTCTTGATTTTTGTCTTGATTTTTTTTTAATTTTATCTTGATTTTTATCTTATTTTCTGTATTGATTCTCGTATTATTTTCTGTCTTGATTTTTGTCTTGATTTTTGTCTTGATTTTTTTTTCATCTTTTTTTTTCATTTACTGTCTTGATTTTCGTTTTATTCTCGTATTTCTGTATTGATTCTCGTATTATTTTCTGTATTGATTCTCGTATTATTTTGTGTCTTGATTTTCGTCTTGATTTTCGTATTGATTTTTGTCTTGATTTTTGTCTTGATTTTTGTCTTGATTTTTTTTCATCTTATTTTAACTAGGCGGAAGCGCGTCTGAACGTGTCATATCATCAGGGTAATTTCAAGAGAGCAGTTATTTTATTCCATCATTAATCTCATTTTGTGTATTGATTCTCGTATTATTCTCTGTATTGATTCTCGTATTATTTTCTGTCTTGATTTTTGTCTTGATTTTCGTCTTGATTTTTGTCTTGATTTTTGTCTTGATTTTTGTCTTGATTTTTGTATTGATGCTTTATTTAATTCTATTCAGTTTTTCATGGGCTTGCCAATCGTTGTTGCTTCCAAACTAGGCAGAAGCGCGTCTGAACGTGTCATATCATCAGGGTAATTTCAAGAGAGCAGTTATTTTATTCCATCATTGCATGAGGAACGGAGGAGTTTTTTCACACACGGAAATCATTGAATATGCAAGGGTAGGCTCGCACATCACAGTTGCCCCAGAAATGAGCACAGATATGTCCGAGCGGGTCAAATTTCCGACAGGACAATCATTTCCAAATTCATTCACTTCTCGCAGCAGCTGCCGCTATGAGTCGAAACTCACCTGACTATGTAACAACGAGAAATTTTTTTTAAAGTGGATATATTTTATCTAAAATATTTTAATTTGAAATATTTTTTTTTATACCTAAAGCTGCCTGTTTTTTATGTGCTTGATTATGCACAGATGGGCTCGGAAATCTGAGAAGCACCAGAAATCAGCTGTAACATGTCTAAGTGCGTCTCATCTTCTGAAATTTCGGATAGGATAATTATTTTTAATTTTAATTGCTTGAGTTGCGGAGAGCTGCTCGTTTTCATACACACTCGCACTCTTGAATACGCCCAGTGGCTTCGCATGCTGCGTCGAAGTACCGCGTTGTCATCGAGCGAAGCGAGGTTAGAATAGTGGTTTTCGATACGCAGTGACATAAATAGCTTTTCCTATATCTAAGTCACGGAGAGCTGCCCGTCATCCACACACGGGCAGTCTCGAACTTGCATGTATACTTAAATGTATACTACATTTAAATGGTCTACACTTATCGGACTTGTCAGGAGGGTTAAGTTCAACATTTTATTCTGACATCTGAACTTTGTCACTGTTGAACCGGAAACGAACAATCATTGCCGATTACACAGATGTGTTTACATGTGTTAGTTTTCGTTGACATCTGAAATTTTTCACTGTGGAACCTGAACATTGCCATCACACAGACGTGGTTCATGTGTGTTAGTTTACCCCCACCGGACGAAGTCCCTGGCCCTGGTGATAATCTTTGCCAACAATTACCTGGTGCTGATGACTTGACGACAGCTTCACCAACAATTTTCATGACAAAGTCAGAAGATGGAAATTCAGGAGGAAAACATGATGAAAAATTAGAACAGGAGATGAAAACTGCGAAAATTCAAAAAGAGACAAGAGCCAGGACCAGGCCAGATTCAAGGGCCACTTTCACCACAAAACCAGCGGCAATTCATCCATTACATTCCGCAGAGCCCATACATCATCGGAGAGGTAGAGCTCCAGGTCAGGCAATGGTTATTACTAATTTGGATTATCGCAATCAACTTGCTGAGAAGCAGAGGAAGAAGAATCAGGTAATAGAGAAATCCATGAAAACTGGAGGGGCAAAACAGCAGGGTTCATCGCGAGGAGGTAAGGCGTGTTTGAGGAGTACCAGGAAGAAGGCGAATAAAAATAATGACGAAGACAATGTTCCGTGCCTTCACTGCCATGAACGCTTTTGCGATACTGGGGGGGAGTGGATTCAATGTCAGGGTTGCCTCAAATGGGCTTATTGTGTATGTGCTGGGATTGATGAAGATTCAGGCGCTGTTCCATTCAAATGTAACGATTGTGCCTAATTCATAACAAAAAAGAGTTATTATAATGTTACAAATTTTGTTCAGTTATTATCATTCCAATAATTTAATTCTTATTCAATTATCATTATAATTTTTCAATTGTTATCAGATCGTTGTACTAAGATCGGTTTCACTAGATTCATCTTGAATAATGAATGATGAACAATAAATAATATTTTGATCAAGAAAAGAAAAAAAATTCATGTGATCCGTTTTGCCCTCCCGGTCCGTTTTGCCCTCTCGGTCCGTTTTGCCCGACCTTCCCCTACATATAATTTTATAATATTTATACTTAAATTTTTTTGAATGAAATAATATTTATTATATTGAAAATTCTTATCCTCAATATACTCGGTCAAAAGGAATGAGTGAAAATAAAAAAACATCGTTTCTGAATAACAATTCAAGATTAACAGAACAAAATATATTTAATTTGGAAAATAATTTAAGATAAAAATAGTAAAATATATTCAAGTTGGAATTAGAAATAATTTTTTTAAATTTCACCCCGCCATTCAATTAAAATATCGCTTTTCAATTTCAGAAGGGTTTCAATCAATCGAGTCGAGTCAATTGTCAAGTCTTCGGACTGACGTTTCGGCAGTGATGTATGGAATATGAAAAATATGAAAAATATGAAAAATATGAAACGTCAGGACAAATAGTTGAAAATTGACTTGACTCCATTGATTGAGACCCTTCTCAAATAATTACCAAGTTTTAGTGCTCACAATGAATCATTGGTCTTCTCCTTCTTCAGGCACTACTGCATCGTTTTGCTTGAAGAAATTTTTTCAATTATTATAGTAGAGACAAAAATTACAAATATATTTAATCAAATAAACTCACTATCCCTCCACATTTTTGATCTGATCTCAATTTCGCGCATTTATTGTTGATGGCAGTTCCAAAGGCCCCATCTTTAAAATTTTCATGGTGATCTTTCACAAATTCTGAAACGTTTATTAGTATAATCGAATTAAAATAATTGAGGTAATCAGGGTTAAAGACAGCGCGTTAAATTAATAATTATGTGAGTACTTGCAGGGCTGGGTATTTTGGTTTCAAATGATTTTTCAAATGGAAAACGGAAAATGATTTTAAAAATATTTTGAAATGTGAAATGGAAATGATTTCCTTAAGAAAAAATTTGAAAACCATTTTCCATTTTTCATTTAAAATGCCATTTTAACACCAAAATACCCAGCCCTGAGTACTTGACCACATCAAATTTATTATTGCATTCTTCAATTCCGAAAATCGGGTTGAAACATTCAAAAATTTTGAACAATACCGGGAATTTATGTTTGTCTATCCAGATTACATAGTCTCGGCTGCACGTAATTTTCGCGTGGATCTGAACCGAATGCAAAAGCTGCAAATCACCATGATAAATAGGCAGTATAAAATCTACTCACCTTAAAATATCTGGATCTACTCAGCCAATCCCCCGGCTGGTTGGAATCGCTTGTGTTTCTTTGTCCATGGCACAATTTTATTTCTACGGTAGCGTCGGGTATTCTTTTCCAGCGGCGATGCGCTTAAACTTAGACACGCTCTCGACCACGGACGATGCCAGGAATGCAGGCGTAACTTATTTTGAGGCGACGATGGTTCCATTTCAGAAAATTTGTTATTTGTGCAAGAAAGTTTTTATATTAGGTACAAATAGTAGCCGTTATTTGAGACAACACAAAATTCAGTTGATTCAAACAAAGAAATCTTCGACTTTGAATTGACGAAGAAATATATATTTTTTATCCAAATGAAAGCATTTCAAATGAACCGTTTTAATTGTAAGCAATAAAATATTTGTGTAATCGAGTTTTTTATTCGGCCTAAATAGATGATTCGATTTAGCGAGAAAAACCATTTGGTTGGTCGGAATAAAAATATCTTTCATTCAAATAAATGCTGTTCAAACAAAGGGCTCTTTTCAAAATAATAAACCATTTCTCATAGTGTAGCGTAAAAACTAATTACTAAGTATTGTGACGTGCAGAGCCGACGGTGGGGGTTTACTCCGTAACGGGTGCACGACTGACAAAGATTCGGCACCTTCCTTGGTTTGCTAAAAGTTGGGCGCCAGGTACCTAGGGGTACCGCGGTAAACCAAATAAAGGGGACGGGAACGGAACGGTATTATAAATATAAATGAAATGAAATAATAACAATAATTGAAATAAAGTAAAATAAAGTAATAGTATTAATTGAATTGAATAAAATATATTATAATAAACGAAATAAAATAACAGGAGATATTAATTAACAACAATTATACTATACGGTTGGCTCAGCGTGAGGGGAACATGGGGGCGAAATAATTTAGGGTAGACTTCTATATTTTTTTATGGTTTATGGATTTAATCGCAAAGAAACCAATTTTATTCGAAACAATAATCAACAATAAATATTTAGAATGATTAAACACAAGATAAAGCAAATAAAACAATCTAAGCCGATACCTTGGATCGGAACTAACACAATTAAACAATTCAAACAAAAATAATTCGGAACAGCTGACTGACTAGGTCACAAATGGAAAGTAGGACAGATAACAATATAGAATATAAGGTAATGTAGAAGAAGATAAGGTAGGACAATTTACATAAAAGGAAGAAAACAAATATGGTACGGTAGGAATCAATCTCACTAAAATATCAGTTCATAATTTATAGGTCGATAACATAGGGGGATCGGAAATCTATAAAATCAATAGTTTGGGGACTTCTTAGAACTAATGGGACCAGCCGGTATTACAGAATTTTCTATAGTACATGCCAGGCGTCTTCCTATAGGAAGTGCAAGGCGTCGGGACTAGATTCAAACAAGTTCGTACCAAGATGGCCAAGGCAACTTTACACGAGGCACGCCATGCAACTACGCCGCAACAAATTAACACAAAGGGGACGCGAGAATCTAATACAATTAATAACTCGAAATAACGATACTTATGCCAACTCAAGGTTTATTAAGGGTTTACTGACTACCTTCAACGACAAGGGTTTACTGAAAAGGGATTATTTTACATTAGCTAATCTACAGCCTGTAGACCGATTTTTCCAGAGATCCGTGGCTCAACAAGCCGTCGAGATTACTTGTCGTATTCGACTACGAACTTATTTTTCCACGCGGGGATATATTTTTCTGAGAGTTTAATAAATAACAATTATAGATAGTTCCGATTTACAATTAATAATATCATCAAGGAAAAAGACACGGAAATATTTAACACACCATTTAAGACAACTAATTGACGATACGATAACTATTAATCATACGAAAAATAATGAAGACACGATAAACAAGGTTTAGACGATAAACAATAAAAATACGATAAATAATGACGATATGATAAATAATAAAAACACGATAAAGAATAACGGTACGATAAACAGGGACGGTACGACAATGACTGATGCTATGGCAATTATAGACGGTATTTTCTCGAAAAATCAATCGATAAGGCACAACATATATCAGGGGGAATACAATAATCAATAATATAATCAATAATCAATAGTTAAACAAAACTAAAGCACGACAATTCGATGATATGTTAATGGCGTCACCCTGCTCGAGGCCTGACCCAACTACGCAAGAAGAAACGAATTTCTTTTTAATCGATCCATTATCAATCGAAGAGTCGTCTAGAGTTGGAATCTTTATCACTCCCCCTCGAAGTTGTGAGCTCGAGCTACTTTATTTATTGTAATTCAATCATACCTAACCCTTCCTGACAATGAGCATGTTTATACCCAGTTAATCCCTTCGTTAAAATGTCCGCTGGCATATCGCTTGTGGACATCCCGGGTCAGAGAATTCAGCCTACATCAGCCTACATGAGCCTTTTAATTGTTATAACAGTTAAAAAAACAAGGAATCAACAATATGTAGACTCATGTAGGCTCATGCAGGCTCAATTTTCTGACTCGGGATGTATTGGAGGTCAATCTCCCCTGATGCGCAACACTCACGAATGAAATGGTGGCGCATATCGATATGTTTCGTTCTCGAATGATGGATCCCCATGCTGAGCATTAGACGTTGTGCGCCCTGATTATCGTTAAAGAGTGTGATGTGATCACAAGAAATTGGTGTATCGCTTAGGATGCCCCGAAGGTGAATTGCTTCGTTTATGGCCTCCGTCATTGCCATATATTCCGCTTCGACGCTGGACAGGGCGACCGTACGCTGTTTTCTGGCTTCCCAGCATACCGCTGAGCCCGCAATGATGAATGCGTAACCCGAGTATGACCGCCTATCGACCAAATTGCTACCCGAATCTGCATCAGCGACTCCGTATATTGGCATATCCGTTCTTTGGTACATTAGTCCAAAATTTATGGTTCCCTTTAGGTATCTAAGGATCCTTTTAGCTGCAGTCCAATGCTCGGCCGTATAATTATTGTTGAACTGACTCAGGAAGTTCGTCGCATACGCAATATCCGGTCTCGTGGAGACTGCGAGATACATCAAAGCTCCAATGAGGCATTGATAAGGGAACTGTTTCATCGTCTTCTCGTTTGCTTGTGCTGGTTTCGTCAGGTGAACATTCGTGTCAATCGGTGTACTTGCAGGCTTGCAATCTTGCATGTTAAAACGTTCCAATATATCCTTGGTGTACCTGCGCTGTGTTAAACACACGCTGTAATCGTTTTCATCTTGTTGGAAATCAATTCCAAGACAATGATTCACCGGCCTCAGATCTTTCATCTCGAACGATTCCGCTAAAGATCGTTTTACCTCCTTCAACCAATGTGTATCGTTTGTGGCGATCAAAAGATCGTCAACGTATACGGCGATCATCATTACGTGATCTTTCCTCTGGGATATGAAAATGCATGGATCTTTACTCGTCGGCTTCATGCCCATTTCCCTTAATTTCGATACTAGACGACGATACCATTGAAGTCCGGATTGTCTCAATCCGTAAAGAGCCTTCTTAAGTAGGCATACATTGTCCTGTTGTTTGATTAATGCGCTTAGCCAGCATTCGGACGTTTGGATGACATCATCTCTTCGGCTCACTCCTGCACGCGAACCTACGCTCTTTCCCGCCTTGATCTTCATTAGCACTTCTCGCAGTCGTTCGGGTACCTCCATGTAAACGTTCTCCTCCAATTCGCCATTGAGATATGCCGTCACTACGTCCATCTGGTGTATTTTCAACCCCAATTCTGCCGCCAACGCAGCCAAAAGTCGTATTGATGTTGACCGTGCCACCGGGGAATAGGTCTCATGAAAATCTTCTCCAGGACGCTGTGAGCAACCTTTTGCCACAAGTCGTACCTTCTTCTTCGTAGTTGATCCATTATTCTTAGTGCAGAATACAAATCTACTACCAATTACCTTTCGTTGTTTCGGTCCAGGTACGATTTCCCATGTGTTATTGCGGATTTGAGCCAGATATTCATCTTCCAGGGCTGTTCTCCAATCTTCGACATCATCGCCACGCTCCGCTTCTTGCCAAGACACGGGGTCGTGTGTTATTGTTAAATTGGATTCTATAAAAACATCGTCACTGTTTGTGTTTTCTCCAGACAAGTCCTCATCCTCGCTTGTCTCGCTATCACTATTGTCATTTGCTGGGTGATACATTTTTCTCGGTCTTCCAACCGATCCGGAACGCCATAATATTGGTCTTCCCCTTCCACGTTTCGGTGGTTGGAGTCGTTTCGGTAGGGCAGTATCGTCCGATGCCGCTCTTCGTTTAAGTGCCCGCACGACTACTGCTTGAGGTTGTTCCAATTGATGTTGTGGTTCTTCATTTGTTGTAGTACCCTGTTCTTGGTCTTCTTTCTTGATCTCATTTGCTGTACTCGGTATGTTTTCCTTTTCTTCTTCAAAAAACTCTTGGTATTCACGACCGAACGCGGTTTCATCTAGGAATGTCACGTCGCGACTCACTACGATCTTCCGCGACTTGGGTAACCACACGCGATATGCTTCCGATTCTTTCGAGTAACGTACGAAAACACCCGCTTCTGCCCTCGAGTCGAATTTTCCCTTTTGAGGATTTTTGTCCAACACGAAGACTTTCGAACCGAAAGCTTTTAAATACGCTACTGAGGGAGTTTTCCCTTTCCATATTTTATGCGGTACTTGTCCGTTTAACGATTTTGTCACACACCGATTTCTTACGTAGCATGCTGTATTTATTGCCTCAGCCCAAAAAACCGGGGGAACGTTAGCTTGGCGCAACATGCATCTGGCCATCTCCAGCAAAGTTCTATTTTTTCGCTCCGCTATACCGTTCTGCTGAGGAGTACGCGGCTCTGATAGCCGTCTTGCAATACCGTTTTCGCGCAAAAAATCGTAAAATTCATTATTCCGATATTCTTTGCCATTATCCGATTGCAGCGCCTTTATTTTTCGACCCGTTAAGGTTTCTGCTGCGGCCTTGTATATTTTAAACACACTCAAAACGTCACTTTTGTTTTTTAGGAAGAATACCTCGCACCAGCGCGATTTATCGTCTATAAATGTCACTAAATATTTTGCACCAGAATGAGACGCGGTTCGCATCGGGCCACACACATCCGAGTGCACTATTTCTAAAAGGTCCGTGGTGCGATTTCCCACACTTTTCGGGAACGGTTTTCGAACTGATTTTTCACGAATGCACACTTCACATTTCGACATTGTTTGATCACTAGTGAAGTTTAAACCATACACTTTACCACTTTTCACCATGCTTTTTAAGTCAGTTTCATTCAAATGGCCTAATTTTTCATGCCACTCGTCTATTTCGTTTTTCTTTTGGTTTACTGACATCACCGCCGCACTCTCTGTGTCTTTTTCCTTCACCATGTCTCTACCTTGTCTCACATAGTACAAATTGCCTACTCTATCGGCTCTGAAAATTACCTTCCCGACTTTATCGGTGACTAACGCGTTCTTCTCCCGAAACTGTACCTCATATCCATGGTCGGTAATTTTCGAGACTGATAATAGGTTGGTTCGCAAATCTGACACATAATATACATTCTGAAGATTTATGTTTGTCTCACTATCCCCACTATTCACTTGGACTCTGACATTACCCGCACCTGTTATTGTTGTCGACTCGCTGTTGGCCAGATGCAAGGTCTTGTTGACACTTTCGATTTTCTCGAATTTTGTCTCTTCAGTGCACATATGTGCAGTACACCCACTGTCCAAACACCACTCAAAGTCACTTATAGTCTCTCGATTAAACATCACCGTTTCCACCGCGTGTAACATCACTGCTTCTCGACGCATATGATCCGAACTCGTCGACTCATTGTCATTCTCTTCTACCTGCCGCGCACTAGCTTGAGAGGAGGCTGGATATTTCGACCTACATACTCTGGCAAGGTGGCCAATTTTTCCACAACGAAAACACTTTGGTCTCTGTCTTTGTATCGCGTTCGTGTAATCAACGGTTCGTTCACTTTTAGAGTCTTCGCGGCGTTCTTGCGGCACACGCGTATTTTGACGAAACGGTGTTTTTCTTGCGTACATGACGTTCAGATCTGCACTGGTATCACTCGCTTTCCGCGATTCGTACTCTTCCAATATTTTTACTTTTAGTGTCTCCGGGCTCGGCAACTCATCACGCGTTTCCATGGCGCAACGGAAATTTTGAAATGATTCCAGCAAACTGTATAACAGGAGTATAGCTAGCAAATCATCATTGATAATTAAATCTATCTCTTTCAGCTTTCACTGAGAAAACTGTATTTTTCCACTGACAATATTTCTTGTTCTGGGAACGAAACTTGGTATTGCTCTACTAACATTACATTGTATTTTGCTCAGAACTATACGTATTTTGCTGAGAGCCATACGTATTTTGCTGAGAGCAACACGTATTTTGCTGAGAGCAATACGTATTTTGACTACAACTAAACTCGCTCGGTAATACTTGGTATTTTGATAGGAACAATACTGTTCTCTCAGTGTTGATACAGCTTCAAAAAACTCGGTGAGATGTGCACGCAGATTATCGGTTTCCTTCATTCGTGACAACGTTATTTTTTTGAGCAAGGTCGCTTTCCGCGCCGGCCCTTTTGATTGGTATGTCGACTCAATTTTTTGCCAAACTTCTCTCGAAGTGGTCAACCCACGGATTATATTCAGCTCCGACGGGCTCATTGACAATACAATATCGGCTTTTGCCTTCTTGTCTTTAGTCTGCCATTCGCTCATGGCCTGGCTTCCGGTGGATGGCTGAACAATCGTGCCATCTACGTACCCCCATACGTCGTTCTTCACGAGAATGGCCTCCATTTGTAATTTCCATGTGTCGTAGTTTTCTGCGTTTAGCGGCTCAATTCGTATGACTCCCGACATTATTTTTTTTTTTTTTGATTCACTATTACAGTTTATTTTTCACTATTTTGATTTTCAATTTTCGAATTAACGAACACGTTTATTGTGAGTCTCACTTAACGGTTTTCCCGCTATTCCTGCTCTCACGCCACTTTCACTACTGCCCGCGTTTTCAACGAGCTTTTCGCTCGCGTTTATCTTTTAACTTTTATCGTGCACCCCACTACTACCCTGGGCCCATAACCTATTGGGAAAAGGGTATTAAAGAAATCGAACACTCCATTTGTTGAACATAATTAATAGTGTTTAATTGGTATGAGATATACGATAACTGTACATTACATCGACGCGTTTGCCGTGACGGTTAAATCTAGACTAAACTCTCACACAAAACAAAGGGTCAAAAGGACACGGGGACCTAAGACAGTATTTAGCTATTACTCAAGTAATGTGAAACACCAATGCTATCTTAACGTAAATATATATGTGTATGTGTATAACTTCCACAAGCGAGAGTACTTCGTATCTTTAACACTTCATTTAGCTAGGAATACGGCTGCGAACGCCCTGCGTTCAAGGTCCGTGCTTAGGTGGGATACGGCTGCGTGCACTTAGTGCACAAGGTCCGTTGGTAGGCTAGAATACGGCTGCGTGCACTTTGTGCACAAGGTCCGTGCAACGGGGAGACGGCTGCGAACGCACGGCGTTCAAGGTCCGTAATTAGGCATATTAAAGACAAATAAGATAGAGAGGTCCCGAATTTTCATAACGAGTAAAGAACTCACAATAACTGTCAGTTTCGCGTAGCCGCTAAACTGCCGTAAAGTTACAATATATAGGTTTGTATGACTAATTGGAATACACCTTACTTATACACCTAACGTAATATATTTATGTATAATTATATTAGAGTGTCCGCTATTTCCCAAGAACATCTGAATTCGGGAATGACCAGACGAGTAATTGTGGAAAAACCCTAGGAATCCATACGATTTTATGGGAATTCCGCTGTGACATCATTCCGTCATTCATGGAAAAATATACACAAAATCTACCGGAGTTTAGCTGAAATTCGACAAGTAGGAAAAAACAGCAATTGAAGTACAGTGGGATCGCGATATATTACATCTTGATATATTGCCGCTGAGAGCAGTTCCCCTCCGTGCGGACTACACTAGCCCCCCCACCAGACATGCGCGCATGCGCCGCGCGGCCTCTGCGTCTGCGCGAAACAGCAATAGACGGAGCTTCAGCGGGGTGCTGCCACATGAAGAGGGATATCGATATATTTCCATTTCTCAGAAATTTCCCTCCCTACAGCACTAAGAGCGACAATATAGCGCGATCCTATTGTATGTCAATAATTCTATTGTGATATTAAATATTGGCCCGCCAAGTATCATGAGACAGAAGGCGTTCTCTCCCTGTGTTAATTTCGCCTAACTACTAAATATAATTTAATAATTTGACAAAACTATTTTAATTTTGAACGCTTCTACTCGACGCGGCCTGGGTCAAAGCTGTTCAGGCTCAGAATACTAAATTCTTGTTGGGCGCCAGTTAATTATCAAAATTAACGAAAACAATAATCGGCTTAGCTCTAGTCAACTAATATTTTAATATATAGACTCTATTCGCAAGGGAGTTCGTTTGGAGGACCCAAAGGTAGGAAAGATCTAAATTTCCAAGAGCAAAGAAAGACAGAAATGGACAGAATATACAGGTTTATTTTACTTACAAATTGTTGTCAAAGTCCGACTCTCGATGTTCGTTTATTAAATATTAGCACTATTGTTGACAATAGTATATTGTGTAACAAGGGATGAAACAGTGTGAATGCAGGCCAGGGTGAAGTTGTCAGCCCGAAGCCGAAGGCGAGGGCTGACATCACCCGTGCCTGCATTCATGTTTCATCCCGTGTCACACACTATGTTTTTCATAACATCTGCAAAAAACTTCAGGTTTGAAATGAGGGACGAAAGCAGTTGCTTTCTGCCCACAGGGATGAAAGCAGTTGCTTTCTGCCCACAGGGATGAAAGCAGTTGCTTTCTTCCCTGTGGGACGAAAGCAACGCAGCTTTCAGACCGCTAAAACATTGAAGTCGCGATTGCAGCGTACGTCACAGCTTTTCACGGCATTCGCATGAAATTAGCTTGTTTCGACTCGCTAAACAGGCACTGAAAGCTGACGTTTCAGAGCAGATGTTATGAAAAGAGTTATTTTACACGATTAACGATTGCCTATAAATTGACAAACTTTATATCACTTAACAATAAAATGAGATATAACGAAGTAAATATATAAGGCAATTAACACAAAATCAATTATAAGTGGACAATTGATACGAATAAATGTGAGAGTCACATACAAAGAATTGACACAAGAGTCAAAGTTATGTTCATCGGTCGACGGTACGCGTGAGAGTAACGTAAGGGTTTGCGTGAGAGCGACGTGAGAGATCGCATTAGAGTGTGTTGGCGCTTGCGCATTATCTCTATTTCAAACGTCTACTCGCTATTCGACTGAATCGAACAATGGCGTAATGGCGCGATATTTAATCTAGTTTACACGGTTCATTAGACCTATAATTCGACTATGAATAATATTAACCCTCTGAACGGAATTGCGGGCTCCCCACCACAGTGGCTGGCGGAGCCTCACGCGATATTGTCGTATGGTGGGGAGACAGCGCAGTGCCGCCGCTATGTGCGCAGAGTTGGGTAACGTAAAGCGTTCACTGTGCCCATCCGCGGAAGCTAGCTACAGCATTGGGCCAGCGGGAGTGGGAGAGCCTTTCTGTGACGTCACGCACTAACACATAGCTCGAGCGCGCCGGATTGGCCCTTCCCTCTCTCCAGTTACACCGACGAGATTTGGCAGTCAATTCCGTTCAGAGGGTTAACTATGGACTTTGACGCTGACGTTGAGTTTTATATACACTCGGGCCTCCGCTATTTGACCGAGTCGGGACCGAGCGTTTCTGCTATTTGACGAAAGTAGGGGTCCCCCACTCCCTGTGGACGGTTTTCTGCGCAGCCAGTTCACGCCACTCCGTGTCACTCACGGAGCCGATGTTAAGGGGAACGCTGCCGAATAGTGGGGGTAACGCCCGTCAAATAGCGGAGGACGAATGTGGTCAAATAGCGGCGTCCGTCAAATAGCAGGTGTTCAAATAGCGGAGGCCCGAGTGTACTAGAATTCTATTTTCCTGTTACAATCACGTACTCATCATTTTTTAAGTAGACATTTTTATAGTACCACTTTTGTTAAGGAGGAATTTTCGTTGGTATAGATTATTTCAGGGGTAGTGATCACATTATTGTACTCGGCGAAAGGTTTTTGCACCAGAGTTGCTTAATAATATTTATATTGACAACACTAATAATTATAATTCGAATAAAAATAATATCAAAATAAGATGATTCATTATTCTCACAATAACCTGCTAAGAACTGTACCAAAGCTTACTTGAAACGATAATTCTACTTCCAAAAGAATCGTTGGGTCTAGATTGTATAGATCCTATAATTCAACTTAGCCACAAAATCAACGGACCACGTAGATTTTTAAGAAATTAACACATTTTTGTAACTCATTATTCTATTTAATTTATATACAATTTTAACGTTTTATACAAATTTTATAAATGGATATTATTATTATTATTATTATTATTATTATTATTATTATTATTATTATTATTATTATTATCCACAATTGAATTTAAATTTATTTTGTCTATCGTTTATTGTAAGAAAAAAAAGGTAACACCTCGGGGTTCGCTGCGCGCTTTAGAGTAGGCTCATAGCGTGCCTGTGAGTGAGCGTGCAACGAAGTAACCTAATTTACTTTTAATACGAACTATAATGGTGTATAAAATCATTTATGTCGGTCTTGTAGTTCATATATTCAAGTGAAAAGACAATTGTGGACGAATATACTTTAAAATGTGATAGATGCAATATTGACGTTCTGTAAAATAAAAAATATTGATACGAATGTTCAACATTATAAATGGATAATCGGTAATAATGAGATAATACACAGCAAAGCATACACTTACGTTCGACAACGAAATAATTTTACAGTATTACTATCAGATACAGAAGTTTTCGAACTTGAAATTTTCATCGTCGTTGAATTACAAAATGAAAAATAATGTTCTGCCCCGGGAAGCTACTTTGATGAATGTAGAAATACATTTGATCCCAACATACAATTGCGACACTTAGTTTTTCATCATTGTATCACATTCAAAAATTTATTGATGATTATTCATTCGCTTTTGAAGTTCATAATTCATGTACAGTCAGCCAAAGAGATCCTGACGCACCGTCGGTAAGGTGATCGAGCAACCGTACGTACACGTTGAATACACGTTTGTTTTTAATTGATTTCGAGTCTTGAAAACAATTAAAAACAAACGTGTATTCAACGTGTGCGTACGGTTGCTCGATCACCTTACCGACGGTGCGTCAGGATCTCTTTGGCTGACTGTACTTCTTGTCGTTTATATTTCGGAGTAGAAATAACAATTAAATATCAAGGTACTTGGGAATGATAATATTTTCCTGCCCCTCAATTCCAGGGAAAACCCGGGATTTTCGTTCCCCGAATTCCGTATACACCCTGTATATTTATTTTTTATCCATAATTGAAACTATTTCAGTGAATGTTCTGACGATGATTCTGAGCACGAAGTCATTTACTTTTATTTTATGAAATTCATATCGCGATGACTAATCACAATTAGAGTTGATTTTTCTATAACATTTAATCTATAATTATTTTTATTTTCGTTTTAAATTTTTATAGTTTGACCCTAATAACTCAGATCAAAAATCAAATTGTGATGAAGCTGGAGAAATACCAATTCCATCTACCAGTAGCAATTTGATTTCAGAGAATTCTTGCAGTATCAACGATCCCCAAGTAGTGCCTCAAAGTCCGTGGCTGTTGCATATGTAAAGAAAATGTCTTTGGAAGTTTTCTGTCAATTTCTTCATACTGATCGATTGGCAAGTTCGTCGCTGTTGCCTATGTGAAAGAAATTTCTTCAAGATATCTTTGAATCTTCATTTTAGTGATACGATTATTATTGATTTCATTGATTCATGTTATCAATTGAAAAATTCCATTACTGATTAAAAACAGGTGGGCATTAGTGAAATGGGTGGGTGGCAAAGATGATGAGAAAATTACGCCAGGGATAGATATTATGCACATCAGATATTTTGAGTTGAAAGAATTTTGGATCGAAGATCCAAGAAAAACCTGTCAAACCTGTCGGAGCTATAGAATATAACAAGTGTTATTCAAATTTCAATAAATGAATAGTAGAAAATGAGAGACGATGAATGAATTGACTCGAAAGAAGCTCAAACGATAATTTGTGAATAAAATATTCAGAAAATTCCTCTCTCTGTTGATTTAACTGTTGCCCAGAACTCATCCATATATTACGTTACATGATTTTCTAGATTCATAGACCCCTTCCTTTCCCTACGTGACATTATGTTACATTATCATTGAACTTTCCCCTGCTCAGTGACGTCACACTGCCACACTTCTACCCTATAATTCATTAAGGTAGTACTGTCGCAAAACGATTTACCGTACAGATTTTGGTAAAATTTAATATACTCGTAGATGTTGGCCCAAAAGTGACTGAGTTAAATTTTTGTAAAGATTAGGAGCCCGAGAGAAAAGTTCTAGGCATTTCCGTTTTCAGGTGTTTAACCGGTTCACTGATAATGGCACATATATGTGCCACATATATGTTAACACGTAGTCTTATGGAGAAAAAAATCACGCTTTTGGCCATTTCAAACTAAGATTATGTAATGACTACCGTTCAGATTTGAATGAAATTGCACAGAATGATAGTTCAATATCTGCTGAACATTTCAGATGCTTGAAAACACAGTTTAGGAGCGTGTGATAAGAAAGAAAAGCAGTTGAAAATTGAAAACTGTGAATAGCTGACCATGATGTGTCGTATGTGGCAACGCCATAAGGCATAAAAGAGGTTTGGACGCGCGCGGTTCAAAATGCTACGGGCTGGGTACATGAGTGAATCTTAACAGAGGTTCCATAACTCCGTGTTTTTTTTTCAATTTGGCAAGTGATGTTGAATATGAACAAACATCATGTTATTCTCAATTCTTTATTGAACTAATAACAATTTGAAAGAACGTTTTATTGATTTATTAACAGTCATATAGTAAAAAGTCAATCACAACCAGTATAGTTACCTTAATTCTAATAAAAATATTGATTTGAGATCTTATTAAACAATGAACGAATAAACAAATATTATTCGAATATCAAACACGACTAGTTGAAGAGAATCTTTTGTCATTGATCAAACAACATATTTAAATCTAGCAAAATTTTTATGATTACTTTGGGCAGCTCAACAAATCTTGCCTTCTAAGAAATCGAAAATTTTCCGTACAACCTTCTTATCTTTCGTGACTTGAACATGACCATTCTCATCTTTTCCTAAAACACTGTTTAATCCTTCAACTTTATTCTTTTTATATGCTTCAAGTAGCATTTCGTAAGTCACGTTTGCAGAAACCATCTTTCTTCTCATGCCGTCTGATACACAATCTTTCAATACGTTCAATCCTTTCATAGCATTTGGTAGATTTTGTAAGAAAGTGATTTTCTTCTGAGCTTCTTCCCAACTTAAATAAGTCGTTTGTAAGTCGTCAATTGAAATGTTTAATTTTTTCAATACTTGATGTAAAATAACTACATCGAAAAGTGCATCATGAGCTTTTTCGGAATCAATTTGGAAGTCTTTAGCAATATTTTCTAATTTATTTTCTCCTTTCCCTTTTTTTCATGTCTTTTTTTTTATCACTGGTAGCGTATCACAATACCCCTTTACTACAGCCTGAAAATGATCTTCCATGAAATTTTTTTGAATAACATTCATCAAACGAGGTTAATCAAATGAACAATTATATGCAGTTAAAATGCACTTTTTGTTAAAAGTACATAAAAATTCATATAAACCAAGTAATGCTTCTGGTAAAGTGACAGTTGCTACGGATTTTCCGTCGAGTAGAAGTTTTCCGTACATGAAGCGTAAGCCATGCACATTACTAGATTCTTTGGAAATTTTCTGTGTTGGTTTAATGTAGACTGCAAATTCAGATTCATTACATTTTGCTGCAACTTGTAAGATATTTGCGGTCTTCGAGAAACTTCCAGTTTCTAAATCAAATAATACCACAATACTTTCTTCATTTTCAGGTAATCGTATGATAGGAATATTTTCATGTAAAGAGCTAAGTAATCCCACATCAGTTTCATAGGTAGGGCCTTCTTTGGCTTCATTCTTATTTTTCAACGCAGTCTTTAATTTTTTCAGTAAGATCCGTTTAAGTTTCTCTAATCATGTTACAGACTTGGCATACATCTTTTTACTAAAAGAATTTACTTTCTGACTATATTTCATAGTATGTCGTCCGGGAGATAATGTTAGATTTTTTGATAAATCAACAGTATATTTTTCTCCGATATACTTTTTATTTATTGCACATGCTACTCGTGCATCACCAGCAGCTGATTTTCCATAAAGTCTTGTTTTTGGTGCCTTACTAACTATCATTGCATTGAAGCTTTCGTTTGGATTACTGGAAGCTCCAGCAGCGAACTGACTTGTTTTATTTGCTAAATTATTAAAAATTGTTTTTAAAGCTTCGAAAAGTTTTTCATCTTTGAAACCATCGCCAATATTACTGTGTTTGTAGTTTTCCGGATCCAAATTATAACTGCAGCATTTTACACAATTATCGTGAACATTGAAAGCATGATATGGAATATTTTCAATGGCTTTTGACATGGTAATACTGTTGCCTTGATTCTGTGAAACACAATAGTTGAAACATTTCTTCAGATATTGAAAAGCTGGGCCTGTCAGTTCTTTGTGGCTCTTACTTATTTTGTACAATTCCGAAACAACTCCTTTAGATGTGTGATTTTTATCAGATTGCTTCGTGATTTCGTGTTCATTATTTGCTCTTACAGCACAAATAGAGCTGCTATCATTATCGGCGATAAAGATTCCAACTTGAAGATTGCAGGCTTTTAAAAAAGGATTGTCTTTAGTGAGTTGAATAGCTGCTTGAGGCTCCATTGCCTTCGCACTACCAACGAAATTTAATCGACAATCATGATCATTAGGCAAGTGCCCACGATCACATTTTGCACATTTGCGATTCAAAGTGACATAGCAAATTACTTTTTTGCTGAAATACGCTATGAGAGCTGCAGTTCCAGATAAACTATCATATGTCCTGCCAGTTCCTCTCTAAAATATTCTTGGTTATGATATCTACTTCACTGGCATCAGGAAATATGAAATCATTTTGTAGATGATTATCTCTGAAACATTGAAGAAAAAAGGAAAAATTTCACTTTTTTTATTCCACTACAATGAAATAAAACAGTTTTGAACTGGTTTATTATTGGAAAATTCATTTTATTATTTACAATCATTCTTATACATATTCATGAACTCAAAGCTAATACAATTTGATTACCCTATTATAAAATTTGAGATGTTCCGTCGAATACCACTATGGAAGTCAATCAAGTAGATACACAATTTGACTATACTATTCAAAGTAGTTTTTAAACTATCAACTCACAATAAACCTTGCAACTTATCGACATTTTCAATAGTTAACTTCCTCTCCTCTAAAGCAGCAGACATACAACTTGCTCGAGCTAATTCTTCTACGCATTTAGCAACTTCTCTTTCATGCGTCTTATACGTATGCCAATTCAATTCTGGGATGTTTATCGCAGCGAGCACCTTGTTCAAATGTGTATTTCCTACTACACCGTTCAATGTACGTGGAAAACATGTAATTTTATAAATATACGTTGCTCACCAAAAACATTAATGTCAGTAACATTCATATTAGATTACCAATCACAGCTTTTGTATTGCAATCAAAGTGGGGTTTTTGATTATCCACTTCGTGCATTTTGTCTGTGGTAACTCCAGTCAACTTTTTACACTTCTGGCACTGTATGTAAAATATAGATGCTAAGCCATGGCGTTTCTCATCCCTGATGTCCAAGATGGAGAGTAAAGATTTGCAGTCTGTACAGAACATTTCGATACCTCCGCGGAATAACCGGCTATCTCAGAAGTTGCTTGAAAAAGCAGCTATCTCAGATTTTGCTTGAAAAAGCGGCTATCTCAAATTCTGCTCGAGAAAGCGGCTATCTTCAAATCATGCTAGCGAAATTTTGCGTCAAAAACGTAAAATTATGATTCAAAAGCTGAAAAAACAGGTTGGAGCAGACATTATAATGTCTGGGCTTTTGCTCCAACCTGTTTTTTCAGCTTTTGAATCATAATTTTACGTTTTTGACGCAAAATTTCGCTAGCATGATTTGAAGATAGCCGCTTTTTCGAGCAAAATCTGAGATAGCCGCTTTTTCAAGCCAAATCTGAGATAGCTGCTTTTTCAAGCAGCTTCTGAGATAGCCGGTTATTCCGCGGAGGTATCGATTTGTTCTCCAAGGCATTTCAAATGTATGATTCGACGACCCTCGATATTAAATGAATCGTAAGAACGTAGGATCTGTCATTTTAGGAAGCGAGCAGCCGTCTATTTCGCGTGCTGCTCGAGTGTAGTGAAAACGTCATGCGACGTTGCCACATCTAAATACTAACCGACTCGAATGAGAGTCAAAATGAACTTGACTAGCTATGTACCGACAGTACTACCTTGATAGAAAAATATGTTTTCCAGAGATTTGCCTCTGTAACATAACAATATTTAAAATCAGACACCAGGACCCCCCACCCCCGTCACATTGTGTTACAAATCTGAGATGACCCCTTTACCCCTAAACGTGTAACGTCATTCATGAATGTCCCCCTATGTGAAGAAAATTGCTATAAAAGTTTTCTGTCGATTTCTTCATACTGGTCGATTGGCAAGTTGATAATAACGACGATGAAGGAATTGAATGTAGTGTGAATGATGACAATATTATTGCCAGCGCACGTAAAACATTTAGATTTTTAATTACGAAAGAAAATTTTGATATGACTGAGCAATCCATCTACTATCGGGCCGTAAAGTCGGGGCACTTGGGTTTGACACACTATATCTAAGTGAAAAAAAATCGGACAGTTTCCGGATATAGATCATTTTCAAGCTTGTCCTATTCCCCATTAGATCAACCATAGACCATTGTTGTATGAAAATCAGGAGGGGAGTCATCGTTCAATGTATGTGAAAAAACGTAGTTTTTACACATTGTTTTTCGAAGCTTAACTTCAACTCATCGCCATTCTTCCAAAATGGCCGGAAAAAATATTTAAAAAATCAGGCGCAATCTTTGAAGCCTCCTGAATGCAACGCTCTTTGAATTGTAGAGAAATTTTTAAAATTATGGTCACGGCAGTGGAAAATAGCCCAAGTGGTGATCTCGGAGACGGGTAACAATAGAAGGTTCATCAATGGCTGAAAATTGAGGGAAAAATTATGGTAAGCAATTGCCATTGCGATTTAATATGTTCGATGTGTTGTTAAACAGTTATTGCAACGTTATCGCTGCTGCAGCCATGGGCGCCGCGCACCGGATATGAATATTTTGCAATAACTGTTAAACAACACATCGAACATATTGAATCGCAATGGCAATTGCTTGCCATAATTTTTCTCTAAATTTTCAGCCATCGATGAACCTTCTGTTGTTACCCATCTCTGAGATCACCAGTTGGACTATTTTTCACTGCCGTGACCGTAATTTCAGGAATTTTTCCAAAACTCAAAAAGCGTTGCATTCGGGAGGCTTCAAAGATTGAGCATGATTTTTTAAATATTTTTCCCGGAGATTTTGGAAGAATGGCGATGAGTTAAAGCTAAGCTACGGAAAGAAATGTGATAAAACTACGTTTTTTTACATACATTGAACGATAACTTCCCTTCTGATTCTCGTACAACAATGGTCTATGTCTGATCTAACGGGGAATAGGACAAGCTCAAAAATGATTCATATCCGAAGACTGTGCGGTTTTTTTTCACTTGGATATAGTGTGTCAAAACCAGATGCCCCGACTTTACGGCCCGATAGTAAGTCTGTATCTAAGTGTGTTCTGAAATAATACAAATTGAATTATCGCTGTTGAAAAGTTCTATGTCGATTTCGTTATACTGACTGATTAGCAAGTTCGTAGCTGTTGTACATGTGAATAAAATTTATTAAAAAGTTTTCGGTCGATTTCATGATAGTATAACTTACGTTATTTTTTTTTTTTTGTCAATATTGTCTAGAATTGTATTAATCACGGATGGTTTATTTTTTGTTTGTTTTTGATCTTTCACGCGAAGACTCACTATCTTTGAATTTTAGTTCGGATGGGACGCCTTTGTTCAAGAATTCGCAAACCTCTGTCACTCCTGTATTATGTACAATAGATATACATAGGTATGTATTAATAGATATATGATCAGTGAAGCGACCTAATTTAAGATGTTCAAAGGCAAGCATCCTGGAGAAGAAGTCTCGAAAGATGCTGGTTATGCACATGTCTATCTAATAGAGGCGGACGGAAACGCTTTTGGCAAAAGTTCACGCTCGCATGCTAAAACATTAACGCACGCAGAGAATAGTGAAAAAGGCATTAAAGGTCGTTCAATATTACTTGATATACCAAGTTTCGATATAATACAGAATCTCACTGTCGATTGGATGCATTGCGTTGCACTCGGCACATGTCGACAGTTTTTGAAAATGTGGTTAGATTCTCGGTATCATGGTGAACCATTTTACCTTGGTTATGTAATAAATGATATCGATGATTTTCTCACATCTACTAAGCCATCGTTGGACGTCTCGACAACTCCACGAAAAGTATCTGATAGATTAAATCCAAAATCATACGAATTAGTTGTGTGGCTTTTATTTTATAGCTCACCGAGCTTAGAACCACACTTAACACGTCGATATTTCATTCTTTGGAGTTTTCTTGCAGAAGCAATTTCAAATAATACGCCTTAAAACTTCTGTCTTGGAAACAGAGGTATATTACGCACAGCTATGAATTTTTATATTCATTGAACATATCTAAACACTTTACGGACTTGAACATGTATCATTTAATGTTCATGTTCACGCGTATCCTTGTGCCTTGTATCGACGTGGATATCTAGTGAACTCCTACACTACTAATTAAAGGAATGCAGGGAATTTATGTTGCGGAATGAAATTATACCATTTAAAACACTAAATAACTGATGTATTCAAATAAATATAAACGGTAGTTACAGAAATTGATAAAGTATTGAAATAAGATTGAATTGATTGAAAGAATTGTTACACGAATGTCTGTTGACTTCGCGGAGAGTACAAGTCTGAGTTTGAGGATTGTAATAGTGTAGTAGAAGACGACTTCTTTGCGTGATAGACGTTGTGACACTGCCGGTTTGTTGTGGGGGTGCTGGTCTCGATGAACCGAGTACATAGCAAGTAATACATAGTCCGGCAGATTGGGAAAGAAATGTATGTAACAGATAACCTTTTGAAACTTGTGATTGGTGAAGTTAATATTGATAGACAATAGCCAGGGCGTCACTGGGTAGCCTGAAGGGCTGGCGCAACGACGCTCATTTACCTAGGGTAGAAGATCCCTGGTACCGCGAAAGCTTGACCGTACCGGGTCATATAACATCTGGCTTGCAGAAGGCAGAGAAAGTTCCGTATGTCGTAAAAAATCTGGCGAACAGCGATGTGTATTTTCCGGTCATAAATCGCGAGCGTACGGATATTCAGCACATTATGGATTTTAATTCCGAAGAATTTTTGAGTGGAAATCATGATGCGAAAAAAATGTATGTAGTCGAATGGCACGATACGAAGAAAATGCCACTCGGTGGCTGGAAATGTTTTCACGCAATCGTGATTTAAGTTTCCAGTGAGAGCCTATTGTATTATTAAAATTATCAATTCATTCGAATTATACATTTCTGCATAATGAATTAAGTTGAAGAAGTTGAAGAACTTGTAGAGCCTGTAAAACCTCTCCAAACCTGTCGGTGATACTAATAGAAAATGAGATACGATGAATGAATTGATTCGAAAGAAGCTGAAACGATAATTTGTGAATAAAATATTCAGAAAATACCTTTCTCTGTTGATTTATTTTTACTGGTCGATCGACAAGTTCGTAGCTGTTCTTCATACTGGTTGGTCTATTGGCAACTTTATAGCTGTTGCCCAGGAGTCATCCATATATTACGTTACATGATTTTCTAGATTTATAGACCCCTCCCTGTCCCTACATCACATTTTGTCACATTTTCATTGATCTTTTCCCTACCCAGTGACGTCGCACTGTAACACTTCTACCCTATGATTCAATAATCAAAAAATATGTTTTCCAGAGATTTGCCTATGTAACATCACAATATTTAAAATCCCCCGGACCCCCCCGTCACATTGTGTTGAAAATCTGAGATGACTCCTCTAACCCTCAACGTGTAAAGTAATTTATGAATGGCCCCCTATGTGAAGAATATTGCTATAAAAGTATGAGGCTGAAGTTCATAACGTTAATGTAACAAGAGATTTTAAAAACAAATGAGGCTTGGCCACCGTGGAAGTTTACCCACCCCTGACGGTAATAGTTGATATATTTTGATCTACAAAATTATTCACCGGTGAACGGAGAGTAGGATGATTCCGAAAATCTGGCATAGTCTTTCTGAGACCACTACCCCTTCGTGAAAAAATTCGATCAAAATCGAATCCCCGAATCGAATCGAATTGATGTATTTTAATATGACAAAATTATTAACTGGTGAACGGAGAGTTAGATAATTCTGGACTTCGACATAGTCTTTCTGAGACCACTACCTCTTCGTAAAAAAATAGCGATCAAAATCGAATCCTCGGAACCCACCCTTAACGGGGATAGTTTCTATATTTTAATCTGAAAAAATTATTAACTGGTGAACGGAGAGTTAGATAATTCCTGGACTTTGACATAGTCCTTCTGAGACCACTACCCCTTCGTGAAAAAATAGCGATCAAAATCGAATCCTCGGAACCCACCCTTAACGGGGATAGTTTCTATATTTTAATCTGAAAAAATTATTAACTGGTGAAAGGAGAGTTAGATAATTCCTGGACTTCGACACAGTCTTTCTGAGACCACTACTCCTTCGTAAAAAAATAGCGATCGAAATCCAATCCCCGGAAGCCACCCTTAACGGGGATAATTGATGTTTTTAAATCTTAAAAATTATTAACTGGTGAACGGAGAGTTAGATAATTTCTGGACTTCGACATAGTCCTTCTGAGACCACTACCCCTTCGTAAAAAAATAGCGATCGAAATCGAATCCCCGGAAGCCACCCTTAACGGGGATAATTGATGTTTTTAAATCTAAAAAATTATTAACTGGTGACCGGAGAGCACTATTGACGAGATTTTTTGTCGACCGCGGTAACGCCAACGATTCGTTCCGGGCTATGACCGTAATTCCATTCGCTAGTCAGCGTTATCACAGTGTCGAGTTTTACTTGAGTTCAATTGTTGATTGTCGATAATAATTGTTTACGTTGCTCAGCGACGCTCAGTGATTGTTTGTTATATAATTTTTGTGAACATCGCAGCATCGCATCATTCTACGTTCTGCAGTTGGAGCAGTAACATGTGTAAGTACGAGTTAATTATTTTATTCAATTTGATTTTATTTCATTCTATTTGATTTATTTATTCCATTTGGGAGTCAATTTATATGCTTCATAAATTCACGGTGTAAATTAATTCATATTATGTGTGATATAAGTAGGGGAAGGTAGGGCAAAACGGACCGGGAGGGCAAAACGGACCGTAGGGCAAAACGGACCGAGAGGGCAAAACGGACCGCCTGAAAAATTTCTTCGGAATTATTATAAAAAATTCAATGATGCATCGTGAAGGTAACCCTCGAACTTAGTAACATTTTGAGGTAGGTCCAAGTCAATCTAGTCGAGTCAATTATCCTTTCTAGTCGTTTGCGATGACTTGACTGAGTCTGACTCGACGTGATTGACTAAGACCTACCTCAAAATATTTCTAAGTTCGAGGGTTAACTTTACGATACATCATTGAATTTTTTATAATAATTCAAAATAAATTTTTCAGGCGGTCCGTTTTGCCCTCTCGGTCCGTTTTGCCCTACGGTCCGTTTTGCCCTCCCGGTCCGTTTTGCCCTACCTTCCCCTATCTATAATTGTTATATTTTTGTTACAGCTGATTCCGAAAAAATTGCGGCTGAGAACATGATTGTGGAAGAACTGGCATCGCGCCCTCTGCCTCCCCCACCTCTTCCGCCTTATTCATTTCCGCCACCCACGACTCATCCGACTGCAGAACCCACGTTTCATCAGACTACGGAACCCACGACTCTTCCGACTCCGGAACCCACGACTCATCCAACTCCGCACCTTACCCCGCCTGTGCTTGTACCGATCGATCAAATAGTACGTATTCACGACACTGTTTTATAATATTTTTAATAGTTAATTTAATTAATTTGTTGAGTGAGTAAGATCGTAGAAATAGAGGTTCAAAGTCGGTTATGCTCAAATTTCAGATTGTTTTTCATCAATTAATAATCCGTTAGTGAAAATTTAACGGATAAAAATTAATATGATTCTAAGGTGACCTTGAGCTATCTATTTTGGTATATTCCATAACCTGTATTTTATATTCATATGCCAACTATAAATTGACTGGGCTACTGTGCTAGAAGAAATTATTAACAATTTATCAGCAATATTATTAATAAAATGTGTCAATTTATTGTAGATGGAAGTAGTTCGTGTGGCACTCGAAGTCCGAGATTCAAGCCAACAGGGCCTAGTCCGACACTATCGTGGGCAACAAGGCCGTGGCGCGTATCGCGGCCAATGGGGTCAGCGAGGCCAGCGGGGCTACTGGGGCCGGAACAATCGCGGTGGTCGAGGTGGTGGTGGCCGATGGGACCACAACACAAACAGTCGTGGCCGAGGCCAAGGATCAAGAGGCCGCGGGGAATCAAAGTCGGTGAATCTGAGGTTCAACCTGTAAAAATAAATAATGAATAAAGAATAATAAATTAATAATTAAAAAAAAATAAAACAAAAATGTTCAACCAAATTGTTTAATAAAAATGAGAATTAAAAAAAAAATGTTAAAAATGTTATGTTCATGTTAGGTTAATGTTTATCGTGTTGAATATAATTAATAAATGTTCTGAAAAACAAATTATGATGATCGTTCGTATTTCTTTATTTCACATTCATATATCAAATTATAAATAGACTGTTTATCGCGGTTGTTGTATTAATTGATTGATTAATTAAATTGATTTATGTTATAATTCGAATTACTTAATTGATTAATTAATTAATTGATTAATCAATTAATCAAATAATGATTGACTAAAGCCGAGATTACGAGGAACCTAACGTAACGTAACTTACACAACGGAATGTACCTATAGTTCTAAAATATCTATCAAGACCACCTTTTTTCAAAAACGCCCGCGCGCTCTCTAACTATCAAAACTATAGGTACGTTCCGTTGTGTAAGTTACGTTACGTTGAGTTCATTGTAATCCCGGATTAATAATAATAATAATAATACTCTTAATTATTACTACATATAGACATAATGCATTATTTAAAATATCTACTCCATACATCAATGAAGTTCGGTCTTACCCTAATTATTTAAAAGAAAGGTAAATGAATGTTAATTCAACGTTTATGATTGCTACTCTCAATATTAAACATTATATTTAAACAGTCATAACTACGTCATTGGCGGTACAGACATTTGGAGAGATCGATGCACAGAATAGTTATACATATAAGTTAATTATTACGTAAGTATGTGTAGGCATATGAAAAATAAATAAATGTTAGCCTCTGTGCTCATGTGACCAAATGGTGTACAACTAATGATGAACTATAAACAACTAAAACCATGAAATAATTTGCCGAGAGATATATACATTAGCGGTAGTTGACTACGAAATGAAAATTGTACAAGATCAGACATAATTGGAAATGTAATCAGTCACAAATATCTTCACCAGGCCTAACATTGTGTAGTACGATAACTGACAATCGCACTAATCCTTCGCAGTCTCACCAACTTAATCTGAATTAAGAAGCGGTGTCCATGTAAGAGGTGTTATGGTTCAAAATATGCATGACTAGAAATGATGAAAATTCACACTGCTGGCTGTGATATTTTCGGAAGCTTGAGGTTTCTGTAATAGGCTAACTTGTACATTGTGTTCCCGACCACAGGGTGTCCACTGTCATGGAAAATCTGGAAATCTGTAAATGTCATTGAATTTTTTAGGTGTCAGGGAAAACAGGTTAATGTCATGGAATTAAATATTAGAAAGGTAAAGTTCGAAATATCTAATCGTGAAAAAAAGTGCATGGGAGAACATTTTTTCCTATTCTTTCCTTGAAATGCAAATAATAAATATGAATTGAAAATGATGAAGAATAAATAATAATAACCACATGCATTGTTCATACCGTGTTACTTTTTTTCACAAATCTCAATTGGGATTGACACTTTGCAGTGAGACACCTGGTGTCGTAGAATCAAACTAGTACAGCAGGGTCTACAGGCTGTATGACGACACGAGGACAATCGTGAATAGAGTGTCATTGAAGTTTTCGAAAATATCAGGGAAATGTCGGGAAAATGTCAGGGAATATCTTTGGTTCGATTTAGTGGCCACCCTGCAGATATACACAACAACAAGCTTGACGGTAGACCGATGCCTCGGGATTTCGACTGTCACAAACCTATGAAATAATCAAATCAATTAGTTATATTAACAATATAAATCGATTCCGAAAGTTCTTCATAAAAATATATCAAAAGATGTCCACATCAAGTTGAACGGCCATTATTAATATAATGAAAAACTATGAATAATTTAATAACAATTTACGCCGCCACAAAAGGGTATTTAAAAAAAAAATCATTTATATAAGTATAATTTAAACTGTGCGTGATTCGTGGTTTTTGCGGTTTTTTTAATTTCGACCATCACATAATAAATACTGCCAGATTGACTGGACTACGAGAAACCAATTCACAACAAGATAGTTTATATGATGAATTTATCAATGCCTATACCTGTAGATTTAAAAACATCAATG
This sequence comes from Tenthredo livida, assembly GCA_963992785.1. Taxonomy (NCBI): domain Eukaryota; kingdom Metazoa; phylum Arthropoda; class Insecta; order Hymenoptera; family Tenthredinidae; genus Tenthredo; species Tenthredo livida. The sequence continues at coordinate 8,891,164 of OZ023067.1, read as the reverse complement.
ATCCCCGTTAAGGGTGGCTTCCGGGGATTCGATTTCGATCGCTATTTTTTTACGAAGGAGTAGTGGTCTCAGAAAGACTGTGTCGAAGTCCAGGAATTATCTAACTCTCCTTTCACCAGTTATATTTTTTTCTGATTAAAATATAGAAACTATCCCCGTTAAGGGTGGCTTCCGGGGATTCGATTTCGATCGCTATTTTTTTACGAAGGGGTAGTGGTCTCAGAAGGACTATGTCAAAGTCCAGGAATTATCTAACTCTCCGTTCACCAGTTAATAATTTTTTCAGATTAAAATATAGAAACTATCCCCGTTAAGGGTGGGTTCCGAGGATTCGATTTTGATCGCTATTTTTTTACGAAGAGGTAGTGGTCTCAGAAAGACTATGTCAAAGTCCAGAAATTATCTAACTCTCCTTTCACCAGTTATATTTTTTTTTGATTAAAATATAGAAACTATCCCCGTTAAGGGTGGCTTCCGGGGATTGGATTTCGATCGCTATTTTTTTACGAAGGAGTAGTGGTCTCAGAAAGACTGTGTCGAAGTCCAGGAATTATCTAACTCTCCTTTCACCAGTTATATTTTTTTTTGATTAAAATATAGAAACTATCCCCGTTAAGGGTGGCTTCCGGGGATTCGATTTCGATCGCTATTTTTTTACGAAGGGGTAGTGGTCTCAGAAGGACTATGTCAAAGTCCAGGAATTATCTAACTCTCCGTTCACCAGTTAATAATTTTTTCAGATTAAAATATAGAAACTATCCCCGTTAAGGGTGGGTTCCGAGGATTCGATTTTGATCGCTATTTTTTTACGAAGAGGTAGTGGTCTCAGAAAGACTATGTCGAAGTCCAGAAATTATCTAACTCTCCGTTCACCAGTTAATAATTTTTAAGATTTAAAAACATCAATTATCCCCGTTAAGGGTGGCTTCCGGGGATTCGATTTCGATCGCTATTTTTTTACGAAGGAGTAGTGGTCTCAGAAAGACTGTGTCGAAGTCCAGGAATTATCTAACTCTCCTTTCACCAGTTATATATTTTTTTGATTAAAATATAGAAACTATCCCCGTTAAGGGTGGCTTCCGGGGATTCGATTTCGATCGCTATTTTTTTACGAAGGGGTAGTGGTCTCAGAAGGACTATGTCGTAGTCCAGAAATTATCTAACTCTCCGTTCACCAGTTAATAATTTTTAAGATTTAAAAACATCAATTATCCCCGTTAAGGGTGGCTTCCGGGGATTCGATTTCGATCGCTATTTTTTTACGAAGGAGTAGTGGTCTCAGAAAGACTGTGTCGAAGTCCAGGAATTATCTAACTCTCCTTTCACCAGTTATATTTTTTTTTGATTAAAATATAGAAACTATCCCCGTTAAGGGTGGCTTCCGGGGATTCGATTTCGATCGCTATTTTTTTACGAAGGGGTAGTGGTCTCAGAAGGACTATGTCAAAGTCCAGGAATTATCTAACTCTCCGTTCACCAGTTAATAATTTTTTCAGATTAAAATATAGAAACTATCCCCGTTAAGGGTGCGTTCCGAGGATTCGATTTTGATCGCTATTTTTTTACGAAGAGGTAGTGGTCTCAGAAAGACTACGTCGAAGTCCAGAAATTATCTAACTCTCCGTTCACCAGTTAATAATTTTTAAGATTTAAAAACATCAATTATCCCCGTTAAGGGTGGCTTCCGGGGATTCGATTTCGATCGCTATTTTTTTACGAAGGAGTAGTGGTCTCAGAAAGACTGTGTCGAAGTCCAGGAATTATCTAACTCTCCTTTCACCAGTTATATTTTTTTTTGATTAAAATATAGAAACTATCCCCGTTAAGGGTGGCTTCCGGGGATTCGATTTCGATCGCTATTTTTTCACGAAGGGGTAGTGGTCTCAGAAGGACTATGTCAAAGTCCAGGAATTATCTAACTCTCCGTTCACCAGTTAATAATTTTTTCAGATTAAAATATAGAAACTATCCCCGTTAAGGGTGGCTTCCGGGGATTCGATTTCGATCGCTATTTTTTTACGAAGGAGTAGTGGTCTCAGAAAGACTGTGTCGAAGTCCAGGAATTATCTAACTCTCCTTTCACCAGTTATATTTTTTTTTGATTAAAATATAGAAACTATCCCCGTTAAGGGTGGCTTCCGGGGATTCGATTTTGATCGCTATTTTTTTACGAAGGGGTAGTGGTCTCAGAAGGACTATGTCAAAGTCCAGGAATTATCTAACTCTCCGTTCACCAGTTAATAATTTTTTCAGATTAAAATATAGAAACTATCCCCGTTAAGGGTGGCTTCCGGGGATTCGATTTCGATCGCTATTTTTTTACGAAGGAGTAGTGGTCTCAGAAAGACTGTGTCGAAGTCCAGGAATTATCTAACTCTCCTTTCACCAGTTATATTTTTTTTCATCAAAATATCGAAACTATCCCTGTTAAGGGTGGCTTCCGGGGATTCGATTTTGATCGCTATTTTTTTACGAAGGGGTAGTGGTCTCAGAAAGACTATGCCAGAGTTTCGGAATTATCCTACTCTCCGTTCACCGGTGAATAATTTTGCAGATCAAAATATATCAACTATTACCGTCAGGGGTGGGTAAACTTCCACGGTGGCCAAGCCTCATTTGTTTTTAAAATCTCGTGTTACATTAACGTTATGAACTTCAGCCTCATATAAAAGTTGTCTGTCGATTTCTTTGTACCGATCGATTAGCAAGTTAACCGATACCAAGAAAATGCCACTTGGTGGCTGGAAATGTTTCCACGCATTACTAATTGAAGTTCCCGGTGAAAGCATATTGTATCATCAAAATTATCAATACTCGAGATCAGAAGAAGTGAAACGGTCATGAATGTAACCGTGAAGTATTGTTCACAATTTTACTTCAGGAGGTGTGAAAATGGAAGTCTTAGCCACTGAGTGGAGTAAATTTCGTTGAAAGTTTTCTGTCTATTTCTCGTTGGTATAACTCTCATTGTTATGAACTCACAGTGCATTTTGTTGAACGCATTGGTGATTGAAGTTTCCGGTGAGAGCATATTGTATTAATCAAATTATCAATACATTAAAATTATACATTTTTGCATAATGAATTCGGTATTTAATTATACATGATTGTTTCAGCATCAATCAAACTATTAGAAAAAAAGATTAAAGTGCTGGATGGGATTATGTCTCCCGGGCCTATTCATAATGATACCGACGATGAAGTGGTTGAATGTAGTGTGAATGACAACTGCAATATTATTGACATTAACGCATGGAAGAGATTGAGTTTTTCAAATGCGAGAAAAAATTTTTATATGACTGAAGATCACATCCCAAGGACAAGCAATTCATCTAAGTCTGTATTTAAGTGTGTGCCGAAATAATACAAAAGGAAATATCGCTGTTGAAAAGTTCTCCGTCCATTTCGTTGTAATTTCTTCAAAAGTTTTCGGTCGATTTATTGTCAGTATAACTCCCATTGTTTATTTTCGTTTGAAAATATTGTCTATAATCGTATTCATCACAGATGTTTTTTTTTCGGTTTTTAATTCGGCTTTCCCAGGCACTTCACTTGGGGTTCGGCCTTTATTCGTTCATTATTTCTCCATACAGACATAACTAAATAACAACAGCCATATTCATGCCTGTGTTATAAAAAAAATATCAGATTAAGGGGACCAGTACAGCTTGGTTTAAGATATTTCAAGTACTCCAGAATCACTTTATTTGTCAACCAAAGTTTATTTTACATCAAAAAGAATATTTCTGCAAAAAACTGTGTCGTAAGGTTTCAGGCACACCGTTGATCCAATCCAGTGTTTCGACGTCTCAACTTCTTCAGACAGGAGTTCCACATCTTATGAACGCGGGGATCTGAAAAGAAAAACACATGTGAAAACTTACAGTCATTTATCTAAAATTTCCAAAATTTGAGCCACTAATTTGCAAATAACTTGGCCAAAATAGACACATTCAAAAATTCCCTCGTTCATATCATGAGGATTTGTCGCCCGAACAAAATGAGCCGTCAAAGACCCCAATCGGAGCAACGGTGCTCCTAAAACCTTACGACACAGCTCCAAAAACATAGTTCTGAGATAAACGAGTTTGAAGATTTTGCAGAAAAATTGTTAAATAATTATATACTCCTCCGGAGACTCATACATCAAAAAGTTTGTTATACCAAAGTTGAGTGAATTTTTTTTTTCTTTTTTTATTTTCATTTTTCAAGAATAATTTTTTTTTTTTTCGGAAATTTAATTTTTTTTTCCTTTCTGCAAACTGTTTTCTCAGAACTTTTTTTTTCTATATATTTTTGTGTTCCATGCAAGCTTCTTTCTCTTACTTACTTCTTTAAAAAGCTCCAGCAGCATATGAAGGCCCTGCGGCATCCTCCGCAGACTCATTGTCCGCAAGCCGCAGCCTTCTCATGGCGATCCGTGTCTCACGGGAACTTCTAGCTGCTTGTTGCTCAGCTTGCTCGAGGCGTGACTTATCTGCCTGAATAGAGTGAGCCTTTGCGTTGGTTCCCGGATTGACTTTGAGCGCAGTCATGATCTTCAAAAGTCCTGTGGCTCCTTCGGAAAAAGTTACAGCTCCCATGTTAGCTGCTATGCGCACCAGATTGTGTCCAGTGTAAGTCCTCTTCGGACAGAATTTCCAGATGACGTTGTTGAGGGACTCGTTTGCATTTTGAGTCTTACCTCCGATGCAGCGCGTAAGTAGTTCTGGAGACGTCAAGTTGTGGAAAACAGGCTTGATCGTCTTCATTACAGCCTCTGGTAGCGAACTCTTGTGTTTATATTCCGCCACTGTACCTTTTGCGACCGCCTTATTATATTGGCACCAAGAATTTTCCCCACTTGGGCACAAATGATGCTGAGGCTTGTCATCTGTTGAACACTTATGGTGCCAGATTGCCCATATCGCCTTGCTCATATCTTCAACGGAGCCTGCATTGTTACGGATAGCGTTGCCGTAATATGACTGCATTTGATCTATGATCACGTCGGTCAACCTACCCTTTCCGGCCAAGAGTCTGCCATCAGAAAGTTTTTGCCCCCCGCAGTTTCACTTTCAGCTTGCGCATTTGGGTTCCGAATCTCTTCTGAACGTGTCCGCAGCATTCAACCTTGTTGATCTTTACGTCGGGTCCGTAAGGCTCTGCTTTCACTACGGCGGCGTAACTTTTGGTATCGCCATCCCCAATGTAGTTGACATACTTCGCATTATGGTTTTCTTCGGAGCGCTGGAATATCCTGACCATACCACGTACCTCCATCGCCCCAGCACAGCCAGTGTGATTAGCCTGGCAGTGTGGCTTATGCTGCTCGTACCAAGTCTGCCATTCTTCACCAGTCTGCTTTCCTTTCCATCGTATGCATGCATTGCAGTGGGATGAAAGCACCTCGACGTCTACCACCTTGCCTGTTTCGCTGCCAATGACGGTACAAACACCGTTGAGTGATCTGAAGCCTCGTTTCTGCCATGTCCCATCGCACTGTACAGTGATGGCTCGAGCTTCAGGTGTCGCTGAAGTTTCTATTTCTTCTTCGACAGCTTGTTGGAAGACTCTTTTGGCAACTTGTGACGAAGCTTCCACTAGATGTCTCACAATTACATTGTATGTTGGCCGTTTTACAGGTGGTGGCAAGTCCATGACTCCGCAAAACCTTGCCAAACTGTCCAAGCCTTGCCCAATACAACGCATCGCTAGTATGGATCGCCTATTGATTTCATACGCGCTTCGTGTATTATCAATCATAGGACTATTCTTGAAGGTTTTTAGCTCGACGCAATTTTCACAAGAGATACCGTATGTCCCACCCAGTCCTCGCAAGCCAACTTCGGTCATAACTATCGACCCACCACATGTCTTGCAAGATAAATGCTCCCGCAGAGCACGAAATAGTGTTTCAACGTGAAACAGCCTATAGCCAGCAGAATTGCTGGCCTCGTAGTCGCCACTGATTTTTCTATCCGAAGCATTTAAAACATGAGTACTCTGTTCATCAGGCGTTGTTTGTTTCTGCGCAAATAGTTTTGCCCTCTTTTTCGACCGGCCAATGCATCCTTTTGTGCCAACACCAGAGCTCCTCTCTCTTCTTTTCATATTGAATATAATGAATATATTTTATATATTTCCTTTATGTTTAATTCAAAAATCTGTGAACAAAAAGCAAAAAAACTTCGACCGCACACACAGTTTGGCAGAAGCTTAGTGTAGATATTACTATTTTGATTGAATACTTACTTTGAGGTTATAGTTATAGCACAAGTAGTTATAGTTATAACACAAGTCACAACACCCGTACAACGATTACACGCTATAGATATTAGGTGAATTTATAATTTTTTAGTACTGAAAAGTACTGGTTTTATTTATTTTTTTCAAATCCGAAACACTGGAAATCGAGGAAACGCTCACGCAACCTTGAAAAGTATCGGAAAAGTAATGGCGATCATACAACATGTGATCAATATCGAAATCAAGCGCCAGCGCCACTTGCGCCAGATCGCGATAGCCAAATGACGAACTTTTGGCGGTAACTTCGAATCCTTGACGATTTCGTTGAAGTCAATTTTTTCACAGATGCAGAACACATTGAGGTAACAGAAACTGCAGAAAACGAAAACCCGATTATTTCGAAAATTCAAGCTGTACTGGTCCCCTTAATGTAACTAATAATCTTTCAGTACTTGAGTTATATTACACGGGGAGAACTCCGGGTACTGTGGCGCCTCCGCGCGGGAATCTCTTCTCCCCACGTTTTCGGGGCCTTTTCAGATCCGCTCCGGGCGCTCTAACTTCCCGCACTTGCGGGAAGTCTTGGCAGGACCAATAGTTCACCGTATATGGGGAAGGTGGCGTTACCGAAAATATAAGATGGGACGTTTGCCTTCTCGCGCGGGCAGATTTTGCGCCCGCATTTACGGTGGAAGAATCCTTTTTTGTGCGGGGAGTCTGTTATACCGGCGGGAACATATACTGCCAGGAGTTCTCCCCGTGTATGAATGATATTTAGACCTTCTTCACAGCAATGCTCAACAATCGAAATTTAATTAAATCCTCATATCAGTCTGCTTGCTCGGGTGATGAAATGGAAAACTTTTACGAGAAATTTAAGCCATCAAATTGTTGAAAAAAAAATCCCAAAACAACAGTATCCTGCGTATGTATTCATGTAATACTACGTAGTTAAGCACAATAATCAGCCTAATGAGATAATACTATTTTAATATTGATATGGAAAGAGCTTGGTCATGAAGGAACAGAGGTTTTTATAACTTGAGACCAGTGGGATGCTGCCAAAAGCAAGGGAACCTTTACAGCTATGGCTACAGCATTGCTCATTTCTACTTTTTCAATCGACACATTGCGGAAAAGCAATTACAAAGGTGGAAAGTCCAAAAATACTGGAGACAAGGTTCAAAAATATGAAGCACTTGATACGAATACTATCAATGCCCTTAAGGTGAAGTGAAACGTTTGTCAGAACCTCGTAAACGGGAATCGTGAATTCTCCGGAACTACTGAATCGATCTCGATGAAATTTTGAGGGATTACACACAATTGTGGCAGAAAGTGGCTCATTATTTCACTTTTCCAAAATTCGACAAAAATTTCTACAGATTGACGTACCGACCACATAAATCGCGAGATTATTCACTGTTGCCGTAGATAATCGCATTTTCCTGACATTTAGCCACTCCGCAATGAAAAACCACACACTTTGAGCCCAATCCCGTGTCATTTGATGGAGAAATGGCTGAGAATTGACGATTCTCCAGTGCCGAACTTAGCCTAAGGCGGAGTAGGCGCCAGCCTACAGGCCCCCACCAAATAAAGGCCCCCACCAAGTTATAATAATTCAGGTTTCAAGTAGAAATCTATCATTTACAACCATAATATCGATCATCGAAAGATCACTAAACATTTTTTTGCTATCACAAAAAAAAAATGATAATGTAGTACTCAATTTGACTGGCCTGCGTCACCATATTAGCGGAAATGATATTGTTTTGTATATAGCAGACGGTTTTTATATATACCGAAAATATTCGGTGAGACGAAACGATCCCCTACCTGCGGCAAAACCAACACAGCCGCGCACCGCACGCGTGAGGCTCGTTCGGAAAGGGATAAGGTGCCAGTAGCATTGCATCCCCTCCCGAACGAGCCTCACGCACGCGGTGCGCGCCTGTGTTGGTTTTGCCGTAGGAAGGGGATCGTTTACTCTCACCGAACAGTCTCGGTGAGTGCGATTCAGGTGCTGTCAGAGTGACATCACATGACTATCGGGGTACATAGATATATTTGTGCATGCATCAATTCCAACCTTACCAACTTTATACGGTTTACATTATCAACTGTTAAGTGAAAGTTGAGCTGTGAGACTTCTTGTGAGTCAGAAATATTTTTATAACCTCACTTCCTACTTTTGGTTTTTAGAACTTGGTGAGTAAATATTTACGTTTAACGGGTATTTACAGCTGACAAAAGAATGGATAGAAAATCTGATAGGCATAAAACTCCGAGATCATGTGAATCTGGGCATGAAAAAGCAAAAAAAAGAAAAGCTAAAGAGGAACTGCAGGATAAAATTATTTCAAAAACACCCAAATTAAACACATATTTCAGAGAAATTCCTACTCCTAAGATATCTCCTTCAACTTCAACTTCATATTCCCATCAAAATCCGGTAAGCTTCTGATGTTCCCTAATTAAATGATAGTGCAATGAGAGAAATCAACGGTTGTATTGACTAAAATTTTAATTGATTTCTTAAATACATGTACTTAAGGCCCATCCCTAGTCGCCCACCTCCTTTTGGTCGAAATGTGTCACATATCAATTATTATCCGAGCCCAGGCGTCGCAACTGCAAAAAAGAGATGCTTAGCGCAACTTCTATTTCAATTCCGAACACATACGTCCGAATAAATGTTCGTTTCGTGCGAAAATAGAGTCTAGAGATGGTTTTTACATTGTTGCGAAATTATTCGAATTCGATTTCCTCGGCGGACAATGTAAAAACCATCTGTAGACTCTATTTTCGCACGAAACGAACATTTTTTTGGACGTATGTGTTCGGAATTGAAATAGAAGTTGCGCTAAGCATCTATTTTTTGCAATCTCGACGCCTGGGCTCGGATAATAATCGATATGTGACACATTTCGACCAAAAGGAGGTGGGCAACTAGGGATGGGCCTTAAGCCCGACAATGTTCTAAGAATTTTATTCTAAGTACAGGATCTAGAAGAACAAGTTTTTTCTATCAATGATCAAGATGGCAGTTCTGAAGCCTGTCACCTGTCTGTTGAATTATGCAGCTCTGATATTGGCAAATGGCCTAAAGATATGAAAGATCACGTTGATTTCTGGGTAAAAATTGGAAGCGAGAGTATCCAAAATTGTGATCCTGTGATTTTAAAAGAAAAGTCTGCCAAACAGTCTGATGGCAACTTCCAAAGACAGTGTTCGCCATCTATGTTTGAAATTCAATACAAAGATGGCTCTAGCAGTAAGCGCAAATGGCTATGTTTTTCGCCCACCACTGGAAAATTATATTGCTTCTACTGCAAATTGTTTAATAGGGGAAGACCTAATCAGTTTCATCAAGATGGGTTCTCTGACTGGAAAAATAGTCAATCTCGCTTAAGAAGTCATGAAATCTCTGCAGATCATACACAATCCTTAATTCTATTTGAATCACGCTCCTCTGAAATAGGGCGTATTGATAACGAGTTAAGGCAGCAACTTACGAAGGAAAGAGAGTATTGGCGCGAAGTTCTGACAAAATTAATCTCAGTAATAAGATACATTTGTGAGAGAGGATTGGCCTTTCGAGGAGATGATCAAACCATAGGTTCCCAGCACAATGGTCATTTTCTTGGTTTGATAGAATTAGTTGCCAAACATAATGATTTTTTGAAAAACCATCTACAAAAGCACGCTAACAAAGGCATAGGACATGTCAATTATTTATCTTCTGGTATATGCACTGAGCTAACAACAATAATGTCTGGAAAAGTATTTAATGAGATAATAAGCCGAATCAAAAAAGCAAAATACTTTTCAATAAGCCTCGATTCAACTACTGATGAAGCTCATATTGACCAGCTCGTCATTATAATCCGTTATGTTGAAGAGAGTGGACATCCTGTTGATAGATTTGTACAATTCGTTCCAAATGCGGGGCATAAATCTGAAGACATGTTCAAAGCTCTTATGAATTTTCTTGATAGCAACGACTTGAATATTAAAAACATTCGGAGTCAATCGTATGACAATGCAGCAAATATGAGTGGTAAATTTGAGGGCCTGCAGTCTCTAGTACGGAAAAAAAATCCTCTAGCTATTTGGGTTCCTTGTACAGGTCACTCTTTAAATTTAGTGGGTGTTGATGCAATGAATTGTTGTAAAGAGGCCAAACTATTTTTCAGTTTTTTGGAGCAAATTTATGTATTTTTCTCAAGTTCGACAAGTCGGTACGCTGTTCTAGAAGAATGTTTATCTAAAGCGTCCACTCCTAATAATCGGCTGCTTGTACCAAAACGCGTAAGTACTACTCGATGGTCATCGCGAGCAGACGCTGCAAAAGCACTGGCATTCGGCTATACACACATACATTCAACTCTTTGGGACCTTTCATCTGAAAATTCTGAAGCATTAGGGCTCTATTTAAACATGTCTAAATTAGAAACATGTATTTATGCTCTTGTTTGGCATGAAATCCTTCAAAGAGTTGATGCAGTTAGTGCATGCTTACAAAGCTCATCCATAGATTTGAATACTGCAATAGCAGAATTAAATTCACTGCGGGAATTCATTAAAGAGAAGCGTAACGATTTTGATCGTTACGAGGCTGAAGCAAAATGCATCTGCGTAAATGATGAATATGGCCAATTAAATAAACGGATATCGATAAGATCCACTCGACTGCAACATCAAGATTATGGGAATGCACCAGATACTGAGTTTAATGCAAGGCAAGACTTTTACAATAATTCATTCATTCCAGTTATGGACCAGTTTATTGCTTCTCTAGTAAGAAGGATTGATGCATATAAGGAGACCTACGGGCGATTTTCATTTTTGCGAAAGCTCGATATTCTCACATCTGAGGAGATAAAGATGCATGCAAAAGAGTTGTGTGATTTTTACAAAGAAGACTTGGATGAAAGTCTAGGTGATGAATTGATACAATTTGGAACATTTTATAAAAGTTTTCTCCATGAAAAGCCAAAGGAAATAAGTATAGAATTCTTTATGTTAAGACTACTGATTTCGAAAAAACTGAATAATTATAAAAATATATTCATTTTGCTAAAAATGTATCATACTATTCTAACGACAAATACTAGCGGGGAAAGAGCATTATCAAAGCTGAAGCTTATTAAGAGTAGATTGTGCACTTCGATGTCAAATGAAAGTTTGGATAATCGAACTATTTTGAATACAGAGTATGATGTTATAGATAACTTAGATGTATCTGATATTATCGACCAATTTTCTAAAGCGAAAAAAAGAAGAGTCGCAATTTAGATCTATCATTACTTTTAAGATGATTAAAAAAACTTTGTAATTTGATTTTAATAATTGATCTATTCTTATTATATTAAATAAGCGTTCAAAAAAATGATTCTACAATCTACATATTCGTTTCCGATTTTTCCTGCCCACTAGTAGGCCCCCACCATTTTACTGCCTACAAGCCCCCACCAGTCATAGTTCGGCACTGCGATTCTCCGTTACTCAAAACTAAAAGAACCGACGTTCAGTTGAGATCACTACCCGTATCGACATTTAGTTGAGATCACAACAGCTGTACCGCAATTGTAGCCAGTTTACTTGCAAGCCGAGCAGCAGCGCTAGTGAAGGTTTCCTATGCCACCCTACGTATAAGATGTTGGTTCCTGCTGCTCCCGCTTGACGGCGCTTGGCAAGGAACACAAATATTGAATATCGGATCGCACACGACTAACCTCACCTGACTGACAGCTAACCTGAAATACGAACAAACGATAGTTAAAATCGTGTTCGAAATTTGCGTTACGAGAAAATATTATTGCTCGTTTATTTAATCTACTCCTTTCTTTCGTAATAATGTGTCTAAAAATGAGTAACGTATATGAACAATCGATATCGGATCCCAGACGTCATAACCTCACTCGTCCCACAGCTAACCTGAGACTCGAATATAGGATAGAGAAAATTGTATTCATCGTTGATTTATTTCATGCGTATTTTTCATTACGCTGAATTTGTTGAAAACATATGCATATACTGAAAATAAATTCGAATAACAGATACAAGATCCCAGAGGTTATAACCTCACTTTTTTGACAGCTAGCCTAACTCAGGAGTTTATTTCAGAGTTGAGGTTATGGAGGGATCGATTTGTGAGACAACAATCGAAATAATGAAAATACATTCAAATGACGTATGCATGCAGACGAGACATAACCTCGCACTTTCGACAGCTAGTCTAACCTAGAAGTTCATTTCAGATTTGAGGTTATGGAAGAATCGATTTCGTGGTCGAAGATCAAAAGAATAAAAGTATATTCAAATGACGTATACAAGCAGACGAGACATAACCTCACTCTTTTGACAGCTAGTCTAACCTAGAAGTTCATTTCAGATTTGAGGTTATGGAGGATCATTTATTTTCATTATTCTGATTTTTGTCCAACGACTTGATCCTGAAATAGAGTTCCTATGTTTGGCTAACTGTCAGTCTAGTGAGGTTATGTCGTCTGCTCGTAGTATGGGGAATTGGAGATTTTTGTCTAACGAATCGATTCTGAAATAAAGTCCCTATGTTTGGCTAACTGTCAGTCTAGTGAGATTATGTCGTCTGCTTGTAGTATGGGGAATTGGAGATTTTGGTCCAACGAATCGATTCTGAAATAGACTCCCTATGTTTGGCTAACGGTCAGTCTAGTGAGGTTATGTCGTCTGCTCGTAGTATGGGGAATCGGAGATTTTTGTCTAACGAATCGATTCTGAAATAGACTCCCTATGTTTGGCTAACTGTCAGTCTAGTGAGGTTATGTCGTCTGCTTGTAGTATGGGGATTTGGAGATTTTTGTCCAACGACTTGATCCTGAAATAGAGTCCCTATGTTTGGCTAACTGTCTGACTAGTGAGGTTATGCCGTATGCTTGTGTTGTTTGGATTTTTGTCCAACGAATCGATCTCTCCCTTAACCTCAAATCTGAAATAAAGTCCTACATGTTCGGCTCATGGAGTAGAAGACATATCTCCCTATACACGCTGTATTGAAAAAGTGGCACGAATTCTGCACGTAATGGATGGCGCTGTTACCAGCGAGCCAACGCGGACCTCCTGTGAGTGGGAAAATTTACCATACAGTTAGTGACGTCATAATATATCTTGGAGTGCGCGCGCAAGCGTTTGCAGGAAGTTCGGGACTGGTCACTCACAACAGTGCCACCTATTGCGTAAACCCATTTTCAATTCGAAAATAGGTCTCCTTCTACTCCATGGTTCGGCTGTTAGGCTAGCTGTCAAAAGTCTGAGGTCATGTTGTCTGCTTGTATCCGTCGTATCCGTCATTCCAATTAACTTTCATTATTTTTATTGTCTTCCGACAGATCTAGGGAAATTAAAAATACGATAAGAACAAATAGCGAGAGTCTCTACCAGTTGCAATAAACGCATTTTGCCCGCCTTCGTGTTCGTTCGCACCAGTTCGCATTAGCCGACGCTAGGAGACATGGAAACACGTGAGCTTCAAAGATCAGTCAGAGCGGTCAGAGCTTGTAGTGAAAGATGATAATGAAAAAATAATTGGATACTAAGTTTCCGAACAAAGCGTGTGCTAATATGTTAGTTCACCTCATTACTATTCGTACTGAGTTTATTTCCAGTGTCTACGCGTGTGAAAGTGCTTATTCTGCCACATCTCACGCTAACCTCAAAATCTTTTTGCGCGCATGTGCTTCTTACTCATTGCAAGTAGGGTTATGAACAACCGTGCTGGTATGTATACAACGAAAGACAGAAGTAAACATTTTCCTCCTATCATTCCGCTAGATCCCGACCTGTCAGTAACTCATATTTACGAATTTATCCCTTACTAACTTTGACTCAACTCTTGTTGCTATACAGCTCGACTAAGTGTTTGCGAAATTAGACAGTAGACACAGTGCATTAGCTATACTTACTCATTAAATTTTACTATTTTAATTTGCTCTGAGTAATAATTCAGGGAATTCCGATATCACTCATATCAACCGCTCTGCACAAGAGCGAGGGGAACAACCAAAGTTTGCTTGTCATACCGATGGAGTTTCCACACAGGGATTTTCTTTGTGTTTATTAATCATGTCTAATTATAAGCTAGAAATATCATTGTGAACTAGTTTCACTCTTATGAACCGCTCTGCACAGGAGCGATAATAAGTCTCTCCAGTGGAGAGCCACTCGACTGATTGTCGATAGAATCCAAACGGATTTAGAATAATGATCTAGAGAATATCAAACTAGTCATAGAAATGGCATACAGGAATGTTTTGCTTTCAGTCTCTCCAGTGGAGAGCCACTCGACTGATTGTCGATAGAATCCAAACGGATTTAGAATAATGATCTAGAGAATATCAAACTAGTCATAGAAATGGCATACAGAAATGTTTTGCTTTCAGTCTCTCCAGCGGAGAGCCACTCGACTGATTGTCGATAGAATCCAAACGGATTTAGAATAATGATCTAGAGAATATCAAACTAGTCATAGAAATGGCATACAGAAATGTTTTGCTTTCAGTCTCTCCAGCGGAGAGCCACTCGACTGATGGTCGATAGAATCCAAACGGATTTAGAATAATGATCTAGAGAATATCAAACTAGTCATAGAAATGGCATACAGAAATGTTTTGCTTTCAGTCTCTCCAGCGGAGAGCCACTCGACTGATGGTCGATAGAATCCAAACGGATTTAGATTATTGATTTATAGAACATATATCTAGTCATAGAACCTGCATAAATTAATGTTTCTTTATCAGTTTCTCCAATGGAGAGCGACTCGACTAATTGTTGATAGAATCCTAACGGATTAAGTACTGAGACGTGGATTTTATTCAGACCTCGGATCTGGACCGGATAGCCAGCCTCCGAGATCAATCCACTCGACAATTGGCCAAAAGAAAACAAAGAAATAGCAAAAGTTGGGCGCCAGGCGGATAACCGCCGATTTCAAAAATCTAAACAAAATAATAACCGTCGGCTAGCTACAGTACCGCGGAGAGGGGTCGGGATTAAGTGAAGGATTAGCAGGGCGTTGACTAACGACTCGTAACTTTGAATTTAACAAAGAAAAATAGAATTTATTCAATAAAAATAATATAAGAAAAAAAAATAGTAGAAATAATAAATTCAACAATCGGGGATATTTCCCCTCGGATAAAGAACGGCCACAGGTCGTATACAGGCGACCTGGCCACGCTTGACGAGTTTTACAATAATTAATAAACTACTAGCTTCCACGTAGGAGAGCAATAACAGAACAAAATAATGCAAAAATAAGTAACTCGACAACCTCGGTCCTCGTGGAACAAAAATTACAAATTAAAGACTGGAATATGCCCGTAAGGCACAATAACTAATCCACAGAATTATTACTTAAAATTAACTTAAATTAACTCTGCCTTCGTAGGCGAAACAAAAAAAAGTAAACCAAATTCAAAATATAATAACGATCTGAATCTCTCCGTGAAAGGAAGAGAGCGCGACAGTGACGTAGTCAGACTATCTTTCTCACACTCACGTGCGAAAACCTACGGCTCTACAAAAAGCACTATTACGTGACACAAAACTCAAAAATCTTACTCCAAGACCAAACCTCAAAACTCTCTTACTGCGTGAGATACTGGTGACGGCCTACCGACTCGGAGGTCGTCTTAATTTGATTTGCAAAAATCTCTCAAAGCCTCGTGGCTCGGAAAATACGGCAAGATGGCTGATGGCCGTTTGCCGAATTCAAATTAGTTTGAGTCAAATTGGCTAACGCTTACCGTTTTCCAGCCAAAATGCAAAGCCTCGTGGCGGCTCGACTACGAGCCCCCGGATGCACCAACTCGAACTCAACAGACTCAAACGCTTTCCCGCAGGAAATTCGAACCAAAAAAATCAGCCTTGTGGCTACTACAAAAGGTAATTTCTACAATTAGCGCGAGCACTAGAGCTCGGGGCTCTACCTGCGAGGCAGGCCTACGGCAGAGTGATCAGACGGCATGGTACCGGTACTTAGCGCCCTCAATAGGCGATCGATTATCGATTTTGCAAATCTACTGCGAGATCCTTAAATATGGCGACCTATCGTCGCGGCGCGCAAAATTCGAAGTTCACCACGGTGTTTGTAGCTCGCTAAATCGGAGGATCACGGGCTGTAGATTCTTCTTGGTGGCGGGAATCTCTTCCACCACCGATATCCCACGTTGCAGAATGCCCTTGGCACTCCCCCGTGTCCTCTCGTTTAATCGTTGGAGGTAGTCTGGCCAGTACTATCCTCCGGAGCTTTTAGGTGGCGTTCGTCGAAAAGGATCCCAACAGTCGATATTTGGCGTCGTACGTTCGTCTAATCGGGTCTCCGTTGCAATTTTTAGCCGTCGTCGGGGCCTCGTCTCCCACATAATAGAGAAAAGGTAAAAAAAAAACAAAAAGAATAAGAACTAAATTCTACAGTCTTAGATCGGTCACGGTCGCCTCTCGGAGAGTTTATAGCCTCGGGGCTAACCAAAACGCATTCATGCTTCTGTCATGCATCCACCCTTCGTAACTACGGTCGTCTAAGGGTTCGGGAGTCACTTGTAACACGCGTTGCAAAATGCAATGTTACAGTACATTATAGTGAATTAGTCTCACTCATATCAACCGCTCTGCACAAGAGCGAGGGATACAAGGGTTGGTTGTAAAACCAATGGGTATTCTGAACAGGGATTTTCTCTGTGTTTATTAATCATGTCTAATTATAAGTTAGAAATATCATTGTGAAATAATTCCACTTATATCAACCGCTCTGCACAAGAGCGAGGGGAACAACCAAGGTTTGCTTGTCATACCGATGGGGTTTCCAAACAGGGATCTTCTTTGTGTTTATTAATCATGTCTAATTATAAGTTAGAAATATCATTGTGAACTAGTTTCACTCTTATGAACCGCTCTGCACAAGAGCGAGAATAAGTCTCTCCAACGGAGAGCCACTCGACTGATTGTCGAAGGAATCCTAACGGATTAGATACATTATAGTGAATTAGTTTTCACGCATATCTATCGCTCTGCACAAGAGCGAGGGAGAAAACCAAGGTTTACTCGTCATACCGATGTGGTTTTCAAACAGGGATTTTCTCTGAATTTATCATGTCTAACCTCTAAGTTGGAAATGTCATAGTTGATTAGTTTCAACTTTTATCAATCGCTCTGCACCAGAGCGAGAATATAAGCCACTTTTGTTGCTTGACACTGCGACGTTTGTCCAACACAGTGTTGGTACACGTGATGTACCTAAATAATTCTCGATTTGTTCGGGTTGTTATTCAGTGCAATCATTTGCAATATGCCTTGCTGTGTTTATAGACACTGCCGCGAAATAATCGCGATCATTAATGTACGTATATATATACTGACGTAGCGCGCATCGGAAGATGCGCGCTGCGCCATCTAGCGGTAGGCAGAGGTACCAAACGTTCCGGTGTCTGCACCATCTAGCGGTGGGCAAAGATACTAACGTTTGGTAATCTGCCTTACCGCGGTGAAAGGCACCCGGCCGTGGCCTTGAAACGTTTCACTTCACCTTAAACTATTTACAAAACTCGCACTCTCGTCATCACTCTCAAATACTATATTACAATTCACTTCATTCATCAACCAACCTTGTACATATTCAAACTGTAAAATATATACTATCTACTGGTGCAAGGTGTTATTTAATCTCTCACAAATCATTTGCAATATTTTAATTCAAATTGTAATAGTTCATCAAAAAAGCGTGGTAAGACCGATCCAAGGAAGTGCACCGCGCTAACGTGAACAGTATCATAGTGTGTAAGTTGGTGCAAATTTTTCACCGACTTTAGGAAATCATCATCAAAAAATGATACGAGCCTTTTCGGATGGATATAATTGTAATTTTTTGAAATCGTCATCTTGTCTACTATAGTTACTCTGTGGAACATGATTTGAGGTGACCTAAAAAATTCTCACTAACTTATAAACTATAATACTACAGTAGACTCTAGATATATCGCCACGCGATATATCGCCGCACGAGCGAATTCCCCGTCACACGTACTTGCACGCACAGAACTAGCGCTCCCTTACCACAATTGTGCACACCGCTGCCGGTAAGCACGTTGCAGTGATACTAACCTCCCAGCGCTCACTCTCACGCGCATGCTTGTAAGCGTTTATGCCAAAATCAAATCAAACGCCGGCCGCTAGAGGCGTGACTTCGGCAGTGGACTGCTGCGTGGAGAGGGCTCTCCACTTCTAGCCGTTTCCGAGAATTTTCCTCCTACAGCCCCATACCGCGGCGATATATCTAGAGTCTACTGTATAAGCTAGTAGACCTCGTATTTTTTACGCGAAAAATTATACGGCGCCCCGGGAATCGAACCCGGGCCTACTGGCTGACAACCCGGGGGCTTATACTACTAGACCACCTAGTCGCCTTCAAGTTCAACTCATCATTTTTCAAGTCTGATTTTCGTGTGCTCTGATTTGTACGTTATGAATGTCGTTACAGAGGCACATTGTACGACTCTTTTGAATCTGTAGTGAGTGAGCGCCAAGGCTCACAAACACTTACAGTCGGGACTCCCAATAAGAGCGCTACGGTGCTGTAGGAGAAGGAGTTTCCGAGAAATGTGGTACCCCCACTCTCTACCGAGAAGCTCGCTGAGACCTCCTGTCACCGCCAGAGAGGGCGCACGTGCCGCGGGTTCGGAGCTGGCGAAAAAAATGTCTTTTTTCCGTCCAGGGCGAATTTAGGGCAGTAAAGGGAGGAACAAAACTAACACAAAAACCCGAAGAAGCATTTAACCAAGGGTGGTACGCGTTGAGGGGTACAGGAAGGCAAGCAAACCGACGGTTCCAGCAAGGTTCTTTGTAGGTTATGTTAGCATGGAAGTCCCAGGAACTGACAGTGCTGGAGCGATACCTAGACCAGCATCAGGACCCTCTTACAAATGATGACTTTGAGGTACTGCATGAACAACTGCAGGGTAAGAGAAGTGTCGTGGGCATTAAGAAGAAGGCGATCGAGCTGCGAAGAGCCAGAGCCGGATATGTCCGGCCGCGGAACCAAGCGCCGAAGGCGTGGACTGCTGAAGAACAGCAGAGGCTCGCAGACAGGTACCGGGAAACCGAAGGAACGACAAAGAAAGAGCGAGTCACAGCCATAGCAGGGGATTTTCCGGAAAGATCTATCAAAGGCCTGGAAAAGCGGCTCAGGGACCACTTCGCGGCCATATACTATGGCGAGCCGATAGGCCCGCAAGCTGTCATCGACCAGCTGGATCCCCCCCCACAGCAGCCGGACCGAGACGACCAGGTCGAACCTGAACAACTTAGTGCTGGGGAGGAAGAAGAAGAGGACGAGGTAGGCCTGGACGGCCACGTGAGGGCGCCACCTACCAGCCCGCAGGCGACACCTAGCCCAAGGCAAGTACAAGCACAACAACAACCTACCCCCCCCCCCCCCACACACACACATCTGGGGATTTCCAACCTAGCTAGGGAATTTAGGAGACTGTGGCGAGCGGCAAGATTCAAAAGACCGAGAATCAAAAGAATCCCAGACGAGGTCAGGGCGACGATCAGCCTGAGAGTAGATAACCTGCTCGACTCTGCAGTGCGCGCCGTAGACCGAACACAGGCACCGGAGCATAAGAAACGGAAGAGAATAGAGGAGGCGATCTATGCGGCGGGCGCCCTGCTGGAGATGCAAATGCGAATAAGGGGAGACCAAAAAACCCCTCCGTCATTCGTCATTACACAGCGGCTAATCGCGAAGCTGCAGAGGAGAGTCCAGAGAGCGACGGAACTCAGGAAGTGGAGAGGAGGGAGAAGACTGAAGAGCGGGTTAAAAAATGAAGTCAGAGAGATTAGGAAACTGAAAATGACACCCACCCAGTATATTAGGATCACCAACGAAAGAATAGACTTGCTGAAGAAAAAAGCGGAGGTCCAGAGAGCTAGAGCCGACGCCGCGGGCGTGAGACGGAGGTACAACATCAAACCCTCTATGAAGACCATAATCCGTCGAGAAGAGAAGGTGGTCCCGGACCTGAGAGCCACGGAGGACCACTTCAGAGGCATGTACGCGAAACATCTGGAGCGGAACCTCACCCCACAGTTCAATGATTGGATCGAGAGAATACAGGAGCACAGGAGAGACCTAGACCTAACGGACCAGCTCAGCGCAACCAACATCGAGCGGAAAGTAGCCAACGCCCTGCGCAACGCCGCTCCTTGGAAGGCACCTGGGGAGGACGGCATACCTACGGCCGTCTACAAACTTCTCCCAACGGCAAAACGCATCCTGATGCAGTTTGTATCAGGCATACTTAGAGGTGACTCCCGGGTACAGGAAGAGGATGTGCGAGCAAGGGTGACGCTGATCCACAAGACCGAGGACGCTAGGGACCCAGCCAACTACAGGCCAATAGCAGTCCTGAACGCCGACTACAAACTCCTCACAGCTGCCACCGCAGCACTGATAAAGCATGGCCTAGCAGACTGGATGATTCCTGAGCAACAGCTGGTCAGGGAAGGAGTCTGGGGGACGGTCCAAGGACTCCTGTGGGACAAGGCCTGCACCCAGGTAGCGAGGATGGCCAACGCACCACACTGCTCGGTGTGGTACGACTTTGCAAAGGCCTATGACTCAATCCATCATTGGCAACTGAGAAGACTGATAGAGGCCCTACCGGTGCACCGAGAGGTAAGGAAGTCGATGACCGCGATGATGAGGAAGTGGGCAGTAATCGTGGAGGTGGGCGACAAACGAACCGCGCCTATCTACGTCAGGAGAGGGGTATACCAGGGCGACACGATGAGCCCGCTCCTGTTCACGCTCATCACCGCGTACCTATGTACAGCCATTAACAGCGACGTAGGAGTCCTAAGAGCCGCTAGAGGCAAGCAAGAGATCGCTGCATTTATGGACGACTACAAAGTACACGTACCATCGGAAGAGGCCGCGGAAAGGGTCACGCAAGTGCTAGGCGACGCTGCTAGCGAGGTAGGGTTAGCACTGAACATTAAGAAGTGCGGTGTATACAACAACCGACAGGAAGAAGACACCACCGGGGCGCACAACGAAGAGGAAATCCCTTTCCTCCCCAAGCTAAGGGAGACGTACAAATATCTGGGCCTCCACCAACTTGAGCGGGACACGGCGCTGAACGCCGAAGCAGTACGGGGAAGAGTACTGGAGCAGACTGTGACCATCCTAGAGTCTAGGCTCTCCCCGAGCCAAAAGGTGCACGCGTTCAACACGACAGTACTGCCGGCGGCAGTCTACGTCATGGGGAACATCTACCCAAATGAGTCGAGACCAAGTACGCTCAAACGGTGTGCCGACCTGGACAAGGAGATGAGGAAGATCCTAGTCGCCAAGGGCCTGCAGGGAAGATCGGTGACGAGAGCGTCGGTGTACCTCCCAACGGACAGCGGGGGGGTTGGGCGTCAAATCTATAGCCCTCGAAACGGAGGTGCAATACGTCCGAAAACTGCTCTAGCTCCAACAACACCCGGAGATGGAGAGGACGAGGGCCAGATACGCCAGGCTGGGCCGAAAGGGGTGGAGGAACCCGATAGCAGATGGGGAGCACGTGCTGCAGAAGTACCAAATGGCAGCGCCGCCAAGAGTTGAGGGCGAGTCGCTGAGCGAATACTGCCGAAAAACCACACGCTTGCTGGCTAAGAGGCAGCGAGACAGAAAGATCCAGGAGTGGGCGTATTCGACGCACTACGGACGCCTAGTCCAGAAGGAAGCAGGAGCCACCACCTTCCCTGCGATGAGGTCCACCAACAACGAGGACTGGCTGGTCTCATACCTACACGGAAAAGGTTTCGGGAATGCTGCAGCGCCAGGCGGCAGAACGGTGAGTTGCGCGTGTCTAAAGACAGCCCCCGTCTCTGCGAGGGAACGCTGCAGTCTGCGAGACGTTGGACCTCCGTATTCCGGAACGTCGCATCGTAACGTTCCCGCGCAACCTTGCGATTTTTCTATAATAATATACCTCTTACTACAGCTGCACTAATCCAGTTGAAGAATTTGTTTTTGAATTTATACAAGTGAGTGCAATGAATGCATGCATTGTTCATTGGAACAGCTAAGATAGGTATTTCAGGTAAGTTATTTCAGGTATATTAAAAGCATGTGTTCTAACCCCTCAGCTTGTTGATCATAGCCAATATTTGTTGGATTTCTTAACAAAGTTTCAAATTTTTAAAGACAATACGAGTGCATGTAATAGAATGGAAGTTCCAATATTAGAAACAGTAAACGTTGAGAATCTTCCAATGTATATAGAGCTCAACGAAAATACAGACTTGTTGCTCCCTGCTTCAAATGTTATTAGCACTGAGTTGGAAAATCAACACAAAGGTTTATATATGTGTTTCCTTTATATCTTGAGTTATTATATAACTGGCTGATTCTCAGAAAAAATCGAGATTTAGGTCCTTGTCGATTCCCGTCAAACGGGATCGTAAGTTATAGTAAGTGTTTTTTTTTTATGAAACTACTTTACTAGACGTACGGAATCATGGAATAATTTTTTTTTTTTTTATCACAACTAATCAATATATGGTCAAGTAAATACCCTAAAAATCATTCCCTCATTATGTCCCAACCCCCAAATTCAAATAGACTCATAAACCTAATACGAAAAGTTTCTTATAAACTGTTTGCTGTCTTATTTTTTATTTATATATGATAGTACCAGCTATACATAAACGTGTGTATAGTTTAAAAACGGCGAACGGAAAAATCACAAAATGTTTTTTTAAACTCGTCCTTAAAAAACGTATCATTCCCTCACAGTTGTGTGACATTGGGATTAGAGCATAATTTAAACATTGTTTTGAACGCATCCTCAATGTTTTTCAAAATTCGCAACATCAATATTAAAAACATACGCCAGACTGGGCTGTGGATGATGAGATTTTTTGTTAAAATTATTTTGAGAGAAAATTTTTTCAAACTTACATTTTCAACCGTCATTCCCTCACACCGTGTTATTAAAGGGTAAGCGCTTATTTATGGACAATTTATGATATATTCGTATATGTTTCGAGTAGTAATAAAATGTCGTAAGATTATGTTTGATAAGTAGGGATACGTTTCCTAGTTTGAGGCAATAATAGTTCGTTTCGTCATTCCCTCATCGTCATTCCCTCATAAAAATTGTTGGTGAGGGAATGATCGCTGAGACAAAGGATGATATTTCTTAATAAATGTAGAAGAATTATAGTTGCTTTGCTTGTTTCAGGGTGCCAAATGTAAAAAAATGTCAAAAAATAAAAAATTAACGGAAGCAGAAGCTAAATTCAAGCTATCATTCCCCCACTTTTTAATTTTATTTTGAACCCGCTCACCCCCTTTTAAACTCAAAAAAGTTGGGGACCACTATTATGTGTTAGTCAATTAGGATATGTACTATCAAATTATCAAAAAAAAAACCATAATAATTTAAAAACAATTCGGTCCAATTAATAAAGTCATGTTTCGATTTTTTCTGAGAATCAGCCAACTATATATATATATAGCTGTGTGCGACATGACCATTGTTTTTTATTTTTAGAAGATGAAATAATTTTCAAACAGAATGTGTTATATGATTTATTGATGTCTAGTCTAGAAGGAAGAATTGTGCTGAATAGGTACAAATATTCAAAAGAGTTGGATTTCCAAACCCTCAAACGTATAGTTATCCTTCACTTGATTGAAAAAGATCCCATATATTACAAGTGAGTTTTCCTTTCCCTGTTCTGAATGCATCGCACCATATCCCTTTAATTTTTATTGAAAAATTCTATTGCAGTCAATGCTCTTTCCTCTTGTGTGTTTCCACTTTATGGTTTGGAGAATGTGTTTGATTTTTGCATGGTTGATGTTTAAAATACACTCAAATTATAATCCTCGATAATAATCAATGCTTCAATTGCACCGAATTATCATTGTGCTTACAGAATAAAACTTGAGCAGTTTGCAGAGTTCCTAAGTTATTTTAAAGAATTATTTCCATTGGAAGATTCCACACTCTTCTTCGTTCCGTACCAACATGAAGGTGGGCAAGTTGTTGGAGCCCATGGCTGTCTCTATAATTATTACAAGCGTTTGAGACTTGATTTGCGAGAAGGTCACATGTTGGACCTCTCAGTCGATCCAAACACAAGTGAATGTCTTGTTAAATCTACTGGTATGAGATAGTTTAATCTCTTATTAATCTCTCCAAATGCAACATCTGCCATATTTGTAATATGTATTTTAATAAATAATTTTTATTACAGTGACGAAACCTATATTGAATTGCTTGACAGATCCAGATCGTACAAAATATAACACCGCAGTGGTGATTGAAGCTTGGAATAAAGATTTTGATGAGCGTACGATTCAGCTGACCAAGTTAGAGAATAAAAAGAGAATAGTTCGAGTGGATGTATTTTTAAACAGTTTTCCTTGCTTATGTTTCCCTTTAGCAATTGTATTGGTAAGAAACTTCAGTAGAATATTTTTCTGTGTATAAAAATGTATAATATGGGTAAGTTATATGATTTTAGATGATAATTATTTATAAATAATTTTTTTTAGCTCCAGTCAGATTTTCAACGAGTAGTACAGGATCTAATTAATAATAACAAATTGATCACTAATCTACACCACTCCAAATTCCTATCAGTATTTGAAGAAAAGTGGCCAGCAACTGCTGCAAAAATAGTAGCGTACGCTCTTAATCCACTCTTGAGAAATCCGGATTTAAAAGATTTCATTAATAGTCATGGTCAATTCTTGAGAGAAGGTAAGTAAGAATAACGCAATCTATCCTGGTATATGCAAAGTCACTACCAGTTAAGATAGTTAATCTTCATGAAATGATCCTTTTCAGGAATTCACATAAATATCATTGCATTCTGGCTTCTTCCGATATTCATACAAGTCACCAAAAAAATCGCTACTGTGAAGAAAGTAAAGGATACTTCAGTATCTTTAATGTCAAATCAAAATAATGATGCAATTCAAGAAGAGAAGCAGGTAGACGAAAATCATTCTCTCACTAAAGAAGAAATTTTTCAGAGCTTCATTCTACATATCAAGGTAATAATTTTCCGTATATTGTATGACTCGATATTGAAGTTGGCAAAATGAATTTTCATACTTTTCAGAGCTCAGAAGATTTGCAGGATAAGAAAAAACAGTACACGGAATGGTTGAATGAACTGAATCAATCCATTCATCCATACGTAGTTTTCGTAGGAGATTTTGGAACTATGAAGGCCTATATAATCTTCCAGAATGAAGACATTTATTATGCTGACCCAATAAGAGCATTGCAAGATTGTTTTCATTTACATGTAGCTCTTCGTTCATTTCCACACATCAGCGAATCATTTTGGCACTTCATAGGACTAGAGGTGTTTGGATTCACGCACTTAAACTGCACCGCGTACGTTAATAAATTTGTGGTAAAAATCAATAAACCCATCAAGACAAAGACTGTTCAAAATAAAAAACGAAGGATAAATTCACTTATTTTATAGATAGTTATTCTACTTCGCTGCTCGTTTGTGAATTCTCCTGTGTAGTTATAGTCAGCAATTGTTTTGCAATGGATTTAATATTAATGTTGAATAGTATTTTAGCGTTCGTTCTGAAACTATATGCTGATCCTGTTCTTCCAAAAAGTATTGTTTGTGATGTAATATTGTATTGGCGAGAATTTGTATGCGATATTTTGTTCAATTCGTTAAAAAAAGATATTGAAGTGATTCTAAAAAGATATGAAGTTGATGATTTAATTATTAGAGATGTGCAAATTTGTATAGATTCTCATAAAAGGATATTTAGTTATGTTGATACCGAGGAAAAAAGGCTTAATCTTTTGAAAAAAAAAGGTCTGGTTGAACCCGAAGAATTCAGTATAGGCACTACGTATGAACATATTCTAGTAAATGAAAAGCCGATTTTCTCCCCAGTCACTTTGATTGGGGTACACATTCCTCTGAGAAAAAGTTTAAAAGCGTTTTTAGAGATACCAGGTATGTTTTCAGAGATATATAATTATATGAAGGAACTATCGATGCAACGTGATATAGTAACTAATATCTTACAAAGTCAATTGTGGGCAAAGAAATACAGTCAAAAATTCGCGAAAGATATTGTTTTACCATTATTCGTCTTCTACGATGATGTGGAAACCGGGAATCCCCTAGGCAGTCATGCCGGTACCAATAAATTCGGAGCGGTGTACGCAACAATTGCTTGTTTACCCTCATGGTTATCATCGACACTAAATAGCATCATTTTTTCTACATTAATCAGATCAAAAGATAAAAAAAATACAACCAATGCTAATTGTTTCAGTAAATTGATAGAGGAACTTAATTTTTTACAAGAGAACGGAATTCTAATAACCGTAAGTGGACGTATGTATTTGATAAAATTTCAGCTATTACTTATACTCGGGGACAATCTCGGGTTGAACGAGATATTCGGTTTCGTTACATGCTTTAGGGTCGATTTTTGCTGCCGCGTATGCAAGGCTGATAAAAAAGCTATAGCCACCAGAACTACTGAAAACGAAGCGAAACTTAGAATGAGAGATACGTATGACAGATATTGTGAATCAAGTATTACCGAAAAAGGTATTAAAGAGCCTTGTGCTTTTCATAAAATTAATGATTTTCACGTATGCGAGAACATTACCCTTGATCTTATGCATGATGTTATTGAAGGTTTGTGTATATTTGATTTGAGTTTGATTTTGCATTCCTTCGTATTCGAGGATAAATTTCTTACATTGCCATTATTAAATGCTAGAATCAAGAGTTTCGATTTTGGTCATATAGAAAAACCCAATAAACCACCGACAATTAAACACGATCGGTTGAAATACAAACAGGACCTTAAGATGTCAGCTATGGAAACACTTTGTTTAGCGCGTTACTTGGGTGTTATAATCGGTGATTTGATTCCTAAAAATAACAAGCACTGGTTACTCTATAAATATATGCGTAGAATCATAGATATCCTAACATCTCCACGAATTACCAAACCCTTGATTAATGAGCTGATTTCAATCATTGATAGACATAATAAACTTTTCAAAGAATTCAGATCCAATCTTCCGTTTAAACTACATGCTCTCACTCATTATCCAAACATTTTACTTCTTAATGGACCGTGTATAAACTTCTGGGGTATGCGTTTTGAATCATATCATCGAAAAATACGACTCAACTCACAAGGGACTTGTTCTAACAAAAGTCTGTTAGTAACAATCGCGAATAAACAGGCTTTCGGTGTGTGTCAATCGATGGTTGATATGAAACTGCAGAACGACAGAATTATATGTAGTTCAATAGTGCCAGCACACATAATAAAACAATCCGCTAACTGTGATTCATTAAAAAATTCAATGAATCATACGTATCACAATAATGTTACGATATACGGCACACTTTTCACCTTGAATTCATTCATAGTAATAGATGTATCAAAGGTCGAGAAAGAATTTGGGAAAATCGTAGAAATTGTGAATTTTGAAGGAAACATCTTTTTCTACCTTCAAGTGTTTCTAGAAGTGACTTTTGATGATCATTTACATGCGTTTATTGTAGAGCCGTCAGAAATTTACAAACTCATTGCCCACGAAGATTTACCGAAAGTTTCTCCTGTTCTGTTTGTCACAAAAAAATGTACGAATCTCATTGTTTCGAGATATATTTTGTAATATCGTATATAATAAAATTTTCATGTAATAAAACAATATTTTAATCTACTCCGATACCGCCGAACCTCCAATCCCATTAATTTGCGTTCGCTATCAAACTTATTCAATGCCCGCTCATGCTAGATTTCATTGAGGCTTATTTCCTTCTCACTCTGAAGACGGCTGCGTTCTGCGCGTGAGAGACGGCTGCGGTCCCAGCACTCTCGGCCCTGCAGCGTTCTCGCGAGGGAACGCAGCGTTCCCTCGCAGAGACGGCGGCTGTCTTTAGACACGCGCAACTCACCGCTCTGCCGCCTGGCGCTGCAGCATTCCCGAAACCTTTTCCGTGTACACGAGGCAGCCGAAGAGCAGATCTCCTCCCTAAGAACCGTGTTGTAATTTGTTTAACTCCCGTTATTCAAGGAATGGGGAATTAAAAGGGTTGTTCCCAGAGGTGATCTTTGACAATCACTCTAAGTGCTAGATAGCGACAAAGTAGTTTTTATTTAATATTTAACAAAGTACAAAAGAATTGCGTTTGGAGCACTTGCTCCGGTTCGAGTCAATGAGTATTCGGAGATAGCCTCCGCTTTCTTCAAGGTATCTGCTCAAGACTGAAGCGCGGCTCCGTCTTTAGCCTAATTTATAACTTACATAATGCTTACTCGATTATTGGCGTAACCTGCATGCGTTGCGCTTTGCCGCATTCCAGGTCACGCCTTGCTTAATTATTAAAGGTAGTCAATTTACGAAATGTATTGGAATGTTGAGTAACAATTCTCAACATCCCTCCCCGCTTAGGAGAATAGGCCTCCGGACTATTTTTCCCTTATTTACTAAGTACAAATTCCCTTAGTCTTAACCTTATTTGCTAATCTTACTTTAACCCAAACCCGGCTTTATTATTTTGATATTAGATACAATAATTTATTTGTGGTTACTTATATATAATACATATTACATATACTCTTATCCCAATTCATTACATGTTTCTTACTAGTAAAAACCCATTCATAACTTAATGCTGATTACGTCGTACCCGTGATAGACGAGTTACGTTTAAAATTAATAACAGTTTCCCTGGCCATCGGAACCAGTTTCCGCGGTTGCGGAGGCTCCGGTGCCACTGTTTGTCGTGACATTTCTTTACATCTAAATTTACCTGTAGATACACATTTATAGATTATGTAACCTATCATGCCTACTAATACTATTCCACTTATTGGATACAAAGGTGCCACATACGGCAGGTGCCGCCTGTGACTATTGTTCTTATCGTCTAATTCCTTATGTAGGTTCTCAAGGCTAGTTCCCAATGAGTTTAGCCCGTTTGCGTCTCGCAGGACGCTCTTTAGCACTACACTGACACTTTTATCACTGGACTTAGGGATTGCCTCCCAGTCCGTCTCGTGCAAACTAAGATTATACGGTGGCAGGTAACTGAATTCCTGCCTGCTTTGATACTGCCGTAATGTCTCCATACGGAAATCCTTCGCAGTTACAGCGCATTTCCCGTTGAGAGCTATGATGCCAGTGCCTATCAACGTTTCACGCGCCGCAGGCAACCCTTCGCAAGCTACTGTGATTGCCTCGGCCTCTGGAGCTATATATAACCATGTTCCTGATCTATTCAAAACTAAAACTATTGCCTTGTTTACCCTAACAATTCTTTTCGGGCATTGTGATAGTTCTACGTCCAGCTTTGAGAGAATAGCAATTTCACAGGGTGAACCTATTCCTATTGAGTTCGTAGGGCGCCTTGGGTCGCACAAATAGTGTTCACCTAAACGTTTACACGTCCCCAAGTCCGCCTCCTTCATTCGTAGGTAATTTCTATAATCATGGTCCACCACTGCTAATTCCTCCGTTGTTTCTAGATAACAATAGGTATCGTTTTGTGCCCTTACAGGCAGAGGATATACTTTGCTGATGCTATACTCTTCACTACCTATGAGAGGTATTTCTATTACTGTGACTACCGTGTCTTCCCTCCCGTAAGATTTAATATCCGCGACTGTCATCAACAATGATACCCCTGGTCGCGTCAATGGTATAGGGAAGCTGTGACCCGCCGGCAGGTGTGGTAGTGCCGACGAGAGGTACTCTAGTATTTTGGCTGGAGTAAGCACGGTGGGGTTGATAATACCCCTTTTTATTTCTGTTAAAAATTGTACCAAATCCTTCACATCACTCAGCAACGCATCTACTATTAGGCCTATTGCCTCTATATGCTCGTCGAGCTTTTGCCTCGCTGCTGTTCTCTCGATACCGTTGGAAAGACTGATACTAAGCTGCTTAGTTATCTCGAGCAAAGTTTGCCCATTTTCTTCCACTACCCTCATGGTATTATTAAACACTCCTAGCGTCGATGATACTATTTGGATTTGCTTACTCATTGCCGTTTTTAGGTTGGCTTGATCTTCCCGAAGATCATCGATCTCTTGATCTATCCTAGCCGCGTCTGCTGCATCCATAGTCCCGAACAAGGATTTTGCTATCAAGCCTAAACCGTCTATCAAACCTCGGCGCTTTCGTGCCGGCCCGACGCATGTGACGTCGCGTACTAGTTGCAAACCCCTATCAACCTTATCTAACAAATTTCCTACTGTTTCACTCATAGTCTCACATAAAAGCGAGCCTGCGTTATCTGGAATCTCGCATGTCTTGCGTATATTGTTCAGGTGTGCCTTCACATTTTTTTCTCTCTCGAATACCGTGCGGAGGTCCATGTCTATTACTAAGCTCCACCTATCTTTGTACACCTGCAGCGTCCCTATTTTCTCGAAGTAAACGCCCGGATTATCCCTGAACTTCTCGATCTTGAAAGATGGGCTGATTTCTTCTTTTGCCAGCGCCATCGCCAGGCATGATCTGCAAGTCAATTTAGATATTACTACTAATGCATCCCCTCCCTTTGTTATGTGGTGAAATTTGTGAGGAATATGGCGAGGGGTGGGATAGGTGCTGGGGACGTGCTTCTCTCCTTCTAGTCAATGTTCTACGAATAACTTCAATCGGTTGGCGTGAACTTTGGTCTCCTTCCGACCCTTCCGGATGGTGTAGTTGACATCCGAATGCTTTTCCGTGATCTCGTATGGACCTACATACTTTGGCGTTAATTTCGCTGATCTCCCCCGCGAACCGTCTCATCTAGTAGAAGAACCTTATCTCCTGGCTGGAATTTTGTCTCTACCGTTTTTTTGTCGTAATATGATTTTGCTTTTCCCTTGGCTGCTTCCAGATTCTCTTTTGCTTTGAGATTAGCCGCCCTAAGTCTTTCGCGTAGTTCCTGAACGTAGTCGTCATACGCGTAAGTAAGTCTCGGCGCTTGCTTTACCGATGATGGTATTTCTGCCGGGTGCCCGAAAACAAGCTCGTACGGGGTGTACCCTGTTGCAGTGTGAGGGGTTGTGTTGTACGTGAACATAGCGTACGGCAACCACTCATCCCAGTTGCTCTGGTCCTCTTCGATATAATTCTTTAGATATTCTGCTAGTGTTCTGTGTGATCGTTCCAGGGCTCCGTTAGATTCTGGATGGTATGCCGTCGTTTGAATTTTCTCGATTTTCAAAAGCTTACACATATTCTTAAATACATTGCTTAAAAAATTCGTTCCCTGATCAGTAAGGATTACCTTGGGTGTTCCATATTCGCATATAATATTTTTTACGAATTCTCTAGCCACTGTGGAAGCTTCCTGGTCAGCCACTGGCATAGCTTTGCTAAATTTGGTTAAAGCATCTTGAAATGTAAGTACATACTTATTGCCTGTATTAGTTACAGTCAACGGCCCTACGATATCTAGCGCACATTTTTCGAAGGCTTTCGAAGGAGTATCGGTGATTATCATGGGTGCTTTCAGTTTCCTCTGCGTTTTATTTTTCTGACATTTCTCGCATTTACCTATGTAATCTTCTACTTCTTTGCGCATATTCGGCCACCTGTGTTCCATTTTTATGCGTTCTAGTGTACGCGATACGCCTTGGTGCCCACCCATGGGTGCGTCGTGATATTCGTACAAGATCTTTTTCTTCTTGTCTTCTGTGTATTCCGGTTCCGATTCATCATCATCTTCTTTTTCCTCTTCTTCTTCTTCTTTTTCTTCTGATATTACGAGAATGTTTGTACCTTCTGAAGGTTCCGTACCTTCTTCCAAAGGTTTTTCCTCTTCGAATTCCTGGTTGTTGCTGTAAATCTTATATATTCTGCTGAGCGCGTCCGCATTCGTATTTAGTTTTCCAGGTTTGTAGACTACATCATACTCGTGTTCGGCGAGTTTTAATCTCATTCTCAGTAACCTTGATCCAGGATCCTCGATTTTGAAGATCCATTTAAGAGGGAGGTGATCCGTGATCACAGTGAAATGCGTTCCATATACGTATGGTCTAAACTGCCTAGTCCCGAAGACGATTGCTAACATTTCCCTCTCAGTGGTCGAGTAATTTCTTTCGGCCTTGTTAAGCGTTCGACTTGCGTACGCTATTGGTAAATCTTGCCCAATTGGTCCTTGAGAGAGGATTGCTCCGATTGCCTTGTCGGATGCATCTGTTGTTATCAAGAAAGGTTTCGTGAAATCCGGATACTTTAGGATGGGTGCCGTGATGAGCTTTGATTTTAGCGTTTCGAATGCGCTTTCTTCTACCGTTGTCCACTCGAACTTGCGTCCCTTTTGCGTAAGTTGCGTTAACGGTCGTGCTATACTCGAAAATCCTTCTATGAATCTCCTGTAATAACCTGCTAGCCCTAAAAATGACTGCACCTGTTTAACGTTTGTCGGGCTCTTAAATTTCTTGACGTCCGCGATTTTCGAGGGATCTGGGAGAATTCCCTCCGACGTTATCACATGCCCTAAATAACTAGTTTCCTTTCGAAGAAATTGACATTTGTCTGGCTGGAGGATGAGATTGCTCTCCTGCAGTCGCTTTAGTACCTCGATGAGCCTATCGTTGTGCTCTTTCAGTGTTGCTCCGTGAATTACAATGTCGTCTAAATAAACGTAGCACTTAGATGCTTGTAGTCCTGCTAAAACAGTATTCATCAAACGTTGGAATGTCGCTGGCGCACTCTTCATTCCGAATGGCATTGAATTATACTCATAATGCCCATGTGCTGTTGAGAAAGCAGTTTTTTCTTTGTCTTCTTCAGCCATCGGAATCTGATGAAATCCCGAGGCGAGGTCTAATGTAGTAAAGTACTTCGCTTTTCCTAACTGATCCAATATTTCTGTAATATTTGGCAAAGGATAAGAATCCCCTACCGTGATCTCGTTCAATTTTCTGTAGTCGACGACTATCCTAAATTTCTGCTTTCCTGATGCGTCAGGTTTTTTCGGTACTACTAGAAGCGGTGCGTTCCATTGGCTACGACTCGGGCGTATTATGTTACTCTCTAACATGGCTTCTATTTGCTTGTTTATCTCTTGTTTCTGCGACTCAGGTAGGCGGTATGGACGAACATTAATCGGTTTTCCCCCATCCGTCAATGTAATTGTATGGCTGGTCGCGTTAGTAACGCCTAGCTTATCCCATGGTAAATAGAAGATTTCGCTATACTTTTCGCATATCTTAAGTAGAGTATTTCTCTCCTCCTCGTTAAGATGATCTGTGCGAATGGTATCATGTACTAGCTTGATTCGTTGGTTACCCGTTCTACCAGTTATTAAACCTATGTAGGCTGCTTCTTCGTCGCTCGTTTCGCTATTTTCCTCGCATAACTCCTCCAATTCCACGGTCGGCGTCTCCAATATCACCTCGTGATCGTTTAGGTTCAAAATGTCTACTATGCATTCTTGGTTCGCCGGTTTAGTTAAGCAATTTCCTAGGTATACTCCGTCGGCGAGTTCCTTCTTCTCTACAATGCCGATGAACTTACTATTTGTTTTTGCACTGACCTTCCTTATTGTTCGCGGCGCTAACCTAATTTTCTCCGTTTTTAACGGTCGTAAGAGCTCGAAACGTTGCCCGTGTATGAAAAATGCTTGAGCGCTTTTACCTATCGCGGCTTCGTGATCCTCTATGAAATCTATTCCAATGATGCCATCCGCATCTAGACTGAAATCGTCTCTTACCACAAAGAAAGGGTGCTCAATACTTCTATCTTTCAATGGGATTGTTAATATGACTTTACAAAGTGCCTCAACAACGCCTTGTCCTATTCCCGATAAACTCGTCGTTTCTTCTAAAACTGGCAAATCATCTTTCAACATCCCTATTTTGATGATGCTGGCGTCGGCACCAGAGTCTACTAAAAGAGTCATCTTTTCCTTAGTGGTTCCGTTCGCCTTTAATTCTATTCTGTTCCGACTTGCTCTATCTGCGTTGGCGACGTTCATGGATTTGTACGATCCTGCATTCCTCGTCGATTGCTGGGATCCTTCATGCCCTGCGTTTTTACTATAAGAATTTTGGGAGTAACCCGTACTAGCTTTTTGGTTTTCGCCTGATCCGCTACCGTTATTTCCTGATCGTCGTTCATCGCGACGCATTCTATCCCTACAATCTTTATATAGGTGCCCTCTGCGTTTACAAAAATTGCATACTAATTCTACACGATGCACCAATCTACTTTGACCTGCTGTAGGTAACGATTGCTTGTATTTCACCTGGGTACAATCCCGTGCAAAATGTCGCGTTTGATTACACTTCAGACACTTCACTGCTGATGTATTCCTATCGCCCGGCTGGTTCGTTCTCCGATTTATAGAGTTTACGCCGTTTTGCGATTTTTCTTCCTCTTCCGCGCCCTTTATTGAAGCCGAAAGTTCCGAGAAATGGTACGATTTTACGATCATTCTCAAATTATAATGTAGCCCGTTTTCGAAAATGGCAAGTGTTTGATATCTGAGTAGGTCTTCTATTCCTTTTCTTTCCGCTGCTATATTTGTCCTAGCTCCGCATGCTCTAATAAGATCCATCATAAGACGCGTAACCCTCTTTCCGAAATCATGCGCGTTTTCACCCGTTTTCTGTCTACTTGAAAATAATTCTACCAACAATGCTGGCGTAGAGCTTTTAACTCCGTACAATGCCAAAAGCTCGGCTTTCAGCTTTTCGAAAGAATTTATATCTTTATATCTGAGTTCCATGGCTGCTTCGCCCTGTATCTTTGTTTTTAGGACCAATTCTAACACGTCTGGTCTTTGATTCGGATTTACTTTATCTTTCGCATACTCGATTGTTTGCAACAAATCGTCCACCTTACGTGGCTCGCGTCCATCGAAAACGTTGACCATCTGCCGCACCTCCTTCAATGACAAGTAGTCCGTCATCTTGGTTGCTGTGTGTTGCCTTGATTCTTTCTCGTCAGGAACCGGACCCGGAATGAGTATTGTCTCCTGGGATGCTGTTTGAGGTAGGTCAGGAAAAAAGGAAGTGCCTGGTCTAGGCTTTGGGGAAGGAGTTGGCTGTCCCTTTCTATTGCTTTTAATAAATGCTCGTAAGGTTGCCCTAATCTCCTCTACAGTGTTTGAATCACCGACTGCTAGACCGTATTTTTCGCAAACTTGTAGGAGGACCTCTTTTCGAAGATCCTGTATCCACCCGGTTTGACCTTGCGCGACAAGTTCCTCAATCTTATTCCAAGTAGCAGACATCTACTCTAATCGAAAATTCTAATCCAAGCCTGATGAGCCTGACTGACTCGTTACTTTGACGAAAAAATATCTAAAACTCTTTGTATACTCTAAACACGAAAATTTTCTAAATGCTCGCACGCTTCTAACTGGCAGCTAGCTCTCAATGACAATGTTTGCGGCTTAGATACCAAAACTGCGAGGATTTCAAACTGACTTACATAAAAATGAATATCTTCATCTCGCTTTTCCGATTCTGCTGGGCTGTTGCTGACCCTCTGATTCCTCTGGTACTGTTGAACCGCTGCGTTCTGCTGCTTCTGCTGCTGCTGCTGCTGTAGGTACCTCGTGCTCGTTCCTTTGCCTTGGCCACGAATGCTGCGTGCTGTAGCTCTTTCCTTGCGATGTATTTTTCACTAGGTTACAACGACTGCGTGTTGCACCTTTTTAACTTTTCTCTTTTTATTTATGTACTTCGTTCTTTATTTCACTTTTCTACTTTTGTTTTAGCGTCAACTATCTTGCAAGCTCTGGTTTATCCGCTAGACCGCTGCCACCAATGTTGTAATTTGTTTAACTCCCGTTATTCAAGGAATGGGGAATTAAAAGGGTTGTTCCCAGAGGTGATCTTTGACAATCACTCTAAGTGCTAGATAGCGACAAAGTAGTTTTTATTTAATATTTAACAAAGTACAAAAGAATTGCGTTTGGAGCACTTGCTCCGGTTCGAGTCAATGAGTATTCGGAGATAGCCTCCGCTTTCTTCAAGGTATCTGCTCAAGACTGAAGCGCGGCTCCGTCTTTAGCCTAATTTATAACTTACATAATGCTTACTCGATTATTGGCGTAACCTGCATGCGTTGCGCTTTGCCGCATTCCAGGTCACGCCTTGCTTAATTATTAAAGGTAGTCAATTTACGAAATGTATTGGAATGTTGAGTAACAATTCTCAACAACCGGCACGGGTGCACACCGGAGATGCAGGGCAGGCTGTAGAGCGGACGAGACAGCGTATCAGGTTGCCACGACCTGTGTCACCCCGGCCTACACTGTCAGACACGACTATGTAGTGTACTGGGTGCTGCAGGCCCTACTGAAGAGCTCAGGGCGCAGCTACCGTTCGGGAAGGCCTCGCTCCTGGTGGAGTACGCGTGGGGCGAGAGGAACATCTCCGTCAAGGCTGGGATGAAATTCCCGACGGACCCGGCACTTCACCACAACCGGCCAGACATCGTGGTCACGCTCTCCCACCCGAGCGAGATCTTCATAGTCGAGGTCGCCGTGTCGCACCTTCAGAACATCCGCCTTCAGGAAAGGATTAAGAGGGTGTGATACGCGAGGAACTCGGTGGCCGAGGTCAACGACAGGACCGTAGAAACGGTAAGGGCGGACTCGAATCTGGTAGAGGTTCTTAGACAGCAGTACAGGTGCCCAGTACGCCTAGGCGTCCTAGTAATAGGAGCCTATGGGGAGGTACTGGCAACTCCGGAACATCTGGAGGCACTGAGGATCCTGGCAGCCTTCGGAATTACGCGTGCGAAGGCACAATCCCTCCTAGAGAGATGTGCGCTAAGCGCGGCGAAGGGCACGGCGAAGATTCTGATGGCCAGAGGGGCATACGCCGGGAGGGCTGACGACGCCGCCGGAGAACCCGTATGAAGAGCCGGAGGGGGGCAAGGCACGAATGTATCTGCAAGAATATTGTAATTTTTGAGTCGGAGGCCCACATGGGCGGCGATTGTAAGAAATTAAAATGCAATAAAGAAATTTAGACCACCTAGTCGCCTTCAAGTTCAACTCGTCATTTTTCAAGTCTGATTTTCGTGTGCTCTGATTTGTACGTTATGAATTTCGTTACAGGGGCACATTGTACGACTCTTTTGAATCTGTAGTGAGTGAGCGCCAAGGCTCACAAACACTTACAATCGGGACTCAATAAGAGCGCTACGGTGCTGTAGGAGAAGAAGTTTCCGAGAAATGTGGTACCCCCACTCTCTACCGAGAAGCTCACTCGCTCAGAACGTAAGCGGATCTCTTAATAAGAGCGAAGTCTACTCTCCGTGATTCTCGTTCTCATAGCGCGTAAAAGTCATTTAAATATCAAACTTCACCGAACGCTCTTATTGCGATCCCTAGAAATGAATCTGGCGGCGCTCGGAACAAGCACGGTAGTGGGGGTACTGCTCGGTCGCGGATTAGGGGAAGTGCTCTTATTGAGAGCCCTCTTATTAGAAGTCCCGACTGTATTAGGTAAGACTTACTGTCTTTGTTATACCTAGGTGGTCTAGTGGTATAAGCTCCCGGATTGGTATAAGCCCCCGGATTGGCAGCTAGTCAGTGCCGTCTTTAAGCATGGGCTTGGTGGGCCCGAGTCCAGGGCCCCGGGTTCTAGGGGGCCCCAACTGGTGCGTCAGAAGCCTGTCGATGTCAGTTAAATTCGAATATTTTTCGATTAGGCCACCTGTATTGATTTTATGAATTTTCTGATTTTTAAATTTTTTCGAAAACACACTTTTTTCAACTGGCTCTAACTTCAAGACTTTCTTTTCGAAAAATGATGAAAGCCTAAAATGTGTCAATAAGTCCGAGCTTTCTGAAAAAAAAATCTGCAATTTTTTCCAACGACACAATTCTAAGATTTTTTCGATAAAAAAAAAATCCAATGTTTTTCAATTGCGACACCTTCGATCGTCCTGCAACTTTTTACCTGAATTCGACCAGTTACAATCAAGTTTTTTCCCAAAGGAAATCATAGATTGCTGATTCGTTCGGGACCCGGGTAACAATTTACATGGCCAGCCCACCAGCCACATTAATGCCATGTGGCATTAGCACGGCAATGCCGTCAGCCGGCCACATAGCAGGTCGATGTTCGATAACCATGCGACGGCTATATGGTTTCAACATGGCCTTTTCACATGGCGATAGTATGGCTAATTCAGCTGGGCTACCAATGTTGCGCCATCCTGGCAGCTACACGGCTAGTTCATGTACCTTTTGACTATCTATCCAATGTACACTGGCTACCTAGTATTGACCTGGCCGCCACCTCGCAATGCCATATGGCTTTCATGCGGGCTGAGCTGGCACTGCCATGTCCTGAAGTTAACTGGCGACTACCTGGCCGCCACCTCGCGATGCCATATGGCTTTTATGTGGGCCGAATTGGCACTGCCGTGTCTTAACGTTAACTGGCAACTACCTGGCCGCCACCTCGCGATGCCATATGAGTTTCATGTGGGCCAACCTGGGACTGTCATGTCTTAACGTTACCTGGCCACTACCTAGCCGCCACCTCGCAATACCACATGGCTTTTATGCTACAAGGCTAGTTCATGTAGCTTTCGACTATCTATCCAATGTACACTGGCTACCTAGTATTGACCTGGCCGTAACCTCGCAATGCCATATGGCTTTCATGCGGGCCAACCTGGCACTGCCGGGTCTTAACGTTAACTGGCGACTACCTGGCCGCCACCTCGCGATGCCATATGGCTTTTATGTGGGCCAACCTGGCACTGCCATGTCCCAAAGTAGCCTGACATCAACCTGGTCCGTACATTGTGTTGCCACCTATTCAGTACCTCGCCATGCCGGTAGATGAGCGGCCACACTCGCAAACAAAGTAACACTGGGTTCGCTACACCTACCCGTTGCTGGCTGGCGGTAATTATAACTAACTTGCGAGTCAAGCGACTCATACCGCCTACCCGGCAATATGTAGCGCAAGAGTCTTTTGTCATTAAGGCTGTGTGGTATAAATTCAAATACTTTTTATTACTACTTTTTTCTTTTTTTTTTTCGATGCATACTTGTTTTTCATATCGTAATCATTCACAAATCAGGTAAGCTAGTGCAACAACTTCATGGTTTCTTGATGGTTTCTTCATCGCATCTATATAGCAGCAAGTGATCTCCGCCATGTCGCTGCCAGGTCGAAACCACAAGTCAGCTATGCTGTCTAACCAGCTAGCTGCCATGTAGGAGCGACATAGTTTGGTCGTCGTTGCCAGGTACTGGCCAGGTACTTGCCATGATAAAGCCTACATGGCGGCCTTATTGGCAGGTCAGTTGGCTATAAAGCGGCCGTATGGCTGCCACTTAAAATTATTACCCGGGGAGTTACACCATCATAAGTGCCGAAAATTCGGTAATATTTTACGCAAATCAATCTTAACTCAAAAAACGAACCTCCGAGTACCTATTCTGTAGAAACGAACCTCCGAGTATGTATTCTGTAGAAAAGAATTTTTGAGTACATATTCTGTAGAAACGAACCTCCAGGTACGAATTCTGTAGAAACGAGAACCTGTAGGAACGAACCTGTGGAAACGAACTCTGTAGAAACGAACCTGAGGCACTATTTTGACCGGCCGTCTGTAGGAACGATCCCGAAATTCGTTCTGTAGAACCGGGCGTTCTGAAACAATTTTTCTGTAGAAACGAACTTGTGCGACATTTTATGCGAAAATCTGTAGGATCGACCTCATAATCATTCTGTAGAAACAAACCATGTAGGATAATTGCTCTGTAGAAACGAACTTGTAGAAATGATCCTGTAGAAACGGTCCTCTGTAGAAACGATTTCTGTAGTACGGTCCCATCCCTGTAGGAACGAACCTGTGGAAACCAACTCTGTAGAAATGAACCTGAGGCAACGAACTCTGTAGAAACAGACTGTGTAGAAACGAGCAATCAGGCATAATTTCTCTGTAGAAACGAACCTCCCGTACAGCTCGGTAGAATTGGTCTGAAAATCATTCTGTAGAAACGAACCTCTGTAGAAACGATACTCTGTAAAACCAAACTCTGTACACTGTAAAAAAATTGCGGTGTAATCTAGCTCGGAGCTAGTGGTTGAGAATTTCGGTGTCAATAATAACACTACTATCGTGTTTTAAATACACCAGCTATGTTGTCGAATAAAAAATAGTGTTATTTTATGCGAATTAACACTATATGAATCTTTTGACAAGAAGAAACACCGATTGGTGTTATTGTACGGAAGAAAGTGTGTATTCAACACCTCTCGAACTAATACCATACTACACTGTGAAAAATCAGCGGTGTAAACTGCGACGGAGTGAGTAGTTCAATTCTTTGGTGCCGAAATTAGCACCGAGTAAAAATAAAAACCACACTTTTGATGTGTTAATAACAAAATCGGTATTAATTATTTATCTTGCACACAGTATTGTGTTCAGGCAGCAAGTTGACACCCATCGGTGGTGATACGAGAGCTATGGTGTTAATTGTAATGTCATAAGTTCATGTCACACCGAGTTCACACTATTCCAGGTTCATATGCAGAAGGGTATATTTTTATCGTGTTAAAATTAACACGAAAAAGAGTAGAAACCGCACCTCTGATGTGGTTATACTGAGAGAAATTCAATTTGTGAAATTAACATTTTCGATATAGTAAGAACTTTATACTAATCGTGACATTTTAGAAAGATTTGTTAAACCAACCGAACATATTTTGTTTAGGAAAATCTGTTTTAATTCAGCATTCCTAATTTGACTCGGATGACATGGATTTGTGAAACATTGTATAACTCAACATAGCGAAGTTTGGCGTAGCGGATAGAGCGTGCGACTAGTAAGATGAGCGATGGAGCGAATGCGAGCGGACTTGAGTTCAAATCCCGGTTAGGACAAAATATCGATGGCGGTTTTTTCTCAGCGAATTGATAATGCGTTTTCACCTACGTGCGGTTAATTATAAGTTGGCGGATCTAATGTTAAAACCCTGTTGAATAATGTATTTTTTTTAGGCTAGCTGAAAATTTAGCTCAATATAAGCAAAAACAGTGTTATTTTTTATCTGAATTTAACACCGGCTATGGGTTCAATTTCGGTCTTGATTATAAACACCGTTCGAACACCACACATCTTACACCCACATTTTACACCGCATTTTTTAGTGTATGATATCCCAAATTCAGCAGGTGTTATTGGAATCGGTGTTATCTCAAGTCACTATTTTGACACCCAGATTTTAACACTGTCTAGTAACACTACTAACGGAGTGGACTCCCTGGGACTACGCGTGGTGTTAGAATGGTGTTAGTTTTAACACCACTTTTTTTACAGTGTAGAAACGAACCATGTAGAAACGAACTCTGTAGAAACGATACCCACTCCTTAAATCATTCTTCTGGCAAATTATCCCTACCTTCTGTGGAATCGGTTAAATTTAATTAAATATAGCCAATAAAAAATAGGTATAACAAAGACAGTAAGTCTTACCTAATAAGGGTTTGTGAGCCTTGGCGCTCACTCACTAGAGATTCAAAAGAGTCGTACAATGTGCCTCTACCACGAAATTCATAACGTATCATACTATAGGTATAGTGACGGAATGACATATTTTTCCGATGAACGATAGGCTTGTAAGAGAAATGCATTCAGTTGATGAAAAGTCCCATGTTATCCGAACGGGAAAAGGTACGGGCTTACCCGGCATGCTTTCCCGTTGAACTAGAAATCTCAAGTTTTGCCCAGGTTTTTTTTGAATTTATTCCGAACCAATCTAGGGGGCGGCCCGGACAATATTACACCGACCCCCAAATGAGGACCACCCTACTGTACATGGGGCTGTCAATATCTTTCCGTCCAAAACGAATCCTCCGACGAGTCGCTGCTTTTGGGTAGAAATTCTCATTGTACGAAATATGCACGACTGAATGCATGGATGGATATACTTTGTAAGCGCACATCAACGCCACATTTAAATATTACGCGAAACTTTTAGGATACGTAGATTCCCGAATAGTGACGAGAACGTCCGGACACTCAGGTGTCCGAACAGATTATAATAATCGCTCTCTTCCGTTCGAACCGTCGTGCCATACACACGTCAAAAGCTAAGTCACCTAATTTCTAGATATTCGCATATACGCGTATCATAGGGCCTCGTGGCGGAATTGAGCACATATCTATATTACGATTAATAACTTGCTATCAACTTCTCTTGTAGTATAATCCTGTGTAATAACGCATTATTGTATTTTCCTGCATTATAATTATCTTACGCTCTGTATTCCATAATTTTCATATTCTTGTGAGCAATCGCCTTAGTATATATTTCTATCTTCTAGCTCTATTATTCTTTATATTCTGACGTACGCCTAAGCTCGGTGTTTGGTTATTTGATACAGTGATACCTTCTGATTACGATATTATTGCAATACCTTATCATTTTGTCTTATACTACCTTTTACTGAGTCACCTAGATTAATCAAGGTTCTAATCGATTACGCTGTTCAGCAAGAGGAGCAACAGGATGATTATACTTGTGAAACCTTGATTATTTTGGCTGATTTCATCTATAAAAACTGTCATCTATTTTACAATAAACCACATATTCTAACGGTAACTGCGACATATGTGCCCTGACTTTATTTTGTGTTCGTGTCCTCTTCTATCCTACTACTCATTCTACATTATAAGTAACCTAATCGTTACAACTTTTTCATAACATCTGCTCTGAAACGTCAGCTTTCAGTGCCTGTTCAGCGAGTCGAAACAAGCTAATTTCATGCGAATGCCGCGAAAAGCTGTGACGTATGCTTCAATCGCGATTTCAATGTATTAGCGGTCTCAAAGCAGCGTTGCTTTCGTCCCATGGGAAGAAAGCAACTGCTTTCGTCCCTTGCAGTTGCTTTCTTCCCATGGGAGGGAAGCAATTTGAAACCTGAAGTTTTTTGCAGATGTTATGAAAAACATAGTGTGTGACACGGGATGAAACATGAATGCAGGCACGGGTGATGTCAGCCTGGCCTGCATTCACACTGTTTCATCCCTTGTTACACAAT
This sequence comes from Tenthredo livida, assembly GCA_963992785.1. Lineage (NCBI taxonomy): Eukaryota > Metazoa > Arthropoda > Insecta > Hymenoptera > Tenthredinidae > Tenthredo > Tenthredo livida. Next base: position 8,847,830 of record OZ023067.1, on the reverse strand, counting down.
ATACTATTTCTGCCCACTTCCATGGCAGTCGTAAAACTCCCTAATCGATGGCTGAGTCGAGTGACCTACCTCGAGCAGCTATATGCGTACAGATTCTGAATAACGGGTTTATTTGCATTGTATTCGCTCCATGCATACCTATACACTCTCACCAAATTAAGAATGTGTAGTCGTGTACATGCATACTAGTGGCGACGCCAATAGTCCGGATCGGCATTAGCTCCCGGAAAAAGTGAATGTATGTACACGAATATACATTCTCACTTTGGTGAGAGTGTATAGGTGTGCACGGAGCGAATAGAGATTACATAGTGGCTGTAAGGGGGACACTGCTTTTACGATCGTTTAGCCAGATAGAAAATTACTGCGATTATATCACGGTCGTGCCGTCCTGGCAATAAGGCCTTGTGCCACGTCACTTCTCACCTCTGACCCGAGGCGCGAACGTCTATAGTTCTCTCGTTATAGCAGGGTTGTGCGAAAGGTTGAGATTTTCGAAGTTGAAAATGAAAACCTATGTGAATTTCACGCGCTTCTAAATTCTGCTTTATTATTTCGCGAGCTTTATCGGTTTGGCGCCGTTCAGCGTGAGAGACAACATCATTCGTCCGGTCGGCTGCCTACGCAAGGTCTATGCCGTAATTTTGGCGATTCTGAGTTCATTCTGGGTATATTTTCTTTTCTCGCACCGCCGAGTGCAAGAAATGAACACCTCTTCAGTGGATCAATTCGTCTTCGCTAGTGTGTCAATTCTATTTGCTGGAAAATTGTGGGCTAGTCTATTGATTTTCGTGTTCAAGAGTAACAAAATGATTGACATAATGAACCGAATAACTTTGATAAAAGATGAACTGAAGACTTTGAGAATCGAAGATGATAGCGGAAAAAACTGCATGTACTTCTACGCGAGAATTATTGCGATTAACAGCGTCGTTTTTTCAATTAGAAAATTTATTGACTTTGGTCATCATGATGATGATCGCAATCATGGCACCATATTTGTGGCATCACTCGTGATGGGACGTATCATGGCAACCATCAATACCCATAGTGCGATTTTGATATTCGTCGAAACCATGACTTGCATCGAAAAACTGTTCGAATCTCTGAATAATAAGCTACAGGGTGCCAACACGGAGAGAAGGATATGCGAGAATCTGCCATATTTTGTATCTTACTGGATGGATATGCCGCCAGTATAAGGGTCAGAACTATCGACGTGATAGATTTCGAAATAATTATATTAAATCATAGTTTTCCCAGCATTGTAAAGATTCTTATATTAACTAGTAAATTTCCTATTTGTTTTTTCGCATACACGTTCTCAGTATTAAAATGCGAGCACTGATTTCTGTCACGTATTCATTAATAATTGCAAATAGCGTGGTATTTCCTGCTAAAATGATATACTAATATTAATACAATTGTTACATACCAAAAAGAAAACTTCACGGTAAACTGTTATAAGCAATACATCTTCTGTATTTCCTATCCAGTTAAGAGATTATTAAAAACAACACAAAGCGACTTGTATCATATTCGGCAAGTTGAAAATTATTGCAGCAAGTCTTCTATTTAGCCGAAACTGACTGTAATTATTCATTGTAAAGTATTCAAATTTCCTTTATACAGCGGCTAAGAAATTTTACGAACTGCGAATCATGACTCGTCACTCATAAGTATAACATTTTTTCTAATACCGAGGCTAAGAAATTAAACGCGCACCGTGCAGGGCTGCGCAGTTCGTCGCACCACTGCACAACTGATTCTCAAACAGAATTCCGTCAACATTCGGTTTTCGAAGTGTTATGAGCGAAGAAAATTCTCGTGCGTGCTGAAATCGTTGCAGAAAACTTTTAATCATTTCTTCTGACTACTTTTTTCAATATGTGACTGAGCTGTGCTCTTAACGTTATTCGGGATATTGTTCGTGATATTATTAGTGACATCGTCGGTGATTGTTGGTGAGTATGATATTTATAATACTCAATTGTTTCGTAACAAGAATTTTCGTATACCAAAGTGTTTGCCTGTCAAGGCGTAACATTGCTATGCCTTAAGTGAGCGACGCCCCAGTTACAAAACATCTTCGACGTGTAGGTTAACATTACTTAAAACATTTGTCATAGTCTCAGAATGGTTGAGATTCCGTCTTGAAGCAACGCCATGATAGTCCTTCTCTGAGCCCAGTGGCGGATTTAGGGTTCTCGCCGCCCTAGGCTACGGGATTTCTGCCCCCCCCCCCCCCCCCCCCCCCCGCCATCCGAAGAAATATTTTGCAAAACTAATAAAACATTATTATTAAATTAAAAAAAATATATAATTTTCGTTTTTTTTACTGATTTTTGGCAAAAATTTGCCGCCCCCAAAATTTGCCGCCCTAGGCTGCAGCCTACTTAGCCTACTGGTAAATCCGCCACTGTCTGAGCCATATCCTGGCGCTGGACGGCGCGGTGTGGTACATAAACGGAACGAAAGTCGCTAAAGAACAAAGCCACCACTAAAATGTGTCAACAATGTTATATAAACTTATAAAACACATAGGGGAGGGTAGGGCAAAACGAATCGTAGGGGACAACGGACCACATGAAAAATTCCTTCGGAATTAAATTAATTAATTAATTAAATTAATTAAACTAATTAATTAAATTAATCATTCAACACGTCTCATAAACTGCCAATTTTTTTCAGCCGTTTCATCATTTGGCTTTTATAGGTCTGATGTAGTTAGTCATGACGTGGCTTTGTTATTATAAAAAAATGAATGATGTTCCAAGAAATTCAAAAAGAATTTTTCATGTGGTCCACTTCGCCCTCTCGGTTCGTTTCGCCCTACCCTCCCCTATCACTTTTATAAACTAACTTATGAAACATAAGAAAAAAAGAAAAAAAAATGTGCACAAACTTATAGTACATACAGTCATTCTCTTATTACCAGGACCCACCACTACAAACCAGAGTACCAGATAAGGACCCTTTAGTAAACGACCAGATTCCTGAACCTGAGAAGACAGTATGTTCAATTTGTTTTTGCCCAAATTTCAATATCTCAAAATCCAGTAACGGTAGCTTTTACATGGCAGGAAAGTGGATATAATAAGAAAATGAATATTATATTCGCTGGAATATTATATTCACACATATAATGATTCTTAACATGTATAGATTTATAAACTGATTTCAAATAAAAGAAATAAATTGTTTCACGTTTAGTAAACGTACAATTTGATACATTTTTTCTGCAGCATATCAGTTGATTATATCAGCTGTATACGTTCGCATCGTACTTGATTGAATGCTAATTGCAGTAAAAAATGATCGAAAAACCAGCTGATGATAATTTTTCTGATGTGCTTCATAAAACACATTTCACGAAATACCGGAAATTCCTTTCCCGAGCATTCCTTTTATTGATATATCAATTATATATAATAATTATTTTCATCTACCAAATGTCATAAAACAGTATACTAAAAGTTATAGTAGGAGGTATCATTATTCTTGCTATACTATATGGTCGTCATTTCTTGAACAGTATACCAATATTCCAAATACGATGGTAGTTAAATTTTCTACCCACAGCACATTGTTCTCAGCCAAGTATAAGAATATTCCGGATACTCAATATAGTTTGAAACCATACGTCACTATGTATGATTCTGCTATCCTACATCGCGAAAGCAAGTATACTTTAGTATTGTCTCAATAAGAATACGCTATATGTTATTCTGAAATATACTGCGCAAGTTTATTAGTACATGCAGTATGTTAGGATGCGGGCGATAATTTTTTCTTTACGGTATTCTAATATTGAAGATATTTTCAGTAAATCCCAGGACTGCAATACTGTATGCCATTACGTACTATATTTGTATGCGGATATTTCTCATAAAATTCTCTCCGTGAACGAACAGCGGAATTCATCGATCTTGAAAGTAGATAGAAATCAACGCATTGCCGATCAAGTAGTGCATAGGATCATCACTGAGTCGGAAAATATTCAATTGTATGTGGAAAACATCCAGAATATCGGAAAACTGCACACCGAGGTTTGCGACCTAGCAGAGTCTGTTACCAATTTCTACACAGTTCCGATACTCTTCGCTATCGTCCATAACTTCGTCAATTTACTTGCACACTGGTGCTCGGTGTACAAGCACGTGTTTGTATCGCAAGATTTCATTCTTTCATGGCTTCAGTGGCCATTGGCCCGGATAACGATCGCGATATTGGAATTGCTTTTGATCGCACATGCGTGTACTTCGATGTCAAGAGAAGTAAGAATCGGTAAAATTGAATTCATCCCTCGGTACTTGTTGATAAAGGACCTTACACAAATCTTATGGAAAATTGTTTGTGGTGGAATTTGCTGTGATTGTAGTATAATGTAACTCACATCATCCCGATGAAAAATGGCAATGGACACAAGGTCGGATGATGATCAGTTTCCGAAATATCGAATGTCGAGTTTCGGAAGAATAGGCCATCTGCTCCTTGTAGCTTGAGCACTCCGGCTGAGATTCGAACGTGGTAGTACGATATTACATTATTAATTTACGATATTTCATCATTATTTAACCGCCCATGTGTGGCTGCGTGTGTGTGCATGTGCGTACACGCATGCAGGTACTTTTGTACGTGTGTGTGTGTGTGTGTGTGTGTGTGTGTGTGTGTGTGTGTGTGTGTGTGTGTGTGTGTGTGTGTGTGTGTGTGTGTGTGTGTGTGTTAGATTGACAGTTATTTTGATTATCGACGAAATGTTTCGCTCCGAGTACATGAATCGGTTCCGAATAAATAAAATAAAAGCCTCGCCAAATCTTAGCCCTTAATTTTGATATTGACAGGTGCCGACAGCCCCTCACTTTTTCCCATTTGAATAACATGGGCTTTTCGACTGTTTTCATCAATTTTTTTCTTGAAGACCCAATTATTCGTAAAAAAATCTCAAAGTGGGCAACAATGTCGATGATGATACTCTCTTCCAGTAAAACAAAATGTCGTGAAAAATCCATTGGCAATTTCGTCTTCGTTCTCATCCCTCAAATCTTATTGTGAGACTCCGAACAATGAAATAAACCACATGAAATTCTTAATGGATGTTGCCAAATTTTGTTTTACTGGAAGAGAGTATCATCACCAACATTGTTGCCTAATTTGAGATTTTTTGACAAATAATCGCGTCTTCAAGAAAAAAATTGATTGAAACAGTCGAAAAACCCATGTTATTCAAATAGGAAAAAGTAAGGGGCTGTCGGCACCCCTTAATATTAAAATTCAGGGCTAAGATTTGGCGAGGCTTTTTTTTATTTATTCGGAACCGATTCATGTACTCGGAGCGAAACATCTAATCGATAATCAAAATAACTGTCAGTCTAGTGTGTGTGTGGGTGTGTGGGTCGGTGGATGTGTGCGCGCGCACGCGCATGTGTGAGAGTATCCTGATGTGACCAGGGTGCTGCTCGATTAGATTTCAGATAGCACTTTCATTAACGAGTTACGGTAACAAAAATCATCAATGGGAGAAAAAACATTCTTCACTTCCCATTGTATTTCATTTTATGAGTATCAAGGATATTCCTTAGTTTCCATCGATAATTTCGACGTTCGATATCACAGAAACCAGCCATTATCGATCCTCGTGGCTCGTGCCGATTGACACTTTTGATCCGGAACAATTGCCTATAAGATTTGTGCGGGGTCCTTTCTAGCGGTTCATGTGGAATAACCTGTATGAGCATATTCAATGACCAATCAAGTAACGTGACTGAATAGAGTTCTTTTTGCTATCTGTGGGACAGGTCAATGCTACAAAGGCCATACTACACGAAGTCTGGAACAAGTTTCATCCAGAAGAACTGAAGGACGAGGTACTAGGGATGTGCGATCTGGAATCGATTTTGCCAAGATCGATCCATAAGGGCCGAAAAATCGATCTTTTGTATCGATTCTTCATTGTCTCGATCTCCCATGAATCGATCCTCCATGCTCAGAATCGAATCGACGGTGACGCGGGCAATATAGGCGGATTTGCATTTTGCGATTTTGCGGCTGCGGGCTGCGGTTATACCCGGTGTTTTCACTTGGCGAGTTTCCATCGTCTCGGGAATAGCAAGATTGAAAAAAGACTGGAATTGAACCACATTTACATTCACGTTGGTTCAATTTCAGTGAGTGCTATTCCATCGAGCGGGTCAGAGTCGGGTTAGCGTTAGTTTAGTCCGTGCGCTCTAGCGGTGGAAATGGGCGGGATCCGGTGAACGTATCCCCTTGTTTCCATCGAAAGTCAGAATCGGGTCAGAGTCGGGTTTAGAGTTGGTTTTGTCCGCGCGCTCCAGCGGTGGAAACACTCCGTAAGTAGAGTTTGGGTCAACACGAGTCGCTTCCACCGCTAAAGCGCGCGGACAAAACCAACCCTAACCCGACTCTGACCCTCGATGGAAACTCATCGGATTCTGCCCGTTTCCACCGCTAGAGTGCGTGGACTAAACTAACTCTAACCCGACTCTGACCCCCTCGATGGAATAGCACTCAGTCTTGTTTCGCACCTGATTTCCTACTCCCTAGCGGTAGAACTTGCTAACTTTCACCTACGTCTTAACGACAACGAGCTTCAACCTGTGCTATTGCTCGGATAGTACGTATTTGATTCTACTGTATTTAAAATGTTTTTATTTTTAACCAGAGCTCGCGTTGAATAATATTTTTCGTGGGGCCTTATGCCAGGGCGTTTGGAATGAATCCTTGGGCCTAATTAAATATCTCTTCGTATAGGTGGAGGGTGGCGGAATCAATTATATGCAGGTTTTTATCTAACGAGGTAACAGACGATGTAGTTCTGTTTTCATTTTATGATATAGGTACATGAGAATATTTACGGAGAAATATAAGGGTGATTTTTAAGCAGTATAGTACTGGTTTTTCTTTATATGAATATCTTAGCCTACGTATATATGTTATATTGATATTTGCTAAGTAAAGGTGCGTTATTGCGCACTATCGAGTTTACATGGAAATTAGAGAACAAGTAATATGGAATGATGCTGGTTCTCTGTACAACGGATCGGACAGACAGGAAAGCCGAAGCAGACGAGGTAGCTTCGCCGTTGTATAAGGAACATGGGACATACACGGCCCCTTAAAACTATACCTAGACAGTCTTTACTGTTTTCTTACTAGCTAATTATTATCTATGTTTATTGTATATTAAAGGGAGCCAAGGGGAGACACCGAAGTTTTTATAATTTAATTTTAATATTCAAACTCATGAAATGAGGAAGGCGCTATTATTTGAGCGAATAAATAAGTGATTCTACGTTAAATAAAGAAAGGACGAAGTTATCTGAATTATAAGCTGGCTTTTTATATAACGAGAAGACAGACAGGAAAGCCGAAGCAGACGAGGCAGCTTGGTTATACGAAAAGCAAAGACGAAGCCAGGACAGGGGCAGAAGTCCAAACAAACTACCCGTGCCTACATACGTCAAAATCAAGGAACGAGATCTCTAATAAGTAGAGTCTGCTTGGGCCGTCCGCGGGCCGGGTACTTATATCGGACTGATAGTTACTTTGTTAGCGAGAAAGGTTTTTAGTGGCTTCAAGACCTATTTTTATACACGGAAAAGGTTTTGGGAATGCTGCAGCGCCAAGCGGCAGAACGGTGAGTACGCGCGTTTAAAGACAGGCGCTGTCTCTGCGACAGAACGCAGCGTTCCGTCGCAGAGACAGCGCCTGTCTTTAAACGCGCGTACTCACCGTTCTGCCGCTTGGCGCTGCAGCATTCCCGAAACCTTTTCCGTGTAGACTGAAGAACTTTATCGACTAAAGGAGTGACAAAATCAATATGGTATATATATATATATTGTAACGTGTTCGAACTATACCACCCGGTAGATCGACCGAACAAGCTACATACGACGGCGCAAATAGCCTCGCGCCGATCCGATCAGAAGACCCTGACGTGACGTCACGAGAACTACTATATAAGCTAGCACGCTGAGGCAGTAGCCAGCGATTCGTACTAAAGCAGTCAATCGACTCACGTCTATTAAAGATAAACTCTCATAACCTCAAATATAGGAAGTTACTCAAAGCGAGATCTTACCTCACATAGAATCAAAACTGGAGAAATTAAATTGGCTAAAGCAGCAATTTAGATTAAACTCAAAACAAAAGAAAAATATAATTAGCTAAAACAGTAATTATAGAATCAAAAAAGGAAAACGAAAGTAAATTAGCTAAAATAGCAATTCAACTTAAACTCAAAACAAAAATAGATTCGCTAAAACAGCAATTTAGAACAAACGAACAAAGAAAGAAAAACAGAACAGAAACAGAAACAAAGCCAATTAGAATAGAAAATTTATTATTTGATTATATCGAGCCACATTTTTAGTTTAATTTCATTCTTGTAAATAGTAGCTTTAAGTGAAATAGACTATAGGAAGTCGAATCAATAAAATAAAATAATCAATCGATTAGATATAATAATCAATCCGAATCTAATTGTCTTTCATTTCGTGTGTTAATTCATTTCTTTAATTAACATAAATTCCTTTCAGCTAAAATCACTTGGAAATAAAATCGTGTTTAGCCAGCTTAAAAGAAGGCAGCTTCGGTAGTCTAACACTCAGGCAGCGACGGTACAGCTTTAATTGGTACCCGAGTCTGAGAGTGTAAGATTATCCAAGTCTGTATTAGGGAGGCAGCTTCGGTGCGTAACACTCAGGCAGCAACGGTATAGCTTTAATCGGTACCCGAGTCCGAGAGTGTGCAATCCCAAGTCTGTATTAGGGTAACAATAGGTTTTTCACATTTTTCCTTGGAGGGGCTCCAAATCATACCCGTGACAAAGAATTCACGCGAGCTAGCGTAATTTCGCGGCCTTCTGCCGTGAGACATACGCAGAGAAAGTTACAATATATATGTATATAACTAGGTTCTCAGGATATATGAAGCCAGTGCCGGATTTATCCTAAGTGCCGCCCTGGGGCACCGTGAAAAATGCCGCCCCCCTACCTTAAGCGTACATAAAATGGGTACAATTTTCAAATAAATGGAATAATATATTCATAGTCGAAAATATTTTTATTATAAATGGTATGAATACACAAAGAACATTTTCTTTCGTATTAACAATCATAACTTGACAAACACAACGATTGCTCATAAATTGCGAGATATAATACATCTTTTCAGAGGCAAACGCGTCTAACTTTTCGATTTGCAAACTGGACAATTAAATCTTCACAATCCAAATGTTGAAGTAAATCTGATTCAATGCATAAAACAGCTAAACTATTCAGCCTATTTTCGCTCATTGTGGAACGTAAATAGTTCTTAACCCGTTTCAGACATGAAAATGAACGTTCTGCGCTGCAGTTCGTCGTAGCTAAGGTGATAAATATTCGATATGCGATCTCCACGTTCGGAAACTCAGTGTATAACTCGTTCGCACGCAAAAGTTTTAGAAGATCGGAAGGTGAACTTCGTTCCATCATCTTTTCGGCGCAATACGCGTGAAAGTGCACAAATTCGTCATCCAATGAAGACTCGAGGTCTGAGAAATAAACGTTTCTTAAATGTTTTGACTTTTCACGAATTTCTCTGTGATTCAGATCGCCGAATTCAGTGATAACTGAAAATCTTTCGTGAATCTTTTCATATGCTAGGCATCTCTTTCGCAATGCAGAATCCAGATTGTCAAGAATGACGTTGAAAGTATTCACTTTGAAATGATCCCGACCTGACAATTGAACATCTCCATCTCGTGATTCGTCAGCATGTAACTTCCTCTTTCGTTTTCTGGAAACATTTGTCTTATATTCTTGAATCTCTGAGATTTCCAAAGCATTCTTCTCATAGATGTCGAATTCCTTCCGTGTTTCGGCCACGACTTTGATGAGACTACGATAGTCATCCATCACGTCAGCTATGCTACAATCAACTTTTTGCAATCTTTGGCTGACAGCATTGAATCTTGAGAGCAAAAAATGCCAAAGTATTTGCATAAATGCTGTTTCAAGTCGCTCTAGTTGAATTCGAATACCTTTAGCTTCTTGTCTCGTGATTGCATTTTCTCTGGTGTCTTCTTCAATAATAATCAAAGTCTGGATTATTTGGCCGAAGCGTCGATTAAGTACTCGAACTGCTTCGTGACGAGCTGACCATCTGGTTGCAGATAAAGATTTCAACGCAATTTTTTTACCAGCATGTAACTGTAGAGCTTCCCAGCGCTGTGTCGATGCGGTAAAAAAATTATACAATGCTTGGACTGTGTTGAAAAATGAAGCTGCCTCAGGCGTACTCTCTACCGCGTGGACTCCAACCAAATTCATGGAATGAGCAGCACAAGGAGCATGTTCTGCCAGATTGTTAATTTCATTCACTCTCGCCTGTAAACCTGAATAAATTCCTGATACATTGTTCGCGTTATCGTACGACTGACTTCGACAATCTGCGATATTACGATCAAAAAACTCGAGAGCAGATAACACAGCAACTAACAAATCTTCAGCTTTGTGTCCAGAGTTTTCAATGAACATTATAAACCGTTCAACGGGTGTTCCATCTTTTTTCACATATCTAAGGATAAAAGAAAGTTGATCGACGTGCGATATGTCAGGTGTAGAATCCACTATAATAGCGTAATATTTTGCTGATTTGACTTCTTCAATTATGATGGAAGAAACTTTATCCTCCAAAAGTTGTATAAATTCTTCGTAGATAGTTTTTGATGGGTAGTAGACCGGGAGATGGTAACACAAAAAAGTTAGTCATTTGTTACAGGTATGGCGACCCCCTACGGGTCTAATTGTGTAATGAACAAGACGAAATAGATGCTAACTCACTGGCCGTTGGGGCGTAATCGCGTGGCGATCTACCGAACGTGTAGGAAAAATCTGGGTTTTCAAACGTTTTGTTACACGATAATTCTTATATTTTCCGGTAAATTATAAAAAAAAAAGTCGGCGGAAGCGTAATGCCATACTTATCCGGTGGTGCTTATACCCCGCCATACCAATTAGAACGCGTTGATTTTTAATTTTTTTTTGGAAGGCTTGTTACAGGCTAACTTTTTTTTTAACTGGTCATCTTTGAAAAGCCATTCACGGAAATCACCATGCCATACCGTTCCGATGGTTCCAAGCAGCCGCCATACCGCCGCAAAGACGCAATTTTTTCTAATAATTCTAAACCATTTGTTACAGTATGGCATTTGAATTTTTCGAAAGTTTACAAGGGAATATGCTTCGAAAAAATGATGCCATACTTTTGATGACGTGCAAAAGTGGTGCCATACTTGAAAAACTGTTTCTTTCGAAAAGTTTTTAAGATACGACTACATAAAACCTAAAAGTACATGTTACAGTATGGCATTATGAAATTTATTTTGTTTGAACACGACCCTACGTGAAAAAAATGATCCCATACTGTGATCATGAGGCTGAAGACTCCCACACTCGTGCTAAGATGTAAAATAAAAATAATGTCTTAACATATTGTTACAGTATGGCATTTGAATTTTTCGAAAGTTTACACGGAAATGTGCTTCGGAAAAATAATGCCATACTTTTGATGAAGTGCAAAAGTGGTGCCATACTCGAAAAACTGTTTCTCTCGAACCGTTTTCGAACTACAACTGGTACAGGACGTCAAAGTTCCCATTACAGTACGGTTAAGTTATCTTTTTTTTTTATGACAGCCTATACTGTGACCACAGGGCTGGAGCTTCGCTACACTTGCTTTGATAATATGTCAACAACCAATAGAACGTTCAAACAATTATTTAAAGTAGCCCACCTGTAATATCGTGAAGGGTATGTTAAAAAATTGTATTCATTATTATCAATATTAATTGAGTTTATTTAGGACACTTCCTTTTTAGTGACCCGTAGTATCACGTAAAACTATTATGTTATTCGGGTTCATCCTCATCACCAGAATCCCCAGCACCTTCATCTCCATATTCGGATTCGCTACTCGTGAGTGATTTTAATGTTATTCCGAGAGTTATATGTTTCGAAGGCTTGATTTTGCCATTGGTGGTAGCATAAACAATATCTGAAGCTATCGAATTGACGCGCAAATCTGTTTGGCGACTTACTTTCCGTCGAAAATTAAGACCGCTCAAAAGAGTTTCAAGAAACGTTTTTAGAAACTCTGGTATTTCACATTCTCCTGCGGTCAAATCGTTAGTGGTAAGTTGTTGCGGAAGTTTACGATGATCCATTCCTAATATCTGCGATCTCAATTGAAGTGCAGCTGTCCGAAGAGCAGATTCTGTAAGGAGTTCATCAATGTTATTAATCACTCTGACGTTGTGTGGAGCAATGACTTCGTTCTTACCACACGTGACACATCGGATTTTAGATTTAAACTGTTTTTCCGATAATATTTTTTTCGGGATATGATGTGTATGAAAAGTGTCTGGATTCGTAACTCCACATTCTCTGTATTCTTCGACCAATAAATCCGCAAAAAGCTGCTTCAGAAATGACATCAAGTAACATTTCTTCTCCCTCACAACGTTAGTCTCGATGAAAATGCACAATTTTGTAAATGCTTTCTCATGCATGTTCCGATTTTTATGCCATTCCGTGTTTTTATCGTTCAACAGTGTCTCAGCGTGTCTTCTATACAATACTTTGCAAATCCTATGATACGCGATAGGTTGGCATTTATCTTTTTGCTCCTGTATTCTTGACAATAACTGAAGGTCATTCACCCTCGTTGCGTACTGTTTATCACTTTCCATCGATTCGTAATTTGTAGTCGTGCTGACTGTTACTTTCCTCCCCTTGTATTTTTTGAATTCCTTTCCACAAAAAATGCATGGTTCGGATGCTTTATCCGACTCGGCGTCTGTACCTTCGTCATCTTCTGAAACAGCTCTGATACAGAGAAAGCTATACAAATAATTAAACTTGATTAATTATTTACAACGTAGCTCATTTATCATTCATACATAGATCTATTTCCTATTAATTATTATTTGTTATACTATTTATTATTAATACCTTATTCTTGAAATATAGAATAGAATAGAATAGAATAAAATAGAATATGTGTATTTCTGTGGTGATTGTCAGCGTTATTATGCATATATTGAGACGGTATCGGCTAGTCAGCTGTGGGAGAGACAAGGACAGACGATATGATTCAAACCGACCAACCGTTGGGCAGCGAAGATTCGACGTCGCGCATCGAACATTCGAGTCTCATGACGTCAGCAATAGGCATGAGACGCGTATAAAAGCGGCTGAGCAGTTCGCTCGGCAGCGATTCACAGCATAGAGCTTAATCGACTCACTTTGTATATTAGATCTGAGGTCTTCTCAGACTAATAATTTAGCGTCATTTCAAATTTCAGAAAAACCCCAGCAAATCTATTTTAAAAGTCTATTACTTATTAAAGGATAGCAAATGCGTAGAGTATTCGAGGCAGTAGCTAAAGCAGTGCTAGCACTCATAAATTCAGTATTAAAATTGAAAAGAATATAAAATATGATATAAACAGGTTGAAAGGAAAGAGCCGTTAGCTTTAGGAATTAGACTTAAGAATTTTTTTTTGTTAAATTTTGAATGAGTTATTTATTCAATATTACAATCTTTCATAGATAAATCATATTATGTTTGTTTATTTTTGAATAAATTCGAAATAGAATCAAATGTTCTTTGTTCGACATTTCAGATCATGCACTTCACATCCCATGCCACATCAGCCAATGACAGGTTAGCATAGGAACAGCTTTGTGCGAAAGCGCTGAGTCTGGTGAACAGCCTAGGGATTAGATCTAGCCAGAATAAAGAACAGATAGGACAACAGGCTTGTGCGAAAGCGCTGGTTCTGAGTACCAATAACGACTTGGTTAACTCCGAGTTCATAGATAGAAAATATAATAATAGTAATAAAAGAATCAGGTGGCTTTTTGTGGCAAAACCAACTTTTCCCCACCTAAATGCGTCGAAGAGTCCCGAACTTCTTGATAAAATCTAATAAACACACATCCGAGACAAAGAACTCACAATAACAACCGGATTTCCCTACAGCTTTCGGCCTGGGAAAACCGGAAATGTTACAATATGTGAAGTAATACGTTCAAATTTCAAATACATCACTACGTGTGACACAGCCGGTGTCAGAGATCCTTACTGTTTGCATATTGTTTGCGCGGTTGTCAACATCACTTCGGCTAATTCAATGCCTTAGACCATATACTTCTGGACCGCGCATACTCGCGTTGTTCACGCTCCTAGTTGAAAGACAAGGAGAGCATATCATCGATAGATAACATGTGAATGGACAGAGACACCGATATACATATTTTTTGTTTTTTGCCTTATGGGCACGACCTCTCTGTCGCTCTAGTATAAATTTGTTCTCTATCTTTGTCTGGCAACTCGTCAATATCGTCCCAATCCTAAAGCATAGGCAATGCGCGGTCCAGAAGTATATGGTCTAAGTTCAATGCTTTAGGTTTCATGATAATCGTATTACTTCATATAAATACGTTGAGTGATACATTTTTATTTCATTATAATTGTTTTTGATAACTGCTATAACACTTACTCATTATCGCTATGTTCTGAAATAGGTAATTCTGCTGGCGAAGGTAATTCTGCTGGCGAAGCTACTCTTGCTGGCGAAGGCACTCGTTCGGAAGAACGTTCTCTTGATGTGCTCGCTTCTGCCTGGATCTTTTCAGGAGCACGTTCACCTCTCCCAGAACCTTGTGCTTTTTCATATGCATCTTTGTATTTTTTGCCAACGGCATTAAAACTCCTGTAGCACGTAGAATGGTACCCGATTGAGTGATCCGTGATTTCGCTTGGCAACGATTTGTCACTGTCTTTTAAATTACAGGCAACGCGAACCGCTAACGAACATTTACACTTGTCCAGGGTGTCTTTTTTAAATGATACGATAGTTACATCATCACTTTTCAAACAGACGAAACAAACTTTTCTCAGTGTCTCGCCGGGTTCACTATCCATCTTAAACGTTTAGTTCACTTTAGAAGCTCAACACTGGACTAACCGTTAGGGTCACCCCGATTCTGTAGCGATTCTACTCTCGTTCCCCCTCTCCAGCGTTTCAAACACAAACATCGATTCGGTCCCTTCTTCAATAAAGGTTCACAGTTATTTTCAAACAAAACTGTATGTTTGGCCGAATTTTCAAATCCGTTCGATTATGCAGTTCGAAATAAAATGAGTAACGATTAATGAAAGATATCGACCTGAAATGACCGCACACACATTCACATAAATATATGTATAATATACATATTCAATATATATATATATATATCCTAATATATACATACATATATATTTCATCTGTATTCGTGGGACACATGACAAGCAGCTGCTGTATACCTGCGTTAACACAATGAGCCGGCACGGCCAAGATCTAATCCATGGGAGACGTTTCGAGCGGCGGTAGCCGTAGAATATTATGCAACATAAAATCTTCTTATATAACAAGATTGCCCCTACATATATGTTTGAAACTTGGTACGAACATTCTTTGCACTTTAAACTTTCAGAAAAAAATTGTGCCATACTGTAACAAATGACTAAAAATCCGCATAAAATCTTACAATTTGTTAATAACATTGTACTTATTAGACCCATCACACGGGTATGGCGTAGTCTGATTTTCATTTTTAATCATACAAATAAGTAGTACACAAATCGATAAGGTGTAACAAATGGTTTAGCATTATTAAAAAAAATTGCGTCTTTGCGGCGGTATGGCGGCTGCTTGGAACCATCGGAACGGTATGGCATGGTGATTTCCGTGAATGGCTTTTCAAAGATGACCAGTTAAAAAAAAAGTTAGCCTGTAACAAGTCTTCCAAAAAAAAATTAAAAATCAACGCGTTCTAATTGGTATGGCGGGGTATAAGCACCACCGGATAAGTATGGCATTACGCTTCCGCCAACTTTTTTTTTTATAATTTACCGGAAAATATAAGAATTATCGTGTAACAAAACGTTTGAAAACCCAGATTTTTCCTACACGTTCGGTAGATCGCCACGCGATTACGCCCCAACGGCCAGTGAGTTAGCATCTATTTCGTCTTGTTCATTACACAATTAGACCCGTAGGGGGTCGCCATACCTGTAACAAATGACTAACTTTTTTGTGTTACCATCTCCCGGTCTATAGCTCGTACTACCAGATCCTTTGTTTCCGAATCTTCTGATATGTTCCTCTAAAAATGGGTCGAACGATGCGAGAAATTCTATGAGCATCAAAAAATTTCCATTATTCCGCGAGCCGAATTTCTCGTTACTTCCTCGGAATGGAAGCCCTCGTGAGGCTAAGGCTTTAGTTGCAGCGACTACTCTTCTCAAAATGTTTCTCCAATACGAGATTTCCGTGTCTAATTGAACGATTAGATCATGGTCTATTCTATTATCAGTATGTGATCTTTGCTTGAGAGTTATCATACTGTTTTTGTGATTTTTAGAGTTCTCGTGCTCAGTAACACGAACACCTGCATGTTTCCAATCATTAAATCCGGCCATTCCATTAAACACACACTCTGCATCGAAGAGAAGGCAAACTGCACAGAATACAGACCCTTTACTAACTGAGTAAATGAGCCACGGACGTGGAACCTTTTCACCGTTAAGAAGTTTTCTGTCAAATAATGAATCTGATAACCATCGTGACCTTCCATCGATGCAATCTCGTTTTGTACCGGAGAAATTCAAATTTCTATTTTGTTTACACCCATGAATTGCTACATAATCTCTGTTAAAGTCATTTATAATCCATTCTCCCGGGTCATCGCTCATTACACTCTCTTCAGACGCAACTTCATTTGTATTTTCTATCGGGATTGGACGTCGAAGTTTTTTTTCCTGATCAGAATTCGGTGGCAGCGAAAAAGTCGTGATGATAATATCAGCACTATTACTCGGGGACGGAGTCAGGGTTTTCTTATTACCTTGAAATAGTGACAGTTGGGGCCGGTTCAGAGTTCCGAATCTTCAAAGCTCCGAACGGTAAAAATTCCGAATTTATTCTAAACGATTTCGAAATTTCCCGAAAGACTAGGGTTTAGAAAATTAAAATTTCGAATGGTCTAAATGCAGATAGCTCAAAGCTCCGACAGTCCGATGTTCCGAAAGTCCAAAATTCCGAAAGTTTAAAATTCCGAAAGATCGAACGTGTTCTTAAACATGTCGATTAAACGATACGCGCGACTGCTTGATGTTCAATAGTTTCGAAGTTTTGGCCTTTCGGATATTGAGCTTTCGGAGTCTTGACCTTTCGGAATTTTGAACCTTCGGTGTGCTGCGATTCGGAATTTTTTAAATCGGTTACATAGGCTTTCGGTGAAATACCCTTTCTGAAAACTGTGAGTTCGTTGCATTAAAATTCGGAAATTTGACCGTCCGGAGCTTTGAAGATTCGGAATTTCGAACCGGCCCGGTGACAGTTGATTCGACTCCATATTTATACTATACATGACTTTCCCTTATCTTTTTTTTATATAGAATTTAACATTTCTCTACCAGAACTGGATTGATTTAAAAATTTTTGTTCTTACTTCATACACGGAAAATTGAATTGATAGTTATTTCCTATAAATTTATCTCGAAAATACGAAAAAGATTTTCAAAGGCTCTAAAGTTTAGAAGCTATTCCGTATTAATTCCTAACATATGCTTATCAGCTTACTTGCCAATTTGCTTTATTTACATTCTCACTTTACTCTGGAATTCTTTTTATCTTACCATATCGACTCAAACTAATTTGGCTAGCATCACTCATGCAATTTCCGTCACCTTGGTTAGCTGCCGATAAATTCTCTGAAGTTGGAGTTGAACGTGCATCATCATAACCTGTCAAAATTACTTTCATAACCTAATTATTGCAATAAACATTCAATGCACATATCTACAAATAAATATTTTACTTCGAACTCAGCAACATTGTTGTGACATACCTTCTTGTTCCGAGATCATGCAATCCTTATTAATAGGCTTTTCTTCTGCACCTGCTTTTTTCGTGAAAAAACCATCTAGTTTAGGAGTTTTACACAATATTTCCTTTTCCCTTTTAGTTTTGTTCAAAATGCGCTTTCTATACGCAGAACCACACTCAATCTTTTGCGCCCGTCACTCATGTTTATAGAATATTTATATATATTTATGCTCAACATAAGGATAATTATCGACAGGTTAGTTTCGTGTAAACGTCAATAATGGTACAGAACTCAAGATAAAAAACGTTGACTTATCCGCAAATCGAAACACAGGTAGCAGCATGATAGGCTCGTCGAACAAGTTGTCATCGAGCCAGAAACTTTCAAATTTTTTTTTTTTTTTTATTATAAGGTACCAGCCTGACTTTCAAAAATTGTGGAAAGCAATAGTATATTGTGTATCTAGGGAGGGAAAATGGCCATTTCCAGCGAGGGTGAGACGTTTTTAGCGCGAGTCGTAGTCGAGGGCGCCGAAGGCGCCCGAGACAAAGACGAGTGCTAAAAACGTCCCACCCGAGGTAAAATGGCCATCCCTCCCTAGATGCACACTGTACTTTTTATAATAAGGGCACGGAATGGGCCGACTTGAATGCGCGTCGATCGGATCGGGGATAGCGCGTGTTGAGTCGTGCACCACACACTTATAGATATTTTTCAACTTAAAAATAAAATTAACAAAAAAATGAAAAAAAAATTAAAAACAAAAAAAATTAAAAAAAAAAATTGAAAAAAAAAAATTGTTTTTTTTTAAATTAAAAAAAAAAATCGAAAAAAAAATTGAAAAAAAAAAAATTGAAAAAAAAATTGTTATTAATTAATAATAATTTATTATATAAAAAACGAAAGATCCAAGATTTGCCGTTGGAGCGGGAGGGAATCATTCCCTCCCGCTGAGCCGGATATTTCGTGCTGACGTTAGAAACACGTGATTTCCCTCCCTCTCGACGAGCATGAAAGGAGGCCCATTTCGTGCCCGTGTTATGAAAAATACTTATCGTCTTTACACTCCAACCTCCGCTATTTGACCGAGTCGGGACCGAGCGTTTCTGCTATTTGACGAAAGTAGGGGCCTCCCACTCCTTGTGGACGGTTTTCTGCGCAGCCAGTTGGCGCCACTCCGCGTCACTGACGGCCCCGATGTTAAGGGGAATGCTGCCGAATAGTGGGGGTTAAGCCCGTCAAATAGCAGAGGGCAAGTGTGGGCAAATAGCGGAGTTCGTCAAATAGCGGGTGGTCAAATAGCGGAGGTTGGAGTGTACTAAAAATGTGTGTAAAATTCTAGATATTGGAGTTTTTTCTCACAATTTTATAAATAAAACTGCCGTGGTTCTAGTTTTACACACATTCTCAATAATGAGAAAAAGTATTTGATTTATTTTAACTTCTGAATGTTTTCTATACGATCACACTTTTCGAAGAATCTTACATATAACGCGAAAAAAAAAAATTCTCACGTTCCAAGTTTTGCCGCCCCTGAAAAGGACCCCGCACAAATCTTATGGAAATTGGATCCCGGTCAAATTGTCCAAAATTGTAGTATGTTGTGCTTCAGGTCATCCTGATCAAAAGTCATCATGGTCACAAAGTCCAAAATCCAAGACTTAGTATAAGGGAATAAAAAGTCGTAAAAACGTACTCGCTGTAAATGGGAATTTCATTGAGTCTTTGTCCTATATCTCGTAAAGTCTTGGATTTTGGACTTTGTGACCAAGATGACTTTTGATCAGGATGACCTGAAACACAACATACTACAATTTTGGACAATTTGACCGGGATCCAATTTCCATAAGATTTGTGCGGGGTCCTTTGCCGCTCTGGGCACTGGCCCCTGTGGCCCCTAGTGTAAATCCAGCGCTGCGGAGAATCAATTCTCCATTTTTTTCTCGTCACCCTCTGCTGTCGACTAGTCATCTCAGATATAGATTTGCGCGTTCCTTTCTCTTTCTTTTTTAAATACTTTAATCTTTCTTTTCCTTTTTGAACAGCTAATTTTACTGGATCATTTTTCATTTCTTGGTATTTAGCTCTTTCAGCTTGCCTCTTTTTAGCCAACATTTCTTCTCTGCTCACTTTCGACGTTCGTTTCGGTGCCATTACGGTCAAGTTCTCCACTATGAAAAAAAAAACTTCTACATAATATTTATATGCTAACAGATTTGATGAATAATTAATGCTTCGCGACACATCTCGAGGAAATGTACAAAATAGAATACACTATCGTATATCGGAATAAAATTATCAGTCCCCTGGCAAGATTCTCAGTCCCCTGCAATGACGATTGACAGGGGACTGAAGACAGGGGACTGAGAGTTTCCAGGAAGAATGCGAATAATTCACAATCTCTTCGTTCTTAAATTTTAATACTGTGAAAAACGCTTTACATTTTAGTCCTAATTATTCAATGTAACAAATTGAAAGAGATCAGAGTATCAAAACATGTGAAATAGACTTACCAGGGGACTGAAATGTTGACTGACACAATCACGTCTTCACACTTTGAAGGATGACTTACTACTAAATAAAATTTTTGCATATTCCAGCACACCATATAAATGGTTAGTGTATTCCGAATGTTATTTTTAGGTGGCAGCACTTATTCAAGCAGAACAAAATATAGTGAGATTTCTTAATTTTCTTTAAAGACAGGGGACTGAGATGCTCAAAGTTGGGACAAAATTCATACGTACCTTTTATCAATAAGAAAGTAATTAAATGAAAAATTCATGTCACTACTAACAACTGTAATTATCGTAGTTAACATATCATAGAAAAACGGCAGTAAATAATGGAATTTTATCTCCGTAATTACCCCGAGTTAGTTGCATTGTGCGTTGGGGACATGACAGGGGACTGAGATTTCGACCACTAAAGTGTGATTTTAATGAATAAATACGTAATATTCGGTTGTTTTTTTTGTTTGCACACGAAGCCCAGTTGATTTTCATTCGTTGCCGTGAACGAAAAAAGTTCATTCAGCGTTTTAAATATGTCATAAATGTGGGGCCGCAGAAAATTCCAACTTCTGTGGAATCACCCGTATACATACCAGCACGGTTGTTCATAACCCTACTTGCAATGAGTAAGAAGCACATGCGCGCAAAAAGATTTTGAGGTTAGCGTGAGATCTGGCGGAATGAGCACTACCACACGCGTAGACACTGGAAATAAACTCAGTACGAATAGTAATGAGGTGAACTAACATATTAGCACACGCTTTGTTCGGAAACTTAGTATCCAATTATTTTTTCATTATCATCTTTCACTACAAGCTCTGACCGCTCTGACTGATCTTTGAGGCTCACGTGTTTCCATGTCTCCTAGCGTCGGCTGGTGCGAACTGGTGCGAACGAACACGAAGGCGGGCAAAATGCGTTTATTGCAACTGGTAGACTCTCGCTATTTGTTCTTATCGTATTTTTTATTTCCCTAAATCTGTCTAGTACCGCGATCGAATATTGAAATATAATTTTTATATCTTTCTATACTGTTGTGTTAATTTTATATTCTGTGATGGTGATATATTCTATAGTTATTATAATTATAATATTCAGAAGGATTTTTTCAAGACTTATGTTGTTGTTTTCATTTGTGTCAATAAGACATAACCTAAAAACAGTAAAAAGGAACACATACAGTACGGAATGCGCATGCGCGTGATAAAATCCGACGGGATACGACACTGTAACATCGTCATATAGAAACGTATACTATCTGGCATGTAACTGGTCACTATCTGGATGGTACTCAGTACCATCTGACGCTGTATAATCTCAGGTGTGAGGGTTCCGCTCTGGCTGCCAGTCCAGACGGACGTGTTTCTAATTACTCTTGCATATATTGAAAGTTCTTATAAATCTTTTGCCTTTGTTTTACTCATAGTTGAGCATATTCTACTATTAATATAAAATAAACATCTCCAACTGCAGACAAGAAATATATTTAAACAATCTGTCACATTAAAATCGATCTAACAGTGAATTTAATTATTGTGCCTCATCAGGAAGTGGGGGCTTCTGGATCTGCATATCTTTCAACTAGACAAGTACCAAACTATTTATTTAATCATTGGATAATCATAGCATTGAGGATCTAGTCTCATAAATTGATAAAGCTTATTAATAAAGGATATCCATCAGATAAAAACCTCCAATTTGGGATTCCAAATTGTTCAGTTCTCCAACGGACATTTTCAAACTACTATAGGATAAGGACTAACATTCACTGTAGATGTCAATAACACCCACATACACAGGCATCATAAGCCTATATTAGTAATTTAGTCTTTATGTTACATATTAAGAAGAATAGGGGATTAAGATTAAGGATTATAGGACGAATAGTCTCAGATTTGTACATAGTCTTAAGAAAAACTGTTTAGGCATAATTCATAATGTCAATACGACAGCATTGATAATAAGAGCACTTAAAATTTAGAGGGTAAGCCACTATTTATTCAAATTTGTTACGATTATAGGATTCTAATTAGTTTTAAGGATCTATAAGATAGCAGTCTGGCAAAATAAGCGCAATTATTCTTTAAAAAGACCGAGTTTCATTGATTATTCCCTGTATTGACTTACATTAATGGCGAGTCAAGATAGTTCTAGTAACGTTGCTAAACGAGGGAGAAGCTCTGGAGACGCTTCGGAATTTGCGGATAGAATCGGAAAAAATCCCAGAGTTCATTCCCCTCCTCAATCAAGTATCAGTGTAGATTCTAATTTGGTTGAATTTTCTCCCGGGGTCTTAAGTAAAGTTACAGTTTCATCGGGGAATGACAAAACTGTCAACTGCAACAATCCAAAAACGGCTGCTCTGACGACTCAACTAATCCCCATTGGGATGAATAGTCCAGTGGGTACAGAGATTGTTGCTTCTGGTAATGTAGATTCCGGGAATTCGGAGACGGAGAACGATAACAATGAAAATGAAGAACAAGAAGAGACTTTCGACACGAGATATTATCTCAATCAGAAAGATAACAGGTATAATTCTTCTTCGATTCCTCCTTTTATAGTGTTCTTGATCGAATCAGATTTGAGCGAAAACTTGGGGAATTTGTATCCAGAGATAATAGGTATAGAACTAAATAACATCAATGTAGAAGTCAACTCTATTACAAGCGCTGGGCCTGATAAGATCGTAATCTGTTTTGATTCGGCTATAGGAGCCAATGAATTTGTTTCAACGAAAATTCAAACTTTGAGAGATAGTTGGAGAGCTATAATACCAAACTCGGCAATCTATCAGATTGGTATCATACGTTCATTTCCTATAGAATTTCCGGAGGAGCTATTTTGGAAGGGACTGGATGCGGAGTCGAAATCGGTAATTGAGAAAGTGGAATTTTAAAAAAAAAAGTCAGTCTCTTCATCAAATGGGGTAACCATAGTCAGCTACGACAATACGGGAACTGTCAAAGTTTTCTCTAGATCCAAACTGCCCTTGGCAGTGTACATATTCAGAGCAGTGAAAATCTGTGACAAATTCGTTCCCAAAATCAAACGCTGTTTTAGATGCCAAAGATTTGGTCATATTAATAACAATTGCACACACCCTATAAGATGCGAAAGATGTGGGGGAAAACACCCAAGTGACGACTGTGAAAATTCTATTTCATGCCCTAATTGTAAAGGAGTTCACTATGCCTCGGATAAACAATGTATCGTTTACCATTTTAACCTCGAGCTAATGCAATTAAGATCAAAATCCGAGGCCAATATAAGAGAAACTGCATTCTTGGTGGCAGAAAAGTTCAAAAAAGACTTTAACATAGTTATTGAAGACGATAATGTTATATCGGCGGAGGAAGATGAAGCAAGATATTTCAATAGTAAAACATCAGAGGTAAGGACAAATGGAACGGAGGTATTGGATAGTGCAGGCCCCTCTAATGCGCATATAAATAATCAATTAACGGCGGGATCTGATTTAAATGACAGAATTAATACAGAGGAAAAACGCCGGAACAAAATCAAGTTAGGTCAGCAGGTGCTTGACCAAATGAAAAGCAAACTAGTTAATCTTTATGGTAATGATTCGGAATTTCTAAAGGCTTACGATGGTCTTGAAGCTCTAACCTTATCGGAAGTAGAAAATTTGCAGTAGATATAGGGTTTTGGGAAGCTCAAGACGTCCACCCCTCGTCATTTTGATGAGGGTTGTTTCGTGGGAGCACCATAAGCTCAGCTAGTCGTTGTCGTGGCTCTGCTGGATCAGAGCCTCTCACAGGGATTGCGGAATGGAGGGATCACAACCCCTATGATAATTAATAGCATAAATATAATAAGTATATAATTTGATTCAATATATAGATTAGGATTTTGCATGTGTTTATAAATCGCGTAGTGTTCATTAATTTTAAGCAGGATGAATATAGTTTCATGGAACCTAAATGGTATAACCTCCAAGATAGAGGAGGTTTCAATAGTTTTGAGGGATTGCGATATTCTTTGTTTATCTGAATCCAGACTCACTCCTCATTCGAAATATAAATCTTACTTCTATGGATTTAATTGTGTTCGTAAGGATAGAATCACTGATCAAGGAGGTGGGTTATTGATATTTATTAATGAGGAAATAAGATATTCTAGTATCATATTAAATAACATTCCAACAGGAGTGGAAATTATCGGTATTAAAGTCATTTATAATAAGGATACCATTCACCTGTTCAGTCTATATATCCCTCCGGATATTAGACTTGAGAGGGTTGAATTTGGAAATTTCATACACAAACTGGGGGACTTCCAGAATGTTATCATAACTGGAGATTTAAATGCACACCACGAGTTTTGGGGAAGTAACTTAAAAAATCAAAGGGGGGATATTCTGTATGATTCTATATTGAACTCGGATCTGATAGTACTAAACAATGGAGAGGGCACTAGAATGTGTCAAGCGGGAAACCGAATAAGTGCCCCGGATATCTCTCTGGCTTCTCCGGATATATCTATCTTTTTAAACTGGAGTGTCCTCAAAGATACTCATCGTAGCGATCATTTTCCACTGAAAATCATTATAGATAAGGGATCCATGCAAAGAAATAACGTAAGACACAAGATAGGTTTAACAAGAGTTGATTGGGCTAGATTTTCTAACGATCTGGGGGAATATTGTGAGGGAAGCCCAGCTTTGAACGAAATTAATTACATGGAGGAATATGAGTCTTTTGTAGATAACATTAAAAAAAACAATAGATAAGGCCGGCGGTAAAGTAATATATGGGGAGGAGTCAAATTCAAATATTAAAGCCCCGCCACCTGCTAAATGGTGGGATAATGAGTGTGCGAAAGCCGTTGATGAGAGGAGACAATCTCTTAAAAAATTTTTAATGCATAATACGAATATAAACAGGGAAGAGTACGAACGTACATCAAAACGTACATCGGCTTTATTGAAAAAAAAGAAAAGAGATAATTTTATTGAATTTCGTAACTCTTTGAACCCCTCCAAACCTATCGATCAAATATGGAAATCCATAAAAGGATTTAAACACAGAGTATTACAAAACCCATCTCCGTCAACCGATACTAATATTACTAGCGAAGATCCCAAATTAATCGAGGCTTTTCAAAAGTTAGCTTCAAACAGAGTGGGAAATAAGGCAGTCGTGGATTGGGCATATGAAGCTGATCTCTCGCCTTGCTTAAATGAAGATATTAAGACAATCGAGGTATCTAGAGCTATTGAAGTTTCTAAAAAAAGATCCGCACCTGGCTTAGACTGTATCAATTACGAAATCATCAGACATTTTCCCAATAACGTTATCATCTGGCTAAAGGATTTATTTAATATAATATTAAATACGGGCATTCCTCCTAAGGCATGGTTAAGATTTAAGATCTGTTTCATTCCTAAACCACAGAATAAAGGGTATCGGCCGATTGCTATGGCATGTTGTATATATAAGATCTTAGAGAGAATTTTGAATGACAGACTTATGTGGTGGGTTGAACGTCACAAAATCATTCCGGAAGAATTTTGCGGATTCAGAAGGGGGAAGTCATGCTATGACAATTTGGCTAACCTTCGATTAGACTTAGATATAGCGAGAACGCAAGGAATGAGAACCGGAGTGATCTTCATTGATATTGAAGGGGCCTATGATAATGTAAATATAGACAACTTGATTAAAAAATTAATAGAACTAAAAATACCTCCAAAATTAGTGAGATTCATTAATAATATTTTTTCCTATAGGGAAATAAGGGGGTACATAGAAGGTGAGGAATTGGGAGTTAAATCAACTAACAAGGGCCTACCTCAGGGATCCATTTTAAGCCCTTTGTTATTTAATCTTTATCTATTAAATATCAATAAAAACCTGGATTCATCTATTAAATTTTCTTCTTTTGCAGATGATATTAGAATAAGTACATCTAATTCCAGAGTTGATTTGATCTTGTCCACTCTGAAAAAGAACTTACTATTAATTGAAGAAAAACTAAAGCTAGATGACCTATCCATTTCATTTCCAAAAACTGAGTTAATGCTGTTTGATAGCGGCAGATCAATTATTAAAGAAAACTCTAGGAAAATTATTATTAGGAACCACATTATTTCAAACAAGTCACAGGCCAAATATTTAGGTGTCACTTGGGATTCTGGTTTAAACTGGGACGCCCATCTAAAAAAAGTAAAAATGAAAGAAAGCAAACTCGTAAATATACTTTCTAGCATAGGAAAGTTCAATTGGGGAGCTCATCCTTCAATCATGATTAATATTTATAAATCTTTAATTCGCCCCGGATTGGAATGGGGAGGGTTCTTATTCAGCCCCAGTTACTATGAGAAATTGAATAAATTAAATGTGATACAAAATGGAGCTTTAAGGAAAGTCTTGGGCTGTATGAGAACTACCCCCATCAACATTCTACTACATCTAAGCGGAAGCCTTACACTAATAGACAGGATAGAGGAATTAACAAAAAGATTCATAATTAAACAATCCAGCTACGTGAATAGCTCCTTAATGCATAAAATGCAGCGATTATTGATACTAAAAAATCAACCTCATATAAGAGAAGAACATCATTTGGATTCTTCTCTGTATTCTTTATGGAAAGAGATTAGACAGGATATGGGAGATATAATTAGATATGAGATCTTACCTACCTTTTCAACTGAATTTGAAGCCCTATTTATAAGGAATCATTTTGACTGGGAATCTGGAAAAAATTTCAGGCCTCCTGAGGGCCATCCGGATAATTTTGGGACATTCTTATCAAGCAATTATCCCAACCACAGACTTATTTTTACGGACGGTTCCCTCGATTCACAAAACAACCTATGTGGTGCGGGTATAGTCGTTAATGATTATCCTAACCTTTCCAGCCAAATATCCCTCAATCCGAGAAATTCTATATTTAATACAGAAATGTTCGCAATTCTTGAGGCTCTAAAGCTCTTAATAAGTAATGAATTACAAGGGGATTTCATGATCTGTTCAGATTCTAAGAGCACAGTCATGTGCTTAAGTCGAATGGGATTAGATTCAAATATGAATAGCTATGCCTCGGAAATAAGATCGATACTACATAAAGAATCCACCAGAGGAAGGAATATATTAATAATTTGGGTTCCTGCTCATGTTGGCATATATGGTAATGAACAGGCAGACATAGCTGCGAAAGCAGCAAGCAACAAACGAATTGTTGATAACAAAAACATAATTGCAAAAGATTTGAATTCACTAATTAGAGCACAGGCTATCCAAGGAACAAGTAGGTTTATAAAAAGATATGCAGCTCCTCCTAGCAATAAAGGAACCAGATTTGTAAACTTTTCCAAAGACTTTTCGACTAGAGCTTGGTTTAAGTTAAGTGGTTTGGATAGACGCAGAATAGGTGTTGCAAACCGATTTAAATCTGGGCATTGCAGAACCAGAGCACATTTACATAGGATGAACATAGTCCCTGATGGTATATGCGAATGTGGATTAGAAAACGAAACATTGGAACATGTGTTTTGGATGTGTCCTAGGTATGAAGCTTCCAGGGGGGGATTAATTAATTTCTTTAATAATAAAGGCCTGCCTATAGGCTCAGATATAGATGAAATGGCTATCACAGGGGATAACGACACCCTGATCAGATTGATAGCATTTGTCATAGACAATAAAATCAGTGTTTAAACTACTATTGTTGTCAATTACGTTAATGTAGTATATGTGGTTGTCTGTTCTAGAATTCTCCTTGACCCTATGTGCTGTCCTAAGCTGTTAAGTCAAGTTACAATCGTGGAAAAGTGTAATACATAGTAATGATACTAAGGAGCTTTAACTATTATTAACTTTAAATAAATAAAAAAAGAAAAAAAAAAAAATTATTAAAAAAAAAAAAAAAAAAAAATTAAAATTTAAAAATCAAAATAATAATAATAAGAACATAATAATAATTAAAAAAAAAAAAAAAAAAAAAAAAAAAACCTAATAAATAACAGATACACAATTAAAATTAATAAGTAATCAAGCTAATAAGGAAAAAAATAATTAAATATATGAGAATGTTTAATACCAAATATATTAAATAACAAATCTTATTTGTGATTCAATAAACCAATTACAAATATACGATCCGAATAAATCCTTGGTGAATTTACCCTAGATTAAAGGAAGGTCACCAATATACGGATACCAATTACTTGTCTATATCACTGAATTTCTCGGGCTTAACGAATCAATCACTGACTTATCACACACTCATCGGCAGTATCCTAAACTCATCACGACAAATACAACGGATTATTCTCCACTTAAACAATAGTATATTGTTTACCGAGCGAGAAAACAGTCGATTGCGCGCCGAGTATGAAGGTGAGCACCGAGGCGAAGCCGAGGTGTTCTCAACTTCATACGAGGCGCCAATGACTGTTTTCTCCGAGGTGAACATACTATTTTCTTCAACAGCGGAGCGGAATCAGCGAGTTTCCATCCGCAAACGAGGACCGGCAATCGACTGGTTTCCATCCTCATTTGCGGATGGAAACTCGCTGGTTTCCCTCCGCTGTTGAAGAAAATAAAGGTTATTTACAATGCCGCTCAGATAAGAGCAAAATCAAGTGTTAAATAACCTAGAAAGTTTGGTTTTAGTGAGTTTTAAAAGAGTGCAGTTTTTTTGGGAGAGTTAAGTTGGTACGTCGGCTCTGGTCCGAGTAACTGAGGAATTAAAAAAAAAAAAAATCTCAGATGTTACTCAGTAACATTTGAGATAGCACTGAGTAGTATCTGGATAGTATCCAGATAGTACTGAGTGTAAGCTGAAATTTTTATTCACTTCAGATAGCACTGAGTACTATCCGGCTTGGTAACCAGTTCTATATTTTTCTTTCCGTGTAACAGCGCCATCTATTACGTGCAGAATTCGTGCCACTTTTTCAATACAGCGTGTATAGGGAGATATGTCTTCTTCTACCCCAGTAAACACAAAAACAAAAGTCGTCTCAAAGTCGTGGTATAGACGTCAAAAAGTGAGACATTGGACGTCTATACCACGACTTTAATGCCCGGTTTTATAAACGTGGGTTACCCCGTGGGGTTAAATAACCCGTAGGTTACTTCACAGATACTACCCGTTCAATCTTCATGGACTGTTGGAGGTTACAGCGATACATGACAGCTGTCAGATGAAGACAGGTTGAACGGGTAGTATCTGCGGGGTAACCTACGGGTTATTTAAACCCATAGGGTAACCTACGTTTGTAAAACCGGGCATAAGACGACTTCTATTTATGTGTTTACTGGGACTCCATGAGCCGAACATATCGGACTTTATTTCAGATTTGAGGTTAATGGAAAGATCGATTCGTTGGACAAAAATCCAAACAACACAAGCATACGGCATAAGCTCACTCGTCAGACAGTTAGCCAAACATAGGGACTCTATTTCAGAATCGATTCGTCAGACAAAATCTCCAATTCCCCATACTACAAGCAGACGACATAACCTCACTAGACTGACAGCCAAACATAGGGAGTTTATTTCAGAATCGATTCGTTGGACAAAAATCTCCAATTCCCCATACTACAAGCAGACGACATAATCTCACTAGACTGACAGTTAGCCAAATATAGGGACTGTCTTTCAGAATCGATTCGTCAGACAAAAATCTCCAATTCCCCATACTACGAGCAGACGACATAACCTCACTAGACTGACAGTTAGCCAAACATAGGGACTCTATTTCAGAATCGATCCGTTAGACAAAAATCTCCAATTCCCCATACTACGAGCAGACGACATAACCTCACTAGACTGACAGTTAGCCAAACATAGGGACTGTCTTTCAGAATCGATTCGTCAGACAAAAATCTCCAATTCCCCATACTACGAGCAGACGACATAACCTCACTCGACTGACACTTAGCCAAACATAGGACCTCTATTTCAGGATCAAGTCGTTGGACAAAAATCAGAATAATAAAAATAAATTCGAATGATTATCTACATTTCAGTGGACGGATACAACCATAGGATACAACTAGCAGACGAGACATGACCTCACATTTCTGACAGATAGCCTAGCATAGGACTTCATCTCAGATTTGAGGTTACGGAGAGAATCTTGCTCGTATATCTATTCCATGCGTTCGACTTCATTTTTATCATTTCGATTTTCGTCCAACGAATTGATCTCTCCGCTAACCTCAAATTTGAAAGAGTCCTATGCTCGGCTAACTGTTAGTCGAGTGAGGTTATGTCGTCTGCTTGTATTATGTGGATTGTTGTCGAACAAATTGATCCTCCATAACCTCAAATCTGAAATGAACTTCTAGGTTAGACTAGCTGTCGAAAGTGTGAGGTTATGTCTCGTCTGCTTGTATACGTCATTTGAATATACTTTTAGTATTCAGATACTAGACTAACAAATCGATCCCTCCATAACCTCAAATCTGGAATGAACTTCTAGGTTAGACTAGCTGTCAAAAGAGTGAAGTTATGTCTCGTCTGCTTGTATACGTCATTTGAATATACTTTTATTCTTTTGATCTTCGACCAAGAAATCGATTCTTTCATAACCTCAAATCTGAAATGAACTTCTAGGTTAGACTAGCTATCGAAAGTGTGAGGTTATGTCTCGTCTGCATGCATACGCATGGACCTATAAAATATAGGGACGGAGCACAAACCCCCCTTGTCTATCACAGGTAAGTAAGGGGAGTGCATGAACTACGCATGCGCTCCCCACTACTTTGGTGGCGTGCCAGCAACATTTTACTGCTCCGCCAATCCGGAGAACGCCACCAATGAAGTGGGGATCTTCCCCTCTCCCGATATACCGAAACCACCCCCTTGCCTAAGATAGGACCTTGTGCTCCGTCCCTATATTTTATAGGTCCATGTGCATACGTCATTTGAATGTATTTTCATTATTTCGATTGTTGTCTCACAAATCGATCCCTCCATAACCTCAACTCTGAAATAAACTCCTAAGTTAGACTAGCTGTCAAAAAAGTGAGGTTATGTCTCGTCTGCTTGTATACGTCATTTGAATATACTTTTATTATTCAGAGAATAGACTAACCAATCGATCCCTGCTTAACCTCAAGTCCGAAATAAAATCTCATTTCCTATGTTCGGTTTTCAGGCTAGCTGCCAGAAATGTGAGATTATAACGCTGGGATCTTGTATCTGTTATTCGAATTTATTTTCAGTATATGCATATGTTTTCAACAAATTTAGCGTAATGAAAAATACGCATGAAATACATCAACGATAAATACAATTTTCTCTATCCTATATTCGAGTCTCAGGTTAGCTGTAAGACGAGTGAGGTTATGACGTCTGGGATCCGATATCGATTGTTCATATACGTTACTCATTTTTAGACACATTAGTACGAAAGAATGGAGTAGATTAAATAAACGAGCAATAATATTCTCTAGTAACGCAAATTTCGAACACGATTCTACCTATCGTTTGTTCGTATTTTAGGTTAGCTGTCAGTCAGGTGAGGTTAGTCGTGTGCGATCCGATATTCAATATTTGTGTTTCTTGCCAAGCGCCGTCAAGCGGGAGCAGCAGGAACCAACATCTTATACGTAGAGTGGCATAGGAAACCTTCACTAGCGCTGCTGCTCGACTTGCAAGTAAACTGGCTACAATTTCGGTACAGCTGTTGTGATCTCAACTAAATGTCGATACGGGTAGTGATCTCAACTGAATGTCGGTTCTTTTAGTTTTGAGTAACGGAGAATCGTCAATTCTCAGCCATTTCTCCATCAAATGACACGGGATTGGGCTCAAAGTGTGTGGTTTTTCATTGCGGAGTGGCTAAATGTCAGGAAAATACGATTATCTTCGGCAACAGTGAATAATCTCGCGATTTATATGGTCGGTACGTCAATCTGTAGAAATTTTTGTCGAATTTTGGAAAAGTGAAATAATCAGCCACTTTCTGCCACAATTGTGTGTAATCCTTCAAAATTTCATTGCGATCGATTCAGTAGTTCCGGAGAATTCACGATTCCCGTTTTCGAGGTTCTGACAAACGTTTCACTTCACCTTAAGGGGTATCGTAGACATTGGCTTTTAAGCCACAATAATAATTATGGCTCAGAATCAATAGAATTTTCGGGTTTTTGTGAAGTAGGGGCCACTACATTTTCTTCAACAACACAAACCCAAAAGCTAACTGTTGAAAACAACGATAATATCTCAAATGATGAAGGGCCACTCGTGAATCATGACGAATCAACCTTTTCCAATATGAGTAGTGTTGAATTATTGTTAAAAAACGATGTACCGCAAATGATTGGACAATTGTACAATATGCAAAACAACGATAATATCTCAAATGATGAAGGGCCACTCGTGAATCATGACGAATCAACCTTTTCCAATATGAGTAGTGTTGAATTATTGTTAAAAAACGATGTAATGCAAATTATTGGACAATTGTACAATATGCAGTCCCTACCAAGGAGTAACGTACAGACTATCATTAAGTTAATGCAATCATCCATGAGAGAGAACCTGGAACGGTTGCATTGCCACGTAAAAGAAAAGCTTAACAATCTTGGCGTGCCCATGGATGTTACGTCAGAAGCGCTTACCGCCATTCAGTCTTTTGAAAACGCCTTTGATAAAGTAGATACAAAATATAAGCGATTGCAGGTCTTGAAGGACGAAAAGTGGCTTCATCTCCCAGTCCCATACGTTATACACGGAGAGAAAAAAATAGGTATTTTTCCTATTTTCACACAGGTATATTTTCAATGTTAGCCTAGGAAAATGTACTAAGCCAACATAGGAATAATTCCTATAAGACATATTATTTATTCCCATATAACATGGTCAAAATTTCGATGTAACACAGTAATTATGTCAATGTTAACATAGCGATTTCTCCTTTGCAATTTAATGAAAATACCAATGTAACATAGGAAAAATAGCTATGTTTTTATTGGAACTATTCCCACATCAACATAGTGATTCTACCTAAGTTCAACATAGGTATAATTCCAATGTTAAAATAGCATTAATCACTATCATACGTAGGAATGATCCCTATGTAAAACATGGGTACAATCGCTATGTTGTTATAGGAATAATCACTATTATGATATAGAATTAGAAACTATGTTCTTAAAAATCTGTCAACAATAGTTTTATAATTATAAAATGATCACATAGATATTTATTATAGGAATTATTATTATGTCAACATAGATATTACACCTATGTTACACATACGTATTGTTCCAATGTTTTTATAGAAATTATTCATATGATAACATAAGAATTATACCTATGTCAAACATAGGTATAATAGCTATGTTATTATAGGAATAATTTCTTTGATACATACTAATTTTTGCTATGTTTACCATAGGTATAATTCCTATGTTTTTAATGGAAGATCCACTATGTTAACATTGGAATCACTGCCATGGTATTATAGGAAATATTCCAATGTAAACATAGAAGGAATCGCTATTTTTTATAGGAAATAATCCTACAAAAAATAGGTATTTTTCCTTTTTTTACATAGTTATAATTGCTATATTGACATATTAAATATCTCTTTGGTAACATAGAAATAATTCCTGTGTGAAAATAGGAAAAATGCCTATTTTTTTCTCTCCGTGTAGGACAAAGATTTAAACTAGCAGAATCAAACGCTGATGGGCACGTTCAGATGA
Source organism: Tenthredo livida (assembly GCA_963992785.1). NCBI lineage: Eukaryota > Metazoa > Arthropoda > Insecta > Hymenoptera > Tenthredinidae > Tenthredo > Tenthredo livida. The sequence goes on along the minus strand of OZ023067.1, from coordinate 8,813,681 downwards.
GTCCTATCCAAGTTAAAGAACAGTTTTTTCCTTTGAGAAAGATATTCAAAAGCATTCTTGAGTTACCTAACGTTTATAATAGCATTCATGTTTATATGGATAAATTAAAAAATGAAAAAAACGATATATCTAACCTTGTGCAAGGTAGTTTGTGGCAAAACAAGATACGAAATATGCCGGACAAAGAGACATTGCCGCTTTTCATTTTCTTCGATGATTATGAAACAGGGAATCCCTTAGGCAGTCACGCGGGCGCTAACAAACTAGGGGGTGTGTATGTAACTATTCCTTGCTTTCCACCTGAGTATCAGTCTACCCTTAATTCTATTTACCATACTCTACTTTTTTATTCAAATGATCGGAATGAATTTGGAAATGCTGCAGTCTTTAGAATCTTAATAGATGAATTGAATTTTCTGGAGCGCGAAGGAATAGAACTCGACTTAGCTCAAGGAAAAACTGTGGTTTACTTTAAATCGGGATTATTAATCGGAGACAATCTCGGTTTGCATTCAATTCTCGGTTTAGTTGAAAGTTTTGTTGCCAATTTCGCTTGCCGGTTCTGCAAAATGGTTAAGGCTGCAAGAGCCACGGCTTGTGTTGAAAATGTAAACCTTTTAAGAAATGTTGACACATATGATAATGACCTTTTGTCGAATGACGTTTCACTTTCTGGAATCAAGGAAAAATGTGTTTTTCTTTCACTTAAGGACTTTCATCCATATACCAATCTGATAGTAGATATTATGCACGATATGTTGGAAGGTGTGTGTGACTTCGACATGATTGAGATAATAACTTATCTTATTGCGGTTGCATGTTATTTCACGCTAGAAGATCTAAACTCCCGTTTGAAGAGCTACGACTATGGGGTTTTAGAAAGTCGAAATAGGCCGCCAATATTCTCGAGACAACATCTTCGAGTCAATTCGATTCGCATGACAGCTTCGGAAATGTGGACGTTTGTACGCCATTTCGCTTTGCTATGCGGAGATCTAGTACCTGAAGATGACCCTGTGTGGAAGTTTTATTTGTTACTCCGTCAGATAATTGCGCTTCTCACGTCCACTTCGATTCAAATAGAATGTACGAAATTACTCACAACATTAATTCAGGAACATCATAGTCTATATACCGTCAACGTCCCAATTACCGGACAGCTAAGGTTGACGTCCCAGTGGCCGGACATTCTTATAAAATCGTATTTCTGTCTCTCTTGCATTCACTGTCTGTCCGGTAACTGGGACCTGTCCGGCGATTGGGACGTTCACGGTATACAGTTATTCAAAAAACATTTGAAACCGAAAGCTCATCACATGATTCATTACCCGCGAATATTGGAAGCTTCTGGTCCTTTAGTAAACTTGTGGTGTATGAGATTTGAAGCCTATCACAAACCTTCCAAGTTGAGTGCTAATATATCGAGTTCGACGCGTAATGTTCCTGCCACCATCGCTTTTAAACAACAATTAAGACTAGCGAATGCGCTCGCATCGAACACGATATTTTCTGATAGTCTTGAAATTGGTCCGGGGGACTACTCTTCGTTTGAAGATCTAAGTCTCAAATTTGAAAAAGTTACGGACTTGGATGCAATATATTTTTTTGTTAAATGGATAAAAAAATATGGAACCCTGTATAAACCAGGTATGGCAGTATGTATAGGGGACGATGATGGAACGCCAGAGTTTGCTATCATACAACAAATAATAATGCAAAAAGACGAATTTGTTTTTGTTTGCAAAGGAATAGAAACTGTATTTATTAATCACATTTATGCATACGAAATATGCTCTAAAGATTTTTATTCTCAATTGATCAATCTGCCGAACTTGCTACAGCATATGCCTACTCATGTGACTAGAATGAATGGCTGTGAATTTCTTGTGATAAGATCTATGTTATAGTTTGATATTAATAATAATATCAATATTAATATTAATATTAAGAATAATTATTGATGTTAATAATAATTAATTACTATTAATATTCACGCTAACTGTATATACCAGAATAAAAATTATCGTTTCACTATATCTGCAGTTTAATCATTTACACGCTAGAATAACATTGCATAGGGTGGTCTTATTTTGGTCGTGTTCGATTTCTATTACTTCCATGGGCTAGAATTTCTTCCCTACTTTGCAATATCAATATTTGGTACTAGCAATAGCAAGATAGTATAACTCCGCGAGCTATACTGAGCCTTTCCGAAATTTCTACCTTGCACATGACAATATGGCATTGGAACTATACGATCTTATTCTCGCAAACATGATTGCTGGCTTGGATTTGCTACGATATAGGCTTAGATACAACTTCCCGGGTTGTCTGCTGTATGAATGACGGTACAGCTGTACCAACCATATAGTGTCTTTTTCTGCTAAACATGACTGTTGGCTTGGATTCGTATATTTCGTATGCTTGAACATAGCAATAAGCATGCCTATCACGATAATATTGCTCCAACCATACTCGTATGGTCACAGGAACATTATATTTCGTGGAACTTGTTCGAAGATATAGTTACTTGTAGTACCGCAACTTGTTGCCAGATGACGCCACTTTCAGAGGTAGACTTTTTTTTTTTTAAAGTAACCGTTTTGGTCCCCTCTTCTACCTCTATACTCCTTGGTCTCTGTTCGCGCTTCATTCCGTGCTTGGCGTCAGATGACCACACATCAACATGACGACGAAAGAAGAAAAACTAAAACAATTAAAGTTAGTGGAAAAGCAAATGAACATCCTACTGGGAGAATTGGCAGAGGACAACCCGGAGGAGGAACTACAATACGAAGGTAAAAATCAAATCATAATTACAGGGTCATAGGAAACCGAACCGAGAACACACGTGGCACACGGCGTGGGAACGCCATTTTGTTTTCAAACTACAAGCTAAGGCTGATCTCCGGACATTGATTCGAGAGACAATAGCCAAATCTAAAGTTGATTTTCGATCACAGAATCGAAGACAAAAAACAAAGACAAAAATTCAGCCCCATGGGGCTTGTCTTTTTCAGACATCCAATACCTGGACGAACACATGGACAAGGAAAACGAGGAAAACCACGAGTCACAACAGAAGGAGGAACAAGAAGACGAGGCAGAGGCTTTCCTGGGATCAAACCCATCGGGGCAGACCCCAACAGAACTAACACTAAGGAAGGACATTACAGACAGGATAAAAGTCTGGACGGCGAAAGGCCTGCTAAAAAAGGAGGAAAAATCAAATCTACTGAACTCAATACCCAGAAAAGGGGAAATAAATCTGGAAGCGCCAGAACTCAATGAAGAACTCATAGTAGATATCCTACCAAAATCCTTAGTAAAGGACAACTACTTTAAGGGGTATCAAGAGATGACAGGGGCAAGCTTAGCAGCGACCGCTCAAGTACTAAACATGATCCTCAATGACAGAGAAGAACCGATCGAGAGAGAAACCCTATTGGAAAGCCTCGGCAACGCAGTAAAGATCCAATCACAGCTATACTACGATCTTACACAGAGCAGAAGGTACCACATCCTCCCGAGATACACTGAAAACATCCAAAAAGCCTTAAAAAAGACAGAAGCAACAGAATGGCTCTTCGGGGATAACTTAAAATCCATAATAGAATCAACAAAAACTATGGAAAGGGTATCAAAAGATTTAGCACCACAAACCAGAGAGCCCTTGCGACAAACCAATAGGCCTTTAAACTGGAAGAGCTCCACCGCCAGACGAGAGGGGGGACGGGGGAGCTACAAATCCCAACAGGGGAGGACTACCACCTCGAAATCATCCGGCAACTACAACTCCTGGAACAAACTAAAACCTTACCCAGCGAGACGGACCTACACCCAATCGCAACCACATCAGCAGAGCAGACATTAACCACAAAGCAGGTACACAAAGCAGGCCGACTAAAATACTTTGAACAAAACTGGGAACAGGTAACACAAGATGAAAGGGTGCTAGAGACCATAAAGGGCTATAACATAGACTTGGAATACCAAGTGAATCAACACAAAATACCCATTAACTCTATCATCAGTAAAATAGAATCGCTACAGGCAGACGCGGAAATAGATAGGCTACAAAAATTGGAAGTAATCAAAAAATGCAACCCGGTAAAAGATCAGTTCATATCTCCTTATTTTCTGCGTGCGAAGCCAGACGGCTCGTACAGATTCATACTAAATTTGAAAAGGTTTAATTCGTTCGTAAAAAAGGAGCATTTCAAAATGGAGGATATTAGAACCGCGATAAATCTGCTGAACAAAGACGACTTTGTGGGCAAGTTAGACTTGAAAGACGCACACTTATTAGTCCCGTTAGCTGCAGGTTCCAAAAAATACCTTAGATTCACACACAAAGGGAATACTTACCAATTTGAAGTCTTACCATTTGGCCTCACGTCGGCACCACACGCATTCACCAAGGTGATTAAGCCAATAACCAATTGGCTAAGGGGACAAGGAATCAGACTAGTCGTATACCTGGACGACTTCCTAATCTTTGGCAGAACTGAACAAGAATGCGCAAAAAATATCACTATAGCCGCGAAACTGTTAATATTCTTAGGTTTTGCCATTAATTGGGAAAAAAGCGAGTTTAAACCAAGGAAGGTTGGCATATACCTGGGCATGAACATAAATTCAAGGGACATGATGTTGGAACTTCCGATCGAAAAACGGGTAAAAATCAAGAGTATGCTGCGGTCCCTGCTGAATCCCAGAAAGTTAAGCGTCAGAGTATTAGAAAGAAGCATAGGAGTATTAGTCGCAGCATGCCCCGCGATCCCATACAGCTGGCTATATTGTAAATTACTAGAATCAAACAAAACAGAAGCGTTATTAGTCCATAATGGAAACAGAGGAAAGCGAATTGCACTAACAATAGGGGCAAGAAAAGAATTAGAATGGTGGGGATCTCAGATATTAACAGCGAGAAATAAAATCAGGTCTAGCCTTTTCGATATGGAATTATTCTCAGACGCATCCAAAACAGGCTGGGGGGCTACCTGCGGAAGGGAAAGCACACATGGGTTATGGAACACAACAGAGAGAGAAATGCACATAAATTACCTAGAGATAAAAGCAGCCTATTTAGGTCTATAATGTTTCGCGGCCAACAAGCGCAACAAACAAATTCTATTGAGGGTCGATAACATCACTGCACTAGCATACATTAACAAACTAGGGGGAATCAAACATGAACTATTGCATGGCCTAACCAAAGAGCTTTGGGAGTGGTGTATAGACAGGGACTTATGGGTATTTGCAGAATATGTAGCTTCTAAAAACAATTTAGCAGACGAGGGCTCCAGGATAACAAGCCTGGACACAGAGTGGGAACTATCCAATCAGGCATTCACCAAAATATGCAAAACTTTTGGCCGACCAAACATAGACTTGTTCGCCACAAGAATAAACAGCAAATGCAGAAAATACTGCTCATGGGCAAGGGACCCAGAAGCTTATGCAATCAATGCACTCACTATCAGCTGGAAGAACTACCACTCGTACGCATTCCCACCTTTTTCTTTGATACCTAGGATCCTGAAAAAGATTAGAGATGAAGGATCGATAGGAATCCTTGTAGTACCACTCTGGACAGTTCAGGCTTGGTATCCGGAGTTTAGACACCTCCTAAACTCGGATACAATTACGCTCGAGCCAGCATATAACCTACTGCTTTCACCCTGTAGGACCATAACACACCCACTCGCTTCCAGCCTTACCCTGGAGGTAGGGATTGTATCAGGATGGCGTTCCAGAAAAAGAACCTGGGAGAAGACACAGTCGAAGTAATGGTGTCATCTATTACAACAAGCACCATAAAGCAATACAATGTAGGCCTTAAGCAATGGTGGGGGTTCTGCGGCAACAGAAACCAAGACCCCTATGCAGCAGGAGAGAGAGTGATCCTCGACTTCCTGACTCAAAAGTTCACAGAAGGAGCGGCCTATGACTCACTCAATACGGTAAGATCGGCAATCTCATTGATAAACGACAATACGACGGATAGCCCACTCATTCAGGGGTTCTTCAAAGGAGCTTTCAAACTCAGACCCACAACCCCTAAGTACTGCACAACGTGGGACGTAGGGGTGGTACTAAAAAAATTAGAAGCTTGGAGCCCAACAGAAACTCTTTCTCTACAAATGCTATCGCTGAAACTTACTATGCTTCTAGCATTAGGCTCAGCATTCAGAGTGCAGTCCTTAGCCCTGATTGAACTCGAAAATATTAAAAGGATAACTAACGGCATAGAAATCAGGATAGACGAGCTTATCAAAACCTCCAAAGCTGGAGCACAGCAACCTTATGCTTTCTTCCCTTTCTTCAAGGACAAGCCAGAGCTGTGCATAGCCAAAGCCATCCTACAATACATAAAACTCACTGAGGACATCAGACAAGAGAAAGATTACTTGTTAATATCGTTCAAAGGCCCGCACAAGAAGGTGGGCACACAGACCATCAGTCGGTGGATAAAGAGAGTACTCAGCCTGGCAGGGATCGAAGAAACCTACACTGCACACAGCACCCGACACGCCTCGACCTCGAAGGCATTATCCAAAGGTTTAGATATAAGCGCAATCAAAAAAGCAGCAGGATGGACCGCAGGCTCCAGTGTATTTAACAAATTTTATAACAGACCAATAATACACACGGAGCACGACTTTGCAGAAACGGTCTTTTCATAAACGTTTATTATATTACATATTTTATTACTATCATATTACACTATACTATGTACTAGATCCATACGTACTCATCTGTGATTACATATCAAAGAATAGATTAAGATTATAATTAGCACCTGAAGGTTCAAAATAAAACTATATGAATAAAACTTATAAACTCTAAACATCTACAAGTAACTATATCTTCGAACAAGTACCACGAAATATAATTGATGATTAAACGAACTTACAGTGAAGTTCGATCACAATTATGTGAGTTACTTGTTCGAAGATATATTCCCACCCTTGAAAAAAAAAAAAAAATAAGGAAAAAAAATTTTAAATAAAACACCCAACCCAAGTATACACTCTAAAGAATGAAGCGCGAACAGAGACCAAAGAGTATAGAGGTAGAAGAGGGGACCAAAACGGTTACTTTTTTAAAAAAAATCTACCTCTGAAAGTGGCGTCATCTGGCAACAAGTTGCGGTACTACAAGTAACTATATCTGCGAACAAGTAACTCACATAATTGTGATCGAAGTTCACTGTGAGTTCGTTTAATCATCAAATATAGTATACTAGTTCAGGGCCCGGCACACTCATTAGTCCAAAGAGCCAAAGCTCTAAATCCACTTAACCCGTTCACCGGCACTAATCCTTTTAACGCCATTTCTTGGATTTCGGTAGGCATGGGTGGGAATATGCAGGTATGAAAGGACCCGGACGGTCGAACGCAGTCCTTGCCGTCGCAAATAGAGAAAACCACCCCTTAGTTCCTCTTATTTCTCCTAAACGCTGCCCCTACCATTGCACTTTCAGGTAAAGACGAATGACCGTTTTCAGGTAGACCGAGGGGACTTACGGTCGCAATAATTGACACTTAGAGCCAGGCTGGCGCTGAGCGCCCGGTGGTGCCGGGCCCTGTACTAGTTGCTATATTAAGGGTGAGGTATACCCGATTTGTTACCGGCCGGTCGAATATCTCCGAAACGGGGCTATCAATCGACTTGTCCTTTCGGCAGCCGATGTTTGACGAGTAATTAGTTCGAACTGGTACATTTGATCGAATGAAATCGGGTTTTTTTTTTTTTTTGATCGAAAAGTGTTGGCGTGCCATTTATGTCGACTTATATCAAAGCGTACGCATAAAAAATACAAAATCGACCGAGAGAGCCCGATTCTATCGAGAATTCCGAACACAACCATCCCAAAACATCTTTGTTTTCGACAACGATGAAGGGGCCAGTTGTATTCTACGTTTTTGTGGTAATTTTCGCGATTGTCAACGGCTGAGAGCAGCTGAGAGCGGCCATTGCCGCTAATGTCATTATATTAGTTCCCACACCGCCCGTTACGTTGATACACCTGTAACCACGTGACTCGACCTGCAGTCTAATCGCCTCTCACTAATAAGCTAAAAATTTGCGCGTGGCTACATCTCACGGGCGGTCTAGGAACTAATATATTAACATTAGCGGCAATGGCCGCTCTCAGCTGCTCTCAGCCGTTGACAATCGCGAAAATTACCACAAAAACGTAGAATACAACTGGCCCCTATATCGTTGTCGAAAACAAAGATGTTTTAGGATGGTTGTGTTCGGAATTCCATATAGATTCGGGCTCTCTCGGTCGATTTTGCATTTTTTATGCGTAGGCTTTGATATAAGTCGACATAAATGGCACGCCAACACTTTTCGATCAACAAAAAAAAAAAATCCCGATTTCATTCGATTAAATGTACCAGTTCCAACTCATTACTCGTCAAACATCGGCTGCCGAAAGGACGAGTCGATTGATAGCCCCGTTTCGGAGATACAGGCGGTGTCGGTAACAAATCGGGTATACCCTCCCCCTTAACCATACAATGTAGCTGGAGTAGACAGAATTATGCCTGCCATTCCCAATTTTTTTTTCTCCGTGTATATATGGGGAATTCCAGGATATTTCGAACGGTCGCGAACCCTCACCCCTCTCGATTTTCGAATCAATTTTTTTTCTTGTAGTCCTAGACTCAAGAGAGATTGGTGATTTATTTTAGATTTTTCAAAGCTACGATTTGGAAGATAGGATTTTTCAAAAATCTCCGATTACTAAAATCACTGCTTTTTCATACAGTTTTGATTCAGTACCGAGATGTCCAACGAAAAAATGTTTCCCACAAAATCTGTCAGTATCTGGGCGTACTTTCGAATAAAAATATTTGCTGATTTTTCCGGATACTGGAAACATGGAATATGTGCTTGAGAAAGTTTAAATCTTGATTTGCAAAAATACGCCGGTCTCGATTTTGTTCAATTTTTGACCAAAAATTCTGCATCGAAAGACGAAGGTTTTGAGACCATGCGAAAGTTGGGACGAGACTTGGTTCAGAAGTTACAGCCATTTCAATTTCATCAAAATTCCCAATTCAGCACTCACACGGTCTATGGACAGCGACTGCGGCATCGTAGCATCATAACCGCCTCTATTCGGAATTATTACTACCTAATCGTAGAATTATACTTTTTTATTTCATAACTCGAGTCTAATCGTAGATGAAATTCAGCTGTATAGGGGTTAAGTCTAAACGGATATTGTAGGACTTATGAGCGTACGTATTTTTATCGACTCATCATTCTTTGCGTAACCTATAAATGCATCACGGTAACTAATTAAGGAGGTTGGAGACCAAAATGCAAATGATGAGAAATCTTTGAAAGTTTTATCATCAAAAGATAAATAAATAGAATGCTTACGGCCAAAATTTCAAATCGATTCACTGAACCGTTTTTAAGAAATTAATTTTTGAACTTGCTTCTTATACACGTAGAGGTATGGAAAGCCGGTAAGGTTAGTATGGAATCTACTCTTACCGCGCGAGTGATACGGAAGATTTCAATTATTATTACCAGCTCTCCATACCTCTACGTGTATAAGAAGCAAATTCAAAAATTAATTTCTCAAAAACGGTTCAGTGAATCGATTTGAAATTTTGGCCGTAAGCATTTCATTTATTTATCTTTTGATGATAAAACTTTCAAAGATTTCTCATCATTTGCATTTTGGTCCCCAACCTCCTTAATTAGTTACCGTGATACATTTATAGGTTACGCAAAGAATGATGAGTCGATAAAAATACGTACGCTCATAAGTCCTACAATATCCGTTTAGACTTAACCCCTATACAGCTGAATTTCATCTATGATTAGACTCGAGTTATGAAATAAAAAAGTATAATTCTACGATTAGGTAGTAATAATTCCGAATAGAGGCGGTTATGATGCTACGATGCCGCAGTCGCTGTCCATAGACCATGTGAGTGCTGAATTGGGAATTTTGATGAAATTGAAATGTCTGTAACTTCTGAACCAAGTCTCGTCCCAACTTCCGCATGGTCTCAAAACCTTCGTCTTTCGATGCAGAATTTTTGGTCAAAAATTGAACCAAATCGAGACCGGCGTATTTTTGCAAATCAAGATTTAAACTTTCTCAAGCACATATTCCATGTTTCCAGTATCCGGAAAAATCAGCAAATATTTTTATTCGAAAGTACGCCCAGATACTGACAGATTTTGTGGGAAACATTTTTTCATAGGACATCTCGGTACTGAATCAAAACTGTATGAAAGAGCAGTGATTTTAGTAATCGGAGATTTTTGAAAAATCCTATCTTCCAAATCGTAGCTTTAAAAAATCTAAAATAAATCACCAATCTCTCTTGAGTCTAGGACTACAAGAGAAAAAATTGATTCGAAAATCGAGAGGGGTGAGGGTTCGCGACCGTTCGAAATATCCTGGAATTCCCCATATATATTAGGGTGGGTTGAAAAAAACTTTTTTTTTTTTTTCTTAGCCTGGGGGTAGAATTTGTACCGTATAAAAAAAGAAAATTTTTCAAAGAAATAAAAATTTTTTTACTCAACGTTTTGAGGTCGCCCACTCGTTTTTTAAATAAATATTTAATCAAATGGGGTAGTTCCAACGGGAAATTCTTTTTCGGTCCAAAATCGTAGAAAACATGTGAAAATTGTAAAATGTGATTTTTTTACTTGACTTCCATTCTAACAAAAAAGAAAGTGCATTTAACTTCATTTCAAAAAATGAAATGCACGTTCTTTTGTATTAGAATGAAAGTTGAGTAAAAAAAAATCACATTCTACAATTTTTACATGTTTTCCACGATTTTGGACTAAAAAAAGAATTTCCCGTCGGAACTACCCCATTTGATTGAATATTCATTTAAAAAACGAGTGGGCTACCTCAAAATGTTGAGTAAAAAAATTTTTTTTTTTTTTTTAATTTTCTTTTTTCATGAGATACAAATTCTACCGCCAAGCTAAGAAAAAAAAAAAAAAGTTTCAACCCACCCTCATGGGTATAACTCCATTTACAGTCTACACGGAGCAAACGAGTCTTCAAAACTTAGCAATAATTCTCGCAAAATTATATTATGGATTGACACCGCTGCAAATCCGGAAAGCAGCTTTTGACTTTGCAGAAAAACACAAGATCCCTCACACCTTCAATCGAGATAGACAAATCGCAGGACGTGCGTGGTTCGACAGTTTCATTCAGAGGAATTCAACGCTCTCAGTACGTACACCAGAGAACACAAGTTTCAATCGCATAAAAGCATTCAACAACGAGGAAGTCTCGCGATTTTTCGACCACTGGGAACAGGAGCAGAGGAAATATAATTTTCCCCCATCAGGAATCTACAATATGGATGAAACAGGGATCTCAGTCGTACCTGAGACGGTAGCAATCGTTGCCGAAAAAGGACAGAAAAGAGTGGGTACTGCTGCGAGTGGCGAGCGAGGAAAGAATGTCACAGTGATGTGTGCTGACAGCGCAGCAGGAGAGTACGTTCCACCCATGTTCATTTTCCCTCGTAAACGGATGGCTCCAGGATTACAGAGTGGTGGCCCTCCTGACTCAATCTATCATTGCTCTGCCAACGGTTACTTTAATTTGGCTTTATTTCTCATCTGGTTGGAACATTTCGTTCATCACAAACGTCCTTCCAAAGAAAATCCCATCGCACTCATTCTCGACAACCACGACAGCCACATATCGATCGAAGTTTACAATTTTTGTCGTCAAAACGGAGTTGTACTGGTAACGTTGCCCCCACATTCATCTCACCGGGTGCAGCCGCTGGATGTGAGCTTTTTCGGGCCTTTGAAGAGCGCATTCAAGAGAGAAAGTAACTTATTTTTAAAGCAAACGAAAGGACAACGAATTACCGTTTTTGATTTGGCTTCAGTGTTTCACAAGGCTTACACTTCGGTTACGTCGATGAAAAATGCCACGTCAGGGTTTGAAGCCTCCGGAATATGGCCGCTCAACAGAAATATATTCTCTCAGGATGATTTCATGGCTGCCGAGGTTTTGAGTGCGCTCTCCAGCAGTTCTGTACCTGCAGTGAACAGTTTGGAAGACGCAGGAAATAATATTCTAACATTGGACGTCCCAGTTCTCTTTCCGGACGGTGATCATTACAGTTTGTTGTCTTCACTGCTTCCAGGAGGGAAAAATAATACGGCGGAACTTGGAGAAGCTCCACAACTAGTTCACAGCGATGCACTAGAGGAAAACACTAACGTCGATGGGCTTGGAGAGCTGGACGTCGGATTTGCTCCTCTAATTTCTCCAGTTCATCTTCCTAAATCTTCCAACGATCATGCTGGAGATAGGGCAGGAGAAACTGCAACGCAAACCACACTGGTTCAGATGCACCAAAACCCTCCAGATTCTCTGTTGTCTGCTGTCACACCACGCTCGTCAAGACCCACCATCCGATCTACTTGTTCAGAACGTCCATCCAAGGATGCTCTTCGACAGTCAGAATCAGCTCTCCAGTCAGTGGGAAACTCCAGTCAGCTAGTTCAGACTGCTCCATCGCCAGTACTAGAGAATGCATCTCCAAAGACAGGAACAAAGACAGCAAAAATCACTGCTGCATCTATTTTACAATCTCTAACAACAACACAAACATCAAGCCAACAACTCGCACCCGCTGCCACCCTCTCGCCGATGACTCCTAGCATACGTAGACTATTATCGTCAACGACACCAATCTCTCATTTCCTAAAGCCTTTTAGTCCATCAGTTTCTCAGTGTTCAACTCCATCTCAAATAATTGTTCTCAACCTTAATTCTCCAACATCCTCGGTCGAACAAAAGGTCAGAACGGAGCCTGGAAAACCACCACCAGCACCTAAAGGCCGTAGAAAACAGCACTCGATAGTTTTAACGAGTTCCCCAATGAAAGAGATTTTGGAAGAGAAGAAACGGAAACGTCAGGAAAAAGAAGAAAAATCCCAAAGAAAAAAAGCAAAGACTGTGCATATTAAAGAAGAAAAAGAAAATTCTCCAGATCTGAAGCAGAAAAAACCGAAGAGAAAGCCACTTGCTAAAAATAAAAGAAGTAAGGGATCTTTCATCTCTTATCGATTGTTGAATTTTCTATATTTATATCACGATTATTTTCAGCGGTTCGGAGTCTGGAATTGTCTGGCGGTGAGAAATCAGGTAACGGTCAATGGACGTTGATGAGAATAATAACGGGTCGGTTTGTCCAGTTTGCCTGGAGCATGGAAAAAATGAAACGTGGTTCCGATGCCGCGAGTGCGCCGTGTGGGCACATGCTGAGTGCGTCACAGCATCGAAGGCGGAGGATTTTGTTTGCGATAAGTGCATTCAACGGTAGACCAAATAATTCACTAATTATATTTTGCATTAACCTTTTATGTATATAGAGCATCTGTGTAAGTACAATTGAAAATTAAAGAAAACAAAACGAAGCTTTACTTTGACATATTTCTTAGATCCCTGGCGGAAATTTTTTGTACGACAAACTACTACGTTTTATGAAAGTGACGTTTTTTGTAAAAATTCTTGAAAAATAGTAGATTTCGCAATAGTTTGCCATAGAAATTAAGGAATTACTCTGAAAATTTATTACGTTCAATGAATAATTAGGAAATCCTACCATTTTTAACAAAATCTAATGAATTATAAAAACTTTCTACACCCAATTACGCAAATGTACGACCCCAAAATATATATATATTTTTTTGTAGTTTGTAATCGATTTTCCTAGAAATTTATGAATTTCTATAACAATTTACAAATAATTGAAACTTTCTACAATCTATTACGGAAATTCACGACCCCAAAATATCTCAATCTTTGTTCGTAGTATGTAATCGATTTTCATAGAAATTTACGAATTTCTACAACAATTTACAAATAATTGAAACTTTCCACAATCTATTACGGAAATTCACGACCCCAAAATATTTCAATTTTTGTTCGTAGTATGTAATCGATATTCATAGAAATTTACGAATTTCTACAACAACTTACAAATAATTGAAACTTTCTACAATCGATTACGGAAATTCGCGACCCCAAAATATCTCAATTTTTGTTCGTAGTATGTGATCGATTTTCATAAAAATTTACGAATTTCTACAACAATTTACAAATGATTGAAACTTTCTAACAATCTATCACAGAAATTTACGAGCCCAAAATACGTCAATTTTTTTTCGTAGCATGTAATCGATTTTCATAGAAATTTACGAATTTCTACAACAATTTACAAATAATTCAAACTTTTTACAATCTATTACGGGAATTCACGACCTCAAATTATGTAAACTATTTTTTGTAGTTTTTGATCGATTTTCATAGAAATTCACGAATTTCTACAGCATTTTACAAATAATAGGAATTTTCTATGACCGATTTCGAAAATTAACGACTCCAGAATAATTTGTGATTGGATGTAATGAAAAAATTATTTTTTTCTAAAGTTGAGCATTAAAAGGTAAGTATAAAATTATACGAAAATTGTTTTAATGCACCATGTTGTATTATATCATACAAGTAGGTACGAATACTTATACCAAATTTCAGATTTTTCTATCAATAATCATCGGAGTTATGAAAATTCGATTTTCAGTTTTAAAAAATACATGCGATTTCCCATTTAAAACTTTCCTAGTCGTGGGGAAGAGGGGGTTAATATTAATATTAAGAACCCAAGCTTGGCAGGGATTTTTTTTTAAATTATTTGGAATTGATTTGGGGGGCGACACGGAAAATCTATCTTTTATCCCAACATACGGACCACCCTAATGTATACATATAAGGTGTATGGCAAATTATAGCAAATTAAGGCACGTTCAATAATCAAATGGAGTTTTTTTTGTAATTTGTTGTTTTCGCTATAAATACGAACCTATGCCAAACGCTGGTGGTCGCCCTGGCGAAGATAATTTCTACGCCAAACCATAGATATAAGGTTAAAACTATGAAAAAGTGCGGGTTGTAGATGGTAGGAAATTGTAGGGAATCGTAGTACAAAGTGATTCATCTTCAAAAATTGTAGAAATTTGTAGTTTTCTACGGCAAATACTACGAATTTTCAAGTAAAGTTATCCCAAGACTTTCAAAGGCCGTGAATAATAATTGTCGATTTTTTTTGGTAAAAATTCCTAGAATTCTCAGAATGACTAGGAATTACTAGGAATATGTATGAAAAAAGTACGATATTCTACAATTTTATAACGACGTGTCAAAAAAAAAAAAAAAAAAAAAAAAGAACGCACAGAATCCGTGTAGACTTGTGTTATTATAAAAACAAATATTGAAATCAATGAATTTCCACAAATAATCATAGAATATGACAACAATTTTGTCAACTCGTTGATTATTCAGTATCAATGTATATCAATAAATTATAAGTTATTGTATTATTTAGCTTTTTGTTATTGTTTCCTCTGAATTTTGTAAACTTAAACATATAGGATTCATTTTCTGCAAACCGGTAACGACGGCCTGATGGTCATGCTGATAGCGTGCCAGACTTGTTATAAACGTCTGAAGAGTAGCAGGTTCGAGCCCAGTCGCAAATATGAGGAGTTTGAAAAAAGATTTCTTATCCGTCTGACATCTACGAAAAATTATGAATATCTACGAAAAACTACGAAGTACTACGAAGACGTAGAAGACTCAAATGGTAACAATCACGCTGTTTTACGACAATCTACGAATAAAGTACGAAATTCTACGAGAATCAACCATATTTCGAACTAAATTTCTAAGCAACGACCGAATTCCTTAAGAAAATCGTATAAATTTCAGAGTTGCTCATGGTTATTCATAATTATTCGTAGTTTATCATAGAAATCATTTCAAGCAGGGAAGTACGTTATTCAACTAGAAATTACGAAATTCTAAGATTTTTGACGACAGCTTACTACGAAAAAACTAATATTCGTCCGAAATGCATTGAAAATTCGTAGTCAATTCCGTAAAACGTCATAGTTTGATTCGTAGAAATTATTGAAAATATTCATAAAAATTCGTAAAAATATTTCCGCCAGGGATTACAATAAAATAATATTCAGCATTAAAGTGAGGTTCTCATTTCAAATAAGTCACATGATAGCTGAGGAAATCCGAGCGCCTTTACCCGCACCCTGCGCGGTATTGAAAAATCACCGAGCGGTAATACCCGCAGCGGTGGGTAATACCGCGTACGGGCCGTCGAACCAATAATTGATCATTTCCATACGTTTTTCTATGTTAACGACTCAAAGACGTGCATAATTTTGAAGCTGAATAACCACAAAACACTTTTCTCACTTTTCTTCGGCTGTAATGTGTGTATAATTTGAAGAATATGCATACTTTTGTTAGGTGCGCGGTAATACCACCAGCTCCCCTATATTTTACAATGCAATATAGGCATTTTTGTATTGTTAAGATTTTAAAAATTATTTACGGAGACCGTGGATGCCCAGGTTAGCTGGGGCTATTGGCGACCCGGCCGAAGTAAAAACCGGCCCAGGGGAGCTAAGGCCCCGGCCGTGGACCCACTTTCCAAGCCAAGGTGGGAGCCATCGTGCCGAGGGCTGAATGGCACTTGGGTCATAGTGTCTTGTACGATGCCCTTGGGGAAGCGGGCAACACCCCATTGTATTCTGCCTTACCCCCACAACAGGCTCTGTGGGGGCGGACCCTTATTTCCTGACCACTCGTGGGAACAACATGAATGAAACAAAAACAAGCGAGAACAAAAAAGACGAAGAAGGCGTAACGGAAACCGGCGGGGCCACTCCTATAGATGTGTGCCCACTGGCGGGTCAGGGCTCCGGGTTCGAGGGTCTGATGGACGAAATGAAGACACTCGTCTCCATGGCGCACATCGGGCCCAAGGACTCGGGGACCGAGACCACCGGCAAGGACGGGGGAAAGGAGGGCTCAGCTACGGCAGGGACCTCCGGCACCCAAGACTCGAAAGAGAGAAAGGGTAACCGCTCGGGGGCGGCAAAGAGGAGGGCGAGGAAGGCCAGGCTGGCCTTCGAGGCCTCCTCGACGTCGAACTCAGGGGGAGCCCCTCTCACAACAGAACGTGTCGCAACGGGGGGCTCACTAAGTGGGCAACCCAGAGGCGGCACAACACACTACCGGACACCGGCGGGGTCAGAGGGCTCGGGCACGAAAAGGCCCAGGGCCTCCGACAGCACCCCGCCAGAGACTTACTCTGCTGCCAAGAGGAGCAGAGGAGCCATCAATAGGCCGGCCAGCTACAAAGAGGCGGTCGAGGCGGGCAGGAGGGTGGCTATCGCACCCTCCGGCTACCCCGAACGCACCTTTAATACTGGGGAAGAGGACCTGGTGGTGCAGGCGCTGTGCACGGCGCTGGACTCCGTCCCGGAAGGGGAAGAGGTACCGCGCTTCGATCAGTACCGGTGCGACCAGGGCCTTCTGAGGGTGACCTGCTCCGACGAGGTCACACTCAAGTGGCTCCGAACCACGGTCCCCACACTGAAACCATGGGCGGAGGCCTCCCTTCAAATAATGGAGGGCAGGCAGCTGCCGAAGCTCACCAGGATGACTGTTCTCCTCCGCGGTATCCCGGGGAAGAACGAGGTTATCCTAAATAGGCTCAGACGCCAAAATACCGGTCTCCAGACCTAATCATGGAGGGTCTGGGATAGAAAAGAGGGACCGAAATCGGTACTTCTGGCCGTAAGGGTCGACGCCCAGTCCAGAAGCACGTTAAGGGCCGGGGACCACCTAGCTCACTATGGACTCGGGAGGGTCTCCTTCAGGGAGGCTCACCAGAGGACGGGTGCGTCTGGGGGTGCTACCGGCTCCGCGTCGCAGGAGGCCGAGACCATGGAGATAGAGAGAGAGAGAGAGAGAAAAGCGATGTTTATTTGACCCTGGAGCAAGGCTCCCTGAGGGCCACAGGCAATACATTTTACATACTTAAAACTAATATAAATTTGAGTAATTATAACATCAAGATCCAACCGCAATACAGCAATATGAAGAGAAAAAATATATATATAGAACAGACTGAAATGCAAACAAAAAGAAAAAGAAAATTAATATTAACAGGCTAGACTAAAATACAAACAAAAAGAAAGAAAAAAAAAAAAAAAATATTAATATTGAAAGGCTAGCCTAAATAAAGGCATACTTGAATATGTTGGCTAGATTAAGTACTATTCGGCTAAACATTCGTTCGCATGGAATCCACACGCACACCATTCCAGACGCAAGCCTACTCGACGGAGAGACCAGCTCCACGCTCCTCCTCGGCCAGCAGGTACCTGAAACAGCTGGTACGTAATTCTGCAAGAGATGAGGCCGAAGTAATAGCTGGAGGCAGAGAGTTCCAGAAATGGATTCCAGTCAAAAAGAAGGACTTTTGGTAGGCCGCGGTACGGGGATGAGGGGCGTAGAGCGTGTCTGTCCGTGCCACATCACGGCGCATAACAACATTAGGCCTAAGCCGGAGCTGATCCGCGAATAAGGCCGATACCCTAAGGCATAGAGCCTTATAAAATATGCACCCAATCAGAAAGCGACGACGATTACGCGGCTCAAGCCAGCCAAGACTACGCCAATGTCGCGAGATGTGCACAGTACGCGGGAGTCGAAGCAAAAATCGGACGCAGTTATTCAGCGAAATCCGGAGCTTTTTCTCCAACCCGTCCGACAAGTTGGTTAGCGCAGCGGCGCAATAATCAGCGAATGGGAAGACCAAGGCAACTACTAAGCGACGCTTCAGTGCAATGTTTAAGTGGTGGTCATTCAAGCGTATGCGATATAGCGCACCCGCGGACCTCTTACAGATTTGAGAGACATGCTCAGTCCAAGACAGGGTATTATCCAGAATTACCCCGAGGTACCGGAAGGTAGACACAAATTCAATTGGTACCCCCTGCAACACAAGCTCAGGGAGCTCCAACGGTTTAGCCGCAATGACGTATCTTGAACTGCCGAATAACATTGCCTTGGTCTTACCTGCGTTGAGTTGCAGTTTATTAGCTAGACACCAGCCCGCAATCCCATCGATATCCTCATTTAGCAACCGCATCGACTCAGCGAGAGTTTCGAAAGAGCACTTAAGATAGATAACTAGGTCATCGGCATATAGCAAGTGTATCGTGTGACGCAAGATCCGCGGCAGATCATTGATGAAGAGCGAGAAGAGGAGCGGGCCGAGCACACTACCCTGCGGAACACCCGAACAGAGTGGGAGCCACTCAGATAAACTATCCCCAGACCCGCGAACAGCCTGCATACGGCCACGAAGATAGGAGCGGAACCACCCGAGAACGACCCTCGAGAAGCCAAGGGCCTGCAATTTGGGCAGCAGCAGGCTGTGCTCAACCGTATCAAACGCCTCAGAAAAGTCGAGAAATACAGCCACAGTAACCATGCGATCATCAATACCAAGCCGAATGTCATCTATGAGCCGCAGTACAGCCGTCTGAGTCCCGGAACCTTCCTTGAAACCTGTCTGCCGCGGGTCAAGAAAGTCGTTTTCTGCCAGAAATTGCGTGACTTGGTTAGATACAATACGCTCCAAGGCTTTAGATAGCGCACAGAGCAGTGAGATGGGGCGGAAATCTGAGCAGACTGTCGGATGGCGCGTCTTAGGCAACGGAGTAACAATAGAGAACCTCCACAGTGCCGGAAACACCCCTTCTCTTAGAGACAAGTTGAAGAGCGTCACAATAAGCGGCGCAAGTAAGGACTGGAATGCCTTGTAGGCCTGAACTGGTGTCCCATCTGGGCCGCATGCACGCGTGGTAATTCTCGCCATTACCTCTTCCACACATTTCGCGTTGGTTTCCGTGAAGTGGAAACGCTCTGCGCCACGAGGAGTAGACAGATCAGCGGTAGCAGCACCGGATGTTACTGGCGTTTGTCTCGACGAGACCGAAACAAAGTAGCGATTAAGTGAGCTGCAAGATAAATCTGCGGGAAGCGCATGACTTGCGGACTTTGTAAGCCCCAATTTATCTATTTCCCTCGAAAAGTGTCGCGAATTACCCGCCGCATCAAACCTGGATTGAAGATGCGCAGACTTAGCGGCAGCCATCCTAGCCTTGAGCTCCTTTCGGAGCAAAACATATCTCGCCTTCACTAGCGGTGAGCGCGAGCGTTTAGACGCTCTGAAACATGCGTCCCTTTGGCGCATAAGATATCGAAGCTCTGAACTAAGCCAGGGAGCCGGCAATCGCTTCACTGTCACCTCACGTATCGGCACCGCGCGTTCTAGTAGGTCTTCCACGAGGCAGTTGAAAACTGTAAGCTTATGGTCAATGGTAGGCTGGCTGTCCAACAAGGACACGTCAAAGGCCGACACGACCTCAAGAGCAGCACCCAGAACCGCCTCACCCCACGGACGATAGCGGAAGATCCTCGGTGGACAACGTGGGACAAAATACTTTAAAGACACGTATATAAGATCGTGGCCCGAGAGGAACGGCTGAGCAGACTGGCCCCAAGCAGCTAACGACGTCAGGTCACTAACGGCGCAGATATCTAGCCACGTATGGGATGTTGCAGTATGGTGGGTAGGCTGAAGTGGCACAATAGCCAGACTTTGCGTTGAGAAGAAATCTTTCAGATGTACAGCATCATGTTTAGCAGACAGCAAATCCGCGTTGAAGTCCCCAAGCACGCAGACAAACTTGTACCGTGGCCTGAGAGCTACCAACTCATCTTCGAATAGGCTTAAGAAGCCAACCTTTGGTGGCCTATAGACCACCGCCACCAGGATTTTTGGACGAGAGATAGTCCACACTTCAGCCATGAGGTATTCAGGAACCTCATCACGCTGCAGCGAGGAAGACGAGGCTACAATCCGAGCACACAGCCCCTCCCTTAGGTAGAGCGCAACCCCCCCGGCGTGTCGACCCCTACGGTCCACTCGGAGCAAGGTGTAAGATGGAAGTGAAACTTGCTGGTCCACAATGCAGTCGTTAAGCCAAGTTTCAGTGACAGCTATAAGGTGGTAGGCGTTGAGTCTGAAGAATTCCCGGAACTCATCAAGATGTGCTGTAAGAGACTGCGCATTCAGACAGCAGATATTAAGGACAGGGTCGACAATAGTACCAGGTGACGCTGGGATGGTAGCCGGTGTAGTTGAACCAAACAGTCAGAGAGATAGAGCCGACAGGTCGGTGGAAGGCAGTACCCTCACCGGTCTTGCAACAGCACTACCCCGTATGTAGACGGCCGCGTCGGCAATCCAAACAGATTTGGGTTGGAGGGCCGGGAATTGCTTGAGGACCCGATCGCGAAGCTGGCGCAGCTGAACAGGCTGACGCCGATTGATGTAGATTTTGCTGTCCGGCAGACTCACATCGATGCTGGTAGCCGTAAGGTTCGGCTTCGCTTTCTTCGCCTCCAGCACACGATCACACTTTTCTTTTGTCGAAAGCGCCAATAGGATCGCCCGACCTCCAGCGCTAGGTTGAGAACCGCCCGGAAGAGACATTTTCTTCTTTCTGCTTCCTGAACTACCCATGCGCTCCATCCTGACCACATCAAATAAGGGCATGAGGGTATCGAGAGCTCGAGCCAATTTCGGCAAGAGAGCCTTCGTGTCGTCATCCCCATTCGAACTTTCGGGCATTCCAGTTATAATCAGCTGGTTCTCGGTATCTCGGCATGCCAAGCGGAGCAGTAGTGCTTCGTCAGCCGGAGCCAGGCTGCTAGACGGCTCAGCTGCAAGCTTCCCCTCGATCTTCTTCACCCGTTCCTCGTGCTCTGCGACCTCTCGAACAAGGCCGACCACGTCCTCTTTGACAGTCGAAATAGCACCCTTGACCTCAACAATCTCTTTCCTGAAGTGCGCGTTATCGGCAACCAACGAGTCGAATTCGGTGTGCAGTCCTAAAACATCTGCTGCAAGCGAGTCGACTTTCGCCACAGTAACATCCAACTTGCCGAGTCGCTCATCGATAGACTTGAGAACGGCTAGGTGTTCACCGCTAGGGCTAGGGTTCGGTTGGCACACAGGACATGTGCCACGCACTGCAGCAGCAGCGTCTTTCGATGGTGACAGCACCAGCCTTGTTCTCACACATACAGTGTGAAAACTGTGAGCACAGACAGTCCCAGCTGATATGCCTTCGTTCGACTTATCGATATCGGCGAAGCATAAGGCGCACACAGGCTTAGGCATATCCGTGATCAAAACAGTACCGTCGCGGAAGAATAACCTAAGCGAACACACAGAGACAGTCAAGATAAACACCACACACACACAAGTCAGGAGCCAGAGCCAGCGAAATGAAATAATATGGTCGAAATAATTAAAACCGACAGTCACGGCTCAGCGGTAAGCAAAAATCGCACTCACAACGTAGACCAGGATTCCTAGTCGATACTAAGTCTTTCACATGAACCGAATGCACCCCCGCAGCACTGCACGACTCACTTATTCGACCCTAAGCAGTCACTTCATACGCAAAAACAATAATTAAAGAGAGACTAGATGCGGCTGAAACTTTAAAGACCGGCAGACCAGCTGAGCTAGAAGGATAGAAGGAGAGAGAGAGGGAGAGAAGATGATGGCAAGGGCCACAGGGGAAAAAGGGCAGGGCTCATCCGACCATGGGAACCAGGGGAAATCCTCTGGGGCCCAGGGTAAGATGGACCCACCCAAAAGGGGGGGGGGGCGGCTCCGGCAGAGCAAGGGGCCGGCCCTAGAGGGCCTACGAGGTCAGTAAGGCCGTTGAGGCAGAGGTGCGGGCCGGGACCCAAAGGACCCTGGTCTGCACACCAGCCAAACCGGGGGCTAAAGAGAAGGAGCCCCCAGGGAAAGGGACCCTCTCCGAAGAGAACAAAGGGGAAGGGGAGGCCCGGTAACCGGGACTCCCTTCAACCTTCGGGACAATTGTGAGGCGTGAACAGGGCCCAAGACGAGGGACGGGATCGCGCTATCACAAATCAATCTACGCCACTGCAAGGCGGCCTCGGCGGTACACAGCCGAGACCTTGCGGTGGAAAACACTGATATATCACTAATTCAAGAACCCTGGGTAGTAGGGGGTCTTGTAAAGAGTATAGACACTAGCAATGGGGCTCTGATAAGCGCAGAGGGGGGCGCCGGCCCAAGAGCCTGCGTCTTCATTAATAAGAGACACTGCGCTCTAAGGCTGAGCCAATTCTGCTGCAGGGACCTAGTTGCAACTACTATCAAGGTGAAGCTGGCCAGGGGTGGTACGATCGACGTGGTCATCTGCTCAGCCTACCTCCCATATGACTCAGTGGATCCGCCACCCACGGCGGAACTCAGAGCACTGGTAGAATATTGCGCAAACAAGCGACTCAACCTGCTGATTGGGTGCGACGCTAACGCACACCATGAGGTATGGGGTAGCTCGAACACGAATGAAAGGGGCTCAGCACTGCTGGAATACCTCTCATCCACGGGGCTGGAGATCCTCAATAAAGGGTCACAACCGACGTTCGTCATCCCTACCAGGCAAGAGGTGATAGACATCACACTCGGTACACCTGGACTCACCAACATCGTTAGACACTGGCGGGTGCGAAGGGAAGATACCCTCTCTGACCACAGAAGAATCTCCTTTGACCTGATCGCGAGCGCGACCTGGGAACAGACAGAGACATACAGGAACCCCAGGGCCACTGACTGGACCTGCTACAAGGAGGAGCTGGAAAAGAGGCTCGGGGGGACCTGCCATCGGCTCAAAACGACAGGGCTAGTGAAAAAAGAGGTTAACAAACGGCAGACAGCCATCAAACAAGCGTATGAGAAGGCACGTCCTGCCAAACAAAGAAAAACAAGCAAGAAGGTGCCTTGGTGGAACAAAGAGCTGGGCGAACACAGGACCAGCTCTCGCAAGCTACTCAACAGGGCTCTCAAGACGCGGATGGAAGCTGACTGGGCTGCCTACAGAACAGCCCAGAAGGAATACAAGAATCTCATTAAGAGATCAAAAAACGAGGCCTGGAGAGGATTCTGCGAGGAGACTGAGGCCCTCACTGTAGTGGCTAAGCTCCGCAAAGTCTTCACCTCAGGCCCTCCGATAAAGCTCGACAGCCTCATACTCCCTGATGGTAGTATGGCGGAGAGTCAGTCAGACATACTGTCGCACATGCTAAGCACCCACTTCCCGGGCTCCACGCCGGCGACAAGGGGGCCTCTCTCAGAAGTGGCTCCCAGTGGGACGGGCCCTGGGGACTGGGGGATTGCGGCAGAGATCATCAGGCCACCCAGAATAAAATGGGCAATTAACACCTTCGACGGATACAAGAGCCCAGGCACAGACGGGATATTCCCAGCTCTTCTACAGAAGGGTGGTGACACCCTCATCAGCCAACTGAACACAATCTTCAGGGCCTGCATAGCATTATGCTATATTCCGAGGAACTGGAGAGAGGTCAGGGTAGTCTTTATACCGAAACCGGGCAAAGGCTGCTATGACCAAGCGAAATCGTGGAGACCCATCAGTCTCATGTCCTTCATGCTGAAAACCATGGAGAGACTGGTCGACAGATACATCAGGGACCGGGTACTGGCCATAAGGCCAGTCTCACGGGCCCAGCACGCATACCAAGCCGGCAAATCTACGGAAACGGCACTTCATCACCTCGTCCGCGAAATAGACGGGCCAATACTCTGGCAGAGAGCAGCGCTGTGCGTGTTCATGGACGTGGAAGGAGCGTTCGACAACCCATCCTTCAACGCGATATGTGATGCCGCGACAAGCTTCGGCACCAACAGAACGGTGGTAGACTGGATCAGGCAAATGCTTCAATCCAGGACTGTCACAGCAAGTATCGGAGAGACAGTGACCAGGGCTCAAGTAGACAGGGGCTGCCCGCAGGGAGGAGTTCTCTCCCCCCTGTTGTGGACTCTCGTCATAGATGGGCTCCTCGTCAGGCTCGAGGAATTGGGGGTGACGACCGTGGGCTACGCAGACGACGTGGCACTGGTCGTCGCGGGGGACCACCCCCGAGCCATGTCGAGCAGGATGCAGAAGGCCCTGAATATCGTACAAGAACGGTGCACATCTCAGGCACTGAGGATGAATCCCAGTAAGACTGAGATGGTTGTATTCACGAAAAAACGACGCTTCGAAGTGGGACCCATAGAGGTCTTCGGCTCGAAGCTGAGTCTCTCACACACGGTGCGCTACCTAGGCATCCACCTGGACAGCAAGCTATCGTGGAAAGAACACGTGACCAAGCAGGCTCGCAAGGCCACAGCCACATCCTGGGCATGCAGGAGGGTGGTAGGTCAAACCTGGGGACTCAAACCAAGGGTGGTCAAGTGGATCTACACAGCTATCCTCCTGCCCCAGATAACGTACGCATCCGCTGTGTGGTGGCCCGCAATGGGCAAATCCACACTGCAGAAAACACTGGAATGACCATACAGGCTGGCGTGCCTGGGGATAACGGGGGCGCTCGGAACCTCGCCCACGCTCGCCCTGGGGGCTCTCCTGAACCTCCCGCCCCCGCACCTTGTGGTGGAGGCGGAGGCCTGGAAGACAGCCCTGCGCCTGATGCTCCAAGGACACTGGAAGAGAACTGGTGTGGGGCACACGGTGGTACTACAAAAGGCAGGGGCACTGCAGGTGAACCTAACTCAAGGCGGGGACCGCTGCTCCAACCACTACCAGTCCGAGCCAAATTACAAGGTAGAAGTTCCGAACAAACAGACCTGGTCTGACGACCGGGACAATCTACTCTCACCACGGGGACTCGTTTGGTACACGGACGGGTCCAAGACCGCCACAGGGGCTGGGGCCGGTATCTGGAGCGAGGGACCGAAAACAAGCGTATCGCTTGCGCTCGGGCCCACGGCGACAGTTCTCCAGGCCGAAATGTTTGCCATACTGACCTGCGCCAAGAAGATCCAGGCGAAGGTATTCAGTGGCAAACACATCTACATTTGTAGTGACAGCCTGACGGCGCTCCGATCTCTCAGCGCTTGCGTAGTCAGATCAGGGCTCGTCAAAGAATGTGCGGAGATACTATCAAAAATCTCCCGCGATAACCGCGTGAAACTACTATGAGTGCCGGGTCACAGCGGCATACAGGGTAACGAGGCGGCGCACTGCTTGGCAAAGGCAGGGGTCCTACGCAATAAGGTCGACGACAGGTGCCTTATAGGCCTACCCCCGACACACGCCAAAGGCCTAGCAAAGGAATGGACGGAGCAACGCTTCGCGGACCTATGGTCAAGGGTACCAGGTATGGCTCACACGAGGGCCCTCTTTCAAGGGCCCTCCCGTGAACTAGGTGTCTCACTCAACAAGCTGGAAAGAACCAGGCTCAGGCTGCTGGTGGGGCGCGGAGATGAGAGAGGCTGAGCTTGAAGACTTCACATTGAAGAGGACGCCGACCGTCACGCCACCAAACATTCTATGCATTCCTCGTTATCTTTACACCTTCTATACTTGACGACTATCTGTCACTAACTATTTGCAACTTATAAATATCTAGCCAATTTCTATCAAATACCAAAAAGCAGATAGCGTCAAGTCTCCCTTTCCTTGCATGCCTTTCTTCTTACATACGTTCAATGCAATGCTATGAAGCATTTTATATCTTAACTGATCTTGTACATTTCAATTTTTTCAGACTTTCACAGGTTCGCTATTGCATTTATTTCTTTCAGGATATTCTGTTCTTTCAGGGTATTTTAAGATTGATCAATCAGTTTCTTTCAGGGTATTTGAAGATTAATCAATCATTTTCTTTCAGGGTATTTTAAGAGCTTAATACTGATCTATGATCAGTATTAATAACTAGGGACGAATTAATCACCTTTCTGTTACAGTTCCGCCATATGACTAGAAGTGTTGTTAATTAATGATGTGAACTGAAGTGTATGACGTATTTCATTAAAAGAAATAAGGCTTATTAATAATATAATAATATATTATAATACAGTAATTTGAGGAGAGGAACAGGGCCCATATCTCGTTGGCGTCTAGATTCATCTTATTGTGAGTAGCCGAAAATTGTAGTACAATTTGAAGAAAGATTTAGAATTCGAAGAGTGAGAAGTTTTCTGTTACCCAAAGTATGGCAACATTATTTTTCCATATTGCTCAATCTAGTGTTTCTCTATGTTTCGGTTACGGTTCAGATTTTAGAAGAATCGTATAAATGAAGCTTGCAAGAACCGCATTATAGACCATGGGACCCGTACATGACCAGCAGGGATACATCATTTCTGTTCAAGAATTAATGGTGAGCGCGCAGAAGCTTTCCTTGTACTCGCAATCTTATCGCTTGTAATCAAACTTCAATTTGTCATGTGATCGTTAAATTTCTTTGATCTTCAGGCGGTGCGTCCCGGTACCTTTACCCCCGCAGAAGTGCAGTCGGACGAAGCATTCAAGGAATGGGATTGAAAGCAATGTGAAAGTGGTAGGCATGAGATATATATTCGTTTAATAATCATTCCTTTGTAATTTATAATAATCACGGAAGCTTTTGACAAGTTACCGTTTCGAGTTGTTATTTCAAACTGCACGTTATAGTCTACGATCACTGAAGTTAACCGAAATTTTGAACTGTTGCAGAGGCAAACTTGAAAGCTGATTATCGATCGTCTGAGAAATGCAAAACGTTCTATTGGTCAGTCTACTGGAGTTGCAGAGTTTCACTACATGTGCCAAATCACTCGAACGACCATTTTTTTTCTGTATTATTCATTTCTTTATCAAGGAGGAGACGGAAGAATAAATGAGAAGAAACACAAAATTGAGAATTTAAACTAGGATCCAAGGGTGAAAAATTATAGTCCGTCCCCGAAGTGCAAGCGGAGGCTCTGGAGGCCGTTTATACGAATCCAATCTCGACGATGATTCATATGGAAGGTAAATGATGATTTCAATAGCATTTTGTCTTGCTGTTAAAGTTCATTCACTGTCTCACATTCGTTATCTCCAATGGTTCTTCCTGGAACGAAAGTATCGCTATGAAAATTATATGAATGCGTTCAAATATTAAATCCTCTGCTTCGCGTTCATGTTTTTATCAGATTGCAATGAACGGGATGTGGTCAGGACCGATTATGGAAGAATTATACCTGCAGAGAGTTAGAGATAGAAAGCCTACCCAAAGCTGATCCCGAGTCGATGGAAACTGATTGGAGCGATAGTATGAGGCTGGATATGACAGCAAGAGAGCGATTGTAAAAGAGGTGAGAACAAGATACCTCCTTGTCAATCTCTATTCTACCAAAAATACCTATTAGCTTTCATTTTCGTCCAACATATCGTGACAAACAATTTTCTAACTCTTTTCTTTCTTCTTTCTATTCTCTGCTATGCCACAGTCGAGCAGACACATCCAAGTGCAAGTGCATGTGCATGTGCAAGTGCAAGTGCAATTGCTTTGCCCCTACTAGCGGTATCCGTGAGTTGCGAGATGCTTCCTGACGGGTTTCCGTGAGCTGCATGATGCTTGGTGACGGGTTTCCTTTCCTTCTTACTCCCTTTCCTCTATTGCGTGGCGTGGCGGTAACATTGTACAGTCTCAGATTTTTTTAGTTCAATTCAGATAGGCTTACTTGCGATCGCAACGAAACTTGCTTCCATAATCATAGATTCCTATACAGACGGCATGTAACATTATACTTGTTACCGCGCGGTGATATTACAGATACGAATAGATAAATGCTTGAATTCGCTTTCACGGCCCTTATAGCCGCCCTCATCCGTTGCGAATCGCGGTGAGCATCGCGACAGGAGGATATCCATCGCTCAATCGGTTTCCGCGATTATCATTTCCCTTGCTCGATTTGCTTGAACTTTTTCCGATTGAGTTGTGGATCCTCCTTAGGTTCAATTCATGCTTTACAAAGTCTAGGAGCGGGTCCGACATAAAAATGAACGATCCCCTAGCAAGATGTTCAAGTAGTCAATCCAAATATCAAAAGATCTAAAGATCAAACGACCAAAAATTGAGCTGAGATATTGGAATATACAGAATATCAGGGTTCGAGTAATATCACTATAGTAGTATATCTGAGTATCCGATCATCAGGGTATATGAATATCAGAATATGACACATATCAGAGTATCAGAATACTAGATTTCAGATATCAACAAATCAATGGTCACTTGGAATTAGTCCGCTTAGAAAAAAGTTTGACAATTTTGTCCAAGATGTATTTAACGCGTTTTTTCCCTACAGCAAATGACTGCCACGCCACCAAATATTCTATGCATGCCTCGTTACCTTTACACCTTCTATACTTGACGACTGTCTGCCACTAACTATTTGCGACTTATGAATATCCAGCCAATTTTTATCCAAAACTGAACAGCAGATAGCGTCAAGTCTCCCTTTTCTTGCATGTCTCTCTTTTCTCGCATGGCTCTCTTCATAGGAGCTGAATGCGATTCGATAAAGCACCATTCAGTATCACAACTAACATTGCACATTTTATTTGTTGCAGCCTTCCGCAGGATCGATTTTCTTCTTTCGGGGTTGTTGGGCATGCGTGATATTTATTATATACAATGTACAAAATTGGCTCTTGCCCCAGCCTTTGCTACAAGGGGATATAGCCAGGAAGGAGTTAAAAAAAAAAAAAACAATGTACAAACACATTCAATGGAGACAATCCTTAAGCCGATACGGGATTATCCCCGTGTAGCTATCGGCGCGAGGATAGAGACTTGGAGGTTCAGTTGTATTTCGATTGCCTAAGAATATACTCGATACGTTACCCCTATTTTCTAAAGGCGTCTATTTCTTTACACCTTCATTAATTCCTTCACCCTACGGATCCAACAGATTGGCGACCAGGACGGAAATAAAAGAAGTGAACATTACGTGTTTTTTTGTGCAAGTTACGTTGAGGCTGTTCTCTCGCAGAGCGGCATTACAGACTCCAAATGAAATTCAAAATTTACAGTTACAAGTGAGAAGTACAATCCTTTTACAAACCACTAGTATAAGTGAAAGTGCATTACAATGACGGAAACAACGCCTGGAATCATAGGACATCTACAAATCGAACCGTTCTCACCAGGAACCGGTAGGTGGGAACGATGGTTACAACGTTTAGAAAATTCATTTACAATAATGAATGTTCAGGAGGAAGCAAAAACTCCATACTTACTACACTACATCGGTGCGAAAGCATATGATCATTTGTGTGATTCATTAGGGTCTACAGACATTGACACACAAACATGCGTACAAATTAAAAACAAACTGAAGGAACTGTTTGCGCCGGCAGCTCTCGAAATCGCCGAAAATTTTAAATTTAACTGCCGCAGGCAGAAGGCGGGGGAGAGTATACAAGAGTTCGTTAATTCGCTAAATTTGCTGAGTCAGACTTGTAATTTCGGAACGTTTCTGAAGACAGCGTTACGCAACCAGTTTGTGTTTGGACTGGTAAACAGAAAAATACAAGCAAGACTTTTGGAAACAAAGGATCTCACATACGAGGCGGCAGTACAAACAGCGCTGGCCATGGAATTGACAGCAAAGAAAACGAACGATATGAATTTTCAAAAACAATCGGATACGGTGGATTACGTCGAAGCTTACAAAAAAACGGCTGCAACAAAGAAATCCCACAGAAACAATCACGCAAGTAGTGCAAGTTCACGACAAAGGCCAACTAGCGCATCGAGAAGCAGAAACAATGAAAACAAACATTACTGTTACAGATGTGGTTCAAAGCAACACATCGCGAACAAGTGCAAATTAAGTAAAGATGTTCAGTGTAGAAATTGCAATAAATCTAGACATTTAGGAAAAGTATGTTTCAAGAAAATCAACACAACAAATCAAATTGAGGAGTTCGATAGTGATTCCGATGAAATTGCCGAAATCTTCATGCTGGAACATCGGGAATATCGAGAGAAGTTCTACGTGAATTTATTGGTAAATAACAAGGATTTAAAAATTGAAGTCAACTCCGGAGCTGCGGTGACGTTGATGAGTAAGAACCTGTGGGAAAAACTACTTCCAGGGACGAAACTACAACCGTCAGGTCTTAAACTGACTACATACTGCGAAAATACAATCCAGGTATTAGGGTTCGTGGAGGTGGATGTAAGTTTCAAAAATATGTCGCATAAATTAAATTTATACATTACACCCGTGGAGCGTGAACCGCTACTCGGACGTGAATGGATTAGGCATTTTATTGATAACAAGGGCGAAAGTGCTTTATTCGGGTTGTTGCCATCAGTCGATAGGATAAACGTAGATAAAATCGATGACTGTATGAATAGACTATTTTCAAAGTACAAGAATGTGATGAGTTCAAATCTACAAAAGATTAAGGGTTTACAGGGGAGTATTACCCTAAAAGAGAATGCGAGACCAATATTTTTGAAACCGCGATCAGTCCCTTTCAAACTTCTTCCATTAATAGAAAAAGAATTGAATTCCCTCGTTGAACAGGGAGTGCTAGAAAAAACTAATTCGTCAAAATTTGCAACACCTATCGTTCCAGTACTTAAAAAGAATAATAGTGTACGTATTTGTGGTGACTACAGCGTCACGGTAAACCCAAATTTGATTGTAGATGAACACCCGTTACCAAACGTCGACGAATTACTTGCAAAAATGTCGGGGGGCGTTATTTTTTCAAAGATTGATGTTAAACAAGCGTACTTGCAGTTAGAAGTAGACGAAGTAAGCGCTGAAATATTAACAATAAATACGCACAAAGGTTTATTCAAATGTAAAAGACTCATGTACGGAGTTGCTTCGGCACCCGCCATTTGGCAAAGGAATATGGAAAAAGTATTAGGTGATATCGAAGGAATAGCGATTTTCATGGATGATATTGGCATTACGGGAGCCACTGAAGCAGAACATTTACAAAGATTAGAAGAGGTTCTAAAAAGGTTGGACGAACATAATATTATGATAAATAAAGAAAAGAGCACCTTCTTTTGCAACCAAATAAATTATTGCGGTGACGAAATTGATAAATACGGGATACACAAAGAAAAAAAAAAGATGGAGGCGATAGAAAGTATGCCCCGACCTACAAATATCACGGAAGTACGAGCTTTCATTGGAATGATTAATTACTATCATAGATTCATAGAAAATGCTAGTTTGATTTTAAAACCGTTACATGCTTTGCTAGAGAAAGAAGAAAAATTTATTTGGTCGCAAGAATGTGAAAAGGCATTCTCAAAGGCTAAGTTAGCGTTTAAAAGCGAAAAATGTTTAGTTTTCTATAATTCAGAATTGCCACTAGTTTTAGCGACAGACGCCAGCCCTTACGGCGTGGGGGCGGTACTGTCACACAAAATTGACGGTACTGAAAAACCTATACAATTCACCTCGCATACTTTTAATAAGACGCAAGTGAAATACAGCCAAATAGACAAGGAAGCATACGCTATTGTGTTTGGAGTAAAAAAATTTCACCAGTATCTTTTTGGAAATAAGTTCACCTTAGTGACGGACCACCCTCCACTGGTGCAAATTTTTTCACCCGCAAAAAGCCTACCTATTTACAGTGCATTGAGAATGCAACATTATGCAATTTTTTTAAGAGGATTTAATTACGAGATTGTTTATCGTAGATCAGAACACAATAGCAACGCGGACTGTTTATCAAGACTACCGTTACCAAATTCAAATGAAACTACAGATGTAATCGATGTGTTTTACACGGATACCATTGATGCCTTGCCCGTTACAGCCGAGGGGCATCTCACTCTGTAGTCAAATGTAATCGCGTCAGCAATGTTATACGATTTCAAACAATTTCATACGATTTCAACGTTAATGAACTTTATTTATTTTGAAATCGTATCGACATTGTCAGTGCGTTCAATATGCGAATACACGGACTACAAGGACTACACGCGGAATACAACGATTTTGAAGTCTTGTGTAGTCGAACCTTCTTTCAAGAAATAAATTGATTTCCCCAGAAATAAACAAAGTAAGCCCGAAAAAAACAACAGACGACCGAGCAACAGCTGTTGCTTGATTCATAGCAGATCATTCGGCTGCGCGTTGCAGAACCGTTGAGCATGCGACTTCAGAGGAATACAGAGAAATACAGAAGAATACACACGTTAAATTGCGTTAAGTTCCGTGACTACAGCCGTAACTCGACGATATCTTCGAATAAATGCAGGATACGAAAGATTTCTTCGTATTTCACATTGCTTTTCGGACTTCACGCATCATCTAACGACTACATTCGTTAGAATTCACCATTTTCTTTTCGTATTGAGAATGCATTTGACTTCAAACGTTAAAAAGCGTTGGAATACAGAGTGATATGCCCCTCGGTTATTACAAACATCATTTATCCGTCAATCGTGTCCAATAGCACTTTTTGTTTTTATGAATCACTGATTATATTTAACTGGATACGAGTTCACATAGAAGGCAGGGGCCAATGCTTGCACCTGAGTGTACAGTAATGTTCATTAATGGGTTTGCGGTGGCTAACTATTTTTTTCATACTTTTTCGGATACCATCAATAAAATAATATTATATTATTTTTACAAGGGGTCACAATTATTATTATTACAATTTCGGCTATCAGCACATTAAATACGACTAGGATGGAGCCTCGTTTCTGAAAAAGTCCGAAAAAACAGTTAGCCACCGCCAACCCATGAACGAACATTACTGTACACTCGGGTGCAAGCATTGGCCCCTGCCTTCCATATGAACTCGTATCCAGTTGAATATAATCAGTGATTCATAAAAACAGAAAGTGCTATTCGACACGATCGCCGGATAAATGATGTTTGTAATAACTGAAAAGATTATCAATTACTAAATTGATTTATTGATGTCTAATAGCAACTTCCCAAATATTTGTATCCAAGCTTTCTATGCTTTGCATCATACCCAATGTTATTTATTCGTGCGAACCAAAGTTTCCTCGGAAATGGTAATTATATAATTATTTAAAGTTTGCACAACTCCGGAAGTTGACGTCCGGGCATATTGTTTCGGGTACCAAAATTTGTAGTTTTTCACCGAAAATTTTGTGTGCAAAATTCATCCCAATCGATTAGGGCACTTCCGAGAAAATTGAGATTTACGAGAAATTCTAGAGAAAAAGAGTGCTTGAAATTTTTCATTGAATTTCCATCCAAACTACACTTTGTACCGGACATAATCCATTAGACACCTTTTTAAGTTGACTCATCGTTTAGTGGCACTGAATATTTGAATGTGAGGCGACTCAAATCTTCATAAAATCATAACTTGGGCAGATTTTTGATTTAAGGCTTGATCTTGACAGACATGTTATGTTTAATATAGAACTACCATATATTATTTCGAGAACAAAATCGAAGAGGTCACTTCCGTTGGCCGGTTGAGTTGAGCTGGAATGCCCCATATACGATATACGTTCGTGAAGTATACCTCACTCTTATGTAAAATTGTCCTTTATGAATAGAAAGGAGATAATCTAGAGATCCGTGAATTGAAGAGTCTCATTCATTAGTATCTTTTGAGAACAACTATATTTATAAAGTGATGAATTATTTTACTTTTCACTTGGCGAAATTACGCCGTCGAAGTATTATTGTTAACGAAAACCATGATAAAAATAATGACTCTGTTCTCTATTCGTAAGACGGTGTGGAAAATAAAAATAAACAGCTCGCTGTTCTTGACTACATCAATATAGAAATTTCATGCTTCAAACATTGCACTTGACATCCTGTAAAATATACCCTCGTATGTATATAACGATTAGTTTGAAGTATAATAATAGTTTTACTAAAGCCTAATTATAGTTTTAACTAATCTCCGAACTTGAAAAGTGTCAAATATGTAGTTTTCAGTGATATATGTAATATATTATACGTATTCACGATCACATCTACAATTTTCCAATCAAATATTCAGTGTTGTAAAAATTGTAAGTCAATTTTTTTTCAAGTGGAGTTTATTACTTTTAAATAACTATTTTATGATTAGTTGAAATAGCTTTACTCTATAATTAGTTGAAATAACTTTACTTTAGACCGTATTGTTTTGAGTATAGGTCGGGGTTTTTAGTAACAAAAATCGCGTGGAACGGAAAATTCGGAACACTTACGACGATTAAATATAAATCAAAATATGAATGACAATTTCTTTGTAGAAGTCGACTAGTTATATTCAGTCTCTAAACAAAATTTCTGCCATCGAAGCTTAGAATTAGATGTCGACTTATACTCGGAACAATACGGTAATTCGTTTTAATAGCTTTACTTTATAATTCGTTTTAATAGCTTCACTTTATAATTCGTTTTAATAGCTTTACTTTATAATTCGTTTTAATAGCTTTACTTTATAATTCGTTTTAATAGCTTCACTTTATAATTCGTTTTAATAGCTTCACTTTATAATTCGTTTCAATAGCTTCACTTTATAATTCGTTTTAATAGCTTTACTTTATAATTCGTTTTAATAGCTTTACTTTATAATTCGTTTTAATAGCTTCACTTTATAATTCGTTTCAATAGCTTCACTTTATAATTCGTTTCAATAGCTTCACTTTATAATTCGTTCTGATAGCTTCACTTTATAATTCGTTTTAATAGCTTCACTTTATAATTCGTTCTAATAGCTTCACTTTATAATTCGTTTTAATAGCTTCACTTTATAATTCGTTTTAATAGCTTTACTTTATAATTAGTTTTAATAGCTTTACTTTATAATTCGTTTTAATAACTTTACTTCATAATTAGTTATAATAACTGCTTCATAATTACTTTCAATAACTTTACTTTATAATTACTTTTACTAATTGATTCGAATTTAATTACACATTACCAAAGTAATGGGTAATTGAATAAGTAATTTCATTACAAACAGACGTCGTAAATACAGGTCTTTAATCCCAGTCAAGCCATTTCTTTCCCTTTAGCAAATCATAACGACTCTAGGTATTATTGCATAATCAAGCTAACTTAATTAATTCTCTTAATTAATTGCTACAGACGTGTTTATGTTTCAGGACGAATTGAAAATTGTACATAACTGTCTGCGTAGGTATGTTAATATTGCTTGTATGGATGGCTTCAATCATAAATGTTGATAATAAACTTAATTCATGAATAATCATTTGCTGCATATTTTTTTTCTCCTATCCCCTATCCAACTCCTAATCCAGGCGCATCAATTTAGGAGCTAAATTGAATTCAAAATGAATTCAAATCGAATTCCAATCAAATCGAAAATATCACTCAAAAATGAGGTATCAGCTGCCAGATTTCACGGAGTTAATTTTCTGGCAGTTGATACCTAATTTTAGAAGTCGATTTTCTGGCAGTTGATACGTTTTTTAAGGAGTCGACATGGTGGCCACTAAAAAGAGTTGGAAAAATTCCCTGACTTTTCCCTGACTTTCCCTGACCAAATTATGATTTTTCCCTGACTAAAATTCGAACTAATAGTGCCAATTCAAGTATCTAATAAATAAGGATTCGAAACATTGGCAATAAAAAACACGTTCACGATTTGTGTCACGGTGATAGAAAATAATCTACATATGCCACAGAAACTAATAATAACGGGATTGCTCTTTTCCACGCATAATATTGTACATTTACCATATATATTTTCAACATTTTTTATTATGATTTTTGTTACATCAAAATTTATTCACGAACACACATAGATACTAACTACCTAGATAGAATATTTTATAGAGGAACTCAAACAGTTTAAAAAGGAACTTTGAAACTTTGGTATAAACATCTTACTAGACTAATATAGACTAGAGTATACTGTTCAAAACAGAATTATCACAGCTTTACACTGTTTTTTTGAGAGCTCTGATCTTCTCATCTAGTGCTGCTTCTTCTTCTTTTGCGCTCTCAACAAGAGCACGCTTTTTCTCCTCGAGTTCCTTCAGCTCAAGAGCCCGCGCCTTTTTTTCCACAAGTAAGGTCTCTTCCGAAGCATTCTGCTCTTTTTTTTTCCTCCATACATTCAATGTACCGGGAATGCGCATTTCGAGCTGCGTGAATCATTCGCTTTGTGACGGTCAATTTTTCAACGCCGCCAGCAGCGTTGAGGGCATCATACACCTGTCTTTGGGCAATAAGTGATTCCTCCTGTTGGTTTTCTACAATGCATTCCCGATTCACGGAAAACCCCCTTTCAAGATCTGCGTTTCCGTGTGACAATATCAGAACTTTTTTGAGAAACGCAATAAGTTCCTGAAGCTCTTCATCAGCCTCCTTGACGACAGATATCCATAGATAGTCCAATCTGTCATCTGTTCTGGAAAATTTCTTCATCCTATCCAAAAAAAACGGTTGTTCGCATACCGCCTTGAATTGCCTCTCAACTTTGTCAGCAACAATGCCTGAAATCTGTCGACTCTTGAGCAAAGCGTTCAATGCAATGCGGAGACGAGTGTCGCGAGTACACTGAGAGACTCTTCGTATCAATAAATGGTAAAACTATATCAAAGTTTAGTATGGTAACGTTTCAAAGTAGGGAAGACAGTGGAAAACATGGTAGTTATTCGTAACGTTATACTGAAGTTTCATATTGCCATACCAGATTTTAACAAGAGAATACGTGATATTAGTATGGTCACTGTGAAATATTAGAACAGTGTATATGATAAATTCTCCACACGAAAAATCGATATTCTCCATACTAAAATTTCCTACAAAGTTGTCTCACTTATAAGCACAGTGACTGTCAGAATTCGAGAAGCACATGCCAGAAATTCATATGGTCAATATCAAGCAGCCGTGAAACTGCAAAGGATAGTAGAAATTGAAACGGAGAGTCTCAATTTTTCGTATGCTGCGTATGAAAATATTTCCTGAATCTCCCGAACGACTACGGTCTTCGCCGAGAACGCACGAAGCGCTCTGTTTCGGAAACAGCCGAAGGTAAAATCCCGCCAACTTGCTTGCCATGTGCCGAGCGAATAGTCAGATTTGTGTCTCTGTGCGTTGACATATTTGAATATTTCGCGTTGACATATTTCGCGTTGAATTAAATACAGTGCAATTTTTGAGGATCTCATTCACCTAAGACCATACGTAAGTATCAAAGACACTTGTAATTATTTTTGAAAGATTATAATAGTTGCATGTGGATATAGGAACGTGTTTTAGGTCCGTGTGACATCAACAAACTGTTCTATTGAGTTTTTTTTGTGTAGCAATACTTAGTCTTTAAAATGAATGTTTTGATTCGTATTTAGCAAATGTCTAACGAAGAAGACGCAATCTTAGAAGAGGGCGAGGTAAGCGTCATCCTAATGCCTGAAGGCAAACCAAAAAGATTAAATAAAAAGGAATGAAAATATTTAGAAGAGAAGTAATTTTACCAAAATAAATTCGACATAAAACGATAAGTTATGTAAAATTTTTGAGAATATACAGAAGAAATCATTGCCTGAAACATATGTTTATCTTTGGCAAAAAGAAAAATTGTATATTATGTATTATAGGTGCGAACTCTTCAAAACTTAGATTCTGGGGAAATTTTAACAATAGATCAGAAAATTTCTGACCATAACGTACCATTGCCTGAAGTAAGCGAAATGTTGATAATATTCATTATTTTTGTAAAATGGAAATCGTAAAATGTTCGGTAATTCTAAAAGTAGTGGGATGTTATTTTTTCTAAGTTCGGAATGTAGGTATTATCGTTTTATTCAGGAATCGCGACCGTTTGAAGCTGTTCAAGAAGAAGAAAAAGAGGCTTCAAATGAGATTGGCAAACGAAACGACGCAAGAAAAGAACAAAGAGACGCATTTAAATCGGTAAATTTAATTAGTTAACAAAAATAATACAACAATTCGATTCAATATATCGAATTAGTTTGTGGACTTAGAGTATGTTAGATTAATAATTACCTCGATAATCACTTTGCATTAACAAAATAAAATAAATTCTATTTGTTTTCATTTTCTGAAATGGATTTTATATCGGTTGTAGGATTTTCTTGAGTTCTTGAACAAGGATTCGGATGCTAAGCTTGTATTAGCACACTTTAGAGTTCAAAACTGCTTGAATAAAGAGACTCGAGGGATATTGACACGTACTATAATACGTAAATTTAGAAATGAGGCTTTAAAAGACCTGCCAGTTGGAGGACAGCTTGCTAATTTTTCGTAAACGAAATACTTCATTCTTAATTTAAAACAAATTTTTCATTCCCTTGATTTAAACTAGATTTGTCTTCCTTTATGTTTTAGTATTTCCAATAAGATACTAACTGGGATTTCAAGTGCAATAGCGGAAATATTTCCAGGGGAGAATCCGAGCATATATTTTTCTCCTTTCAAATCAGAAAATGGGATATCTCATCAAAAATGTGGAACACTTTGGGCACATTTATGTTACATAAAAGACCGCATGAGGGCAAAAGGGATTCTTGAAAAGCCCAAGCCTAGAAATCAAACTCAGAAGGATCCTGTCTCTATATGTGGGGGTGGGATTTTGAAGTTGAATAAAATTTTGAAAATAATTTCTTCAAATCAAAATATATTTTATGGAGATTTCACTTCTTTGTTTCGATGGTGTGAGCCTGGGTAACTTACAAAAAATCACCCTGTATGTTTTATAGATGAAAACGTAGTCAAGGCTCTTAACAACCTCGAAAATACACTCAACACCGATACTCTTCTCGAAGATTGGAGATTGACCTACAATCAAAGGAGGAGCTTACTTCGTGTAGACAAAATACCTGTGGATGATTACATTTCAAAATTTCCATGTTTACAAACGCAAGATGCAAGACTATTGGTATGATTCAACACGTTGTTTAGCTTAATCTGGGGAAACCGGTCATTTTCAACATAATGTAAAATTATTATTTCAATTACCTGATTCCTTTTTTAAATGTTTGTGTAATAGTTTGAACTGGACTTCGACATAGAAAATCCAAATAAAAGTACCCTGTTACATACCAGATGTCCATCATTAAACAGGTGATAATTCGAGAACTCGAGGCCGTTGCACTGAAGCTTACGAAAAGGAAAAAAAATTCACTGAGTATCGATGATCTGGTGTTAATTAGATTATTACCAGCATTGGAATCAGGTAAATGTCTGAAAATAAACTTCATCTAAAAATGTTTATATTCTGAATAATCATAATTACTATATATTCACTCTCAGATTCACAAGATGCTGTTGTTTTCTATCTGCTGCAATTATTGATTGGTAATAATGGATATAGTGGAAAGCGCAAAAAAGGCGAACCAGCTGAAGACAACCCAAAATACCAACCAACGGAAATACGGGATCAATTTATATGTCGAGTAGAAGTAAGTCAGTTTGTCTCGGAGATAGTTTTCATTGAACGAACATATTTTAATTTGTCTCTCAAATATTTTTTTAGAAAACTGAGGACATCGAAGCTAAAATTACAGCTTTAAGAGACAAACTCCATGCCAAAAAAGATACCTTCCAGCCTATGATTTTGGTGACTGGGCCTTTCACCAAAATTGAGGAGTCATTCGTAATAATTAATAACTGGAAGTACAAAGTCCCCTCGTGTGTGGATGCACTGAATTTGACGTTCAAAATTTTCTTCACCCTGGACTGCCAATATCCTAGAGCATCTCACAGATTGTGGCAGTTTATCCAGCACGCAGCATTTAACATCCAATTGCCGGGGGATTCATTAATTAAACCAATAAAAGAATTACTTGGCCTAACTAACCAGGCACTTCGCGAAGCTGGGTTGATACAACCTTTTGAACAACAAAGATGATTGTCTGCGAACAGTGCAAACTGAGTTTCAAAAATAATCACACTTTTATACGACATGTAAATCTAACTCATTCTTACCTAAAAATCTTCAAATGTGGTGAATTAAACTGTCAAAAATCTTTTGCATCATTGGATTCTTTCCTTAAACATAGGCGTGCCAAACATCGGGACGAAGACGAAATGTTCACATCGGTGCTTGATACACCGTCATCTTCATTTGTAACAAATTTCAATTATTCCTCCGAATATGATCAAGAAGTGCTCCCCTCTGCGCTTTTGCAAGAAGACTCTTCTGAATCAAGTGATTCGGATTCACTTTCAGAAGAGGATTTATTATGGGACCATGTAGATCCTCAATCTCTCCCAAATTTATCTGAATCACCTTCTAAAAATATTCTTGATCATCCGGCCGTAAAATTTGTTGGTAAA
Organism: Tenthredo livida; assembly: GCA_963992785.1. Classification (NCBI taxonomy): domain Eukaryota; kingdom Metazoa; phylum Arthropoda; class Insecta; order Hymenoptera; family Tenthredinidae; genus Tenthredo; species Tenthredo livida. Next base: position 8,772,573 of record OZ023067.1, on the reverse strand, counting down.
TTATATCAATACCCAGATTTACCGAGGGTAAGAGTTAACAGTATTATTAATGACGTTTCTGATTTATTCGAGTCGACCCTTAGTTCAGTGCAACACAATCTATGCAGCCGTTTGCAAGCTTTAGATGCTGGAGATGAATATTTATCCGAGATTAAAAAAGTTTTCAAAGAAGTAGGCGAACCATTTGAAAATATGAAAACGGAAAAACAAAGATTTTCGACTTTTAAGCATTTCGATACTTTCATTACTCCAATACATTATAAACTTGGAGAGAGGACTGAATTCAAATCGACCCCCACTGGAACTAGTCGTGAACAAGTTCCGGCAGTAGCTCAATATATACCTACGAGATGTGTTTTAAAAAAAATTTTCGAATTACCCGAAGTATTTGACAAAACAATTAAATACGTAAATGTTTTGAATTCTCATCATGAAATTATGTCAAACATAATTCAAGGTTCTTTTTGGAAAGAAAAATCTTGCAGACACGAAAATAAAATCGTACTCCCTCTTGTAATGTATTTCGACGATTACGAAAATAATAACCCACTAGGGAGTCACAAAGGTGTTTCGAAATGCGGAGCCGTTTATTTAAGTGTACCGTGCCTGCCACCCGAATTTCAATCGAAAATTGAAAATATTTTTTTGTTCGTTCTCTTCTACTCGTTAGATCGTAATACGTTCAAGAATTCGATAATTTTTGAAAAAGTCGTTCAAGAGTTTAAATTTCTCAAAGACGAAGGAATAACTATCAACCTCCCGACCGGTGAACAAAAAATATATTTCGAATTATCCTTGGTTATAGGCGACAATCTTGGGCTGCATTCGATTTTTGGACTTGTTGAAAGCTTTCGAGCAAATAAATTTTGCCGATTCTGTTTGACTGATTTCAAGGACATTAATAAAATTTACAGAGAAAGGGACTGCATTCTTCGTGATATTTCGAACTATAACGATCTATTATCATTAAATGATCCAGCATTATCAGGAATCAAAGATAGGTGCATATTTAACAAAATACCAGGTTTTCACGTCACAAACAATCCAGCAGTTGATGTTATGCACGACCTTTTAGAGGGAGTTTGTCGGTACGACCTTGCTCTTTTAATACACTACTTTATTTACGTTCGTAAATTTTTAACATTGGAACATCTCAATATGAAAATCCGTAGTTTTCACTATGGAGCAAAAAATAGCACTAACAAGCCACCCGAGATTATAGAATCACATCTAAAAAATAAATGCATCATGCTGTCATCCGCTGAAATGCTGAACTTGGTGCGAAATTTAAATTTGATCATTGGGCTCTCTATTGACGAAAAAGACGGTCACTGGAACTTATTATTAACTCTGCAAGAGATTATACAGATTGTATGTAGTACAAAAATTACGCTTGAAACTCCTAACATTCTTGAATTAACGATTGCAGAATATCTAACTATGCTGAATGAAAAGTTCCCAAATCGCATGAAACCAAAACACCATTTTTTAGTGCATTATCCATCTATTATGAGAAAAGTCGGACCTCTGTGGAATATTTGCTGCATGCGATTTGAAAGCAAGCACCGGGAAGGCAAGCAAATTTCTCGTTCTGCCATTAGTCGGGTTAATGTCTGCAGAACCATAGCCCTCAGGCATCAATTGATTTTCAATAATAGATTGATCCGCAGAGATTCCAAATACCCCTCGTTCGTCTGTGGTAGGGTTAAATCAGTTTTTGTGAAAAATTTGCCAGATGTCTCCTGCTTCATAGAATTATTGCCTCATCACTTGCTAGACAGTAATATTTTTTGGACAAATTCGATTGAATTATCAGGAAAAACAATAAAACAAGACAGTGTCGTGGTTATTATGTCAGAATTGGGACCAGAGTTTTATTTAGTAAAACTGATCATTTTGAACGGAGATGACGATTTCTTATTAGCAGCCAAACAGATGACCGACGTTCATTTAAATGAACACATCAGGGCATATAAAATGTATAGTACAGAGGACGACTTTCACTGGGAAATTCTAAAAAAAGTAGATGTGGAGAACGCTTTCGTGTCGTACACAAATAAGCTTAGTGATGGTTATTATTATATTGCCAAACATTGGATGTAAACGGCTATATTTTTGAGATTATATATTGAAAGACTTTTATTTTTTATTTTTTCAAATGACGAAAATTTTGAATTCTAAAAATGATGAAAATTCCAATTATATAATGTTTTATTTCTGACACTTTCGATTTTTTATGATTAATTTATTTGTAACATTTGAAATTATGTCATAAATACAAAAATTCAGAGATTTACAGAAAAAAAAATTGGATCATATTTTCAGATTCAAAGTTTTTATAGTATATCTAGACTCTAATAGTACTAAAATTTTATATACTGTCAAATTATCTGAATGTACTGGAAATTAGAAAATATTTCGTTCTGAACCCTTCTTAAATTGAAAGTATATTCATGTTTGAATGTTTCAGTTGAAAAAAAATACATCATTAAAAAAACAAAAGGATTTTTTTTTTAATCTTATAAAATTACCTTTCCAAAATAAAGTCCACTTTGCCAATGCAGTTTTTCAAAAGAATGATTTTTCAACGAGTTATTTAGAAAAGAACCCTTGAAGTCCTTTCTCACAAGCGGTGGATTATTACCAGCTTGGTATATATAGAGGTTTCTGAAATTTTCATGCATGTCATTGTAATATGTGTGTATATTGTAAATGTATTAGGTATAAGTCTCTCGGTCTAATTTATAAATGTGTTGCGCGATACAGCTATGTAATGTGTTTATATATTTGTGTACATGTATATACCCGATATGTGTGACTTTCAGTGCGTGTGACCTCTACTTCCTGATGTTTCTAGTGTTTGTGAGCGCCTCGGCTCACTCCCCTTTTTTTTTCAACGGCGAGTCGTGATTTTTCATATGGTCCGTACGAAAAACTGATATTCTTCGTGACGACTAGTAGAACGATTATATCAAACTTTCATATTCACTATACTAAACGTGTTTGTCAAGTCGGTATCTAACTTTGATATGGTGCGTTTCGAATATTACTATCTTGTATATTAAACATTGAAACACGTTTTTCACTTATTGAAAGGAAAATATCAGTTTTACCCATTAGTATGCACCATATGAATTTTTTCATAACGCATGCATGAAAAAGTCGCTTGTTTGGGGCTCTGTAGCGGTCATATTGTGGCACTTTTCTGACGTTTCCGTAGGCAATGCCAACATGAAACAATGTTGCATGCCGAACGTGCGCACAACGTTCTGCGCACATTCAGCGTGCTCAACAAGATTCTTGTCGCGCACGGCGTGCAAACAAGAGTCATTTATCCTTCATGACGCGCCACCTCCGTGCGTATTGCTTGGCATCCTGAATCAACTCGATGTTTTTGGTACGGGTCGTACACTTCGTTCTCGGCGCTCGCCGTTCCACGTGAATCAGCCATTTCAGTTGTTGACATTGTAACACCGATCCGTTCGCACGTGTTTTGATCGTTCTCAAATCAAATGTACTATTTTCACTATTTAATAATTATTATTTAGATTTTTATATAAGTACTCTACTATACCTGTAGAGAGGGATAATAGAGAAGTTTTGCGTCAATAAAATTGTAATCTTTTTTTTTGCAATAAGAATTTTGGTTATGTTTTATGTCGGAGGGGCTTCGCCCCCCTGAACCCCCCCACGGGGGCTTCGCCCCTCGACCCCACGAGGGGCTTCGCCCCTCGACCCCGCCGGGAAGCGCAGTGGTCTGTTAAAAGTCGGCTTTTCAGAGATCTTTGGTGGTTAGCTTTTGCGAAACTTTTTCATGCATTTGTTATAAAAAATAGTGTTCGATACTCGGGCGAAATGAGGCGTTTAGGTTCGTACGATGTTTTCAGCACTCACCTTCGTCTCGGCTACAGCTACGCCGCAGGCGCCGCGCCTAGCTTCCGCCTCGACTACGGTTCGTGCTGAAAACATCGTACTCCCCTATAAACGCCGCACATTTCGCCCTTGTATCGAAATGTACTATTGAAACATACGCCTGGTCTTCCCTACTATGAAACGTTACCATACTAAACTTTGATATAGTTTTACCATTTATTGATACGAAGAGTCTCTCAGTGTATTAGGCATAATTGCCACTACCGGGTCGAAGCAAGATATGCCTTTTGTAAGAGCGAACGACAGCGGAGATCGTGCCTGTAGTTTTTCACATACCTTTTGCAGGCCCGTACGACACTGGTGACGAAACTCAAGAATATCGCGATCATTGAGAAGATTCCGTACTTTCGAGATTGCTTCGCGAGTTGCATAGCCCAGATCTATGCGCTTCGAATCAAGAAGGTTTTGTTTTTCAGAAACGTCGATATCTTTTATCGACTTCGCAGCCGTAAGAATTTCTGGCTTCATAAACCTACTCATAATGTTTTTGATCATCTTAGACAATGACTCAAACAATAAAGGGGCTAAGGGCTTGTCGGTCTGAAATTCCGTCAGAAACGGTTCGACTTCAGCAGCCACAGCTTGGAAGAAAGTGAGCTTAGGAATTAGTAGCTTATCATTCAATGCTGACTGCACGGTTTTAAAACTTTTGCTCTGCGGAACCGTTTTTCGGTCTCGCGTGATACCCTCGATGTATTTTTTCACATTTGGAACTATAGCAATGGCTCTTTCCGCCCCTGTTGCATTTTCGAGCCAACGAACGGTGCAGAATTTCTTCGGAAATAATTTCGATCCTGAATAAAACGTATAATCTCCTCTACGGGCTGGTGAGTCCTTGAAGGTGTAGTACAAACCAGTAAGGAATTCTGAAACCTCCCATCCAGTAGCTCTCATGGCGGCCTTGAAGGTACCGTTGACATTGTGGAGGCCACAACTGCCGATTTCGACAAGCCGCCGATCCTCGGGGTCTGATGCCAAACTCTCGCTGAGATCTCGATGGAATTTGAAATTCACGTTCGGCCCATCCATAGAAATTTGAAGAAGCTGTTTTAGATCTATATCTGAAAGCGCCGATGTGAACGCCCGAAGCAAATCTGCAGCAGTTGCGTGGTTCAAGAACGCAGACGTGAAGTATCTGGTTGTGACTTGATCAGTGTGTTGTCTCCAAAATCGAACGAAAACATCCATTTGTCCGAGTTGAGATACTTTGTTGAGGGACTCATCAAATCCAACAACAACGTCGGTACAGTTTTTTAGTAACGCGATTAGCTCACTGTGGAAAAGAGGAGCCAGACCATGCACTAATGTGTATGCCAGTTTCGTGCGTTGCATTTTTATCTTACTAGCAATTTGAGAATCTGGGAACATCATTGGGAATAATGTAATGCCTTTAGCTGCACTACGCAAGGAATTATGCGTTTCGATGGTGTGCAGACACCGCAGAATTTCCGCACGGGTCACGCTTTCAGCTACAAGAAATGATGTTATTCCTCACGATGATGGTCCACTGACTTCCGGTGCATTTTGAAATAGTAATATGGCAGAATCTACATTCGTGTTTGACTGCGTGGACACTGGCTGAGATTCGGTCAAATTCTTGTTATTTACATCCAGTGTTTCAGATTTTGTGCCTCTGAGTGATAGAGCAATATCGTGGGTCTTATTCCTCGTCATCATCACGTGTTTATGTTTTTTCGATTGTGAATGGCTTATGACTGCACGTTTTCCCATGTTACTGAGCGAAAAGGAAGATGAGCACCAATGACATCGCGCACTATTAGGTTTACCCGGAACTTCCTTAAGCCAGACAGAGAACTTTTCATCCTGCAGCCACTCTTGATTAAACTTAGTCAATTTCATCGGTCCACCCATTTTTGTATATCATATAAGTATTATATTAGTAGAACTCTGAAATGATAAAATAAAAAAAACTCTTAGTAAACCGATGACACTATAATTCCATCCAATCGCCGGAGAGAAAAGTGAAATGAAAGAAAAACCATTTTATCTTACGATTTTCTAGGAATAACTGTCAAAGAGCAGGTATTATATTCTTTGAAGATCTCCTGTATATTAGTAAGGTATTCTTAAATAAATAATATGATTTTAGATACATACCTTTGTGACAAACGGTCATACAAACATTCATATAGACATCTACGTCGGTGAAAGACTCACACAACTCACTGTCTTCCATGCGCGCGCTTGCACAAACTTGCTCATGCCACTGCCAGTCGGCAGTCACTAGCACTCTCGCTCGCTCGCTCGCTCGCTCGCTCGCTCTCACTCATTCACTCATGCTCTATCTCTCTCTCTCTCTCTCTAGTCTCTCTTCGTGGCGCGGCGCAGCGCTGGTCCAATGCTTAAGGGGGGGGTATACCGGATGTGTTACCGACACCGCCTATATCTCCGAAACGGGGCTATCAATCGACTTGTCCTTTCGGCAGCCGATGTTTGACGAGTAATGAGTTCGAACTGGTACATTTGATCGAATGAAATCGGGATTTTTTTGTTTTTTTTTAATCGAAAAGGGTTGGCGTGCTATTTATGTCGACTTATATCAAAGCCTACGCATCAAAAATGCAAAATCGAACGAGAGAGCCCGATTCTGTGAGGAATGGCGAACACAACCATCCCAAAACATCTTTGTTTTCGACACCGATGAAGGGGCCAGTTGTATCCCACGTTTTTGTGGTAATTTTCGCGATTGTCAACGGCTGAGAGCAGCTGAGAGCGGCCATTGCCGCTAATGTGATTATATTAGTTCCCACACCGCCCGTGAGATGTCGCCACGCGGTTACGTTGATACACCTGTAACCACGTGACTCGACCTGCAGTCCAATCGCCTCTCACTAATAAGCTAAAAATTTGCGCGTGGCTACATCTCACGGGCGGTCTGGGAACTAATATATTAACATTAGCGGCAATGGCCGCTCTCAGCTGCTCTCAGCCGTTGACAATCGCGAAAATTACCACAAAAACGTGGAATACAACTGGCCCCTTCATCGTTGTCGAAAACAAAGATGTTTTGGGATGGTTGTGTTCGCCATTCCTCACAGAATCGGGCTCTCTCGTTCGATTTTGCATTTTTTATGCGTAGGCTTCGATATAAGTCGACATAAATAGCACGCCAACCCTTTTCGATTAAAAAAAAAAAAAAATCCCGATTTCATTCGATCAAATGTACCAGTTCGAACTCATTACTCGTCAAACATCGGCTGCCGAAAGGACAAGTCGATTGATAGCCCCGTTTCGGAGATATAGGCGGTGTCGGTAACACATCCGGTATACCCCCCCCCCCCCCCCCCTTAAGCATGTAGCGTTACAAATTTTCAATACTATTTCGATGTAAGATTTCGATTAAAAGTACCGAGCAGGTGGAAAAAAATAGTATATTGTGTAACAAGGGATGAAACAGTGTGAATGCAGGCCAGGGTGAAGTTGTCAGCCCGAAGCCGAAGGCGAGGGCTGACATCACCCGTGCCTGCATTCATGTTTCATCCCGTGTCACACACTATGTTTTTCTCACCTCCGGGCCGAAAACGACAACTTTCGTCCCGCTGCGCGGAACGAAGTTCCCGTTTTTCGGCTCCGTCGATGCGAAAAATCGTATACACTCCTCGGGCAGTAAATAAGAAAGCTCCAGATCACATGTGTGTCGACCTCGGCTTCGCCTCGGACGACAATTACATGTGATCTGGGTCCTTCCTTATTTTACTGCCCTAGGTATGTAATATACTATTTCATAACATCTGCAAAAAACTTCAGGTTTGAAATGAGGGACGAAAGCAGTTGCTTTCTGCCCACAGGGATGAAAGCAGTTGCTTTCTTCCCTGTGGGACGAAAGCAACGCAGCTTTCAGACCGCTAAAACATTGAAGTCGCGATTGCAGCGTACGTCACAGCTTTTCACCGCATTCGCATGAAATTAGCTTGTTTCGACTCGCTAAACAGGCACTGAAAGCTGACGTTTCAGAGCAGATGTTATGAAAAGTTGCTTTTCATAGTGGATCCTCTCTCGTTTCATATTGCCAAAAAAACTCCCTGACTCACTAAAAAATTCCCTGACTTTTCCCTGACTTCCCTGTTTTCCCTGACCAGTGGCCACCATGGTCGATTTTCTGGCAGTTGATACCTTTTATTTAAGGAGTCGATTTTCTGGCAGTTGATACCTTTTTTTTAAGGAGTCATTTTTCTGGCAGTTGATACCTTTTTCAAGGAGTCGTTTTTGACACCATGAGGTATCAACTGCCAGAAAATTGACTCCTTAAAAAAGGTATCAACTGCCAGAAAATTGACTCCTTAAAAAAAAGGTATCAACTGCCAGAAAATCGACTCCTTAAATAAGGTATCAACTGCCAGAAAATTCTCTCCTAAAATTCTGGCAGTGGATATCTAATTTTTAGTATAGGCAAGGAAAGGACAGGGGGAAATGATTCAACGATTGATCATTTACAATTTCAAGAGATATTTATTCAAGAATGTGGTAATTTACTATAATGATACATGTTTATTGCATAAACAATTTTATTATTACATGAATATTTGCAGTGTTGCGAGTCACCAATTACATTTTTGATGAAACTACTCATTTAATTACCCATTACTTTGGTAATGTGTAATTAAACTCGATTCAACTAGTAAAAGTAATTATAAAGTAAAGTTTTAATCATCATGAATGTATCACTCGAAGTAGAAGTAATTAGAGAAGGGCTCAATCAATCGAGTCGAGTCAGTTTATGAAATGATATTTTAACGTTTCCACTAGCACAGGATGACACAGCTCATCTTGTAGTGTGATAATGGTGATCATTGACACCAAATGTTTTCTCACGTATCGCCAACTAGAATAAGATATTAAGCCTCTGATGAGGGCAGCATAACACTGCCGAAACGTCAGGCCATCGCATTTCATAAACTGACTCGACTCGATTGATTGAGCCCTTCTCTAATAAAGTAAAGTTATTCAGCGTAATTATAAAGTAGAGTTATTTAAAGTAAGTATAAAGCAAAGTTATTTCAACTAATTATAAAGTAAAGCTATGAAAACTAATTATTCGCTGTGTGCCGCGCTCCTAGCGCCCCCATTCAGGCGTGCAGCCCATGTTAAATCTTATGGAGTAAAACGTAGTTAATGCGGCCGCCACCGATGATAGCGGGCGTGCGTCCATAAGAATACATGTTAAATTGCCAGAGCGCTTCGATCGTTTCGGCAATCCCCTCCAACCAGCGGCACACAGCGAATAAACTAAAGGTATTAAAACGAATTATAAAGTAAAGTTATTAAGACGAATTATAAACTAAAGCTATTGAAACGAATTATAAAGTGAAGCTATTGAAACGAATTATAAAGTGAAGCTATTAAAACGAATTATAAAGTAAAGCAATTAAAACGAATTATAAAGTGAAGCTATTGAAACGAATTATAAAGTGAAGCTATTGAAACGAATTATAAAGTGAAGTTATTTCAACTAATAATAAAGTGGAGTTATTTAAACGAATTATAAAGTAAAGATATTAAAACTAATTATAAAGTAAAGTTATTTCAACTAATTATAAAATAGTTATTCAAAAGTAATAAACTTCACTTGAAAAAAAATTGACTTACAATTTTCACAACACTGAATATTTGATTGGACAAATTGTAGATGTGATCGTAATATGTACAATCTATCACGTATATCACTGAAAACTACATATTTGGCACTTCTTAAGTTCCGAGATTAGCTAGAACTATAATGAGGAAATAAGAAAACTAGTATTATACTCTAAACTAATCGTTGCGACTATAATACATGCATATACGTACGAAGGTATATTTTACAGAATGCCAAGTACAATGTTTGTAGCAGATAGTATTTATATCGGTCTTGTTGAGAATAGCGAGCTGTTTATTTTTATTTTTCAGACCACCATACGAATAGAGAACAAAGTCATTATTCTCACCATGGTTTTCGTTAACGATAATACTTTAACAACGTAATTTCGCCACGAGAACAGTAGAATAATTCATTACTCTATAAATATAGTTGTTCTCAAAAGATACTAATGAGTCTCCAATTCATGGATCTCGGAATTGTCTACTCTCTATCCATTGAAGACAATTTCACAAAGGAGTGAAGTATATTCACGTACGTATATCGTATATGCATGTATTATGCGCAGTTACCTGCATAGATATTGCGAATATTTCATACGGTAATGGCTAATCCAACTATTGCAATGTCTACTGCTCTCCTCTTTCAAGTACAATGAAGTTATTAGGCTAATAAAAAATATTATTGGCCGAGATATTCAGAAATGTTTCAACTATTAAATTATATCAATATCATATCATAATCTATTACAAATTCTCATCTCTTCCGTAATATTACAAGTTTTTTCCTCGTTTGATTATAACATTACCGTATGAACTAGTCAGGTATAGCGTGCTGTATAATCACGAGTGAATATATATATATTACCGCTTATAGTTTCTACAATCGATTTGGAATAATCTGGTCTAATCTAATTAGACAAGATGCGAGATTTTTCCAAAACTGATTCCAAAGGAACTGTAATTGCGAACTCAGCCTAAAACTATACTCCTATGCTACTTTATAAACAATAATAGCCATTCGAAGCCATTAGTCCCCATCAATAATAGCCATTCCCCTGGTATTTGGACTGCTCCACTGTTTGGCGTTGATCGGTGTAATGAAGAATGTTGAAGAGGTTTTCTTGTAGATAGGCAGGACTATGTTTTTTCCCCTCTACGAACAACCCCTGTGAAAATAAAAACTAGATTAATATATGTTACATGGGATAAATTAACTCAATGTATTGTTCAAGCGTACATGCTCAATTAAGAACCAAAGAATGGGACTGTAAAGTAATTTATTACCAATATTGAAGTCTGTTCGATGTTTGAAAAATAAATGTGACGCCTATAATTAATTCTACAGTAATTTATACCTGTATTTATTTAAAAACCTTTAATCCTCGATCCTTATTATTCAGATATTTCTCTACTACAAGGTAAATTTATATTCAAATCGAGTGAACAATTTTCTCGAGATTCATTAAGCTCTTACTACTGTTGTGAATACAAAAGAAAGATTCGAGTTTGCCATTGAAAAGAAGCAAGTTATAATTGCTTAAAAGGACTGAGTGTTCCTCGTCTTCTGGACTTACCCTTTAATAAGATATCCAAGTATCACACGAATTGCGTCAATATGTTGCCTTGGGGTCTATCATTGTCGCACCAGTACAGTTTCCCTCGCAGCTGAGTAGAACCAAGACGCCATGAGAGTATCGGGTGTACGGTGATGACAGAGGAAAGCTAGGAGCACCCATAGTCAGCTGAAGATACAAGGTGAGCATCAGATGCAGAGTATCGCTAGATAAATGCGTTTCAGTATTGGTTGTTCTGTCGATATACATTTGTAGTTACACAGGTTCTTTGGCTGACATGATACGAAGCTTACCATTATGTTGGTTGACTATTAATCCAGGACTAGCTGAATAGTTTTGGGTAGCGTCCATCTCCGACCAAGTGGTACGCAGGATCTGTGCTTCTAAATTGTCTGCGATGCTTGTTCAGATATCCGTCGATTGATAACACTGTCAGAAAATCGAATGAAAGAATAAATCGGGGAACAAGTCTTCTCCCAGAAAACATTTAGAAACTCAAAATAACACGCGGAACTAGTTTAACCTCTGAGGCGCAAAATATGCTCGTAGAGCAAACGATACTAGAGTACGAGGAACATGGAATCATACGATTGTTAATACGATAGGGTGATCATTATTGTGAGGTTATACCACGTAGAAATTACCTCGCTCATTTGAGTTGTGTTTAAAATAGGTCTGAGAGGTTATGTTCGTAAGAAATTCAGATTTTCAGACAGTTATTCGCGGGTCAGGGTAGATTATTCATGGTTATGGTAAAATGGTTACTGGAATAATCCAAACTCACTCATTTCCATCGTTCTTTCGTTGATATCAGCCTCTTTGGACTGTAAATCTCCTCGAACGCGTAACGACACACCGTACTAATTGTCAAGCGTATTTTTCTCGCACGTTATATTCAATTTGCCGCATAAAATTTATCCCTGTCGCAGGAGCCACTCGCCGCGCCACACATATGTTCACTCGTTGGCGCCACGAAGGCAACTGAACTCTGAAGAGTGACAGAGCAAGCGAAAACGAAGGTGGTTAGACCGGTTTGTATAACCGGTTAGACCGGCTTGTTTCCACATCCCCACCCTTGACGGCCTTCAACGGCCTTGACCCAGTGCGCGAGGAACGGGAGGGGCAAGGACTAGTTGTCGTAGGTCAGTTCATGCTAGTGGCGCCACTAGGTGGAAAAATATAGAATTAAAAAGAGCTTAATAATAAAATGTTCTACAAGTTGCAGGTAACAAGGCGCACCGTTTACCCTTAGGTTCACCCGGTTCACCTTATTCTAGCAATAATTAATTAATTAATTAAACGGAATGCGAATGAATCCCAAGGATTGAAAAACGTTCAATAAATTATTGAATAGATTATAATAATTAATGAACCATAGATATAAGGTTAGTAGATTGGACAAGTTGGCCTTTAAAAACAGTGTCGCGATACGAATGTAGGCGGAGCGGCAGTCGAAAACATCTTTTTCGTGTATTTCGCTTCAGCACGCTATTTTATCAACAGAATTGCATTGTAAACGGTCTGCACACATTGATCGATAATATAGATTTTCATTTTATCCATAGATTTTTAATATCTGCGCATTATCCGGTGCTACCTCACAACGTAAAATGTTATTATTTGTAGCATAGTATGAGCTAAATAATAGCTAAGAATTGAGCTGCGGCATATTCGGTTACCCTCAGAATAATACATATGAGGCATTCCATGCCAAATCGACCTGGTCCTGACCCTCGACCTCTCAGATCTAGTCCGCGATTTTTTATATCATTCTTCGGATTTCCCAAAATAAATTTGAGTGCGTTATGAATTTTCAAAGTTTTTTTTTCAACACCTCTATGGCCTGGAAAACCTGAAAAAATTCTCAAAAATTCTGTGTCAGAAATAACAATTTTTCAACCAAAATTCATCATGTCTGGACTTTCGCTTCAATCTGTTTTATGTTGATTGAAAAATCTTCATTTCTGACACAACATTTTTGAGAATTTTTTCAGATTTTTCGATCACGGCGATCGAGGTGTTGAAAAGAAAAACTTTGAAAATTCATAACGCACTCAAATTCATTTTGAAAAATCCGAAAAAATTGTGATCGCTATTTAGAGTCAGAAGAATGATATAAAAAATCGCGGACCAGATCTGAAAGATCGAGGGTTAGGACCAGGTCGATTTGGCATGGAATGCCCCACATAATATATGAGTCCACCAATTACCTATGAACGATTCGTGGCGAAAATCTCGATTTGTCTGCAATTTTGATATTTTATATAATAGTATACAGGGTGATTCAGTTTGACCGGACTATATTAAACGGGCATATTCCTTGTCGAATTCTAAGACTAAAGTTCCTTAGCGAAAAATTCCGGAGATCAACGGTGTCCGAGTTATTAAATATCTTAATTCGGCTATAAAGTATCTTTTTCATCAATAAAAACGGATAACGGGTGTTAATTTTGACTTCGACAATTCCGCTTCTAATCTTTGGCAATCAGGTCGTACGGCTCCTCAGTTCTCGGTTGCCTAGGTCCATCGTTGCATAGTTTTTTTTTCTCAATTTTTCAATTTTTCAAATTTTCACTAAGGAACTTTAGTCTTATAATTCAACAAGGAATATGCCCATTTAATATGGTCTGGTCAAACTGTATCACCCTGTATACTTGGATGTAAAAATCCCCCAAGTTTCAGACCCCAAAGCCGTTCACCATGAATATAGTTCACTTTTACATTCGAATTCTTATCGTGCCCGTATCATGGAAAAAAAATTATCCGACATGTTTTTTGAGTGAAAACAAAAAATTAATTCTTCGAAAAAGACATGATAATCACCCTGTTAGCATGAATAAAAATGATATAAGCCGCTAGCCTAACGGAGCACATTGCATTTGTTGTTCCTATACATTGTATATAGCTGTAGTATAATGTCAGCGCGTCGTAAGTCTGAAAATCGGAATTCAGAATTAGACCACGTGGTGTTTTTTGTTGGTAAGAAATTTGGCATTTTACCAACAGAATATTTAGATGATTCGAGCACACGGGTAAAATTTTTGACTATATCGATAGATGTTCTATTTTACCACCAAATATAGAGGGCAGCATTCGTTGTCACTATTATTTTGTGACATACTGCTATATGACTCCGAATTTTCCCAACTTGTCCAATCTACTAACCTTATATCTATGGTAGGGTTGGGCAATATATATAAAAGTATCGATATTTTGTATCGATACGTATTTACTACTCTAGTATCGATACGACCAATATATTGAAGCCGTAGTATCGATATTGTCAATATCGAGTATCGATACATATATTTTCATTATGAAGTATGAAGTTATGAACCATGTAGAATCTAAGTTATTTCAGCTACAAATATATTTTTCAGTTTGTCAGGTTGAAAATGGTTAGAATTTCTTATTTGAATACAAAATTATTTTGCAGATATCGCGCCTAATAGTCACACTGATGACTGAAGTTAGTCACAAGGCTCGGAAAATCAGTTCAAGTCACCCTGATTGCCTAACGCAAATACGTATCATGTGGATAAAATTTTTACCGCTGGGTTACACTGATATTTTTCAACTTCGGAAGAGTCGGAAGATTCAAGACATTTCAAGCAGCTTTTAAATTTTTAATCTTTTAAGATAAAAGTATCGGAGACCAATACTTGCACATGGAGTATCGATACATCAATATATTGCTACATGAAGTATCGATACAAAATATCGATAATTGAATCCAAAAGTATCGATATTCGGATGTATCGATATATATTGCCCAACCCTAATCTATGGTAATACTCCGAAAGCAGGAAAATTGTCGCAAAATGAACAACGTACAGTAATGTTCATCGATGGTGTCCCTGTGACTCACTATTTTTCCTAGCTTTTTTTCAAATCCAATTTCCTTTCTACAAATATTTTATTTGCCAATGATCAGTGGCTTACTTCGTGACTCTGCCCCAACCCGCAGCTGTCATATTCCTAACAACCTGAAGGTTCCACTGGTCACGGGCAAATAAAATATGCATAGAAGTAAACCTCGATTCCGGAAAAAATAGTGAGCCACGGGGACACCATCGATGAACATTACTGTACTGAGTGAAACAAAAGATTTTTTATAACGCATGCATGAAAAAGTCGCTTGTTTGGGGCTCTGAAGCGGTTATATTGTGGCACTTTTCTGACGTTTGAGTAGGCGATGCCAACATTAAACTAATTGCATGCCAAACGTGCGCACTGCGTTTTGCGCACATCGAGCGTGCACAACATGATTTTTGTTACGCACGGCGTGCGAACAAGAGCATTTTATAATCATTCATCCCAGTCGACGCGCTATCTCCGTGAATCGACTCAATGTTTTTGTTATGGTTGTTTACATTGACAACAGAGCCCCACAAGCAACTTTTTCATGCATTTGTTATAAAAAATAGCGTTCGATACTCCCGCGAAATGAGGCGTTTAGGGTTGTCCGATGTCTTCAGCACTCACTTCGTCTCGGCTGCCGCCTCGACTACGTTTCGTGCTGAAAACATCGGATAAACCTATAAACGCCTCTCATTTCGCTCTCGTATCGAAATCTACTATTTCTTGTCTAGTTTTCGAGGAAATTAAATGAATGATAGTGATCTAATAACAGATGTCTTTCTGTTACAGTTGGATGCACTTCCATCAGAGTCCAAACATCTCCGTCCAGCAGGAACTTTGTTCAAATTGCAACGAACAGGTGTTCATACATCTCAGTGTTTGTGAAATTAGTTATATTAGCGATGATGTATCAATGTAGTACGAATGTGGTCTAGATCTTTGGTATAGATATCATGATAACTTGTATGCCAAAAAGCGAATGAAGGGACTTCGTTACTTGCAATATATAAGACATTCAGTTTTACGAAACAATTATGAATAATTGACTGGCAATTATGAAATTGACAGTTAGTAATTTGTGTCGATTCTTTATGAATAAATTGCTGGATATGCTATCAAATAATGGCTTCGTTATTTTCCCTTTTCCCCTTCCTGCACCTTTCTATTCCAAGTTTCAAACATGCGGTACTAACCACGTATGCATATGCTTACACGCTGTGACTTTTTCCCGCCAAAAATTTCAGCACACCTCCTCGGGTCAGATGTTAAATATTCCTGGTATCAGGAGAACATCTGACCCGAGGAGGTGTGCTGAAATTTTTTGTGGGGGTAAGGGGTATAGTGTATTGATATAGGCATGCATACGTTGCTTCATGCACGTCTTATATTTAGTTAATACTAGCGATTTTTAGAGTTAAAGAAATTCTAAGTCGAAAATTGATCCGGATATCAGGAGAACATCTGACCCGAGGAGGTGTGCCAAAATTTTTGGTGGGGGAAAGAGGTAGTGTATAGATACAGGCATGCATACGTTGCTTCATGCATGTCGCTGCATAATTCATTTATGCTAGCGATTTTTGCAGTAAGGATAATTTTAAGTAGAAAAATACTCCTGGTATCAGGAGAACATCTGAGCCGAGGAGTTGTGCTGGAATTTTTTTTTAAATCGGTGGGTGAATACGACTTCGGCATCGCCTCAAATCTAAAATTGCCTACTGTTCTTATTTCTAATGATTAATGAATATTCGCAGGGAGGGGAAAGTGGAAAATAACAACAATCGATTATTCATATATCTATGAATTTATTGCTGCAGCATTGATACAATCGTATTGATCGTCGAAGTTAGGTAGAACTCGTAAATTGTGATTGATTCTTAAAAATAAAAACGAGAGTAAATATCAAATATAAATTGTTCGAGTTTCTGTATTTGCTTTATGGCATAGGAGCTATTATAAAATAAACCACGTCCGTATTACAATAAGATCCTACTGAATATAATTTATTTTTTTCAACACGTGCATGGAATAGGACCCTTTTCTCGCATGTAAAGTAGATGGAAAATCTCATCTAATCTTCCGAATTAGCCGAGTGAAATCTCATGAAATTCTATGAAATGTCGTGAGATTTGATACAATGCCGCGTGAAATCTTATAAAAACTTTGGAGTTACGCGAAGAGGTTTTTTTCATCATCAACCTATATTCTAATCATAATTGCGATAGTGCATTTCCAGTAATCTTTTGGGTTTGTGAGGTGATGGGAAGTAATGCGATAAATAACAGTATACTGTTCAGACGGCACGTTTTTTTTATTCTTTTTTATTACCATCACGCCATTTGAAGTTTTACATTCACAAGAAATTTATTGAATTGAAAAATACGGTGTCTCCTCACATTTTGAAGCCCCGATTTGCAGTATAAATTCGCAGTACGTGTTCTGCACTGCAGCATTAATTAAGAAATCTTCTCCAATGCGGAAAACTTAATAGCCTAATATTCGAGCCATCTGATTCTCTTGCGTTTTACAGTCCTCAGGGATCGGAACCTCGCATAGATAAAAACGCTTGTGACTGCAATCGACCCAATTTTGTAGGTAGGACTCACCTGCTTCCAAAAATTCCGCGATGGCACAATTGTGAGTAGGCCAGTCATCATGAGGATAACCCGCCCGCCAGTGCAGATCCGACAGGGTCATGCCTGAATGACCAAAAAAAATATATGTTACATGATGGACCCTCTCAATTTCGAAGGCGCTCATTGAACAGGACATAACTTACCAGTACTCACGTCGACCCACTTCTCGTCCACACGGTGGATACCTGTGTACATTTCGATCTGACCAGTACGATGGTAAGTATAATATGTTGTGTTCCACACATACTCCAGCTTCTTCTTAGAATCGAGGATTGCTAAATGGGCGCCCTCCATATGGCATTGTTCTCCTGCCTGGGTCCAGGTTGCTTCATTAAAGATAATCTTGTAGGCTGCGCCGATTTCAGGATATGCGATGTAGCCATCCGGAAGGGTTACAGGTTGTACTAGCGGTGGCGTATGATCCGAGATTGCAGGAGGATTCGAGACAACTGTATTCAATGGTTGTATTAAACTTCTTCAGGAATAAGATGTCTTCTTTTTTCAATGAAGTATTCGCACTTAAATTCTTACCAATATTCGCATCATTGGAGTATGGTGTTGGGGACCCGGTGAATTGGAATAGGAATTGCAACGACAGCCCGGCGGTCAGATTCATCGTATTGTTTCACAACTGTGGTCTCCTTTCGTACTGGTAGCTAACTGTTATTCGAAAAAGAAGAAACTTTGAGGATAGTTCGCTATCGTCTTCACCTTTACCCCCAAAGTAGCGATAATCGAAGGAGGACCATTGGGCTGACGTTGAATTCCCTCGTATAGTCGAATGAAATAACCGTACTGAACTCGTGTTATTATATTATCAAATTTTTGTTCAGCTTACGAACTCGACTGCTGTAAATATTTTCAATATTGCCGTATATTAATCTGATAATTAATCAGCGACGAAGAATAAGTGATCAATAACGTATATATGTGTAGCTGTAGCTAGCTATTCAGCTAGTATAACTAAAACAATAATATTATTATATTATTATAATTTATTTTTGGAAAAAATGCTATCTCAAGTTTCGCTTGAAAAACCGGCTATCTCGAGATTCGTTTGAAAACGCGACTATCTCCAGATTCGCTTGAAAACGCGACTATCTCGAGATTCGCTTGAAAAAGCGACTGTCTTGAGATTCGCTTTAAAGAGCGACTATTTTGAGATTCGCTTGAAAAAGCGGCCATTTGACGATTAAAATTTTTTCGCCGCACTGTCGGACGAATTTAGACATAGACAATACACTTTTTCTTTCAAAGAACAACGCAAATACGATCTTTGGTCTGGGACTTTATGGGAGGAAGACCAGACCGTCATGGTACAGCCCATTAATATGTGGGATTTTCTCTCTAAAATTTGTGGAGTGAAAATTCACTCCAATAGAGTGAAAACTCACTCCAAGCGTTACTGAAAACAGCGCAAATCCAAGTAGAGCGAAATTTCACTCTTATTGAAGAGTGAATAATCGCTCAGTCTTAAAGAGTGAAAAGAATCACTCTTTTAAAGTGAAATTTTCACTCTTTTAGAGTGACACCTTCACTCTTTTGGAGTGACATTTTCACTATTTTGGAGCATAATTTTATGAATAGTGAGGTGATGCTTTACTCGTTAGAAGTGGGAATTTCGCCCTACGTAGAGTGAAATACTACGTCTATATTGAAGTGGATCGTCATTACCAGTCTACCCAGAAGTTGTAGAATTAGTATCTTTCGTTGGTGGGTTGAAGGTTTCCATTAGAATTATGAAAATATCTAGAGTGCAAGTAATATTTTTCAGACGAACCGGTGAACCGAGTTTATCCAAGCCTTCACAAATCTCAAGTTACGTAACCTCACTTTAAGAACACAATTACGAGCTTGAATAACTGTTATAATACGGCATGGCACATGATAAATAATTACACACAGCAAATGAAGGCATGATTAATCATTTTCGTCATGATAACTACTTACCTACTTTGGCCGAAATAGTATAAAAATGTGTTCACGAATATGTTGACGCCACGCTGGTCGAGTGTTTGACGCGGCGGGAGAAGCCTCGATAGGGGCTGCGCGTACAATTTGCCGCCGATGCGCGGCGGTAATTCGCGATTTCGCTCTTGCCCAGAGTGACGGTTGGAGCGAAAAATTAATCACTCCATACATTAGAGTCGAAATATTCACTCTTTGCGAAAAAGTGTGTATTTTCACTCTATAGGAGTGGATAATCACTCCAAGTAGAGTTAATCACTTGGTCACTCCATGCTTGGAGTGAATTAATCACTCCAAAAATTTTAGAGAGTATATAATTATAGTTAATAGTTGTAGTTTATTTTAAAATTTACTAAAAATATATTCTTTTTTTACATACTTTTCTTTATTTATAACTTCATAAACTTGGCGCGAGTCTCTACCGAGTCTCTTGATGATGCAAATATATGGTCAAGAATCGCAAGTCTGCTATCCTAGCTAAAGTCTGAGGGGTGAATGAAAAGCATGACTTATATAGAGTGAATGGATACGTTGGATTTATTATTAAGAAATAAAATGTTATACTGTAATCATGAGTATACAGAAACAAGAGTAATAATTTGAAAAACGAAAATAAACGAAATAAGAAGATGCTTACTGCTTTTAAACTTTTTATTTTATATAACAGCCTGTATTTTTCTTTTTCTTTTTTCAATAGAATTTATGTCATATATATGTATATATATAGAAATATTTCACTGATTACATTTTTATACCTTAATTATCTACAATGAAAGTCAGGTGGTAATCGTTTTTCATATAATATTTAAATTTTCAAATACCACGATATCACAATTATTTTTCAAACTTATATCTGCGCGCCTTTTAAGCTGCAGTCATAATTATATAGATAAAAATTTGAAGATAAAATGTATTTAGTTCGTTATACTCAATCGTATTAATTTATATTTATGTATACATATGTATTATGATATTATAACATTATAATTTGCCGTCAATAATATGATATAAATTATCCAGACTTTTCAAATTGATTTACACTCCAGAAAGCGTTTTTTATATACCGCGATATAATTTGATATCGACACTTTTTGTCAAATCCCACTATATTGAATTTCAATTTACGAATTTACACATTTAATTGATATAATAAATATCACCAAAAAATATTATTCTACCATCCATACCACCTCACCATCATTGAGAAATTATTCAGAATTATTCGATGATGCGTTCGCGCGTTCGAATCACATCTAAGCAAATTATATCATACAGAGATAATGTAATTCGATTATTCGTGATAAATTTGTGAAAAAATCAAAGACTTCCTGCAGTATTATATAGAATAAAAATTAATTATTTTTCTTCACATAATATTGTAGTCATCGAAAAAGAAAATTTGAAAATTTATCGACCCATATTTTGTAGTAACATACCTGCACTGTGATACGTTTATAATGATAGTATATAAAGCTTTGTACTACTGGACGATTTTTTGAAATCATTGTTAATTAGTTTTAACAGTGATTGAATTTCACGACTTTTGTATTGATGAATCTGTTACGTTATGAATAACGAACTTATAAAAAATTTAAAAGTCGACAAATATGAACATTGCACAAGATAATTCGCAGTGCGAATATATTTAAGTAGCAGGCTTTGTCAATGTCACTATTATACATAGCTGAGCAATGAATTTCGTCTATTCAATAGCCTATTCTTTGTTTACTATTAATCCAAAGTTTTGTAGATTGATATACAATATAAGATATCTAATAATTATAGTTATAGTATATCAAAGTTATATTATTCACCCTATATGAAACTGTTAACCGATATTTGGATGAAAAATCGTGCCCTTTTTCCTTCAAATATGATACTCACACTCGTATATCATCTTCTACCTAGATATTAGTATTTAATTATAATGATGAGGTCATAAGATTTAAACTAGCGAACTATAACTAGTGTTTAATTTATCAAATAATGTATATTATACTCACTCATTAATTTCCCAAAGATCGATTATATATAATAACGGATTTTATACTGGTCAAATTTATCGAGATGACGACTCAAAAAATGACTATAGTATAAATTTAATTATGTATGCAATTATTCAGGCGATACTAATGAAATAAGCGTTTAAAAAATTACGCACTCACATTATACTTTTACTCTGGAGCTCTGAGAACGTTCTATATTATATTATATTATATTATATTATCATATCTATACTAACAATTCCCTACTTATAGAATAACTATATATATATATATATATATATAGTAATATATTAATAAAGATTGTTCAGCTACGAATTCTGCTGTAGATATGTTTAATATTGCCATATATTAATCTGTTGATTAATCAGCGACGAAGAATAAGGGATTAATATAACGTATATATATGTAGCTATAGCTATAGCTAGCTAATCAGCTAGTATAACTATAAAAGATCATTATTTAGTCTCTGCTAATCCCTAATTCGCAGTCTATGTATCTGTGTCACATTATAACTATGACTCAGTGTGAAGTAGTGTAAATGAAGAATAATAAGATTTACCTGAACTTGTATATCATCTATCAATACCGTAAATAAACATTTCTCGTTTTTTCAACCCTCCAAGTCTCATTTCATAGCCATAATTCTAGGCCTTTGTTCTTCGAGCGGATCGACTCCTCTCGAAGCATAAATTACACAATTTTTTATACATATATAGTTGGTAATGATATTTTTGGAAACTTTACTTCAATATTGGCTTATTCCACCTCACAGCACACTCTTAGAGCATATCTGCATTATGCGTACAACATCGTATCAGTTTTTCTTGTTCTTTAAGATCTGAATGCTGCAAGAATGATTAGTATTCATTTCGAATACGAATGTAACTCTGTTTTGATAATGACGAATTATTCCTATAAGATTATCCCTAATTCTAATGAATATGCATTTTTTGATCCATCAAAACCCCGCCGTTTACGTATAATATCCGATATAGCCGGACAGAAAAATGTGTGAATTCATTTGATACTACTTATAGAAAATATGATGATAGTGAATTGCATAAAAGTGGCATATAGTTGAACCGTAGATACAGTGATCTCACGTTATCTCGGTATAATTCAATAATGTTATTGAAGAAAAAGAAGAACTTTTTCGAACAGGCAATTTCTCCGGTTTTGTTACAGACTTATTTACTGTTCATATTATATAATTGCGTAGCGGTAGCACCTTTGGATATAAGAAAAGAATAAATAGTATATGAAAAAAAAAATATTATCACAATATCTAATTATTATTATTATTTTTTTTTTTTTCAATTAACAACAACAATAAAGATATAATGTTAATCACTTTTGATTAAATGCTGATAAAATATAAAATTCTATCTATTATAACAAATTTGGCCGTATTAGGTATATACCATTTATCCCCATCCTTTATACTATATTACTGTGATTAATATAACTAATCTTAATATTAATGTTAGAATTAATATTAAAATTAATTAAAAACCCTCAAAAATTCGCACTCCCATATTTCTATAATCTCATAATATACACACGATGATATATTTCAGTCCGTATTAACGAGAACACTAACGTCATCATCCTCGACTTTAACAGTTGTATAAAGTTTGCCAAGAGCTCTGCACTTCTTTATCTTCGCACGTTGATTCCTAGCTATTGATAGCCACCCACTTCCCCCGCTTGTATTCACTTGTACAACAGTATCGCTCATCTCTGGATTGAATCTGTTAGATCTGCTGGGCGAACGGTGGAGTTTAGTCACAGGAATACGCCTCCTTACAGGATTAACATCGCCGGTATTAAGCGACGACTGATTTCCTGTTATCCAGCTGGTCTCAGTTGAAGAAGTCCGCGTCAATTGACCGCGCGACTTGCTACTTGATCCGCAAAAATCTATACCAGGAACTTCCAGGTCTGTGCCGGTCAGCTCTATCGATGTTGACTTTGAATTCCTCGAAGATTCTTGCTGCTGTATGGAAGAATGAAACGAAGGATGCGACTGAGACGAAGGAGAGATCAACGGATAAGTTGGAGAACGCTTGCTTGAACTAGTCCAGTTTGTTGTGAGAAACTGGGACCCAGTTATGCCCAGCTTTCTAGACCAGCTGCTCGATTTTTCCTGCCTTTTAATCCCCTCCGATGATGGAAGGCTGTGAACTAATACTCGCGTCTCAATTGTGGGGGGTATAGGATCTGAGGGATGGTGTTCGAAGGAGGAATTGGTCGATCCGTAATCCTTGATTGATCTAGAATTCAAATCTTGGGCCGGAGCGGACGGAGATTTAGAAAGAACACGATGCTTCGTTGTAGTTCTTGGATTGTCCAGACTAGATCTAGCATTATTGATAAAACTTGAGCGACGCTGTTGAGAAGAAGACGAATTGGCAAGCCCATGCTGCCGAGTGAAAGAATCAATCCAGTCGGAAGACGGAACGTGTGAACTTGGGCCCTCGAATGTCCACTCTAAAGTCGCAGACCTAGAAAACTTCGGTCTGTTCAATGCGGGCTTTGTGGAAGCCGGTTTCTGCGACTTTTCTAACGATGATTGCCGGCTATAATTCCTACCAATTGTTAACTGTTTTCCTCCATTGTGACCCACAGACTGAAGGGAAAGAGCGGATCTTTCAAAACTCGGTTGTTTGCTAGACAAGGATCTCCTTTCTGTTGAGAAATGATTGTCTGCAGATCCTCTGCTGTAAACTTCAAACAGAGATTCAGGTACGGGTGGTCTGTCCCCAGTCAAAGTTAGATCCACGGCAAATTGCCTGGAGATTTTCTTCTCTCTCTTTGCTTGAGGTGGTCTAATCTCTGCCTTCGAGTCATCGTCGGCAGCTAGAGGGCCTTGGAAAGTGAAGCCCGAAGTCTCGTTACTTGTGATATGAACTCTGGGTGGTTTTCTCTTAAATTTCAACGACTCATATGCAGTTGGACTAGAATCTATCATTGGGGTTCTGAGAGGTATCTGGATTCCGGAAGTGCGGCTTATTCCTGTTGTCCTGAATGTCCAGTCGGGGGTTTCTTCGCCCGATGAATTTGGCGACGATGTTGAAGAAACCGATGACGTTGGTACCAATGGGAGCTCAGAGGGCCGTGCTTGTGCTGGCCGTACTAGCCGTGCAGGTTTGTACGCCGGGTGCCGAGGCTGGACCCCCGACGTACGGCTACAGCTACGTGGAAGCAGCGTTGCTGATCGACGTCGACTCAGTGGCAGCAGGCTGGGGCTTTGTGTCCAGGGAATCGTAGAGCGGGTATTCACAGCAGAAGATAAATTTCAGGAACCATGGTACTTCGACGTAGATCGCTGGTGGAATTGGGATCAAAGGGGATGTCGATTGCTTGTAGTACCGGTAGTCTTGATTGCTGTAAACATCATTTATTTAAATTAGAATTCTTTTGAAGATCTCATACAAAGAGATTTTCAAGATTTTCCTCATATTTGACTAAGTATTTCGCCTAATTTCATGGAATTATATTTACAATTGAATAGATGAAAAGTTTTGAATTCTGTATTTTCAGCATAGAACTTAGAATTCACTTCTACATAATATTACGATATTTAAAACTGAAGAGCTTCATGAGCATTTTTCTAATTTCTGTAAAGGGGATTTCTTTGAAGGAGGAATAGAGAATTCCCAAACCGCATAATACGTTATTGTAAAAAAATTATATCTTATGCTATTTGGTTTGCGATACAAGGTCTAAAAATTTTTTTGTTTAAAATGCCGTTCATCTGATTTAAATTCTTCTGCATTCATATACATAAAGATATAATATCATTGAGAAAAAAGTGTGTTTCCAGAGCCAAATGAAAATTTCCTTGCCAAGTTCATAGATTCTGTTTGCCAAAATATTTTAGAATTTTAACAAAGAGAAACTTGCTTTATCTTTATGATCAGAAGGTCCTTGATTTTTTTTCTTATGATCCTAGTGTGAAAAGGAATGAATTGATATAATTACGATATACTTACTCTCTATATCTTTCATCGGATGATTTTTCGAGAAGTGGTATTCCGGATAGGAATAAAATGACGAATGAGGTGAATAAAGGCGATGCTATAGCGACGTATTCAACACCTTCGATAACGTTTAATGAAATAATGAATATTCCCCACCATACGACGATTTCACCAAAATAATTTGGGTGTCTTGATAAACGCCATAATCCTGAAAACAATAAAATAAAAAACTAAATCTTTTCGCGATTACATAATTACTACATAATCAAAGAATTTGGTATCGGTATTCAGCCGGCAATCACCAGACCTGTGACTAATCGAGATCGAGGAAAACAGTTCCAAACCCTATTTTATTTATAGATAATAAACTGCGCTCTCATTTTTATCGCGGATCACGTAACTCTATACGTTTCAAGTATATTAGTGGATAAATATCAATTTAAGAGTTCGATTTATCTTCATAAACTCTTTTTCCAAACGCCGTGCGGAAAATTCAACTTTCCGTGGCTATCTTGCGTGTGAAAAGTGCCAGTTTCTCGCATGAGTGCGCAAAGCAATTACTTTCCACACACACACACACGCAAGAGGCATGAAAAGTCGATTTTTTTTACACTGTTTCCAAAAAATATTATTAACAACTTGTGCCAGAATCAGCAAGTTTTCGCACTAGTTGCACAAAGTAATATTTTTTGTATTCGACTCACCGTCGTTGCACCACTTCCCATCATTCGCCGGGTCAGACCTGAATGAAAATTTCTGAAGATCGGCATAAGTTTCGGCGAGTAATCCGATCACGAATAGACCAGTACCAGCGCTGTCTAAGGTAGTCATGGTCTTAGGTGCTGGTGGAATTTTGTGACGAGGAGAATTTATGAATATAACCGGTAGACTCACTACGAATACCCAAATTGCCTAAAACGTAATGATATAGGTCAAATACTTATACGTTGTATTGGTATTGGATAAATTTTTTCTGATATAAAAAATCGACGATAACGCGCGAGGATCATTATTGCCGCATAAATTATTAAATCTATACAACGAATAGGTGAACGGGGTCGAATGAAAGCAATGAGATAGAAAATTACTTCCGCTAAAAATATCAGAGCATTATAGGTGCCTAAGTACTTGTAAGTATACTTGAAGGAAATCCTGTATACGTAATCGTTTAATTACCGATCGGAAACTACGATTACTTATGACCTTTAAACTCGGCGCAGGCAAAGTTTAAAAGTGTTAATAGTTGTGTGTCTATAGAATTTTATTGAATGCGATATATATGGGCATTTGGCGCAGATGTAGAGAATATAGAAATGAATAAATGCAGAAAATAGATTTAGAGGATTGTAAATCGTCTTACCTGAAAAGTCCAAAATACTGCGAAACGTATAACGTTGCTTCTACGATCATCGAATCGTTTGTCTCTCCCGATTTTTAAGATTCTGTAAAGCAGATAGCCGGAAAGTCGCACACCCCAAAGGCAGACAAAAATCGTGACCATCAACTGACGACTATCATAGTTCTGTTATATAACGTGAAGAAAGATGAATAAGTATATAGTGAAGAAAAAAAAAGAAAAAAAAAATTGTTGAATTTATAATTTTACTGCAATACATGTAATTTTTGTTTTTTTCTTGTACCTTTCCATTTTGTCCAAGAAAGAAAGTAAGAAGAGCTAGAATAATGAAATTAGTTCCACCGGCAAAATCGGTGAGTTTGTCCATCTGTAGGGTCGAGGCAATAACGAAAAATATAAGCTGCATTCCCACCGTGACTATGGCACTCACGGCTAGGTGATCTTCGTCCAAAATTTGTACGGCCATTTTCGGTGTATTTTTTATCGGACAAGTATTACTGCAAGGTGAAAATGAAAAAAAAAAGGAGTAAATTTCTCCTATTCGTACATTGCCTCATCTCTAAATCGTTAGTCGATTATAAAATAATGCGAATTAATTTCTAAGCCTCCTCTACTACGATCATCTACCGTGTATAATACTCTATTGATTTTTTCTACCAAGATAGAATTCACTCCCGCAAACTCGCACCCGCGTTATTTAACTAGGTCACGACGAATAAGTATGTTTCGGTTAACTATAAGCGATCGAATCACCCTAATATGAAATGATATTATGTGATACGTTATGTACCTAGTTTAAAAGTGCTCAGCGAACGATTGTTTCGCAAAATAGAAAACATGTTCGATAAATTAGTAACTGACAGTGAAAACACGCATAGAAAAGAAAAAAGAAAATATTTCATACATCGCATGAATTTTGGAAAATAATTTCTTAACGTGATAATCCATAATATATTATGATTCCGAAATATGTATTGAGAATTGAAATTATTTACCGTTATGAAAAAAAAAAAATCGACCATATGTAAAGTATCGAGTCCTCGGATCTTTACGCGATTTAAAAAAATCCAACTCCTGTTTCACTTCGCTGTCGATGATGTATTGAGCAGTTAGTTAGCTGTGTCAAACGGTTGATGCGCATTTTACGTTAGTATAGAAAGCTGGCTATCGATGATGTGTGTATGTATATACCACATATACTTACACTTACGCTAAAAGGTGTCGTTACTTTACGTAATAATAATAACCAATTCATTTCTCCATGGAAAAGCTTATACTAAGCTGTTAGGCGATAACGCGGTTCTATATAACAGGCGATAAGGTACAGACAATAGACAAAATATCAACGTTTATAGATGAGACGCGTACTGCTGTATGTAACAATAGAAATAATAATAAGAATAAAAAGTACATATATAATAATGAGAATTGGAATTGGAATTGGAATTGTTATGGTAATTACCTCAATCCGGTGGGAGTAGCCGTTAGTCATATCTAACAAACGTACGTCGAGATATAAATAGAGAGAGAGAGAGAATCTCAGCTCTGTGTGATGATAATAAAAATGAGAAAATTGAGGCTTTCTTTATATCAACGTCACATACTTCCGCGAGATCAAATTCACGCTCTTATACTCGCGGGAGACTGAATCTTGATCTCGTAGAGACCGCGACTTGTAACGTATTAGGTATATTTAAGTGACGTAGTAGTAGTCGCAGCCTCCGGAAAAGGATCAATATGAACCTCGCGCGCGAGAACTGAATCTAACGCGGTATGTAGTAGAAACATCCGACCTGGTCAGACGGCCTTAGCACACTGACATACTACTGGGACTTGGGAGACTCCGTTTACTGGGCCGAAAGCAGAGCTATACACAATTTCCGGCATTATAGTAGATACACCGAGAGAAAAAATTCGGTATATCCAACAAAATTTTTTTGGTGGGCAATTTTAGTCAATTCAACAAATTTTTTCTGTTGGATTGACAAACTGTTTTGTTGATAACACCAAATGGCTGAGATTTGCTCGTTCGCTACAACAAAATTATTCTGTCACGTAGTTTTTATTTGAACGAACAAATAATTTGTTGAAATAACAAAAGCGGTGGAATATATTAAACAATACTATTTTGTGTATTCTGATTTTGTTGGAAGGCCGAAATGTTTTCTTGATTTTACATGGTCATGTACATTACTTTAATATTTTCTCGTAAGGCGGCGACCATCGCTTTCGATATTCTCACGAGTACCACTTATAGGAGCTGGTTAGTATATATAGTGTCAGAAGATCTCCTCTCTGAGCGTCGCTTAATTCCTGTATTGGTTATGTGTTGTAAATATGTATGTTGTCAGTATATGTTAGTCCCCCTAAAGCTGATCCTATGTTAATTGATGTAATTTTGAGATACTGTATTGTACTTTGTAAAACTAATAAGCTTCAATTCATGTACCTACCAGTATTTTTTTGGTTTTATGAACAAAATGAATTGAGTTGAATCAACAAAGTAATTTAACTGATTTGACGAAACATTCGTTGATTTCACCAAATGCTTTTGTTAAATCATTCTGGTGTATTTGTTGATCAAATTAAATCAGCCAACAAACAATGTTTGTTGAAGCAACAAAGCATTTTGTAGACTGTATATCTACCAAATTTTTTTGTTGATTAAGCAAAATTATTGTTGATCCCACGATAGTTTTCTCTGAGTGTAGAAAGTAGCATATATATATATACATAAGCATTATGGGTATATATAGGGCTGAGGAGGAATAGAATTTAAGTATGTATAGATTAGAACGGAGGGATAAAAGATTTGGGAATATGAAAAAAATTGATCCTTTGGATCTCTTTTTTTTTGTTATATTTTGTACGATAAAAGTTCAAACTGCGGGCTATTTTTGTACGTCTACATCGTCGACTTTCGTTATTAATCTGTACCATATATGTTTAACGTATCTACTAATCTAATGCTAACTGATAAACCAGGGCCGATCCCAGATAGGTGAAAATAGCCAGTGAAATATCGATTTATTATATGAACGTATACGACGAGCGGCCATAGTCCATCTGTGTAAAACGACGATGATGAAAGTTCTTTTTCAACTACATACTATCCAATTTTTTTCATAGATTTGTTAAAATTCAGATTTTATTTAATAAAATCTATGAAGTTTTCTTGTCTAACTCGATTCACCGTACAGACGTAAGGTAACTTGGTAATTCGTTGTATTAGATACGCGTTGGCTTATATAGAGATTCGCGCTTAGACAATGGATCGCTGATCATAGTAGCGAATGTTATGAAAAAAAAATCTTTACGAATGTATGCATATATTGTATACATACCTACTTGACAAAATGCCAACGGTAGAAAAGAAGCTGAACTCCTGTGAGTGCAGAGGCATCGGAACAGCAGCGGGTGGTCAACTGTAATAATAATTCATCGACTGGCTTCGATCCAATACTAACACGCCACCAAAATGATATAAATTATTCGATTCTATGCACAAGTTTTTCTTTTTTTCTTTTCTTTGCTCCTATCTTTCCTAATTTCCGAAAATATCTGAAGATAAAATATCCCCCAGCAAATAAAACGTTTGAATGAATTCAATTATTGATTGTTCAATTCTTTGTTATAAATTCGTCTGATTCTTATTGTCAAACTCGAAACGAATTAACAACTGCCGAGATATGTATACGAATGAAATTCTTTATATTGCTTATTCATGTCGATACGCAATAAGCGCGTTTCTGATGATATAATCATCATTTTATCTTTGAAAAATGAAATGGAAAGAATGTTAATTAACCCCTGACGTAATCTGCAATACAGTCTGACCCCTATTACTCATACAATTCAGCTATACAGCTAATTTGAAACTGCGATGAATTAAAACGCCTGCGCATCAGCTGTACGCTATTCATGGCTGTAACAAGGGTTGCAGCTTTAGCTACGCTAAGGCGCATCTCGATGACGCTTTTTTATCCGCAGGGTAATTTTGTTTAGTGTAGTAATTCGATTGACCGATAGAGATCAGATTTGTATGAAGTTTGCATGCGAAAATAAAAAAGAATCACTACAAGCAATCACCATGACGACATAACCTATATAATCATAAGACGGTTATGACTTATGATTTATGAAACTAATAATTAATTACCATTTCTTTGAACTATAGGAAATGAAATATAGTATATGCTTGAAATAACTATTTTTTGCATGCGCTCGACTATGAAGTTGCTATATCACGCGAATTTTTATATAATTAACCTACATTTATGAGTCATGCTAAAAGCGTTAACTTAATATTGTCATTACTCGTTAGTGTCAATGATAACGATTAGTTACGCAAAAACTAGGATCTGTAACGAGTACGATATAGTATAACGCTAGAACGTATAAATAGCAAAATGTTTTCGCTGTATGATTAGGTTAGTTATTTATAAATATTCTAGAACGCAATATACAGGCTTAATTGTTTACCAGAATCAGAGTTAGGATTTTAGTATTTACTTACGCTTGAGTAGAGCTTGTTGATAGAAACTTATTCACGTGTTTTCTACGTCTTTAAAGTTCGGTGTGATATTATGTCAGAATAAAAAAAGATTACACCGTCTGTATAAAAAAAAAACAAAAAACTACGCAACAACCATACGAGTACGAGACGTTAAACGTTCTTCTGTCTTCTGCTACTAAGTGCTGAGAAAATATCAAGCAGACGATAATATATTTTACCGTGTTTTATATTAACTCGCCTCGAAATGCGATTCAGAGAAATAAAATCCGCCTAAACAAAACTAACTGATTTTTATCTAGACCCAAAGCTCTGAACATTGATTGTATTTTACGATTACTATAACCTAACCCTAACCTAACCTAAAAATTAGTTGTCAAAAGACCTCGAACTACAACCCTCGGCTATTTATAACATAATGAATGCTCAAACCGTGTTATTCTTGCCATAGATCTAAGCCCTAAATCATAATGTACAAAATAATTGGTAGAAATTTAAATACGGGTATTCCGTGTTCGGCTTCTCTCGGTTTTAAAGAATGTCTGTTTTTTTCACCGTATAAATACAAACCGTTTATCAGAGATTCGAGGATGGTTATAACAGCGCGTGATAAACACTCTAAAGTTAGCACAATCGGTAAGCATTGGTTCTCCAAATACACGGACTACGTAAAAGACCTTCAAAAGAGTTTGGAAAAAAGTTTTCCCAAGACGATGCATATATACAGAGTATTCAGCATAGGAACAAAGGACTTCTACAAAGACTTGAAGCAATATTTTATAGTAAAAAAGAAAAAGAGCGCTTTAGGTATCGACAAACTATCTACAGATGATCTACAACTGCTCTATAAAATGCCTAGGGATATAATGAAGCTAACGCCGTTTCTTCTCACCGCTGCATTGCCGTTTGCCAACTACGTCGTACTACCATTAGGATATTATTTCCCAAAATTATTCCTCACTTCTCAGTATTGGGATCTTAAACAGAGGCTTGATTTCGCCTTAATAGATCACAAAAATCGTCTTAAACATAACAAACCTTTATTAAGATGCGTTCAAGCCGGTCTGAGCAAAATAGATGATGAAAATATGCGAGATAAGTGGAACGACGTTATAGCAATTTTGGGATGCGGGAGACACCCTCTTCCAAAAGACATCATAGAATGCGAAATACTGTTCAGAGAATCGCCGTACTCGATAAAAAGTTTGGCCAGAAAACACGTGGTATGTTTTTTCAGTGGAAGAAATACGCTCTCTCCAGTGTTGTTCATTTCTTTGCGATTTTATGACCATTGTTAATATTTTTCAGAAAGAGTTATTGGCCGTTCATAAAATGTCTAAATGGCTGCCTTACAAAAGGCACAGACTCATCGATCGAGGTTTGACGATAAAGAGAATGGACGAAGCGATAGAGATGGGAGGTGGGGTGAACAAGATGCCTAATGATGCTTTGAGATGGGTAAAACAAAAAATTTACGTTCATTTGATTTTTAGAGATGATGAAGATCTGCGCTTTACTACGTCCTTTTTACATTTTCTTTTTCTCTTCCTCATTTTTACAGGCTCTATTCTTCAGAGGATTAAACCCCGTTAATATGTCGACTGAAGATATGAGAAAATGGCTTCACAATTGGCTAACTGTATCCTCGGTTATCGATAGGCAGAATATATCCCTGCTTCTTCACTGTCCGATATTATTGGCTTATAATCATGAGACAAACTGGACTCTTTTGTATTATTAGATGATTAATGTGTGTAAATTTTCATTTACCCGCAAACAGCATTTGGACAGAATTTTTATGATATTGAAAGAAAGAAGAAAAAAAAACAAGAAAAGACAAAATTTAGACAACGATATTAGGCCACAATAGTTTTACATAAATTTTTCATACAAAATTCAGAAAACTTTAATTGCAAACGGAATGTTCGTTCGTTTATTGCATTATCTAATAACTTCTCTGGGATACTAAATCGACCAAATTAAATAAAATAATTAGGATTAGTGATTAAATTTCATTATCGCAGAAGTGATCATACATTGATTGTATGTACCTTTGCTTGAGTACTAATTACGAGCTTCCCGCTGCTCTCTTGCTTTTTGTGTTCATATAATTGCCCTTCGTTAGCTATTATTGTTATTAGTTTAAAATTAGTTTAAAAAAAAAATAAAAAATATGAGCTGGTCTTAAAATACTATATACTACTATGTACAATAATTGTCTAATTGATACTTTGATATTCAGAGTATTGTGATCTATCACAGATAAAAACAAAAAATTCTAATTATACCTAATTAGAACGCAAGTAGAAAATGAAAATGAAAATGAAAATGAAAATGAAAATATATGTATATGAATGAATATAAGAATATATATTATATATTTATTGCGAAATATTTTTATTTGTGTTCTCTATTCATTTTTTTCATTTCTTTTTTTTTTTTTTTTTTTTTCATTAATATACAAATTACGAGTTAGAAAATATATCATTTTAAATAGTTATTATACTATGAAAGTACATAATTAACCATTTCCGGTTATCGATTACCTATATTCATTGTTTTTTATTTAAAATATCACAGATTTTCGCCTCTTATTTTTATCTGGGAGATGAATTATTATATTTCTAGCGATTTTGATCGTAGAAAATCTACCCTAAGATATTCATATTTGGAATATCATATTCACACAATATAATATATTAGTATATGCAAAAAACAAAAGAAAAAAAAAAAAAAAAAAAAAAAGAAAAAAAGATCATAAATAAATAAAAAATATCAGAAAATAAATTACTAAATATTATATAAATTGAGTATAATTTTATCTACCATAATTAATTATGATAATGAATTATTGAATACAAATTCGAAATTTCATTCATAATCGATATCTAATTATCATCGCAAGTGTATAATTAACATAAACTTCCAAACTAAAAAATTAAATTAAAAATTTCATCAGTACTTAGCTTTCATTTAAATTTCAAAAGCTTCGTATTACCCCAGATAGTATTAAAGAGGTAAATATTTAAAGAAAAACCAAAATAATGATGAATGTTTAATGAAATTAATTAATCAATTGGGATGTAAGCAGGCAGCGTACCAAGAGGAGTTCGTTTTGGACAAGAATCTTCCTCGTCTGATTTACCGTTCTTTTCAAAACTTTGAACAACAACTTTTGTATCGTTATCATCATTAATATTTTTCGACTCTTTATCGTCTCCATAAATTTCAGCTAGTTTAACACTCTTCATGATCTCAATAGCGCCGAGAACTGTTCTTCTCTTTTTATCAAATTCCTCTTTTGAGCCACCTGCTTCATCGTAGTATCGTTTTCTGTCTTCAGAATGTGACGACGACAAGGATGACGTAGCATCGACCACTTCTGATTTATTTATTCTCTTTTTGTTAGCTACTATCTTTCTTCTTTCGCGAAGTTTTCTCCATTTTTTATAATCAGAAGATATCGCCTTGTGAGGATAAGGGCAATACTTACCTTTCGCACACTTCTCAGACCTCGCAAATTCCGGGCACAAGTACACATGACGTTGTTTACACTGTGTGAAAGAGAGAAATATTTTTTCCTAAACATTAGTCTTAGTTAATGATCGAAACATTTATATCGACGAACCACATCTGTACATAAATAGAAAAATGGGTACTTTAAATCTTTAATGAAGAGATAATTAATTCCAACTAATTCCATCGAGTCTAATTAATTCTCCAAAGTATTAAAAAATTTTATGAATGAATGAGAATGAGATTGAATAAAATGACATCAATTAAACCACGAATCCATAATCCTAAAAATAACTAATCCAGTTTTCTCATTAAAATTGTTCAAATATATCACATGGTAAAAAGTTTCTGTACAATAACTCACCTTATTGGCTTCGGCGCAGTACCCTCTAAGAAACTGTGCGCATATCGGAGTGTTTGAAGAGACTTTAACATGGAGATAAGGGCATTGATCACGGATGCAGCATCCCTCGAGAAAGTATTTACAGGTAGGCATCTTCTCAGGACATACTGAGTGGGACATCGGACAATTATCGAGCAAGCATTTGCCCTGGAGAAAGCTGAATAAAGGAATGTTCAAATTTCAGTTATTTCTAAATGATTTTAAAACCGATGATATGATGATATGAGAAAATTGAATTACTTTCTGCAAAGTGCAACTTGTTTCTTGTCGTGTAGTTTTGGACAAGTACCCTTCACCTGGCCGGTGCAATAGCCAAATTTTTGGAATATCAAACAGGGTTGATTATTCTTGCGCATTTTGTTCCTCAGTATTTGTATACTTCGTTGTTTCGCCTTTGTGCTGAAATAAAGCGTTGATAATGGTCAATTTTACGCACCAAATTATTCCACCACATAAATTACCTGATATTATTCCTCGTATGCGCTCTGACCAATACGTTTGGTGTTTTTTCAACGAAAGTCATACCGCCGATATCAACTCTAGATACAAGACTGGAGGATTTATTACTCCCAGTTCCGTTACCAGCGCTGTTTAATCTACGAAGTTTTTTGCCGTTGCTAGCCATCACGAATCTATCACCTTTAACGTTTATTATGCAACGTTTTCCTGAAAATATTAAGAAAACAAAATTAACAAAAGTCCGGATAAGCATTAGATGAGAATAAACAGCCTTAAATTATTATTAAGAAAAAATAAAAATGAAAAAAAAATACAACAACAAGGAATAAATGCAGCGATTATACTCTTTGATGGCTGCTGGTCGTTACTGCTTCGTATCAACTGGTTTCTAGATGATTTATACAATATTCCTCCTATTCTGACTAGTCCCGTTGAAGAACCGCTGCAATTTTGTCAAAAAGTTAGTAAAAAATGATACAATGTTATAGGAATCTTTAAAAAACCGAGAAAAAAACTTACGAAGCTTTATTGTTATTGTTAACAGTATTAAGCTGGTTATTTGAGTTTCCGATTGATAGTCTCTTCTTAACTCTTTGAATATGAGTTCTATCGATTTTATATTTGCTCAGACCACCTTGTCGGCTTTTTATGAAACTTCTATGAACTGTATCGGTCCCGTCTACACGTTCCATAACTAATTTGTACTTAGTAGAGAGCTTGGTGTTCCTCATATTAGAATTAGAGAGTCGTCTGGCCCTCACCAGATTCGTAGGTGATACTAGCGAGCCATTTTTGCTGGATCTTCTTATCCTGACAAGTTTTCTTCGAGACAAAGACACCAAGTTAGAATTGCTGATTTTCTTTGCCGTTTGATTAGGGCTAGTATTATTTTTGACGATTTTTATTTTAGACTGAAGAAGCGTAGATCGATCGACGCTAGTTTTAGAATCTTTAGTCTGTTTCTCTGCGTTTTTTGAATCCTTCGGTTTCTCCTTAACCGACGATAGTTCTTTTATCAATCTTGGATTAACGTGAACAGATGGTTCTATTTTTCTCTGTAGCATACCTCCCTGATAACCATTTTTTTTATATTCTGAAATATTCAGATCTGCTAGCAATTTGTCGTCACAATTTTTGGTAGAAAAATTTTTCATCATTTTTGGATTGACGTGAACCATCGGCTTCTTTCCTATCCTAGGATTGACATGAATCCCCGGTACTTTTGGTTTAAAATTTGGATTAAGGTGGACTCTTCCAGGCGGCAAAAATTCCTCCGCTCGATTTTGTCGCTCTATAATTCCGTAGGCGGAAATATTTGGATAATTCAATTTTCTATCATCTTTTTTACCGAAAGAATTATCATTCCCTTTTTTATGCTGCTCTATCAATCCTGTAACAATATAAAATAACGCCGAAAATTCGCTTGGGGATTAATGGAGTAAAAAAAAAAAAAATTAAAAAAAATAAAGAAAATTTCCTAAAGTTTTTAAAACAAATTATGATATTGCGTTTCGATAAGATGGAAAGAAGAAAAAAAACACTTAGGTTAAGTTCAGTTGCGTAATTGCCTACGACACGTACGTGTGTAGAAATAAAAATTTTGTTCTTAATTAAGATGCAGATTTTCGATGAGATTAGTATCTCATGTTAATTAACCTAGTAGGTATTCCGTATTCAATAAATTTGTACTATTATAATAATAATAATAATAATAATAATAATAATAATAATAATAATAACAATAATAATAATAATAATAATAATAATAATAATAATAAATATGATATAGGTTATAATCACGTCGTACTTACGAGTTAAGTACGAGATTTCCTTGAGCAGATTACCTTCCATATTATTATCTTTTTTTTTTTTTTATTCTTCTTTACCTCGTTAGAATATAAACAGCACGTTGATAAAATTGTTATTTATTAATAATGTAGTAAAGAAAGAAGAAGAGAAGAGAAGAGAAGAGAAGAAAGAAAAGAAAATAAAGAGAAACGGGGATGAAAATAAATGATAAAATAATATTAATCGTAAGTTATTTGGTCGGATTTCTAATATCTAGTCAGAAATATATAGTCTGACACACAGCTGGCGATCAAGACACGCGTAGGATACTGACAGATAAAATATGGCCGTCGTTACGATGACGATTACAGTTGTGCCAATAGTGAATCACAGAAATCAAAAAT
Organism: Tenthredo livida; assembly: GCA_963992785.1. Taxonomy (NCBI): domain Eukaryota; kingdom Metazoa; phylum Arthropoda; class Insecta; order Hymenoptera; family Tenthredinidae; genus Tenthredo; species Tenthredo livida. The sequence continues at coordinate 8,734,577 of OZ023067.1, read as the reverse complement.
AAAAGTGCGCTGAATTCGTATATCTGTGACGAATATCATTGAATCGGGTAATGCATAGATAGATTTAGTATAATACGGATAAGAAACTGAATGTGAAATGATTGGATTATTGAAATTTGGCAAAAAACTCTATTATTAAATTATCACTCGCTCATATTGGCTGCACTGGATAATTCCGAGCACGAAGCGCGCGCATTGATCTACCATCTCTCTCAGATTTGGCGTGATTCTAGCCCCTTCTCTCTTTTTGTTTTACTTTTCTTTACCTCGTGACGTTTTAGCGCGTATTGCAGTGACATCTGGTTTCTTTCGGTTTAGGTTATGTGACTAAACACGCGCACCGATATAAAAGCCCCCTGCCTATGTAGAGTATTAAAGCACTATAATAAGGTATTTAACACAACAGTTGTGTATGGTCAGGAAGAAGAACCGCGTTCTAATACCAAAGTGTGTAATTATGTTAGAAGGAGTGAAACACGTTGTTTTGGTATTATCCGGTAAAGGAGGTGTCGGAAAATCAACTGTAAGCACACAGTTAGCATTGACATTAAAAGAGGCAGGTTTTAAGGTAATTAATGAATAATATCAAACATTAATATTCGTAATATGATGGTATTCGTAAATTTAGGTTATGTGTTCCCATAAACGTAACACGTATTACAGGTCGGTTTATTAGACGTTGATTTATGCGGTCCTAGCATACCATACTTGTTAAATTTGGAAGGGAAAGATGTTCACCAATCAACAAAGGGGTAAAAAATAATATGAATAAATTTATCACGTGTGATGTAAACAAATTTTAAACAAAAAATATTCATTTTAGACTTAAATCTATCAATCAGTTTACACTTCGCGGTCAATAATAATCATTTATCGAATATCATCATTTAGATGGGTACCAGTTTATGCAGACGAAGAGCAAAGGCTGGCCGTTATGTCTATAGGATTTTTATTAAAAAATCGTAACGACGGTGTCGTATGGCGAGGTCCTAAAAAAACTGGAATGATTAAGCAATTTTTAACTGATGTTGTATGGGAGGATATAGATTATCTTATTATTGACACACCGCCAGGCACATCTGACGAACACATTACAGTTATGGAAAATTTACGGTAAATTTTTTAATCATTTAATTTTAGTTCTCATTATTTTTTTTTTTTCAAATTAGTCAACAAAATCAGATGCGGATTCATACTGCTTCAAGAAAAACGCAATTCTATGCCACAGTTGATCTAGAAAACTGTTTTGTATCAAAGCCAAATGTTTCTCACCTCAAGAAGTACGGATAGAACAAATTTCGTCAAAATCGCATCATAGGTTGCAGAGATGTTAGTAATTTTTTTAAGAAACGTCTTTTTCCCCCCTCATTGCAAACCCGGTCCAAAAGTTAGTCCAGGTATTTGAGGATCAAATTTCGTTTAGATCGGTCAAAGAGTTTAGAAATTATTTGAGAAATTGATGAAAAAAGAAGATAGAAGAAGTCTTGAGAAATTTTATAACGATTTCATAATTTAGAATGATTATCAGTTACTAGAATTATCCGAATGTGATAAAGCAATGCAATCACTTCTTTTTGTTTTTCTTCCGTCATTCTAGATAATAATCTATGATTTTTATTCCAACAACTATTTTGGTAGTTTGAATAATTCTTTTTTTATTTTTATTTATTTTTTGTCAAGTACAGATGTGATAAATATATTTGTATATTATTATCACGAGTAAGAAAATCACATGTCCATTAGTAACAGTCACATGTGATGATGATAAATCATGTGACCGACTCTTAGAAACAACATCGAGATAAGCTTTTAGTACAACTGATTGCAGAGCGTTGAGTTAGAGCGTAGTAAATAAAAAATTGCTGATCAGTTGAGCAATGGACATTTTTTAACTTCAGTTCTAGAGAGAATTTGAAATACTCTGAAACGGTGGATCATAAAACATTAATCTTTACAGCTTTTGACCCAAATACGCAATTTTTTCTCTCTCTCTCTCAGTTCTGTTAAATGTGACGGAGCTGTTATAGTCACCACGCCGCAGGCTGTGGCTGTGGATGACGTCCTTCGCGAAGTAACGTTTTGCCGTAAAACTGGAATCCCAATAATCGGCATAGTCGAGAACATGAGTGGCTTCGTATGCCCAACATGTTCGGTGAGTTTGGAGGAAAATTTGTATACAATATGTGACAAGATTTACTCCAAAATTCTATACCACGTCTTATTGTTTCTCTATTCGCCACAGGAATGTACAAACATATTTTCATCCGGTGGTGGACAGTCGCTTGCAGAAATGGTGAAGGTACCATTCTTAGGGAGAATTCCAATTGATCCAGCAGTTGGTAAACTGGCTGATAAGGGACAGAGTATATTGGTAACTCTACCGGACAGTGAGCTAGCTCGAATATTTCGAAGACTGATCGAACAGATAACAAGGAGTAAAGAAGCCTAAAGAATTTTATTGATCAAATATTAAATTGAATAAGATTATTCCTCGATATTTTTTAAACGAATTTACGTTTGTCGAAGCCGGTGACTACGCAGAGAATAGTCGAACAATTATTTGTCTCTTTATTTTTTTCTTAAATTTCTTATAGAATTTTCAAAGAGCATAATAATATATTCATTGGCAAAAATTCGTAAATTATAATCAATGGTATTTATAATTGATGTAAATATTTCCTAGATGTGCCTTTGGAATTGTTGTGATTTAGAAAGAAACAGAAAAGAGTTAGAAAACTGTGGAACATTATTACCGGCACAAAGTTATACCTACTGCATATAGTGATACTGCAATTTAATTATATAATTATATGAAATCGTTTGTACTGACTATAAGTAGATTTATAAAATAGAAATAACGAATTTGTATTCACGTATTTTTGTTTAATAATAAATGTGATGCATATTTCTTTCTACAAACTACAGTGTATTGGATTTCAATCACTCCCAGTTTCATTTTTTACTTATACCATTTATTACCGATACAAATTAATGGCCCAATCGCTGTCCATCCAATATTAAAAATCCTTAAATGCATTTGAGTCAAGTTAACTTTTGAACCCGTTCAGAATTCATACTTTTCTATATTATGGAGTTTAGCGATAAAACCATAAGTCTTACATATAAAGTTTTACTTATTTCCCCATCCCCAAAGACCCTTGACAAATCCTGTGAGGCCAGCCTGGCCCGACTTCTTCCCTTGATCTCCCAATTTATCAGATAAATCAGGAAACTCCGCAAGATTAAATGCCAAATCGAAGAACAACGGCTTGCAAGGTATGCTCTGCATAGACGGTGGCAGTTTGTAAACGTTTGGCTGTTTAGTAAGCAGCGTTGGGTCCTCTCTGTACTCGTGCAAGCGTTCGTAAAGGGGTTTCTTGCTTTTCGTCTGTTTGTTTAATCCCGGTTCTTCCTCCTGCCCTTCTTCAAGCACGCTGTGAGCATGAGCTGCGTACTGAGCGCCTTCGATAAGGGTTTCCAATTTGTTAAGATCGGTCCTGAGCTCCTCAGGCAAGACTGAAGGCTGTTTAAGCGCGTCTTTAGCGTGTTGAGAAGACCTCTGATACAGAGCCATAGCTTCTCTCCAACGATGAAGATTGGCCAATGATTGAGCCATGTAGAAGCATCTGAAGGCTCTGTAGCCCTTAGTTTTAGCATTTTGCTCATTCTGATAAGCCTCGTCTTCTTGGAGCTGAGATATCTCCACCAAATTGTGCAAAGCCGCTTCATAAAGCCTGACGATATCCTGCGGTTTGGCCTTTTCCGATTCTTGGGCCACTTTTACGAGCGCTAAATTTCTCTCCAACGTTCGCGACAATCTAATATACTGGAGATACGTGAGAAGGTGATGCGGAGGACTGGCCTTATCCGTATCTCGATTTTTCAACTCCAATTTGAACTCTTCTCTAACTGTTGCGATCGCGTCTTTACAATCAATCAGATGTGCTTCTAGTAGATCAATCTTTCCTTGATTATTTGCCGCCTTAGCAACCGCCTGATTCAATCTCGAGTCCGCAATGAGGAGACCAGCAGCCCTCGGGGGTACAGTACCGCAGGTTTTACCGCGCCAAGTAACTTCCTCAGCGTTAGATTGTTTCTCGCGTGTTTGCGCCATGAGAGAGTCTAAACTGGCCAATAATTCCCCACTGAGTTGCCCCCGCATCTGCATCAGATCGTCTATAGCTGAAGTATCGCCGATGTTATAAGCGCAGTATCTTAGACTGGGCGCTAGCTCCTCGACTTTAGCCTTGTAGATGATTTGCTCCAGCTCTGGCAAAGCTGAGGCCAACTTCTCGTAAACAACCTGCGCTTTTTTCAGGTTTTCCATCGCTGGTTTCCACAGCTGAAGTTCAAAGTGTAGAGAACCGTGCATCCAGGCCACGTAGGCTTGGGCTTCCAGCTTCGTACGTGCGTCGCAATTCACGCTCTGTATAAAATAAGGAGAAATTAATGTTTAGGATTGGTTTTTAGATTAAGGAGATCTTTTTCATCTCCTTTTTGATGTAATCTCACCTCTATCAGTTCTTGTAACTGCAGAGAGTAAGTAGCAGCTTTTCTGAGCCTAGCGATAAGGTGAAATTTCTTCCTAGGCTCGGTGTTTGATTCTTGTCTCAGCTGCATAGCGTAACTCCAGGCTCTTTCAGCCATAGTTAACGGTACTTGTAAGAATTTATCGTCGTTAACCATAGCAGGTATAACGTCTCGTCGTTTAAAGTGGCGTCTATCTCCTTGTGGGACTTTGAGGACTTTACGAAGTCTTCGTAAACGGCGAGAACAGTATCCTCTGTAACGTTGATAATCGCTGTGACGCAGTCCATGCTGCTGTTGCGCATCTTTGATTATTTTCAATACTGAAAGTTTCATTGGTCAAGGAAGTCGCTATATGAATCCAAACTGATTCTAGGAGGGGGAATCGGGTGATGCAAAATTATCAGAAAACAAAAATTCTCTAATGTCTCTACGACATCACGGACTGGATGTATTCGTTTCGGAGCATAACGACGATCAGAAAATCGAAGATATCGCGTTTCTAATGTCAGAAAGGCGTGAAAAAACTAAAAATTCGTATAATCACACACACGCATATGTATACGTGCGTTTTTTGCATTAGAGACGCGGTATGTTATATGAGAGAAGATCTTATAGGTTAGAACGCTCTGACACATATGGCGTTGAAGGTTGATGATATAGATCGTCGATTTGCTTTAGGTTAGAATTTAGTTAAATAAAAGGATACTTTCTAGAGAATAAGCCTTCTCTCCAGTTGAAATATCGGGGTCTTCTTCATCCTCGAGATCTTCTTTAGATAACTCAGAATTTTCCTCTTGGACAACCATTTTTGATAGGTATAAGAATTTATAACACAATATATGCGGTTATGTATGGCTGCTTGTGGCTTGCCACTGGTTGACGCGCAGACGCGTCAAAAACAGACGACGCGACACGTTGCAGTGTCTCATGACGTCACGCGATGTTTAGCCATTCATGCGTCCGCGCGAAGTATGAATGAAAATTGAAGCGGGAAATTCGAATTTTGAATATTCGAACGTAGAATTATATTCATTTAATTAATTTAATTTAACTAATTGAATGACTAATAGTTTGTAATAATATTCTCAATAATTTGAGTTCATTTATTATATTTCAGAAGATCAATACGATCAACACTCGCGTTAATCATTCGCTATTCTTTTTTTAAATAATATTCTGCGCGCTGTTAGGTGTGACGATTGTTAATAATTCGTTTTTTTGAGAATCACATTCGTGTTTGTTTTTTTTTCAAATTTATTTCTTATCGTATCGTTTTCGATAACGTGTCTTTGATTTTTATCACTGAAAGATGTCTTTCTGCAGAATATGAATTTACCTAGATGTATACAGATATCTGAGTTACTAAAACGAATTTGTTTACTCAGTTTCGAAATATTTTTTATTAAATAATTAACTCTGCACAGGATATTATATACTGTGTTTCAACTAGCATGTGAACTAGAAAAATTGAAAAAAAAACTTAAACAATAAATTTCAAAATTCGTAAAAATATTTCAATAATAAATTATAGATTTGGACAGTAGTAGGGAACGATGAAATAATTATAGATCATAAGTTATAAAACAGTTAGATTATATTATATAGATATATATAAATGAATTATTTTTATTTAATTATTTATTTATTTATTTAATTTTATATCTATAGGTATATACTTAATTAGGTTTTATAGGATATATAGGGGTAGATAAATGAGAAGACTTTTGTGTTATTATTTACACGGTGTGTCGATAACATAATTTTACTCACGCAATAAAAACTTTACATAATAATATCATATATATCATATAATAATATTCTTTAGGTATATCGGTCGCATGCACTGATATTCATATTATATTTTATTTATATAATAATATTATATCCATCACTATTAAAATTAGTGTTTTCATATGGCGCTTTATGTGATTCACCTTGTGTATATATTATTTATATATTATAATCTGCGTAACGCGTAGCTTGTGTTCATTGTCATATATTTCTTATCAGTTATATATATATATATATATATATATATATATATATATATATATATATGTATATATTATATACATATGAATATATATATATATATATATATATATATATATACATAGTTTTTTTTTTTTTCTTTTGTAATTTATAATAATCGTCATAATAGAAATTGCATCCTTTTTCTTTATGTGCACACACTTGTTTCGTCGTTTTCTTTTTCTTTTTTTTTTTCTTATTTTTTCTTTTTTTCTTCCTTTCCTTTTAAATCTACTAATTCTAAAAAAATATAGTATACGGAAACGGTCCGCAGGTTTTAGTGTCTTAACAACCAATACATATATCATAGGTAATGTTTGTATATATATGTATATATGCGGATATTAGGGAAACCGGCGAAACTCTGGATTCTGAAATCAAGCCCATATTCTTATAACCAATTGTGATAGTTTCTTTTAGATTTGTTCAAAGTTTCGTTTAACCGTTTCGAACGCGTTTATAGTAATATGCGTGTATGGAGTTATTCAGGAGAATTATTTTGATTGACGATTTTCCCTGTCGATTTGAATCGTCTAGATTTAAATTAGCGTGGGATTTCGTTAGCTAATCGATTGCTTGAATAGTTTATCATTTTTTACTATTTCTATTTTTCTTTTTCTTTTTCTTTTTCTTTTTCTTTTCCCTAACGCGGGAGTTTCGAAATATCCCGCGTAAAATTTAAATCCGCGTTTCAACGTCGACGTCTATTAGCAGGTAGCTTTCGGTCAGTCTGTGACAGTCTAGAATCTATCGAATAGTAAAATTGAACGAATTCTTGCGAATACTTGAGTTATAAGTGGCGAGTGTGAAGTGAGAATCAAGTTAGGTGTGTTTCTTGTGCAATTATCTTATTTCCTATTTATTTATTTATTTATTTATTTATTTATTTCGAGAGCGAAGAATGAACTGTCCTTATCTGTTAATATAGCTTTTTGCTGTATAACCATTGCATATTAAGTTTTGTGTCAGGCATTATATTATTATTATTACTTAACAATTTCATATTCTGACTTATATCTTCTCTTCCCGTTTCGGCTCTATCTTTACTTTTTCTCTCAATTACATTACATAATTACATACGAATTATATAATTTTACCTCACCCATTGACTTTTACACATCTGTAATAGGGTTTTTTCTTTTTTTTCTGTTTTTTTTTTTCGTCAAATTATTTCCCATTTTCCATTTGTTCTTTATTAATAATATTTCGTGCAAGGTCAATCGTTATTCTGACGAGTATTTTATTTTATTTTCTTTTTATTTTTCTCATTTTTAAATAACATAGGTAAAACGCATTATGTGATAGAAAAAAAAATAAAAATAAAAAAAATAAAAAAAAATAAAAAAAAAACTTCTATGGCGTTCGCATTATGGTTTATTTATTTTAATTTTTTTTTCTCTCTGTTTCATTTTGTTTTTGTTTTTTGTTTTTTGTTTTTTTTTCTTGTTTTTCCACTTGTGTGTGTTTTATGTAAACGTCTAAATCGCCTATATGTATATGCCGCGTACCGTTCTATGGTTAAACCTACCTAAATTTCCGATCGTGTATAATATAGTTTTTTTTTTTTTTGTTTTTATATTATATCATAATTCATATAATATATAATATATACATATATATTTATACATACTTATATACACACATATAATATATTTATATATTATAATTTATATATGTGTGTATAAACATTCATGCATGTATATACATATATGTATAAATATATTTTTTTGTATCATATACTCATATGTACCTAGACTTTATTCTTTACGAGTATCGTTTAGAATATTATTTTTCAATGAGCAAGTGACTAATGTATTGTTTGCTCCACTCCAATTATTCGTTATTATAATCAGCTTTATTCCGACTGTAATAATTGCAGCTTATTCATTTTCTTAATTTTTCTCTCTATTTTTGTTTTTTTTTTCTTTTTCTTTTTCTTTTTGCTTCTCTTAATCAACGCACGTCTTTCCTATACCTCATGCATTCCACTTCGTCTAGATTAACTCTAGTTTTAATTTATTTTAAATTTTAGCTTTAGTGTACTCGAATATTATTTACAACGTTTTCATCATACATATTAATAAATTATCGCATATATATATATATATATTATATATATATAGTCACTCACTCCTTTGGATATTTCAACGTCATTTTTTTACACGAAGATCACCCTTCAGTCACGTATCATTATTTTAATAATTAATTAATCAATCCATTCAATTTTCATTATTCATTATCAGTCTACCCAAGAATTTCATTGATAAAGACTATTTTTTTTTCTTTTCCTTTTTTTTTTTTTTTTCAATGTTAATGATAATCGAAAAATTAAACGGTGATTAGATTTTATTTTCTCTTACGAGAACATATATATTCATAGTCGTAGATAATATTTAAGAGTAATCTTCGTATACAAGAATGACATTTCACGTTTAATCTTATTAAAATTACATAATCTACCGACTCTATATTATATTATATGTATAATATATATTACTTGCTCGTGGTGGTTCGTTTTTTTTTTTTTTTTTACACAGGATCGTTTTGGGACTTTCTATTAACTACGCTGCTGCTCTTCTTCATCGTCATCTTCTTCTTCTCTTTTTTCCTCTTTCTTTTTTTTTTACTTTTTATTTTATATTCATTTCGTTCATATTCAAAATTTTCTTGGACATATATACTATATATATATTTTACGTCGTTTACTTCGATTCAGGGACTTGTGGTAATTTGATGGTTGAATGTTAAACTTGTGTACTGCACACTTTAATATCAATCATTATATATATGTATATATATATATATATATATAATATATAAAATATATATATATATATATACATACATATCATCTATCGCAGTATATCGCATGGTATGTTCAGAGGAACCAATCACGTATATATCTATACACACAAATACAAAGGACATGTATATAATATGTACATATGTATACGTGACTATATTAAGGGCTGACGTGTGGGTGGTTTGGATATTTCCTTACAAACATTCCTATCATGAAAATAGACAAGAACTATAATATTGAGGGTGGCGACAGGGCTGACTCAACTTTTTTTTCAAAAACCCTTTCGTCATTTTTAGTTTTATTTTATTATTTTTGCTTACTCGCAAGACCGATTGATTCTAGCTTAAATAAAGTTTTTTTTAAATAAATCGTAAAAAAGAGTATAACAAAATCTTGTATAGTAATGTGTGTATATTCATTGTGAAAAACAAGAAAGAACAAAACAAATGGAAAATCTATTTTCCCAAAATTCAAACTTTTACTTTTCAAGACTTCTTCGCAAGATCTTTATTTTTTCTTTTCGTTTTCAATCATTGCCCTAATATATGTCCAGGGTGTAAATTATGTCCTGTTGAGCCCGCCCTGGGTGGCAGTACATATTAAACCTCTAAGGGCGATTTGAGCAACATCTTGACGTTGTAGGAGGTCCTGCCGCTAATAAATCATATATGTTGACTATTTTGTGTATTGTGTATAATGCGTGTGTGTATGTATGTTTTTTTTTTCTTTTTTGTTTGTTTTAAATCAAGCTTTTGTTAATGAAAAATTAGAAAAATGATCACGGCGAGAGCCTCCTAGCGTCTTGTGGGTAGCGGAGTCACTATAATCTACCGATCATAAAAATATCACCGTCCCTCCCGTACCTATAGATCGCTGTATTTTGCGAACTATATTAATACAATAATTTTCTGATTTCTGAAGGTGAGAAATTTTTCAACGGATTGAAAATGGAGCGAAATTTTCACATCCTATATAGATATACATAATATATACCTAATATAGGCGGAAAATTTGATTCAATTTCAATACGGTCAGATTTCAAACCACCAGGATTCATACTTATACTAGTATATGTATATATATTAATTTATTATTTATATCTCTGTATTTTATTTTTATTCTTGTTTTTTTTTTTCTTCTTCTTTTTTTTTTCTATATATATATACTTTATTATAGCATTTCATTATTCTACACTGCGGTGCAAGGGCAGATAGAGAATCCTGATACGGTGCAGCATATAGCGTTTTTAATTGCGGGCTCATGAAAATCGACCCTTCCCATTTTTTTTTTTTTTTCACTTTTATATATCATATATTATATATGTACAGAAATAATGACTAATGTTCATATTTTATCGAAGAAGAAACACGTATTCGAACAAAAATTTATTTCCATTCATTAATGCAGTAATAGTATGTATTATATAATAAGTATAAATCTGAGCTTATATCAAGAAGGAAATTCACCGATAGTTTGAAAAATTTCTATAAATTTGAGAAAAAATAAATAAATAAATAAAATGAGTGTTTTTTCTTCGATTTATTGATTTCTTGTGTCTGTGCATGTGTGTATTTTTCTCTTTTTTGGTTTTTTTTACCAATTACCTTGATTTATCTTGATAGATTGATTTACGATTTCGTTACACATCTCGTGTCGGAGAAATAACAACGAGAACTGCGATTGGAGGAGGAAAAGCGATTAGCTTACCTCCGCTAAGCGCAGCTCCTCCGTGATATTCCCACGTTACACTAATGCGAATGATTACGACAGGCAATAGGTACACTATAATATATTGTACATGATTAATTTTTCTTTCTTCCTTTTTTCTTCTTTCTATTTTGTCTGTTCTTTCTTATTAGATATATTTCGAATTTCGTATGAAGGCAGTTTTCATTCTTTTCCTCGGTCATTATTTTATTATCTTATCGATCGTTGTATATCAATATCCACCTCAAACTATAATAATACCTATTTCTCATGGCAGTTTGTAACGATATAATATTATAATCACATAACAAGCTGAGTGAAATAATTGAATAAAATGTGAATTTCTATTTTTTTTTTCATTTTATCGTAGGTATGGTATAATATGTAGGTATTTGATTTCAAGATAATATAATTATAATTAAAAAAAGTAAAAAAATGAACGATAAAAAAAAATCATATCACCTCATGCATGTATTAATTAATAGTCTCAATCGATTTGGTCTTGCTAATTATCCCAAGAAAATGTAACACGCAACTATACCTATAGTATCGTAAATACAGAAAAAAAGTGCCAATTTATTTCGTGTAAATAATTGAATTATTAGCTAAGTAAATGGAAATCGCAGAAAAAAAAAAAATTAAGCGTGAGAGGATATTATTAATAGTAATTTGGTCGAATTTCTGAGCCCACGACGCAGCCTAACATAATCGTAATTTTATGGAAATTTTGTAATTCATTTGCGATCGGATAAAATATTAAAGCGATGAAAAATTTCGATTCTCAATACTTCGGACTTGAATAATAATATCCAGTGGTTTTATTTTTCTCTTTTTTTTTCCAGAATATACAAAACTTCCATAAAATATTGACGTCAGTTATTCACACGCGTATATAAATATGTATAGGTATATAGAACAGGTGTATATATATATATATATATATATATATATATATTTTTTTTTTTTGTTTTTAAATACATATATATATATATATACATATATCATTCTTGCAATAATAATGTATAATATTGTTGGAATCGTTCGGCTAAAGGCTATATGTATCCAACATATATATGTATATATTATAAATATATAATGACGCATTCACACAATTATATTATGCCATTATCATTTATACCGTCCATATTTTATTTCTCAATAATAATCATTTTATTATATATATATATAGATATATATTTATATTTATATATAATAATTTATATGTATATAAGATGGTGCCCGATCCTAGGGGGGGGGGGGGGGGGGGGGGGTGCTAATTATTTATACCATAATATATGTATTATGTATACTATATGCAGTTAATATTAAATTCATTTTAGAATTTGGTACTCTTGAAACGACTCATCACATCTTTCGCATTGTTTTTTTTTTTTTTAATTTTTTTTTTTTTATAGTTTTTTTTTTCTATCTTTTATATATATATTTTTGTTTTCTCTCTTTTTGTTCGATAACGATAACGATTATGATAATAATAATAATAATAATAATAATAGTAATAATGATGATGACGATGGTATCAATAATAATAATAAAAATGGAAATATATGCAGTGATAATAGGAATAAATAAATAAATATGGTGATAAAATAATTAATTAATTTTATAATATAAGAACAATGATAAATATGTATATCAATATTTTAATATCAGCAACATGTATGTATGTATATATATATTATATATATTTATAAATTAAATGTATTAATAAATTAACAAAAAATAATGATGATTTCACAATATATAATATTATATATATTATATTTATATAGGTATGTATAATATCCTGTTTAGACTGTATAGAATTTGATATAATAATTAATATGTCTATTGCATCGTTTTTTTGTTTTGTTTTTATTTAATTTTTTTTTTTTTTTTTTTTCATATATAATTATTAAAAAGGTGCATGTACGGTTATCTAAGGAGGGCAATTTTTGAAATATCAATATGAAAATAATAAGATATAAAAAATCGTCAGTTAGCTATAATATAGTTGAAACCCGGTATTTTACGTCTAAATGCCGAAAATAATAATATAATTGTAAACGCCTGCATGCCAGGCAAATTAAATATCACCTTCACGTATATATATATGTTTCCAAAAACAGGCCCCCTTCAGACGTTTAATTAAATAGATTATTGTAGGTACACTATGTATATAATAACGTATAATTTGTTATAATTTTCAAACTTCCGCTTGTGTGTATTAATATCAATAATAATAATGATAATAATAATAATAATAATAATAACCATGATCGATGGTGATGACGATGATAATAATAACGAAATTATTATGGTAATTAAAATATGATAGTAATTATATTAAACCAATAATAATAATAATAATAATAATAATAATGATAGTAATATATTTATAGTACTTACAATTACAGTATATTGCGATTCATTTTTTTTTTTTTTTTTCTCTTTTTTTTTTTTCGTTTAAGTGAATAGTGCATCGTGTGTTTTTATTATTAGGTAGTCAATTAATTCATTTACGAATATATAAGTATATATTATTATGTATAGATAAGGTTTATTTAAACATTACTTCAGATCTTCGTCTTTAAACGTTACTTATAATTATATACTTACTCAATTAATTACTTATTTAGTTAGTGACTTACTTAGCTTATACTTATAATTAATTAATTAATTAATTAATTGATTAATTAATTACTTACTTACTTACTTACGTTCCTATTTATATATATATATATATACTTAGTACTTATTGAGTACGTCTTCTTTTTTTTTTCTTTTCTTTTCATTTACTTATTTATCGTTAGTTTACTTTTATGATGTACTCGTTCAATACCACTACTCTGTATGTTAGTTTATATTGTTTAAAAGTTCTTTGGAAAGTATAAGTCGCGTCTTTTTTTTTTCTTTTTTTTCTTTTTTTTTTTTTTTTATAACATGGCAGCAGCGAAGCCCTGAGAATGAAATTCAACTTGGAATATACATATTGATATAATATATATGTATATATATATATATATATATATATATTTTTTTTTTTATATATATATACCTACATGTATATTTGTTCGTTATAATTAAAACGAATTTAATAAAGACTCTATATAGGTATTATATAGGTACGAAATTTATCCACTCGTTCTGTTTTTTTTTTCCTTTTTTTTTATCCGCTAGACGTCGCTGCTGCGTTTTTTTTTTTCGTATAAGCGTAAGATTTGTAAAGTATAAATTATAATTGAGGGCAAAAAAAAAAACAAAATTAAATATATAGCAACGCGAAGAGTAATAATTTAGAATAAAGGAAAAATCGCCACAACGTATATATACGCGTCTCTATGATTAAATAAATAATTAATATATCTAAGGCGATAAACGTATATATATATACATATATATGTATATATATATTATATATAGGTATATCGAACAATCGATGAAAAATCGATAAAAATTCATAATAAAATAATAATAATTATATGATAAAAAGAAAAGAAGATTTTTTTTTTGATTTCAATAATTTTCATTCGCTCAATAAAATTTTCTTTCATTCTATTGCTGCAGCAACGTGACGTTTTCAATTCTATGGCTGAATTAGCGGTACTGTGGGGAAAAAAATAAAATAATAATAATTATACGTTCGGATATTTAGTCTAAGAAAAATTTTGGTTTCGCATTTCGACTCTTTCTATTGATGTATTAATATATATAATACGTAACATAACAATATGATATTGGCAGTTTGCGTTAAGACGTGATTTGAACTGATTTCAATCCATCCACAGCGATTTTGGTATTGCGACGTTGGTACTTTTCAAAAAATTTCCCGTCTACATACATAGGTATGTACGCATTATATATTATAGCTTTATGCTATTCAATCGGAATGGACGCATTTTTTTTTTTTTTTGTAACGATTTGATGAAAAATGAGAAAAATTAAAACGAAAAAAAAAAAAAATAAAATAAAAAGGGATCATCGATATTTACCGCGATCGCTGATTTTTCACCCGCCGTATAATCGAGACCCAAAATTCCTCTTAGAATATGACTGAAAAAATGATTTTGAACAAGTCTAATCGACACGGAAGAAGAAAAAAAAAAAAAAAAAAATCAATCAAAATAAAATATAAGCATATATAGTATAGAAATAAATTAAAAAAAAAAAAAACTTAACGAACGAACGAACGAACGAATATACTCATTTTTCGACGAGGGTGCCTACAGGTTTTCCCTCCAAACACTTTTTTTTTTTTTTTTCATCTACTTTCATCACTATAACTATATATTTTTTTTTCTTTCTTTCTTTTTCTTTACAGTAACTTAATATGCGTACAATCACGTATCGCGTACAGCTACGACTGCATATTAATATTATTTTATAGTATATTTATATATATAGTATATATAGATATATACATATATAATATATACATATATAATATATATATATATATATATATATTATATATTAATGAATACAATATTCTGTATAAAACTTGTATGTACAGGATGACTAATTTAGTAGTTTAATTGCGTCGAGCGATAGGGCTGACTCTTGAGATGCTTTCGTATCGTTTACTTTTACCTTCGTTATTATTATTATTATTATGATTAATATGATTATTATTATTATTATTATTATTAATATTATTATTATTATTATTTTTTTTCGGTTTTCTTTTTCTTTTTTTTTGGTTTTCATTGTTTGTTCTTCTCTTTTTTTATCCGTTAAATTTCGTCAGAGGTATAGTATGTATTTCTTTATCCGATAATACAGGTGCAGGCTGCCGTAACGAAGGAAAAAAATAAAATGAAATGAAGAAAAAAGAAGAAACAAAAAAAAGAAATTCGAAAGATAAATTACCGATATTGTTAATTTTTTAATTTTTTTTCTACATGTTCAATAATTATTGTTTCGGGAAAAAAGTAATCTTCGGAACGGTTGATTAATAATTATGTAATGCGGTTTGTGGTCAATGAAAGGAGGATCAATTGAAATGAAAAATCCTATTCTTGTTTTTCTTTCTTTTTCTTTTTTTTTTTTTAAGTTCTTTAAGTTATTTGGTTATCTTTTTCACGGCACGCGCTGCAGAACAAAAAATTGATTTTGGAAATTTATATAGACGATAAAATATATCTTATACAGCTTTAAAATACTATAGATTTTATTTTTCCGTATATTATCGGGACTCGATAGATAGATTAATGGTAACAGATAAATATATATATATTATATATATATATATATATATATATACTCATCGGAGAAGCGGTCTAAAAATAATTAACGATCAATAATTAGTAAAAAAGTGAAACTAGGTAATAATATAATATATTGTAGATTAATCATATTCAATATAATAGGTATAACCATAATTATATTATCTTTTACCAAAATCGAAATTTCTTTTTTTCCCCTTTTTTCATCTATTTTCTCTCTATCTCTCTCTCCCTCTCTCTCTCTCTCTCTCTCTCTCTCCTTCTCTCTTTTATGTATACGTGATTATATTTATTTCAATATTTATTACTTGAGCTGATACCCAAATTAAATTTTGGCTCACAGCCGACGACGGATAACGCCGCCTCTTTATATAGGTGTTCACGTTAAAGTGACAAGTGCAATGCGCGTGAGTATAGAAAATTTACGAGACCGTTTTTTCTTTCCTTTATTTCTTTCTTTCTTTCTTTCTTTCTTTATTTTTTCAATTTTTATTCGCGGATATAATATTCGTTGATCATTCGAAACGGGGATTTTTATACAATAATAACCATTCTACGGGTATATTGTACGATTTGAATTCTGGCACAACTCCGCGATCTTCTGACTCGCAAAATTATAATAAAAAAATTAGAGATCATCCTAATTTTCACTCGCGAATTTCGAAGTTCATTGAACGAAGAGAGAGAAAGAAAAAAATAAAAAAATTATCGACGATTTTCTGATTAAAAATGCAAATCGATAATTCATCGTGAAAAATTAGACAGCGATGATTTGCCATCGCGCTATTCCAAGATCTGGGATAAATTTCAGTTATAAATTTTCGCGAAATTAAAGGGTTGAGGCTTGTCTAAGCATTTCTTCTCACCGGTGTAAGCCTCGCTGTTAAGGGTGGCTGGGCGTGTCTGGTCGATACCGTGAATGGCAAGCTTCCATCTCGCTCACTCCTCAACCATTTCATCCCCTACACCCCCGCATGAGAGAGAAGAACTCCGACGAGTAGGAGAAGAAGGAGAAGAAAAAAAAGAAAAATAAATAAATAAATTCAATGAAATGAAAAATAAAATTAGGGGTCGTGTGATATTTTTTTTTTCCCCAACTTTCGCAACTTTTTTTTTCTTCCTTTTCTTTTTCTTCTTTCCATTTTAATACCTGATCAATGTTTT
Organism: Tenthredo livida; assembly: GCA_963992785.1. Lineage (NCBI taxonomy): Eukaryota > Metazoa > Arthropoda > Insecta > Hymenoptera > Tenthredinidae > Tenthredo > Tenthredo livida. The sequence continues at coordinate 8,717,120 of OZ023067.1, read as the reverse complement.
ATTCGGGTAATCGATGTGTCCGCAGATGTTTATAATTATCTTATACCTACCCGAAAAAAGACTCGATTCGAGGTATAAGAGGGTTTTAAAATATTGACAAACCGCCTAGTTATTATCACGATGATTAATGACGTGGTTGTATAAATAGGGGATGAAAAAAATTTACTAGAATCGCGTGTATACCTTAATTACGGTTTATATTACATATTGGAATTATTCCATACATCGTGTATATAATATAAGATCTGATCACGAATTTTCAATATTCTTTTTATCCGATTGTTAATCGCGAAGTATTGCTGCAACAGCGAAGCTGCGTTTAACTAGGGGTTGAGCTTTCCTCATTTTGTGAAATTCTTTGTTTTTTCAAGCTTTTCACGATTTGACGTGTCGAAATAATGAATTAAAAAAAAACCTATGAAAAAATCATTTTATCGCACCTATAGTTGGGCCAGAGTTCAGATTCTGTAAATTTGGCAATAGTTTTAGTTTGATTAAAAAATAATTTACCTAATATATATAATATACATATATATTATATAATGACTGAATTCGAAAGAAATAAAAGATTCGAAAAAACAAAAAGAAAAAAAAACAGTTCAATTCATTCATCAACAGCATAGTGCTTTGTGCGCTGGGGCGTTAGGGGATCGATATGATCGATGATTTTGATGCGGGATCGATTCCGATTTATTAAAAATTACGTCGGAAATTTTATGTGCGCTATGACGTCACGCTTCTCATTAAATACCTCACGTATCATATGATACGTAATTATACATGCACGGTGTTCGAGACTCGCAACGAAGATATAATATAATATAATATAATATAATATAATACAATATAATATAATATAATATAATATAATAACATAACATAATATAATATAATATAATAACATAACATAATATAATATAATAATTTCTTTATAATAATATTTTGTTATCAACAGATAATAATTATATTGTATTTATATTCGCGTACCAATGCAACGTGCGAGCGTCACCGTATGGCTTAGCTGCAGATACCGATTCTATCCCTTATATACATAACATACCTACCCTTTCCATTTCGATTTAATTAATTAACGTTCGCGTTTTCGTTTATAGTAGTATAGGTATATAATAATATATAATATACCTCGCTTTCATAATATCACGACGTTTTTTTTTTTTCTATCTTCTTTTTTGATTTTAATTTTTTATTTTTTGGTTTTCATTCTTTCTTTCTTTCTTTCTTTTTTCTAACCGTAGGTAACGCAGTTATAGTTATGAAAAATCCCTTTTCCTTTTACCAATTAATTGAAACAATATTATATAATTTACATAAAAGCTGCGTTAGTTCTTCGCTATCTAAAAAAGATTCCCCCTCCTTTCTCGCGCCCCTTTTTTTTTCCTCTCACTATTTTTTTTCTTTCCAAATTTAGTTGTGGTTTAACGCGCGGTATAATAATAACTTTATAAATATTTCAATATCAATTTGTCAACTAATATAACGTATATAGTTTCATATATAGTTTGCATATTTCGAATCAGTCTCGAACAATTATCAGCATGACGCAACACACACACACATATATATATATATAATATATATATGTGTAGCATATATATTACTTGTTGTATTTCTTTATTTATTTTTTTTCACATATCTTCGGTTTTTGGTTTTTCGTATTTAGGTATATTCTCATTCTTTATTTCTATATCGTATATTATATGTACATATAGTTCATCGTCTATATATATATATATTATATATCCTTTAGTTTATTAGTTAGTGAACAAAAACAAAAAAAAAAAACAAAAAGAAAAAAACGAAAAATGATAAAAAATGAAAACAAAAAATAAAAAAATGAAAAACCATTCTTATATTCCATCGAATAAAACACAGCTGCTATATACCTATCGTCTATCTCTTATATATTTGTAATATAACAGTCTCGCGTTATACATACATATATATATATATAATATATTATATACATATATATTATAATATATAATATATACATATATACCTATACATATATATATATATACATATATAATATAGTATGTATCATATTCACGCACTGCGCTACACTTTTAATTTTCTTTTTTTTAAATTTAATTTAATTTAATTTTTTGTTAGTTTTTTATCAATATTTTTTCTCAGTTTTGATAATAGCGTTTATATAATAGTATATATATATTTATATATTATATATATATATGTATATATCTATATATATATATTTATACGATCTATATATTATGTATATAACATATATATATATATTTATATATATGTATATATAGTTCAGTTTTAAGTGCGCTCTTAAGCCGATCAAGTGCGATCTCTTATTATAAACTATTAGTGTGGCTAAATTGACGTGTTTATACCGAGGTTATTAAGGACTAGATATATACTGGCAATGTTTAAGGTATATGTTCGTGGTTTTAAGAGGATTTGCCGACACTGCACCCGTCAGCCACGTCTCCTCGAAATAATTCAAATCAATCAATCAATCAATCAATCAATCAATCAATCAATCAATCAATTGTATTCATATATTAATTATAATACTCATTCATTCATATTCATTCATCCTCATTCAAATGTTTATTACACCGTCCCCATTCGTGACGTAACAATAATAATTAGTCATTATTTATTTAATGTATACTAAAAACAAAATTTTATTAATCAGATCATCGATTTTAAAATCTATAGGTATTCATTATTTATTTATTTCTTTCCTTTTATTAATGCTTATATAGTTTCTTATTTCTCGTTTTCTTTTACATCATTTTCTTTTTTCTTTTTTTATAACGCGTTTTCATCAGTTTATTGCGACGATGAAATTCTTCTTTCTTTCTTTTCTCTCTCTCTCTCTATCTTACTGTTTATCATATTATTTATTATACTTTTGTTTTTTTTTATATAGAAATCTCTTTCGTTCGTTTTTAATTCCCACGTCACGTACATATCTCTATATCTTAATATATATATTATATCCCGACGAGTCTGCATTGCGCAGTGCTAGCAAACCCATATGTCACAGCACGTATGTATTAATTATAATTAGTTTATCATTTATTTAATCTGCTTCCACTCATTTCTTATTTCTCTTTTTTTCCCTTTCTGTTTCTCTGTTATTCTTTATTCCGTTGATGTTCATTACATCATATTTCATCCGTTCACCTTCTTCTTCACCCTCTTCTTCTTCTTCTTCTTCTTCTTCTTCTTTTTCTTTCATTTTTTAAACATTTACTCAAAACGCATCCCTTTTATTTAGCTTCTTCAAGTAGCACCAGGTCGTCCGCGACCACGTCACTAATGTGCAAATAGATGATCCAGTACATCAGGTTGAAACAGACAAAGCAAACCGGAAACACTATACGCGAATACTTGTCGATGTCCGACGGTGTGATTCCTAGAAAAACATGAAAAAAATTGAATCAAAAAAAAATTTCTCTTCATGTTCATTTTATTTAAGGGGACCAGTACAGCGACTTTTCGAGGAATTGTCATAGTCCGAAACCAATTTATTTCATACCCAAAGTTCATTTCACATCAAAATATTCTTCTTTTTCCAAATCATGTGTCGTAAGGATTTTGGCACACCGTTGGTCCAATTCAATCTCTTGACGTCTCATTTTCTCCGGTGAACCATTCCTCATCTTGTGGATGTAGGGATTTTAAAATAAAAAATTATGTCATAAGTTATGATCAATTTACCAAATTTGCAAAAATTATTATCACTCATTTCTTAAATAACTTGGCCAAAACGAAAATTTTTCAAAATTCCTACATTCACGTGATGAGGATTTGTTTTCTGAAGAAAATGAATCCAAGATGACCTGAATTGGTCCAACGGTGCTCTAAAATCCTTACGACACATGATTTGGAAAAAGAAAAATATTTCTATGTGAAATGCACTTTGGTGATGAAATAAATTGATTTCGGACTATGATAATTTCTCGAAAAGTCGCTGTACTGGTCCCTTTAATTTAATTTAAGTTCGTTGCTTTTTTTTTTGTTGTTCTCTTCTCCGAGATATTTTCAATATGTTGCATTCCATTAATGTCATTGTTAATTAGTGGTGCGTAAATGATAATTACTCACCGTACAACTTGCTTATGTCTTTGCCCGGGTGAATGAGATGTTGCGGCGCGGGCGGTGCTTCTTCGTCGGCTCTACCGTTTATGGTGTTCTCGAGGGTGCCTCCCTTGCTGTGAGCCTTTGGATCGTGAACTTTGAACCGCACCTCCTGGACAACACGGGACCACTTACAAGGGACACGGCAGTTCGCCGGGGGGTGTCCTTTTCCAAGGTTACCCCTTAATTTGTCGGCGGAGCATGCAACATTCAGGGAAAACTACCTACGCTACGCGGCGAAGGCCGCAGGGGCTTTCTTTTTTTTTTTTTTTTTCATCGGGGCTGGGGCTGGGGCTGGGGGTAGTTTACCAGGTAGTCGTCGTTCCTTCGCCAATAACTTCGATTGAACTTTTCTTGTGAAAACAAGGAAATAAGAGAATATTAAATTTTTGAACAACTTTTTCTTCTCATCGCTTTTCAATTAATTTTCTATGAAATGAAAGAGAAGCGGGGATTCGCGTTGCGGAGGATGAATAATAAATTCTTTTCTGTTCTCTTTCTTTTTCTCATTTCGTGAGGCCGTTTTTCTAACTGGGCATAACGCGCTTCGCGTGATCTACAGATATGGGTAACGAAATTATCGCATAGAATTGGGATAGCTATAAGGTATTCCGTTATTGTTGCTCTGTAATTGAGATAAATCAATGAGGCAATTGATCGCGACGTGTTCTTGATTCGAGGGCCAATATCGTTATCTAGAATACCGGACGTTGCTAAAAATGGATCCCGATCCGACGAGGCACGCTGGTATATGTACCTATGTATAGGTATTAGCAGACGAATATAAGCGAGCATGAACGAGCGAAATACCGAATACGCGGTTCGGATAAAGATAATAAACCAACGCTTCGTTATCGGCTAGCAACGAAACACAATGTCCCCTTTCCACAATCGACTATTGCCATTTCTACGCGCTGACGTATATCGGTCAGCTATACCTATACCTCTTTGTGTATCTAACACTAATACCAAAAAGAATTTAACCGACGTGTGTTCAATACCTATAGTTTGACCAACGAGTGCGAAAGAATCAGAAAAATCTGCGAAACAGCGCAAATTTTATTAACAACAAGAAATAGAAGAAAGATTAACGAAAAGACATCAAATTTTGGAATTTTTCTGACGTGTACGAAAACTTTTTGAAAATCGATAAACCCTGATGAAGTTTAAGGTGTTTTGTATATTATCACCTATACCTATCGACTGACACCAAAGATATACCCACCCTTTGATTTCACTCACATTGACTAGTATCATAGTCGAACTCGAGAAGAGCTGTTTTGCATTCACATGGAAAGATCTATTGACACGTCAAGATAAGCCAATCATACGGCAAGAATAGATGGTGTGATATTGAACGGAATCGAAAGCTATTTCACGCCAATTCTATTCTAGTTAAAATTGTGAGATCCGCATGATCAAAGCGTGCAGATAATTTGTATCTCGAGTATCTTCACACGCATGAGATGAATGTTTTTTAATTCTGATCCTTGTAAAAAAAAAGAGAAAGCAAATTGAAAAAAAAAACGTTGAGCATGGTGATGGTTTTCTTTCAGAGCCGATTTTTGCTCTGGATTAAGACCACCCTTACGGGGACTCGCGGGCCCCGAGTTAAACCCGCATGTAGTAGCCGAACGCGCAGGGCTGACGAAGGTTAACAAACGGGTTTTTGAGGGTGTGACTTGGTATTGATCGCCTTTAGCGGGAGGGCCCTGGCCCAGGGACGCTGCTAACTTGTTGCCAATTATTGCGGGCACTCGCCGAGCGAGAAACAATGCTTATCGTGCCAAGGCGGAGAAATTAAATCCCGAAATTACCCCAGTTTAGAATCGCTAAGCTCGACAGGCGCTTCGCGATTAACAATTTCGGTCTTTATATAACATTTAACGATTTATAGAACAACTTTAGACACACCATTCGGTATATTCATTTTTTAACTTGTAATTAATCAACGCACTCGTACACGTATACTTCATCGAAGTTATTCTAAGGTTGATAAATTTAATCTCGATTCATTCCGCCAACCTAGTCTATACCCGGCTATATACCAATAATTAATCTCTTACTTTTAATTAAAAACCTTATATACTAGGCACGGTGCAGTTCTATCGGAATCCTCCCCACCCTTACCCCGTTTTAATATTTTCATTTCCCCTCTAATCCCCGTACCTATACCATACCCCGCCTGCATCTACCCATAATACTTGAGATTAGAACTAAATTTATTGCTCCATGCTTTGAGGTAGGTACATCTACTCCATTCCATTCATCCGACGAACAGTAGATCCGTTTCAATGTTTAGATCATACCTACAGCCGCGTAGATCTCTTTGTTCTTGTTGCTATATCGCAGATGCTCGTATCATCGCGGATGCATACATTCATGTTTTTCCACCTTTTGCCTTTCCCCAGACGGTCTTGCGTGAAATGATTGTAATGTCCCATAAATATTACATTTCAATCTACCCGCGCCGAACGACGACTGATATAGAGAACCGAGACGCTGGCGTATCACCATTTTTCTTAATTTATTTTTTATTCTTATTTCATTTTTGATCGATCGAGCGAACAGGAAATGATCTTTTCCTTATGTATATGGATGTATATATATATATACTCACGAGGGGTGATCAACGTCTAATTATACCTGCACCTCTAAACCTTGGTAATTGCAATTTGCAGTTTAATCTCTGCCCGCGCCGGCTTATGCAAGCGCGGGGTGGTTTTAGCCGATGGTTTCCAGTTCATTTACTGCCTTATGTAAAAAGGAGAAACTAAATCAAGCTTAAGGAGTGCAGGTAGGGGAGGAAACGCCCGTATAAGTAACGCAGGAGCACTTGGCATAACTGCGAATAATTTATGACCACAAAACATTCCTGGCTCACCCAGCATCGGTAGTCTCGCTATTTTCGCCCGTTATAAATTGCCCAATTAACTATATCCTTATCTCTTATTTGAAAGGCTGAAAAAATTGATTGATTGGATAGAAATCTTAAAAATCTTGATTTTGGCGAAGGGTCAGACGATCGTTCGATTACCTGGCGGGGGCTGGGGGTTGCTAATTCTTTTTACCCTAATATGTCGGAGTTCAGGGGTCAAATCTTCGGATAAAAGGGTCGAGCTGCGATCCCGCTTGCGCTACTCACAGTTTGTTTGGGCGCGTGGTCACCGTGGTCACCCGGTACACCTGGAGGACCCGGGTTTTCCCGCGCCGCTTTCATGCTCTCGGCAATTTTCTGAAAACGATTCTTCCGCATCTGAATCCGCTTTGCCATGTAGCCAACGGTCGCGTACTCTGTGAAAAACAAAAATATAAAGAGTCAATAAAATCTCAGCGATTTTGATCTAGGGGTGCAGGGTGGCTGATCGGCCTTCATAACGATAGTTCGCTAACTTTTCGCTAACTAAGCTGCCTCCAAGACCCGTCCTGTGGCTGCAGTAACGAAACTTGCATAAAGCGTATAGGTATCCCTAGTGGCTAGCAAAGTTCTGAACGAAAACTGTCCTACTCGCAAAACCACTTTGCACAATTAGCCAGAATTAGTACGTATCGTTCGTCCTCGCAGGAGCCTGCACTCTGGAGAGACATGGAATCGCGATGGATAAAACGAGAAGATGAGGGGGCGAGGTACGGGTGAGCTGTTCCAGGTGACAATCAAAGCGTATATAATTGGCCGGAGAACATTGGGTGATTGTGGTGGTGGTAGTTGATGGTATATGCAAGGATCCGCACGGGGTAGTACCGAGCATCAGGAGATAAAGGGGTGGTTATTTATGGAAGGCAAGGAAGCGTGAAATCGCCCAGCCGTTTGTAAGGACGGGGGTAGACCAGTGAACGTCTTTATTACTGGCTGACCGGGTCATCGGAATGGGTTTTTTATGCTCTATAAACCGTGGTCCAGGTCGCCCGCGGCAAGGGGCACCCCAGTTGCCGGCTGTGTTTTCTCTTCGTTTATTTAGCCATGTAGTTAGTTATTTTACTCATATGGCCCGACCATTGTGAGAGAGAAGAAGTTGTTTTCAATTCATCGTTACCGATGAAAATAGCGGGGTACGTAATATCCAAGGGCCAACCGCGCGAGGGATGACCGCGTATCGAACCGCCATCATCTTACTCTGCCAAAAGGAACTGGAGCATTGCTGAACAAATATTTATAGAAGCGCAATACCTCGAGGGTATATGAACACGGGGGTGAAGACAGACAGGAAATTGAATGCATGTCAAAGTATCGTCAAGGGTTCGTGCTGCAGCTATGCTACTGCCTTTGCCGTGTTAAACTTCGATGGCTAATAGCTGAAACGCCGGGGATAGAACGAGGGATGAAATAAGCGAGGTTGTGAGATGACTGCAACACCGATGGTACAGTTAGATCCGCGAGGAACAATCTGAAATTGCATTTTTCCCGCTAGCTATTATATTTTCCTCGATTCGCTTCCCGCGAAATTTCATCCCCCGGTTCAGGGCTCGAGGAGAATTTTTGAAATTCGTTTTGCGTGAAAGAAGGAATTGGAATTGACGCTACGTGGCGGACGTTGATAATTATTGGCAAATATTTTCACTCGTGAAAATTGCTACTCTTTTTTCCTTTTCCTTTTTTTTTTTAACGCACCACCAACAGACGATCGTAAATTTTGCTTTACCCCGAGTGTTAGCACACGCGATTTACTCCCACGCGACGTGGTTAAAAAGCAAAGTTTTGCCGCGGGACTTTCCCGGCCAACGACTCCCGGGTAAGTATCACCTGACGTTAGGGTTGGACGTCGCATGGACACCCCTATTTCACTAATTACCCCTATCATTAAGCTATGTGGAAAATAGCGCAATGGCTCTAATTACAATCGATTTGACGACATTTTTTGCCGCCTGAAACATCCCCCGAATACCCATAGACACAATTACTGCGATTATGGAATTATCTGTGATGATGGAATCCTGGAATTTCTGATCGCCCAAAATCCAGATCTTCCAGAAGTCGACGAAAAAAATAAAGGAACGTATGTTCTTGGATCCAAACCAGTACTAGCTTGTGGAAATGGAAGCTAACGCGAAGGGATGAAAGTTGGCTGTCTACCATCAGACAGGGATTAACTGCATCAAGCTTTTCTTTAGGTTCGTTCAAAAGTTCAGTGTACTACATCAGTATACTTGAGGATAAAGTGGTGCCGTATCCTTGGTAACATTATTCCTCTAGGATTTAGCGTATTTTTTAAATAAATTTGGTACATTTTAATTTAATAATTCGAATGATTTATAAATAAATTTATTACTGACGATTATCTACTCACCGAGCAGAGACGCGAAGACCATGACGAAGCAGGTTCCCAGGTAGACGTCGATGGACTTGACGTAAGAGATTTTTGGCAGAGCAGCATTGGTCGAGGACATGAGAGTTGTCATGGTCAGAACAGTGGTTACTCCGAGGGCGACCCGAGCGGGGGTCGCATTTCGGTTTAGCCAAAAGCTCACCCATGAGATAATCACGATCAGCCCCGAGGGAATGTAGATTTGAATCAGGTAGTAGCCCATCGATCGTACGAACTGGATCTCGCATGCAAGCCGGGAATAGTTACCTGCAAAGAAAAATTCAAAGTCAGAACCGAGAACGAGCAGAAAGTTTCAATCTTTCACCTTTTATGAAATTTCGGATTTACAAAATCGTCAATCCTTGATTAGGAAATCGTATTTTCCTGTACAAATCTTTTGCTTTTTCTATTTTTCTGTAAAACGTGACGAGTTATCGGTATTGCGAATAGTTTTCGCTCTGTCTAAAAAACCAAACAAGTCCTTTCTTACGACTCCTGGCATTTTATCTCTTCTCTGGGTTCGCGAAACTTCCATCAACTCAGAGTGAGCCGAAGGATTTAGCAAATGCATGTCGGCCATTACCGCGGCTGTAGCGTTGTGGGAATTGAAGAAAGCGTTGAAAACATTGAAACGTTTCGAGAGTCGGGCAAAGTGGACCACGTGGAACCGAAGGACTTTAACCAGGATGGGATGAACCTAGGCGGAGTAAGAATCTCCGGAATTTTCCGCGTAGCAATGCATGCATTGACCCAATCAGGGAAAATGGCACCGTCCGGTCCATTCGTGAAGATATCGTAGCGATCCTTGTTAGCCTCGGATGAGATTGGTCGGCTCTTCTTGGCGGGGTTGCACAAACATTTGTCCCGTTCTCAAGGAATAGCCCCTTTTTTACATTTTTTATGCGAACGAAATGAGGGTGGATGTCCAAGTGCTGCTCATCCTGGCTGAGGAGGCTGTACAGATATCAGAACCTTCTGAAAATATTTCGGGCTTTGTTTCACGGACTCCTGCAAGCCCCCATGTCCGGTTAACTTGGAGTCTTTCGCCGGTCGTTGTTGCGTGTCGACTTCGATGGTCGATCAGCCACGGGGATGAAAGAACACCAGGGGTTTGTCTCAATTAAGGAAGCGTAGGAAAAAACAGGATGGGGAAATAAAAGGGGAATAAGAGTGCCGAGGAAGAGATATGGGTACCCACACTGCTTCGGCGAAAAACCGCGCAGATGTTTTTCCGAGCAGTTAATTGTGCTTTATGATTTTCCAGAGACAAAACGAGTGAAATATTTTAATTTAAAGAATGACTAACAGAAAAAGGGAAGAAGCGAAAAAAAAATTCAGACTCTTGGGTTAAATTGGGCTCAAGACCGAGATGGGCTCTTCCTGCTTGCCTCGGCTTCGGGTACCTACTCTTAGCTCTGCGCCCATCTTTGCGATGCTTCAGTCGTCTAAAGACTCTACCAGCGACTAATGACTCGCGGATGGAGTTTCTTTCACTCGCTCACTAGCTGCCCTCGTCCTCGTTCCCTGGCGAAAATGCCCTGATAAAGAATTCACCCCTGGAGCAGTGAGCGTTACGAATACTAGAAGCGGTGGAGGCTCGAAGAGGCGTAGATACTGTATAATATCAGACGAGGTTCTAACGGGTGCAGGTCGAGGAAATGGATTTAAACTCGAGAGTCGTTGATCCGCAGGATATAGCGGAGAAGGATTTTGGTAATTTGTGAATGCGTTGGACGAGGATCAAGGGATTATAATTATTTTCTCTCCCTTAAACCCGATTTCCGGATCCTACTTACCCTCTCCGGTCGTAGATCCCCGGGGGATCAACTCTTAGAGAATTAAAACGTTGGTTCCTTGATCCGTGCCAATCGCAGGATATGTATACGAAGATTTCCTTTCAGTCTGGCTATTCCGACTTTCCAAACATCATCAATTCCGGTTCTAATCAACCGAGGAGAAAATTCCCTTCCAGTTATCAAATGCACTCATTAAACAGCCGGTCCCTTTTCTCTCCCATAAAGTTTGACTCATCAACCCCGTAACTACGTAGGTAGATATTCTGTTTCCTTAGCTCCGATCCGAATGAAACACTCCGGAATGACAAACAGAATTATAGAATTCATCCATACATTAGCATGCATTAGCTCTGGGTCTTTGCAGCAGCTTGCACCGAGATCAGAGCTCTCTGGGAAAATCCGATTATACTAATCACTGCAATCAGCCAATTAACCTTTGGCATCCATCAAGCTACATCCACGCGATTACCTCCATCCTCTGATGTGTTTTCTGATTACCAGGAACCACTGCAAGCGTGCATGCCTTTTTCCATCTCTCTCTCTCTCTCTCTCTCTCTGGCCACCGGGGCATTTGAAATGCATTAGTGCCCCTCGCTATGCACAAGCTTTAACTGAAAGTTCAGTTTTGATCACGCGATCATCCCGTTGAGTTAAAATTTTCCTCGATTTCTTTTCTCCATCATCAGCATCGTTTTATTTTCATTTCGTATATCCATACGTACGTATAGGTATCAGAAGTTGTGTATAGTTCCGCACAGATTATACCGCGAATATCTCATTGTCAGACCAAAATCTCGTTCTATTCGTGGGCGCGGGCGTAGAAAGAGAGAGAGAGAGAGAGATAGTGCGGTTTCTGTTGCAAATGTGCGAATTCTGATAGCCCGCAAGGTAAGGAAAGGAGCGAAGAGTATGGGGCGTTCATTGTCGACTTGGCAACAATACCACGAGCTAATGTAAACACGTGACTCTATAAAGAGCTCCACGATAGTTGGGGACGACCGGAGAGACTCGGAAGTCTCTTTTGAACGAGATTCATTAAGCATCCCAGATGCCTTAGGCAAAGTCCTGGCTTCAATACCCGGGCTTGAAGTTACGCGGAGGTTTCTTCGCTGCTAAAAAACCAGGAGTACTGCTCTTCACTTCGAATATTCAAAGTCATTTTCAAATAATTTCTATAGGGATATACCCATATACATATCCCTTGGGCCTTGGCTCATCATTGAGATAAGAATTATTCAAAAAATGTATATTCGAAGGGAATAGTACTACATATACCTACTATTGTATCTGACAAAATAACCGTACCTACGTACTCTCACACACATGTATGGACATATATAATGTGGGCATATGTGTGTACGTTGATACGATATCCGCTCGATTACCACAGCCACTCGGGCTGGTCGGATGGTCTGTTTTAATTACTGAAGCTTTGATTGTGGCCTGTAGACCATATAGAGACGACCTATTCATCCCTCGCATCATTCCGTTTCTCATTCGCTTTTCTACCAAGCTCTTGCGGTTTTAATAGGGCCATAGTTTTGTCAGAGAGAAAATGGAGAGAAAATAGAAAATAAAAAGAGAAACGGGAGAAAAAATCTCTCTTTACTTATTGCAGAAAAAAAGTTTACATCAACGGGGTAAATGGTGTTGCAATTAGTTTTTTTATTTCTATTTTTTGACTATCTGCAGTTGATATCCATCCATGAATATATAGGGGAGGGCCGGGCAAAATGGGCATGGTCGGGCAAAATGGGCACCCCTGAAAATTTTTCTTAATTTAGTCAAAATTGTAAAATGTTCTGAATTTCATTATTTACTTACTATAGCAAACTTCAAACACCAAATCAACATACAAATAATAGTCGAATTATTTTTTTTTGCAGTTTTAAAACACTATGTGTTCCGCGGCGAACTTCGAATTTCGGAATTAGAAAATTCCAAAATTGATTAATGTCCTAAGATTTTGATCGTCTTTTCTCTACAAACCTCTTGAACATAGCTAATTTCATGTTCAAGTATTCTCAAGTAAATACGAAAATGAATTTTAAAACCTTTTTTCGATTTTGAAAAATTTCGACAAATATTTGGGGTGCCCATTTTGCCCGCAATTTTGGAACTTTTCAGGTGAGGGCGTTCAACACTCGGAATTGATCAGGTTATCGTTTTTCGGAAAAAATTCGAAGATCCATCGATTCAAACCTGTATTTGAAGCCTTCATTTCTTAGGGGGCCCATTTTGCCCGGCTCTCCCCTACACATGTGTGTGTGTGTGTGTCTGTTTGTCGGAATGAGTCCTGATCTAGTTTCTCTAGATTTTCATACCTGCAGTGGAATACTTTATGATTCAAGGTATGGGTGTTAATGGGGCCAGTTTTCTACTAGATATATACATACGTATACTTGGAGTTGTAATGAACAATTTTATACCGAATGGACTGGACGTATATAAGTACCTATGCCCCTGCCCTGCCTCCATTATGAAATGGATCGAAGGGGATTTATAGGTAAGGTAATTAGCGGTTTATTTCTCTCGTATAGATATTGCGAGAGAGATGAATGGACGGAAAGGTAAATTGAATTTTTTTTTTTGTTTTGGTTTTTTTGAATCCGCGCAATATGTGCTAAAAAAGTTGTTGCAAACTTGAGGTCGTCAATTTATCGGCAATCTATTTTTTTTCTATTTTTTTCTTTTTTTTACTTCTTCTCCATCTACTTTTCTCCCCACTTCGGGATGTTATCTTATTGTTAGTGTTGATGTACGTTCGACGCCGAGGCCGAGGGGGTGAATCTCAAAGTTTTCATTTTCCATTCTTCTCGCGGTTTTGCCGCAGCATCCGAGCTAGCTGTTCAGGGGTCTGGCGCAGGAAGCAAGGCAACGTTCATGTTATCCAAGAAACTCTACAAAGTGTAGAAAGCTTAATCTGCTTTATGAAGCAATAAAGGATGTTCACCAGCTACGCGGTCAGTGAAATAGCAAAGAAATAAAAAAAATAAGAAAACAAAATGAACAATTTAATTCTCTCCAAAAAAAATGTATCGACATATTTTCTCATACCTAGATATTCCCTAAAATATTGCCTCGTCTGCACCATCATCTGAGATCTATATATCCTCTTCGGTTCAATATCTTTCTATTTCATTTCTAAAAATTAAAAAAAAAAAATCAAAATATCAAAATTTCCTGTACCAAACTTCAATAAAATAAAATCAAATAAAATAAAATAAAATCGTACCTACAATACCGCACACGTTTTGAGAGGGGCGATTCAGTTAAAATCTCTCACTGTCACTATCAGCTCATAGAGTGAAGATAAAAATATTTTTATTTTTGCACTCGAAATAGACAGAAAAAAAAAAGAAAAAAAATAGCATATATAGAATAGAGTTCCCTCAGTCTCAGTGAACGACGTCACTGGGCCACTCGTGAAAACCACTTGAAACATAGCGAAATATATAGTATATCTATCCATTGTTGAAGCGATACTTCGAGTTTGCGTCCCGCGGCAAGAAGAGCGAGCAGCGCACATGAGTAACGTGTATATATATATAGGTATATATATAGGTATGTAGGTATACAATAGGATAGGTACAAAGTACTGCAGTACTTTCGTTATTTATTTTTTTGGGGGTGTTTTTTCTTTTTTTTTTGTCTTTTTTTTTTGTTTTCTATTTTTATTTCAAGGGGAGAACTCTTCCGCCAGTAATATATATGTATGTATATATATACACAGATATATAAACATATATAATATATACGAGGGGAAAAAGTCCTCACGTACGATATCTATGGGTGCGAGGGGTGGAATTATGGTGTAATACATTACCGGTAGTCAAACTAATCTCCATCGCACGTTGCCGATGACCAAGGACCTTGAACTGGGGTAGAGAAACCTCGTTGCTGACGCCAACGCTGTTGGGACCTTCGTTCCACTTGTACCTGATGTCCCTCATCGTGTAACCGACTGAAAATAGAGAGAGACCCCCGATGGTGTTGGCAAGTACCTTACGGCACATCCCGGCTTCGAGGGGGCCTCCACGACTTACCTTACCTTCGTCCCACAACACCAATTTTTTTTTTTTTTTTTTCTTTTCTTTTCTTTTCTTTTCTATTTCTCGTCATTTTGTTTATCACCTATACGTTTCCTCCGCCAAATTATACATTTTAAAATACGATGGGATCATTCTTGGACTACGATGAAAGGATTAAAGGGCTCGGGCTTTACGCGTCGATCGTCGTATTAATTATTTATTTATGGTTTTTGTTTTTTCTTTCTTTTCTTTTTTTCGGTCGATGTACGGATTTATTATAGGTGCGAGGTAAGTTTTCTTTCTCTTGTGCTTATTGCATTAATTAATTAATCAAGTTAATTAATTAATCAATCCGTGATGGGGGAATATATGAGAATGTGTGCGGACGTGTTGCGTGTCGATTTATTAGGCTTTTTGTTGGCGTTGTCTTTTCTTTTCTTTTTTTAATTGCGTTTTTTTTTTTTTTCTTTTTCTTTTTCAAATTGAGCCGAGAAGGAGACACGGTTTAGAGGAGGACGTACGAGGATATCTACCTGTTGTGAGGTTTATCGTAGTCTGTCGTTGTCTGTGACCGAGCACGCGAAACTGGGGAAGTTCCACTTCGTGCGAGATGCCGACCGAGTCCTGGCCTGCTTTCCATTTGTACCGAATATCGCGCATTGTGTATCCAACTGCCAAGAGAACAAAACACAAAAATCTCCACTCTAACATACAGTTAGACACTTAAGGGTCGTCTTATAGGACGGGTGGGATATATCGAGTCGAGTACCTTCCTGCCGAAAGGATTTAAGTTCGTAGTAAAAATCAGAAGACGAAGAAAAAGTCCGAAACACACAAAAAGAAAAAGGGAAACGAAAAAAAAAGAAAAACGAATTTTCTTTGCATTTCGAATGACTTTGAGAATCCAAAAAAATATGTTCAAACTTTATGAATGAAAATGTAAAATCCTATATTTGGCAAGGATTGAAAAATTTTTTTGCAAAACTGAATGACGATGAGATCGAAGATAGAGAGATTGAAAAACGAAAAGAAAAAAAGTAGTCTGCGACTTAAATCCTTCGAGCGTTTTAGTGAGTGGCTAAAGGTTTATAATAACATTCCTAAGGATACTGAATCGGAGGTCACAATCATTACACTACATTCCAGGATCAAGATATGGCATTCGGCCGCGTGCACCTGCATAGCGAACATTTGCTAGATTATGGCTAGATTCTAAAATCCAGATGCATATTACTATACAGGATTGATTATACAATTTTATTCGAGTGCCTTGTTTTGCTGCATAATGAATGCGTCGTATGGAATCTGCTGCTGCAGTCTCTGAATTTCTTAGAGTGAAAGTTATCAACTATACTGCATTGGGTGGCAAAATCTTAGCCAATAAAAATGAAGGGTAGTGAATTTTTTATTTTGTTTTCACTCGAAAAAATTTAGAAATATAATCAAAATGAGTTACGTAAAATAAGGGGTGGTTGGGTTTTTTTTCGCCCGAAGGGTGCGTGAATATATGAAAATTTTTTTTTTTGATTCCGCACGGTATACTGTATATGTACAGCTCTGCGTTTTATTATTTTTACGTATAAGAAAATCCCCGCGAACGCTGCGCCCCGAGACAACTCACTCACTTTTTTTACAAATTGGCTCTTTCGCGCGCCCCAAAAAATTCCCGAACTTGACATAAAACGACGGAGAGGGTAGTTTCCTCTCGCTAGACTACTACGGATTCGACGATAAAGCAAACGAAGAAAAAGAAGAAGAAGAAGAAGAAAAAAAAATAGAAAAAATAGAAAAAATAAAACTGACTACCATTTTTCGATTTTACTTTTTTTCTTCTTGTTCCGAATGCATTTTAGCCATGTTCGCTATGTGGTGCAAAATGGTGTTTTTTTTTTTATCTCAACGCTAAAGCCTCGTTCACACGTGGGATCGGAGAGATTGTATAGATATAATTCGTTACCCACATGTGGACGTGCTTTAATGTGAATATCACACATCTCGGGGTTTCGAATTTTCATGCCTATTTGAGCAGGCTTCGTATTAATTATTACGATACTAGGCTGAGTAGAATATATATTTACGCAAGTTACACGTACAGCAATGTATTATCTAATAAATGGTTACTGATCAATTACGGAACGTCTATTCATTATTCATATCAATTGGCTAGTTTAAATTATCCAGATATACGTATGGGTATAATATACATATACCCAATTAAGATAGATCGGAAAAGATAGATAGAACGAGAGAAAGATTGAAAAAAGATATGGAGAATATAGGGATCAGAGAGTTAAATTTCTTATAAACCGTGCATGCCTGCGGCAGTGATTAGTGATCAGGCATTAAAGCATATACACACACGTACTATACGTAAAACATTACCGCAGCTACGAAGAATTATTATCATATAAAGAAGGAGAACAAAAAAAAAATGATCAAGCTTTGATTGGGACTCGAAAAACGGGAAAAAACATCGAGTATATAGTTTAAAATGATGTTCTCGGTTCTATACATTCAAATTTCAAAATATCTTTATGCTATTTTGAAATTAAGAAATAAAGAATAAATCTAAAATAAAATGAAAATGAAATGAATTTTTCCAAAGTCTTGATAGCGCCTTAATAGAAATTGTGGTGGCATGGTAAGGCAAGCGTAAAACATGGCATGCTTATCGAGGCCTCTACATCGTCTCTATCACCTGCACGGTGCCCGAAAGCGCGACTCAATCTACGTAATTGTGGGCTGCCGTCATAGTGGCGTCGCGAAGGGGTTGAGACGAGGGGCGAAGGAACTATGCGACTATAATATCTTTGACGTAAACTTAAGCGAATTTTTTTTCTACCTACCTCGTTTTAGTATCGATAAAAAGCAGAAGAAAAAAAATATATATATATTCGCATACGAGTGTTCTTCGCGTGCGATAGAGAAAGGAAGATGATTTTTTTTTTCATTTACGAATGAAATTCATTTTATATAGAATTGGCAGACCGCGGAAAAAAAAAATCTTCTATAGGCTTGAATTATTTTCTAGAAAATTAATTTGGCGAGCGAATGTATGTATAAGTATAAGATCGCGTGACAGACTGCAATATAAATTCATGTATACTAGCATATTTTACTTGGTATGAAAATTATGTTATATAGAAAATTTAACGAAGAACTGATTAGACCGCGAAGTGTAGGGAAGATTATCGGCTGCTTTTTCAAGCTCGGTATTATATGCTCGCGGCTGTTTTTATTTATAGGTCAAGGGTGTATGGTTCTGAGTATATTAAAACCATAGGAAAAATAGAAGAAAAAATGTATATCACCTCGCTCGTTTTTAGATTAGAAAAAGAAACACGATTTACATGTAGTACTTAATATAGACGAACGAGATTACCTATATGGTAAAGAAAAATCTGAATAAATGATTTTCTTATCATATTTGAATTTCGCCATAGAAAATTTTCGAGATAGTGAAAATGAAATATTTCGCTACCTTATTTACAGCTGTGGTGATATATGTATACCTATCAAAACCAAAACGCGAAGGTTCAGAGTTCAAGATCGAAAAAGAATGGAAAAGAAAAATGAAAAATGAAAAAAATCCTCGAAACAAAAGACAGTCGAGTTCTTTGGGTACCGTTTTCTCACTTTGATAATTTTTTGACTTTTAGGTAGGTATGCACGTTATAGAACCTACGTCATCCCCTCGCTCTCGACCCTCGCCCTTTTCATTTCTCGCGGTATCCCGTAATATAGATCGATGAAATTTTTTATATTTTTTTACCGACGCGTTCGTTCGTTCGTTCGTTCATCTTGAATTTATTTTTGATAATTGGCCTGCATGTAAAACCTGGTTTAATCAAATTACGGAATTGAATTCTGAGCGTAAATCAACGTTAACTTTTACGGTTGCCACGAAGCCATCTAAACACGTGATATCGTTGGTATTTCATTTACGATTAGACGAACTAAGTATAACTTCCAAATATATATTCCGCGAACGATGCGTTTAAACGTTATTTCGATCGTTCCATACAGATAATTAATTATCCGATATCGAAGATATTCTATAAAAACAATTCATCTTATCATACAACTAATGAAAAAAGCTAACAGCTAAAATCCATATATTTGACGCGTTTAAAAAAAGAAAAAAAAATTTCCATGATAATGTGGCCAGATGGGATTTAGCGTATAATAATTAGTTGCTATACGTTTTTCAAACTACATAATATAGTGTATGTATTATACTCATGCGATTCATGCTCAACTTGGTTGTACACTAAAAACAAAAAAACAAAAAAATTATTTTAAGTGAATCTACAATCTACTATACATATTATACATCCCTATATATACCGAGAGTTTTCGGTGAAACTGGTCACCCCCTCCCAGCGGCGAAACCAACGTTGGTTTCACCGAAAACTCTCGGTATATACATGGGGATAACGTTAATTATTCTATTCTATGGTGTATTTTATACAAAGAAATATAATTCGAAGGATTATCATCCCGCATGCGCTGGCTAGATGCACAATGCGTCAGGATTCGGTTCGACCTTTGTCGATTCTCGACTTTTGACATTCGTCGCCTTCCTGAGAGGGAAAGAGGATGGGCTGGCCGTCGTCGGCCGTCATCCCCGGACACGCGGCTCAGTGCTATGTCGGAGGCCCTGGGTTAGTTTTATCCAAGTGGCAAATAGTAAAGAAAGAAAAATTCAAATAATAACAACAAGATAACAGAAATGAAAATCAAATCACAGAAAAACAGAAAAAAGGTTCAATATAATCAAATTGGCGAAATTAACGTTGCATAGGTGTATAACATGTACGTCATATATACACATTATCATATTATATGTATATATATATATATATATGCAGGTATATACATATCTACATTCTACATACACAAGTGTTGAATATAAATACACATTACATACATACATACATATATATATATATATATAAATTAAAACTTATTTACACACATACGTATGATATACATATATATATGTATATTATAGATATATACATGTATATGTAAATACAGGTGGTGTGGGACGTCACTATAAGTTTTGGCGTTACGCAACATCTTGATCTCCGTCTGATAATATATATCGTCTAAGAAATTGAAAATGGGTCCTTTTTTTCATTTTCATTTATTTTTATTTTTCGCAAGCGTTACGCCTAGGCAAACTTGGCAAAGAATTCCTCTTAAATAAGGAGGGAGGTTTACGTAATTAATTAACGTGGTTTAGGGTTGTACTACATACAGTTGGCCACAAGGGTCGATCCTGTACCGAGGTCCAAACCAGCCACGCGCTGGCGTTAAGAGAAAAGAGCAAGTGGCAAAGGAGTCGAAGGAGCAAAGGGTTTAAGGGGTGGTTTTTTAAAAAACGAGAGGGTGGGTATTGGTTCGTTAAACTTTTACGTCTTATCGCTGTTATAATGATTTAGGACAGAATAAAAAATGAAAAAAAATAATGCTTCGGTGATCGTCGCAGTCGAATATATCGTCTCCGCGATCTTCAATCTAATTCGCGAATGTATACATATACTATTCGGTGATTAAAAAATCGCGGAAAAGAATTTTTCTTTTATTCTTTCAACGGAGAACAGTGCCGTTTCACGTTAATCGCCAAAACTTTTGTGGTAATGAGTGTGTGTGCCACTCGTAAATGGAGGCCCTTTCGTTGCCCTGAATTATTCACCTACAGACCTTTTCTCGTTTGGCCTCAAAGTGAATAAAAATAAGGGAATATTTTCCCTTTTCATTTTTTTGTTTGTTTTTACCTAATAGTTAAATTTTATTTTACCGTATCTAATTCTGGAAATATGAAACACGTATGGCTCTCTCTCTCTCTCTCTATCTCTCGTAATTATTATTCCATCATTTTTAACCACCGTACGATAATTTATATATATTTTAAAAACGGGGGATGATCGAAGGTAAGAACAAACGACGGTGGTAATAAATATATTAAAGAATGAATTTACGTAGGTGCCAGAGTGGAGAGCCGTGCTCTCGCTGAGTGCAGCGGTAATTGAACTCATATTTCCAGAAAAGCAAGGTTTTAGCGCGCCACATAGCCAGACGCCACAGACGCCACAGACGCCGACGCCGACGTCGCTGCTCTATTTTCTACGTTAGATTCCTCCCTCCGGTTAGAAGCAAGCCGAGGTTTTCCCCCGACGAAATGGCGAGGTGTAATAATTCACCGCGTAAATTTGTTGCCCTTATTTTTTTTATTTTTTTTCTTGCGCGCGCGAATGAAACTGTATCCCAACTTTTGACTTGAAAATATAATGTGCGGATATGTGTAGACTTTTCTTTCATCCATTCTTTCGAAATTTCAATAATAATCAAACCATAAGTTTAAAATTACGAAGAAAAGTATATCAAACCCATTTCCATAGTCAAAAGTGACCTCAGACCGCGATTAAACGTGAAAAGTGAGTCGGAGCAGCGACGTTGCGGTGCGAGTAGTAAGAGTCAATGGTGTGGTCAGCCGCGTATGCGGTACAACAGCCTAGGAGATGTCGTGTGTAAATAGGCGGGCAATTGTACTTTTTGATATTGTTCTTTTCTTTTTTTTCATTTTTTTTTTTTTTTTGTATATATATACGATTAGTAGCATTGCATTATATGACGTCACACGTGCCACACGTCGCTGTATCAGGCGTGATCAGTGACGTCACGTTGTATACAGTGATGCCTGTTGGTAAGCTTGTATTTGGTGCTCTTGGCTGCACACTGTGCTCAAATAGTACAGTCACGCCAAAATATACAGGTCAGATTTAGTACAAAGAGGTAGATAATAGATTTACAGAATTTTGGGATAGAGCTAGAATAAAGAACAGAGTAGTAGTATAGAAGTTCAGAAATAGAGAAAGAGAAAGAGAGAGGAAGAGGGGCTGTGGTTTCAATAATATCAATTCCTGGATATATGGGAAAGTACAAAATCGGATATTCAATTTTTGAAAAACTTATCTTCTGGTCAAAATCATCGAGAAGTTATAAGTATCTCAAATTTCAAACACCAAATGTTTTCACTTTGGACTCAAAATCGATTTTTTTTTTCGAGAAAGCATTAGGCAATATTCAACCAATATCAAACGTTATTTCAGTTTATTTTGAGTTTATGAAGACATTTTCGGGGCTGCAAAGTCAGGGACAAAAATAGAAACAGGGCAATATTGAAGGGATGAAAAATAAGGTGAATAAATGGCTCGAGTAAATCAGCCATTAGACGAGTAGTAAACTCGAAAAAATCGGTTCTTCATTGTGGGCAAAATCCTGCGGGTTGTTAACACTTTTTTATAGCGACTAATCACACATTTTGAAAATAAGAAAGCCAAAAAAAAAAAACAAAAATACAATACAATATGAATCGTCATCGATGCGCTAAAATTTAATTCCCGTTTATAAAATTCATTGAGTATATATTTTCAGACGAATTTATTCCAAGTTTAGGTAAAACAACGGTCAAGATATTTTTTCGTACAAAATCGTTATCAAAAATTGAAAACGTGGCATAAGAGGAATGAACGTATGGACTTATTATCTTTTTCTTTTTTCATTGATAAAAAAAACTGAAACAGGTACATATACGATTGAATAGTCGCGTTAAGAACGAACCACAATGGCGGCTTGGTATCATATAGAACTAAATAGGTCAGCTATAAGGCTGTTATCTTTTATTGCCGGATAACTCTAGTGCCATTTATGCCTTATAATTGCAAGTTTGAATGTGCGCCTAGGTGCGCAGCAGTCATCCATGTACATACTACATACATGTCTATACAGTACATGTTAAGTAGGTCGTCTCATTTCGTAACGCCGTGGAAACGGAACTGCGTTCACTTGAATGGGGATTTTTCAAGTAGGCTTTTCAATTACCGCTAAAGGAGGCTGCGTCACTGAAAAAAATATTTTTCTCACTTCTATTTCTGCACTGCAGCCTCAAACTATCTGGTCCTGTGTTATTCCTTAGTAAAAGTAAGAGCAGTTATATTTATATATGTACCTATATAAATATTATAATTAAATATTTAGGTGATAAATTATTTCAACCGTTTATCATTATCGCGAAAAACCCGATAGTATAGAGCCATTTATTTTCTCTGTGCTGGCACATCGAATACTACCTACGAGAGTCTACACCTATGAAATTTAATAACCCGGTAATTAATGCCCCTTTACCTTATCTACACCACCGCACGCTCTTCGCGGTATTTAAATGAAATCAAATTTACGGGTACATAATAATGGGTATGTATGTGTGTTTTAGACACGTTGGATGACTGCTGCGAATATTTAAAGCATTTAGTTTCCCCGATCTCGTTAGATTTTCAATTAGAGTAACTACTTACAGCTCTCAATCTCGATATGGCAGAGCTGTCGGTCCATTGGAAAATATTGCAGGTTCATTGGACATGAGGCGGTGATGGTAAGGCTGTAACATACGGAAATTTTGATTACCTACATTATATTTTTATGTTTTTTCAAAATATCTGCAGAGGGAAAGCTTAACGAGTTCAGAAATGAAAATTCTGTGCAAAATTGATATTGTTTATAATTTATTATATTGATAATCGAAAAGCCTGCAATGAATGATATGATTATATCGAAATGCGAATAATTGCTAAGGATAACAATTTACGTGTTTGTTTGAAAATAAGTTTATCCCCGTTATCAAGTTATACGAACGTATAGGTATATCGACGTGATACGCCAGAGGGATGATTAGCATCATAGTTTACTGATTATTATTCATGTATGCACGATAGAGGCCCATCCATTCGAGTGTGAATAATAATTTATTGATTCTTCGAGTGCAAATTACACGAACATATGATATTAATGAAGAGCGATAACCGCAGGACCTCGTTGAAATCCTATATGGTAAACAGGATAATCCAATGTTTGACGTATCACGTTCAACGATTATTTGTTCCTGACACACAACCCGTTACCTGCTACAATATCGTAAAAGAACAGTGCCTGCAACCTACTCGGTTCATCAGCCCTTATTAAAGCATGCGCGTTGCTGCAGTGGTTCGTACTTCGTATAATAAAAAAAAAAGAAACGAAAAAATGATTATCATTATTTCCTGGCTTCTTTCCTATTTCTTTTTTTTTGTCAACCCTTGCACCGGTATTGCAGATGAATATTCCATTCAAAAGACGTCAGAGATGTACAGAGAAAAAGAAAAAATGTAAATCCATATTAGAGTAAATCGGTGCAGTAATATATAATTTGAGTGGCATTTGAAAATTTATACTTTGTGAATGTCTGCAGGTATATAATATAGGTATAGGTATAGGTATGTATAAAAATATGTATAATAATATGCGAGTTGAAAATTGAGTGAAATAAAAACAGCTTCAGGATCCGACATGGTTTTGGCGATGGTACTTGACGGAGAGTTAACATTCGTTATGGAAGTTGAATATCGTTGAATAATCCAGCGATTTTATGCTCAATGTTTGAAGTGGAGTAGAGGGGGCGAAAAAGGTCGGTACCGGGCTAGAGAGGATGATGATACTCTTATTTATAGGAGCACTTTAAGCCGCGATCGAAATCAGTAACGAACATGAACCGAAGTAATGGGCTGCGGGGTGAAACGGGGAACTCCCAATCAGCCGATTTGCGGAGTTTCCGCTTTGTCGCTAAACGTCCGTTTGCAAACGGCAAGCTGCTCGCTACTCCAACCCTCAAAACCTCCTCCCTCACATTCTGCTCGCCTTCCAATTCATTCGTCTCGTTATCGATTCTACTCACGATCAAATGTTTCCATCTACGCAGCCATAGGGATATCGATGTAAATTTAAAACCACCCGATAATTACCCTTCACTTTTATCGATTGCACCCTTTCACCAATTTTTACCTGACCTTATAAATCCAGGAAACTTCACCCCCAGATTAACATTTTTCAAGTCGGAAATTCGAGCTTTCCAAATCCGTATGAAATAAAAGGATTTCCTTGGTCGACTGTCGAGCTATGCATATAGTCGACCCGGGCTGTTTCTATACGGCATGAGATGATACGGGGAGGAACATTCATCATAGGGTAGATTTTTCGCGGTAGGAAAAAGGGCTGCAGAAATGAGGAGGAGTATAAGGGTCAAGAGGCGGAGGCGGTGGCGGTGGCAGTGGCCGAGGGTTCTAGGAATCGGAGTTTTGATGAATTGCGTAGAAAATCTGAGGGATGATTTCGCCAAGGATTGTATGTGAGCCGGCTGGTTTGATCCGTTGGAATCCAACGCGAGGAGCCAAATAATAAAATATCCTTTCACCCTCGAAAGGATCAGGATTTCGTACAGCTCCTAGCGGCTAGTTAGGATGAAATATTCGCTCTCCACGGTTCGGGAGTGCTGAGAATATTCTTGACCCCGTCCTGAAAGGGTTTTTCCAAATTTTAGACACGGAGAATCGGCACGAACCAAACCCTACACAAGTATTAATGCGCACATCGATCTCGCGGAATCTAGTCAATACATTTCAACGTTTTCGCGATTTGATTATGATTTTTCAATTTATGGGGTTGAAACCGAGATTTACTGCTCCGTGGAACTATTTCTAAAAATAAAAAAATGAAAAAATAAAATAAAATGATTTTTAAACCCCTGCACAAAATCTGCGAGTAAATTATTCGTTTCATTTCGTCCCCGAGAGGGTATATAATATATTATATACTCACATGTGCGACGTAATGAAATGAGAAAAATGACACGGTTTAAAAATATGCATATTTGGCTTTACCTTACAAGGTATTATTCAAATCAGGTAAATCTACCTTATACCCTGAGACTCGCTGCAACGACGCAAATATTATACAGTATAAGAAATTTTCTGTACCCTTGTCGAAGTAGCGAGATAAGAGGGGATCTACGTTTTTCGCGAACCCAAAAAGTGAAGAAAAACGTGAAGAAAAAAAAAATAAAAAGTAACCGCCTTAGCTAGTAACGGCCCCAAAGCACGCCACCGTGACTTCTATTTAGTCTTTCATTTCTTTCTGCAGGCTTCAACCCCTCTTTCATCCGTCGTCCATTAGCTCGGCGGGTCATGATACATTAAATTATTGTCTTCTACTCGTTTTACGAAGGTACTTTTTATTTAGTATCTATACCCCGTATCTCAGGGCGAATTTTTGCCTCTGGTATCTTCGAACCCTTAGCAATTTAAAAATTACCGTATTATTTGAATAATATTGAAGATCGTGATCTGTCGTAAAAGTTTTGTTATAGCGGGGGCCGTCTAGTGCTTTCGTTTTATCTGTCTGCTACGAAATAAATTACTTTTTTTTTTCTAATCGCTGGTATAATAGGAGTTTTTGATTCTCAGCTGCATCGTAATAAGTGGCGTAACATACCCAATAAATATATCGATGATCTTTATTTTATTTTAGATCGAGTCTGGACTTAATTACTTTGAAGAAGGTTCATAATTAGTTTTACCGCACTCGTATCGTAATGCACTATTACCAACTGTCAAAGAAAGGTCCGTCGAGGTTCGCGAAAGTTATGAACTAAATTAGAACAGAAATTAGAGACAGGTGTGTTGGATAGAAAAATTTAAACGAAAGAGTGTGATTTCCGTAAGAGGTTTTGCATCCCCTTCGACTCTGCACTCTAAAGCCCTCCGGCCCGAGCCTAAAAACGTGAAAGATATAAATTTTTGAACCAGAAAAGCACGTCTTTGATCTTCTTGAACGTCATTCGGCTGTCTCTTGCACTGAATTAAAAAGCCCCAGTAGTCGCACCCTGAAAAGTTGTTGACGTAAACGAGTAGAACCTCGAGGGTGAGAAAGAAATATTATTGAAAATATTCACCCCTAGAATGCGGTCAGTGAAATCTGCGATTAAGCATGGCCTAAGATACTTCAACCCCTAAATTCCCACATCAATAAATGATTGGTTTGAAATGTCCTCTTCGTCCCTATGTACCTTTAAAGTAAAGGAGTTTGTCCTGACGACGTCACGACGTCACGACGTCACAACGTCTCGTCGGTGTTGTTACAACCCCCAACCCTAGTTTTCGAGCCACTGTCTCCCAGCGGTCGCTGAAGTGTTCTGGTATTAACGCCACGGCTATATTCAGAAGCCATGCATATCTAACTTGTAAGGTTCTCGAGGCGCGGAGTAGGTACGACCGGGAATAACCAGCGTATGGTTGTTGCTAATATGACGAGAGGGTCTAGGGTCTAGGGTCTGGAGTAAATTTTCTCCGTTGTAACGATGGCCGCCGAGTTTAGGTCTTCCTTGTCTGTTATTCTTGAAAATTTTATATCCAAATATTACATATAGGTGTAATATGTGTTATATATCCCACTTACCGTATGCTTCTCGTGATACTGCCCGAGTAATGGATGCGAATGAACTCGTTGCTGGTGGTCGCGATGTGGAAATATGACTGTTTCTCGTTTACGAAGAAGGTGTCCGGCACCCATATGTTTTTTATAAACTCCGAGCCGACGCTCAGCGTCTCGACCTCTTCCCACTGGTTGAAGGCGAGTCGAGGATCTTTCCAAAATTGTCGAAAGTAAAAATCCAGCGTAAAGTCCTACACGTCACACAGGACAGAAAATTAATGACGTTAGACATTTTTTATTTGGATATTTCAGGGCGAGGGGGGGGTGAGAAGCCAAGGTGGTTATATCAGTGATAAATAATAAAGTCGCACTGTATTTAAATTTGGAGATAAATCACCCATGTAATAAAATTTTATTACAAATAAAAGAAGAAATGCGACCGTTTTATGAACAGGTATAACCACCTTGATAAGGAGTCATCGCGCTATTATGTAATTTTATAAATAATGCTTTCAATAAAATGGGTCACAAATTCTAAATGAATAAGTGCAGGCAAATCAGGTTCTTGCTAAAACGAAAAATAAAACGAAACCAAAAACGAAGACGTAATAAAATAAAAAGATAATAAAAAGATCGAAAGTAAATTAACTTACGAATGAAAGAACGCATTACCAAAATTGTGGAAGTCTAATTTAAGTTGTAACTCTCGATTCAAAAGCTAATAGTTAATTAGCCTCGTCATTACCACTTCGAATTCTAAAGTCTTTGATTTTTCTTAATTAATTTTTCGAGTAGATGAAATGTCGATGATTTTCTAATCGAAGGATTTCCCATACGGGGAGATAAAGGAGCGAGTCGATATTCAAAACGAAATACTCAATCCGCCCCGATAACCCTTCGATTATAAAATCCATTCGTAATGAAGAAAATCCATTGTCTGCAGATCGTGAAAAGTGAAAACGAAGATGGCAGTCGTTACGCATTTCTATTATAAAATAGGTGAAAGGGTTGCATAAAAGTGTGGATGTAAGGGGTGCAGGGTTTAATATCACCTGACCCAGGTCGAGTAGCATACGTCTTGGCGAAAAGTGACGGTAAGAATTCACGTCTCTCGCCAAGTATTCACTTATACATAGCTTTAGTTGGCCATTTCAAAACTAGGCAGGTGCATATACCGATATAGGCATATACACCCACATATACCTACTACACATGGGTAGAGAATTTACAAAGTGGGTGATTATGGGTTCCACATAATATAGTGTACAGGTAGGTATATTCTATATCGGTGCCGTTTCTACCCTGCATGGGCAAAACATACATATATGTATATGGTATTATGATACGGGGTAGGTATAGTACCTAGCTATAGTAACCACCCTGGAAACACTACGCCACGTATAATTTTACTAAACGATCGACGTACATATCCACCTACCTTTAATCCCCCTGATACTAATTTTTACGACCGGTTTTATAGCTACTTCACATCGTTTTAGAGCCAGTTAATCTCGTGCGTGTACACCCATATCCCTATGTGTTTATTATGTTTATTTGTACCTACACACATATGTGTGTGTGTGTGTGTGTGTGCGTTAAATTTTCTGGATTTTTTTCGGTCTTTAAGATAATCTGCTAGATACGTGGATAAAAAAAAATATATATATATATGTATAAGAGAAAAATAATAAGGGGTAGCAGAAGAGATAAAAAATAAAAAATGAAAAAAAAAATGGAAAACCGGGATACGGCGCGATTGCGAAGTTATATGGGTAGAACAATTATCGGGAAGAATTTTAGATGAGAGTTTTTCTTTGCTTTCACGATAAAACCTCCGCCGATCGTGAAGGACAATCCGCATTTTTATTTTTTTTATCTAAACGATTGGTGTTACAACTGCCATCAACGCGATACTCTATCGATCGATGCTACGTGTATCCGTCTCTCTATCAGATCCATAAATACTATAGATGAACGTTTTTTTCTTGAAAAATCAAACACCTTGTGCTTTTTATGATCATATATATAATCGTTTCCTTCTTATTCTAGAATAAAATAATCCATAAATTAAACCAAATAATAATTCGAATGAGAATGAAAGAAAAGAAAAAAAACGAAATATTTTACTTCTAAGCGAAGCGAGGTATATAATTATATATTATATATATGGTTGGTATAATAATTATAGAGTCGGTATTCTGACGAGTTAATTACGTCATGCCTTCAGGCATATATATATATATATTATTATTATATCATTATCATTATTATTATTATTATTGTTATTATTATTAAAGACACGTAAAAGGTATGAAAATTTAGCGGGATGGAAAGAAGATGGCTTAGAAATAAGCGAGGGATTAGGGGGCTGATTAAATTCTTACTGATATAATACAGACAGTGTGAATATCTCAGGGGGTAGTTACGAAAAGCTACATTATAAAGTATCGTGCAACGGCCATGCCCATGCAATTATTATTTTAATACGATCGTTGCAAACATTCAATATAAAAATGTAACACACTATGCTTTTTCCCGCATGCTTTAATTCCGAAATTAATTAATTTTTCATGGTTTATAAGTATAATAATATTTACAAATAATTATGCTAAAACATTATGGGATCATATAATTTACAGGGATGATTTTCTATTTCGTCTTCGTCTTCTTCTTTTCTTATTTTATTTTCATAGACTTTGAAGCAAATGAAATAAATTTTGTCATATATTGTCGGAACAGTTTTGTGATACGGTTATTATTGTTCAGAATAATGTTTGACCAACGTCCAACCGGGAATTAGGCAGACATGATAATCCGAGGTTTTGCCTAATTTTGAATCGCTCAGATCCTTGAGGCACCTAATTTACAACGAACCAGGGAAACTGGAGGTTCTTTACTCGTTGGTAACTTTGGGTGGTTTGGGATTGTACAGGGAATCGTTCTCCTCTACCCCTCTAAGCGAAGCTTTTAGGCGCAAGTTAAAGCTCATCGCTCAAAACGTAGCCAGAGGCAAACAGCGCAATATATCTTTTACGTTTTATTTTACAGCCTCCTATGTTAAACGAGCGTTCAGTCAGTCAAAGTCATCCAACTATTTCTCACATATTATTTTATATATTTTTTCTTTTCTTTCTCTTCTTTCTTTTATTATTCAATCATTTTTTTCTTCCTTTCTTTCTTATCCTTCTAAAATCTAATAAGTATTTCGCGAGCTTGCATAAAATCGCCTATGAAAAAGCCGTTAAGTTACATACATATTAAATCAGTCATTATACCTATACCTATGTATGTGCGTTTATAAATTTTAACTTACTTCATGAAATCCTTGGGTGTGAACGACGGTCATTTTTCTCCTTCGAATAAAACGATAGATAATTTTTTACGTCAGGGGGATGAAAAGATGAGGAAAAAACGTTGACAAATTATACGCAAAAGATTGTTGAGAACCTCAACATTTATAATTACATCGTTTTGACCCGTTTTTTTTTTTTTCATACAGTCCCGTGCGTTACGTGCCAAAAACACTTGGGAAGTAACGCGACGTGTGTAACGAGTCTCTTTCCGGTTATCATCAAAGAAAAATTCTTTGAAAAAATAAGATAAAATAAAAGCACCACCTTTAGCTCATCCCACATTTTCTCCTGCGTTACACGCGTCGATGATGGTATTTCACGCAGCCCCGAACTCGCGATGTAATTTTTTTTTTCTTCAAATCGAAGAGAAATAGAGAAATAAATAAAACGAGGGAGAACTTGAAGACAAGATTTGCACCCCCTAGTGAGAATGCAATCTTGAGGAATCATTCGAGGCGTTGTAAAAGTACCTTTACGCTTTTTCTCACTCAGTCATCTTGTATCGTTATGCGGTTCGTCCGATTCTCTCATATCCGCGAAGAGTTCAGATATGAAATGAGAAAATCGAATACGAATCACCACTTCGACAGTAGCTGTTGAAGTGGATTCCTTTATCCTTTGCACATTTCACACCATTTCACATTTTTATATGAAGTTACATTCAATTTTTCCCTCAACGTCTTGAGGAATAAGGTAGTTGTAGTATTCCTCTCTGCCTTACGAACTGTACAACAGGCTTTTATCTCTTCCAAGTTATTTTCGAGACAGTTGCACTATCTTCTCTGTTATATTATACTCATTCCTCTTTTATTCTTAGGAAGAAAAGAAAAACGAAGAAAACAGATATAATTTTATCTATGTATATGAAAGGAGAAAAGAAAGAAAGAAAGAAGGAAAGAAAGAAAGAAAGAAAGAAAGAAAGAAAAGAAGAAAAGTAAAAACAAAGATAAGTTGAAATAAATACGAAGAAGGATGTAATTCATGTTGAAAAATTTATTCCGTACGTGACCAACGTTCTGATTATTTCTCCCTCCTAGTAGTTCGAACCTTTCAGACTTTTCATACTTTTCATCTCATAGATTTTTCACTCCTTCAACGTCATATCTTGTGTTGTTTTTTCCGTTTACTTTTCGAAATTTTACGACGTTGATACGTGGATATGGGTTTTCTGAAATTTCTGCAAAACTTGACCAAAAATCGTAAACGTTCCGTTACAGCGTGACAGTAGGTAGTACCCACAGTGCTCTTGATATATAAATTTGGAAACGGTTTCGGACATATTCAAGTGTTGTTATACATTGGTATAAAACTGGTTCCCGGAGGACACGTCCGGGCGATAACTCTTCCGGATGTTGTCAGGCGGTTTTGGACGGTGTGGATACTCTGGGATGCTGAGGGGTGGCGAGTCGGGGTCGTGCAGGGTCCGACTAGGAATCCCGCTGGCCTGTTTGGCGCCAATCCAGGCGCACTGCAGCCGTTGTCTTGTCTTACGCGGTTGGAAATCCCGGGGCGAAGCAACGTCTCTTCAAAAAATAAAGGAGAAGAAAAAAGAAACAACAAAAACGGGGAAAAAATGAATAAAAAAAAATAAGGTATAGGTTCCAGCGTATCACCAGATATGAAACGGCCCGGGGTTTCGTCTCGTCTTATAGGTCGAACGATAAGAGCATCGCTACGCGTGTCTCGAGACTCTTCTTGGATTCTGTGAATAAAACTGAAGCACCGTCGCTCGGTACGAGGGAAGAGGAAAGAGGAAAGAGGAAGGAGGAAAGAGGGCGAGAGACGGATCGTAAGAGAAAGAGAAAGAATAAAGTGGATTCCGGAATGACCGGAACGGCTGGAATTACCGGAACGTACGCATTTCTCATCGATCCTCTTTCTAGAGTCCGGCCCCGGTGTTATACGTGACGTCGGCAGCTCTCGCGCACTTCCGGCAAGAAAAAGAAAAAGAAAAAGAAAAAGAAAAAAAAGTCAAAGAAAAAGTAAAAAGATGAAAGTTTTGAACAAACGACGACGACGACGACGACGTCTCTGAAGCACCGTCGTGCCGAACAATCATCAGCATATTATGTTTAACTCAAGTCAGTATTACAGACGTGAGTTGATAAACGCGGCGAGTCAGTGAGCGAGTAACCTGCGTGTTATGGAATCATATACGGGATTTCAAAAAAGTCGAGTTTGTAAGGGCGATGTGAAGGACGAAGATGAGGATGTGTATAGAGGACCTGGTGGGCCAAGTGGAGAACAGGAAGTAGGCGTAGGGGGCGTCAGCGTAACCTGTGCGTTTGTAAATACGCGAAAAGCTATGGGTAAGGGAAAAGGGAGAGTAAAGAGTGACGAGTAAAGAGTGAAGAGTACTCGGGGAGAAGAACAGGAAGAGAAAGAGGAAGATGATGAGGACGGGAGAGGAGAGAATAGAAGAAGAGGAAAGAAGAGAGAGATTGCGAGAGGTGGTGCGGGAGAGACGTGGGGGTTGAGATCGATGCCCAGGACGGTCGGGCTGGAGCAGAGCTCTTCGAAATTCTGGTTCCTGGTTCCAGCCCTAGTCACTTTTAACTATGGAGTAACTCACTGGTATGATCCTGGTTCCAAAAGGCGTATAAAGAACACTTGCGTTACCCAAGATCGTTCAGAGTTGCACCGGAAACGCGGTGCTTATTCTCAGACTTTTATCACCCGACAGTATTCTTCCACCTTTTCATCTCCTTCACATTTCCACATTTCCACATTTCACTCTGCACTTAACTCTTTTTCCCCACTTCTCAAAGAGCCAAATACTTGACTACTTTTTTTTTTATATTTTTAATTTCAGGTTCAAATATCTAAAAAAAAAAAAAAAGCGTCGTAATTATCAACATTTTGATCATTACCAATTTGTCTGATGAAATAATCGTAACGAAGAGTAGGTGTTTCGTACATAGGGTATGGCTCGGTAAAAATTCATCCAAAAAAGATCACCCATAAATTCAATCGATCCTTGAAAAACCTTTTACTACTTGCACAGTTCGATCGTGCAGTGAATTATAACGCTGTATATTCGAATGTGTTTACCACCTCACGTTTATCTATAATTCATTTCCGAATGTGCAAGCTTCGTTAAATTTATATTTCTTGTCTTTTTTTGTTAGTTTTCACTTTAAATCAACATTTGAAAATTTCATCACGTGTAGTACTTACAGCGAATTTCACGTATGTTACATACATACCTACCTACCCTCTGACGGTGCAAAGATGTGAAACAACATCTGTTTTATAATACATCCAAAAGCTGTATGCCTGGTATACGTATAATATGGGGGGGTTGGGGGGGCAGGGGTGTACACATCTTATTGTCGTATACATATGTTGTGTACTGAATTCTGAATGTGGTATAGTACTGATGTAAGTTCAAAGTAAAGACGATAAATGATAGGTAAAAGGGGTGAAAATAAGAAGAAGAAAAAAAATAGAAAAAAAAATCTTCCCATTTATTTTTTGCAATTTTATACTTATTCTCTGTAAATTTGTGAATGAAAGAATACGGGAGGACACATATTGCAAACTAATTCAGGCACGTTAAGGATATCAAGCAAAAGCATATATGGGCAGGCATTAAACGGCTACATCTCATTTGCGAATAACATATTACTGAAAGCCAAAGCGACGAGTCGCCTTTGGATTGACTAGATTTACCTCTGCTGCATGTATGTCTAATCTGTGAAACGTATTTTTTTTGTTGTTTTTATCCTTCGTTTAACAAAAGCTAATGAAACTTAAGACAAAAGTGAAGAGGGATTACTAAACAGCTGAGATATTCATTCCGGCGAGTTCATCATATCTCGCAGTGAAGGAATAAGAGGGATCAGCACACATCTATTGGTACTTTTATACATTATAATTTATGGCTGTGTGTTTCGCGTCAATCCATAGCTCGACTCGTTGGTTCGTTATACAAACACTTAGGTGTCATTCCATAAGCACACAGATGACGCGGCAGCGACTTGAAGCGCACTGCACACACTGACAATGATAGATTTAGTTTTTTTTTTTCTTTTTCTTTTGCTTTTTTTTTCATTTTTTTTTTTTTTTTTTGACATCGCATCGTTGTACGAGATACTTTTAGTCTTTTTCGAACCGTGCTCGAAGGGCATAGGTTTTTCGTTATCTCAATTTTTTTCGTTTAATTTTCGGAAAGGAATTGATATGGGGCTTGTAGCAAGTTCCACGACCAACTATAGCCAAAGGTGTGTGCGTATGTGTGTTCAAGATTTTCGAGAAAATTATTTTTTGGTGAAATGAAGAGAAAGAAAAAACAATTTTTTTTCACTATTTATACAGAGAGGGATGACGAGGATTAGAGTTTGCGGAAATTTTTCTCACTGAGCTTTATTTGGATGGAAAAATTAAGAACGTACTCTATATCTCATCACAGTTGTGTTAGATCTTACCACAAGTTTTGGATAAAAAAAAATAAAATGAAAAAAACAAAAATTGAAGGAAAAATTTTTTATAAGAGTCGTTATTTTTATCGGTATACCTATAGGCAATACAAGATGAATAAAGTTGGTATTTGCGTTGGCCGCGGAATTGCGCCTCGGGAATTAATTGCTTACGAGCAAAATCACCGGGATAAGGAATTTCGCCGGAAGTTGGTTGAGACTTGAGTTCTCGGGGCTAAGGGTTTGGGGTAAATTCGCGAGTCACGTCCCAGGTGACAGTGTCGACTTGATTTGGTTTCCGCACAGGGCTCAACACCTGGGGTCCAGTCTTATACATTCAGTTCCAAACTTGAAAGTTGGAACGCCTAAGTTCAAATCTTTACACTATTACCATATTAAAAAATGGGCATCAATTATTACTATATCGTATACATATGTGAAAAATTATTACAGAGATAATAATTCTTTTCGAAAACGAGCTTCACATTACATTAATCAGTGAATTTATTCTCGCTCGATAAAATTTTCCGACAATTAATATGAGTTTGAAAAAATCATTCGAGGATAAAAAAAATTTCACCTGATTTATTTAGCTCTCCCATCGATTTCGAAGCTGAATGTACAAAACGGAACGATATATATAGTCAAGTACTACAGGAATATAATATACACAATTTTATACCATCTTAGATATAGTATCATAAAAAATATATATATATTTATGTCTTGTTGTAATATATATTTTTTGGCCTGCGAAACCCGGCCCTCGATGCTCACAATAATCCTTAAACCTTAATAATCATTTCATTTTTTGCAATCGATAATTACGGGCATAATTTATTTCTCTTGTTTTGTCTTTTTTTTTTTTCTGTACCCCTATTTCACATCGTGGCAGGGCCGAGTTCCGCGGGTGGGGCCATGCAACGGAACATCGCAATCTTCAAACGAATCAATCATAACGAGGTGTCAAGGTCTTGCGGACTGTGGAACGTATCAAGGTTCCCTTGTAACAGTTCAGCCAACCAAACAGCTGTGACGAGCTAAAAAAAACAGTCAGTAGGCCACCAGTGTTTTCTGCCAACATACACGGAAAGTTTTTTTGGTTTTTGGTTCATTTGTTTCATCCTCAGGTCGACCAGGCCTCACCGAGATGGAGTAATCGTCCTCTGCGTCCGCCCCCTATACCGCTATACCTTTTCGGATTGAGATTATGCCCGAGGAAGTCTGTACTACTGTGAGAAAAAAAAAAAATGCAAAAAAAAAAAGAACTGAGAAAAACTGAGAAAAACTGTTATCCATGAAACGATTGCGATACTCAGACTTCCTCCAAGTCGGTAAGGCCTGATCGCTGATGTGAAGACATGAGGGATGATGCGAGGTGTGGCGGTGATCGAGGGAGTGATCTTCAGTGATAAAGGGCCCCGAATGGGGCAAGGTGAAAGCAACATGATTGGGAGTTTAAGGAATGAAAGATGTTGAGAAAATCTTAAGAAATTTTCCTCAGCAACATCTGACAAAGGTCAAATAATACTCAAGGATGACGGAAACAGTGAGGATAAATGACAGTGCGATAAGGAGGAAGGAGAATTGAACTTGTAACGTCAGTCTAGGTCAAGCGGAAATAAATGACCGTCCAGTATGGCAATCGATCGTGAATAATTTCTGATAAAATACCGAATTTATTTTACTCAGGGGTGTCACACAGGGGGGCTTAAGGACTGGAGTAGAAGGCCTCTTCCTCGCTACGGAAGGACTTGTTGGTCGGTATGGGTATGGGTCGATCGCCAGGGCGCGGTTGAAAGAGTTTGATGGGCTATCCGGTGACGTACTAGAGAGTGACGTACGTGAGAGGTAGACGAGGGAAAGAGGATATGTCGCGTGGATGTTTGATAGTGGTGGTTGGTGGGTGTAAGGGATGGGGTATCGGTGGCGAGGGAATAATCTGGGCCTCGAAGAAGAAGAGAAGAAGAAGAAGAGGGATCACACTAAATTCCGAAAGGGGATTGCTGACTGGTGGACAAGAGACGTTTATACGGGTTGAGTTTGTTTTTTTTCTCCCTTTTTTGATAAGAAAAAAGATCCCCGGCTGTTTACTTTTTTGAGCCAAAAAAAAATCAGTCGCGACAAGTAACGAACGTTGATTTGTTTTACATCCACCGATGTAATTGTCAAATAAAGAAAAATGATAAGGGATGAAATGGACGGAATGTTATTATGCGAGATGAAAATGGGAGATGTACAGAGAAAGAGAGAGAAAAATATATATATATATAGAGAGAGAGAGAGAAGATCAGAGAATGAGGGTTTATGGATGAGGGAGTAAGACATATAGATCGATCGAGATAGATACAGATAGAGATGGGCAGACAGACATTAAGACTGAAAGACAGAAGTAGAATGAGAGACAAGGTGGGGGGATGAAGAAAATAATATATGAAAATAGCGGGAAGGGAGAATAGGGCGAAGTGGAAAATATTATGAAGGAAAATTTGCGAAGATAGAGACAGATAGATAGATAGATAGAGAGAGAGTGAGCATTATGAAGTGAGATTCGTGAGATAGGCACTGTACCATCAACACTTCGGACACGGAGCTGATGCTGAGGACATACATGGTGACGCCGACCTCCACGGGCGGACCTGTAATCAAGAAAACCAACCGACTTTGTCGTTTTGATCCTCAACTACGTTTCATTATTCCCCACGTTAGATTGTGGACCCTTGCCTCTGTCGCTAAAATTTTACATTCCATATCGGACAAATTTTGATTTTTTTCGATTTTTTCGATTTCAGTTTTCTCTCTTATGCTGCTCAGGGCAAGTCATCTGCGTTAGTCAATCAATGAATGCAGATTACTCAAATTCATTGGATTTGAATTGAGAATGTTGAAAAATAAAATAAATTAAAACAAAAAGAGGAGAATTCATCCATTTTTTATCAAATTAGAAATACATGTTGCATTTCATAGGCAGCTGACAGAGGCAAAGTTGATTTATAAACGACGAAGAAAGCTCACACCCTGCACGGAACCAAATCAACAGGACTTCGTTGTCTTCGTTGTTTTCCAAGCTAGAAAAACCATATTTTTATCAAGTGACGTTGTCTTATTTATAGGACTATCAATTTCAACAGCGAAGAAACTGCGCGATTATAGCGTCTCTTGATTCTCAATACTTGTTATTATCATTTTGTATTCTGTGGGTCTTTATATTTCATTTTCTTTTAACTTTTTTGGTTTTCTTTTCTTTCTCAATTTTTTTTTCTATTTCACACCTTTACCCCCAGTGCTCTTTCACACAGATATAAGTAGGTGTATTAATTATCATTCAATGAAATATCAACGCACGGTTACATTCTATAGTAGAATCATATACAATAATTAATAATCATTATAGATTTTCATGGGAATTCATTTTCCCCTTATAGGAAACAGTCAAATTATTATCAGTGATGGCAGCGGGCAGCCCATCTCTGCAGCCGCGGCATAACAGCTAGCGTCTAATGGGATTGTATATAATATACAGAGCGATTCTCTGGAAAGTAACGCGCCTAAAAGGTAGGCAAACGCGAGACGCCTCCATTGCGCATCTCAAACATCTCGTATCGCGCTTGCCTACCTTTAGGCGCGTCACTTTCAGAGAATCGCTCCGTATACATATATATTTATGTATAAATGTATATGTATATTCACGTATATATCTAAATATATATATACATTTTTATATAAGGTTTAGTGATTGGGATGTATTTTTTTTTTTCGTTTCTTTTTTTTTTTTTTCGTTTTTTTTCGGGGGCCGCTAATCAGCCCCACACACACTCTGCCCGAAACCACACGTGCAGCCTTCTATAAAGCCGGATTTTTTCTGTTTCTGTTCTTTTTTCTCACTTTTTGGTTTCACATCTAGACATAACCGGTATAATAATATATATAGATAAATTGTTAGTATACATATACATACATATACATATATACACACATATACTATAAATGGAGTAAAATAAATGACTTGGATATAATTTTAATTTGTTGACCGAAAAAAAGATTTTAAGATTTTTCTTTCGTTTTTTTTTATCCCTTTCCATTTTCGGTGGGGTATGAAAAATTTTTATATCGGAGTCAGGGGGGGGGGGGGGGAGAGGCACGTGTGGTTTTAACTGAAAAAAAAAAAAAAAAAAAATCAAGCTCTAATGATTATTATTATTTTTTTTCTTGTTCAATGATAGAATAATTAAAAATAGATATATATATAAAGAGACAGAGATAGAGAGAGAGAGAGAGAGGGTGAAAAAAAAAAGTAAAAAAATTGGGTAATGATATGATGTGAAATTTTTAACGCTATCATTTTATCATTGATTTTCAAGAGGATGATCGATCTCATGAAATCATCCTACATTTATATGTATATATATATAAATTAAATACATACATATACATATTATAATATTTATGTGAAATGAATATATATTTTTATGGAAAAAGGATGTCATTACAATTGAAATGTATATATATATATATATTTATGAGAGGGTACTTGTGGGTACCAATTCAGGAGTCTATCGGTCAATACGGGGACTCTTGGCACATGTAAGGACCGTCCTCATAAGTTTCTATACGCAATGTACCTTTTTGGGACCGGTCCTGATATTCCCTCGTATGAATATCATGACATACAGGCACCAGTGGATTTATACACATACAGGTAGTTTTAAGTACCGAATTATTATTATTATTATTATATACCAGATTTAATCGAAGGCACGAATATTCATGAATTGTTCGTGTTCTGACAACATTTAAGCTAGATGGGCAAACGAATAACTACGAAGAGAAATGGAAATTTGCCCGGTCCCGACATGTATCATTACGTATCGAACAGCGGTCCCCGCATGTGTCAATCCGTAGAAACATGAGGAAGTTACCGAAAAAACAATCGTTGATTCGACACTGTTAGCATCAGTTTCCAACAATATTGGAATCGGACGAAATTAGTTTTTTCAATCGGATCTACCAATATACGTGATAAAATACGATTACGTAAAATTCGGTGAAACTATTATCTAGCCTGGGTGGCATGAGATCGTTGTCGATGACCTGTTCTCGTGAGACCGAAAATCAAATTCAAACAATCAGATTGAATCAAAGGCACGAATATTCATGAATTGTTCGTGTTCTGACAACATTTAAGCTAGAGGGGCAGACGAATAACTACGAAGAGAAATAAAAATTTGCCCGGTCCCGACATGTATCATTACGTATCGAACAGCGGTCCCCGCATGTGTCAATCCGTAGAAACATGAGGAAGTTACCGAAAAAACAATCGTTGATTCGACACTGTTAGCATCAGTTTCCAACAATATTCGAATCGGACGAAATTAGTTTTTTCAATCGGATCTACCAATATACGTGATAAAATACGATTACGTAAAATTCGGTGAAACTATTATCTAGCCTGGGTGGCATGAGATCGTTGTCGATGACCTGTTCTCGTGAGACCGAAAATCAAATTCAAACAATCAGATTGAATCAAAGGCACGAATATTTATGAATTGTTCGTTTTCTAACAACATGTCAGCTAGAAGGGCAAACGAATAACTACGAAGAGAAATGGAAATTTGCCCGGTCCCGACATGTATCATTACGTATCGAACAGCGGTCCCCGCATGTGTCAATCCGTAGAAACATGAGGAAGTTACCGAAAAAACAATCGTTGATTCGACACTGTTAGCATCAGTTTCCAACAATATTGGAATCGGACGAAATTAGTTTTTTCAATCGGATCTACCAATATACGTGATAAAATACGATTACGTAAAATTCGGTGAAACTATTATCTAGCCTGGGTGGCATGAGATCGTTGTCGATGACCTGTTCTCGTGAGACCGAAAATCAAATTCAAACAATCAGATTGAATCAAAGGCACGAATATTCATGAATTGTTCGTGTTCTGACAACATTTAAGCTAGAGGGGCAGACGAATAACTACGAAGAGAAATAAAAATTTGCCCGGTCCCGACATGTATCATTACGTATCGAACAGCGGTCCCCGCATGTGTCAATCCGTAGAAACATGAGGAAGTTACCGAAAAAACAATCGTTGATTCGACACTGTTAGCATCAGTTTCCAACAATATTCGAATCGGACGAAATTAGTTTTTTCAATCGGATCTACCAATATACGTGATAAAATACGATTACGTAAAATTCGGTGAAACTATTATCTAGCCTGGGTGGCATGAGATCGTTGTCGATGACCTGTTCTCGTGAGACCGAAAATCAAATTCAAACAATCAGATTGAATCAAAGGCACGAATATTTATGAATTGTTCGTTTTCTAACAACATGTCAGCTAGAAGGGCAAACGAATAACTACGAAGAGAAATGGAAATTTGCCCGGTCCCGACATGTATCATTACGTATCGAACAGCGGTCCCCGCATGTGTCAATCCGTAGAAACATGAGGAAGTTACCGAAAAAACAATCGTTGATTCGACACTGTTAGCATCAGTTTCCAACAATATTGGAATCGGACGAAATTAGTTTTTTCAATCGGATCTACCAATATACGTGATAAAATACGATTACGTAAAATTCGGTGAAACTATTATCTAGCCTGGGTGGCATGAGATCGTTGTCGATGACCTGTTCTCGTGAGACCGAAAATCAAATTCAAACAATCAGATTGAATCAAAGGCACGAATATTCATGAATTGTTCGTGTTCTGACAACATTTAAGCTAGAGGGGCAGACGAATAACTACGAAGAGAAATAAAAATTTGCCCGGTCCCGACATGTATCATTACGTATCGAACAGCGGTCCCCGCATGTGTCAATCCGTAGAAACATGAGGAAGTTACCGAAAAAACAATCGTTGATTCGACACTGTTAGCATCAGTTTCCAACAATATTCGAATCGGACGAAATTAGTTTTTTCAATCGGATCTACCAATATACGTGATAAAATACGATTACGTAAAATTCGGTGAAACTATTATCTAGCCTGGGTGGCATGAGATCGTTGTCGATGACCTGTTCTCGTGAGACCGAAAATCAAATTCAAACAATCAGATTGAATCAAAGGCACGAATATTTATGAATTGTTCGTTTTCTAACAACATGTCAGCTAGAAGGGCAAACGAATAACTACGAAGAGAAATGGAAATTTGCCCGGTCCCGACATGTATCATTACATATCGAACAGCGGTCCCCGCATGTGTCAATCCGTAGAAACATGAGGAAGTTACCGAAAAAACAATCGTTGATTCGACACTGTTAGCATCAGTTTCCAACAATATTCGAATCGGACGAAATTAGTTTTTTCAATCGGATCTACCAATATACGTGATAAAATACGATTACGTAAAATTCGGTGAAACTATTATCTAGCCTGAGTGGCATGAGATCGTTGTCGATGACCTGTTCTCGTGAGACCGAAAATCAAATTTAAACAACCAGATTTAATCTAAGGCACGAATATTCATGAATTGTTCGTTTTCTAACAACATGTCAGCTAGAAGGGCAAACGAATAACTACGAAGAGAAATGGAAATTCGCCCGGTCCCGACATGTATCATTACGTATCGAACAGCGGTCCCCGCATGTGTCAATCCGTAGAAACATGAGGAAGTTACTGAAAAAACAATCGTTGATTCGACACTGTTAGCATTAGTTTCCAACAATATTCGAATCGGACGAAATTAGTTTTTTCAATCGGATCTACTAATATACGTGATAAAATACAATTACGTAAAATTCGGTGAAACTATTATCTAGCCTGGGTGGCATGAGATCGTTGTCGATGACCTGTTCTCGTGAGACTGAAAATCAAATTCAAACAATCGAATTGAATCAAAGGCACGGATATTCATAAATTATTCGTTTTTTAACAATATTCAACTCTCTAAATTTGAATCAGTGAAAACTCACTGATTGCAGTTATAAGTCTGCCACTGATTGGTTCAGTGGCAGACTTATAACTGGAAAGCAGTGACTATTCACTGATTGTCAGTAGTTTTCACTGATTCAAATTTAGAGAGAAGCTAGAAGAGTCAGACAATCTGCGCGACGGACTATGAAATAACTCCCAGGAAATACCAGAAATTTACTTGGTCCCCACATGTATTCTCACGTTCACATCGTTCGCGTATAGGTACATGCAGGGACCAGAGAATTGAAAATGCTTTCCGAAGAATTAATCTATCACGGTACTGTCATGTTACGGGTTATCAAATGGTTAAACGGCCCTGTATAATACCGCGTTGTATATAAACTCTAGTTTCATCATATCTTATAATCAAGGGTGTACAAATGAAAATAACCTACAAGATTCAAATTATAATTACAACGTAGAGTTACGTATATTAATGTACACGGGTCGCCTTTTCGGACCCGATATGTACCCTTTCATAAATATATATATATATATATATATATAATACGTGTAGGATATATATAATGAATGATTGAATAATAGTATCAAGTATAAATGCATGCGGTGGCTAAGCCACACAAGGGCCTTCTAGCGCTCTAAGGACGCACCACAAACAAGACAACCTTAATCGGGGATGATCCGTGTTTCGTGGGAGTCTGGATCTCAGACGGGATCTCGACCCCCGACGCGAGAGCGGTGAGCGTATCATTGTATCAACCATATCACGATCTCTTATATGAAATTTTCACTATTTTTTTTTTTTTTTTTCACATGCGGGCTTTTTTTTTCTTGTTTTTTTGGTTTTTTGTTTTTTCTTAAACTGCGAACTCTGCGATTCAAATTTTTCTAGAAGAAGAGTATGAAGGAGAAGAAGAAGAAGAAGAAGAAGAAGAAAGAAGAAAAC
Organism: Tenthredo livida; assembly: GCA_963992785.1. Classification (NCBI taxonomy): domain Eukaryota; kingdom Metazoa; phylum Arthropoda; class Insecta; order Hymenoptera; family Tenthredinidae; genus Tenthredo; species Tenthredo livida. Next base: position 8,672,939 of record OZ023067.1, on the reverse strand, counting down.
GGAGAACAAACGGGGGAAAAAAGAACGAAAAATCAAACGATAACTTAATCGTGACGAAAGGTGTTAGTATTGTAATTGAATTTGAAATCTCAGAATTCGCTAGTTCAACAGAAATAAGTAGGTGAAGAAAAAAAATTCTTCGTGATATACATATACAAATATATATATACTATATATAATATATTATTATATTAGGAGATAAATGATAAGAAATAATTTCTATACAAAATAAATATATATATATATATAGGTATTTATAATATTCTCATCCAACTCCCAAGAGGGTGTCAATATAAGTTGACACTTTTAGATAAAGGCTTTTCATACGCGGCGTACAAGGATATTCAAGATTCTACGAAGCAATAATTGTCATACGCAATAGTTATATGGATTGCATGGAAATTGAGGAATTTTTTCTCTATTTACGATCCTATACATAATATATAATATTAGCGAGCGATTCTTTATCACCTTGCTCGATTGTTTTCGAAGTATGAAAAAAAGATAAACGAGAAAAAAAAAAAATCCAATTCGTACGTGTGTATACGCATCTCAATAAAAATTATCAGTTTCCCATTTTATTAATGTATATGTCGATATAATGTATACGTATATTTATATATACGTGTTGGTTGCAAAAAACAATTCGCGAAATTCTATCACATCATATATATATATCTATATATACATATATATATAATATAAATATAAATATAAACATAAATATAAATATATGTATATATATATATACATATGAATTATTATAACACGTAAGCTGCAGCCCGTACGTGACATGCAACCCAAATAACGCATGCAGCATATATATATTTTACCGCAGAGCGTTGACTCCTGTAGCTTCGTATGAAAATATAACACGTGGTTTCTAAAGGGCTGTGGTGTGTGAAGATTATATAGCATAATAATTTTTTTTTATCTATTCTTTTTTTTTTTTCTCTTTGTAAAAAATTTAAAAAAAATAATAATGAAAAAAAAAAAAACGAACACTAAATATATATGGTTGCTTGGGTAGTATATATATATAGTATATATAGTATAATGGATTTAATGATAAATATATATATATAAAAGTGTGATTAATACTGATTACTGATTATTGGGTGAATTGACTGATAAGACCTAAGTAGTACCATTTTCACTTCGGATAGCGAGCTGATGCTCAAGACGTACATGGTCACGCCAACTTCGACGGGAGGACCTGAAATTAAGGTTTGGTAACTGAGTCGGCCGGCTCGGCCGAAGAGCGGACAAAAATGCTATCTATAATGAATTTGGCGAAATTTTTTATTCCAATATGTTTTTCTTTTTTTTTCGATTTTTTTTTTGATTTTTTTTGATTTTTTATGGTGATTGGCCATGAGGGATTTTCCTTTTACTCTTTTTTTTTTATTTTCTTTCTTTCTTTCTTCGGGTGTCAATTAATTATTGCTATGCACGGATCAACGGATTGTAGGAGCTCGTGATACACCGTTGTCTATATCTATATTATACACCGTACGTGCGTATTTCATTATTTCGATCGACAGCTCGACTCGGTAATACCTGTCTTCGTATCAAGGCATGTACAGAGTCACAGATGTCACGCGTACATGTATATCTTTGCAAATGCGAAATGTATTCGTGTATATATATCAATCACGTAGGAGCCAATAACTGAGCCAGTATTTCAGCGGTCATTTGCGCGAATCCCGAATCCGAACGGTGGCCTGATGCCAGGCTTGCTGTATTCGCACGTTCTACGACCCAGAATCTAGTACGTCATATAGATATATATGTGCGCGAAGCGTCAGGCGCCACTCACCAAGCACCAAAACCGACCCCTAGGTAAACTACTAATTTTATCAACAAAATTTCTTATCGAATTTCACGCATACGAAGGATTCTGCGCGTCTTGTTATTTTTTTTTTTTTCCATTTTTTTGAATTTTTGAATTTTTGATTTTTTTTTTTTTTCACTACTTTCAACGGGGTGTGAACGGAGCATATTCAAAATAGATTCGAGGAAATCTCGATCTACATCTATCTTCGTTTTTTGGTATCACTTTCCCGACCCGAGCACAATAAACTTCGGCCGTAAACCACAATTCACTACTGCACACCGCAGCCGAGCAATATTTCTCTATTTCCGGTCTAGGATGCTTCGATCTTTCGAATTGACGTATACATACCATCCCTCGCGGGGGATACGTTACATATCTATTCTCAAGGTACAAAATAACTCACATTTCATCAGCGAACGTATACACTATACACGTTCCTGTTTCGTACCCTAAGGAACTTGACAATCCATATTTAACCCTTTTACTGGTCAGCGAATGAAATTTCTGTTCATCCCTGCAGCTCCCCTAATTTAATAATAAGTACCAGAAATTACTTAAAACGTACGAAAGATCATGAGGAAGGAATAATTTGCCATGAATCGACGCTATCGTTAAAATAAAACCAAAAACTACCCCCAATTTTACCGATCGATATAAATTCCGGAGTCGAATGGATTGTTTAGAATTGTTTCATTTCCGGGGGGTGAGTATAAGTAGATAGAGAAAACCGGGCTACTGGTATTGTAATTGAATCATTTACGTCTCGGTAGACGAGGGGTGGCTTAGGGGTGCAGAAACTCTAGCGCCCCATTATAGACGAGCCTAGACGCCTTACCGCGCTTGCAGAATCTTTGAGGAATGTCCGGTCGTAGAACTTAGGAATGTAAGGGTAGTGTCCGTGATTTTATTTGAATATCAGATTTTTTTTTTTGTTTCTAGTCACCCTTAAAAAACACAGAATCTTTTGATAGAGGCACGCATTTCTGGCGGTTGAATAACGCGTGTGTTTTACTTTGACTCCGGGTCAGATCGGGGGCGAAAAATGAGGGAAATGGGAAAACGGGGAAACGCGGGTTTGGGGTTCCGGGTTCGCGCCTCGCGGGAGTCGAAGCCACGCCGAAGCGTCGGGGGCGTCGGGACCATGGATGCTGTTAACGGTGGGTAACCCGTAGCAACCCCTAGCAACCCGCGCCCCAACATTGATCCGAGCTCACCCGAACTTCAGCCCCGCCCTGCACGACGTGTCCCGAAAATTTGCCTTCCATGACACTACGTGTTGGAAGAAAACAGACCTTCCTTTTAGGACAAAGCGGGATTGACGAGATGCACCAGACCGAGACGTGGAATTCGGGAAAGAAATTCGGGAAAAAGATATTCCGGGGTTTCATTTCGACCAAATGTCCGAAAGCATTAGAAAAAGGGGTGAAAATTCGATCGCGAACATCGATTGAATAGCTTTCATGGTTTTGGTTTATTTTTTATTTCTTTTTTTATGGGACCGATTTTTGGTAGATTTTATTTTCCCTCTAGCCTGGGCAAAGCATATGTGACCGTTTATTTTACGGATTGTGCGAAAGATTTTTTTCCGCCCTTCTATATCAATTTCGCCAACGAACTTTGGAATGAAAAAAAATTTACGACGTACAAATTATTCCTTCGCTCATATTTTAACAGTTTGTAAAACATTGAAGAAAATTGCGTATACATCCAGAAATTACTGATACTGCTTATCGAATTTTAATTTCTATTTTGATACACGTATGAAAATACTTCGAAAGAAAGTTAGAGGAAATAATCATCCAAGTCGGTTACATGATTTGGGTAAATTTTGAAATCAGTAGAAATTCCTCAGAGAGCTGCAATAATTTTCATACATCACTTACGTAGAACATGTGATTTCGGTTCTTAGCATTCACAATTTAGATTCTGAAGTATTTCGCATCAACCTGCAAAGATATATTCGTGTGCAAAAATTCGATGATTAGTCAAAAATTTGATCGAAATTTATCATAACCCAAGTCAAATCGATATTTCAATCAAAGTGAACATCCCAAAAATATTGAGGATAACAGAAGGAGTTAATTTTTTTGTTTTTGTGAAATCGATTGCAATTTTTTGATTTGTACTGCGAAGCTTACAGCTATGCAAACCCCGCAGTAACTGCAGGGGGCTAAAAAAATATCGCTGGCCAGTTGAAGGGTTAAAATATTATTAGTGTCTGTACAATATCCAGTGACGTCACACGTGGCGCGAAATGAAATCGGGTCGAAGGGATGAAAGACTCGTCGAGGTCATCCCCTGGATTCGCGATACCCCCAGACGGTTAGTTCCCGATGCGTCGGGGCTTGTGCGCCACCGCGAGTAAAAATCCCCAAACGTATTTTCGGAAAAAAAATTCGGACGTATGCCTAGTCGGGACTAAATATTCTTCGAAAAATAGTCGCATTCGATTATTTGCTCGACTGCAGGCTGATTTTACAATTTTTAATCTCACTTATTTCCTCTTCCTCTAGGTATCAATTTTCACAATCCAAGAATATAAAAAATCGCGGGGGTTTTATTTTCTCTCCGTGGGGTGGAATCCTCTAATCACGCTGGCCGCCTCGAAAGCATGGACACAGTGCTTGAATATATCGAATGACCGAAAGAACAACTTGATTCGAAAAAGGAAGAAAATGATTTTGATCTCATTCGCTTTATGGAATAAAATCGATCTAAATCCCCGGCGTCCTCGAGGGTAGAAATTTGAGTAGACAGCTTGACGCTTCTTAATGAAACGTATCCACCTTACGGTCGATTAGGGTACAGTTAATTATCGCGAGAAGGGCGCAGTAGGCCCTCATATCTCGTTTTACGTTTTAGTCACTGCGTCCGGGCCCGAGGCAGCCGCGAATGAAATTAGCAAGATGATAGGGCGTGTAAGGGTCGGCGGGGTGCGAGTGGCAGTGGTGGTGCCGGGCGATGAGATTTTCGGCGTGTAAGCGTTGACTTACCTCCGTAGTTCGGCCTTACTCTTTTGTCGTAATTGACCGAGAAGGAGTCAAGGATCTTCGAGATGTTCACCGCGCTGACGCCCGCCCCGCTTCCGTGTCTCCTGGAAAATAAAAACAAAACAAATCCAATCTTGCCTTAGTCTGACCCGTTCATCCCCATCCCCATCCCCATCCCCATCCCCATCCCCATCCCCATTCCCATCCCCATCCCCATACCCCACGTGTACAATCGAGACCTTAAAGATTTATCGAGTAATAAATTTCCTACCCCGACATCGCCAGCCCCTGCGCCAACCGGTCGTCCGCCTCCTAAATCCCCTTCCCAAAAGGTTAAACGACGACAGACTGCATCTTTCCCTGGCCAAAATATTGGCAAAACCAAGTTATAAACTTTGTTATTTCGGATTAGAAACATTCATCAGCAATTTGGCACAGTGAAAATTTACGTCAGAGACGTTTTTTTTTTTCTTTTCGCCTCTTTATTCGATTAGGCAACCACAGGATATTAAATTGAATAGACCTGCGGAGCTGCAGGAACATAGTGCATTGTTATTTTTCCGGGTTACGAGTATTTTTTTTTCCATTCCTTTTTCTCATCATCGAGAGAGAATTTCCGCGTTGTGATCCCGAGCGAATATATCTGTATCATATAGAATATAGATACAAAGTTTCGCCTATACGTTGCTCAAGCCGCATTTGAACCGGAAATTGAATTGCATGATACCTGAATATAATTGACTGAAGAGTCGAAAGAAACTCATTCGGTTTTAAAGGAAGAAGAAAAAACGACTTCAAGTATAATCGAAATACTCTATAACACGAATCGGGAAACAGACATAGGTCAACATGTATTGACCACACGAATCGAGAAAAAGATATTTCCTTCCATCGACGGAAGGCAACCCTTTTCTGACGAAACAATCAACGCCAAAATATATTAGCCGGCGTTCTAGATATCGTTTTCAGCTAGTCTTTTCACCCGTCTGAGAGGGTCTTTATTATGCAAATCTTGAGTGGCTGTTTATCGACTGGCGGTAGGATAAGGGTAGGTACTGGTGTAGTAACTGGTGGAAGTGGGCATACTACGAATAGCTATTTCTCAATGGGTGCACCACCAGCACTAGCACCAGCACCAGCACCAGCATCAGCACCAGCGGCAGTAGAAGCAGCATCAATATCTGCAAGCTCTGGGTTTTGGCCTAACTGTTGATTCGGTTACTCTGGGGTAATTACCGATCGAAACTTAGACGGGGATGGTATCGGGTTTTGGAGTATAAAGTCGGAAGGGGAAAGGAGATGAATCTTATTAGTGTACCAATCGATTACGGACCCGAACCCACGGGGATGGTGGCGTCGAGGGTGCCGAGATGGAAACCATTCTTCCGCTATCTTCATCGGTTATTAGAGAACCAATTATCTAGCTAATACTTTTCCTCCAGAGTGGAAAATCGCCCTTTTCTTTATTCTTCTCCAGGCAAGAAGCGCCGTGGCGCGGGGCCCGGAGGTGCATCATCAAGGTGACAAACTTTACGTCATACACTTAAAATTTATGGAAATGCAACAAGGGATGCAATCATTCAGTGAATATTTCAACCTGATATAAACGCATATAATCCACCGTGATATTTTATCATCTTCTTCATAGCTTTTTTCCCAGTCAAGGTGTGAACGAAAAATTCGCGATAGTATATTATATAGTATATACGTGTATATACATATACATATATATGGCAGTGAATTTTTGAGTGAAAGAACCACTTTGATGGAGACAAACGATTTGATAATGCGTTCTGACGTACCGCCTCACACCCCGGCTTCATCTCAGTCTCGGTTCTTCACATACAGTTGAAAAAGATGGATGGATTTTTAAGTAGAATAAAAAAAGAAGAATAGAAAAGGAGAAAAAAAGGGGAAAAAAAAAGAATTTGTTGATTCTAACTTGGCGAACAAACGAAACTTTTTATCGTACAATTTCTCTCTCTTTTTCTATCAGGCTTCCGCGAGGCACCAGATATCATCCCCTTGAAGGATATTCCATCCACCCTGCAGGTGACGATATTTTCATACACTTTTCCTCGCCGACAGTGAAGTACCGAAATTATATATTTCTGGCTCGCTATTTCTCTAAATAATAATGATGGATAAGTAGTACTAAATCGCGGACAATGATGTATATATATGTATATAACATGTAACATACATATTATATGGAGGTAGAATTTAACTGCGTGAAAATATATCTGGCAGCTTTCCATCCGTTAATTAAGTTCGCAGCGTTACTATATATATGTCAAATTAAATTGGTGAAAATTTGAAACTAGATGAGAGTCGGGAATTTGAATAGAGGTGCATGTAAGATAGAGGGGGTGAGGTAATGATACGAATGCAAGCCAAGTCAAGCCAAGTGAAGCCAAGGCAAGGCAAGACAAGGTAACGTGACTAATAAGAAATAAGGGAATAAAGAAATGTGTTAAAGTTTAGTTTATACCTAAATTAAAGCCACATCGGCATGGTGGCGTCGTAATCGCGTCTTCCCGCATTAAAGTTGTTTGTAATACGTAGGTAGCGGCTTTCTCGGTAAAACTTGGTAAATCCCCTTAAGCCGTCTTCGGTGAGCATTAAATTGGGAAGGGAGATGAGGAGGGGTTGGGTCGAGGTTTTCGGTGTAGGCAGGAAGGAAGGAAGAAAGGAAGGAAGGAAGGAAGGAAGGAAGGAAGGAAGGAAAGCAATCTTTTCGTTCTGATTCTCGCCGTCTAATAATAAACTTTTCTTTGTTTACTCTTATTCATTTATTTAGAGCTTAGCCTCGTTGATTTTATACCACTAGTATTTTTTTCTCATTCCAATTTTTCGTTTCCAGGTAAAATGGTGAAAACTTTTCTCTCCTCTATCCCTTTATAGTTTCAACTCCGTAAGGGCGATGCTGCGGTACGCGGTGCAGGTTCAACGATTCGCAAATACCGCAAATACCGATCGGTGAAAGGGCAGGGTTTGCCCTCGTTGACATTTCCACTTGAATGCCGCCGAATATCGGCGTGTAATTTTACTTCGCTTGTCTCCTTCACGCCTCAACTTCAACGCGGTCTTTTGTTGACCGAGAAATGTCAACCGAGATGCTCTTATTTCCCTCTTGCTGCCTGCAAGGGGTTGCAGATACCCCCATGCCTGTACCTCTCAGCTTACGAATAAATATATACTATAATACACCGAAAGGGTGGACATATATTTTTTTTCAAACTACACACTCCACCCTAAAAGAAGAGATCTACAACGTCGATGACTCGCATCGAGTAGTCTGCATTTTTACTTTCTTCTATTGATGCATGGGGATGTTTCTGTGTTGCAGTAACAATTTTTTATTGCAGAAGATCATGTATTGAGAAAACGAGTTCGAATAGGTACATTATACATACGTATGATAGAACTGTAAGATAACGTATTTGGATTAGTGAACCCCATCGCGGGGAATCTACTTCCACATCCGTTATCGATGATAGTATTAAACTCGACAAGACAACTTAAGCCGGGCTCACGTTTGACGGATGATATTTCTTAACGATCATTCCGTGAGTTTAAACTCTCTCTCTCTCTCTCTCTCTCTATCTCTATTTCTCTCTCTCTAGAGATATTCTTCCACGTCTCGGTTCCACTCCTTCAACTATTCATATCCGTCAGAGGACGAACGGAGTTATACCGAAAATGTTAAATGTTATAAAAAATTGAAATATATTATAGTATGTATTACAGGTGTATTGAACAAGGGTAGTTTTCTTATTTTAGACTCTGTGAAAATAAGGATCCTCGCCCCTATCTCGGCTGAGTGTCGAAGATACAAGTAGGGAGTCGGAGGACGACCAGCGAAACGCCATGAATTTCAACTTGCCGAATTTCGAAGAGCTCTTGACCTTTCACCCCTTGCTGCGAGGGGGGGGATCGCGTTCCGCAATTTTCAGACGGAGTTTTCGTTCTTCTTATTCTTTTTATTCTTCTTCTTCTTATTCTTATTCTTATTTTTATTCTCCTTTTCTCGTTTCTTTTTCTTTTTTTTCTTTTTTCTTATTTTCGTCGGTTTTTCTACCTTGGACTTGCGTTTATTTTTCCTTCTGCAGGTTCTCGAGGTCCACTCAAGGCACTCTATACTCTCGTCTGTGCCTGGAGTAAGTTTTCTACTCGAGAACTTTTGATTCGGATTGTGATTTGATTGGGTCCTCGGATCCACCGGATCCGTCAACCAGTCTCGGACGAAAATACTATTTATTTTTCATCCACACTCGCGTGTATATATGTATACACGCATACCTATATATTTATATAATATAATACACGCGTTATTATACCGCCGCGAGTATTTCGCGATGAAAAATTTCTTCTTTCGCGATACTCCAATTTCCTGTCCGTCCTCAACGCGGACTGTGTAACTCTCTGTAACGATATCTCACGGTCTTTATATAAGAGGGTGCTGGAATCCATCCAACTTCCTTGTCGCAATTATATTACGCGATATTATCGAAATGGGTAGGGGCTTTGCGTTGAGGAGCTGTAATTCCTCTCGGGGACTCAAAGAGGGAGAAAACCTAAAAACGAAAAAAATTAGGAAACGAAATTTACTGAGGGATGAGAAAGTGCGAGATCTGTGAAACTAGAAGAGCGACTAGAATCGACCAGGACCCCATTTATAGCCGATAAAACATTATCTCCTTAGAATAAACGGGCGGGAATTTCCGTGTTCTGTTTTTTTTTTGTCTTTTCTTTTCTTTTTTTCTGTCCTTGTTGTTTTATACATTGGCAAGGGTGGGTAAAGGCACCTCTACCCCTACACCCATACACCCCTTGATATATCGATTATGAATTATTCATAATAAATAAGGCAGACGTAAAAGAAAAAGCATAGCAAGAGAAGGAGGACCGTGGCTGTTATGGGGCGGGGGTTGGCTGCTCTTGTGATTTACGCTAATTCCACATTGGGTGGCGGGGCTCATAAATTTGTAAACGGCCCTTCCGGTCACCGGAGCAGAAGCCAGCGCCATCCTGCGCACGGATGTACGATGCTCTGGATATTTTACGAAGCTCTCCCCCGCGATATAACCAGCTTTCTACCCTTCGGTATGCTTTTGGTAAAGCGCTAGGTACTAGAGTCGTGGTTATGGCCGTGGTTGGCCACCAGCCAATCGGCGTAATCCGGACATTCGATGTCCTTTGTCTGGGCAAAGGTGTACTCAGCACTTCCGGCACTACTCCACGTGCTGATACGAGGTCGCAAGATCAATGAGAAATTACAGTGTGAGAAAAATAATACTCGGAATCAATTGCAGGACGATTTCTTACTTTCAGGAAATCATTTGCGAATCCCTCAGGTTTAGGACTGGCAGTATTTCATTTATACCCTCCTCGGCCCTTCATCCCAAACATTTTTAGTCCCGGCACGCACCTACGGGGTGCAACACCCCCTCGGGGCTGTCTAGCTGTCTGTATCGTCTTCTCCTTCGTCTGCTCCTTATTCTCTTCCTTTTCCTTTTCCTTTTCCTTTTCCTTTTATAAACCTCGAACCACCCTCGCGTCGTCCGAAAGACAAAGAGTTCTGGCTAGGGAAAGTTGACACAGTCGAGTGGTTTTCGCTGACGTCGTACCCTATCTATTCCGGCTTAAGTTCAGCTTTAAGACTCAGAGGGGGGGTCTAAAGAGTTTCACGCGGATGAAATAACTCGCGGATACGTCGCGAATACCTACCAACATCGCGTTTCTTCCTGCTCTTTAAACTCCAACGAAACTCTTTTTATTAAACACAATTAATAATCGCGGCTTGGAGTAATATACAAAGGATGTTGTATTAAACTGCGCCCATCTTTACACTCACTTTTTGCAAAACCTCATCATTTTCAGTCTTTCATCAAGAAACAAGAAAAAAAAAAGCTGGGACCACAAATGTTCCGATTTATCATCAGTTCTTTGAACTCAAAAGGTCAAAGTACCATTTTTTCTGAAATACATGAGTTTGTACAAAAGCAGCTGTTCTCCGCGAGTAAAAATTTCAAACCTTGCTGCAACGGGCGCGAGATTACGTGGAAAACGAATATCAAGATAACATATCGTTCGTATATTTGGGGTAAATATTGAGTGACCATTACAAAGAATGGGTAGGTACCTATCCTGGCTTAGGGTTTATAGTCCGTCAAGTAATTAGAGCTCTTTTCTTAGCCCAGCACTCCTCGATTCCCCAAGATTTTGGCAATCAGAAATCACAGCCCTTGTTCGCGGTGGATGAGGCTCTTCGAGGTTCACGAGGCTCCTTGTTACCGGCTCGTTATTACCGTAGTTATTGCTTGAGTTGACATTGATTACCGGGTTTCCCCAGTTTCTCAGATATTTCCGCAAATCACTTTATTCACTAATGGGAGTATCGACGCGGTTCCCGGAAATACTCCCTTAAATTTATGCAGGTAGTTTCAAATTCGGCAATAATTTCGCGCGACTTATGAGGTTCCATTAAAAAATATTTTCGGATTCTGCGTGTAATGTCATTCCTATAGACTTCTAGAATTGTTCTAGTTTCGATCTCTAGATTTTTCACATTAGAATTTTGGAATTATTAGGACGCAGACGCGTTCATTAGAGTTTCAAGTGCAGAAATTGGGGTCCCAGAAGATCAAACTGGAATTTCTATTCCGACCAAGAATAATTAGAGGCACAATATATTTCTTGTCGAAATCTCGAATCCTTGAGAGATAAAGTTCCGAATATATATATATATGTTATATAGAATAGATAGGTACATGTATCTTCCGCAGTATTTTATAGCATGTGGAGAGAAATACGGAAAATACGGGAAACTAAGCATTTGGCCTGCGCCCAGATTCGGCTGCAGTAGTAGAATCGTTCAGTTTCTACTGTTTATTTTCTACCCCGAACTGCAGCAGCTCGAGCATGTAAGACGGTTGAATCAGGTCTCTTATGCGGATTGATGCGATAATTCAGACGTCGTTTTGTGTACCTGGTTGGGTAGTACGATCGCGTCTTGGGTCCGTTCAAGTTGGTGGTAAAATATCGTCGAATCCGTTGCAGCGATATCTTACGATGAAATTCAACCCCTTCACTCCCTCTCTCTCTCTCTCTCTCTCCCTCTCGAGTTCAGATAAGATCTTCGACCTGATAGTAACGAATTCCAGCGACCTCGCCGCGACGCGACGCGACGCGACTCGACGCGACGCGACGTCGCCTTTGAGTTGACTTTTATGGGGATTGACGAGGGGCGATAATGGATCGGTGTGGGCTGCGGGAAGCCTTGATAAAAGGGTTTTGGGTTGGGGTTCTCGGGGCAGGGGGTTTGATATAATAACAACTAATTGATAATATAACCGTGCGGCGAGCCGAAATCTACCGCCGTTAATCTTGCGGCGAAATCAATAAACCCGCGACGGATGGTAGAAAGCAAACAAAAAGCTTGGTACACGACCTGATATTCGCGAGCCAAATCCAGAATTGAGTTCACCGTGATCAGCATAATTACTCAATAACTTAGTACCGCGCGGGGGGGTGCAGTGGTGGTGGTGGTGGTGAGGGAAAAGCGAATATCTTTTTTCTTTTTCGATTTTAATTTTTATTCTTCTTCTTCTTCTTCTTCTTCTTCTTCTTCTTTTTCATCTTTTTATACTTACATATATACTTCTAACTCACCCTCTCCGAACCGCTCATGAATATGCAGTAACGTAACTACAATATTATACTGAATTCGTTTTTTTTTGTCTTTTTTTTTTCCTACTTTAAACTATGCAAGAAACGGACACGCCGTGTAGACACAGTCTTACCCTATCGCTATGCTAAAGCGACTAGACCAAGAGCACCTATTTCATAAACCTACTCGGTAAAGTTTACCCTATCGGGGTGCATGTGTCGACCAGGAATTAGGAAAGCTCTAAGCACGTGAAGCGAGCATCTAAATTTCTCGAATTCCTATGCCACACCTCGGGTCAGGATGTGTAATCTTAATTTTTTGAAAAATTTGTTAAAACAAATCTGAATCAGGCTCGTTGGGTGATAATTTATAAATTCGATTAGTTTTTGGTGAGAAAATTTTTCGCAAACGGATGGTGAATTCTGAGGTTTTATACAGGCAGGTATGACGATAATTGGTCGAATATGGTATCACCGGGTATGTAGTTAGGTGCTATAGCCATTTATGTATATTTGGTCTTGTCGTGTCACTCCGAATTTCAAGTAGGGTGGATCCTTGGTAGATCGGGTGGTTGAGGTATTCGCCTATCACCCCGAACACAATGATACGAAGAAACAATGGCCTCGTAGCTAAGCGAGATTCTGATAAATTCTAAATCTTAACGCGGAACAAAGAACGGTGAATACACAATGGGTCCTGTAACCCAACGTCCTTTAAGGGGCCTTAAAAGGGCCTCAAACCAAAGACCGTGGACTCGACTCAGACAGACTGGGAATGTAAAACTGGGCTTGCTTATCGTGCAGACTGTAGTATACTCATGTATATAACCGTATTTACATAACATGTATAAATAATACTGTATATATAGTGTATACACCCTACCGGCCAGATAGGGTAGTTCAAAATACAGAGACAGCATTATTTTTTCTTTTTTTTTCTCTTCTTCTTCCTTTCGTTGCCTTAATAAATCAGCACCTACAGTATGGGTCTGCTCCGAAAACGTCTTGTTCAATTAGACGGTGTAATTAAGAAGATGATAGATAGAGAGGCGAACGATGTCCCCCTGGCCACTTTAGCCTAACAAAGTTCTCATTACTGTTTATATACACCCGTAGTAGGTAGGTATAGTCGTTTATAAGCTGACACGCGATCCTCAAGAATATCAGATAGAGATATAGGAATGCCTTTCGACTTCGTCGTCGTAGACGCCTGCTGAGGGTTTCTCTATTTCATAGTTATATTATATATATGTATAATCTAGGAGAAGTAGATTATTCCGTCCTCGTGATACACAATCTTATTTTATTTTTCGCAAATATTTTTCATCAATGATGGAAGTTTTTACGCTACGATTTGTGCACAGAAAAGAAATGTCAGATAAGGCAAATCAACGAGCATATAGAAATGCACAAATCGAATATCAATCATCGCTGCAACCCTGATGGGAATATGATATCCTAACTTATCAGTTTTATTTGTTCTTTTTTTTTTGCAATTTTTTACAAAAACCATTCAAGACTCAGCGAAGAGCCCCATGGCTCTAATTTTCGAAATACGAAAAAATTGTAAGAATGTATGAGGATTGTAATTTATGAATTTTGAAACCGAAAAATTGGTGTGACCTGAATTAGAGTGTATTCAAGCTATCGTTCGATTGTATGAACTCCCTTAATTGGTACCTAGGGTCCAATTGAGGCCAATGATATCGTTAGTCGAATGCCTAGAAATGTGAACAAGAAGAAACTCCTAAGCTAAATAGACTTTGATCAATGAATTACTGATGTTTCGGGTATACGGGCTTGAAATTCAAGTCAAATATCAATAAGGGTAAAGATTTTTCGAAAAATATCTTATGAAACTCGTGTGCGTAAAATTTTTACGCACTTGTTGCATAATATACTGTTGGAAGTCAGGATGATCGGAGCTCCTGAAATTCTTTTCAGGTACACACCTACACCCCTAGCCCATATATTGCATACAAGAAACTGTGTTGCTGCTGCAATGGTGTTGATAATCGGTTAAGGTGAAGTGAAGTTGATTTCAATCGGAATCAGAGCTCGCGGCCCTGGTCTATAGACCGGGAATGTAGGTTCGCGTGCATATTCGTCCGTGAACAATAGCTGATTAGAGAGATAGTCGGCAGTGACAAGGTAACAGTGATAATGGAGTTCAATTACAAGAATACTATCCACTGGCAAAGGGCTCTCCTGCTGCGGTGTCCCTCACCTGCTGTGTCATACAATCGATCATTCCAAAGCGCGGCTTTAGCCAATGGTCGGTGGTCCTTGGCCGCGGTTATTTCCTATGGAATGAAAAATCGTTGCGAAAAGAGAGCAAAAAAAAAAAAGAAATTAAAAAAAAATTATGTAGCACATGATTATCTTCACTTTGTTTCATTCCATCAGATCCTTAGCCACGATATTGACTAATGGTGTAGCGAGGTATAAATACGTCCATGTTTAATGCTCGTATTATCGGTATAATGAGCATAAAACGAGAATTTCAAACGAGTTAATAAAAATCATTGCACAATTATGCGTCGGAATAAATTTCATCGTATAATTAGCCGGATTATTATTCATGAAATGACAGTTTCGGTAGGTAACTGGGGACCGGAGTAGGTGATAAAAAAAGTTTTATAAGCTAATTAATGTCCCTCGCATAGGAAAGCAATTAAAATCGCGTCTGAGATGGCGAGTCGATTTTCTATCCTCGTTAAAAAATCCAACAAAATTTCATTACAAATCTATTTATCTTCTATCTCCAGCTATAGTATAACGTAGATGAAATAGGTTTGCGGAATCGGTATTTCTCGGTTTAATTTAAACCCTCTCTGCACAATCAGCGAGCCAAAAAATGACATGGGAAATATTTTAATATCCGCAGCGTATTACTCGACCAGTTCTGTTTTCTACACATCTGTATGTTACCTATACGACACACATATTTACCAATATATATACACATGTGTTTTTCCTTCCCGTCTAGCTGTATAGGTAGTGATTAATTTTTCATCACAATTTCATTTTTCACACGTGAGTTCGCGTGCTCTCGTATACCTTAATTAAAATTTAAAACAGTTACCGGCGAGGAAACTCTCTCTGATTTATCGTTATTATTCTATATCACTTTAGATGTCTCTTCGCGCTTTTTTCGCCCCCATAAGTTTCCATTACGAGTCCCTCTTGGGCTGTAAAACAAAAAATAAAAAAACAAAAAGAAAGGAAAAAAAAAGAAAAGCAAAAAATTTATATCCATATAAAAAAGAAAACGAAGAACCATGGTCTTTATTAATTCCGCGATGGATCGGACGTTACGTTGTGAATTCGTCAGATAAGGAAAAATCAGCGAAATCCTGAACGATTTCTCTTTTCTAGCGACTTGATCTCCATGAGCAAATGCAGAGTAATGTTCATTGTTAGCAAAATGTGAATTTTTCTTTTTTATTTCCATTTTCTTTTCCCTTTTATGGTGTTTCTCGCGTGTCTTGATGGTGTAATTTCGGCTCGAATTAAGGTCGTGTCACGGGGTGCTAAAAGACTGGAAATCCAATCGCAGAGTTATACGAGTAGATGAGTAGACGGAGTAATTTTAGTGCGTCAGAGATGTCACCTGAATAATTCATATGCCGAAAATTTTCAGGTACAAAACCACCCTGCATACGGTTATCACGTACCCTGCATATACCCATGTATGTGCCATTTTCTATTATTCTGGTTCTGAACGAGCAGGTAAATGAATGTAGTTATCTGCGGACAAACTACACGTATGCACCTACACATATGTTATATATATATTAGGGTGGTTCTTATTTGGGGTGTTTTTTGAAAGTGTAGTTGAGTATCGTTGAAGAATAATTCAGTCGTATATGATTACATCCTTCGCCAGGTTGTACAACGATATCATGTCTTTTTATTTTCATTTTTATTTTTGTTTAGTTTTCCTTTTCAAACGTGTCCTGATTCTATTTTCCATATATAACGTTGTCAAATTCCGCATGATGGATCGGTCATGTCAGCTGGCGCCCGCACAAACTTGATTATGATATCACACGATCCAAACTTTTGAATAATGCAAATGTCTGTTCCTCTTAATTAAGCTCTGTTTAATGAGACTATCGGTTCTGTATAGACGTGCAGATTCATTGACCCAATAAAACGCTAAAGTCGATATACCCCCCGCGATTAATCGGATGAATATATCTAAGATTCAAGGATTCTTATATTTTCCGTTTTTTGTATTTTTCAAAATTCTTCATCGAATCATTATTTGGAATATTCATTTCTCATTTAAGAAAAGAGGGGTGCTATTAATTGTAAACCTCTACGTAGGATTCATCCCTTTTTTATTTTTTCTCTTTTTATTTTATTTTTTTCATTTTCATACGAACAGCTTTTGAAAAACACCCTTGGTACGGCACGTTGTCAGCGTGGTCTTTAATCAAGTTTTAACGAGATATTAATCAGCGCGCTGGTGCGAAGAGGTAATTCACTTCTCTCCCTCTCTCTCTCTCTCTCACTCTCTCTATCTCTCTTTCTCTCGAAAACAAATGAGTTCGGCAATCTCGTTCTAATTATTGAGGAATCCTATCAGATTGCGAAGACTACTCGAGAGTAGATTAACCGTAGTAATAATTATGAAAATCGGGAATCCCTATATACATACATATACAGGTATATAGGTATTCGTGATTCGACTGAGTAAATTTCACCACCTCCTGGTATAGTACGGTACATCATCTACCTATCCCCAAAATTCACACCTTCTTAGCCACAATTAATATCACTTCGAGCGTATCTAGTTTAATACACAATTACCGAATCCGGTAATTGCTTTTTAATTGCCTTATGTAAACCCGGATCGATCCAGGCTCCTCATTCATATATATATATATACCTAGATATAGATATATCTACATACCTTTAACAAAATAATCATCCCTTAGTATATATATGGACGTATTATAATCTCACTTGTATATGTGAGGTGGTAACGGGTGTGGCTAGGGGTTGACACGACTCACGAACGTGACAGGGGTCACGCGAGCTTTACAGATCATTTTGCGAATAATTATAAGGGAGAGAATATGCCGGGAGTATAATATGTAATTATGAAAGTAGTTTTGAGACGGGATTGAATTTATGAAAATCATTCCTTTTATAATAATTGTGATACGCGGTTGTTGGGACCTGGTACGAGTTTGAAAATCTTCATTTTACTCATCGTATAATGCAATAAGTATCACAATTACCGGGATCAATTATTATCCGTCAAATATGATCGTTCTAGAATAATTTGACAAAGTTATAATTCACAGGGTTAACAACAACTCTTCTTGTCGGAAGACAAACGTCTCTCCGCACTGCTGCAGTACTTTTGCACGAGGAAATCCGCAATCTGCAGTGTTTTAACTGAGACAGGAACCTAATTAATGCATTTACTTATGAAGTAACTAATACCTTACCTTACAGCAGGTAACTAACCGCCTGTCTCACTTTTCAGGCTTATGCATCCACGTACGTAAAATTATGACCCACCTCTCTCCAAGATAATTGGCAACGAATATATCAGCCAATTATAACGACCTTATCATGCAGCTAAACATTTTTCACCTTTATAACAAATCCGAGGTAAATACCTACATGTGTAACATGTATGCAGCAGTGGTAGGTATATAATCCGGTTAATTATACGCGATGCAGAGAGACCTTCGTAAGATTCTTATACTCGTCTCTCTCAAGAGAGTCTGAAATAATTTAGAAAATCGATTATCGGTTCTGTCCTCGACCGAGAATACCCTTGCAACCTTATTGCCATTATTATTTCCGCAAAGCTTTATGCATACTCGTTATTATATCCTCAGTCAATAGCAAGCGGTTCATTGCAGTTCATTATCAGTCCCTTTTTCACTTTCGTCTCATTTCTCATTTCTCATTTCTCATTTCTCACTTATCGTTATTTCGCGTTCACTTATAATCACGCAAATTTCACCCCTGCATCCTATACATCTATCTCTTTATCTTCCTCTTTTCATTCCTCTATTTTCGTGCATAAATAATTTTCCCAATAACCATTTGGCGCTGATGATGGTCTCCCAAGTGACGAACCTTGATCATCAGGTAGCAATCACTGAGCAAGCCGATGGTCTGCGGTTATAGTTCCAGTCTGGCTCTAGTGCAGGTCTAGGTATAGGCGTAGGTGTGGGTGGAGGTGTAGGTCTAGGTCTAGGTGTGGGTGTTAGTAATGCAGTTTCCGATAATGCTGGTAACGTAATCACACCCGACCAACACCCGTGGACGATACCTGCACACGTTTCAGGAGAGGCGTCAGGGATTACATACTTCGATCTGCACCGAGGTGTTTGTAGGGTAACGTCGACGATCGTTGAGTACAATACAGTAGGTACAGAGTACAGAGAAGGTATATACATACGTCGAGTACGGACATAAATTGGCGAATGTGGTTAGACGGAGGGAGTAACTACTATGATCATTAAATGTGCCTAGTGTAGCTGCAATACCTGTAAAGGTGCAGTGGGGTTGAATTTGCGGTTTAGTGATGCACATTATGTACAGAGTTTAGATTTCAGATCATCTCATTGAAGAGTGCAAGTGTGAGCATAAAAGTGATATACGGAATATGAAATTATTTTTTTTTTTTCACCTCCGAAAATAGTCGTGCTGATATTGTTAGAAACCGATGTAGATATGGTATGCGTAGGTGTATAGAAATAATTCCGTATGCGAAGAGCTCAGGTGAATTTACGTCGATGAATCCATAGTGCCTATACGTTTATTACATGTTTAACAGAAATCTGTCATCGCGTTGTATGGCAGAATTTCCACTCGAGAGTACTTAAGTCCAAAGCTGCGTAAAGTATTTCACAAATAAGTAGTAGGTATAGGTAGTATGAGTTCACAAATCTCTCGGTGATTTATAACGAGACGTTTGTTCCATATTTCCGAACGATTGCACACCGAGGCAACCGATATTTTACCGCAGTAAATGTTGCCACGTTAAATCTCTAAATTCTTCTCTAACTTATACAACGCAACGAAAAAATGTTGAGGAAATATTTTTCTTCAATACCAGAGCCATCACTCTGCCTATTTTCTTTCTCATTTTCTACGCCCCGGTTTTACCCCCGATTCATCATAATACGAACATTTCTTATGTATAATGGGTGAAAATATTTTTCAACATTCATGTATTGTAGGAAAACATAAGCCATATGTGCAGCCAGCCTATATTATGCATTAACGAATATAGAAACTGAAATTAAAGAAAGCGAATAAAAATACTTAACGCGAAGCCTAGTTTGAACTAGTTAATCTCAGCAATTGGGTTAAGGAGAATAGAATACATATCCACGGTCCACGGTCGACGGTCTACGGTCGAAGCAGAAAGACGTTTGAAATTTTTCTTTATTCTAGAGAACTAAGGTTGACTCGAGCACTTGACACCGATATACATACCCTACCTACTTAGACGAAATTTTCACCCGTGATATTAAGCTCGCTATTTCCTAAAGTGCAAATGGCTTTTCGCTGCACAAAATTCACATATATAGGTACATGAGCACATCTATACCCATGCATCTCACGCTATCATTATTTCGAGCTCTTATATCTCCGTGTAATAATCAAAACTATTCGAACGATTCGGGGATTCAGTTAATCCACACATTTGCCCTGAGTAAATTTTCATCCGATATCTGCGAAACTGCCACTGCCGTGGCCAAATCGAGTTCTGGCTTATTTCACTTCCCTACCAGCGAAATATCGCCCCGGGGGTAATTCATGCCAAAAGGAAGTGGGACCAAACTATTAACTAATTCCTGTTCAGCCAATGTAGCATGGCATTGCATGGCATGGTATGGCATGGAATTGCATACCAGTTAGCGAGTGTATAGACTCGCGGATAACATAATGGTGATGCGATGCACATTGCTACTGCACACAGGGTAAACTTTGCTCTAGTCGATGTTGAATATTCACGTTGGATATTTTCTTGCACCGCGTATACCATACAGCATGCTTATTCAATGGGGGGTTGGGGGCGCCCTCGCGAAATATTAATCATCTTTTTCCGATGCAGAAATTGACGAGAAATAAAAAATCAAAAAATTAAAAATCAACCCCCGCAAGGCAAGGGATCAAAGTTTCTCTCTTAAAAATAATATCCCAATCGGATGAACCCTTATATGACGGCAAAGGTGCAACCAGTGATTTACTTGCTGAATGTCATCCGCGACATTTGCGAGACCATGCCTGGGGCTGGTTGGGTCTGTGCAATATATATACCGAATATAAATAATATAGAAAAAAAATAAAGTTTCTAATCTAAACCCCGAGAACCTGCGTGCTAATGGTATAACGGGCAGTGATATAATTAACTCTAGGTATTCCTGCCGGCATGAAAGCGTTATCGTGGAATTAGTGCAGCCCGTCTATCTTGGATATAAATATATGAAAAAATAACCAGAGAACCTTTGGCCTTATTTCTGGGTCAATTTAATAAATTTTTTTCAATTATTTCATCGATAATTATTTTGCAGGCATTGATCATTTTTTCCCGGACGTTATGTGCGAATATTTTTATGCATACACTAGCTGTGATACCCAATGCGATATATGCCAAAGACTGGGCATATATGGTTCGTTTTCCGTTTATTCAATTAATATTAACGCCTGACAAGACGGGGGACGCGGTTAAGCCGCGAATCAAGCAACCGCGGTGGTGGTCGAGCCGCAACCAGCCACGACACAAACGCATTACCTTAATGCGACCCAGAAAGCTCTTTTATTACGCTCACTCTGATACATATTACTATAGCTAGGTGTATGTCGCTCGTCTACCCTTGTATTTTCCCATATATATAGGTATACGTCTAACTACTCGAGGAATACATATGCCAGGTGGTAACCATACCACATGACACGTAACGTGCTTACAAAACATCGCGAAAAGTATTCTGCAGGAGGTCGTTCGTTTTTTTTCGTTATTTTTTGTGCTTTATTAATTTTCTTGTTTTCACAAATTTTTCATCTCTCTTCTAATAACATATCGTCACTAGATGAGAAAAGAAAGAAAAAGGGTAACGCGATCGATTAACGTTATTAAATATCCAATATATGACGCAATACAACATCTCTCATATATTCGATATAAGTAGAGGTACTAAACGTTCGGGTAGACGTCGCGTCGCGTCGCAGATATACCTACGTATATAATGGTTGCTCGACTAGATCGTTCGTCTACGGTGATAAAGAGGGATAATATCGTAGCTAGGATACCCTAAACAGATTGAAAACGTGTCGTAAAATAAGAATAATTGAGTTACGATAATACTAGACTCAACAAATCGATTTTCATACACATCACACACACACACGCACACACACATGTGCTGCATGCATGCATAATATCAAACATTTCATCCATTACGGATAACAGGAAATTATCTATTACATTTTTATAATTATTACACCCGTTATGCGATATGCGATTCTTTCTTTTCTTCGTGCAGTCTCTTCCTTCGTCTATTCCGTCAGGTAGGTTGGCATATGTGTATTACTTTACGTGTGTTTGTAGCTTTGAGATTTTTCTTTCATCATAGCATTAGTCCGTTTCGTTTCGTGTTGGAGACGAGAAGAACAAAATAAGAAAATAAAAAAGAGGAAAAGGAAAAGGAAAAAACACACGGGGAGATCGGACGATTGCACAAAAGCCTCTTACACCGAATTACCCGTCAAAGCAGCACTCCCATGTCGCACCTAATGAGCTGAAAAAGTATCAAACGTTCCCGCGGCTCTTAATCGATCGAATGACTAGGGTCTTGAAATCGGTGGTCGGGTACGATATGATCGGAGATATATTTTTCGAAAACTGTGCATCGCCGGTGGATGTATGAGCGGAGAGAAATATTTTCGTTGATAAAATTTCACATTAATGTAGGAGGCGAAGGATTGGTTTTATTTCTGGGTGAGTGGGCGGGCTGTATCGACGGGGTATAGGAGAAGAAGAAGAGAAAGAGGGAGGAAAAAATGAAAAAAGAAGAGAAACTAGGGCCGGGAGATTTTCCACCGTCGAGTGAAGAGACCGTAATATCATAAAAGTAAGGCGGTAGTAAATAAAGCTCCCTTCGACGCGGGATTTTCAAAGAGGTTGTGTTACGTAATCGTGAGAATATGCCCGAAGAATATATTGCCGGGATCCCGGAAGTGGTTCGGCTGAACTGTGATCGGGATTGAACAGCCGGGTTTCCTCTCTGTCGCTACTATAAACGACGCCCGCGACGCGGACCTGGAGGTGTGAGGGATTGTGGTTTCGGAAATTATTTCAACTCTGACCAAACTCGACCGGAAACTTCTCCCTGGCTTGAACTGATCACCCAATATCGACTGAATTAGCACTGGTTAATCAAATCGAATAAAAATTTCCGATAAATCGTACATCGAATTGCGCGGATATTGAGATTAGGATGGTTCGAAGTAACCGAGATCTGAAATTGTTAGCGTTTCACGAATTGCTATGATTGGCGAGCCTACATCAATGCATATAAAAGTAGAGATTACGGAATACATTATACGTATACGGAGCGGATAATACATGGCGTGGGAGTTAGTGGCTGGGTTGGAATTGATCGGTAACCCTGCAGGTCGCGTGTCAAGGCTTTGGCTGTTTTACACAATTCAATGGATGTGTATGTACGTGTTATGCCGTCCCTGTTCTCTACAGAAGCTAACATATATCGTCGTATAGTAGAACGCGAAGAGGTGTACAAATTTGATTTGCACATTTTTTGCTATGATTCTGAGCTCGTATTCGGTGCACTGATGAGCCTCAAATCAGTTCAGTTCAGCTCAGTTCAGTTCAGTTCAGTTTAGTTCAGTTTAGTTCTCAGTGCAGTGCAGTGCAGTGCACCGGAATCGAGGAAGCTACCTCAAGTCCTGATCAGACAGACAAGAGAGTCTAACAACGTTGCTGCAGTGAGTGGCAGACTTCAGCTGAACTAACCTATTGATTTTAAGCCTTGAGCAGCGGGAAATCAATCCAGATATTCACTTGAAACTTAAACGATTCCCATTGAAAGGTTTCCAAGGCACGCAATCCCTAGCAAACAGGGATAAATAAACGAACCGACCTTCGCTCTTCTTCTTTACCAAATGTTGTTCTCTCATTTTCTCATTTTACCAATGCAATAGATCGCAATTTCAGAAAACTAAAGTTAGGTAAACAGAATTCGCTTTAATTTATCGTACAGTTACTTCACATAATTTCATTTTACTCAAGAGACATAAGCATATATATGAGCTCGATATAGTATCTCGATTTTAAAAATGGTTTAAGACTCGGTGTATGAATAAAACCGGGTGCAGAGTTGATCGATTTTTTATCGAGGTTCGGGCCGCAGTCCAGGTAAAAGAGTTTTATGTCGTGATCCAGGTCTATAATATACGAGTTCCGCTATTCCCCAGAAATCGCGGAGCACGCCAAGCACGGAAATCTCGGTTTACTCGATGGAACAGCGGTGAAACGTCGAACCGCGATATGCCGAAGTGGTCTCGTCGACGTCGACGTCGCGGCGACACAGAGGTATAAGATTGACGCTTTTCAGTTTTCCTCCGAACTTCTCTGACGCTAAAAGATCGAACACATACCTACTGGTAGGCACTACGTGTGTTACCTACTCGTCCGAGTTATGGAACCGCGCAACATCAGCCGGCCCCCGCAGCATCGGACGGCGAGTTCGCGTTTGTTGGAGGTCCCATTGATTTCCTGGGCCATGTCAAGGCTGCACGCGAATCCTTCCCGCCTCCGCACCGCTTGCTTAGCCCCTAGGCGCGCTGCATCGCTCGCTTATTATAGCTTCAACACCCACATACTCACATACTCACATATTCACATATTCACGTTTTACATTTCACATCCATACGTAGGTATCCATGAAAGATGAAGATTTTTATGCATCTCAAGAGGAAAATCTTTCTCACATACATACCTGCATAGAGAGGAATAGTATTTCGCATTTCGCGAAATCTGTCAGGCTCAATGTATCGCATAATCACGATACATGTGTGCAGCATCGTTCCATATCTCGACGTATGGAGAGACGATGATTCGCGGAAAGACTGAATTCCGTGCAATTTCAAATTCGAGAAAACGAAGAAAAAGAAGAATAGAAAATTTTTCGGCTGGTCAGTTTCGAGGAATATAATGGCGGAATATTTCATTCACTGAATTCCCCGAAGGCCTGGGCTGCAGTAATTCGCTGCGGTTCTTTATTGGTCAAGGTCAAGGTACCGTTGCGTGCAGAATATCTGGTAGGCACAAAGGTGCACAATCCTTTGGCGAAATCCTCGCGGGGTCTAATTAAAATAGTGAATTAATAGCCTTTCTTTGTTCGCGAGAGGCTCAAAGTTTCGCTGGAACTCGGTATTGGCATACCTGAGAGCCCCAACCACGGCCAAGCCGGGAAAACCGACGCGACGGCGACGCAAGGTAACCCCAGGGTAGGATAGAGTAGGGGTTGGTGAGGCAGGGTGAGGTAAGGTTAGACCGGGCCTGCGTGCACGCATAAAATCAATGCTTGGCACGCGACACCCAATTGCCCAGTTAACCCCTGCGACCCGCCCTCACCAGAAAAGCACGAACACCATCTGGCCCAGATGGCCGAAGCTGCGTTGGCCAGGGGAAAAATTCCTACGCACCTTTCATCCCCTGCAATTATATTCTCAGATATAATTGCCGGTTATTAGTAATTTTGTGTGATTTTTTTTGCTTTTTCTCCTCCCCTCTTTTTTTTTTTTTTTCTTCATCCAAAACGAGAGAGAGAATATCTAGCTAAACGAACCGGCGCCTATCGACGATCACCTATACATTTTATACGACCGGTAATACGCGTTTAGTTACCTACCCTATACGATTCCGGGGATGGGGCTTCGAGCAATGAGTCCGATTGGGTTTCGGCCAATCTGCAATTACAAGGGGAATCCGATTTCTAGGGGTAGATGTTCGGAGAAGAGGCGAGCCGGCTACGTTCGATCGAAACCTATATAGGTAAGCCGTGCCAGAGGCAGATGTAGAGGCAGCGACGCGAACCAGAGTAGGAAATTTTATTCGTCTGCATTCATTGGAGTAGTAATTTTATTTATTTCTAACTCCCGATATGAAGAAAATTCGTTTTTTCTCCCGATACTTCGGAAATAAAAAATAATAATAAAAAAAAAAAAAAAAAACCTACACGTCAATATTGTCTGGTTAAAAATTTCATTCATTTAACAATAATTTAGAAATCTCTACGACGTCCGCCCCAAGGGGGTGTAAAAGGTGTATCAGTTTTCATTTGCTACCTACAAACTTTCGATAATGGGTAAAGTTCCGTTAAAATTCATCACCCCCCCCCCCCCCCCCCCCAATCGTCTAAAATACACAAAAGTTAAATAGTAGGTAATTATTGCGAAGGGTCGATACCCACCCAGAAAGTATAACCCGCACCCGATAACGAAGGAAGAAAAGAAAAGTGCATTTTCTACCCTTAAAAAACTCGGGTTGAATGACTCGAAAAATTTTTCGTTTCTAAACCATCTTTACAAGTTCTATGATGAATGAATAGCTGAAAAGCTGTAGTTTTCAGGATCGAATAGAAATTCGATGTGAATCGAAGCCTGCTGTTCGAGTCTTGGGAAGAAGTGAAAAAAAAAAAAGAATCAATAAATAATTGCGTATACACGCTATTCGTCGCACGTATAAAATTGTGCGGGATTTTACGTGAAGTGGAAAGAAAAACGAGAAAAACGAGAAAAAAGAAAAAAAGAAAAAAAGAAATAGATCGTTTATTCCGGTACGTATTCCGTCCACATATGACGGGTAAATTTTTCCAAATTTTCCTCATCTGAAAATTCAGATCCCGTTCTCATATAGTACCTCTAGCCTCAGCAACGGCAGTACCGAATTGCAAACTCATCCTCTATTCGGGACACGCGCCCTTGGAAGCCTTGAAGCGGGGTTTTCATTAGCAAGTTACATGCTCACCGCCTCCTAGTAAGGGCGTACGTCAGCGACCCCGCGGTACCGGGAAGCCAGGGACGGGGAAGCCCTCTTAAGCGTGCTTACTGCGGTCGTGGCTAGTTCTTTATACCTGTGCAGAGTCAACTTTTATAGATGACGTGCCGTTACACAAGGGCACGTTCTTCGTATATTTCCATATACGACATATATACATACATATGCAATAATATACATATATATATAATATATATTGTACGTACATGCGTATATACGTTGGGCTTATAGCTGTTAGGGCGATTGACATGTTGAATACAAACATGTCTTTCCTTTCCTTTTTTTCATCTTTTTTTCATCTTTTTTTGTTTTTCTTTTCCTGCAGCAACAGGAAACGTCCCATCGAGTTTCTAACGTGTATGCGTTAGTTTTTTTCTCCAAGAGTATTATCCACCCCACCCGCGCAAATGTAATCGCGATTTCTCGGTTCTTTCGCTATAAGGGAATTTTGCAACGTCAAAATTACACGTGTGTAGTATAAAGTGACCGTGACGAGGGGTAGACGTACATACCTACATAGTACATATACGTATTATACGGACGTGCTCTTGAATATACTTAAGCTACGCGTTTACGTTTACAGCCGAGTGTAACATTCTCGTAACAACGTGTTAGCAGATAAAAATCCAAAAAAAAAGAACTTTTTTTTCTTTATTTTTATTTTTATTTTTAAGGCTGGACTCCCTCCGAGTGCAAGTGTTAGGCTTGGATTTTTAATCACCATTCAACTCGTGTAATTTGAATAAATTCTGATTTATATTTAAAAATACAAGTTAGCGGCTGATGGGGGTGAGGAGGGGGGGGGGGGGGCGGTAGATGTGCAATTAACATTCAGCAAGAAAATTTTTTAGGCGTGAACAGCTATTTCGTTAAATTCCTTATTCTTTATTCCTCCCTTTTTTTTGTAGTTTCACGGGAAAATAATGCCCCCCGCACCCCCCCCCCTCCTCCCAAAAAGCTTCGACCCCTTTGAATTGAACTTTTTCTTTCAAGTCGTCGAGGGTTCTCCGGGGTTGGTAGGTAGGTACTTCTTGAACCGTCGCGGCACCTTACTGCGTTACAGTGTCAAGTTCGAAGCTCCATGAAATTTTTTAAAAAGCCATTTTCTACCCCAAAGAAAGCACCTCGCTTACCCTTATTTTAATATACACATTCTCAGAACTCATCATGCTTTATACCTTTCATTCTTATGGTTGTATTAGCTAATTATCTTACTTCTCGCACGCGGCTGAGAACACCAAAATACTATATGGTGTGTATATTTATATATAGGTATATACGTATTTAAGGCATACAATTCCGTTAACGTACGGTTTCGTACTTTGCCGAGCCGATTCTCTCCCTCTCTTATATAGTACTACTACTATAACGAAGAGCTACGTACTACTCGGAAACAATTACGTAATTAGTACCGTCTCGGAATAGCGCCAGTTGACTGAGCTCGTTGTATCGTTTCGTCATTAGGGCGACGTCATTAAGGTTTCGAAAAGTTGTCAATTGCGCAATTGAGAAGTTTTACTCGTGTTCAAAACCTTCTGCTATTACAAACTCCCTTCGGTTATGAAAATGGAAAGCAAAAAAATAAAGAATAAAAATTCGCAGATTTTATCAACGCTGCAGCTTCGATGTGCAGGGGTGATGCAGATTCTCGAATGATTATACGATCGGAACGGAAAAACCTGCACCGTCTAATCTAATGCGTCTGATCATTGTCAGCAGAATATCGTCTTAATCCTTTCTATCCATCGTTAAAAGATCCGCACTAATAATTAGCGGATTTAGTATACGAGGTACGGAAAATTAAAAAAAGGAGTCCCAACGCCGATTCCCAATGATCGGCATATCATTCGATATTCATGTAGAGATTTGTAGATCGAACGAAGAAATTAAGCTTACAGTGAAAACAGAGAGAAAAAAAAAAAAAAAAAAATTAGACGTGTGAGAAAATCAAATGCAAGAAAAAATAGAAATGAGAACGCGCAGTGCTAAATCGTTTGTAAATCAGCGTAAATTCACATAAAGGGTGTTTTTTTTTTTTTTTTTTTTTTTTTCTCGACATTTGAAAAATACTTTTTACACTTTTCTTCGAACAATCAAAAGGAGAATGTCAGATCAGCACAAAAGAAAATCCTCTCTATTTTGCAGCGTTGAAAAAGAAGAGAAAGAAATTCGTTTGGTAGGACGTATAGGTGCCGGCGATGGTTGCAATTAGAGAAATCCGGTAAAGGGCGTTCATCGTTTGGCACCCGATTCTAAATGCGAAATTCTGCGGGTATCAGAGAGCCAAGTTTGGGTTTAAGACGCGAGGGGATTTTCCAGACCGGGACAACCGAGGAAGGCACTGAATATTGAGCGAATGAGAAAATTACTGATTCGACGAGATTATTGGGCTCGATAACTCCACCTGAATTTTACCAATTACGATCACGATTCCTTGGAGATCAGTCTCGAAAATCCTCACCGATATTACAACGACTTTTATGCGCTGACAGACGGATTCGCAACATAATTTCTTGCCGATTATTATTATTATTATTCACGGGATTTAGATATGAAATTCGTTCGTCCAATCTTATTCCGATTAAATTACGAAGGGGATGAGAACGATTATTCCTATTTCTTTATTTCTTTTATTTTATTTCATCCCCTTAATGCTCACACATGGGGCTTGGTCCAATTCATTCCGTATCAGAATGAAGACAGATGGTAAAATTAGTTACATCCTTGATTCTCATCCAATACCTACTCTCTTTGTCGAGAGATACTCTGGCACGTAGTACATACATACGTAGTACCTACGCGGAGTCTAGCCACTGTGTTTTAGAAGTTCGAGCTCGTTGTGCTCGACTAGGGGGTGTAGAGAACCGAAGTTGGTTAGCAGATGGATCTTCATTTACTTGTAAATCGAATAGTCTTCAGTAACAGTAATATACGGCGCCTGCCAGCGATCCCTCTCTCCCTGCACCCTCGCCCTTAACTCCGCCACCCTCTCTCTCGGTTTCTCCGTATCTCTCTTTCTCTACCCTTTACTCATTCTACGTCTCAAACGCGATCCACAGCCAGTTCAATTTGCCGATTTAAACCCTTCGTAGTCGAACTACTTCTCCACCTCTTCCGACAATATGGGGTGAAATAATTCCCAATACAGGTAAGATACAGTTTAGATTTATTTTTCTTCTCACTTTTTTATTTTTTCCAATTTTTTATTTCTTTAACCCTTCTCATTAATTCATCGAATACATAAAAAAATCATTTCTTCAACCCACCACGTGTCACGCACAGTATAATCAGCTCTATGCTCCAGTTGACTTGACGTGACTGCAGCAGTGGTGCAGCGTAAGGGATGGTATTTATAAAGTTTAATTAAAACCCGATCGTTGTAGAGATTTTATGCTATATAGAGTTGGACTGGTCGTACCTGTTATTCATTGAATTTTTTTTTATTTTCAGTTTTTTTGTTTTCATACAATTCATACGATATGGAGCATGCGGAGTTTTCGATTTTTATTTTCTCTTCTTTCTCATTTTTTTTTATATCACTGGCACTGATCTGGGTAAAAAATTGTGTAGCTATCTGGGTAGTTTTTTTTATTTATTCATTTATTTTTTATTTTCATGATTTTACTCCTTTTTTTATTTTTTTTTAATTTTTTTTTTTTTTTTTTTTCATCCTCTCAAAACAGCTTCCAATTCAGCAGTTGGAGTTCCCAGTTTTTCAATTAGCGTGAAACATGTGAAGCCAGGGTGAAAATCCATACGTGCGGGCGGCGGCGTCGCCGGTGGTGGTGGTGGCAGCGGTGGGCGAGAAACCCGGCTAACATACGCGACATGCGGACGGTATTTTAAATCGATTCTTTTATGCCGTTGTTTCGAGAATTTCGTGCAGACTGTTGACCTGGTTGAAGTAAATTTTTCCTTTCCTTTTCTCGCTTTTTTTTGTTTCTTTTATTTCTGTCTTCTCTCTCTCTCTCTCTCTTTCTCTCTTCCTTCTTTTCGTGTTGTTTTTCGCCGACAAGCCACGGTAAGCGTCATTCACCGGACTGAAATTCTTTATTTTTTCGTCACCGAAAAAATTCACGATCTATCTATCGTCCGAACAAAGTTTAATTTACAGCAGGTATATATTTATGCGATTCATAGGTGAGATGGTATTCAGTTGCATATGACACGGCGAACGCGCGGGAGTTGAAGAACTAAACAACCCAAATCGATTGTCACGTTTGCGAAAAATCTTCATTCGCTATTCACTAGGTGCGAGAAACGGGCGAAACCGATGCCTGTGCCAAATTACAAATCGATACCTTATCCGTTCTTGACATAGATAAAGGTGTATGATTTGTTAAGAAACCGACAGCCTAGCCAGGATCGAACCGCAATTGAATCGTTACTCTCGAACCTACACCTTTAAGATTTTCCAAGAATATCACATTATGATATGACAAAATAATCCCCTATCTCACCCATCCACGCCTAAATTATTTTTTATTTTTCTATTTTTCCATTTTTTTATCCACCGGACTAGCATCAGGGTTGCTGAAAATCATTCGCATTAAATGTCTCCTCTTTCTCTCTCTCTCTCTCTCTCTCTATAAGCTGTAAGCTCTAGTCTCTACATTGAAATATAACTCGTTATAGGGAGGTATGCCCTAGCTGTTTCATCAATCATTTCTCTAAGCTTGAATTAATAATAGTTTACTATCAAATATGTATATCAAAGCCATTGAAATCATTCACAAACAGACCAACTACCCTGTGGTTTAAATTATCGCTATAATCTGACGTATGCAGATAACATCGTGATATACCAGAACAGCAGATTTCGTATTGGTAATAATTTCGCCTCTATAATGTGACAAGAATTTTCGGAAGAAAAAAAAAAAAGAAAAAAATAACCAAGGGTTCCTTGACTAAACGAAAAATACATCTATATCATCGATTTACAACCCTATGCTAGTCGTCTATAGTAGGTAACGTTGCCGATTATCATTTTCCTGAAAAGTACACGAGGGATGAAGATATATTTTTTTCTCCTTTTCGATACGCGATCATCCCGAAATGATCACCTATAGGATTTTTAGCTATTCCTACCTAGGCCTCGTCCTGGCCTGGGAATTGGGATGCTGGGAGTGGCACGTTAACGAGAGATGGCCCGGGGTGGTCGAGGTGGAAAGTCGTAGCCGAGGGGTGCCACGAGGACCTCGCGCTAGCGCGGAGTTGGGGCGCGGTTAGATGAGGTTAGGTGGTAGCGGGTGACGGAGATGATCGCGACGGTGGCAGGGAGGAGTTGGAGCTCTGCCACGTCGGGAGTACCCTCTGCCTCGAGGGCCCTACCACGATCACTGATACCACACTACAGGGTTCGTGGTTGGCACTTGGGGGTTCGTGGCGGCCAAGAGGACACAGTGGTGCAAGAGGAAACACGATGGGCTTTGAGGGATGGGGGTGGGGGTGGGGATGGGAACGGGGGCCAAGTAGAGACCCAGCGAATCGAGCCGAAAGTGGAAACGTAAATATTGATAATCGCAGAAAAGGAGAAAAAAAAAATGGAAAGAGACTCGAATCTTAATAGCAACGATCATTCCAGAGAAACGGTGTGGAAAGCTGCGTTTCACAAACGTTTATAAAATAGACATTTTTGGAGTCGATTATGCAGGTTTTGTTAATTCATTGACGACACGGGTGGGTAAACAATGATCAAAAATACGGGCGTTAATGAGTTTACGTTTAGGGGAATCGTTAGTTTTAATCGGTCAACTATCGCGTGACCAGCTATCGAATTACGTAGGTATAGGTATCACAGTGCGGAGGGTTGATCGGCATTTTTTAATCGATATTATTAATAATTCCATGTAAATTTACCACTTGTTTTACACAATCCGTATATTATCCGTTTTATATTCCCTCGGTTTACAAGCGCGGAATTTAATCGTCGATATCACTCGAGCGGCTACGAGCAGCTAGCTGATGGTGATATGATATTAATTAGCGGAATGAAAATGAATTTGAAATAATTCCATCAAGGGATAACCCGCGCCTTGTTCAGTTTACTATTTACCAAAACACCAACCACTGTAGAAAACTACAAAACAAATTATCCCCCCAGTAATTTTCGTCCAATTTATTGGACTACTGGGGTCTTCGAGAAAAACTGAGAAGGAGATGTCAGAGAAGACTTCGAGATTTTTGTACACTGATCTAGAGGTTTGGATCTCGGATTTGGGGTACCTAATTCACTGCAACAAATTCAAGCACAAATTCACGCCGACCTTTTTCCCCCAATAAATTTCCGACATTCGAGTCAATTTGACTAAATGATTCGATGAATTTTTTATGAACTTTACATAGCACTGGTTCACTGTCTTCTAAAGAGATTTAAAATTCTGGCCAGGGTGCGGGGGGATGATTGTCGAGATATTCGGTATCGAGATAACGCCCGATATTCGCGCCCTTAAATCCGGTAGGGAAAACGAACTATTTAGTGAAAGAAAAAGAAAACGATCGGGAACATAATTCGCACGATTTTTCGAGGGGAGAGAAGAGTCCGGTAGCGTAACACTCGGGGGTCGAAAGTTACCCCTAACAACCTTGAAGATATCGCGGGAGGAGAAACGTCCGGCGAAAAGCGTCACACCCTCAAATCTCGAGAGTGATATTTTCGATTGTTAAAAAAGGTGAATAATAAGGGATGAAATTTCGACTCTGATAAAAGCTAATGTACTCACGCTGCGTGGGCGAAAGGAAGGCGATACGTGGCGGGCAGGAGAGTAACGGTTGCCGCAAGGAGCGCAATGCTCCATGAGGCTGCGTGTGACCGCATCCTCTTCGGCTTCTCGTTATCTCGGTTTCTCGTAGCGTATCAACGACGGTAGTGACACCCTCGCCCTCTCACTGCGCGACAGACACTCTCACACACTTGGAAGTCTCGTTGTTCACTAGATCGTTTGTATAGATCTTTTGCTCCTCTTCCTTATAAATGATTTTACAGTATTTTGCCGCAGCTACGAGGCTCGGCGCGCAGAGGTCGACGTGTCCTGTTCCTGGTCCTGGGTCCTGGATTTTCTCCCTTAGGTGGGGAAGGGTCCTCCTTCTCGCTCACTGCCACGATCCTTACTCCTTAGTTTTTGGTCCTCCTCGCCCTCTTCCTCGGGGACCTCTCTTCGCCGGCCTCTAGCCGGTCTTTTTGGGCCTCGTACGGCCTCTTCAGGCCTCGAGGGTCCTCCTCTCCTATAAGGCTAGCGCCTGCAGGGGGCCGCCGGTACTCCGGTTGCTCCTCTGTTCTTTGATCCTTTCACTGGACATCGTCCGGACGCTCGCACCCGAGCTACGTCGCGCTCGGGAGTGGCGCTCCTCAGTCAGGGGTCCCGGTTGGGCCCGGGCGCAGGCGCTACCCTCTCTCACGGCACCCCGTCTTCCCCTGTTAGCTGGCAAGCAAGCCAGGCAGGCAGGGAAGGCAGGAAAGCCAGGCAGGCAGGCAGGCAGGCAGGCAGGCAGGCAAGGCAGGCAAGGCAGGCAAGGCACCGTTCTATAGCCACCAGAGTCGGTCCAAGGGTGGCACACCGCCCCACGCACACTTTCCCCGAGTGGCCTGTGTAGCCGCGAACTCGCACAATCGAACCAGCGACCATACATTAATAGCTCCTCTTTCTCCTTCTTGCATCTTTCTTCTCTTATTCCGCGTCCTCCGCTATTTAAACCGTGTAAACCATATAGTATGTATATATACATCTAGAATTTCTCCCTCTGTATATAAGAGTGTATTTAACCGTGGCGAAAACCCGAGCCGAAACATTGGAAGTAAAAAAAAGAAAAAAAAAAAGAAAGAAAAAGGAGAAAAGAACCAGAGAAGAAAACTAGAAGAGTTTTCGAGCTATGGGTTTCTTCATCCCTTTATTCGGGGCTTTATATCGATTTCATTATTCCTTTATTTACGTTATTTAAGGTGCACGATAATGGTCCGTTACTCGGTTAATTAGGGAGTTTTCAAGACCGGGGAAAGGTGGAGTCTGAAGATTTTAGAAAAATAAAAATAGAAATAAAAATGAAAATAAAAATAAAAGGAAATTCTATTCCCCGGTATGCCCGCGGGGTAGTTTAATTACTTATTCGATATAGCATAGTGGCGTTGTTGGGAGAACTGAGGGAAATGCCAAACAGTAATACCGCGAGCTATATGTACGGGAAAACTTAACCCAAATTAGTAATAGTAATTAGAGTTATTTACGTCGCGGGTCAATTAGTGGTGTTGCAGTTGAACAATTCCGAAAACATTGAATACCTTTACTCAGATTTAGTTGTTTAAATATACCTAGTAGGTACTAAATCGTTGGGACATTATTATCCAGCCAATTTGAACTGGAAATTGAAAATTTTCAAATCCTCGGCTGATTGCTGCCCCTGTAATCATTGGCAAGGTGGGTATTAAATAATTCCTCATTTTTTATACCGAATTACTTGACTATGTATGTATGTATACCTATCTACATCCATCACAGATTTAATTACTCACGTTACAATTATCAAATTTGTAACAGAACGCTAGCTATCGTATTATCAGATTATTTTCTAAACTTTTGCGATACACCCACTCCGCTCTTTGTTGATAGAAAATTAGCAAGTTGCGAGTTTAACTTTGACGCGTTATTTCGGTAGACAGTTGTCGGTTTGCTTGTACACCGGATCTTCAAGTTTATAATTTATCGAGACATCGGGGTTAACCGATTACCTAGTTCACCCTATTATACTGACTCAAACTGCTCAAAGATTATAGAGGGAAATTAAAGAGAGATGAAAAATAAGAAAAATAGAAAAAACTGATATCGATTTATAATAATGAAGAAAACTGTTGCCATATGACGGGGCAAAATCGATATTCAAATTGACTTAATACCGATGTAATTAGATTCATAAATCAAATAAACTGCAATGGTAATCAAGTCGTTAATCAATGCTCCTAGTCTACGCTATTCCTCAACCTGGCCCTTCCATTGCTATATATGTATATATACATATTCTACCAATAGATCTAACTTTCTGAATAAGTAATCAAATAAACTCTCGGCTTTAGGATGGAGGATATCGTACCAAATATCGATCTTATTTGGTAAAGATTAGCCGACCCATACCACCGCGACAAGATCCTCTTTCCTAGCTACACTGAGACTAGAGGGATGGTGTGGGGTGAAAGGGTGAAAGGGTGAAAGGGTGAAAGGGTGAAAGGTTGATTCTTATCTATCCTGATCCTCGAGCTCCTCTTAGATCTGTTCGTTGGCTATCAAACGGTATTCAGACGTTGTGATTCCGAAATTTGACTAGAATTTTAACACCCGTCTTAGTATGTCGAACTGCACGCTGTACATTCGGCGTCCACTCAGCGTATATATATTTCCGTCTGTAATTTGAATAAATCTCTAAGCTTCTTGCTACGGACATTCAAAGTCTGAACTAGGAGCCAAGGCGTTGTCCTCGACGCGAGACTGTCACAGGAAATGGATCGTTTACTGCAGCCAGGAGTTCCGGATGATTGAAACGCCTTCATCGCCACCCACTTTCATCCCCCAACTACCGTCAGAGCTTGGTTTCAGTTCGGGTAAGGTGCAGGTGCGAATTCCACCCCACCCCATCCCATCCCATCCCATTCTGTCTTTCTTTCTTCATTTCTTTTTCTCCCTCGCTCTCTCGTTCTTTCTCGTTCTCTCTATTTTCCGTCGTACGAAACGCATTTGCGTTAACACGCACGCATGATCCGTACGCGTTAACTCTCGCGCAGGCGCTTCAGATCATTCGGGTGAGCCTGTCGCCTGGGATGGCCTGAGATCCGTCTATTGATCTTGGTGGGTGGTCGCGCGCACAACGCGTTTCACTGAGACGGTGCGAAGGGAGGCAGTGAGTTTTGGTCCAGCTGTTGTGGATGCT
Organism: Tenthredo livida; assembly: GCA_963992785.1. Taxonomy (NCBI): domain Eukaryota; kingdom Metazoa; phylum Arthropoda; class Insecta; order Hymenoptera; family Tenthredinidae; genus Tenthredo; species Tenthredo livida. The sequence continues at coordinate 8,636,461 of OZ023067.1, read as the reverse complement.
GCGGAGATGCCTGAAGTACTAGGGCGCGGAAACAGCCTCGCATCTTCCGGATTCAAATACCTTCGATTGTCAATATAGCTTTATGATATATAGAGAGTCGAATATATCGCGCGGTTACGACCCCAACGATTGAGCTAACTCTTCAAAACCACGAATCGAAACTTTTCAAAGAAACTAAATTCTCAATCGATTGATTGGATCAAAAAATTGTATTCACAAAAATCACATTTTTTACATTTTTTACTAATATTTTTATTTCATCTCTTGTTTTTTTTTTCTTTCTTTCTTTTTCAACGATTTTATAGTCTTTTTACTTCTTCTTCCTAACTTTGAAGTAAAATATTGCCATAACCGCGCCCCAAAAGAATATATATAGGTACACATCGGATTGTGACGTCACTGGTGTAAGCCGCGACGGCATGTGGGGGAGCGGTCAGGCGCGCATGCTTTCTGCGATTAGTGTAAATACCAGAAGCTCTCGCGCGGAGCTACGCCGTCGATATACAACCAAGATTCGAACTCAGGACCAAAACAATTTCCCTGCATAACGTCATAGTCGTCGAAGCGGAAACAAGGGATTCAAAACGATCCCATACCTTATTTAGTTTTTATTTCTCATTTTTTTTCATTTTCTTTCTTTCTTTATCCCTCAGTCGTAACATTTCTCAACGTATCGGTATACCCATACCCACACACCTCAACCCCTATTTTATACTAGCAAAAACAGTCTGTTGTCGAATGTTCGACGAAAAATAAAGCTACGACGCTGCAGATTTTATTATCGTAAAAAATCCACAGAAATTTTTAAAACGTTTAGAAAATTCCTTTTTTCCTTTTTTGATTTAGACATTTTTTCGCGTCATAGATGGAACTCACCCTCACCTACGATCCCTTTTTCTCATCGACTATACTATTCCCGCGCTCCTAGGTATATTCGCGGGAGCAATCGTGCGGAATCTTACGTATATCGAGTGGTGCGCGGCTTCTCGTGTGCTTGTATGTTAATCCAGGTTATTCAAATCTGAGTAAAGGACGTGGTTTATTCCTACTAGTATCGCGTAAGGGTTTACCGCAAGGGTATGCAGCAGGGTGCAACCCTTTTAAAAAAATTCTCAAACTGCTTTTCCTCGATTTCAACAATTCATATCTACCACGAGGTTTGCACGCTCCTGGAAGGGGGGGGGGGGGGGGGGGAGTACCTGGATAGGCATAGGTAGACTTCGCGATGTACGTTTGACGAGCGATTTCCCCGATCATATTTTACCGGATTAAAATCGGCACCAGGTACGAAGGGGCGAATCGATATTCGGAAGTCTCCCACGTACAGCATTCGATCGACTCCCTACCTTCGCGATGTACTAGTCAGGCTATACGACCTTATTTTACAGCGATGGGAAATCACGCGACGTAGCAATACGCTCTGACAGAGTTATTATCTCGTCGTAATAAACGCGAATTAGATTTTAAAAGCGCAGATCATACTCACCATATAGGTAAGTATAAACTCGACGATAGTGTTCAACGTCGTACCTATACTACTAAAGAATTCGTTTTTGAAAATAAGTTCTATATATATTTCCAAACACAAATTGGACGGTCAACAACTATTCCATCTAAGATATCGGGCCAACTTTCTTCTCATGCCCTCAGGCATTAACAACTCAACAAACCACCGACCAAGTCGAACTCGAAGTCGAAGTTGAAGTTGAAGTTGAAGTTGAAGTTGAAGTTGGTGACACGCGGAACGGAACGGGAACCAGCTGGGCTAGAAAGTTGGTTGGCTTTAAGCGAGTTAAAACTACGGACAAATAAGGACGAACGCGGAATAAGAACCAAATGAAGGAATCCGGGCGCCAGGGGACCAGAGGGACGCTCGAGGGTCTCTGGGGACGAGAAGGGTTGACGAGGGTGGTTTGGAATGGGCAAAGATGAGGGTGCAGAGCCAGAGGGAGAGATGGAGAGTGTCCCGGTGTCGGTGCACCCGGGTGCGTCTTCCTTCTTATTCCAAGTCACTAGGACCACCAAAGATTATATCTACTTCGGGACTGTCATCTTTCCCAAGGGTTGCGCCGCTCGGGCTTTACGCGAGCTTTTCTTCCGCCGATTCTTCCTCGCTATCGTAATTGCTATCGATTAAGGGACGGTTCTTCTCGCACGTGAAATTATTCCATGTACCTAATTTTTGCAATCGGATAAAAATTGCGCAATTTACTGCAGTTACTTACCGGTTTTCATCCCTTCCATTGGCACCAGGCTTGCGGTCAATGCTCTAGGGTCTCGCTAGTCAGGAAACCGTGACTCGATTTTCTCCTAGCCGCTCGTTAGAGCGAAGCAACAGGCTCTGAGAGTTGGGAATAGATACGGTTTACGGGGTGTGATACAGGAGCCGGTTGTCCGATTGGCACCTGCCCTGAATCTTGGCTTCAACTCCTTCCTTTCCCCAGGGCGTGGCGCTCAACAGGCCTGGCCCAGGGCCAAGAATCTTGACGCGGTAACCTGCGGGCTTATGAGGTACACCGCTCTCCACAGATGACAATTTTCTGCTACTTCTTACTCCCGATGCAGCTACTATACGTATAATTGGACTAAGTTTTTTTCATTTCTGATCACGCCGTTGAGCGATCAGAACGTAACGGGAAAAGAAAAAGAAGAAAGGAAAGGAAAGGAAAGGAAAGGAAAGGAAAGGGAAGGGGAGGGGAGGGGAGGGGAGGGGAGGGGAGGGAGTTAATTAATGAAGATGGCCGTAATGCCTTTTTATTTGAAGACATTTTTTGTTTTTTGCTGTGGAATTTTTTACCGATTATTAACTCTGAGGGGGTAAGTTTTCGCCGGTGGTTGAAAAGAAAGTCTTTTCTACGTCGAGTATAAAACGCGAGGCTCGTAAATCTTACATCTGACAAAAATGTTGGCATCAATAAAAATAATTACAACGCTTATTGGCTTATCGTGGCTATCACGATCAATAAATAACAAGGTGGCGTGCTCACCGTCTACCACCTACTTTGCCACTCGTTGATAAAAGCGATTATGGCTTCAAGTGGTGCCTGGCCCACCACCTACCCCCACATACCCCATCTAGCCCACACACAACTACAAGGACCAAAAACTAATGCTAAAATCTACATTATTTCACCCATATTACAACATTTTTACTAATACTACGTATGGCTGAAGATTTCTCGTGCAAGATTGTGCCGAACTTTGTTTCTAATGTCTTGACGCGGTGCTGTAGAGGAGAAAAAGAAGAAACAAAAAAACGAAAGCGAAAGCGAAAAATGTTGACCCATCAATTCGGAATTGAATTTTTTATTTGTTACTGCAGCAACGCTGCACGATGTATAAATCGGTTCAGCTGATGCTGGGTGAGACGAAATGGGTATGAAATAAGAAAAGTAAAAAATAAAGCATATTTTGTATATCTCAAAGCATTCAGTCAGCCTTTTCGCTGTTTTTCTAAACATAAGCGATTATCGCGTAAGGCGAGCGTAGTGGGCCGAACAGGCGCGTCTTGCGTGCTGCACTGCGGTGAAGTCTCGCGTGACTTTTCTACTTTCCCTCCTCCCTCAGCTGATAAATGGAATATATTTTTCTCTCTTTCACCTCTCGCGCGGACTTGGCTAAAACCACTTATGTATGTTTCTTTTTATACCTGGCGTCCACTTTTACAAGGGTTAATAGCATGCAGGGGGGTACCTACACGCCGATGTTACACAACATATTTATTCAGCTATAGCAAGGAAGTTAAGGAATCGAGTTCTCCTCTCCCTATTCTTCTCATTCCTTTACCTTTCTTTTTCTTTATCTTTTTCTTTTTCTCAACCCCTTTCTACAAATCTTCAAGGATTATAACATTCCAGGCTAATTCCGAGGCCGAACAATACACACGTAGGTATATGGGGCTCGCCGCAAGATCCGAAATCTCTCGTGACACCAAAATCGGGAACCCTGCATGCGCCGAAAAGTGTTTCACGGATAAGCGAGAATACTCCATACATACATACATACATAGTACATACATGCATGATAATTATTTATGTTTAACTATGGAACCCTGCTCTCTCTTTCTCTCTACCTCTCTCTTGAGTCCAGCACCAGGTTTCACTGTTCTTTTACAGCACGCTACCAACTGGCATTAGACTGCACTGCAGTAAAGTGCACCGGTCTAAGCCTACGGTAGAACGATGCGCATCTGTGACCAGCCACCCACGACCCTTTTCGCAGTCGCGGTGCTCACTTTCGCCATTTATTATTCAACTGAAGAGCTCGCTACTGCGGGATATTTCTACGGATGTTTAAAGCCAAGCAGAGCAGAGCAGAGCAAGGCAGAGCAGGGAAGAGCAGAGAAGAGATGAACTCTGCTCGAAACGTTGAAAGATGATTATTCTTCACCTGTCTAAAGCGTTGATCTTTTGAAGTCAGAGATACCTATGGTAGTGCAAGGCGACTGCAACGATGGGAAAATTTGCCAGTTGAGTAGCCGGTGAAGTAGACGTTACAATTCGATTTGCGCATCGCTGCATCGAGGTAATACTGAATAAATAGACGATGTCACTCGGGTTCAAAGTGCTGCGGGGCGTCCGCAAAGTGCAGACTACATGCATCGGCGTTAGTCAGCCATTCCGACTACCCAAGGGAGCTATACCCACTATCGAGCTAATTTTCGTTAGAAATTGTAAAGTTAGATGCAATTTGAAAGTTTTTGGTTCAAGGCGGGGCTGGTTCCTGTTTATATGTTGCACTGATTGTACCGACTTTCTAACTCTTCCAGCCAAGGATCCTAGGCGCCTAGCTCGTGTGTACATACCTACATGAGATTTAACACCGTTTCAAATGATTATCAAACCTCATCCGAAACGTAATCCGATCTTGCGCATGCATTTGCGGCTAAATTAACTCGGGTTTTATCTCACCTCCAGCTATTCCTACCCCATTTTCACGGCGAAAATCCGGAGAGATCTTCGCTAATAAATGTAACTTTGATGCAGGCAGTTCAAAGTTCGTGACTATTAAAACTTTCGGAGTGTTCCTCCCCGAGGAAAGAAGAGCGAATCGATGTATAATTCATTTTATCATCAGAGACGCGTATCCGTTATTGATACACATTTAGTTCTCTTCTTTTTTTGATCTGAGTAATTCTGCAGGGCTGATTTAATAGGGATGATTGAACAGGAGTTACAATGAATTTTGAGAAGGGTATACTACTATTTGCATCCGAACGGATGGCTAGACGCTAGTATCTATCTTGGTATATATAGAAGTCGTATAGAAAAATGGGAAAACTTTATTATAACAGGTCAGCAGATCTGTATCTGATATATTTGACCAAGCTGCACTATACGTTTGTAGGTATCTTAGCTGCATTCGCAAATGCATCCTGCGGAATCGGTGAAGTAAATACAGTTGTAGAGGAACGAAATGGCTCAGTCAAAGTCCGCTGTAACTCTTGCTGTAAAGCGAATCCGGGGTATTGGACTCAGCTGTAAATGGAGACTGAAAATTGATGTTCGTAAATAAGTAAAAGATACGAGTTTTCCCGTGGTCTGGCTAGCTGGCTTTTCCTCACTTGAGAATTCCGTGTACTGCAGCAAATACCCCAGCTGTGCTGATGCACGAGGTACAAAAGTACCGCGTCAGTTTTTCATCGTGTATATATGATTTATACATATATGTATGTGTATATGTATATGTATAGCTATTATATGCATATTTGAAAGGCTGGGGTAAAGCAATCTTTAAAATTTCTCAACCAGTCTCCTTCATCGAATTCTAAATAAAGTATAGAGCGAAGAGAGCACGAGATGAAAGGATCTCGTTGACGAGGGGTTCCCTGCTATTGACAGAATCAACGCGTGGGCATTGGCTTGTAACAATCGAGCGCGGTGTTCCGCGGTCGAGACATCCTTGAATATGGTAAAGTCCTCGGGGGAAGACCCCACGTCGTATATTGTCGGAGTCCAGGTCTCCCTGGCTATATATAGGCACTACGTGTCCTGGAGTGTGAATGAATCTTAAAATAGTATCGCCGCGATATAAGGGCGCGGGAGGGGGGGGGGGGGGGGAGGCAACATAACGTTGAGAAGAGCATCGGGAAGGTCCACTTCACCTGATGACATGTCATTCAATTTGGGTTAACAGGGTTGCTATTTAATTACAACCAACTTGCCTTCACTGAGCTCGAACGATGTTGCCTTGGCTTTGCGAGGGTGAGGCGGCGAGGGCGGCTAGAAGGTGGAGAATTAGGGTGCAGGGAGGGAAATTTCAAGCGACACGCGGCAACGAGGTAAACACGACTATTAATATATAATCGTAATCGTAATCGTAATGGAGGCTTGCGCATACTCAAAAGCTCATCGTGTATCTAGCCCACCAAATCCAACTGTCGCTTGGTCTCATGGAAGGACCGTTCTCGCGAATTCTCACTCTGTCAACAACAATTAACACCATTGCAATTCACGCTGCTATTACGCTTCACCTTATATTTCTACCTCTCACCTCTCCTTCACTCTTACTCTACCTATATATATATACACACATGTATACGCCAAAACTTCGCACGCCATGCCAGGGGTGAAGTGTATGTGTCTTATGTTTCTGAGAACTCCTTTTTCAACTATACCCACCTATGCAGATATGTATGTCTATCATGCTTATATACCTTACGGACTCGGCTCTAGGTGAGAGCTTTTCAGAATGCGAACATATACCTACACGTATGAAAGAAAATTTTTGTTTTATTACTGTGATAACAACTGGCATTAGGGATCTCCGTAGGGATGATGCAGTTTATTCATGTTTCTCTTTTCCTATGTGTCTGCAGCCGGCGCACATCCACATCCACTATTCTCCATTCGTATTTTTCATTCATTCATTCATGCGTCCCTCGAGGTAGAGCTATTCTATATACGAGTTCCTCTGTCCGTCTGTGAACCATGGTATATGCAAAGCTCAGTTTTACTCTGTGATAAACCTCAACGAATGTTAAATGAATCTCTGACATTATAGATATACTATTCACCGAGATATAGCTCGGCCGTTTCATCTCCATATTTACTCCAAAGTTTAGACATCCTTTTTTCCCTTAGCTTCTCTCACGAACTTTGTAGTACAGTTTACCACCAATTACCCCACCAATGTGATCTCGAATATCATTGGGCATTCCGATTTTTTTTTTTTGTTTTTTCGAAGATGCATATACTTTCACATTCTCTGTTTCTCCGACTCTTTCCGTCGTGAATTCACGACGGGGTTGATTTTGGTTTCGACATAATTGCCAATTAATAATAAATTAATAATCAATAAAATAAGAAAATTCGCAGCATAGTATGCTGAAAGAAAACGTTCGCCATCTCCTAATGGGCCGTAGATTGGCGATGTTTGCTGTCTTGTCTCCTCTGACAGTACCGGCTCATTATCCCCATCAATAAACGTGGCATAATTAAGGACGATGTACGCGTTTTATTAGGTGGAGGAAAAATAGTTGTGAGCAAAGATTTCGTCGTTGGTATATACTGAACGTGTGATAAATAACGAATAACCGTGAAGTTCGCCCGGTATATTTAAGCGGACATAATTATATACCGTATCTCCCTCTCCTTCGTTTAATATCCCATGGTTGTGACATAACGTTGTAATATAAGATGACATTATGTGGTACAAAGCCTTATTAGGCTCCGTACACAACACCATGGGACGTAGTATTTTCTGGTAGGTAAACCCTTCGAGAGTGACTTGAGGGAAGAAACGAGAGAGAGAGAGATGGAGATATAAAGGGAGGGAATGAGCGTCGACTACCTCGAGGCTAACTTGAGTCTGTCAGAGAAAGGGTTGAAAGTTTGTAACGTTGTCGGACAAAGTTGTCGTTTTAAATTGCCACCACGAGACTACAGATTTACCCTCCTTCTGCGTCTCTTTCTCATTCTACCCCATTTTTTTTTTTTTTTTTTTTTTTTCTTTCTTGTTTCCTGTTTTACTTATTCTTCTTATCGCAACCTTTTTATTTTTTTTTATTTTCTAACACCCTTATGCGTGACATTCTCTTGGACTCCTAACCAACGACTTGTACCCCGGTGCAGATCAACAGCGATTTAATTATTACTTGAGAAACGCGAACTCGTTGAAACGATTCAGTAGTAGTATCGGTGTGTGGTCAGACTTGCGTGTCACCGCTACTATATAAACCGCTATTTTGAACCTACAGCCTTGTTTCAGTCTCCGAGAATAGGAGAGGGTGAAAACTCAATAGTACCTCTTTTTTCTTCTAACTTTTTCACAAACTTGACAATACTTATTCAACCCTTGATTTGAGGGTCGATTCTAATTGATTCAAAGGTATCCTATAATTTATAGGACTGCAACCCCGTGTATCTAACTTTGGAAAAATATTCTTTTCGTCAATTTTAATAACGAAATTGAATTGCTCCCAACATTTTTTAACAAGTTAATAAAATTCAGTATTAGTCGTTGTTTTGAAAAAAATTTCTATCAACTTGCGAACAATTTTTTTTAATTTCTACTTTATAATTTCGTAGCTACGTCAAGATTTGGTCGAAATAAAAGAAAAGCGGGATATATTGAGACGGTGGTGCACACAGCCTCTCGTTTAACGTATACTATGGCTGATTTGGTTTTTTTCATAATTTATTACACGCTTCGAACCCCTGCTCTAAAAAGATTGCATATTCATATGCATGTGTATCAGGGTGATCCGTAATTCGGTCATATTCGAATTTCAATGCTCCCATGGGCCAGAGCGTCCCGAAATACATACAAAAAAAATGTAGTCGAAACCCCAGGTTCCTATCTCAATTCTAAGTACCGCCCCACAGCCTTCGAACTTTCCCATTTGAATAACACACGATTTTTAGTACTTGGGTGTTATTTTTTACTTCCTATCGCATTATCGCTTCTCTGAATCTGAGACTTCGCACACTTCTTACCTACAGCAGTAGGCATCCGTGAAAAATGTGCAGATTTTTTAACGTCAAAATTTTATTCATCACAATTTCAAGATGGGAATGATTTTTTTGGTAAGCTATAGCTTCGAAAATTATGTCGTTAAAAATCTGTAGAATTTTTCTGAAATACTTACTACTACAAGTAAGGAGTGTACCGAGTTTGAGATTTTTCGGAGCTGTACCGCGATACGAAGAGAATAAAAATCAACCGCGAATTAATATAAAAAATAAATAAACGGGGGAAAAAATGGAAACAGAAAAAACGCACGTGACGTAGAACCTTGCGCGTTAAGATATGCCGCGAAAACGAGAACTGGGCCGTAGGCAAGGGGGTTTTCTCTCTGACCATCCCCCCGCTATTCCTATACCTACACGCTGTTGACGAGGGCGCTACCTTGCGCGCGGGTCAAGCTATGACGTCACTGGGCGCGTCACACGACCACCCCGCCAGATCAATGACGCGACCTTGCTGCTCTCACCGACGCCGCCGCCGCCGCCGCTGCCGTTGCCGCCGCCGCCGCCGCTACCACCGCTACCGCTACCGCCGCCGCCCCTAGCTCAGAAGGGCGGCGGCTGTTTCTGCAGCCCGGCAACCCTGTCTATATTTAGAATACCCCCTACCCCTCTGCAACCCCTGCTCCAACCATTCCTATACTCTCGCGGGACCATATAAACATCGTCGGTACGCTTGCGCGGCGTGCAAGAGAAGGTGGCGGCATCGTCCTGGGCAGCGGAGGGTAGTGAGTGGAAGGAAGGAAGGGCCGAGGGTAGGAACGGGGCGAAAGAAAGAAAGAGATAGTACAGAGACTAGGGTGAGTGAGAGAAAAAGAGAGAGGAAGAGAGAGGAAGGGATGGAGGAAGGGTTAAACTTGTAAAAGGCAACCGAGCAACGACGAGCTTGCGAAGGGTAATTTTGTTATTATTTTATCCCGCATACCGAGGCAGATGATTTGAAATACACAAAAGTAGGGTAGGATGTACACATATACAGGTATATGTGTCAGTACCTTATACTGAAAACTTATAAAGAGAATGCAGGGGATGTGATATGATATAATAAGATATGATATGATATGATATGGTATGATATGCTACGCTATGATATGACCAGACTCGAAATGGTCCTACGTTAAACAAAATACTGCGCAAGTTGGTGGGAATTTTACGTGAGCATCAGGATGGATGGGGTGCGTCGTTGGGCGCTCTGGGGTTCTCTATATCCCTCTTTCTCTCACTCACTCACATAGTTGAAAACTAGGGTGGGAAATAATGCTCTGGGGTTCCAGCGACTGTGATATAGGTATATCGACGACGTACATACCTACGTAGTGCGTTGTTGCCATTGCACTTTACCCTGCAGACATGTACGCTGCAATTCTACGCGGTATTTACGGGTTAAGAACCTAGACGTACGCTGTTTCAGGAAATTCAAAACCACGAATGAACCGAAATGAAAATATCTTTTCAAAATTTTGTTTAGTGACGTACGAACCATCGCCTATTCTTCATTCAATAATCTGCGTAATTTTATCTCCGAAAATTTGTGCTAATTATTTCGAAAAAAAAAAAAATTCATTCACAGCCATAAGTATACAAATATACCATCGTATGCAATGGAAAGTAGTTTTCAGGGCGTAATCAAATTGATCTTTATCGCGATGGGGTATCTCAGTTTTTGGATACTGGATAACGACCCTGCTGCTGCCCTCTGTACAATTGTAATCTTCGGGGTTGGTAAGGCAGAATTAACCCCGAAGTTTAACACGTTGAATTTTCTTGCTGCACAACTTTCAAAACTGCGATTTAGTAATGGGATAAGTTGTACACAAACGGTAATAATAATCGTAAATCGTATAACAGCTGAATCGTAATTGTTCAAAGCTGAAGGATGTGAATGGACAATCCTGCTTTCCATATATTTTTTTTTTTATTTTTATTTTTTTAAGAATAAGGTGAAGGATCCACGATCATTTGTTGCAACACTGAACAATCATGATTTGATATGGTGTCAAGGCTTGAGTATCGATCCTCGGACTTTATAATGATTAAACATTGATGAAATGAGGGTGAAATGAATTATTCTCTGAATAATTTCAATCAACGTTTCATATATTTGTACATAAAATAATAGTATTAACGTGACGAAATCTGTAAGGTATTTTATAATAAATATAATAAAATTTGACCCCGTTGAATTTAATCGGTGTTGAATCACCCCTGTGCGCTATATAGCTGGTAGATAGAGTAGCGGTTATACGAATGCAGTATCGATCTATGTGTGATAATTAGCATCAAAATGGAAAGGATAAGCCATTCAATTTGAAAATGACAGGAAACGGACGCAAAGTTCATTAATCACTGGAGTTTGAAAATTGGAACGAATATTTACAGGTATATATGTACACGTATACATACGATATACCTACATACCGAGAGTTGTATATCGTTTACGATAATAATTTACAGTTCTCTGTACTATTATGCGGCATGGCATGGTTTTACTTACATTTCAACGATAACCGAAAATCCATTTACCAAATGAACTGCCAGCAATATTATACGAGTAATTCGTACATATGTATAGGAATATAACCGATGTACAAATATGTTACAGTTAGGTAATAATCTAATAGTTATTTGCAGCTCCATAAATCGTGATTCTTATTCCCCCATGCAGATAGGAATCTGCATGGTAAATCGATGAAGTGAAATTCATTTATGAAGATAAACCGCGTGTATAGCTTTGCGCGGTCTAGCCGTGCAGTAAATGAGCAACTCCCTATGCAATTATACACATGAATCTAAACTTTAATTGTTTATTGTTAAATATTTCACCTTTAGACCTGCTGGGAATTCCTATCCACAATCCACATTCCAAAATCCTGCACATCTATCTTAACACCTACCCGTGAAATCTACCGCACATATGGGTTAGCTGTATTACTTCGCCAAGGCAAAGTGAGGAAATGAAATGAAATATTCAGGAATAGTGGAAATTAAGCCAGATTTTACCCGCACCTCTTGGTCGTCGGTCGTCACTGTGTTGATCGTTAGCTGTAGAAGCCTTGCCCCAACACGCAGTGTCCATAAATCATCCATCTGATATTCTGTACACTAGCAGCCATATCATTTACTTTTTTTTTAACTTTTTTTTCTAACAAAACTATGGAACAAATTCATTTCAGATTTCTTTGAATACGAATAAAAAAAAGGTTTATATTTTTCGTTTTTTGAACTTCGACTAATTGATGTAGCGAACGATCGCTCGTTCGACGATGTACCTACTACCTACTGGTAGGTATTCCAGCCCTACCAAGGGTAAATTGATTTTATTATATCGCTGGTGGTTGACATTGTCATTAAATAAATTCCATTATACGCCCCCCTCCCCCGTACAAAAGCTGCAAGCTTTCAATGCAGGCACAAATACGTTAGGAAAACTTGATTACCTGCGAAATATCAGAACCCCTCATAGCCCATCGTTAATAGTGTGTTAATAATTTACAAATTTTGCCCAAACTCTGATCTCTGTGTACGAATTTATACCTACTTATCATTTTTACGCTGCATTAAGCTCGATGGAAAAAAGAAGGTGGAGAACTTTGCAGGAGGAAAGCTTCAACACATCTGCAATTCAATTTCTTTGAAATAAGAACAAGTTTAGTGGCTGCAGTCATTTCAAACGAGACAAAATTCTCCACCTAATGTGACTGAAGCTGTCAGGTCGTCGTTCTCGCTAATCGAGGATTGTTCGAAAAATCTTTAAGCTTTTTATCCGGCAAGGGTGCAGCAGGTCTTACCATTCGGTAACGGGCACCCTGCAGCAAGACCTTATATTCCCGCTTTAATATGAATACGAAAACTGTGCCTGGATTTCTAGCTGCTGCATAAACCATTGCATGCAGTCCGCACTGCGGTCTTTCATTTTGCAGAAGTGGAAACCGAAATCTTGCAACTTAGCTACCCCGTCGAGGAGACTCGGAGCTTCTTTTTTTCTCGTCGTTTATAAATATCGAAATTTTTCGGGCAATAATTCGGTAAGAAATTGATCATTTTCGTACAAATATCTGCAGCTGGGTGCAAAAACATGAAAAAAAAAATAGACACCTTGATGTATGAGATTCGCGAAAAGTTATCCCGACAACTTTCACAAGCCGGACTTATTACATGGAATGGTGAATTCGCCGGGCTTCCCTGCAATTACTCCGGTAGTTTTGCGCTCAGGAAATTCTAGTCCTGCAGGCTTTTGAGGGTGTCCATGCAGTGATTCGCCGTCTTAAAGTTTCTAAACTAATTAATGTTGATCGGAGATGTTTAATGGTAGTTTAGCCGTTGTCCGTTGCAGTCTGGGCAATGAGCGGCAGCGATTTCGATCGTGTTCTCGCAGTCCAGTATTACCGCAAAATCACGCGGTTAAACTATCGCAAGCCAAGTTAACTAAGTAAGCCGCAGTTTACAGGTATTCGAAGTTAGGGGACCGGCGAGGTAGATAAACGGATAGAAAAAGTGGGACACGATAGTTTGATTAGCAAAAAGTAGTATTCCGGGATTCTGATTCGAATTGTAATGCATATGGTGGAACGGAGCCCTGATCTCATCTCCATTGAACGTAAATTTAACATTTTTATTACCTATATATACTATGTAGAGAATTTTAGATCCATAAATCGGTTTTATATGCAGAAAACGTAGCCGAGGTGAAATTCGCAACGAACTAGGTGTATATAGCTTTAGTAGGTAAATCGTATCCTCTCCCAAGATATTACAGGGTGAAAATCGATCCTTGTAATATATGAACAGGTATATATAATAGTATGTATATACATACATGTATATATATGGGCCTGAGCACCCAGCGCGTGGTGCAGCTTGTAAATTACCATTTCCATCTAATTAAGAACACGAGTTTAAAACGTATGTATAATTAAAGGTTACACGTCGTTATAACGGGTGAAATGGTCGGCTCGTAAAATTTCACGGGGGTTAATAATAACGTATGTATTCTATACCTATATATATACGTATATAATATATGAATATATCATCTGCCGCGCGTCTCTTTAACGTTTGTGAATTCTAACTGGTGCCGCGTATACACGAAACAATTTTCGCTAACATTTTTGGGTAACATGTCAATCAGCTTTGGCATATACGTAGTATATGGTTGTATAGGGTCTGGAAGCATCAGGGAGTTCAGTTTCCGAGTTAATTGATAAAACGTTGATAACAGCGCAGCTTTATCATCGCATGAACCGAACCTTTTTTCCTCTTTTTTTTTGTCAATTTTTTGCGATTTTTTTTTTTCTTTTTTTTCTTCCTTTTTTCCTCCCTACGAGGGGTAACTCCACCCGGCAGTAAACGCGTTCGTTAATCAAGTCCTGCGGGTTTAATTCATGACGGGTGCAACTAACGCACCAAAACCATAGTCCATTGTTTCGAACGCGGAAGCAGTTTTTGTATTAAAACAATGAAAAATAAAAAATCAAAAAAGCGAACGAATCACATATTCAGGTATATGACGTAATTTTTATAATATTTTTCAAACACTATATAAACATGCCGCCAGTATTAATTAAGGGGTATGTAGTTGGCTATATAAACCCGCGGACAAAAATCTTAGTATAGTTCGCAAGCTCGTATTAATATAGTGAAAATAATATACGTCGAAGATTTCCATACATGCAATTTCAATTTTGTTTTTTTTATTTCATTGATAAACGACGCGCTTGAAATGATCCGTGATTAGTCTGACCCGCGGGGGGTTGCGCGAATCCCCAGAGAAACGGAGGGTGAGTCATTTTGGGGTGTTCGTGTAAATATCGTTAGAGCTAGATGTTATAGGGGTGTATAGTTTTCCTTTTTTTTTTTTTGCTTGTTATTTTTTTTTTTTTTTTTTGTTTTTTCTTTTTTATTACCGGTCTCTTCTTTAGACCGGAAGCCTATATCACCGTGATTAATACTCTGCACGCAGGACTAGTTAAGGGCTGTAAAGCGCCACATGAATTCTATACATACTCTATTCCGTAGTAGTACATATTTACCATTTTTATTTCTTACACGTATATACCAAGCTGGTTAAATGCTGGGTAGTAGTACATACCTATATAGGTACATACTTTAACCTATCAGATTTTTCACCCTATATACATGCGACGTTCGTTGGCAAGGGTGGGCCACGCGACTATATTAGGTATAGGAATTCCTTTTAACACGCTCTACACCGCAAAATGATCGTTGCTTTCCCTTTACACGCAGCGTAGAGATTTTTTTTTTTTTTTTTCTTTCCTATTCCTAACATTCGCTAACTCTGTAAATTATCTATTTTTCCAATCTCTTTGATCTACATAAGGGTTTGTTTCGTTGTATAATCTTAATACTCGAATTCATGTGGGAGTTTGATAATGACCGAAAAGGTCCTTTTTTTAATATTTATTCTCTAATTTGAGGGTGAAATGATAAAATAGCGGATACGAGGGATGAATCAATATCGAATCGATAAATGTTCAGATTCAATTATTATATAGGGGAGGGAGGGGCAAAATGGGGTACCCTAATTACTTTTTGGAGGGACACCTCCAAAAAATAATTCGGGTACCCCATTTTGCTGGCATAAGAAAAAAAAAAAATTCCTCCTGAAAACTTTATATTTTCTTAAGTACCCCGTTTTGCCCCTCCCTTCCCTATATATATATATACAGGGTGGTCCATTTAAGTTGACACAGCAGGATATCTTGAAAACCACCCATTTTAGAGAAAGATGTTTGAAATGAAAATTTCTTGACGTGAAGGGGGCAAAACAGTGTACTATCGTACTTTTCATTTGGTGGAGGTTTACATGGTCATTTGGAGGTCAACATCGTTTTTTTCAATGGGAACATGTATTTTTTTTTACAGATTGGCAACTTATACAAAAAAATGAGACACTTTCATCCCAAAGTGTTTTTTATACGACATCAATTTTTCAAGATATCTTGAAATTAACAAAATAGGTATTAGGAAGATCCGGTGACCTAGCAGGCCAATGTACTGGCTGCTATTGCTTTTATTTTCATTCCACAGGGTTACAATCCGAGATTAGCTACTTTTGTTATCTGTTGACATTCCATCTTTCATAAAACGTATTGCAAAGTGTATCGAAGTTGACGGACATAATTTTGAGCATCTATTAAAATGATAGTTTTTTGGAAATTATAATTCGTAATTTACTGATAGATTGGATAGCTATTTTGTTAATTTCAAGATATCTTGAAAAATTGATGTCGTATAAAAAACACTTTGGGATGAAAGTGTCTCATTTTTTTGTATAAGTTGCCAATCTGTAAAAAAAAATACATGTTCCCATTGAAAAAAACGATGTTGACCTCCAAATGACCATGTAAACCTCCACCAAATGAAAAGTACGATAGTACACTGTTTTGCCCCCTTCACGTCAAGAAATTTTCATTTCAAACATCTTTCTCTAAAATGGGTGGTTTTCAAGATATCCTGCTGTGTCAACTTAAATGGACCACCCTGTATATATATACATATATAGGTAATATATAGAAATATAGAACGTATATCTTATATTTATATGCAAATTTTTATTTCCTTTACATTGTTTTACATATTATATGTAGTATGTGTATTTCATTGCGAAATGCGCGTGTGGTTGGTAATGAGGGGGTCTGGGGGGGGGGGGGAGGAGAATTTATAAATCTTTGTATATCGTGCATACATTTATATATATACGATTCACCATACTTTTATAATCTGTTTGTTGTTTGTTTGCTCGTATGTAATATTATAACCGGGTATATATATTATAGCGGCGGCGACTGGAAGACGCTGGTTTGAAAAAACTTCTCTATTTTTAATAATAATTCTGTAATTTGTTATACATAACTTCCTGTCTTTGTTTTTACTAATTTGTTTTTGGCTTTTCTTTGGTTTTTTTTTTTTTCTTTTGATTATCTTTCAATTTTTAACATTCGTTTTTGATTCTTCGTGATTAATATTTTTACGATTTTCATAATATTTTCGCTGTCATGTGAATATTTTTTTTTTTTAAAAAAGATATTTTTCAAGATTGTTTTATAAATAATTTCCTCATTGATCAATTGTACTGTGTAACATCGAGAATCGATCTGAACGGTTAGAAAAAAAAAAAAAAAAAAATTCATGCCAAGTCGAGGATGTCATGTATTATTATTATATATTATAGCTATATAAAATGAAATTATATCTGATTTTAAAAATAACAGCGCGCAAACTTATTAACATATCAGTTCGGTGATAATAGAATTATATATAGGTATATTGCAGATTATATCGAAACATGTTATTCGTTTGATGAATGTTTTTTTTTTTTGTTTTTTTTTTTTTTTTTTGCTTCGGTTTTTTTCGTTCTTTTCTGTTAATGTTGAGTTTTGTTTGAATCATTAAAATACAATAGATTAATCACACTGGGTCAACATTGTATAGCAACGTAGTCTTATCTCCGCGTTACTTATCGGCAACGCTATATAATATATATAGGTATATATATATATTATATATACTATATATATATATATATATACGTACGGCACCATATTCATTATTAATATTATTGATTTATTTTTAAACTTATTTATTGTATTTAATAGTAGTGTATTTAATTATTTATTTAATTATTTATTTATTTCTGTCTTTATTCATATTTATTCATATTTATTTATTTATTTCTTTATTTATTCATTTATTATTTTATTTTATTTATTATTTATTATTTATTATTTAATTTTAATTTTATAATAATAATATAAGTAAAAACTGACGATATGATATATGGTTTTTGTCAGCGTGGCGAACGCTGCAAACTTGTCGAAAAAATCTACCCCTATCTATATAATACAACGTATTTCCCCCCAGAGAACAGAAAAAAATGAAAAATGAAAATAAATGAATAAATAAAAAAATAAAACTAAACTTGATTAGAAATTAAATTAGCTGAACAATTTTTATCGACATTGCAACGTGAGCCACCCTACGTACGGTTGCATTGGATTCTTTCACGGCTAGGTCTGATGTTACGTGGAAATTTTGATGCGATTATTTTTTTTCAACTAAGAGAATTTAATTATTCCTTTAATCTTTATAGTCTATCGATTCCTTCAGATTCCTCGTAATATTAGACGAAGCCTTTGTTATCGTCCTTTGGCACGTGCTTTTTTTTTATTTCATTTTTTTTTTATTTTTTTTTTTTCCCTTGGGCCACTATAGTATATTAATTACAGAACAGACTCACACTAGGCT
Organism: Tenthredo livida; assembly: GCA_963992785.1. Classification (NCBI taxonomy): domain Eukaryota; kingdom Metazoa; phylum Arthropoda; class Insecta; order Hymenoptera; family Tenthredinidae; genus Tenthredo; species Tenthredo livida. Next base: position 8,618,231 of record OZ023067.1, on the reverse strand, counting down.
GATCGTATATGTAAAATGATTTCCGATCTTATCTTATCCCCATGAAAATATACATGTATGATTATTTTCTTGAAATTTTTCGAAACATGCTAAAAGCAAAAAAAAAAAAAAAAAAAAACATATATTCTGCAAGATCGCTAATGATCCACTCGTGAATATTATTGTCCCGATTTTTATCAGAGTCATTTTAGTATAATAGTTTCAGAGATAATCGGAGATTATCAGAATTTTCACATAGTACAGAGTTTCTTGCAGTTTTTATATTAATTCAAAAAAAAAAAAAGAAAAAATCGAAAATAATCAAAAATATATTGATGTATGTATTTTATACGACTGTAATCGGTATCCAAGAATGATTCGAATGCAGATTTCCATGGAAAGCCACAAGCACGTCAATAAGATAGAATTTGATCCGTTTGAAAATGGGTAATGTTACAAATTCCATAGGATTACGATTACCGTACCTACGTACGTTGTATATCGGAATTGCGGTTTTTGGTCAGTGGTCAGCAAAAGTGAAACTCGATCGTCGAGAGATTATTTCTTCAAGGTTTTCCTTACATTTTATCGCTAAGAATAACTTTAGGTAAGATCAGGCTAGTGTGGTCGACGCACATATCGTTTACACAATTATACCATATATTCACGATAAACTTATCAATTATTTCATAAATTATTCACAACATTCCTAACTCTCTCTCTCTCTCTCTTTCTTTTTCTCTCTTTCTCTCTTAATCAATAATATAATTATAGTCACGTTGAATAAATCAATTCGATCATATATTTATAATAAATAACTTCAGGGCAATAATAATAATATTCTTATTCCTCCTTTCGTATAATATATATAATATAATAATAATATGATTATTAGTTAAAAATTCACATTACATAATATATTATATAATATGTATAATATATAATCATCATTCAGTCACGCAAAAACCAGTTATTCACACTTTCACGATTAAATATCACCGTCACACAATAATAGTATAGTTGTTCTGTTTCTTTTCTTTTTTTTTTTAATTTTTTTTTTTAATTTTTCCTTTTTTCTCTCTCTTTCGGTTTTTTCTTATTTATTTTTTCTTATTATTATTTCAAGTCTGCATGATCAATACCATATAAATAAGGTACCTATATATGCAATAGACTATACACGACTCCGTGGCACCCGATTATTGTTCGTTAGTCTGTTTCTTCGTATGTATTTTTTCACCACCGCGCAGTATAATATATTAATAAAGGTAAGAGCTGCTTTTATTTATAAATATATTTATTTATTAAATTATTTATATTATATTTCTTACTAAAAATCGACAGCTGCACACCTCGTTATAATTCAGGCTTTTCTTTTTTATTTTATTTTATTTTATTTTATTTTATTTTATTCTTCTTCAATATATTTTTATGATGGCAGTTATAAAAAACTCTTCGATATATTATCATACGTAGGTATGTATTATAGTTGATAGCACATGCACCCACCCCAGGACCATTATATCATTTACCTTTCTCTCGACTATAATAAGGTATAGGTATAACATTTTTTGTTTCGCGTTATTTTTTGATTTTATTTGATTTTATTTTTCATTTTTTTTCTTTCTTTCTTTCTCAAATAGTAATTGATTTTGATTTTAATTTTTTTTCTTTTTTTTCAATTTTATTCATTATTTCTTTCCTTACAATTATTTACAATGTACAAACTTTTAGTTTATTTATTTAATATTATTAAATACGACTCAATGCTCATCGCAGATTAGTCAAAATTTTGATTTATCCAGATATACATGAATTTATTTTCTTGCACCAGCTACAGCACACCCTAGTATGTATATCATATGTATATCAATAAATGATCATTATAATAATCATCATATGGTAGGATAATATTAAAATATCAAATCAATAAATCCGACTAAACTGAGAGATCAAAAAGTCTTTTTAATTTTTTCTTCATATTATGTACGTGTTATTTATTAATTTATTATAGAATTTATTTGAGGATAAGAAAGTATCGAGATCAAGTTACGTATTCCGGCTTTCTGTTCAACGTTGAATTACTACCGGTGTTGGTCCAAGGACCTTGCGGTGCCGGCATCCACGGAACAGCTACATCCAGGGTAACCGTACTCGATCTTCTCCTTGGTTTTGGACTTCTTCGTGGTGATTCGGCAAAAGTAACACTTCTGATGGGTCTCGCCGGGGGTGGTGGTGGTGGTGGTGGTAACGGTGGTGGTGGTGGTGGCGGTGGAGGTGGGGGTGGGGCTGGGGGTGTAAATGACGTTGTATCGGACGAACCTAAACTTGCGTGTGGGTATTGCTGTGTATCTGGTCGCTCTCGGCATTGCCAATTGCATTCGCCGGTGCGTAGTACTGAAAAATAATGAATTACATTTTTTATTTCTTCTTTTTCTTATTTCCTTTTCTTTTCATTCATTCTCTTTTTGCTTTCCTTCTCATCAATAATTATTGCTTTTATTATAATAAACGAATCCATTATAATATCGAGCTTGTATATGCAGACGCTCGTGATTGTGTAATTTACCGCGTAACATGTTTTTACGAAAAAACTAAACAGTTGATATTGTCGTGTTTCAATTTCATTATACGTGTATGGTTTGATGGATATAAAGAAATAAAAAAACGTAACGTAAAAATACAAATCGACAATCAATACTATATAATAATTGTTTAGTGTTTTACTATACCAAGGCGCTCATGCAATTAAACATCGACATATCGCGCAAATATATACCCCTAAAACTTTGTCGTATATATATTGTTGTTTTTTTTTTTTGTTCATATTTGTTTTCAACGAAACTTTGCTTAAGCTCTCAAACCCTTAATTAAGCCATGCTTCCCGTTGTCAGCGATATATAAACAGGCAAACAGGCAGTATTATGCTTGGTGATGGAAATTAGGGTGAAACTGGGAATGAGGGTGGATTCAGCAATAGATAGATACGTAGATCATAGAGAAACGAAAATTATTATTTCAGAGGGTTGATTATGTATGAAAGAATCGAAGACGAATGTCGATTGGAAAATTGGAGAATTGGATTATTCAAGTCTAGGTTTGAGTCAGAGGTTTAATAGAAAACGAATTTAGTCAGACAAATAATAAGTATAAATGAAATATCATACAGAAGCCAGCGTAACGAGGGATAATTAAGGGTGAGAGTACTCACATATGGTCCCGGGATAGGCGCATGCATCCTCCGTCTAACTCTGCAGTCCGTACCACTAGAGACAAAAACAAAATAGAAACGAAATGCGAAATGCTACACGTACGTCTTCCATATCAAAATCTAAACCCATAACATAGAAAACTGAAAGGCAACACTCAGCCAGCTGGTCATCATAATCATCATCATCATCATCACCATCACCATCACCATCATCATCATCATCATCCTCATCCCCATAATCATAATCATCATCATCATCATCATCACACAGCTATTTGTATCCGAAATGAATAAACGAAATCACCAACAAACCTTCTTATATGATCTTTGCAAAAATGATATTTGTTCATACGTGTAAACGTAGATATAATATAATATAATTCATATATATATATATTTACGCTGCTAACTGCATGCCAAGCGTGTTCTATGAAGCTGAGTCGGGATGGCCAAGCGCAGAGCTTAGAAAATCAATCAGTACTTAATCATACTTTGACGATAACCAAAACTGTGCCTTTGGCCTGAGATCTACTCGCTCGAACAAGCATTCTGAAGCGAGGCGAACCCTTCGCCAACTCAACCCCCTACCGACTGTCCAGTATTTGTGTGTAAGCAGTAGTACATATAAATTTGCAAGTTTTTCTAATCCGCGATTAAGTTTGAAAAATTAATCGCCAGGTTTTTCAACGAAGAGAGGCCGAGGATTAAGCAAACAAGAAAACTAGAGCGATCATTTTCGATTTCGCACGTATCTTCGAACGACTTTTCAATATCTTATACATATGTGTGTAAAATACAAGTATTATGAATTTTGGAAATAGTAAGCGGTAGGATTCACGACTGTATACATACCCGTCCGTTGTCGAAGTCTCGACCGCCTCCAATCGTCAGTCTAGCTTTTGCTTTCATCGCATCCGACAATGGGATCTGAAAATATAATCAACGGTTATCAGTATCGATGTATCTACGATATTGGTACTGAAAAATATACTCCAGGATTAATGAACATTTTCGAATTAGGTACATTCAGTGTGGGAATTGAACCTTTGCTCTGGTTGCCTCAGTATGTGACTTGTAGCAAAATTCCAGAAGCGCGACAGCAAGTGCTACCAAAAGTCCGCCGATTAGGATGTAGAATATTCCGGCGACATTACTCAGCGACAATTCGTTCCTAGATGCATCTTGCTTATCCCCATGTCTACACTCGGTCCTGTCGTACCACCATCGGTTTGTCAGTTTAGTTAATTCTCCGTTTTCCTTGAGCGATAAAACGGCCAAGTTTATTCTGTCCCTGGAATTGAAGAACCAGAAAGGAATAATTAACGAATGAATAAAAATAATTTCGAACAATAGCGAATAAAAAAAAGCCCAGGATTTCTCGAGGCGATATTTAGACCCATGTTCACGTGGCGTGTAATCATAGGCGAGACAGTGTGGTGGAAGAAATTAGGTACTTATTCCCGGATTGCGTGAGAAGATCACGGCGCGGCGCGGGGGGCGAAGGAAACGCAAAAGCTCATCAGGGGCCAGAGGTGAGAAGAAGAAGAAGAAAAAGAAGAGGAAGAATAAAAGGAGAGAAAAGCAAAGGCTTGAAGAAAAGGAAAGAACACAACACGCCAAGAGACAGTGCTGAGGATAACCGCAGACAGGAAATAGCGATAGCGTGCTATGGGTCGGAAGAACGACGCTTTAAACGTCAACTCCAAACTACCGACAATCCTGGATCCGGCTTTCTCGCTTCTACTTATTTCTTAGTTCCGGATTTTTTTTTTTTTAATTTCTTTTGCCATCGATTTCTCCTGCCAAAGTGGAAAACAGATTTCACCACCTCGGGTTGAACGGAAATAAGGAAAATTCATTATCTGCACGGAAAATAGTTCGCCGATTTGGTAAGGGTATAATGTCGCGGTTTACGAACGTTATTATGGTTTGAAAGATGAATTTTCTGAGCTTTAGGAACGCAGACAGAGAACCTGGACGAGGGCAAAAGTGAGCGAGTCAAGGTAATGGTCTGTGAAGAGCAGGACTATATTTTATATACTAATTGCTCCTGATGTGCAGAAACGCGAAAAGCTCCGTTTTAATGACTCGAAATTCTGTATAATTTAAAGATAAAGTTTAAAAGGTATTTCTGACGGGTTTTCCGGATCGAGAACTCTGGCAGAAAGTCATCAAACAATTGTGACACTTGGGTGGATGGAGGCTAGAAGAATTTGCTCCGAAAAAGAACTTTAAAAATTCCAAAAGCGGTTCAGTTGGCCGTTTTCTTTTTGCACCATGACCATGGCAGCGAGCTGATGGAGTTTCATGGTTTCTTTACAGTTCTGACGTTACAGCTAGGTGGCAAAGTTACTGGCAACCAGTTGGTATCCAAATACCCAAGCGCACATATATGTAACTTGTAACTTACCTCAAAGGTGAACCAAGTGGAGTCGCCACTCCGAAACCCTTCGCGTCTAGATTTCTTCCAACTTTCATGGTGTCGCAGGGTTCCCGTTCGTTGATGTACTCATTTTTCGGACTTTCTATGAGAAGCGCGTACTTTCCCTTGCTCATTCTGACCCTCCGGATACCTTCGTCGTACGTCCCGACAAATACGTGTTTTCTAGAGTTCATGAACTCCCACATCTTGCTGTATAAGGCGATTTGCGATCTCTGCGGATTTAGGATATCGTTAAAAAATAATGATCGTACTTATTATTCGCGAGGGCCTCAGCCTCTGGATATGTTTCACCATATTCTTCCATATTAAATTATAGGGTACTTGACCAACCGAATGAAATAGCCGGTCAAAAACTGCGTATGAAACCGAATGCGTCTGAATTGTTTTGATTTCAATTTTTTTTTTTCTTTTTTATTATTTACTCACCCTAAAAAAGTCCCAGGTTGATCCGTGCGAGAGGGTGCCATATTGGACTTCCGTTTGCGAAGCGAGGTCTTCCGGTGAGTTTATGGGCGCAACCATCCTTTCGACTGTGAGAAAGGCTGCCAAGTTTGCAGTGTACGATGAAATCAGTATTAAGGTAAAGAACCACCAAACGCTTCCCACAATGCGACCGGAAATTGACCTGAAATATAATTATTTATCGTATTAGAGACAGGGAAGTTTCATTCCTTAACATCTTCACTGAAATTTGGCCAAATTTCTATTCAAACGATTCCGAATCTAACATCTCTTTTACGCGAATCAATACTTCGCGGAAACTGATGGGGTAGTTGCGAATCGTGGATAATAATCGAATCGATAATTTACCCCCCTTGCTTGTCGAAAAAATGGCAATAGTCTCGTTTTACCTATGTAATAATAGCAATAAGTAATAACGTACCTAGAAATATTGGAAAACAATTCTAGGGGTAATAATTATCGTAGCTAAACTGCAGCTTGCGGTATTAGTCTAGTAATGAATGAAATTTGTTAATGAGTATTGAATCCCGTATATATATGTAGGTATTATATATTTCGTAAAGTAATATGCGATGAATCAAAACGGTATATCACGGATATGTATAGCTTATGTAATGTTAATCGGATTATTTCTGATTTACAGTCGAAATGCCGTTCTCCGTTCTTAATCAAGGAGATTTACAGAAGGATTTGTTGGCGTATCGTAAAACGAAGAGTCAGGTAGGTATATAAATTGGCATTCCTCCACGTGGGGTCAAGTGAACGACGACCGTGAATAAATTGTTGATTTCTCGTAAAAAGAGGCATTTGATGTTTTAGAGGTATTTTATTACGCATTAAGAATCCCGTTACAGTTCCCGCACGCAAAGACGCAGTGAGGGTATAAAAAGAAAAAAAAAGAAAAAGAAAAGGGGAGAAAAGAAAGGGATGAAAGGAAAAAACACCGTGAACACAGGAAGACGACAAATTAATTTGCATTCCTGATCACTAATAGAAATTTCTGTCAGTTTCATCAACTCCCATAGCTCGCCAATTTTCCGTCAGTTTTAAAACCATGTGCGAATAAATCTTCGACCACCCTGTACTAGCCGTGGGTGCGGCAGTGCAGAAATTCAGCCTTGGTTATAGGGAACCACGCTACCCCTTAATTTACATAAGTTGTCGCTGGTAATCATGAACTGCTAATGTAATAACCGGACTAATTAGATTAATTCAGATTACAGTTTGGTCCTGAGCTTTCGGTTCCGCATTCGTAGGATTTACAAGGTACCGGTACGGGGTATGGGGCGGGATTTTGAATCTTTGAAAATGTTATTTGTCCGTTCGTTAGTCGGAGGTTTCAAAGGACTGAGTTATTAATCAATTTCGTTCGCACGAGGGATTGTGTAGAATTTCGGGACTTACTGCAAGCTCATATAAATCGGTAAAGCCTTTTCGTTGATATAGTATTCATACCGTTTTGACGCTCGTACGATAAGTTGAAGTCGAAAAATTAACGAGCGAATTAATAAAACTACGTCAACGAGTGGATTAAGAAATTCCAGACGCGTATAAAAGCAGGAATTCTAAAAATTCTAGAGCTTTTTTTTTTTTTTTTTGCCTCGGACTTTCTCATTAAGCTACTACCAGCCAATTCATGCTATTAGAGCGCGTTCTCTCTGTAATACGCTTCTCTTGTCTCACACAAAGGCATCTTACTCAAGTTACTTAAGTTCTAAAAGCGCGGGGTGTTTTTGAACTTTATAATTAGTAGGTAAAATATTCCGTCCAAAAGAACTGGAAAAGGTGGTTCTGGTCCCTCGCGACCAGACTTTCAATATATATATACGCGCCAACGTGGTCCGCGCGAAAATCGATAGGAGATTAAAGTAGGTTTAAAAGGATAACAATAAGGACAATAGAAATGAACTGTAAAAACCATGGCTGGTATATGCAGAAAAATCGAAAAATCACCAAAGCCAATTTCCCATAGAACGAAGGGATCATTTTACAGAACGTCATATCGCTACTTACCTGGGCGAAATGTCACAACCTTGCTGCATAAAAGCACCCAAAGAAAACCACAGGCTGTTGAGAATGCTGAAGTCATTCGCCATGCTGGAATGTGGCGTGTGTGGTGATCCGTGAGGTGCATGAGGATGCGGAAGTCCAGGATCGCCTCTTCCACTTGACATGGAATCGCTACCCCCACTGATTTGAAGAAGTCTCCATTCATATGGCGAAAACCTGGGGGCATAAGACTCGTTGAGGTGTTTTATTGCGTAAAGAAAATTCGGTCGATTTTTACGAAGCCAAAATCGGAGGAAGTGATTATTCCGTATTATAATGACCTCGAAACTATGAAGAGAACGATGGACACCCCGATGTATGAAAATATTACGCAGACCCAAATCTCCTTGCTCAGTGGATTCAGGAAGCTGAAGACACCGGGCTTCTGCTTAATCGGTTTTTTAATCATTATACTTATGCCCAACGACATGAAGGGCTTGCTGAAGTCAATTACGCGTTCTCGTTCCGACGTTATCGTCATGGAGGCAATGGCGATGTCCGCTTCCTGGAAATAGAGGTTTAAAAAAGAAATTAAACCAAACAAAATTATAGGATATCGATATTCTCCCACGCAGTCAGTAAAGAATCTTTCTCCGTGCATCAAATTCAAATCAGCTTTCACGGCATTGAGTCGTTTACCTTCTTACCACCCACGAACGATTATACAGCTAAAAATATCATCTTATGCAAGCAGCTCATGCAAGAAGGTTTCAAACGCAAAATCTCTCCCCTCAAATAATTCAACGGAGAGAACCGAACGAATTTTCAAATTTCAAGTTTTGCCAAAATTCAATCCTGCTATGAATCGATACGTCCGCGAAGCTCGGTCAAAGCGATATTTACCATCGGAGTGAGCTTGCGAATTGCGGAATTCACCAGCAGGGGTGCGCAAGTCCAAAAGCTCAAAGCTCTCTGTTGATGAGAAGAAGGAATTCGCGACTTAGATGGCAAAGCAGAGGTTTAGTTATCCGCGGCCACATTGGTCGATGATTGGGACCCCGTTGGAAGCTGAGCTTGGCAACAAGCACCGTGCCGAGTTCAAGATTTTCGCGAATATCTATTCTCCCGAGTATTCGTACCGTCAGGATGATCAATTAATTTTGACAGTCCAATCCCGTTAATTAGAGTCACAGAAATTAATTACTCACTCTGGCGAGTTCGCTTTGATTACTTACAAGGATAAGACGCGCAGTTGTTAGTCAATTCGCCCGCACCATTTCTCTAACATAATTAAAGGCTTGTATATCAACGGTACACCCTAAGATCCTGGAAACTCGACTTAGTTACCAACCTTTCGTATTAATTCGCCCACCATTCCGTCCCAGCCACCATTAACTTCAGGATTTTCGGTCCCGTATTTTCCATCCTTGACTATCCGCAGTTCATCTGTAAATTTAAATCGTTTTTTTTTTTTCACATTTTTCAAAAGTCACTCAAACTTCGGCTGCAGCATTTTCACTCACAAGTTATTTCCAGCTTCTTAGCGATCAGATCGGCAAGGTCTTTGCAGTACCCTTCGAAACGGTCATTTCCAGTCAGTGTTTCGCCTGGTTCAGCTTTTCTCAACATAATGTACGGCTCTTCCTGTAATCGGGTTGGCAAATTTCGGATTTCATATCTGTTTTATACTTGGTCATAATACGAGCAATGGCAGATAGAAAAATACCATCGATCATAAAGTTTGAGTTAACTTTTGAGACATTGGGTAGGAAGGGGTTGATACTTACCACGATAGTCGTCACTATGTATGTCCGGTTCCTTTCGATGTCCGATTGCGGCCTAAGTCGTACGTACTTGGCCGCTATTGGCTGGAACCCAGCCTCATCGGTCCATTCGGCAACCTGGAATGAGGGGGAAAGAAAGGGTTTGGCAAATTGTTTATCTAACTTATCTCCAGTCTTTGAATCGTATCAGGTTTCAATTTCGAGATTGGAACGACGCGAGGAACCCAAGGGTTGGGTGTATATGAATCGAGATCGAGTTTCACCGGATTTATAACGCACGATTTGCGGGAGGAAAACCATTCTTCACTTTTCTTTCAAATCCTGAATCGCCAGTGGCTCGTCAATTATTTCGTTAAATCTATTCGAACGGGATGTAAAACGTACTTTATATGGATATGTATAAGGTATATGCATGTATCTATACTAGGCAGATATACAGTCTGCATGCAGTTGAGCGAAAACTGGTGCAGCACCATCGAGCTGCACGGTAGAGGGAAATATCAGAAATAACGTAAGCTCTCCATGGAATACGTATTTCTTCTTGCAGTTGTCAGTCGGACTGCGTACCTCATTTATAAACGCTATCTACTGAACTCTGACTGTTTCACCCAACTCACAAACCAGCATATTTCATCCCTTGTCTGATGGTTATACTCTTTACGAAGAGGAGCTATTGCCCATTGATGTCAATTTAATTTCGTTCGCATAACCAGATCAGAAACTCACCTTAACCATCGCGCTGTTCACCGTCATTTCCACAACGTGAAGAGTGTAGTTCTGTCGTCTGCCATCATCATTGAATCGAATTTCACCAGTCAGACCTTCGATCTCAACCTGTAATGGGTTTAAAAATTGACGATTAGGTTCGATCTCAGTGCCTTTCAGTTCTACAAGCAGCACTTTCCAATCTGGTCATTTCAGGTGATTGAAGATGAGTCTCCTATGTATCGCATAGATTAATTTACGTATCGCGCGACACAAGTCAGGGTATTAAGTTTGCCAATGTCATAACTTTGACGTTGCCTCATTAGCTCGTCTTGCGAAGAAGACGTTACTACTAAGCATTAATCTTCACGGGTTCTGCAGGGTGATTTTCAAACTTCTAACAATCCCGTATTTCAATCGATCTGCAGGATATTATCGGCTGAGAAAACCGGGTGTCATCCACCTACGCGAAATTGGTTACCGGACAGTTTTTCTCTCCTCCTTATTGTCCATTTTGTATGAGATGTTATGGACAAAGGAGTGTCTGGCGAAGAACTGCCCAAGAATTGACGACGAATTTATTTTCTGATGAGAAGTCAAAGTCCAGATTTTTCGATTTTGTTAGGGCTGCCTAACGCTCTTCTCTATATATAATAACGAAGCGATGATTTGGCTAAGCTGGTTTTTCATATTCTGAAAGCAGTCTTTGGATGGTTATGGCCCACGCTTATCTCCATTGACTGGGATTTTGGTATTAATACCGTCGTTTGATGGGGAAGTTGTATTTATTGGATTGCGAAGCGTTTCCAATTTCCATAAGTGGACGGCTGCAGATGGCTAGACTACATCGTTCCTGAGCCAGTCTGTACCAAGCCAGCTGAACGCAACTAAGTTCGAGTAATGCGATGGCTCAAGTTGGGTGGAACTGATTTCTACTGGGATACCATCGTGGGAACGAGTTGAGATAGGCTAGAGGGATGGATGGAAGGCCGAGACGAGAGACATGAAAGATATAGGAAGAGCTGGAGGCTAGTCACGTCAAGTTGGAGAAGAGCAAGACATGGTGCTTTGTCTGTCTGCAGGAAGCCAGCAATGCTGCCTGTTTCGCTCCACTTGATTCTACCAGGAACCAAACCAAACTCTCTGGCACTTAGGCACTAGCCTTAATTACTCGCACGCGAAGCCGAGGTAAGAACGAAGATGGAAGTCAGGACTGCGCAGTGGCTATTGATGTATAGTCAGAGTTTGAGGAATCCCTTGCAGCAGCCGTATCTGCAGCAGCAAAGTTTTAAAGATTCTTAGCCCGCAGGTTCTACACCTATACGGGATTGAACTTCGGTTAGAAATTTGAAATTTATTTCAAAAGCTATCGCACAGGTAGGTAGGTATAAGGTATCGTATAAGAAACTCGTTGATAACGCAATTCACGGATAGCCGGTAAAACTTTTCCGAGATCGAAAGAGACTTTGTAATATTCTCTGGGGTTCGCCGTTAAGATCCCGAAGATACTGTAGAGTATAGAGACTAGAGAGTCACGTAACTCGATTTTAAAACTCCTCAATCGAAGAACCGAGCGTTTTTCTCATACTTCACAGAGTCAAAGAGATACCGGATAATCTCAAACGCCGATATTCTCGCAATTCACACATATTCACACTTTTCACCCTGATCCATATGATGCATCAGAAGAGAGACCGAAGGAGGATGTGCGGAATTCCTACACTGTCTGCTCTGGCCTGCAGGAAAATCTGGGGATGTGTGTGTACATCGCGAGTCGCAAGGGGTTGTGGATTCATTTGGAGATCAGCGGAAGATCCTAAAGTTCGGATGCCTTAGCCAGACGTCGACAGTGGGTAGGTACTTGTCAAGGTAGTCGAAGGGGCTGGGGGCTTGGTGGAAAACGGTTGTGGAAGGGTGCTGGAAAGAGTGGCGGGCAGTTGCCGGTACTGGTGCTGCTGCTGCTGCACGGCCAAGGAATTCCGCTAAAGTCGAAAGAAGTCGCAATTACTGTCAGCCACAGACATCGGAAGAGTAACCACGCCTACTACAGCTAGGAAGTGATCTTCGCGGTTTTTCCAACAAAACAAATCGCGTCGTGATATATCTCGCGAGATTTTTACTCTTCGCTTTACTTCCCGGAAAAGTACCTAAACGAAAACCGCCCTAGCCATGCTTCGGTATTTGGTATTTGGTATTTGGTATTTCAGAAAACAGACTCGGTCTGGTACTGGGAAAGCTCATTGAGCTCATTGGCGTTCATCCACAGATTTTCTTCTCCATTGCATCCGTTTCTCACCTTTCGCAGATTTCTTGATATCTTGTCACCGTGCTCCCACGGGGTGACCCACCCTTGGCTAGTGTTGCAGTCCAGAGCACGAGTGCCATTTGTTGGATGACTGCTGCCTGGCACACCGACACGTCGGACGTTGTTTTTGAATAGATCTGGTTTTTTTCGCAAAATCTTATTGAACGCCTCGACCAGGACGAAGACAGCGTCGTACATGAGGGCAGCTTGAGCCTGGTGAAAAATCAGAAAATAGCGTTTCGAACTGGTACACATATCTAAGAGAACTTGACGTCGTTCGAAGGAAATAAGAATGATTTCAACAATTCGTAAAACAGTTTCGCGAACAAATTACCGGTGATACAGCGTCATTTTATTATTGCACCAGTCGACTGTCTCGTACATCAAGGATACTGCCTTCTCGTTATAACGAGAAGGCGTAGATTAAGTATAAACGAATTACACGTAATCGTGAGTAGCGTGAATGAAAAATAAAATTTTAAGTCCGCGACAGTCGCGCTGGGTGAGTTTTTAAATTTCCCCTTTTACAATCGGTACGGTCTTAACGTTTTTGTTGCTGCAATAATCTTCCTGCAGTTCCTCACCTGCGCAGCTATAAAAGTAGAAATTTATAATCGGCCCTTTCCAGCCTTCTAGGTCTCAGACAATCAACTGGCTATTTTTTTTCTTTATTTTCTAGTTTTTTTACGGAGTAAGGGTAGTAAAATTTTTCGAAACTGGTACAGAAGATCAAATTTAATGCAGAAATGGTAGAAACGTATGTATATAGGTATACGTACGGAAATGGACTCGCGACCGGCGCCTTGCGAAGTAGTTGGGTCGAGCCGGCGCCAACCTTCTTTCGATAGGAACTCCTTGACGTAGCGTCGAGTGGCGTCCACGATGCGAAATCCGGTGATGTTGATCGCTCCGTACTCGATCACCTCGCTTTCCCAACGGTCGTCCATTATCTGATGAACAGAACAACAGAATAACGCGCGTTATTCAGAATTGAAAGAAAGAAAAACGCAAAAAGAAAAGGAAAAAAGAAACACGAAAAACGTTAATCTAATATATCGACTATTAATTTCAGATTTTAGGACATTATAGAGATAAGGATTAAATTTGAGGGAAATTTAAGCCCCGCGGAATCCGGATTTCTCTGAGCTTGTTAATCCGTTGAATGACGATGAAGGGTGAGTCAGTGACAGATGCGTTTGAATTGCACTAGGTGGTGTAAATCTCGGGGTTTTGATAAAGTGCGGTTTCATTCTGTGAGAGAATGCCTGTCGGGGGATGACTTCCTGCTTTTGAAACGTGAGAAAAATTGTTATTTTAAACGGTAAAATTCTACCCCATTACCATTTTATTGTTCGAGGTACTGGCCATAATGTATACCGAGGGCCACGATATTCTCGCAATTATTTCAAACGCTTGGAAGAGTTTGAAAAGAAGCAACATTTTTTACGGCATTTTGCAGTTTAACCTGTTAACACCAACTCAGGTCATTAAAATCGCTGCTCGTATATTATGGGCGTCGAATAATTTTCCCTCAATCGCCGTTTCATTTTTCCTCTTTCGTTTCGTTCGTTTCTGATTAATTTTTTAATCACTCGTTCTTTTTCGTCTATTTTTTCTAATGCTTTTCTCTCAGCGTAGCGTCTTCTATCCGTAATATTTTGCAAAAGTGCATTTTTCCGCGAATCGTGAAAAAATTTTGTCCAATGTTTTTTGTTTCCTATATTCTGTATAGGTAGACCTACGTGCGGGTCGAGTAGGTATCTCTGAAATTTCTAGCGGTTATATTGCACACGCTGCTTTGGGGAAGGGGTCAGTTTGATTTTCGTCAGCAGTTTTAACGGCCGATATTCGACGGGTAAATATTTTTATACTGCTTCGGAATTATCGGACCAATGGAGTTTGGTGGTTGCAAAAAAAGAGGCAAAAGGACGCCGGCGAAAAATAGGTAAGTCAGGTGTGAATGAGAGAAGTATAGGAGAAATGAGGTGATAGATAGCGTAAAGATAAGGGCGAGGGCGAGGGTGAGAATGAGGCCGAAAACTCGAGATGGAAATCCCCCGTAATTATGTTTACATTCGTCTGTGACTGTTGACGGATTTCATTTCCTCAAAATGTTTAATGTCTTGGAGGTCTGTCAATATTAACACCAAGTAGGTAACTGAAACACTCTGGGGCATTTCCGTACCACTAGATTCCTGAAATTAGGATACTAGGGGATGCAGCTTGCAATTCGTGCTCGCCAAACCAGCCACGTTCCAGAAGCGCGAATCGTGTGAATTATAATCATATAATTTTTCGCGATTTCTCCTACGAATTCGAATCATAGTTTTCACATTCGAATCTTCACCAGAAATCAGAATCAGAATTATAGAGGTTTTAGTTTTCTATAAAATGGCCTCTTAACGACACCGAATTCTATCCTAAATTTCCCATATACGAGCGAATTTGCTGCGCTGTATTCGGTCCGCACAACTGTTATCAACGGTTGAACAAATCGGTTTTGGTTAAACGAAAAGGTTTCCCTCATCCGATTGATGTTAGTATGTACAGAAAATTGCGCGTATTTGGTTCTAGGCATTTCAAAGACCTACAATTTTCAAAGGACATTGTTCCCCGGGTGTATATAACAGCTACGCGTGTACCTTTTGATACTCTATACATAAAATGCTCACCAATCCACTCAGAAGATAGTGATACGTTCTCTTCCCAAGGGCGACGTCCCTGACGTGGCTGACGACGATGTCCTTTGCCATGTCCGTCGGGCAATCCAGAACAACGTATTTGTTGCTCCATCTGGAAATTTTCAAACCCTTGAAATTAAATTTTCATTCATTTTATTTTGTTTTTTGTTTTCTGCGTCAAAAAACTCGTGGCTGAAACTTGGAGTAAATCCTCGCAGGGCTGTAAACGATTTTCCGTATAAATGTATGTACCTGTATGTGCGTGCAGTAGAATGGGTGTGCGGCCTGCAGAGTTACCGCAAAGCTCTAAAACCACAAGAAACTTGTCTCTTGAGAATTCTGTGGTTTCTAGCAGAGTCTAGTCTCCTGTGAGCAACCGGAGGACAAGGTGACAAGAGAACAAGGGGGTAGAGCTAGAGAACAGCGAACCGCAGGACGACCACGGTCATCTACGAGTTCTCCTACTACTGGGTATTCTAAACTGTAATAAACTAGCCTGTACTGTCCGAGAGATATACGTTATTAGCTGACCAGCCTCAGGGCTCGAATGGCAATACTCTCGTATACTGGACCGTGACAGATGCCTCTGAAATTCTCACGGTACTATAATACTACAGGACCCAGCTATCTGCTATCCAACTTGTGAAATTTTGGTATTTCAGGATTAATCACTACCCCGGAATTTGTCAAACAAAGTTTGGGCATTTTTTGCCCAAATTTATAGATCGTTTACATCTCAACTTAGTACCAGGTGCATAATTCGTCGACTTTCTTCGGTAGTCGACCCCCCGCCCGAGTAAAATACTTTTTAATCCTCTAACAACGTTTTCGAATCAGACCGAAAAATCGATAGGTTAAAGTCGTGGAGTAATTAGGTTTCGATCTGAGACTGAGAGGCATTACGATATGGTATAGATCAGAGTACCAGAAATATACCTATGGCTGACGCGGTCATTTATCAAGTAATGTTCGTGTGGGGGAATGAGAGGTTGAGAAAAGGTATTTGGAGAAGAGGAAAGCGCGAGTAAGATCTATGTAGGTACCAACCAATGCTACGAGACGAAAGTTTTGATTCGGAATTTCATACACCCTTCGCGAATGTTGTGAAAAAATCTGACGATGCTGCTGGAGCTGGAGCTTTTGAAGATTTCAGATTTGAAAACTCATCAATTCTATTTAAGGCCAAATATAATTTCGGCACAATGTTCAATGGCAATTAACTACTTACCGACTCAATTCCTCAAGGGTTCGGAGGAAATCGATCGCTTCTGACATGTTCTGTATCCTCTTCACGGTTTCAACCTGAAAAGAATCGTTTCCTGGCCTCAATCCCTGGTAGATCTGTTGCAGCCTCAATAGACCTGGAACAAATGTCAAGTTTCTTTAATATTGAGCTATTCGCTGCTTGATTTTTAATCCGGCACAGAAAGTGACCTTTTTTTTACAAAATGAATCCTTTTATGAATACGATTAGAGTGTATGATGAATACCGGTCGATCTAACGCGTCATTTTCATTTTGAAAATGGTTAATACCTTCATTCCGTTTTAATAACGCTCGTCAATACTGGATTTTGGCATTTTCTGTCGGTCCGGATTGAGCGCAGGATTAAAACAGAGATTTAATGAAATAGTTGTTATCAGAGAGAACGTCGACCCGCGGCCATATATCGGTTTTCAATTATATATCCGGGTGGTCCTCAATTTCATCATTTTCGAATTTTCATGCTCCCTGAATACTGTATAAAATTTATAACATAAAATTTAAAGAAAAACTGAATAACATTTCGTAGTTTTGATAACGCTGAAACTATTTTAACACGATTTATCTTCCCAAGTTCCCACAGCGTCGAAGTATTCGGTAATAAAATTCTCATAAGCTTGATAAATTGGATATCCGGTTTTTTATTAATTCCAAGTCTTCCCTCCGAGCCTTATAGAGTTAAGAATTTGCCAATTTTTTAACGTCCTTAAATCTAACAGCCAGTTTCATCGAATTAAAACCCTGAAGCCTGTTACTTTACAGAGTTTTCATCGAATTTCGCCATGGCTTGGTGCAACTGGGAAATCAGACGTGTTTGACATCGACCTGGTCAAACACACGTATAGGGCCCGAATCCGAGGAAGCAACCTAGTCAAACAAAGTCCATCTCGAGCGAGGGCCTGGCCGAAGATTTCCCTGCGAAAGAAATTCAACGAGGCGAAATTTGTGGGGTGAGTGAGTAAGTATCGTCAAAAATTTATATCTTAAAAACCTCTAATCCATTTCGTACGAGCGATGGGTTGTATTAAATAGGATTAATGGCTAGATGCGAAGAAAAATCACCGTCTTAGTCGGGCTTTTAATTCTGACAAATTACTCACTCCGAATACTCTGTGGCGCCATACTAAAATTTTCTCTACGCAGTACTAAGTATGTATAATGTATACATACACATATGTACAGTAGATACTTGCTCTAATTCCTATCCTACCTAATTTCCACCCCGAAACTACCCCTTCGATTTTTATTAACCAGGGGGGTTATTCTGGAGTTAGAGATTTTCACGAATCGAACGGATCATAACGGATTGTAACCCTCGCATACTTGAGGGAAAGCTGTAGATGGTCAGGAATTTGAACGGTGGAAGCTCCGACCCATTACACCGCAAAGCGTAGGCCCACTGCCTTAATTAAACGGCGTTGAACCAGCCTGATTTATTGAAACCGCGCGGTTCGGTATAGTATCAAACCTAGAAATGCCTTCCAATTCCTGCTGGCCATCCCCTAGGTGTTCAACGAAACTTTCCTATCCCTAGTTATGCGACGTGTTATACATCGCGTGCAGCTGTAGCTCGTTTTTATTTTTCATTTTTCGTTTTTTCTTTATTTTGCTTACCTATACGTTTTTTTCTTAATCAAATCTTGACACTAAAAAATATTTCTTAAATACGTATACGTTTCGCAGGCATACCTATATGATTTAATGAGATACTTTAACCAAGGTGAATGCTGCGGGCACGGGTTGAGACGAAAAAACGAATCAAGATTTCAAGGGGTGAGCCTATATCCGAAGTGGTTACGGGTTATTTTATTCTGTATTTCACCCGTTTCCTCACTTAATATATCTCGCTCGTATTTTCGTCACGTGGATATTATATACCAGGCTTGAGAATTATTCAAAATATCTGAACTGGTATATGGATGTATATACTACATCGCGAGGGAGTTAAGAATTTTCGCTAAATTTTTACCATCATTACTAACCACGCCATATCACACCCTTCCATCAATATTCAGTTTGCATTCGCTCGAGCACAGCTCCTACACTTCTTCAAAGATCTTTATTCGCGAAAGTTCATCCCCTTACCGCGGTACATATAGGCATTTAGATTTTTACCTGTATATGTACGCAAAGGGCGAGGAATAGGGGATGAAATAAAAATAAAATAACTGTGATGATGGACTCAAAGTCATTCGTATAACTACTACGGTTCAAAAAAAATCTATCTTTCTCGTATTAGTGGGTATATTCATTTTAATGACTTTTTCAATTCCCGTTTTTGATCACTATAGTCACGATGCGCATTCATATTATAACTTATAAGATATATCATATACATATGCGTGGTAGGCGTCTATATACCAGATGATACCAGATATAATACATTATACGGCTCAGGCCGCGCAGACGACGACGACGACGACGACGACGAAGAGCGTAGATGGGAAATGGATTTTTGGGGGTTGCCGGTTTGCCGGATCGCTGGGAACCCCTAAACAGTTACCGCCATAAAAGACGGGGTAATAAAACAACTGCGTTGTGTTTGCCATCGCGAAATTGAGAGTATCTCTACCGTAGAATAGATCTACCCCCCTCGCCCTCTTGCTCCTCGCTACCAGTACGTTTTCCCAGATGACAAAACACGGACTCGTCCTTTTTCGGCCTTGACCAAGATCGGCCCTGTCCCTTTTCAAATTCTGATTGCCGGACGATTTCTTCCCCTTTCCCTTTACCCAATACGATATATATACCCATCTGTATTTTATCTCTATCATATGTGTGCATTTACATTATTCGTATACAATTTTATCGAACGTATATAGCATACCGAGAGTTCCCGATCAAACTGGCGACCCCCTCCCTGTGTTGGTTTCGCTGCAGGGAGGGGGTCGCCAGTTTCATCGGAAACTCTCGGTATAACAGACTCGAACCACACATAGAATTTTGCACAATTTCCAGTCTGAATAATTTTGAGAAGTCAGATCTTGTTCAAGAGAACATTATAATCGATTTCAAGAACGAAAAACGTGAAAGGTCGAACTAATGGACGATAATATTATAAAGGCGTAAGGCTACCAGCGTTTATAGTCGGGTATTGCCATTGTAAATTTATGAAATTCTTACGATCCCTCTTAGCCCGGTTATTACAATATTATACTATCATTATGAATATTAATATTATTATTATTATTATTATTAATATTATCATTATGGTATTAGTATTATTACAAGGAAAGGGTGCAAGATACGGTATGATCGTTATAGGCGGGTAACACTCCCAGAGCCCGGGACTCTGCAGCGAGAATTACGACAAAGGAAGGCTACCGGAGATGGCTATACCCATGGTACTACATAATATTATACATATATATATACTATGCATACATATATATATACCTATATATACATATACTATATTATATACAGAACCGTGAAATATTAAATGGGTAATGGGATGCCGCGTATGATACAAGGGTTGTTCAGACTTCGCGGGCTATCTCATCACAAAACGATCGTGAATTTCGGAATGAACTGAATGAGCAAAGCGTATACCGTCATAAATAAGAATAGCAAAAATTAAGCACTTTAATAGTATTTTCTGAAAATGTTCATCATCAGTGATTACCTGAGCTTACGCATACTCGGTTAATGTCCGTCAATTTGATCGATTCTTTTTATTTCACGAGACAGTTCGATGTTATTACCCCGAAATAGCATAGGTAAAGGAAATAAAAAGAGGGGTACGAAAAAAGGAAAAAAAGAAAGAATGCAAAAAGTGAAAAGTGAAAAGGCAGTTATTTGCCCGAATTATCTGGCGTTGTTCTCGCGTCAGAGAATCACCCCTCATGTCGTTGGGGTTCGATGCGTCTGTGGTTACACTTCAGTGACATTTAATTCGTGACCAATGTGCTCCAAGCATTCCTATGTCCAAGCGCGTCACCAAAAACACACGTTGCTAATTAGTGGAGCGATCTCTCGCTTTTGTGTTCGTATTTATTTTTCTTCACCTATAGGTATATCATGTGACTTCTCTTTTTTTCTACATTATTTTCATTAGTATCACAATATAAGCGATAGAATTTTTTACAGTTCTGAATCCACGGCAGAGGTAGCTGTAGGTAGGTGTAAGGTATATAAGGTATAAGGTACAAGGTATAAGGTATAGGGCATTTACCTCGCCAATCGTAATACCTCCAAAGCCCTCTCCATCCTTCAGGGGTGTAGCACCAGGCCCTATCATGGTCGCAACTTTGTTGTAAATTGATATTAATTTTCAGGTCGTATATCATCTCCAGACTGTGGTAGGTTCAGATCCCGTCTTTCCACCTCATCCTTAGCCCCCCTCTTCACCCCACCACCGGTAGGTTCAGAATTTTCCTCGTTCTTCGAAAGCCCCGCGACCACGAGCCCAGATACGACGACACTTATTTGATCGTTAAGAATATTTAGCTTCAGGTTAAAAAGTAGCATGAGATCGAGCGAAACTCTGCTGCACGGTTTGGGGTTATTACTTTATCAAACTACCCGCGCTCGCCAAGACGTAGTATAAGGTGTAATAAATTTTAATTGAAGTTGGTGAAGATTTCGCACCTATCACCTCGTTATGGAAAATTAGAAAATATTTTTCACACACATACACACAGGCATACGCACTCTTCGAATTCCCAGAAATTTGATTTAATCAAATATGTTTGACAACGCCATAACATCCTTTATATAAATTGTTGAGTATAAAATATATCTACACGATGTAAAGAGGGTTGTAAACAGTTGAATGGGGCTCGTCCTGCCCTGGTTCACAGTATCGGTGTAAGGAGTCTGCGGTTTCTTGGTACTTGTACAAGGAACTGTAACCATGGTAGCGTATCGCGTAGCCGTAGGGTGGGTTGAATACAAGAGGCATTGAAGATGAAGTGGAGGTATGGGATTTCACCGAATGCCAATACTATAGAATTCATCGTCTTTTCGATGCAAAGTCATTTACGGTCTTGAGGTAGCTGCATTAATTCAGTGCATTGTATGTATACATAGAAACTTGAACGATTTATCAACAGAGTTCTACGATTCTCTGAGAGAGACTAATCTCCTGTATAGCTGTATGCATATTAGGGTGGTCATTCTTCGCAGGCGCCTAAAAAATCGACTCCAAATTATTCAGAAACGATTTCCTGATTTTATTTTTTTTTGTCAGATTTTCATCTCAAATCTCGTACACAGTTTCATATTTTCAAGGTTGAAAAGCTCGCTCGCTTGGATCTTTGAAGTTCTATACATGGAGAGTGCGCGGAGCTCTTTGACGAACCGAGTTAGGTTTTAATTGGATCGGGTCGGAAATGGGGTTCGGAGGTTGCGGGGGAGGGGGGATCATTCGGGAAAAGTTACTTTTCCCTTTGTATACATCGGTCTCAGTTTTATTTGACGTTCGATAAATCGATAGCACCCGTCAAGTTGTAAAGAATAAGGCTGCAGCCTGCACCTGCACGGGGATATATTTATGAATCGAGATACCCGCGACTCGCGCGAGACGGTATAAGAAAAATGAAAGTCATAGTCCAGTCCGGCTTTGTCCTGGTCTACGGATTAGACCTTACCGAAGCGAGACTGACCTTATTTGCTTGGTGACCCAGCCCCGGGCTTCCCAAGTCCCAACGAGAACAAGAGACGAGGGTTGGACTGATTAGCGCGACTGTCCCTGTATTCCCCGCGGGCAATCCGGAATTCTCTGACTCCTCATCGCCCCGTTACTTCGGGGAAATCTTATCAGCTTGTCTAAGACGGGATATTAGCCGGGTGAGACAAAAGACTTGAGAAATATCTTACTTTCGCGCGCCTCGCGCCCACCTCTCTCGACTGAAACTCGGCTTCGTTTTTTACACGCAGCATTGATGCTGCCTCGTTGGAACTCCTGACGAAAGATTGAGATCTGTCTTTTATTCCCTTCTTTAATAAAGGTCACGTCACACGCCGTCGTCGTGGTATCAACGATCTCTGCCAAATAAAAGCTTTCCCATTAACCGCGCGAATTCGACTCGCACCTTAGTCCGCAAACAGACATATTGTGCCCATGAAGAGAAATCAGACCCAAACCATCATATGTCAAATATATATGTTATAGGCATACAGTTTTCCTAACAGTTAGGTAAACTACGATGGATTCTAACGCGCGACGACAACCGGTGATAAACTGGTTGTCCGCATGAAACTTGGAAACCTGAAATGTGGAAAGCTCCGAGCGCATTATGGGGAAGAACGGGACGAGGGAACCGAGGCTAGGGGATTGTACGGTGGCTGAAAACGGGAGAGACGCACCTGCTTCCCTACTCTCTGGTTATGAACACCCTTATCACTAGACCCCTTTGGACCCCCCGTACGTCCCCTCTGCTTCACGGTAGACAGAGATCGATCATTCCTTGTAGTCCGTTGTCATATATATTCGCGACCGAGAGATATACATCCCCCAACGTAGCGGGGTAATTCGATAGACTGTGTCGTAAACATTGGATGATATTATCAGCGATCGATATTCGTTCCGAGATTCTGCGATGGTATGGAGATTACTCGTGCATCCCATAAATACAGCGGAGGATTCATACTCGGGGATAATT
Organism: Tenthredo livida; assembly: GCA_963992785.1. Classification (NCBI taxonomy): domain Eukaryota; kingdom Metazoa; phylum Arthropoda; class Insecta; order Hymenoptera; family Tenthredinidae; genus Tenthredo; species Tenthredo livida. The sequence goes on along the minus strand of OZ023067.1, from coordinate 8,594,805 downwards.
ATTTGCTTGATTGGGTAGGTCTTAATAATCGTCATTTTTTTTTTTTTATGTCTTCGAGACGTCCTGGTCCATGGGATCATTGGAATTTAGAAATGATTAAATTAAGCAGCACCCTTATGTGCGCAGATTTCGAACCATTAATGAATGGCCTTTGAGTGAAGTAGGTATATGTTGTATACGGGAGTTGGTTGGATTGTTAGTTTCCGAACGGTTCAAGATGGGATTTCACATCGAGTTTACCCACTCGAGAGGGTAAGAGGCAAGTGTTGTATTCAGTAGTGAGGCATTGAAGTGCTCGTCCACGAAACAGCATCCCCATTCTCATACTGGTACAATTTTCGTCCACCGATTTCCAGTCCAGTTCTATTCTCATACAATTCGGAATGTGCCGGCGCGCTGCAGCTTTCTGCTCAATAATTTAACACAATGGTGAAACCACCGACCTCTTGGATGCTCCTTGCCATGTCTGTTTGCCGGACTACCAAAGTACCACAATGTAGATACAACGATCGAAGAAATTATACCGGACTCGGTGCAGATCGGAATAAAAATTCCAGTTTCACTCCACGAGTTCTCGATTAAAATTTCGATAGGTGCAAACTAGAATTTCAGGATACGATTCTACGTGTATTAAATTCTGATCTCCACCTGATTGGGTCAGAGTTATGTCCACTTTGAGCATTGCAGAGGTTTCAGAGGATCAGACCAGAATTTCTATTCCGACTCCGGGGATTATTTGAACCTATGTATAGAAAACTGAAACGAAGCGTCATCCTTTGTAGTATACAAGGTACATATGGGTGTATATTTAGATCAACTAACAGAACGGAAGTGGGTTGTATCGAGGGAGGGTGTAGCATGCTACCACGTGCGATGTGTCAATTTGAGCGTAACACTGCGGGGTAATTAGATGACCATATGGCGGCAAAGTGATCAGGTCGTAGTTCCCGCAAAGGAGACTTAAGTAACATAATAACATCGTGCGGGTTTGCGAAAATTGGATCACGTCATAGCTCAAAATGCAGAACGAACTTTCAACGACGCGACGCTTGGCCGTGATTTTTGTTGAACGAAAATTTATACATCCAGGGTAAATTTTTCATATCCCAGTACACTTGGACGATCTATTATACCGCCTCGATGAAATCACGGGAAACATCGCTTAATTCTATCCTCTAACTAAGTTTAAGCCTATTATAATATTAGGGAGAGCGAATTCCTCCAGTGAATAAGACAGCGAGGGTTGTGGACACGTATTCCTTGAGGTGTGTAAAAAAAAAAAGGAGAAAAAATAAGAAAAAAGAAAGAGAAAATAAAACCACTTTTCAACCCCGCAAGGAGATAATAACCCGCGTTGCGTCACGCGTTCACGAAGAAACGCACGGTCTCAAGAACGTGTCAGAGATCCGTGTCGAGCATCTCGCTAGTCTACTGCAGTCCTTTTTCTGCGCGTGACATTTTTCGCACTTCACATAGTCTGCGCTTTCCACTTAGCCCTTACTATATATATATGTGTGTTAAGGTATAAGTTTAAACCCTCGAGCCCGTTTCCGGTTCTGATTATATTTCTGTTTACAATAAACGGTGCAGTAAATCCTCTGCCTGTATGTGCCGAGCATGCTGTTATACGCTGTGCTATTCATCGGCTAATTGGATTCAAACGACAATATCTACTCCGGTCCTAAGTTTGGCTCATAAATGCGCGCGGATGATATCTGGGCGTAATGACAGAACGGCTGTAGGCAATTCGGGCGGCGATTTCATTAGGGACAACATCGACCTGGGCTAAGTACGTCTAGAGTATAACCGGGTATTGTTTAGCGTTTAACAAGGCTTGATAGTGGCGGTAAGGAGGATCATACCGCCCTCCCGATCGATGCTTACAATTCTCGCCCAAGTTTAGACACACGAATAGTTCGTTCGTCTATAAGACACACACTCTGATGTAGCCTGGGGACACCCAAACTCCTAGAAATGTTGAGTGAGATAATCTCCGATTAACTGGAGATAAATATCAACAGCCAAACGAACACACAATAGCATCAAATCTTTCGGAGCTGTCAACCGTCAGATTAAGTTGTAACGATATCAAGTGACGGGCTGGCTGTCAAGCTAATTACATTTTAACGCAAGTTATCATAAACTGATTGCTGGGCTATCGATTGGGCTTAATCCTTGTCAAGCAACGGCGGAGCTAGAGTATCGAGATTTATTGCGACACGTGATAATGTCGTGGTCCAAGTACCCGGCTTACGTGGAACGGAATAACGCTTCTGGACAATCCTTTACGTGGGGCTTGCTTCCGGTCGCTTATTCCGAATGCCATGAGGAGAGGCGAGCGGAGGCAGGAAAGGTCTCCGTTAGTTACTGTCCAGAGGTTTGCAACACCCTGAGCAATGGTGCCGATCTTTTCGGCGATTTTTTAGCAACCCTTAAATATCCGACTTCCACACGACAGCGACTCTCGGCGATTTGAAATTCGGATGAATTTCAGGGCCTCTTGATGCGAGCTCGATACATATATTTCCACCTGCTACCCGGGATGGAAAATGACAAAACGGAGGCGCGTGAGCCGCGGTATCTTCGAGATGACAATATCGCAGTCAAGTACCGTTTGGTACGTGACCGATAAAAAGTGATGGCTTTGGAATTACATGCTGTACACGTGTCCGAACTACGCAGAAATTTCGAAGCGGAGGAAAAATTGAGAAATTTTTCACCCCTTTGGCTCCGGATCTACTTTAGGGTTCCTTCTTCGAGTCATTCCCCCAGGAGTCGACCCGATTTCGAGATAAGGAAAATAAGTGGACGGGAAATTTTATCCGGAATCGATTATATGTCTGTGAAAATGGTCCTATTGAGTTCGATACAATACTGCTGGGGGTTAGAGATGAGAGCTACCGCATACGATCTCACCGCGAATTTCTTTTTTTCTTTGCGTGCTAAAAATCATTTTATGAAATTGAATTAAAGAGGAAAAAGCCCTATTTCCTATTTACTTTTCCCCCTGCGGAAATAAAGTTTCAAGAATTTCTACAAGCCATCATTTAACCTCGGCGAAACAAACGGCCCTGCGGAGGGTGTTGATTAAAAAAGAGCCCCAACAGTTGTGAGTAGTGGTAATCGTCTTTGTGGAAGTTCTTCGTGATGGTATATAAAAAAAAAAAAAAATGTAGAAAACGATTTTTTTCTTCTTCTTTTTTTCTTTAATCAGTGTTTTCACGGTCAAGAATATAATCTCACTTAGGGTAGGTACTAGCTACGATAAAAGAAAAGAAAAAAAGAGGCAGAAGATCAAAAATTCTTCCAGTTTTTATATGCTCTAACGCAACTGGAACCCACGTTTAATTATATTACACAGGCTTTGGTATAGATTAGAAAGGTTCCCGTGAAATATGCTTGGCTCGTTGTTATTTCGCAGGGCTTAAGCGGCAGCATGCGTTCAAAGGGCTTGTTTTAATCAATCGGGTAAATGGCTCTTTCGTTAATGGCGGGTTGATCCACATGGGGGAAAGAATAATGCCCTCTATTTCTCCACCCGAAAGGTAGAGGCTGAAAATCTGTGAACGTAAAAACAACCCTGACTCGAAATGGCACAGGGATGCACCTCCCTTCCAGATTTCGCGTCTAGTATTTCGCCCCGTTGAAGCTGTGCATAAAAAGTTCCCGATCGTAATTCAGGAGAGTTTAGATAATTTCGGAATTATTTGACAGCGAGGAAAGTGAGGTGACGAAAATTGAGCACTCTCGTTTTCTATATCGTGTGATCTTGAAGCCGCGTAAAAAGGTCCTCGAAGTCCGCACTAGTTCGGTAGTCAGGTCACGCGCAACCGCAAATTGAAATTCTTGTTTCGCACCGCATTTATCATGCGGTTCTACTGTGGCTGATCTTCAGGGTTGTTTGGCTTAGCTTCGGGCTCTTGGTTAGCAACATCGGCGAGGGCTCGGAGAGCTAACATTAATTTACCGTAGGTATGTACCGGGTGAATAGTGTAGGAGAATTCATCGGACCAGGACACCCGTTCTATGGAGTCCATACCGTGGCAAACAGTCTGCTGCATAGTGCTCTGATCAACTAATTGGATCCAGAGCTTCCCGTATCGAGTAATTTTGTAACAGTGACGTTAAACACTAGCCCTGGCCATCTCCTCATCCAGACGGCTAGGGCTTAGCGTCAGAAGCATCGTTCAGCCACCGTGTCAGCAACTTATCTAATAAGATCGTAAGTAGCAACTCGCGAAGAGGGTCTTCCTGATGTGGTGCGAGACGAGAGGATAGACTGAAGAGACATACAGTTGGATGATACGAGTCAACATTTCCGGATCTTATATTAGTCCTCGTATATATATCATGCATATGGCTCTTCAAGATCGCGGCTACAGTAACAGTATGAATAATACGAGCGAGTTCTTCATCGCAGAGAGCCTGTGTGTTGTTTTCGGAATTCATATAGATTGATATTCTGATAAGATTATCAGTAAGAATGTTTTGATGGACATTGAATAACTGTTGAAACTTGAAATTCCGTCGAATTGTCGATGAGAATCGCGTTATGATAAGATAACTAATAGACGCGAAACTATTTGTGAATGGATCGAGCTACTGCCTGACCATGGATTTAATATTTTTATAGATTTTGTGTAGAGATGCGAACGGTAGCTGGTATGTTGAATAATTTAACATACTGCAGGTGTACACGTATGATGTATAAAAGAGTTTTTAAACTCTACAGTGAAGTAAAATACTAGAGGGATGAAAAATTGTGAGAATTGTATTTGACAACTCAGGACAGCTCACTCTGACTTGTGAAATTTACTCGTTTGTTAATTAATTCGGGTACGAGGATAACAGCTCTGTTTTAACCCGTGAAAAACAGTTTATTCAACTCCATAGTTTGGAGATCTACGCCTGCTGCCAACTCCAGACGTGTCACTATTTTTATAAACAATTTAAATTATCGCACAAGTGCATTCTCTCAGTTATTCTTCATCCTTTACATGATTGACAGTTCTTTTCACCCGGTAAATGTACAACTTTTCTTCCATCAATCATGAGACGAAAAAGTCAGATAAATGGGCAAAACCATAGCAAAATTCAAAAGCTAGATATAGGACAACCGCATCTTCTATCATCTACCAATCTGAAATCGTATGTGTTCGAGTGGTAGAAAATTGTTTTCTCTTTCCCCATAGCTTCGCCCGGATCCGCAGCTCTTCACTCATCATCAACCGAGTGCACTACACCGTTGAAAACAACATTGTTACCCGAAAGTTTGCGGTTTTCCCGCCCAGAGTAGCTTTATAAAATTGGAAGACAGCTCGCGGGGCCGGTGCAGCGTTACGTCGAATCGGCAAACAGCCTTTGCTCTCAAAAACATCCGAGATGAAGTGGAAGGTGAAAAGGGATCGAGCAGGGGATGATGAAGAATACGGAGACTTGAACTGTAAATTTTCTTTATTACAACATAAATAAAACTTAAGATCTAAGGCTGAAGCAACGTTTCTTCCCGCTGTTCTTCATATGTTTCCGCAAAGATTTTCGGACTCCCGGTCATCGAAGACTCTAAAATCTGACCAAACCTAGCGACGGAATACAATGACGGTCTTTTCACGGACGCGTAGCATGCTTATGAGCGGCATCAGCCGGATAAATGAGGAGATAAATGGTCCAGCTGATACTCGAAGCGCCTTGCACTATCGAAGAGGGCATCTGCTCGTGATCTTAAGTTTTCCGGGGGCCACCCCTTGCACGTTTTACTCAAAGAGCTTCCCTTGAACAGCTACCTGAGACTCTACATCAGCCCTATTCTAACTTCGAAATAGACGGGCTGAATGATATCTTCTGTACGCGGGGAAAATAGAGAATGAGTAAAGCTCCCACCCAGTTGCTGGCGATGACTTATAATAACTTATATATCTATAGCTGATGACTCCGCTTTCCATTCCTACTAAGATTAAAATGAATTTTATTTTATTTTCTGTACCGGAAGGAAGACCGCGCGATTTTTAGTCCTTGTTTTCACTGTGTCGAGAAACTCCTGCAATTCGGAGGACGTGGGGTATTAAAAAATCATATCACAAAGCAGCTGGAAGCTCGCGAGATAATCTTCTTCGTCGTCTTGTCTTCGTGCAACTCTCTCTGGATTTCTTCAAGACTTTTTCCTTCAGTCTCTGGAACTATAAGGTAGATGAGTATCCCAGTGGCAGTTGTAGTCGCGGCGAAGAACCACAGAGGAGGATCCACACCGTGAATTTCCTGCATAATCTATAAGTAGAAGAAAATAACAGAGCTTGTCGAGAGACTGGAATAAGTAGAAGATTTCTGATACGCTATAGATAGCCTTGACCCTCGTTATTGGTATTATATTATCCAAATAAATTACTCGAACATTACGCGTGGTCGGTTAATACTTATAAAAGAAAAGCACAGATCTGGTTATTTTTAGCTATCTACATTGATAAACGTTTTAAAATCGTCTTATCAGTTGACACTTGCGCGTAACGCAGAAGTTTATACCTGGCAAAGAGTTATCATACGATAGATAATCGTATAAAAAATATGAAATATCAAATAAATCGTGCTACATGAAGGTGTACTAACGTCGTATAACTGGTTGGTAAAGATGGCCAAGAAAGCGTAGTACAGAGAGGCAATCATGCCCGCAAGTCCCTTTACGTTATCGGGAAATATTTCTCCTTGGTAAGAGTAAGCCATTGAGTCTAATCCCAGACCGTAAAATATGACGTATCCAATCATGCAGGGTACAGGAAGCCAGTTTACCCCACTTACATTAACTCCGAGTTCTTTTAGAGTGAAAAAGCCCGCCATGACTGCCAAGAATAATGCAGTCATCGGGGCTGATATCAGGAGGAGCTTTCGTTTCCCCAAAAATTTAACTGTGCTTACGCAGATCCATCCCGCTGCCACCAAGCTCACACCAGCCATGATCACACTGAACTCGGTGGATATCGTGATCTCTGCTTCGGTGAAGATGAACGTTTGATAAGCAAGTACAGGGACGTTTCCCGAAAACATCATACCTCCGAATAGGAGCAGGGAGATTCTAATCCCTTTTCTATTACCTCGCCTCGTAACCATTTCGCGTAAATTTTCAACGAAATTCATTTCGCTTGCCTCGCCGTCTCTGTAAACGAAACGCTTCACCTCGTCGAGTTCGTCCTTTACACTATCTTTGGCGAGGGACCACTTCAGGACCATTTCTGCATCTTCGATTTTCTTTTGTCTTACGAGATAAGTGGGAGATTCAGGCATCCATATAAATGTTAGAAGGAAAATGACCGGTACTGAGAGACAAATCAGAGCCAGGGTCATACGAGACGTGTAAAGTCCTATGGCATAGACAACCAAAGTACCCACGTTTATCATAACAGCGATTGTCGTGCCCATTGGTCCTCTAGTACTTTTGGCCGCAACTTCGCCGATGTAAATCGGCGTAACTGTGAGAGTTATACCAGAGCCAGCACCCCCGAGAAATCTGCCGATGTACAGGGTCCAGTAATTAGGGGCGAAAGCTATCAGCAGCCAAGATGCAATTTTCGGAATCGCCGAGACGACCAGCGTCCACTTTCTTCCGATCTTTTCTATCAAGTACAACGCGAGTAATGGACCGACGGCTATACCGACGTGCAAAAAGCTGATTATCCACGCGGCTTGACTGCTGGTCACATCCACTGTCGAATTCGTTGCTTGAAGTATGGGAATAGATGGTGTCGACCAACCGTCGTGAAAACCATTGTCAAGCATGATGAGTGTACCTGTGATCGATTTCACCAATTACAAACCCATTTCTCAATATTGACGGATAGTGAGATGAGAAGATTGAAATTGAAAAAAAATTAGCGAAAATATTCCAAAACCTTATGTTGTACTTACATGACCCTCCGATTAACATTTGACGAAACACACCAGAATACATGACTTTATGTATATTATATATCTGAAACTCAGTCACAGTGAAGATAAAGGTGGAAATGTCTAAGCTTCTGATCGACGAGTCCACGCATACCAGGCAAAGCTGAACAGCAACTAATGGAGAAACAACCTCGAACCAGTCCTGATTGCCTCAAATACCAAACTGTCAAGGTATAAAAGCATGGTTGTAAGCAGAACGCGTGATAGTATCAGTAAACCGAGTAACTGATCACTGATTAGACATCAATCGCGATTCTTCGATTCCGGTAGACATCTGATTAAATCCGCAAATTAATTGTGAATCGTATACGAATGATCGAGCGAGATAATTTCTTTGCTTATTTCAATTATTCGTAAAATATATGGATTTTGGTAAAATGTCAAGAAATTTGCAATTATTTATACACATACCTCCTAGTTAGCAAAACGTGATTGCATAGCAGGTCGCTCATTAATATCAGTATCTCTTTATCTTATCGCTACTTCACGATCGATTTTCGGGTAAAATTAATATCGTTATTATTGATTCATCAAAACTCTCGGTTATTATTATCAAACCAACAAGGTGCAATTGCGTAATCATAGATAAAATTGATTTCAAACGCAGGAAATTGATCAATCTCCAATTAGTCTTTGGCGGGTGTACATCTGTTATCTAAAGATCTAAAACAATCGAGATTTGAAAGCCGAAGCGACGCGACGTTGGGCAGTACCTACGATAAATTTACCAGTATTCGGATTTTCTTATATGTACCTACATACCTATATATAAAAATATCTCTTCCCACCAGAGTTGTGAAAATCGAAACAATTTTTCGACCCTTCGACAGAATAATATATTTCTATTTTATTCTATCTTCAATACAAAAGTCTCATTGTAGCACAGATTTGTGTTATTTGTCACACGTCATGGCCGAACAATCCTGTAAAAATCGCGTTACGAAATACGAAACGAAATCGCATACCCACTCTATCCGAACTTCCGTTCGATTTCGAAGTTCTTAGGATCGGAGTCACAATCAACTTGTATTGTCAGTGGAATTTCTGTTTTCCTGATATTCCCTCGATTTGCATCAATTATCACAACCACTCGTTCTCCTGACTTTTTGATAATCTGAATCTTCAAGGTTTGCCGATTTGCGTAACAACTTCATCGTACCACAATTATAAATATTCCCAATTAATTGATAACTGGAGAGTCAGCGTCCTGGACTATATCGTTCAATTTTCAATCACTGCGATATAAATTTTGATTTCATTGTCACCCGGCCCTCATCGATGGATCTTTATCACATATCATTTCAGCTATATCTATTCTACGGATCTACTCTAGCCCTTTGATACTCGCGAGGTGTTAAGTCCCTCGACTTTATCTTCAATCCGACGAACGATCATATCGAGAAAAAGTTATATAAATTCATTTTTGCTGCACTAAAAAATTCGATTTGATTGCCATTAAAATCTTGAATCTATCTTGTTCGGGGTGGCAGCTAGAGATTCAGGTGCACTAGTGCTCTGCGGTGGGCACCGTGTCCTAAATTGCATAACCCCTGACCTCGGACGTAGATAACTAACGTCGCTCCGGCCAACTAGATACTAACTAGATCTCTGTCGTCATATCTCTTGATATTACAGCAAACCAGTCGGTGGTTACAACGGTGTACAATTCTCAAGTGGCACAGGTGGCTTCACGATGACACAATTCTATCTCTGGACACAATCTAGGTGACTCGGTTATCGACCATCAGCTATAATAGAAATATCCTAACATGTCATATTTCATTGCTCAAATGAAGCTGTTAAAGATCTGATATCGCTCGATGTGATTCGAAAGATTTCACCGGAAATCGCAGGTTCGAAGATTCGAAGATCATTTGAATTGCGAGCAATCCCGATCGCTGGATTTCATTTCATCGTATTCTACAAATTATCACATCTTCCATTCCACAATACGAGAGATTGTTTCTCTCTTCTCTGATCAGAGAATGGGTTGGTCAAATTTGCGGCGAGTGACCGTGGTCGCTCGCTCAAGTGCTATACGTATAGTTGATGATTGAATTTCAACTGCAGCTGTATAGTTTTTTTTTTTTTTTTTTCGATTTATTGATTCGATTTGCGCCCCACCCCCGCGCGCTAACCCTCGTATGTTTAATCGCGCACCATTTCAAGAGTAGGTAGGGTAGAGGGTAGGTATAGAATATGCCACGGTTAATCGAGTTCTTGTTCAATCGCGCATGTCCTCTTTGCGCCAGGCAACCTGCTACGTTAAAGTTCCATATAAAGCTTTCGAAAGCTGGAAGCTTCATTGAAAGAAATCGGTTTCTTCGAGCTGGTCGCTAACCCAATTCGCGAACTAGTAAACGAGGTATTCTCTTCGATCGGTCCTCAGTACTCGACATCGACATACCTACATCATTTTTCGATCAGGGAAATGCTCCGTCGTAAAATGTCATGAAAATGGCACGAAGTTTATCAGATGATATGATAGATATGCAGAATGATTGGTTCAACAAACAAAAAAGAAGAAAAAAGAATCACGTAATTATAATTATAATTATAGGATATGTTCTCATAAATTGATCGAAATTTCTTCTATATTGCGATTCCCTTTCACCGTGGGACAGCTACGTCACGTGCTAAGAAGCTTTGAAGTAAGTTTTATCTTATGGATGAGGAGTTTTGTCGAGAGGCGTTCTCTCCAGCTCCGCTGCCGTTATAACGGTGAGATTAAATTTTCATCTCTCTAAAAGACAATGCCGGTACGCAATGATAAAAGTATTACGTCAAGAGGTAGTTTGGAATAAAAATTTTCCGATTCATCTCCGGGCAGTTGGCCACCGTTCTATAATCATGGCGTGTCAATGGAAATATCGTATATCTCCGTGCTTCTTCCAACGCTAATTAATTTTTATATCACAAATAATGATCATCGTCTTATAATATTGACCATTATTTACCGACGTATATAGGTACTCATTCGCTTACCTTATGCTCAAGGGTAAGATACGAATCTAATCTTGAATGTCGGCGTAGTTATTTTTCTCATTGGATTCTCGCGCGGAACAATGTTGACAAAAAGAAAAACGAAGAAATCTGAATTTTTATAGAACGTGTGGAAAACAATGTGGCAGACATCATGAGAGAAGATCAAGGCCAGATATCCAGCGGTTGAGAAATTATTCAATCTATACTCAAACGTAATCGTAGCAAGTCTCCTATTTTATGTTGTCAAATTTTTTTAGTCTTTCATTTTTACACATTTGAGGTAAAATTTTGCTTGTTATATCTTGTGATCAGTTTCTAATGAGTTTTATCTTTCAAATCAGATAATACCTTGTCAACAAACGCGTTGATAAACTGCCGCCTTTCGGATTTAAGCCGGCGGTTCCGAGCGTGGGCGGCGTGGGTGTCCCGACGTCCAAGCGTCGGTTTTTTTTGTTGGCTTATATACTTCCGCGGTTCCCTAAAGATCAGCCCTGCCTGTCGGCGGGAACTCGTGCGAACGGAATGTAAATTGGATGTATATCGGGGAATCGAAAAGAGTTCGAGAAGCCGGCCCGCTCCGATTTTCCACGGAGGCTCTTGAAAAGGGAGGATTTTCAAGTTCAGATAAAAAGAAAAAAAAAAAAAGGAGAAAGAAAAAAAAGGAAACAATTATCCCCGAATTCTATACGCCGGAAGATAAAAGTGAACGAAAATTCGGATGATGCGAATCATCGCGTCTTAATATTATAGGTATCGTACAATAAGTCATCAATATATGCTCATTAAAACGTCGGGATGATATGAAGGGTGCGGATCATTGATTGACAAAATCGCATATTTCCCTCGAGGGACATGCGCAATGAGACAGAAGTCAATGAGCCAGGCGATCGGATCTCGAACTCTTATGACTGATTTGTTCATTCTAGTGGAAAGTCAGAGGCGACAGTCACCAATACGTGACACCGAGTCGAGCGGAAACGAAAGATTTGATCGGACAAGTTAATTTATCATACGCAAGAACCTCGTTTCATCACCACGGTATATCTCCGAATTCTATCAAAATGCGTCGATTCGGTTTGTCAAGATAACTTACATGTACTCCCGATTATACGTATCTCAATTGCTTCCCATCGCCTATATCAAGTGCGAAATGAAACGCTGGTCACTCCATGAACGGTCAAAAATTGGCGAAAATCTTTTTGCTTCGCGGTGAAAAAAAATCGTCGAAGAAAAAATTATTGCGGATTTCAATTCACCGCCATTAAAATTACCCCGTTTTATGGCGAGTAGAACGGGGGCTGATCTCGGTCTGCAGAAAGGCAGACTCAACCACAGAGCATTGGAAACAGTTCATTTGTATAGGTACCTACTTGCGAATAGAATTTATTTGATAAATAATATGGGAAAGCTTAAACCCTTGATCTGATCGCAAATTTCATGGTCTAACTTCGCAGTCTTTGATCCTTGAACCACTGAGCTGTGCACACCATGTATACCGTTATATGAACGTGTATAGATATAGAGTTGGATGTTTGCTGCGGCTAGGCTGAAGAACCGCGTGGTATTTCACGGCGAGAGCCAGACTTAAAGAAGAACTTTTCCTCCTAGTTTCGACTGGCTCTAGTATATATTCGAGATTATATGCATCCCCATGATCCTGAAAGTCGGACCCACGAGACTCGAGACTGGTGAGATACAGGAGTCTAGTTTTGAGCCGACTGCAGCCTGAGAGAGAGAATGAGAAATGCATATGAGTCTCATATGCAGAGTCTTACTCACCGTCGTGGGAGTCGTAGAGATAGATGATCTTCTTCCATCCGTAATACCGCACTGTGTCGATTATTGCACGATGATAGTCCGGCCGCATACTTATCGCGAAATCCAAAAACCCCGAGGAGGGTGTCAGCACCTGAAATACACCAGCATCAAAATCTCAGTTATTTTCAAGGATATTCATCATCTTCCAGGACAGCCCGAGTCGAAATAAAAATGTTGCATTCGTCCGGAAAATTGGAGATTGGAACTAAGATTCGATACCAGGATTGTGCATGTAATGAAGATCATCTCAGAGAGGCTTCGTGATTCTGCTCTCAATCTTTGATAAAACGTATTCAGAAGTTATTTGGAAATTTGATGGGATGTAGAGACGCTGATCAGAATTTCAAATGCAAATGCTGATTCTGATTTGCACCTATGCGGATTCTACTGACAACAGAATTACAGTTTGGTCGAAAAAATTAGGGAACCGAGGAATTCAGGTTCTATCAGATGAAACTATGATTTCTATTCCAACTCGGAAAGACCCTGACAGTTTAAATTCATTCATTATTATTTATTCATGAAATTTATTCAATTTGTTATCACGTGTAATCCTGTACTTGGATTAATCGATTATGTGTTACATATCTGTATATTATATATCTGCGCATGAAAATTTACGAACCATCGAGTGGTAATTGATTGTGCACATTATGCACAGATATACATAATATATATATATTTCTATGTATGTCTGTTGTTACAGTTTCTGTTTATTAGCGATTATATTATAACGATTATCCCAACATATACGTATATACATATATATATCGATGGATTATCAACGTATCGATGTATCACGCCTCGCCCATGACGTGCTTATGACAATGTTGGTCTACTCTAGTTTAATATGGGTGTTATTCGATAATTGAAAAATCAATAAATGGCCGAAGAGTATACGTACCTTTTCGGGAAACCAAGGTGTGACGAAGGGCATTTGAAACGTGTTGCTGTACGAATGTAGAGTGTCGAATGAATCCGGACTGACAGCACCCAGCATGGAATAAACTCCTCTGCTGAACTGGCTGCATACTGAAATGAAGAGAAGAAAATTGAAAATATTTAAATTATTATCAGAGTTTGATAAACATTAATATTTGCCACTTGAAAATATGTGATTTATGACGATGGATTGAATAGCTTTTCGAAATATCGTCAAATATTTGATCGATGTACTCGTGAACATCGTGTAGATGGGTAGGTGTGTAAATTTTTTCAATTCTGATAGAAGATGCCCTTTATTTATTCGTGATTGAACATACCGGTGACTTAGGAGTACCTTATGAATATAATTCAATAAAATTTTCATGAAATGATGAAAAGTAAGAATTTTTGAAAATTATATCGGCTGTTTGATTCGTACGATCATGAAATTTCTTAAGGTTCAGATGATTTTCCGAAACCAATGAGTAAACGGTGTCTAACGAAATTTCGTTCCCGTCTCACACCGCAGTCTTAGCTCTCCAATTTCAATTATTGATAGATATTTACTCGATGCGGCGATCAAGACAATAGTCGAGAGTTGGTTTATTAAGTTAAGATCGGAGAAATTTTCTGGACCACTTCTATCTTGCACCACAGTGGCCATGTCCAACTTGTCTTGGCGGAGGAAGCAATCCCCGGGATTTCGTTAGGAACTCTAACTCCGTCGATGTCGGGGCGAAGGCGAGGGCGAGGGCGAGGGCGAGGGCGAGGGCCGAGGGTGAGGGTGAGGGTGAAGGCCCCAAGATGACTGCTGGCAGGGTGAAACTTGTGTTGGCAATAAAACTAAAATAAAAGTTACCCGGGGATAGGAAAAGGGTGAACTTTTCACCGACTCCTATAGCACCACCTAGATATCTATAGAATAAGAGAAAGAAATATACCGGGAGGAACAAGCTCTTGCATGAGCCGATAGCTGGTCCCCTCGTCCCCATTTCCATTTCTACGTTCGTTCCCGCTGTCCTTTGGGGTAAAAAAGGAGAGAAATTGTAAAAGGGGACGAGGAAGAGAGCGAGAGAGAGAGAGAGGATACCAATTATGCTAATTAAATCTGAAGTTAGTTCGTAACAAACGTCGTTGCCTCTGCAGTTGTATAAATGACAACAAGTATGATTTGACAAAGTTTCTTTATTTTTTTTCAACTTCAAGTCGCGATTCAAACTGATTGTTATACATAATATAAATGTAAATTAAATAATTCGATTCGAATGATCGATTCGTTATCCATAACGCTAACGAGTTCAACTACCCGTGTAGAAATTTTGCCTGGGCGTTAGTTGGGGCCAGATTAATTTTCCTCTTTATTATCTGGGTCCAAGTTTGGATAGCCGTGCTGGGCCAATGTCGATTTGTCACGCTTTTTTCCTTTGGTCCTATATGGACTGTCAAACTTGGCCCAAAACTGCCGTCCAAATTTGGGCCAGCATTGGATATTTAATCAGGCCCTGTGCTGGCTGGTAAATCGGGCCGATAGAGGCAGCGTCAAGGCGTAATATGAAATTGCGAGAAATAATATGTAAAATATATTTATTTGAAAAAATAATTTTGATTTATCATTTTTATATCTAGACTCACATTTTATCGTCCGCTGACCTAACCTACGCATTATATCAATGAAATTGTATTATAAACCTACCGAAAAAATCGCCGCATTATTTGTCGCCGCCTGGACTTGAACCCACGTCCGCTCGGTTACCAGTCGCACGCCCTAACCGCTACGCTAAACTATCATATGGGATGCGAACGACACTCTCCGTATCTGTATCGAAAATCACTCGTCATTCCACCTCGCCTAGTATTATTGAAATACTTTTTAATTAATTACTCTTAGTGAAATATCAACGCTTTACTTATGGTTCATCGTATTTTTTATATTATATCATCATCGCACAAACTTGAATATATATGCAATATTATTCTTCTCGATTATGCTTGGAAAATAAGTGGAATTCAAATGAGACCCTAACGAGGTTATCATAAGGAAAGCTTGATCAATTAATGTCTTGGGGGACAAGTCAACGCCAAGCCAGAGCCTGTATTGGCTGTCGTCACGCAAGCCTGTTTAATGATGTCTTGTCGAACGGGTCAACGCCAAGCTAGGGCCTATATTGGCTATCTCTGGGCAAACCTGACTGATATTATCTTGTCCGATGAGTCAATGCCAAACCAAGGACTGTATTGGCTATCTTCAGGCAAGTTCGGATAATATCATCCTGGCGTCCAAGGCAATGCCAAGCCTGGGTCTGTGTTGGCTGTCTCCAGGCAAACCTGGCTAATATTATCTGGTCCGATGAGTCAATGCCAAGCCAGGGCCTGTATTGGCTGTCTTCAGGCAAGCTCGGATAATATCATCCTGGCGTCCAAGGCAATGCCAAGCCTGGGTCTGTGTTGGCTGTCTCCAGGCAAACCTGGCTAATATTATCTGGTCCGATGAGTCAATGCCAAGCCAGGGCCTGTATTGGCTGTCTTCAGGCAAGCTCGGATAATATCATCCTGGCGTCCAAGGCAATGCCAAGCCTCGGTCTGTGTTGGCTGTCTCCAGGCAAACCTGGCTAATATTATCTGGTCCGATGAGTCAATGCCAAGCCAGGGCCTGTATTGGCTGTCTTCAGGCAAGCTCGGATAATATCATCCTGGCGTCCAAGGCAATGCCAAGCCTGGGTCTGTGTTGGCTGTCTCCAGGCAAACCTGGCTAATATTATCTGGTCCGATGAGTCAATGCCAAGCCAGGGCCTGTATTGGCTGTCTTCAGGCAAGCTCGGATAATATCATCCTGGCGTCCAAGGCAATGCCAAGCCTGGGTCTGTGTTGGCTGTCTCCAGGCAAACCTGGCTAATATTATCTGGTCCGATGAGTCAATGCCAAGCCAGGGCCTGTATTGGCTGTCTTCAGGCAAGCTCGGATAATATCATCCTGGCGTCCAAGGCAATGCCAAGCCTCGGTCTGTGTTGGCTGTCTCCAGGCAAACCTGGCTAATATTATCTGGTCCGATGAGTCAATGCCAAGCCAGGGCCTGTATTGGCTGTCTTCAGGCAAGCTCGGATAATATCATCCTGGCGTCCAAGGCAATGCCAAGCCTGGGTCTGTGTTGGCTGTCTCCAGGCAAACCTGGCTAATATTATCTGGTCCGATGAGTCAATGCCAAGCCAGGGCCTGTATTGGCTGTCTTCAGGCAAGCTCGGATAATATCATCCTGGCGTCCAAGGCAATGCCAAGCCTGGGTCTGTGTTGGCTGTCTCCAGGCAAACCTGGCTAATATTATCTGGTCCGATGAGTCAATGCCAAGCCAGGGCCTGTATTGGCTGTCTTCAGGCAAGCTCGGATAATATCATCCTGGCGTCCAAGGCAATGCCAAGCCTCGGTCTGTGTTGGCTGTCTCCAGGCAAACCTGGCTAATATTATCTGGTCCGATGAGTCAATGCCAAGCCAGGGCCTGTATTGGCTGTCTTCAGGCAAGCTCGGATAATATCATCCTGGCGTCCAAGGCAATGCCAAGCCTCGGTCTGTGTTGGCTGTCTCCAGGAAAACCTGGCTAATATTATCTGGTCCGATGAGTCAATGCCAAGCCAGGGCCTGTATTGGCTGTCTTCAGGTGAGCTCGGATAATATCATCCTGGCGTCCAAGGCAATGCCAAGCCTGGGTCTGTGTTGGCTGTCTCCAGGCAAACCTGGCTAATATTATCTGGTCCGATGAGTCAATGCCAAGCCAGGGCCTGTATTGGCTGTCTCCAGGCAAGCTCGGATAATATCATCCTGGCGTCCAAGGCAATAACAAGCTTGGGCCTGTAGTGGTTGTCTTTGTGAAGCCTATAATTTGGATGCCACAATTACACCCGTATAGGGCCTTCATTCAATATAGGATGCCCGGACAAATTTCCACACGGGTAATAACGCACACGCGGATTCCTCCTATCATAAATAAAAATAATGAAAATTTTCATCCGCTTTATGAAATAATTAGTTATTGTTATCGAATAAGGGTCGCTTCGTGTCGAAATGATATACTAATCAACCCTGCGTAATGCAGTGGGAAAATCGCTCGTTGCATAGAATTTTCATATAGGGTTGCGTCTAACTTGCTATATACAAATTGGTATCTGCACACGGTTGTTGCTTGCTATTTGAGAGGGGAGGATAAGGTGCGAGTATCCTTATTCACTACCCGATAGCTACCTGCCCTCGTACGTGGTCAGGGAGCAAACTAGCCGTGATGGGAGAGTTCCATGGTGGTTACTGTGCAGCTATACATGCACAGAGCTGAGAGGGTTGGTGTTCTGCACTTGTAAAGGTCGGGCGAGGTAGACGTGTGCGATATCAAAACTTGGCAAGTTTAATGGCTCGGGTATGATAGTTTGGGTATAGGGTTAGTTGCTTCATTGTTGATAAATACAGTTGCAAGAGATCGTTGACCCCGAGTTATGATAACGAGATATCTCGGCACAGAAATATCGCCGCAGAACTTTAAAGGGGTGCGCGGAGCTTGTGGATTTCTGATATTATATTTGCTTTAAAAAATATTGCAAAAATTTTTAAAAACACGATTTTTTCATTGAAAATTCTCAGTGTTTTCGGATTCATGTCAAGAAAGATTTTACCCTTTTTCAAAATATGAATTCTATAAAATAGATATTATATCTTACGTATGTGTACACATATGAATGCTTGCGAATATCGACGTTTTTCGAATCCGAAAAAATCAGTAGGAAAATTCTGCGAATTGTGATTTCAATTATTCTCGATTAACTGATTGTACGAGAGTGATGGCTAGTCTATCAATCATCAAATATCGATACTCTTTGTTTACAACAGCCGAGGTGCACTATTTCGCAACATTGTTTTGTATTAATTACAGGAGGTATAATTATAATAATTTCAGTTCCGCACGAAGCGCAAACTTTGGGTATACCTCCACATTGTTACCGAGGTATTGTTTTAACTACGCGAGTAGCTATACCGCCGATGCAATATTAGACGTTAACTCGGTTAGTTATAGTACCAATAGAGTCGATAACTTATAGACTAATATCGCATTGGGTTCGATGCATAAAGTTATCGTGCAAACTTTGGGTTGAGTTGATAATCATAGAAAATTGACAATATATAAAGGTATTATAGGGTGGTCCTTGATTCGGTCATGCTCAGAAATATGCAGAAAAAAATGGAGTCAAGACTTTTCATACTTCGGGCTTGTTTTCTACTTCCAATCGCATTATTCTTACACATGTATAGTAGAGGTACCTATCCGTGATAAAACTTACAGATATTCAAGGAATAAATGTTATTTATCAAATTTTCCTAAATTTTCACCCCGACGAAATAAATGACGGAATATCGAACCTGGCTGCTCCCCAATTCGTGAGAATCTTGTTTTCCATAAGGTACGAATAACCGTTGGCCAAAATGAAGCGAAAAGGGAAATAAAAATGAAATAAAGAGATGAGACTGACCAAGGTGGACCAAGTAGACCATATATCAACCTGACTGGCGTCCCCGGCAACCCCGACGTACCCCATTATGCTTATGAATATAAGTGCCCCCTTGGGTTCCACAATGAGCTCTCTCGTAACGTCTGTCCGCCTCTCTGTACGCCTGTTCGGGACGAAACTCGAATAAAACAACTTTCCGGCGAGCAAGCGGGCATAAAAGAATAATTAAAATAAAGTAGTCCATGCATAATTGCCAAGGAATTTTCACGAGAATCATAACAATACATGGCACTGTCATCAACGAGGATACGTTTGGCTTTTCGTTTCTTTTTTTTTTTGTTTTTTTTTCATTTTTTTCATTTTTTTTTTTCATTCCTTTTTTAAATGCTAATAAAAAGAGCAGAAAAGAGAAAGACAGTGTAAAAAGAAAGGAAGAGAACAGGAACAGGACCAAGAGAGAGAAAAAAAAAACTTTCCTATATCTAGACAGATTTCTGTAAATCTCGCTTTTCGGAATCTCATATTGGGGTGACTGTAGATATATACCTACAGGTGACTGTGATTTTTCGTCAAGATTTTTATTTTACCCCAAGAGTCATGAGAACCGTATTAATACGGCAAGTGATGGATATGCAATGAAAGAGAATGAGAGAGAGAGAGAGAGGGTGGAATAAGTAACGCTGGATTATAATTCCATTTATCTGGATGAGGATGACGCCGTGAAAGATTTCACTTTTAGGCTGGCGTATTTTACTAGCGGATCGATCACTCCCAGGGTTTCTTCTCCTTGCCGTTTTTTTTTTTTTTTTCGCTTCTTTTTTCTTAAGGATATACAGAAAAAATAAAAATCGGTAGCGAGAATCGTATACGTTTCTTATTTATTTATTATTACTTTCTTTCTTTCTTTTTTTCTACTCTTCTGTTTAATTTAATTCAATCTTCTCTGGCCCATTTTATACATGTATGTACATATGTATGTATGTATGTACCTATGCGAGGGTCGCGTTCCCATATAATGTCATCCACGAATCCTGGGAACCGCTTCGCTTCGCGTTTCTGCTTCTGATCCTGCCACCATCCCTTCGTCCTGGTTTCAATCCTCATAAAGAAAAAAAAGAGAAACGGAAGCGTATTTCTCTTTTATCGTTTCTTCGTTTTTTTTTTTCTCCTTTTTTTTTTTCTTCTTCTTACTCCTCTTTATTTTTGGTCTCTTTTCCCTCATTTTTTCCGAACGGTTTCCATGGGTTCGATGGTACCTTATCCTGTAGTCGGATCAAAAATTTTTATCATGATTGATATTGACTCTTTTTCTCTGTATCCTTCATCCGTTTCACTCTCTTATTGACAAGCGCCGCTGCACTTGCATTTATTCTTTTTTGACGAAATAATGCGATCGAGTTTGAGAAAATTATATCTTAGTATGTTGTGTTCTATAATCTAGGATGTGACCGAGTAGGCATCGGCTCATCGACCAAAAGCTTGACTTTCGTTTAAAATCACGCTCTGCTATCCCCGCGACATTTTCACGCCTTGTACAAGGGTGGAAGAAATGACGCGTTTCCGTCTCCTTCTGGTCCTAGAAAATCCCACAAAAAATGGCATGAACCTGACAGTACTTGGCGTCGTAGACGTTCAGAAAAGGACGGGAGACGGGTCGCGGTAAAGAAGACAGGTCCTTAAAAAGGACGTCGTGATCCTGATGGAGGGCCCTCGCGTGACAAAGAATACAAAAATATTCCACTGGGGAGAGCCAAGGTTTTCTCGAAATTCATAACTAAGTGTATACTATACACACGCATTTGTACATATACATGGATATATATATATATATACATATAGGTATAGGCATATCCATGTATACAGTGGAAAACTGCTCGGCTGAATTCATGTTGCTTTAGGATCTTGCCTTAAAATGAATGAAGTTTAAGGTCTTCAACCAGATGCGCAAGAAAAGTCACTTCCATCCGCGTCTCCATCATCGTGATAAAAAAAAAAGGAAAAAAAAAAAGAAAAAAAAAAGGAAAAATTTTATCCTCGTACGAAGAGTTGGTTGAGAAAATATCATCCATTAATAAAATATGAAGCTTCTAACCCACAAGATATTAGTGAAGAAAATACTTGGTTTGAAAATTGATTAAAAAAATCACCTCATCCCTGTCATAGAATTCTAGGGGGTTTGGACGATCACGTCTCGTGTTGTAGAAATGAAGGAAAGGGGTCGGGTGAGATGTGAAAAAATTTCTTCAACGTTGTGTTAGAGACTAAAAATGTTGAAATTTCATCGAAGCGGGATGGATTGAAACTACAGTCTCAATTTCCTGGTGTTCAGTCAGGTACAGAAATTTGAAAGAGATCTTTTATCAACGGTGAGGTTTTCATCTTTAGAAAAACCCGTTGTATCATATGAGGTAACGACAACACCACTAAGGATGGGTATGGGTATGAACGAGGGAAATGGTCGGTCTTTGTCGTCGTGAAATGGCCGTGAAAACGAGCTCCTTATAAAAATGGCATGACGGGGTTGAAAATAAAAGGAGGAAAAACAAAATGACAAATATTAGTAGAGCACACCGGCGGGCGCCGGGTTAAGTTACTCGAGAGAGAGAGGGGGGGCTCACCTCGACCTCTCGAAGACCCAGCTTTCAAAACACCCTGGCATTTCTCTGTTTATCCGATTTAACCTCGTCGGACTCTTTTGAGTCGCGTACATTGCTTTGAGCCAGTTTTAACCCTTAAAAATTCCACCATCCATGCGCTGCGCAACCCTCCTTTATATTTTATACAATATAAAAGAGGAAGAAAGAAGAGTAAATAAAAATAAAAATAAAAATAAAAATGTAAATAAAAATGAAAAAAATTGTGGAAACAACCAACAAGTAAAATACCACAGCATAATAACGTGATAGACATAGAAGAGTTGCGGGCGAGGTTGTTACCTTACCCCCCCCCGTGAGTATGATAAATATAAAATAAAATGAACCGCGCACAAAGCGATGCCTTTTGAAAAAAAAAAAACAAAAAAAAAGAGAAAGAGAAAGAAAAAAAACCTGCGGCAATTGATTCATGCAAGCGAAAATGCCACGGTTGCAAAACTTTCCGAACGCGAAACGCGGTAAACTTTCAACTCGTTTCGACTGTGCATTCCATTTGTTGTTCTATTTCTTTCTTTTTTGTTCTTGTTTTGTTTTTCCAATGCTATAGATATGTGTTTTTTGAGTTACGATTCTGTTTACTGGGAACTCGTATCAATCAGCAGATTCTCGGATCCGAGCGAATTTGAAATGGCACGGCGTGCCAATTATGGCTGGTATTTTTCATTACTATCCTGATCAATTTGTTCGTAAAATTTGCTTTGAGTCAATTAAAATCTGATAAAAAATTAATAGAGGCATTTTTGACTGGACTGAAGCCCGAAAATCACTGGGAATTTAATGTCGAACATTCAAACATGCCGCAATTTTTTCAATCAATTTCGTTTGGTATCCATTTTTGGTTCTCTAATATGAGCCAGCTTGTTAATAAAAGTTCAATCGATAATCGTCCTCATTTTTTGAACTGGTTTCATTTCATTCGGGCCACATACCTACCTATATGGACCGATATTGATCTGATCGTAAAAACGGATTGTCAATCTGCCGGATCAGACACAATAATCGCTTTTGGTTTGTAACCGTTATTATCAAATGACCATTTAGCTATTGGAATTCGGGAATCCATGTATAACAGAATGATTTTTTAATTCAAATAATTTCGTGAAAAGAGACGGAAATCATTCTGACGAAAATATCAAACTCAACACGTCCTCGCGTTTGATAATTCGAGTGTATAAAACTCTGTTGAAACTTTGAAATATACCCGAAATATCGCATATATGCCAAAAATCTTCACGCGATCCGTAATCGTTACATGTATACGTGCATCCGAGAGGATAAATCCCGACGGCTCTCATCTCATCACGGTTATCGTAACTTAACAATGAAAATTGTTAAACAAAGCGAATTAAAATTCAAACTTCGTACTTCAATTTATTCATCCTTTTTAAGATCGCGCATCTCACCGTGAAGCGGAAAACCATTTATACCTATAACGCGTAAAAAGAGGCAAATGTCGGAATGAAATTTGGCTTGAAATAATGAAATTCTTGTTTTCACAACCCTTTTATTTTCTCAGTCATTGTGGTCGTCGCATTATTGACCACGTTTCTTATCCACAGCTGCAAGTTGGTTTATTCAGTTCAGTTCTGCGTAGCTCGCCACACTTTGCGACCTCTGCGTCAACGATGATGTCGCGCTTCAGTCCCACCGGATTCCTAGCCGAAGGGTTGAACTTGTAAACGAAAGGGATGAGGGAGAAACCAGGCTCTAATCTCACAGACCTCAATTCAAGTCCTGCCAAACCCTTGGCAGTAATCGGGAATTGCGCTTAACCCAACCTTTCGGCGTTCGGAGAAGGACGATTACCTATCGCGTAGTACACCGATTCCTGGTTTCTGATCGGAAGCATATTGCTATTCGAAACCAGCCCTTACACTACCATCGTCAGGATTTACATTTCCTTATAGATTTTCCGCGCTGCGAATACGCCCGCGTGTATAGGCGTATCGATCACATATACCCAACTTGATGCATCGGAACAAACGGTAACATCATCGCACGCGAGATAAAATGCATCTTATACTCTCGAGTCTAGCTGCGCTATTATTCTGCAACTATAGGTACAGCGGAAATGTATCGCATAACGAAATGATAAGGGTTGAATAATGGAGAGAGGGATGAGACAATGGGGTATGCATGCGCATTTGTTGAAATTCGATTAATGAATATGCGAATTCTCTCGTATGCCTTTGAGCAGAATATTTCCCCCATCACGATAACGCGTTATTTCCGTTATCATTTTCTGCCTCCTTTTTCTCTTTCCGTATACTACCCAGCCTCTTTTCCCCGAAGGGACAAGATTGGATTTGTTGGCTCGCCCGTGCGAAGGACTTTACATCTTGGCGACCGCCGAGATCACACGTCACGCTCTGCCTCGAGGGGGATTTTCTAGAAATGCATAAACTCAAAGCTGGAATACTGTCCGCAGAAAATCCGTGCCTCGCGATCGATGAACAGAAACTCGAATAAATTGGACGGAATAAAAAAACAATCAATGTGATCATTTAAATTTTTCACCCTCCGGGGGTGGGGCTGTGATAACATTTTCCGACGGAATTTTCAATCCCGGGCTCATCGCTTTGGACAGAACGGAATTCAACTGCAGCTCTTCGCCGTCGGTATAAATTTAGCGAATACAGGGATTCGCAGCGTCTTAAATCGTTCGGGTTAGCGCAATAAATGTCTGAAATTAGTTTGCGAGCGGTCCGAAACAAAATACTTTTTCGTTATCGTCCTCGCGGGGTCGGCGACGCGTCGCGACGCTACGCGGACTAGCAGGATGAATGCGAATCGTGGGTTGAGGCGCGGGCGGTGGGAGCTGGTGGTGTGAGACTAATCAGACAGCGGGGAGGTCGCGCAGGGCGCGAGGAAGGTCCTTCCAATAGGATTAACCCTCGTCCGGTTAATCCTTTTATTGGGGCGGAAATCCTGTCACGGGACACGAAAGGGCCTCGAGAACGAAGCCCGCCTGGTATCCCTGGACCCAGCGATTTCAAAAGAGATTGCAATCTGCTAAACGGCAAGTGATGCGTGCCACTGTGCCTATCCCCTCGCCTAGGCAGAACTATGACACATATAAACGTCATTAATCGCCGAAAATTGATTAGAATTTGGTATAATATTTCTAGAAAAATTGAATCAAGGGTACATTCATCTGAAAACCAGAATACGTACATTTAGAAACGTTTCAAGTCCAGAAATAATGGGGTAGCTTTATGGTTTAGTAATAAGTGCAATAATTGGCGATTAAATTTAATACCTTCTATGCGGATTTCGTTGCGGAGAAAAGTCGTGAAGAAGGGCTTAGCCTGGTAGTACAAAAGTTCGTTCTTGGATCGATACCATTAGCATTATTAAAAGCTCCTCCGTTCTCCGCGCGTAGGTATTCCGTCGTTCGTTACGAGACCCTTTTAGGTTTGCGGAGTGAAACGGCGAAGAAAAAATTCTTTTATTCGATAGCTAGCTACTGTGTAGATTCTACCCGTCGTTATGTTACGAGGAGGGGTTGTCTCGTGACGGAGTAACACCGAAGCCGAAAATGCGTGGCGATTTTTTTAAGTGCTTCGCTCGACTAAAACTTTCGAAGAAAGTTTTAATTTGCCTCTTCTCTCGAACGGGGAGGGTACCTACGTATACCACCGTCAGAAAAAGGGAATAAGAATAAGAATACGAAGAAGAATAAGGAAAATAAGAAAAAGGAGGAACAAGAAGCGAGCGCGAAGGTGCGAAGTACCGCATGTTGCGATTTTTATGAAGAAAACTTTTCCCTCTTTGTTTCATTCCTC
The DNA here is from genome assembly GCA_963992785.1 of Tenthredo livida. Taxonomy (NCBI): domain Eukaryota; kingdom Metazoa; phylum Arthropoda; class Insecta; order Hymenoptera; family Tenthredinidae; genus Tenthredo; species Tenthredo livida. The sequence continues at coordinate 8,569,224 of OZ023067.1, read as the reverse complement.
GTGCGCCATTTGAGATGCTCTTTTTTATTCATTTCGCGCAATCCGCAACTCAGTATGCTCACACCATTTGAACAGTTTTCTTTTTGCTTTTCCTCTTTCTCTTCTTATTCTTCTTCTTCTTCTTGTGTTCCTTTTTTGCGACATCAGAAAAGTCTCCATTTCACACTCTCACTAGTAATAATAGACAAGCTCTCTGTCAATCGAGCAAACTCAATAACTGCCATTCCCAATATACGCAAAGAAATTAGCTTTATCCAACTGACTAAACTTGACGTATAGGCACGGGATTCAGACGCCAGATAAGTGATAAAAATTGATATGCCGCTCCGTCCCCGATACCGACGTCACCGCTGTTCGAATTGCGTTAAATTTTGACTACACGACGAAAAAATTCGCCTGAATTTATCACGGATGATTGGAAGCAGGTGAGTATCGAATAACATCTGTGAAATAGGGAACTGGGAAGAAACGTGTAATGGGATATCCGCGTATTATGATCGTCGTCAGTGATATAGCTTTCGTCTCAGTTTCTCAATAGCTATTTTTATTGCTGGAGTAGGATTCCGAATTTATTCAACCAATTTTTTAGCGTCGAACTGGTTCCGCGTGAGTTCAAATTGCGGGAAGTAAACTTCGCGACTTATCAGTCCCGTATTGTCACAGGCCATGATTTCCTCGCCTTCCTCTCCATACTATTTGCATTCATGCTTCACCTTATCCCAAGTTAGTAGCTGCAGAGTCTCAGAGTTCAGTGAGGAGGAAGAATCGATTTTCAAGCTTTTTCAAAAGATCAACGCGATTCCTCGATGTGAAAAAAACTTTTACTAGGTGGTAATCATTCAGTCCTGAATCTGCACCTGCAGATTTTATATGTAATATAAAATAAAAGTGGAAGAAACTGCCGCCGGAAACAGCTAGGCGAAAAAAAATAGAGACAGGAATGAAGTCAGGATAAAAAAAAAAAAAAAACTGAGCGCAGTACCTACTTGGCTTTCCGACTCCAGTGGAATCGAGCTGTCCTGCACCAGGAAGCTTTTCATGACTTACTAGTGGAACTTTACATCTGGTTGTAAGTTTGACTGCAAGTACCTACGCGGTACGCACTGCACCGAGAGCTTATTCGGTTCATCTGGCTATGGCTAGGAACGTTATTTCGCTTTTAGAGGAGAGTCGGAAAGCGGGGAACCCGTATAATACCCTCTTCGTTTATTTTTCTTTTTTCTTTTTCTTTTCTTTTCCTCTTCTCTCTCACTACAACCCGGCAATATTTCACAGCATTTTGTTACTCTTTTTCCCGAGCTTCTACGCCAAGGAATAAAAGTAATTTTACTTTCTAATAGCCAACCCGTACCACCGGGGGTTCGCCACTGTCACAGTCCCGGTATTTGATGTCTTGATATTCCCAACCGCGAAGGAAGTGCACCGGTATATCTTATACGCAGAATCATGTATATCACATGTTTATATTAACGCCTTCAGTCTTCAATGCGAACACATGCAGGTAGGGTGAATAATTAGGGAAATGGTCCAAGAAATGATGAGCCCATCAAGAATGTGTGCTTCATGTATAAATTGGAGTGATATTCTCACGTAAGAGTCTCAGACCATATATATGGGTCATCCGGTTGTACCCACCTAGCGCAAGGGGTTGTAAATTCATTGACCAATTAACTTTAACGAGAAACTTATGAAAATTCAGGACAAAACACTTCTGTGTGGTGGACACAGAGCTCGAACCCATCCCCATCCCTATTCTCATGCCGGGCCTCAACCCTCCAGCACCCTTCCGCTGGGCATAGCCAGCCAGCATCGTCTACATCCGGGCGTGGCTGTAGAGTCGAGCATTGGAATTCATGTGGAGACATTTACGGGCAGCTCCTAATGACCGGGAGCAAAAACCCCGCGAAGAAGAGACCAGCCCTCAGGGTCGAGAGCCATGAATACATAGCAGGGAGGACCACCCAGTTATTTAGGGGTGAGAGACGGAAGTTTGAATCGCCATAGGAATACATTAATTACAAGTTTCGTGGCAGAATATCTAAGGAGTGCTGAGCTAGAAATTGACCATTACACTGATACAACGTTAAGGAAGGTTACTTTTTTCAATCTTTTTAAACCAGTTCACGTTTCGGTATCATCCTCAGCAAGGACCGGGTGAAAAAGCCGATTTTCATCCGCGAATTTCGTCCTCGAATAAATTCAATCTTCTCATCTGGGTAATATCACTCTACAGTAGGTACTTCTTCACGTTTGAAGCCGCACTCGGAATGTCTCAGTGGCTGAGATGATTATCTCGGTTATTTGAAGCGACACTCATACTTCAAGATGGAAAATCTCATTTTTTGTACAATGGAATTATACGGCACCCACGTATCGTCCTTGGTTCCGGTTTCAGTCAGACAAAGGCTAAGGCACGAGCACGGGGATCCGTCTGAGGAAATTCAATTCCCAATTCAAAAATATTTCCGTTTCTCAAACCTATGAGTACATGTTTGGGGGGTAGGTACATAGGTACCCCAGTTCGTTTAACACCTTATGGCTTATGCGATACACGATCCTAGCGACGGTCGAGTCGGCCATTCGATGTGTCCATTGCACGGGGTAGTAAAACTATGCAGTCAAGTATTTTTGGTCAGGATAGAGGATAGGGGCTAATGGTTCGCCGTTCTCGCGGTACCCTCATCAGCGGACATTAACCGAGGTGTAATTTTAACAGCGCGTAAAATATCTCGCGTGTAACAGGCTAGAGGTACGCCATTGAGCCGAGGACGATCAATTTTAAGTTTAACAAACGAGTTTCCTACAGTGACAAGCCTTGGCCTTTCGATCCACGAACCTCCAGCTAGGGTCTGCCGATAGTTAACGATGCAGTAAATAATAAATTGAATAATGGCCAAAACGCGATGGCGAACACTGTACGGAATCATGGAACAATACTCCAGAGGCTTATGTTTAATTTAAGGGTGTTTCGCCTGGAGTTTACCATCCGGTTACTCATGCATCATGCCTCATGGTCAGTCTTGACGTTCCTCGTTTTTTTCTTTGTCGGTGCGAATGCCGCATGATGAGAACTTGTAAGTTGGTGAAAAAATGATTGCAAAAATAAAGTGAAAATTGAACGCTAGAGAAAGTCAGAGAAAAGTCTGTGCGAGGGTTAATAATCGCCGGTCTAATTAAACGCGATGGAAATTGATCACTCTACGAAAACTTTTCAATCGTCAATATTAATTATACTGCAGATTCGACTAGGTGGGTAGAAATTTACAAACTTCTCAAGAACCTCAGAGTTTGATCGGTTAGTTGAGCCACGGAATGTAGTTTGAGTAAAAGCTGGTAGCAATTCAGACACGGGGCCGTCTAAGTCGGAGTATTTGACTCCAGTTCCAGTAGGTAGGTACCTACCCATTCCCTGTTTCTCTTAATTGACGCCAGAGTTTGCCTTGTTGCGATTATTACTCACGTCAGCAATTCTCGTCTTTCAAATATCCACCAAACGAGAATTATTTATTCTCTCAATAATTGTCTTCGTCCCGTTTTCAACTAATTAACAAGTTCTTTGGGATTAGACGCAAGCGTGATTGACCTTTTCGAAAATGGCTTAAATTCAAAAACTCTGACCACATAATTTATCCTTAAAGTCGACTTTACGATTCGTCGAATAATTAATTGAACTCCAAATTGCTGAAAGAAAAATAGGTGCTTTATATATATATAATATTTCAACGAGTATACCTACATCAGTGCCTAACGATATTCTTGAAACTGTCTCAACCCCTGGGTCTATCGCGGTTCGTCAACTTTCCTCTTCTTATCGGATCGTTATTACGTTCCACAGTCTCTCGACCTTCCCATCCCATTTTCATCCCTGCCCCAGAGGTTTCGTTTATTTTTTCTTTTTTTTTTTTTTACTTTTGCTTTTATCTCTTTTCTCTCTTTTTTTTTCTACCCTCCCCCGCGCACTTCTTCACACACAACCTTCTCGAAGGGGTGAAGATTTTTAAGGGTGGCTCTCGTGGGTGCTGTTAGCTATGCGGTTCACTCCCATGAACCCGAGGGTGCAGTATATATATCTATAGGTACATGGTATATGCGTATGTATAGGATGGGGGTTCGGGGTTCGGGGTTGGGGTGGGAAAGGTAGGTATATGGGAGGTGGGTAACTATCTGCCTACGTAGCCAACTACCCTTAGCTACTTAGCAGCCCTTATGATGACAACCCTCGTTTGAGTACCGTTCGTATAACTTATATTGGTATTCTATAGCCACGACGATGTACCATTGAGATAAATAATTAGTTGTTGTTTAACTAATTACGAATTGCATGCCCGTTCGAAGTTATACTATTGTTATTATTATCATTATTATTGTTGTTGCTGTTTTTTTTTTTATCATTTACTCTCATTTCGACGGTGCAGGTAGGTATACAAGGTGCCTGTATCAGAAGATCGACTTTCTTCGCGTCTTATACTTTAGCGAAGTAATAAATTGAAAGGAAACTCAGTAAAAGTGAGATGATTAAAAAGTTGGAAATAACACGGGGTGGCATCTATTCCGTCAACCTAATTCAAAAGTTTAAATGGAAAACATAATACCCTTACTCGCTCCTCGTCAATGTATCTCGCAACTGGCACTGCACACACATTCACAATAACTGGATAACCAGGGTGGCCAGGGACGAACGTCCACCCCCTTACCACCCTTCAGACTTACTCTGAGACCAACTTTAACCAACTCCGCTAAGAGAGAATGCCGTGGGGATGTGCTACTGAGAAATGACAATCGGAAATGACGCGTTGCTGTCTGCCAGTAGTTCCCTTTCTCCCTTTCATCTGTTAACCACCCTGTATATATACTACATCCACCCGTCATGTCATTGCGTGGAACAAATAGCCTCCTCACTTTACCCTTTCGTAACCGTTACACAGCTTCTCATAACCGCGATGATGAGTTATTCCGTAAAAAAACCTACCCTTAAAGAATTTTTTTTTTCTTTTTTTCTTTCTTTTTCTTTCTCTCCGGAATTTCAGATCTTTATTCGGACAGTTTCATCATCCCTTAGATACTTGTTAATTTAAATCTGATTATTCTGATAGAGCTACGAAAATCTGATGATACGATAATCGAAACAGATGGAAAAGTAGCCTTGGTTTATATATACGACTAATTTCACTTCACCATCGTCATCCCCCCCCCCCCCCCCGGCACCCCTCGGGCGATTGGGGGTTAATATTCTTGATGAAATCGCGAAAGGCGTGAGAAAACCGATCGGCATAACGATAAAATGAAAATGATGGAACCCTGAACCACCCCCCTTACTACTTCGGAAAGTATAGTACCTAGTGCTGGGGTAGGTATTGGCTAAAGGTCTTAAAGACCTAGCTATAAGCCCCCGAATATAGGAGGGAAGAAATTACTCTCAGAAGTCAGACACCTATTCGAGGAAAGTAGCTACCCTGCGCATCTGTGAATACGCGAGGTATTCAATAGTCAATAAAGTCAATATAGTCGATATGTAATTGCCCTTTGCAATATAGATGGGTTAGAGCTCGCCTTGCCTCGCCTCGCCTTGCCTTGCCTTATTCTCTCCTTGACTCCAGCACGTCGGAGCTACGGATAAACCAGCGTGAATCGAACCTCTGGATTCATCTCGCGTCTCTACCTCCAGAACGGGAGAACCTGAAGCTGAAGGGGAATGGCGAGGAAGGAAAGCCACCCTGGGGAGCCCTCGGCAGATTTATGCCGCCCCTGGCCAGCGCCAGCCTCGCAGACTCCCTTCGTACACATTTACCGTCGCCCACCTAAAGCACCGGAGGAACGGGGTTGGGATATTATACTGTATAGTGTAACAAAAATGATAAATGGCAGTCACGTTGCAACGAGGAGTGGATGGTTAGCCATAGTTTTTATTTTTCACTTTTTTTCACTTCCCGTATCTCTGTGTTTAGCCAAAAAAAAAGGAAGCTATTGTAACCTGCACCCCGAAAATGAAAAGTTCAGTTTTCACTAGATCTCAACGTTTTGAGCCCTAGAGAATCACTTCAAATCATTTTCAGATGGACGTCTGTGCAGGGTGTGTCCGATGATATCTCGAAAACGGATTATGAGATTTTAATAATTCTATAGTCTCAATCGACGCGGCTTTCCCAAACTCAGAACTGATTATATTTTGGCTCTGATCGGTTCATTATAATTCTCGAATTGTTCAAATAACATAATTCTGAAAAATAAAATAACAGAGCAGACAAATTTTAGATCTTCACTATTTTATCTAATCTCCGAATGCGATATAAATCAATTTTCCGTCCCTTATATTTCGATGAAAAAAAAAAAACTTAGTCAAAGATAGCTAGCAGACATATTTTATTGATCGACTACAGCTGATTCTCGCCTCTGACTATCTCGTAAAAACTATAGTATAAGTGATGGATGAGAGAAAAATGCATGAAATTTAATGCCCGGAGTTTTCTTTTTTGTGTCTGGTTTATACGGCGCAGTATTTTCATACGGATTCCAAATCAATTTTTTCTTTCTTTATTTCTTTTATTTTATTTTATAGTAGGTATGATTATCTGCGAGGAACGCCATATGCTGCGAAAAAAAATTCGCATTTTAATTATGAAAAGGATTAATTACGGCTCTGATAACTTATGCCTTTTAATTAAAGGTGGATTAATTTCACCTGCTCCTTAGTTTATAAATCTTGACACCGATCTATCAACTTTACTTCTTGACCCAATTTTCAATTTCTTTTTCAACTAGTGCGCGATCTATAGAAAATGTGGGTACCTATACAATAATTCTGCAACCAGCCCGGAACTCGTAAATGTCAATCCAATTATTGATACTCGAACAACAACGAGCGCTGTAGGTACTGAAAAGTTTATAGAATTTTGGTCCCACTCCCGGGATTCAAATCTACGGGAAAAAATGAAATAAAATAAAATTTCAAATGAAAAATGAAAAATGGAAAATGAAAGAGCGTAGCTACAGATAGCTCTACCTCGAAAGTGGCGAAATACTCGCAATTTTGAAACCGAACTCATAACCTCGAGGCGTAATTGAATACGTGCTCAATTTTCAAATTACATCCAGCTGCAGCTACTATATTGCCAATTCAATGGCCAACCAGCGGCAACCTTACGTGATATAAGATGAAAGTCCACTTCGTCAAAGAGATATTGATCTCGGTTCTTGACCGCGTATTTAATCAATGATATATAATTAATTGATTATATTACAGGACGATAATCACCCGATTTACAGGCGTGACTAGCCACACGATATTTGACACTATTCAGGACCCCCAGCCAGCCATGTGAGATCTGTGTCTGCACAGAGGGTGTGCTTTGTAGTTTCGCACACTATAATAGATTTGTCGTGGTCCTCGGCTTGGCATAGGATTATAACCGGAGCCTTGATCTCAGCAAACCACCCAGCATTAATACAATTAGTGCAGCTTTACTAAATGCTATACGGGCCTCCAGCTCTTGGAATCTGCCCAAATTCTCGCGGTAGTTATATGGGGATGGAACGATTCCGCCAAAGAGTTGTTGGCCTCGGTTAACCGTGGTGCAGTGAGCGAGGTTCGCGAATATATATAATGCAGCCTTTTAGTTAGTTTTATTGAATTCGGTTCTGAAATTATTTCCACAAGTGCAATATTATCGATAATAATTCACCACGGTGCAGCGAAAAGAGAATAGGCGCGCATTGCATGGTTGTTTAATTGATATCGGCCAATTCCGAAGATACGTAGGTATGCCCGATGCGGCTTTGTCGTAATCGGGATTGAAATTATATTCATTCAAACTCAGATAAATCAAATGAAAATAATCTCCATTCGACAAGCTTGTATATTCCGAATCAAAAGATAACGTAGAAATTATTGATAATCAATGATTTGATTGAATGGTATTAGTCCGTTGAATTGAACCTGATCTATACTTGGTAGTCTGGAATCTATAATCACCTTATCGTATACCTGATCAAAAACATAACTTGACTGTGCTCGGCGATAACGTTATCATCCAAACAGAAATTCGTTTGATTAAAATATTTAATCACTTATTATCACTTACTCAGATGAGACAATTTGAAGGCGTCTGCGGTGTTAATGACGTTTACGAACGCCTGCAGCTCGAAACGACGTCCAGTAACGTTCTCGTTGTGGTTTAGCATAGCGAATTTGAAGGCGGATTGCACCTCGTCTGTCCCCTGCTCAAATATAGCTCCTGAAATTATAGAAAGAGTAAAACTATGTTAAAATTTCATTGAAAAAGAATAGTTCATTTCGTTGTAGATGCGGCTAATTTCGCAGCTGTATAACCCGAGAGGAACAAGTACAAAGGTTTTATTGCCCTGACGATATCCTTGATTCCTGTACGGCTCGTCAAGTTTAAAGGAATTGGTAGACTTCATCGTCAAACGGGGGGTAGCCGACCTTTAGGACGAGAAGAGGCAAACTTTTTAGCTGAAATACGTGCTGTGGGTATGCTTAGAAGTTTGATATTAAACTTCCGTGTCTCTGTCTCTGCTGCGGGTTAGATGAAACCCGAAAATTCTCGGTTCAATGTTTGACGAAATAACATCGTTCATTTCATTATCGAGATTTCTGTGCCCCCCGATTCACTTCGATGAAAGTATTCTCAAAATTTCGATCCAGGCTCATCGAGCGAGGTTCAAAAAAGACCACTTTCCCTGAACATATCATAATAGGTAATTAGGTACATATGTTGAAAATGTCTGATTACGGTGATCCTCGATTCCGTTGATAATTTATAGCGATTGATTAATAACCCCGGCTATGGCTGTACAGATGATCTCGTTTCGGCAGAAACCGGCATAACGTATAATGATGCAAGCGAAATCTAGTTCAGTAACTAGCTGGCTGCAGTCAACAGCAGAATAGACTGTGTAATTGCAGTAATTCATTATGGCATCTAAATCAGTGTTACCTGCACGATCGGATTGCGGATTATACCTAACAAACTTTGGACTGAACATCATCATTGATTGGCTTTAATCAGGGAAAATTCAACCCAAAAAAAGCAAAAGTTTTATTGGCTGAATGAATTATTTTCAATTTTAATCTGCACGAGTCGCGATTTTATAAACGTGTGCGATTCGCGGTGCAGAATATAGACTCTCGATTCAATTTCATTCTCTCATATATACCAATATTATCAACTTTTACTTTAGATCCGAAATTTCACAAGCATTAATCCATCACGTGGGTCATATTTGAATTTCAATGCTCCCACGGGCCAGAACGTCCCGAAATATATAAAAAAAAATTTACTCGAATCCTCGGGGTCCTATCTCAATTCTAAGTACTGCCCCAAAGTCGATTCGAACTTTATCCCATTTGAATAACACACGATTTTTACTACTTCGGGGTTATTTTTTATTTCCTATCGCATTATCACTTCGAATAATCCGAAACTCCGCACCCTTCTTGCCTACAGCACCAGGTATCCGTGAAAAATTAACAAATTTTTAACGACAAAATTTCACTCATCACAATTTGGAGATAAGAAATTTTTTGCTACGATGCAGCTTCGGAAATTATATCCTTGATAATCTGTCGAATTTTTATGAAATACCTGGTACTAAAGAGAAGGTGTGTACCAAGTTTGAGATTTTTCGGAGCTGTACTGGATTAGGTAGAAAAAAAATTAACCACGAAATGTCACGAATCGTGTTTTATTCAAATGGGAAAATTCGAAGGCTTTAGGGTGGTACTTGGAATTGAAATAGGACCCTGAGGATTCGACTAAATTTTTTTAATATATATTTCGAGACGTCCTAGCCCGCATGGGGGCATTGAAATTCGAAAATGGTCAAATTAAGGACTACCACATTATTTTGTTATTTTCACAACGTTTCACGAAAAATTGTCAATTCCGATATTATATTCCGGTGGCTGAAGCCAGATTATGGATTTCGAGTTTTTGCCAGTCTGGCGAAATAATTCCTCCAGGAATATCGTCGATGATTGAAATATCGGCAGCATTTTTGCGTTTTTTAAAAACATGCGACCACTTGTTTCTTTTTTCATTTAATTATTGTGATAGGCGTAAGTAAATTGTTTGCTAAAGTATCTGGTATCCTATTCATACGTCCTTCGTCAAAGCGCGAGTTCAGTTTAAGACAAATTACACAGCCGAGTGAATGAGCGCGGAAAGTCTTTAGAACTAGGCGAAATGTACCCTATATATACGCAGAGATTTCGCGAAACTACCACGTGCCTTGGGGCAAATATCCAGAATTCTAAGCGGAAACTTTGTCGATTGTAATAATATGTATATGTGTACACCTACCGCAGATCATAGAGATACACACGCACACACATACACCTACACACATTGTACATATACATATAAATCTTTCAATTCGAAATCCCTGCAGCACCCCTTTACTCAGGGTTATTTTGATTCAGGCACAATTCTGAACGAGATATGAAACATAAACACAACCGGACACCGCGGATCAGGTGAGGGTTCAGAATCCTTCCAGAGAACGGACCTTCGCCATAAATAAAAACCACATAAAATAACGCGAGCAGGTACCCCTATAGTATACCTTCTCTCTTTTTTTGTTTTTTCTGCACGTTTATGATATACGTGAGCACAATCTCATGCTCACTGGTCAGATCCTTGGTAATACACTGACGATGACTCGCGAATAAAATCCGTGTGAAAATTTTCTTCATTATTTTATTACTCAATATTGATAGGAGAAAAAAAATTTGTGTAGGAAATTTGACATTTTATCGTCAAAGGTCCGAGAAAATTTGTATGAAATTCTATGAGCTTATCCTTTCGGCTTTTGTAGTTTTAGTTCACGGAAATGCATAGAATTTCGTTAACGCGGCATTCGATAACAGGTAGGCACTTATAGCTTTCGAGGCAATTAAACTTCGATAAAGTTTCTTTGATTCGATAAAATAATTCAACTAAGACCGACTACGGTTTAGTATTATTCGATTCTCGATCGTAAAAAGGTAAAAAAATACGAAGTTTTCTGTTGTAAAATATTAAATAAGGGTGCAGGAAATATCGGGGTCCTTATATTTTTAATTTTTTGGCTTGAATCACCCACTTTAACCGCAGTCTTCGTTAAGCTCATTGACGCCGGACATAATGAGTTGTCATGTATCCGGGGGTCCTGCAGGTTTATTAACAACATCAATTACAAGCTGGCGTCACGGTTTTTATTTCAACCTTGAGTCTGGCCCAGAAAAGCTCCAGCGAACCGCGTGACACGAGAGAAGGAGGGTGGAAAAAAAAAAGAAGAAAAAAAAAAAAAACACCCCGGTAAAAATAACAAAAAATGTAATCATGATTTATCGAGGGTTTTGCCGACCGTCCAACTACCCCAAGCGTTGCTATTCGGCAACGGCGAGGGTGAGAGCGAGGGTGGGGGCGAGCGAGAATTATTATTGTTATTAAATGCGGTTGACTTAAGAAATATTAAATTCTCTCTGTGATATACCGTTCGGCACAAGAATTCCTGAAACTGACTGACAGATTCAAAACTAGTGGATTTATTGTTTTTCGTTTCATTTCGACGACGTTTTCCTCTTCTCCGAGTGTGGAAACCTCGGTCATATTAATCGCGTGATTTTCATCTCCGCGCGAAAAAGTCATCGAGTGTCCCATCGCTGACAGGTATCGTCTGTATCGTATGATAGAGATCGCAATCGGTATTAAGGTACTTGAGCTTTTCGGCGCGAACGGAAATGAAACTAATTGGATTTCACAATGAGACCAAAAACCACTTAAGACCTAGAAATCTAATCAAGGGTCGATGAGTCCGTAGCCATTCTGATCAACGATTAAATCCTGGTCTGTTTATCGGCCCTTATTGACGTCACGATAAACACAATTGAATTAGCCAATAAACGATAACGAAGTATTGACGGAAACTTTGATCAAAAATTTACAGTATGTTCTAATCAGATGTATGTGTATCGCCAAGTAATACTTTCACACGACAAACGTCCGGCTGAACATTCGTCTGGAATATGATCTCGGGAGTGATCCTGGAAAGCTAATAGATAAGATCAAATTGGAAGGATAGAAAACGGCGGGACTTAAGTCTCATTGGTATAAGACGGACGTGTCTTACCTGAACGAAAAGGCGGCGAAACCGTCAACCGGAAATTGGTTCTCATACTCGAATATATACGATTCTAGAAAATCAGAATCGTCGCGTCAGCATCTAGACGTTTTAGAATATTGCCAGTTTTTTTGTTTCTGAACCCAATACCTTATAGATCCCAGTGGGTCTGCCTTGTAACACGAGTGTCAATAAGCAGTCTTTCACTTTTACTCCCAATAATACCTACGATTGATCGGTAATATGCGTAGAATGAGACATCGTTACGCACAGTTTAATTTCACAACCTAATCCACCTCACGAAATTTGATTAGCACTTACTTCTGCACGTGAGATTTCACGTCATCGATGATTTAGGGTGTAAAAAAGCTCGTTTCGATCCACAGAATCCCACCCTTAAAAAGTCATATCAGACTATAGGCGAGTGGCGAAAAGGATGCAAGGAGTATCGGTGGACCGATTCCGGTGTTTAAGGGTTGGTTTTATTCAGAAGACAATACTACATCTTCTGAAGTCTTGTGAATAAAATGGAAAATGGTTCGACGAAGATAACCAGCCCTTAAAAATTCGAATTGATCCAACGACCTACTTACTATACCGTGAAAACTAATCAAATAGAAATTCCATCGGTGTTATTCGCCCAAGGTAATAATTGAATTTTTAAGGGTGATAATCCGTGGATTGAAGCATGCTTGTTCGTGGCTTAGATTATTATCAAGGCCATAACTACTCACGTAAGAAATTAATCAGTGAGAAAATTTGATAAAAATAACATTGGCTCTACCCCTTTAAAACGAGACCAAGTCAGCACAGCAACGCTGCTAATTGACCTCATTAGATAATCATAGAGTTGAGGTAGAAATTACCTAACACATTGAACCTGCGTCAATAAAAGCTAAGGGTACGAAAAATAAATGTACTGTGAACCCAGCTGTGGTCACTATAATGTGTAATTTCTTCACTTTGTATATATTTTTTTGAATACTTCCTTCTCAAGAAAAAATTAAAAAAAAAATGCGCAGGCAACCCGGTGCCACGATCAAAAGAGTTAATCACATGTACGAGCCTGATCCTCTCTTCCTCCTCGGTTAGGATTGAGCAAAGCTCGAGGGTGGTAAGTTAGGTGACTGAGAAAAAGCGAAAAGGATTAGTATAAGGATGAGAGAAATCAACGCGAATTCGTGCTCAGGGTAGAACAGAGAGAGACATGTATACATATAGAGAGAGAGAGAGAAGTGTAGTGTAAAGAGCGTGTGTGTGTGCCTAGCTGGCGTCGGTGGCTGGCGTCGTGGCGGGCGTCGCGGCGGTAGTCGAGGTTCCCGTGCGCCAATCAATACACGTGCGACGGCGCCCCACCTGTCAACGATTTCACGATTCCCAAGCATAACTTGGTCACAAAGACAGGTGGTTGACGGTCGAGCACGTGACTAAACTTTGGTCATATTTTAAGGGTGGTGAAAAAAAAAGAAATCATCCCTTAAATGTTTTTTCACATAGAATGAAACTTGCTATTTTCGCAAAATAATTCACGTCGAGGATCCATATGATTCGCATGTTTATTCTCGCGTTGCTCATTAACGCGGAAGAGTAAATATCTGTAGCCGCAAAGATAACCATTGTAGTGTTATTTCGCGAGGGCCATCGTACCCTGGGTAGTGGGTAGCGGGTAGGCGGACTGACGATGAGCTCGCGCCCTTAAGAACCTCGCGAGGTTTCTTTGTGTACAGCTGGCGAGCAGAGAGCGACCGTTAAGCCTGCCTCAAGACGAGCTTAGGAGGGCAAGCTCTCTCAAACCAACCCTTGAACGAGTCCTCTCTACCTTATAAGGGATGCGACGAGGCGTGTCGAGAATAGTCATTCGAGTTCACGTTTACATTGGCAGATAACCGGCTGCGCAATTCGTTATTAACTATTACAGCTACCCTAGAATAATTGGCTCTTTACCTAAACCCATGTAAGTAAAGGGTGCGAAATCGGGTTCAAAATTTACCGAAAATATGATCACCGTGTCAAAGGGTAAAGAGGGCCCGTCATTTTTTTTTTTTTTCTTTTTTTGTACCAGAATGAAACGATACGACGTTCATTATATAAGGGAATGAGAAAACAGAGTAGGGGGCAAGTGACAGAGTGGCATTAGTTCCGAGAGCTCGTTCTTCCATAATTAATTTAATTATATAACCTACGTCAGACTTACGTATAATTACAAAAGGCAAGAATAATAAGAATACGAAAAAAGAATACTCGCTGCCGTTTGAGGGGGACATCGCGTGCTTTTTTATTCGTCAGATAAAAGCGTGCGTCGCGACGGCGGTTCACTTGTCCGTACCAATCAAGGGCCAATCGTTGATAACGTAAATTGACAGCTAACTAAGCTTTCGGTTCACGCAAACCACACATAAATCGACCAATAAATACTTCGGGCACGTTGATAACTGCGCAAACAAAGCTCGAACATCCCTAGAGATAAAAAAAAAACAATTCCATTTCTCCTAGGGTTAGTCAATTCGCATTTTACTCTACGCAGCTTCCGCTCATCTAACGACGTCCAATTTCTTTTCGTAATGCCTAATAATCATCCCTCAGATGATTGGCTCCAGCGTATCAATTCAGTCTCTTTTAGATCAGAAGAAATTTTCGATCAATTCAAACGTAGAATCGAAAGTCCGATAAAAAATTCTAGTCGTATTTTGCGAATCGTCAATGAAAACGGAGATCAGAATTTCAGCGTGGGATTCGCGCATGTAATTAAATCCTGATTTGCAATCTAGGCGGAGACTGGACTTTTGACATTTTTGGTCGGACCTCTAGATCCTGGAATTCAGATGATGTCGATCTATAGCTCGTCTCAATCATTGACGAAACGTTTTGTGAAGTGAAGTCTACGCGTCTACGTGAAATCTCTGCCATAATTCTGCAAAGAACTAAATTTCATTTTTGACAGTCAGACTGCAGAACAAAGGACGGAATAGAAGGGTTGGGGATATGAGAGGATCCGAATAGAATTTCTATTCCAATTTGGGATGATGTCCATTTTTATTATCTTTATTATACTCTTCCCCGAGCCGGAATCCCTATTTTTTTTTAAATCGACACTTCGGGGTATACTTCGATGAATTTTAGCTGATATTAATCAAGGAGAGTAGATTTCTCTGAAATTTCTAGGCTGTTTTCCGGCTCCGACATCCTCGGCGAGCCAAGTGGCGAGAGTTTTATTTGATAATGACGTGTAGCATAGGATGTAGGATAAAAAGGAAATTGAAAAACTAAGAAAAACGGGCGTTCAGCTCCGGGATTAGAGTCGGGGTGCAGCTTCGGCAATAAATACATCAAAAGGAATCCCCGAAGGTACGTGATAAAAGAATGGTAAAAGAAAATAATAAAAGTCATACCGTCAGCCTCGGCGTGTGGACAAGGCATGAGCCTAGCTAGGGGTGGAAAAGGGTGGGAAATAATCTTCTCCCTGTTGAAAAACGTGTCTGTCGGCTGTCAGCCTCCGCATTCAATTATCTACTTGTTCGTTTCTTTGACGCAAGTTGCGCTCACAAACGCATAAAATCAGATATACGTAGATGAAGAAGAAGAATAAGAAGAAAAAGATGATGAAATATGCGTGCCTAATATTTGAATCTACTTTTTCACCGAGTCTAGAGAAAAAAGCGAAAAGGAAGGAAAAAAAACGGAAAAATTCTACCACCAAGCGAACGTCGATATAAATCCACGTCATACTTTATCTTCTGTTACTTCAGCGTTTTGTCTATCGATTTATAAACGATCGACGAATGGCTAGCGAATATTTATTCGCGTCTATATTTTATGGGATTTTTAGATGCTGGTATAAATTCGTTCGGATGGTAGAAGAAGAAGAAGAAGAAGAAGAAGTAATCGATAAATTAGTGACCCGAGAAGATACGATTTCAGTGACTGACCTAACGAGATATATATATAAAGTTCATTCAAATCCGTCCCCTGCACAGTATTCGTATAACCGACAGCGTCTCTGGTAGCGAAGGTAATTTAATATTTCATCCCCTAAAATATTCCGAGGGCTTGAATTAAGTTCTTACCGCAGATATTGAATCTACTTTATGTTAATACCAACCCCAGACCCCAGACCCCAGACCTCAGACCCCAAAGCCCACAGAGCGAGGCACAGCCAGCTATCCAGCTATCCAGCCATCCAGCCATCCAGCCATCCAGCCATCCAGTCAGCCAGCCAGCAACCTCTGCTTCTTCCACGGTTCCTTGGCGAGCCAAGGCAAGGAAGTCTTGAAGGCGAGGCGAATACGATGTCAGATAGAAAGGCGGGGAATGAAAGGCGCAGAAGGGTGGTTCAATAATTTGTGAGGGCTGCTAGCAAGGGAGAAAGGAGGGAGGGTTTTGAATGAACCTCGCGCCCCGCGTTCGCCCGAAAGAAAGCGTTGCCGTCGATTATTCTCAGGACGTCTTTTCGCCGTTTTAATCTCGAATACGGGGGATCTCGGGGGAGTTTACGGGGGTTGAAAATTCTACCGAAAAATAAGTGCGCGGCCAAATATTTATACACGTTACCAACTGCGACGACCAACGAGCTTAATACTACAACTTCTCGCAAGTATTAACCTGCACATTATACACCCGCTATACATGCTACATGAATTTGAATTTTTAACAGAAAAAGATTTTTCAACGGGTTCGAAAGACACGGTAGAATTTTGTATCTGCACAAATACATTTAATACAATCTTCGGAATACTCATGAAACTACGAAAGACTCAATCTATTGTGATACAAGGGGCTGCAGGTTTCATTTCTCCATTTCTTTGTCTTATTCTTCGACTGAAACTTCTTCAGTTACATTATTTTATTCCATTTTATTTCATTTCATTTTTCCCTATCCATTTTTTTTTTTTTTTCTACAATCAAAATAACTTTGCCAAACGAAAGGGATGAAGGGCAGTTGCCATACAGCATAATATGGCTATGAGAACAATTTTGGCTACGCCATACTGCAGCGTCGAGAAACAGCTTTTGTTAGGTCTTAATTACGGGGAGTCTGTGATTTACTATACACGTCGCGACTGCCGTCATGGCAACGAATTTCCCACCTGTAATTTACCTCAAAACATGTTCATGATCAGCGGGTGTTCCATGAGCGTACATATACCAACTTTACCGGGCATTCAAACCATATGCTTATGTATTTAATATTTGCGAATGATTTAGGAAGAAAAGTAATTATTTTTTCAATCGCATTATTCTCATTAATACTATTATGACAATGGATTACAGCTGGGACACAATATTTTTTTCGAAAAGCTAGTTTTTACCTAATTTGACTGATTTTTAATTAATTACAGTGATCAGTTATACGCGTCTGAATGCCATCTGCACGATTTATCGTGACAGTCATTCATTCGGCATACTAGGTACTGTATGAGTAAATCAACTATTTTCCGATTTTTATAAAACGAAGGAATGTAGTATTTAGTGAAAATTTGTAAATCCGAAAACCCTGAGGGATCAGCAAAAAAAAAAAAAATTACAAACGATAACTAAATCGACTTAATCTTACAAATTTCAGGCTCAGTTTAAAACCCCATACCATCTTTAATGTACTTTTTTGAAAGATTGAAAAACCAGCGTATGTGTGAAGGTATATCAAAGGGAAAACGTTCAAATGTCGCTCTCTCTCTCTCTTTATTTAAAATGCCTTTAAGAAATGCCTTTCATCCCTGAAAATGATGTTTAATGGAAAATAGTAGCTGGTTTTTCATTCCGAGAAAATAATTCAATATCAGAAAAACAACGAAACGATGAATTGAACGTGAAATTCTTTATTTCTTCAAGATTTTTTCAAGCGATTTATAATAGACTGAAAATAACCGATTCGAGGGGTAGAAGGTCGGGAGAATAGCATCGATTTTTATTTCGAGTACCTTAAAAGCACTTCGTGTCTCAAGTACGAGTATTCGCAAATGGTGTTACGCGATTCGTCCTCGCGATGGTCGTCTCCTGTTTAGTTATTACCAGGCGATGTTATTTCTTTAATTAATTATATTCCCCTTCCACCCTTCGCCGAAAACCTTCATCGCCATTGTCTTACCCTATACCTAGCTATTTTTTTTTCTACCGAAATTAAACAGACCTCAGCAATCATTAATCTCACCTTATATTAGCAATATATGGAATGAAATAAATGGGAATAATTTAGTTTCGTAGTTTCTAAATTCTGAAATCAAACTCTGCAAAATGTCGTTAAAAAAAAATCAAAGGGTTTCTAATTTCCAGTTCGTTGCACCCATGCTATCAGCAAATTCGTTTGACGATCTATCGCAATTCGCGCGCGATGTCGATAGGAACGACGACGCGACGCGCCGGTAACGCGATAGACATGTTTGCTTAAGTCTTGTTTGTTGTGTCAGAGCTTGTGTTTGTACAACGAGAGCATACCGTTACGGTTACAAGTATAGGGAGTGATAACCTAGGCTGTGTTCGATAATTGACTAATATATATACCTATAGGTATATATTGAAGCGAAGTGTTAACTCGCGGTAGCGTTTCTATTTCTAATTGGCTAAGTTACGTGTGTAAAATAGAACAAGGTAAAACGAGTAAATTACATCGTTATACTATACATATACTACATGTTGGTTCTCTCTCTCTCTTTGACAAAAAAAAATGAAAGAGAAAAAGTAAAAGTAAAAAAAAAAAGGCCATTTTCATAATTATTCAAAATATGAATGCCCCTGGGTCATTATTAAAGAATAGTCTAATGACTTCCTCCAAGTCGACGATGGAACGAGCACAAAGCTCGGTCATAGTACCTATATAAGGAGGTAAGGGAACGGGGTGCGAGACACAACTTAATTTAAAATCGTTGGTGCACCTGCAGGACGCGGACGGAGGTACACGGCGCAGCTTTTATATTAAAATTTTTCATTCGAGCCCAGATACGAGATTCACGTTTCAAAGTTGAATGAATTTCATTTTATTGCAGTATTTATTCTAATCGTAGCAGGTAAGATGCGAAGAAGAACCAAGCTAATTAAAACGCTTTTTTCGAAATATGTAGCACTTCAATTATTTTTGAAATTCTTAAACATGTAAAACTTTGGAAATATGCGATTTCTTTGTTCTTCTACTGCAAGGGTCGAACCAATTGCCCTGAAATTTACACCGAAATTACTTCGAGGTGGCACTAAGAAGTGATCAAAATTTCAGCCTCCCGTTCTTCTTCTTTTTTTCCAAAAATCGGCGAAGCATTTAAAACTTGGGAAAAATGTGTTTCCATTTTTTTTCTACTCGAAGGGTTTAATGGATTGCCTTGAAATTTTCAACGAAATTACTTCGAAGTGCCACGAAGAAGTGATAAAATTTCCAGCCTCCCGTTTTTTCCTTTTTTTTTTTTTGCCTAAAACCGATCCGGTTCACGTGGAATAGCCCATATATTACACAAAGATATAATGACCGAACATATGAAACGATTTCATGTAAAGAAATCGTTACGATCATATAGTTTTTACTTTTGGCACAATGTTTGCACAACTTGAGTCTTCAACATATAAATAGACTGCTGAGTATACGAACGATCTTTGGTCTAAATAAATAAGCTGGTAAGCTGGAGTGTCGTAATGACACGAGACAGATATTGCCTGTCCGCACGTGTATCAGACGATATTTTTTGTAACTCCCTGCGAAGAAAATTTGATTTGAGAGACAGATTAATTAGTCAATATCACCTCACATCGCGACTGCCCGCCGCCATGACACAGTGCGCAAAAAAATCAGTAGTGCGTAAAGTAGAGTATTTGCGATGTGCGCATGCGCGAAAAAAGCACTAGTGCGTAAAGTAGAGTATTTGCGGTATGCGCATGCGCTAACTCTTCTTTTCTTTACTCCTCGGAACTCAGGTACTTTACGCTCGCTTCAGAGGCCTCGAACATCAAACTTTCGAAGCAGGTGTTGCAAAAAAATTATTAATAGCAATGTATTCATTCAAAATGAATAGAATAAAAAACGACACATTAGATACTTTTATCTTTAAAGAATATACAATCAATTTCCTGAAATTAGGCCGGTAGCGGAGAATCAGGGTGTACGCGGAGGTGGTATGCAACTGTGTTCAGGTATTTTTTTTTCTATGGATATATCCTCCTAAATGTGTTCAGGTATTGTTGACGAATGCGAAGCCTGCAGATGGTTTTCTATGTCTAGCCGTCTACCGGTGACACTCGTATACGGGCTATTCCGCGTCAACCGGATCAGTCATCTCTCAGATATTTTTTTAATTTTGCATGTCGATTGTCCTTGGGGAGTTAGATTTTTGTGCCAAAGGATTTTTCAATTAGTGCAAAATTCGTTGAGTTATTTGCATAAACAAATTCGAGCAAGGTTTTTTTCAAAAATTCATAACTCCGCCAAAAATGATGCTAGACTCAATTTTTTCAAAATAGAAAAACGGTGAAAAACACATTCTTGAAACTTCACTTATCGCTTCGAGCAGGCCTTGTGAAGGTACAGTATTTTTTTCAGATTTTTCAATCATGTCCTACATCGTGAAAATGACTCTAAACCAACGCTGCGACGTCACCGCGGAGTAGCGGTGGACGGCAACTGGCCGCCCGCCATTACGTAGAGACTCGGCGCGCCGCAATTTCATGCGCATCGACACCTTCAATGATTTTTTACTCGAAAACGAAAGAAAACACATCTCTGGAATTAATTCACAGGTTGTAGTATAGTTCAAGGAACATGTCAGAATTAAAAAAACATTTTTTGGTCGTGTTGCTCACTGTTTTAAAAATCTTCAGAAACTTAATTGTTAAATAAACAATGGATAAACAAACTTTTTACGAAGTACATATTTTTTTTTACATTCTATGAATCTTTCCGCGTAAGCTGAAAAAAAAAAATTGAGTCTAGCATAATTTTTGGCGGAGTTATGAATTTTTGAAAAAAACCTTGCTCGAATTTGTTTATGCAAATAACTCAACGAATTTTGCACTAATTGAAAAATCCTTTGGCACGAAAATCTAACTCCCCAAGGACAATCGACATGCAAAATTAAAAAAATATCTGAGAGATGACTGATCCGGTTGACGCGGAATAGCCCATACAGAGAACGTTGCCACTGTTTACATTTAGCTTCACCGTATAGTCTATTGCCTACCGCGTCACCAGTAGATGGCTACACATAAGTACCAAGTGAACGGCTTCGAAGTGTGGCACAATCGCCGAATACGCGTATACAGTCACAGTTGACTAAAATTTTCCGTGTACCACGCTGTAAAATAGACGTGATAAACTACTTTGTCCGAGTATATCAAGATTATTCAACTTTTCATCTAGTTAGAAATTTTATTACGCTTGAATCGCGTTTGTCACCACCACGATTCGGTGAAATAAAGTTCATTTTCTCCATATCACTGTATCACCGCGTGATAAAAAGTCAGAATAAGGCCCCCGGTCCGTTTTATGCTTTCCGCCATGTCTCTCATTTGTGATAAATTATTTATGATATTTTATATACCGGTAAAAACGCTGCTCAAAATATTCGTGTCCATAGTGATTGTCGCCCTTGTGATAGTTCCTTGTGTTATATTTCTCGGCGTTAGACCACCCTTGAATTTGACGCAAAATTACACCTCGCAATCAGCATTTGCCACAAAGAACATTGAAGTTAAGACCATATTGTACTGGACTGGTTTGTTCAACAGTAAAACATTCTACTTTGGAGAAGGCGATGTATTTAAAAACTGCAAAATATCGGCATGCCGAGCTACTCGGGACAGAAATTTAATGGATATCCAGGATTTTCACGCCCTTTTATTCCATGGATTGGAGACCAGGATCTATGACCTTCCAACGGCCAGATCAGAAAAGCAAAAATACGTATTCGTCGATCTTGAATCACCCGACACTTACGCATTGGACCATTCCTATATTCCAGATGGATTTTACAACTGGACTATGACGTATAGACGAGATTCTGACCTTCATAGAGCTTATGGATACTTCATTAATTCGGTAACGAATGAAGTTGCTTATCCGCTTTGGGCCAGAGCCGGCAATGTTACGGCCAGTGATACGGTCATTTACGATAATCTTCGTTCACAAGGAATTATCGGCAGGTTCGAAGGTTATTATCAAAGTATTGATCCGGGGTGAAACAATTAATCGCAAATTTTATTCCATATCTCGGATAATTATCATCTCATTCGATTGTAATAAAAACAGATTCGTTTTTACTTCTTTCATTTCTTTATTTCAGTCGAAGAAATAATAATCATTTACATTTCGAACTCGCGGGATCTTTTATATCCTCATCGGGTAGTTTTACCTGAGGGAATACATATTCTACCTCTTACGTATACGTATATTATATATGTAGTACGACGCCTCGGGGCTTCAAGGCAATTATTTTTGACGATGAACGTAGGTTCATTAATTAACTTGAACAAAAAAGAACCGCGATCTAACGCCAAAGTTCGGTAATTATTAATAACGAACCGCGATTTTCTGATTGAACAGATTCATCTCATACAGATTTTTCATTTTTTTCTTTTCTTCTTTTTGTGGAATTTACAGGTAAAAGAAAAACAGCTGCATGGTTCGTCTCCAAATGCCGTACCGCAGGACTTCGCGATCGCTACGTAGACGAGCTTCGAAAATACACTGACGTTGACGTGTACGGTAAATGCGGTCCTTACACCTGTAAATACGGAGACATAAAATGCTACCAGATGCTGGAGTATCGTTACTACTTTTATATCGCCTTTGAGAACTCGTTGTGCGAGGATTACGTGACTGAAAAATTGTACAAGGTGATGTCGTACAACGTTGTGCCGATCGTATACGGTGCTGTGAATTATTCCGAATTCGCACCTCCCGGTTCATACATAAACGTCGCTGATTTCGAGGGTCCGAAACACCTGGCAAATCACCTCAACTACCTAATCAACACGCCCGATGAATATGAGAAGTTCTTTTGGTGGAAGAAACACTTTTTTATAGACCTCAGCCACCGCGTGACTTTGTGCAACTTGTGCGAAATTCTCCACAATGATAGGAGTCTGGCCACGTCCAATGTCTTTGATTTGAAAAAGTGGTGGTCCGAAGGAAAATGCCAGGACCCAATCGAGTTTTTGAAAAAACTTATCCCCCAGTAGATGAGACGAAGGGCCTATTATTTCCGTCTTTTTTATGTTACTGATTCTTTTCACAATTGTATTCCGCAATCATTGCAGAACCGCACCATATCCTCGGTTTCATTGATCATTGATGTCGAGATAACGGGATTACAAACACCGACTTGAGCTGCTACCTCTTCTCTCACGTCACGTTCAGCGAACACAGTGACCAGCAGATCTGTCTTCTAAGGATTAGTGCGATAATTAGTCTGGCTAATCGATTCAAGATTATCTCCATCAATCTTAAGAGGCATTCGCGAGTATCTACACCTCGACTCACCTAAATTTTGGGTCGCGATTACAGGGGCTATTTTTCAACGACTCAGCCATCGTCGAGGAATCTCGTCGGAGTAAAAAAATGTACATATACGTTTTCCTATATTTTCTATTCTCGTCTATGTGGTAGTTATCTCGATTTAGATATTAGTTTAGCAAATATCAGCTTACCGATGCGTAATGTTATATGGATAAGTTTCTCCGCGCGTCCGTTCCGCATCTGCAGCGTATCGAAGGTATAGTGCAGTAGCGATTCGTGTATATGCAGCCCATGTATAGATCGCGTATCGTTAATTACCGAAAACCAATTTGGCCGGTGATTACCGATTGGTATGGTTATCGGTGTAACACTCCCCCCGAACCACCCCATTCCAATCCCAACGCTCTAACCCTTCACGGCTATATCTACCCTTAGGTATATCAACGCGACGAGCGCACGTTGAACGCATCGATACGCATCGATCCATTTCGTAAATATATCTCGCTGGTGTTGTACCCCGCAGGCTTAAGCAGCCCCTCGGTTTTTTTTTTTTTTTTTTTTTTTTTAACCGTGTAATTCTTCACTCAATGTATAGGGAAGGAAAAAAAACGGGAAATAGAAGAAGAAAAAATGATAAAAACAGCGAAAAGCTTTCTGAAAATTAGAACGAAACGGAAAATTTACGAATCAGCTATCTGAATTCTTGCGCTTTAAGATCAGCTATGAGCAGCTGCACATACACAGAGGAATTTATATATATAACTGTATGTATGAATTCGGGTGGGAAAGGGTGCAGGGATATAGATATACACCTCGGAGATCGAGGCAATGCGGGCTCAACGTGGATTTCTACGTGGGGACCGTCCTGGAGCAGAGCCGAGTCTTTATATAAAAATGGCTTTTCCATGTCGGTGGAACCCCGCGACTTGCCCACAACTTCCCCTCAGTTTTACCCCGAACCGAGAGAGCTTCGCCATCCTCCACCTCCTCCTCATCCTCATCCTCTTCCTCTTCCTCTTCCTTGCTTTCACATTTTCCTCTGCACCCTGACTCCGCGCCACGGTGTGGCTGGGTGTCGTACAGGCTGGGTGATCATGCGGTACGGGGATGAAGTAAAAGTGAGAAAAAAAAAAACAGAATGAAAGAAAGTAGAAGAAAAAAGCAACAAAAAAACGTAGGGATGGACGATGAACGGACAGACTGAACGAGGAAGGGGATGAAACCGCCGCCAATTAACAACCGAACAAATCGAATCATTACGAAGTAATACCATACTGTGTAGAGTTACTGCAGTATCGTTATACACCCGCACGTATGGCGATCTAGGCATTAATTTTCAACCCAACAATATCGATTACTAAATCCATCGGATGACTATTGATACTATGTTATTTTCACGATGGTCTACAACCTACACTTAAAAATCGAAATCCGACACACTGATTAGTTTTGTCTTAATATCCCGAGAAATTAACCAAAATTTTCCAGATTTTTTCGAAATTTGAAATCGTCTCAAACGAGTTCGAAACTTCAACCTCTCGCTCTTTGCTGTTCGAATTTCGATTGACTGCTAACTTGACTACTAAACATTGCTGTTATCGTTTCTCCTCGATTCCTTCAGGTATACTTTATCCTATTTTATTTTATATTTTATTACGTTTACTGTACCTAGGTATATGTCGTGTTTTATACCTGTACCTCCCTTTGAACCTCTGTATACACTGTTATTCCCTCAAAAGCAGGAAAATAAAAATGTTATAAATAAGCGAATGAAAATTATACGAATGAATCACAGTCAATATGGACTTATTCTTATCATCAACTGCTAGGTTTACTCTGAATCTTCGAAGATTTATTTTTTTATTTTCTCCGATGATCGATAAATTGATCACCGTTTAGTTTGGCTACTGAGAGACAATATCGATATACATAAATATATCGGAAAATGAAAGCTCTTCGATTTTTCAGTAAAGTTTAACGGCTTTGATCTCGGTGTTCAGTAGTTGCTGAAAGTATAAGGGGATCATACGAGTAGATATGTGAAATATTCAAATCTCCCGAATGGAATAAATTGCGATAGAAATCGCCATAGGAGAAAATAAAATTGGATTCAATACTCGTGTCTAGTTGCAGTAGCTGGTACATTGAAATTTGAAAATAGATTTAAATATTCGTTTGCAGATTTAGAATCGATTTTCTCTGCAGATTTGTCAACGAATTATCCTCGCTAAACTTTCCTGATACGTTTCACTATCGCATATCCTATTACTGAGGAGATGTTTACCCGTTTATCATCCGGGGCGCTATACTCTAACAAATTTTGTATGCTTTTAAAATAACGCTACGTAAAGCTTCGGAAATATCCACTCTCTATTCTATCCTATCCTATTCTATTCTATTCTACTTTATACACTCTTTGCGACAAGTGACGCTGATGCTTTTAGAATTCAGGTTAAAATATAGATAAAAGCTTTCGCAACTTTCAGCTGCAGTAGGTACCTACCTACAGCTACGCGCTACCTGACACTAGTCACGGTACGATAACTCGGAATCGTGGACACCTGACTCCGCGATATTATGGGCTACGTGAACGGGGGTCAGAATACGAAAAAGAGTAAAGATAGAACGAAAAAAAAACAACAACAGCAGAAAAGGGAACGAAAAGAAGACAGAAAAAGAACGACAAGGCTGCAGGGGAATAGACGGCGTTAGGGGATGAGACGGCTGGCTATCGCAGAAAATTATGTTAGCCCTATCTCAAGCTGAAAACAGAAACGAGGATGGGATGAAGAGATGGTGGATAAAAGATAAAAGATAAAAGATAAGAGATAAAATACAAGAGATAAAAGATATAAGATAAGTAAAATAAAGGGATGGTGGCGGAAGCTTCGAGCTGAGCACCGCGTGGACACCAAACGAATAGAAATATTACTATTGGGATTATCCGCACCCTCTCCGAGTCCTTTGCCCCCGCGATCTGCGATTTTCTCTATTCTCTTTCTATCTATACAATTTTGTCGCTCCTCTATCTTGAGGGAAATAGATAGAGGTATAATAAATTCATTTTTCGAGCAAGTGCGATGGGGGTGGGTCTAGGGTTGAAAATCGTAAAATCAATACTGTGCAGCTACACCTACGTCTCGAAAGAAGAAAAGAAAAAAAACGTAAAAACGGTATTTATCTGCGGAAATCTGTGTGGTTTGAAGAGATTCATTTCGGCTTTCTGCAGATGCGAATAAGTCGACTGGGATCGACTCGGCTCGGCTCGACGAAGTAGACCAGCTGCTAGATGACCCGTCCTTAAATTTATGACAAAGTTTATGACGTCTGGGGGGGCTGGAGCTCTGCCACGAGTTTGGGTAGTCGTTGCAAATTGCGTAGTTATACTTCGGCGATATAAAATCGAGAGTTCGTAAACTGTTGACTCCGGTGTATAGGTATGTACGACTGCCATGCCTTATATACCTCTGCACTCATTTTCCGCAATAAAGAGAATCGGGATGGGAGAAGAAATAAGAAAACATTTATTACAGTATAACTTTTCCATACATTTTGTCTATAAAAATTTACCGGAATGATAAACTGCCAGGAAAAAGATTGCCTGCAGAAGCTCGCTACGTCATGCTAAATAACGTCAATCAAAAACCTGCAAGCTGCCGCAGGCAATAATATTTCGAACAAATAGGTACAGCGCAGGTCATGAGAGTCGAGATAACGTGCTACACGCATAACATGTAGGTATCTATATAGGTACGTGCAGATTTTCCTGCACATCGGACCATAACCGCATACCACCGTTTCGTATCTGCGCACAGTAAAAATTTTTTTGTAAAATTTAACACAGAAACTTGTGTTAACTACTTTTTTAACACAAAATTTGTGTTATTTCAACACAATCAGTTTATGTCAAAAAAGTAACACAGCTTTATGTTAAAACTAACACAAAAGTAACACTTTCTACATGTTACTCTCAAATCAACACAAAATTTCAACATGGTTTTGTGTTAGTTTTAACATAAAGCTGTGTTACTTTTTTGACATAAACTGATTGTGTTGAAATAACACAAATTTTGTGTTAAATTTTACAACATTTTTTTTACTGTGCGGGAGCATATTATAATCTTTGGCGATAAAATTAACTGATGATGATAAATAATGATTTTCTTAACATCGTTGAAAAATCTAAGTTCGGTACCTATAGGGTAAGGTGGTGCAAGAGCGCGCAGTCGACAAGAGTACGCAGTGCCATTATCTAATCACAGAACACTATTTTAGGGCTGGTTTTAGGTTTTAACAGTCCACTGACGTCTCAAGTGTACCTTAAAAAAAATCTGCGTGTTTTCATCCAATTTTGAAAGATTTAAACGAGAAAAAGTGATTTTTGACACGTGTGATCTAATATTTATGACTTTTGTAACCAGGATTGTAAGGAAGATTGGAAAGATAAGCTACTTTTTTTATTTATTCTGGTGGGGTTATTATTGAACTAGTTGCCACCCAAGTGATTTGGATATTCATCTCAATGGATGGCAGTAGTGACGTTTCAAAATTGTTCAATCCGGATAGTGCAAGAGTGCGCAGTGCCAAAGTGTGCAAGAGTGCGCGGGTACTTCGTAAATTTTCATGACTTTTGACCCCCCACTCCCACCGCCCGTTGTCCAAATAAGTCACAACCCTTGAACCCCTCTCCCTTAAAAAACGTTCGATGGTCACGATCAAAGACCCCCCTCATTTCCCCAAAATCGGAATTAAACTCTGTAACTTTTTTTTTTTTTTCAATTATCAATTCTTTTATCGAAGCATATATTTTTTCCAAAATTCCAAAGAAGGAATTCTTGCGATTGACCTTACATTCAGCTATATCACCTCCCACCCACCTTACTGTGCACTCTTGTCCTCGCTGCTTGTGCAAAAGTGCGTATTACGGCGGCTGAT
Source organism: Tenthredo livida (assembly GCA_963992785.1). Classification (NCBI taxonomy): domain Eukaryota; kingdom Metazoa; phylum Arthropoda; class Insecta; order Hymenoptera; family Tenthredinidae; genus Tenthredo; species Tenthredo livida. The sequence continues at coordinate 8,540,744 of OZ023067.1, read as the reverse complement.
CTTTTTTCAATTTCTGCATAAAGCGTTACTTTTAAGTTGATTAATTATTTTTTTTCCGTTACCTAGATAACCAAAGAAGATAAATATAATATGCCATCATCCCTAAAATCTCTTGATTTATTCCTATAAAATGAAGTATGCGAAAGTGCGCACTCCTGCACCAGCTTACCCTATAGTGTTTAATGAAGCGATGTGTGAGATAGAAGGCCATTAATTCAGACTTCAGTCTTAAGTCTTCGCTTTCGAGGGCAAACAACGACAGAACCTTGCATCGTTGGAAGTTTTTGATTAAAGAAAAAAACGAGAGCAAAGAATATGCGTTCAACATCGTTGGGGGTTGATTCGTGCTGAAATTTAGCAACGATTTTTCTCCTTTTTATATATTTTTTTTTATTTTTTGTTTTTGTTTTTTTTTTTTTGTTTTACACTTTTTATCGGGTTCTTTAAACCTTGGGCAAGTATACTTTCGGAAAGATATAAGCACACGCAAGGTGTAGGCGTAGTATACAGACGACTTAACGAGCAAATATACCCTAGGGTATCAGGTTGCGTGTGACTATATGGCAAGTGGAAAAAGTTTTATAAGCAAATTGAGCGATACGTCAGTGAAAACGACGTCGGATGCCTCTGGGCTTGGAAACAGTTGGCTGACTCGGAGATGAGTACGCTCACTCTCACTCTCGCTCTAACCCTCATCCTCATCCTCATCCTCATCCTTACCCTCGCCGTCGCCGTCACCGTCACCCTCCGATCCTTAGCGGTGACCGAAATGAGCCTCGCGCACCAGGGCACGCCGCGGCCCGGCCACCCCGTCAGCCATCGCTTTATTAACACGATTTTGGGACGGACCTGGTAAGTAAGAGCTCGACTGCAACATGCGATAGCGATAACGTGAGTACGTATGTATGAGAAATTCCACTGTATTTCTCTGCATGTACGTACACGGATATATTTACACACAAGGACCTAGTTTCATACCCTTGGTAGGATATGTACCTACCAGGAAGGGAGGCTGGCAGCTGTTGCGAAGGCAATTTTCCCTTATATAAATCTCGGGAGTTACGATATTGAATTAAACGTTGGCAGCACAGATCGCTGTATCAAGTTGGGAAATTTGGTGAGTATAGGTAGGTAGGTAGGTAGGTAGGTATAAGGTAGGTATAGGTATAATCGATACGGTTTTTGGTTGTAAATATTAAGAAATATATGAAATATCAAAAAAAAAAAAAAAAACGGTGCGAGAAAAGGGAATCTTTTATTCAGTGTTTTTGAAATAAGGGGCACAGATCCTTATTTGAGGTAGGTGTATAAACTTTTATCCCGAGTTTCTAGGTAAAACTTAAATTTCTTTTTATTGTTTTCCTCTCGCGGTTCTAAAACTGTGACCGAACTCTGTTTAGCGGTTAGAATCCCGCTGAGAACGTGCGGCCGGTTAACTCCCGACGATTTTTTTCCTCTTTTTTTTTTTCTTCTTTTGTTTTTTTTTTTTCTTTTTTTCTCTGTTCGGGTAAACTTCGACGCGGCAAGACTCAGACTATCGCCAAAGTCATTACTACCGCTTGCCTGGAGGTCGCTTTCCAAAGTCTTCTTTCGCCCATCTTCTTCTTCCCTCCTCTTATTCTTCTTATTCTTCTTCTCCTTCGCTTCAAAGACTTTATAGAATATTCGCAGCTTTTAGCCCAGACATGCGCACCCTCTAATATCACCTTTGAAAATTTCTGAAGAACTGATCATTCGTCGTAGAGTAGGTAGGTACCCACAATCCTTGACCCCCATAACTAGCCAAGTTAGAGTCTAGGACTGCGGAGTATCGAGGGTACACTTACCTGCTATCCAAGCCATTATCTACGGTGCTTTTACCATTCCCAAACCCCGTTACCCCATATCTCGCGCGCCCCATCCCTCCGCTGTTCTTTCCTCTTCTATTTCGCCCTCTTTTACAGCTTCGTAATTGTTTTTCCGCCATCAACTGTTTCGCGCTCCCCCAGGATGTGCAGGATGGTAAAGGTGAGGCAAACCTCTCTCAGTATGTGTGTTGTGTGTGTTTTGTGTGTTTTGTGTTCTGTGTGCGCTTGCTCACTACCCGAGGGGTAGCCGGGGATAGGGGCTGCAACGTAGTAACTCACGTAATGCGTGGTAAACACCGTGCCTCGACCTCGACGGAAATCCCGGTGCCTAGACCGTGAGCTTGCAGATCTCGCACCAGTGAATACTTTGGCCATATTATACGACGCGTTGTAGCTAAGGGTAGGTATACGGTGACTCGCGTGCGCTTCATCGGCCGTAAAGCTCGCGGGGACAAAAAGAGAATGAGAAAAAAAAATACGGTAGAAAAAGGTGAAAAGCGTACAGCCGTACTTTTCCGTGCGTATTGCGAGGTGCTCCTGAATTCGGTCATATTAGAATTTCCATCACCCCATGGGCCAGAGCGTCTCCAAATATGTACAAAAAAAATGCAGTCAAAACCCCAGGTTTCTATTCTCGATTCTGAGTGGTGCCCCCTTTGTCCTTCTTTGAAATGAGAATTTTCAAATTCTCGCCCCTACATTACGAACCGATGAAAGTCTCTAGTCAACATCAGAAATATCTGCTGTTAATGAATACGGTGCGCAAAGAGTGAAGTAAGCGAAGGTAATAAAGAGTCGCTAAGTGAGAGGGATACGCGCCGTTGCATCATCCGGAGGAAAAGCGAACTTACGACCTAAGTTTTACCCAGGTGGAGGAACAAAGATGCATCGAGTGAGTATCTCGCAGCATCTTCGTCCTCGCTTCAACCCGGTGGATAGAAATATGGTCTGAGTATGAGTTATGAAGTTGTAAAATATATTGTCGAACAGATATGGCCTCGGCCTTTTATATGATCTAGTCTGCGTCACACCGTGAGTCAAACTGCGCGTTACGCAGGATACATATTTGATGAATATAAATGCCGAAGCTTTTTACCCGGATAAGAAGATTGAGGAGAAAGGTAATTATTTGACTTAAAACTTGTCCAAATTTATTTACCCACTTTAATTTCGTGTTTTTTCTTTTTCTTTTTCTTTTTCTTTTTCTTTTTCTTTTTCTTTTTCTTTCCTTCCGCTATAAGATACCTGTTGCGTTTCAAACTTCACCACGAAATTTGCTTACCTAATACTATCCGTTAATTATTAGTTACGAGAGAAAGTAGGTAGAACTCGGTGAATTCAGACCGAGTAAAGATTAGGCAGGGTTTACTTTGGGAAAAGTGAGAAACTGAGTGGGAATCTGAATCCCAGAAATCTACGATATTTTTACCCAATTTTCTTCTTTCTTTCATTCTTTCGTTCTTTTTTTACGTTCGTCAATCGGAATTGGCACAGCTGATCTCTACAGCCGCGTTATATCATCGCAGAATGAGATAATCAGTCAAAGATCTTCGACTGCGATGGGAATATATATCTATGGGAGAAATTTTCTTTTCACCAATTAAGTGAAAACGAGTCCAACGTTTTTTAACAGGTACTCCAATTAGGTACCAAACTCGGGCATTTATTTGTCCAATTTTACCTAATGGCAATTATTTTTCGAGCAGTATGTGATTTTCTGTATGCCATATGTGATAAGATAACTGGAATACATAGCAAAAAGTAGCCTAGGGTGAAGTAAGCAATAAAAGACATTAAGCGAATCCCTAGCTCCTGCGTAGGATCTTGAGGCCAAGTTTTTACGACATATATTATATGTATATATGGGGCATTCCGCGTCACTTCAGCCTACAAGAAAAAAAAACAAAAAAATCGTCACAAAATTAGAACTAATCGGGCTATATGATGCGATCTAATTCACGAGAGTTCGAAATTTTTTGAAAACTTTTTAAGATACGTATCTCTGCGTAGAATTTTCCGAAAATCACGCTTTCCGTGAATAGGGCTTTCCCTAACATTCTGGTTTGTGTCAAGAATGTGACAAACAAAAATAGTCATGCTTATAAAAAGGAAAAAATTAAAAATCCCGTAAAAAGAATCGAATGGATATATTACATGATGTTTTTACTCTGGGAAAGAGATCGGTCAAGTCTTGGACGAAAGTCTACCGGCTTTCATATGACTGTCACAGCCAACCATCGGGCATTTGACTCTATTAGAGACTTCCTGTCGTCGTTATTATACCCACACAACTTAACAACCGACAGTCAGTGGTACTGGTAATACTGGTGGTCGTAGGGGTAGGTGGTAGATAGTAGGGAATAGGGATGTGATGAATGTTGCCTCCAGATAGCGAGAGGACAGACAACCCAGTGGCCCAGGTCGTTGGTTACAGACGCTTCACTAGCTACTAGCTATGACACATGACCTTTCTTCTCGTGATTAATACCTCCGAGGTGTATCTTAGGGGACGAGATTCAGTCCGTAAGATAAACCCGTCGAAAAGTATGCCCGTATTTCGGTCTTTCCGTATTTCGAAAAAAGAAAGAAAGCAAGAAAGAAAGAAAGAAAGAAGAAAAACCGACGACCGGAAAGAAGATCCTCTCTACAATCTCAGCGCAGCATCCGCACGGGATAATTTTCGCCAGTAGGTATTTCGCGAAGAATAGGGTTGGCCGGCGAAATTCTGATTCCTGCGGAATAAATTCCTTTGTCACGGTGATAGGAAAACACCGGTATCTAGTATGTAGCACGTGGCAATGACGTCGGGACAGCAAGTATAAGTTTTACCACCAGTTACCGCGGGCCTGGGTAAAGGGAGAGGGTTTGCGGACATCCGCGACATATGCGGGGGCACTAAGGGTAGATATTTCGTATTGTTGAGAATTGGGTATTCCCCTACGTTTGCGGTTCTGCCCAGTCGGTTTTCCCGTCGTTCGTTTCCCTAGGCCAACCCTAAAACCGCGGCTATGTCACCACAACTGTCTTTGTCGTGTACTCGGCTTAGCTTTGTGAGTAATTACGTCATGTCTTCAGAGTCTACTCGTTTCGGTTTATCCGTTCGACATAAAAATGGCGAAAATTAAATGGATTTATTTTCATTCGCGATTAGAACTCGCATCTGCACGATATTGTGACGGGTGAAAATGAGGAAACGCGACAGCCCGCAGACTGGCATGCAGGCGCGGAGGGGGGCTGATCGTTCTATCGGGGTATAAAGAAGTGCCGTTTTTGTCGATGAAACGGGCGTTTCCCGATTTTCTCCTCGGCAAAGAATAGATTCGTTTGGAACGCGTGAATTTGAATTCTATTCACGAAGGGATCTCGCGGGATTGACGCGATTCGCAACACCGAGAGCCTTTTTATTATTGCGAGGGCGAGCGGGCGTGCCATATACCCCCGCGACATCCTGAGATACAAAAACCTGTCGTATTTTGGCTCGTGGGGGATGACGACTCTTTCATAATCCGCTCTAAAAGTCTAAAGGTTTAAATTATGGCGCGCGATCCTTTACCGAATCTTTAAATCTTGAGTACTTTTCGCACCCCCTCTTTCCCGCCGTATAACTTTAACTTCGAGACCGGCGATTGACCGGTTCTTAGGGTCGAACGTTTCCAGCAACATGTCGCAAAACTCTGAAAGGTATAAAATATTTACGACCCGAACCACGCGTGTGCAGTGTGTGGCTCCGTATATGCGGATTCATGAAAATCTCAGATTCGCACGATGCGAGAGGACTGAAAAAGCGTTCCTCTGGAAGAGCGTGAAGACATCCGGTTGCAGGGTGCAGATTCAATGATTCTGTAACAATAATTCTTCGCAGAGTTAAAGTTGCCGGGATTTTTTCAACCCCTAAATACTTTCGGGTGAGTTTTATGCCGAAAATTAAATCGCCGAAGAACCCTTCGCATTTCAAAGGGTTCGAGTTGGCAAAGAAATGAGAGCTTATAACATGAGTTGCACTGGCTATAACCGTAGACGTAGGTAAGCTACGAAAGTTGAAACAATATCGAATTTATCGGCAAGGAACCGGACGCGGGTACCGTGAGTTACGATTGGGGAAGTCGACGACATTCTCGGTGCTGAGTTACGACCAAGAGCAGACTGAAACTGGCCGGAATGCCGGTGAACAGCTAAGCCGCCGAATGGCGGGAATGACGTAAAATGACGACCACCCTAAATGTGCAGCCCCGTGATTGGTTCTCGGAGTTGGTATAGGGCCGAGTCCCAGAGTCGAAAACGACTCGGAAGTATTTTATGGCCCGGGCAACAATTACGCTATATTTTATGTCCGACTTTGGGAAACGGGGGTAGTACGAATCCGGAACCCCGTAGCTACCCACCCACTACGATTTTCGTATGGGGAAGTTAATTGATACGACTACCATTTACGCGTCTGTTATACCACCGTTCATCACTCGTATTTGTCCGTTCGTCTTGCCGAGGGGCGAGGGGCGAGGGGATGTCACAGAGCTATTATACCGAAGGGTTTAACCCTTGGCGAGAAAACTGAGACAACAAATAATCGCCTTGAATTAATTACCTACTCGGCTCACGTAATTTATATCAGATTGACTATTCGAGATGAGAACTTGTCACCTATTCGGTTTCAACGAAACCACAAGCTTTTCATATCCTGAAATGGTGCCGAAGAAGCTATAAGAGCCATAGTTTTCTGTCTGCGAATATACCATGTTCCCTAAAATTGTCCCCCATATATTAGCGTGGATATATATTTTTATTAAATAAACGCTTGTAACAATGGTTGCCTCTAAGTGAAATCTGGCGTCGTAATAAATCCCGCATACATTAACTGGGTCGCTTTCAATTAAAAAACTTTTTCCCTGACTAACATTGGCGCTCATTAGAAGAGTTAGCGCCGCGACGGTGGTTCTGGGTGGGTCACAGTGGGTCACGGTACGGGGTTGCGACAGACCGTGGTGGGCCCTAATAAATTAATCCAAGGAATGGGCGCACGGCTGTCAGAAACGGTTGGTCGAACCGGGTACCCCTGGTCCTGCAGGTTACCATTGGTGCGAGAAGGGCCGACAAACCGACAACCACTACCACTACCACTACCCCTACCCCTACCCCTACCCTCCGCCGGAGCGCCTGTGGGATTTTTCGTTATTAATCATAAAACCGAGATTACTGCCCGTAATACCCGGGGTGCCGCGGTTGTTCGCAAATGGCGGAACACGCAGTGAAGGTAGGGAGCTGAGGGGGTGAGTTCAAAATAGGATCGCTGAAACTGACCTCGATTGAACCCCACATCGAATTTGTTTTTTCTTTTTTTCATTTTTTCATTTTTTCATTTTTTCATTTTTTACCTAAATAACTGGTCATTTGAACTGGATTTATATATATGTAAAGGAATGTAGAAATAATAGTTGTGTTACTATCCGTAGTCGGGTAAAGCGGTGATTTGATCAATTCTTTTTTTTCTCTTCTTTTTTCATCCACTGAGTATGATTCGCAGTAAAAGCGTATGTGTCATCAGTGAGAAGGGACTATCTAGCGTTATCATGGTATAGGGTATGCCCGTTGATTCTAATGGCGTGTCCGGTAACACGGATTAAATTATTGGACCGTAAAGAAGGGAGCTTTTTTCATTATTCAGCGGGATAAATTCGCACATGGTAGTATATGGTATATTCGCGTGACCAAAGTTACGCGAAGAAGGATCTGGCGGAAACGATAAAAATGAGCTAAAAAAAAGTAATGGAGAAAAAAAAAAGAATAATGGAGCTTTCGATACGTGTATACCTATACTGGTTACACGCACGCGGGTCAAAGAACCTCGCAAATCTTTCGCCAACTGTTCCAAGCCTCGTCTCGACGGCGTGCTGGGCGACATACACCGACTTTGCCTCTTATGCAGTAGAGCGTCGAAGACACCCGAATCACGTGGTCTAGGTATACTTGAAATTTATGTCACCCCCGATTCGCGCGTGACCCCAATGCCGTGGGCGTGCGTATTGAAATGTCGTATAGGTACTTTTCCCCGGCAAGATTTTTTCGAAAGATATAAAATCAAGATCGGAAAGCTTTTTCCTGTCGTACCCTGGCTTTGGATCTATCTGCGATACGCCTTGAGAATAAGATCTGCTTTCTTCTTACATTTTTATATCTTCTGCTAAATAAGAGCCCGGAGATTCCTGCGCAGTTACAGGGATACAGATTTTTCACCTGAGAGCTCGCACACGGAGTAAGTATACATTTTCGTTCGCGAAATACAATATCAGAGGTAAAAGTGCTGCAACTAGATCATAAAAACAAAAAATGCCCTGACTTTTCACATTCTGCCCATAAAGTGATCTCCCTATTATTTTTAACGTGTATTTTTTGACAAAAATTCCGCACCGTAATTCTAACGCGAAATTCTGTTCTCATATATGTTTTTTTTTTTTTTTTTTTTTTTTTTTTTCTACACGGTATATACTCCCGCGAATATGATAACATGATAAAATTAATGTTTGAAATGATCGCATGAATCCTGATGATAATAATTTTTCATACACGGGATTCCGCCGACACACTATGCCTATGTGTAAACGAGAAAGAGACATTCGGATGTAACCCTCTTCCACTCGGGAATACCGCGTTACTTTTGTCTCCCTGTTGCCCGGTATGGGGGTACCTATATGCGTGGGTCACAATAAGTAAAGGCGGGGTTATGACCCCGGGTTTTTCCCATGGGAGCTGAGCCACCGTTGTGCTCGTAAATGCCAGGCCAAGTTACGACGTCGACGCACGCAATACCGGCTTGTGCAAGCTTCGGGATAAAGCTCTTTCCCGCACCACCCGACGCGACGCTATCCCCAACGCGTAGGTATTCCGGGTGTACGATTACACCCTCAAGGTCACGCACGAGCACTACGATACCAAGGTGCAAAGATCCCAGTAGCCAGACGGTCTCCCGATGGCCGGGCATGAGGCGAAGGGTGGAAACGGACCCTGAAACATTACGCCTGACTCAAGTTTCTGGACTTCGCATTATCACCAGGGGTCGAGCACTTGCACTCAAATTTAGCCGGTTACCTTGTTCGGGAAACATAACTGTTTCGTGCACATAGAAATTGAGCAATTTCGGTAATGCAGATCGGCACGTGCTTCTCCCATTACTAAATTTGACACGGATAGCGATAGGCGACCCGTCTCACTGCAGTGCGAGCATATGCAGGAAAACCACGGTGTAAGTACTATACTTGTCGGTGTTATTGCTAAGTTATTGATAAATCGAGAAATATCTTACCCTCGATATAGGTATGCGATTTATTTATGCGGGATGTGTTCCGATCGACGATGTGTGTAATAGCAGAACGCCGGAATAACTGGGGCGTAATGCTTCCGTTCTTCTTGTGTACCTTCCGCATTCCACAATATACAACGTGCTGGTGAGTTCCAGCAATTATTATTATTGCTTGAAGGTCTCGCTGACAAACTCACATCATCCACTCTACGCACGCTGATTTATGCATTGGGAGAGCCAGCCTGCAGGCTGAACTCGCATGATGAATCTATACGTATGATAGGGTACGGAATTTGCACCAGCTTTAGCTTTCGAGTTTGTAATCTGGGGCAGCATTTATCTTTCGAGAAAAAAAAAAAAAGAAACCATTCGCACAGATGAATAATATATATATCTATATGGAATTAATAATACTGTTCGAATCAGGTATATCTATACGGATATATCATTTCTCAACGGAATTTTTTTCAGGATTTAAATATCGCCGGACTCCAACGTCAAAAATATAATATTCGTTTTATAATGAAGCCAGAGAGAAATGAGAGACGAACAAGGATAATTTCTTTTTTTTTTCACATATGAAACAACGATATGGTTGAATAGGGGAGGAACATAGAGATGGGATTGTTGTAGCGTTAAACACGTCATATATGCATCAGGGTGGTTCCTAATTATGTCGTATTCGAATTTCAATGCTCCCACGGGCCGGAACGTCTCTAAATATAATATAGACAAAAAAATGTAGTCAAAGTTGGTGAAATGCTGTTTTCCATATTCCATGTTTCGTGTTCTGTACACACAACTCGGAAATCATATAGCTCTATTTATTGGGTCATATGCTGTCGCTCGCAAAGATTTCTCGACGTATTTCTACGTCTTGCGAATCGTTTAAGGGTCGGTACGAAATTGCCACTGCAGGAAAATTTACCGCGACGGTTTTAAACGAAATAAAATGCGGACGCCTTGGTTTTCACATACATGGAAAGTGCTCGCATCTCATTCACCGCACGAGTTGCTCCGTCAAAGGCATGAAGAGGTTTGAAGACAAGGGTGGCGAATCTGCATAAAACAACTCAGACAATTTCAATTAGAAGACTAGGAGTCTAGCCGCGTCTAGCCTTATTTCAAAGGAGCTAAGTAGTAATAATATTACAAGCTCCGCAGCCAATTTTCTCGAAAGTTTTGATAACAGGTTCTTCTGAATACATAATATACCGAAAGTCGAATCTACGCCTTTCGGAAACGCTGACTTACTCCGCATCGCATGTCACGCAATATGCTAAAAAGTTATAAAAGAAATGAGGAAGCGGGGTGGAAAGAAGGAATAATGACGAGGGTAGACAGATAATGCATTTGCCTTGAAAAACAAAAAATGGCAGTTTCCGATATAACCGAAACGAAATTTCGGAAATATATTTCAGTCTGAAACAGTGTTGCCTAGACTCTCATAGAGTACAGAGCTATCGAAGAATGAAGAGACAGAGAGCCAGAAGGAGAGAAGTACAGCAATATTGTGTTGTAAAAATATTTGTAGCATCCGGCTAGAACCCCTGCAGCGTTCTGTAAGTTTGTGAGATTTTCAACATAAAGTTGAGAAAACGAAAATAAAAATAATAGATGTAAAAAAAAAATATATGAGAAAACGTGGATGAAGATATAACTGCAGGAAGCTCTGGGGATAATGGAAGAATAGTAAACGAAAGGAAGAAATCCATGAGAGTGACGTAGTAGTGTGGTGGAAGATGGTTTCTTTATACATTTATTTCCTCTCTTCTCTTTCTTTTTTCATTTTCGTTTTCGTTTTCGTTTTCGTTTTCGTTTTCTACGTAAAGGGAGTTTTTTTTCCAGACACATGCTGCACCCTAGAACGGGGCGTTTAATTTCTGCCTTTTAAACTCCTGCGGGGTCTGCGTGCGGCAAAGGCGTACTCTACCTGCAGGAAGCGGGTAAAAGCCGGTTGTCGGAAGGCCACGGTGAATAATCAGTCACCCCTTTCGTTTTCCGTATTTTTAGAGCAGCAGCAGCAAACGTGCCGGAGACGCGTTGCGTCGATTGCTTAATTTAATGATGGTGCAATTAGGAGATAGGAATAAATTTACTGCCGTTCAAATATCCTTAGAAAATATATGCAGCTCTTCCCTAATCATCATTTGAAATTTCCCTTCCGAGTCAGTATTGGCACAAAGTACATTAAGAGCAAATACTGAATGAAGAAGATTGAAACCCTGAAGGACTGAACTCAAAACCGCTGGAAATAAGGCCGGTAAATAAAATATAGAATCGAGGGAGAATCTCCGCGGCAGTTTTGCCTCCGGCGAAACGCACAATTTTCCCAAATCATCCCCACACATCACGCGTTGCAAATCGTGGAATTTTGAAAAAGCCCCGAGGGCTGAAGGACGGTTCCAATCACAGCCAACAATACGGACATCTCGGCACACATTTATGACAATTCGAGTGTCTGGCAATAAGAAAACAAAGAATAGACTAGTTATACGTACAGGGTTCCGTAGCAATTTCAAAAAATAATGAACAAACTTGCAAAAAACGAGACAATTATGGCTGAATTTTTTTCTCCGCAATCGTTTTGCCGCGCAGATTGACTGCATCGGGTATTCCGCTCTCTCATATGGCCGGGTAATTCCAGCCGGAATAAGTCGCAGCTAGTTTAGGGTCAGCCACCCTTAGGTCCAGTCGTCGGATCGCGGGGCTATTCGAGGTGGCCGGGTGTAAAGGACATTGCAAAAGACCACGGAGTTGTTTCTATAGGGTAGTTATACCGGCGACGAACCGGCCACTAAGTAACCGAGGAATGGCTGCATTGTCCAGTTACTAGCCGCAATGCGACGTCGACGTCGACGTCGACGTGCTTACCTAGGGGCAAGTCTCGGGTTAGAGTTTAGGTTTGTTGGTTGTTAGAGAAGTAACAACCGCCCCTTGGCCTTCGGTAGTTCCTCTGTCTGAACCGGGTGGAACCCCTAAGCCCTCGACCAACGTTAAGTACTGTTTTTCAACTGCTTTTGCTCTAAATCCAGCGCGAAATTTAACTCGCTCGTCTCTTCCTGCCCCGTGTTTGGTCACCCCACTGGAACGCTTTGTTTGCCGACGACATAATTATTGTAAACACGAGTCGTCTCTTTGCTGTAAACTATGTGTGCTTTTTGTTTCTTCAAAGAGTCCGAGCTGGAACTGGAACAGAGCGCATTTGTCACTGAAGTGCATGAAATAGTTGCAGCGAAATTCTTCGCAAAAATGGTTCGCGCTTTTGGAGCAAAGATTCGCCGGTTTCGAGAAAAAGGAAACGTTGACGATCCTCCGTTGGTTAGTTTTTCTTCGCTTTTCAATTCGCCGAGAATTTGGCAGATCTGCAAGCCGCGTCTTAGGACGGGACGATTAGACTGCTATACCCTTGTCTCGTTAGTATGTACAAGGAAAAAGGATAGAATTAAATCCAAGCTGTCAGATAATCCCACGGATTAGGAAGACTATAGGCTGGTGGAAGGAAGCTGTAGGAGGTAGAAGTTGGCTGGCTTTTTGGCTCTTCCTTACGTTGGCAGATTGTACCAGCCTGCTGCAGAAGTTGGTTACTTACTTATTTACTTCGGAGTTGAAACATTGTTTTCACCATCTCATATACCACTTTCATCCCGCTTTTATACCACCGCGTAGATTCATCGCCGTAATAAAAAGAAAAACCCCTTTTCTCCACTTATTATCATCACTTTGTCTAGAATTCACGCATGCCCGCGTCTTAACACTCTTAACTATATCGTTTCAATTAGAATACGATGAATAAATCGGTATTGCACCGAGAAAATAACCGTTCTTTCGTTACTCGCATTAATCAATTGCAATTTTTGTTCTCTTTTTTTCACTTTTTTTTCGTTAGTTCCTTCTTTACTTCGCTGATAAATTACCTTTCACTTCAATCAATCATTCATAAATCAATATGTATTGGACAAGGGGTCAAATACACTGCAGGTTTTTCTGTTCCATTTGAAAATTTGATTGTCTATATATGTATAGGTAGGTGTATAGAAAGTCTGGGATATATATAGGACAGTACGAGAGAATAAAACAGTGGCAACGACTTTCGGGTAGACGAGGCAAAACGTGGGGTGGCGCAAAGGGTAGTTCTTTCGTTTCAACGCTACACGACTATCCTAATCGCATTTACATTTGTCTCTCTCGCCTCATTTCTTTAATTCGATTTCGTCGTCATCTCCTACTTCGAGAAAAGTCCGACCATCTCCTACACCCCCGACCAACCCTCGGTCTCCTTCGGGTCTCCTATACACTCTCGACTTTCCCTTGGTCTATCATCGATCGAATTTGCCGGTTGATCGAGACCGATCAGAAACAAACCGCCGGGGGCTACGTTTTCCCTCTTCCCATTCTCATTTCCCATCCTCTCTTCTTACTCTCCCTTCGACATCGTTTCAACCCCCCCCCCCCCCCCAACTCTGCCCGCCACCTCCTCAGGGCATGTTAGCTACGGCTAATGTGTTTGTGTGCGTTTCGTTTCACCCTGCAGAAATGAGGTACGAAGAACAGAGGGAATAAGGGATGAATAGAGTGTGCAAAAGCTACTATTTCGCTCTTCCATTCCACCGCTCGGTACTTTCTATATATATATACACCTCTATATATATATATATATATATATATTGTGTGTGAATCGATGTTTATAGAGGGCCGTAGGAAGTTAATCGGCACAATTAAAGGATTAACTTACTCCGAACTCGCGAATTTCGCCGCTATTTGACGAGATTTTCGCGAATTAATCTCTATTCAAAGAGAACGGAAACCACTCGGGTTTTCTGGCTATGAGATATTCATCAGCCCAACCCCCGATACATTTCCATGCTGTACTTCAATTCAGATTTGAAAGAATCGATTCCCAATTACTGCAGGAGCAGCGAACGTTAATAGATTCGAAGCAGTAGGTAAACTGCAAAGTTTAATTAGGGTATCGGCATAATTATTATATTGTATTGAATTATTATTATTATGATTATTATTATTATTATTATTATTATATCTATACTATACCTTAGTCGATTGATTATATTGGCACAGGCTCGTGCATATTTCAATAAATTATACCGATATATAGGTACATGCATAAACCTACGTTTTATACGAATACAGACGAGGGTGCGGTAGACTTTTTTCTCATAGAAATCTTTCCGGGTCCTGAGTGCAGCGAGGGAGAAATCGAGGAATCGACTAACGGTGCCAATGGCGACTGCAGGGGCGAACGATTGCAACTTAAGCGTTGAGCTGGCTTTGATCCAGGAAATATTGGAAAGGGTTGCATATTCCCTTTGACGTAGTGCATGGAGAGAGAGAAAAAAAAATTACCACATATCATCGCCTCGTTGACGCGCTATTCTGATATGAAGACGCGGTTGTATATGGACGCGGATATATATATATCGGTATCAAAAAACTTTACAAATCTCTCAAGATTTGTTCGAAACACGTCTTGAAAGAAATGGCTATTCGATATGTCAAATATAAAATGATCGCTCGTAGAGACCCTAAAGTTGAAACTTTATCACAGCACATATATACGGTCGCTTATTTATTTTCAAACTCGTGTAGACATTCCATTTTTTTCTTATTTTATTCTTTATTTTTTATCTTTTTTTTTTTTATATCCATCGAGATCTGCGTTGCCTTATTTTGTTCCAGTTTTTTTTTTTTTTTTCATACAATTTCTTGATTCCGTCAAACACCCGAGCAACATTGTTCAACCTGAACTTTCTGCCACGAGAGAAGTCTTGTTGGGCAAAGGATTGAAGAGGATTTAGCTTATCACTCGATTCGCAGCATTTGCTCTACCAGCGGGTTACCCTGACCTTTGAGTTGACGAACTGAGCCTTTCTCAGGAATTAGGTTACCGAGCCCAACTTATCCCAGTCCAGAAAGCTCCAGGCAACGTTTACCGAAAACAAGATCACAAAGTGGCATTCGCAACGGCTAAGCTTGGAGTAGAACATAAAAGTCCTAGAGACAGACTAAAAAAATGTACGTGTCTTTTTTTTAAATTTATTCTTTTTCCTCTTTTTTGTTTTTGACGACGCAACAAACATACGTCGCGTTACACACGGTCGATTTCGGTCCGTAGCCTCCGCTCGTTGTACGGGAAACGTTTATTGAATAGTAACTACGGGGCTGAACATCATCGAAAACCTAGGCCGACGACGGGGGTTGGAAAAGCGAAGATCAACGCTGAGTAACGGCCCCCGAGACCGGCTAAGGTCCCACCAGGGTACGGGGCCGTCTTGTAGATGTAGGAACATTCCGAGTCGTCGCACGTTCCGAATTAGCTGTTCGGCTCGACTGCACATTGAATCCATAGAGCGAAGCAAAATGCGGGGGTGGTACCACCCAGCTGATCCTGCAGGCCTTTTCCGCATCCCCAAAAGGCTCGCCAATAATATGGAGGGGGTGAAATTTCGATGGCTGTAAGGCAGGCTGCTTAAAGTTCGAAAAAGCCCGCTTATAGTCCTCCGAACAATCTTTAAGGAATACCAGCTACGCCTTGCGCATCTCTTTATTAGTTGCCTAATTTTACCTCGGAGCTAACAAAAGGAAAAGAAAGAAAGAAAAAAGATGAAGAAGGGAGAAAAAAGAACGGATACGCGCTTACTAATTCAACTCATTTCTTGCAAGCTCCGTCCTCGATCCTTCACTCGTTCATATATTAAGCTGAAGGAAAATTTGTCGCAAACTATGGAAAAGCGCTGTGCTTTGTGCCTATAGAGATGAAAAATCAAGACATAATGAAGCTTTTTCACTCGCTATGGCAGAGTTCAGCCGAAGAAATGGACGAATAACCGTTCGACTTTGAACCACAAGCGACAAACACATCTGGCCAAAGTTTCCAAGGCGATTATTCTGTTCACCACGTTTCTTGTTACGCTTGTATTTGGTCGTTGATAAGGAGAGAGCGAGGCCATAGTGATGATGTAAACCAACGATCACCAGGGATCGAGGAATCCATAAAATCGAACATCGATCGGGCGGAAGATCGGGTTAGCGACAAATCAATGAAACACTTATTCAGCTGTGCAAAACAAGCTCGGAAAGCCGAGACGTGCGAGAACAATCAAAAGGCTGAAATGGAGTTGCCACTGGGGCAACCCCTCGCGGAAAGATATGATTAGGATCCGCGTCATTGAATAGATGACTCGAATTGATGTCTCGGCGTCGTTAATCGTTGGAATCCAAATTGGAACTTGCAGTCGATTTAACACGTTCCTCTGCAGAGGGATATCGGAAAAGTGACAAAATACTTGGCTCTTCGTTCGAGTATTTTCCTCGCTCGAAATATGTACTCTAAAAGCGCGGAACGCGCACTTTATGATCACGTATTATACCGAGCTTGTAATAATCCGAAATTCTCCTAAACTCTGTGAAAGAAATCTGCAAAAATATGACGATAATAGGAAAAAAAGGAAAGGAAAGGAAAATTAAAACTGATCAAAACTTCGAACACGTCTTACATCCTTCCGGCACGTTTGGCGATGAATTCGAGTTGCAGTAGCGAGCTTTTTCCTTCCCATTTAATTTCCTTCGTCGAATGCAGGGCGTTACGTACGGTGTCCCATGATAATTGTTCGGCCGAAGTTTACCCCATCAAATTTTTACACCGATTTGATCATACATTTCGAACTGGTAGGTAGAACCAATAAATTGAAATTCAGGATTCTATCGACAAAGATTGATAAAAAATTGCAAGGAAACTCGAGTCTGCGATAAATTTACCCTGTTTCTCCCACGCTACCCTGCATACGGTCCAATCAATCACCTACGAGTGTGCCAATAGGGTCTTTGCTCGGACGCAGATCGAGCGGATTTGTAGGTGTAAACCAATTCGGTTGATGAGTCGATAGCTCGACTGACCACCAGATACAAGGTTCTCCCATGGGACTGAACGGTTAATCATATTCGGTCAATTTAGTGGTTGCTATCACGCCGGCGCTACGTTCTGCAGTGCCTGGAGAATCCTTGTTTCTAATTGTGCCGCAGAAACGGAGAACGGACACCTGCTCCGTGACGTGGAACATGAATGAAGGACTTTCACATTGCGTCAAGTAAATTTGTGCCAACTTTTGAATTCCGGAAACAGTTGCAGTTCTTATATTCATTTTTTTATTCTTTTCTTTTGCAAAGAATAAGAAATATTCGCAAAAAATGACAGTTCTATAATTTATAAGAATATAATCGTTGAATTTGACCAAAACTCGAGATTTATAAGTTTCGAAATTCATGGCCTGCAGCAACACTCTTGGCTGCCTCCCGGGTGCGCCAATTAACCGCTACAATTGGGTCGCCGATGTCGACGCAACGCGAGTGCACTTCCAATTAAACCCTTCCTCTCACCACAGCCTCTCACCTTTCTCTATACGCCGGAGTCTGCTTAAGCGATATCCGCCGCTAGATAGTGGCGCTTTCAAGAAATTCCCCAGTTAATCTTGAAGCCAGAGTTTCGCGGCAATGAGCGAGGTGTGCAAAAGCCGAGAACAGAAGGTATAGGTGTATACGGAACGGCGTAAGAGATTGAACGATCGAAGAACTAGCCTTTGTTCAAAAGATGTAGAGAATTGTTTTTCCCTGGACGAGTAAATTTAATCTGTCAGTGTCGATTTTTATCGAAAAACAGTTTTCGAATGCCGTCTATATTCAATTGAAAGCCTATTTGTGTGCTAAACTCTGATCAAGAAACCGCAGAAATTGTTCTTCAAACTTTGGAATCGACTATCGACCATCAATTTTTTCTCATTCAAGCTCTATTCCCGAGCTTAGCTTTCGCATCTTACGAACGCGAATATTGACTCTTAGGGGTGGAAACGCCCTGGTGAATCTCATTACCTACGGAATGGATACTGTGCAGCAGTTTCGTCACGTCTTGATCTTCTCGCTCGTCCCCCGCCGCAAAGACAACAAAGTTTAAGACAAACGGAACTGTCATCTCCACACCGGACATGACAAACTCCCGCCATTTCTCCTCAGTTTCAACTCACCCCACTATTTCCTCACCCTCTTTCCCTCTTCCTATCCATTTCTCTCTCATATTGTCCACCGTTCGCGTCTTGCATATTAAAATACCTCCACTCCGACGGCGCGAAGCTCATCGCAATAAAAGTAAAGCGAAAAAAGACAGGGATGGTTGGGGGCAGGGGGTTGCTAGGACGGAGGTAGGGTGGTGGCTGTAACTTTTGTAATTGAGTTTAGTCGTCTTGCCTTCCCCGGCTCCCCGCAACCGACTTGCTTCTCGAATCCCTGGTACCATAGTACCAACTAGGAAATTTCTCTACGCTTTCAATGCCCCTGTTGTGCAACAGCCTCTTCCCTCGGGGGGTAGGTATCCACTTTCGCTATTGCCAATATACTCCACCGCCTAGAACTAGTCGAACTTCCAACTTGACGCGTCTTTGAGGTTCACACGGTACAGGGTTTGTAGTTTGTCGCAAACGTCTGGCTATACCACAACAGAAGGCTTAACCGTTTCGAGCTTAAAGCACATAATTTATATGTGCAGATATGTGCTAGCCGAACGAGCCAAGTTCATAATTACCGGCGCGATTTAGGCGCCCGCGGGGATCTTCACCAAACGAGAAAATTCGAAGACAGAAAGAAGAAGACCTAGAAAGAGGGAAAACAAGGATACTTCGGACATCCGGGACCAGCGTCAGGATCATCGTCCTATCTCCAGGTTCGCAGAGGAAAGAAGAGGGTCGGGTATTACTTTCAGGAAGATAGTCCGTCCCCGTCCCCGTGCCCCATTTCCCATTCCCTATTCCCCATTCCCAATCCCATAAATTTCGAGCGGAAAACTCCGGACCTGGTACACCCCAGAGCTTCCGATATCACCTCTCTTTCAATGTATCGAAATCTTAACGGTGGGCGTGAACTTCAAGGATCTTTTTCTCGCCTTGAAAAGTTACCTAGGTTTTCCATGATGATGCTATGGTGCCGGTAGGGTGCAGGCGTCGAAAGTCAAGCTGAGGTATCGAGTCCCATTTGCGAGAGTTTAGACAGCGAGCGATTTTGCCGAGTGAAAAGTTTCACTATAGGCTGTCGTTAGCGACGCTTGCCGATTTACATGGAAAAGATATATACTCGAGATAGGAACGGGCCAACCAACGACTTCCTAATGGGACTCGGGAGGATTCCGACTGTCGCCTCTTGTTTTAGGAGTTCACCGCTACACCCTTTCGTTACTGAATTTCTATACACGGAAAGGTCTTCCTTATTCGATGCAGGATACAATCCTGTCACAAAGTAATGAAAATTTACCTTAAAAAAAACCACCGAGTCATGCGGGAATCTTTTAAAAATTTTCCAACTTTTTTTTTCAGCTTTGTGTTGAAGAACAGTTTTTCAGGCTACAGACATCGACTCACGATGTCTTCGGCACATTTTTCATCACTTGGAATCCAGATGAAGAAAAACCAGAGTTAGATAGTCGGAGCCAATTATTGGGTCAAATATTGGTTATCTACAGTTACGAAGAGTATCAATGACCGGACATCAGTATGGATAGACGGACTCATCAATGGGAACAGGAACGTGACTGGACAATACCATGAAGAACGCGGGTTTAACGATGATCAGAAATTCAATCCCATCATAGAGATCCAATTCTTACATATCAAACTTGATTCTATGTCCGATGAAGACAGCAAGTATAAATGCCAAATGAAAAGTTGCGAATCTTCTGAGAATATGTCAAAGTGAAAATGTCCACTATAAATGGCGACCATAGCCAAGAAGGAGTTACGTGGCAGTAGAGTAACGTGGGATCTTATGCCGGGGAAGATTGGCTCTGTAATTGGCGCGAAGTAAATGGCGATAGGGTGAGTTAGCCGGGGTTGTAGCGTGGCGGTAGTCGTGGGCGTCCATGATTATATAGCAGAGTAGGATTACCGGATATCATTCGACCATTGTGGCGACTAAGACTGCGGTTTTGTGGCGGTTACGTTCCGCGGTAAGATGGTCACTCGGCGTCAGACAATACCTAGCTAGCGTTGCCGGAATTGGCCGTAAGAGACCATTTGAATCTCAATTCGACCCTTAATTTGCAAGTCCGTCTCGGCGGCCAACTAAGCCGAAACTCTTGCCCGGGGTCCAAGTTTAAGTGGACTTTGAGTTCAGCCCCCATAGCAAACGGTCGCGAACTTAAGTTGCCGACGCGATTGTCGGCCGCGCTGCAGATCGTGAGCGATGTATCGCTAATCCGGGAGATTTGCAGAATCGTCGGATTGCTAAATAGGAAAAATTTTGAAAGTAGAAACCTAAGGAAATCTTTCATCTGGGTATAAAGCGCCGACAGTAGGTGGTACAGCGCCTTAAGCATACACGAGATTGGGTCAAAAATCATTTCTACACGTTCTCATCCCCTCGCGTTCATGGCTGATGCTTCACAAACTCACCCCGTCTTACACCACGAGTCTAAAAGCTGCTCGCACGTCTTCACCGCACCGATATTGAAAAGTATTGCGGGAATAAGGTAGAGCCGTGCAAAGCCGTCTGACGGACGAAGTCTTGCCTCTAAATCCTGGCTCTATGTATGTTACGCCATGGGACAGGTACCTGGCAATAAGAAATAAGGTCCAAAGCAGGGTGGAGGTTTTTTTTTTTTTCTGAAGAATGATACTATCAGCTGCTTTGATAACGACTTAGATGTCCTCGGTTTTTTACAAAAGAAATTGAAATATCTTCTTAAGCTTAGCTTAAAGCGCAGCTTTTCTATACATACATACATATATATGTAGGTATATAGCATTGAGGTTGAATTATTGGCAACCTCAAAATTCATTTTAATTTTGCGAGTCGGTGGTGGGTTCACGGGGGCTTTCATTTCCGCAGTTTGAAGTCGTAGTTCCGGGACAACGTGAACCCTTTCCTTTCCCTTACCCCGAAGGATGAAGACCTTAAACCACCCAGAAATTCCCCAAATGTTATGTGTATCGCGCTCGCATGCGGGTGCGTGGAATAACCCCCCCCCGTCTCTATCCTAGGAATAAAAGTTTCCTCGTCACGTGGCACCTGCGTACGGGACGTGAAAAAAAAAATATACGTGAAGGAGGAAGAAAAAGAAGAAGAAGACGAAGAAGAAGAAGAAAAAACCAAGTTCTTATCGTTGGCTCCGCGTTATCAACCCTCTGCGTCATCTTTTATGTCCCAATTTACGCTCGTCGCAGCACCATACCAGCCGGGGTAGGTGTGGATGGTATATACTTATGTATATATATAGTATATATACCTGCACTTATATATATTTATATATATATATATATATATACAGGGTGGTCCATTTAAGTTGACACAGCGGGATATCTTGAGAACCACCTATTTTAGAGAAAGATGTTTGAAATGAAAATTTCTTGACTTGAAGGGGGAAAGACACTGTGCTATCGTGCTTTTCATTAGGTGGAGGTTCACAAGGTCATTTGGAGGTCAACATTGTTTTTTTAAATGGAAACATGTATTTTTTTCCACAGTTTGGCAACTTACACAAAAAAATGAAACGCTTTCATCCCAACTTTTTTTTTATACGACATCAATTTTTTGACATCTTGAAATTAACAAAATCGGTATTAGGAAGATCTGGCAATCTAGCAGGCTAATGTACCGGTCTGCTTATGCTTTTATTTTCATTCCGCGGGGTTACAATTCGAGATTATCTATTTTCGTATCTGTTGACATTTAATCTAGTCTTGTGAGTTATACAATAATGTTCAATGTTCACCGAGGGTGTCCCCGTTGCTCACTATTTTGCCCTAGCATCTTTTCAAATCGAATTTTCCTTCTACAAATATTTTATTCGCCGATAATCTTTCTAATACCTATTCTGTTAATTTTGAGATATCTTAAAGAATTGATGTCGTATAAAAAAAAAGTTGGGATGAAAGCGTTTCATTTTTTTGTGTAAGTTGCCAAACTGTGGAAAAAAATACATGTTTCCATTTAAAAAAACAATGTTGACCTCCAAATGACCTTGTGAACCTCCACCTAATGAAAAGCACGATAGCACAGTGTCTTTCCCCCTTCAAGTCAAGAAATTTTCATTTCAAACATCTTTCTCTAAAATAGGTGGTTCTCAAGATATCCCGCTGTGTCAACTTAAATGGACCACCCTGTATATAGTCTTGAAGGAGACAGCGGTGGGTGTGGAAGAGAGTGGCGTTTTAGGACGGTGGGGGCGAGCAGAAAGATGAAAGGGGCTCATAGACCCCGAAGGCAAAAATAGAAGTCAACCTACCGTGCAACACCGCGCCTTTACCAGCATCTACACACGCCGTACCCATCCACCTTCCTACATCTCCTCGAGTTTGATTATATTTTTAGATGGTGCACGACGAGAAGCTGATCAAATTTTGCACCCACTTTGAAGTCTGCGTTGAGGTGGGCTCCTCTATCTATACCGTCTATCAAAGTGCCTACCACCTAGGGGTCTAATCAATTATTTTGCTCTCTATAACGGTCCTGTAGCTAGGTAGGTACCTCGGCTCTCTCTCTCTACCTCGAGCGTATTTTCATACCATAGGAATTGAAATATCAGAAGAAAAAAAGAAAACACTTTTAAACCGCTTTGCGCCCAGGTCAACCTTCCCAATAAGTGAAGAGCTGGGTTTTTTGTCAATTTTTTTCCTTTTTTGTTTCCTCTCTTCTACTTCTATGTCCGCCAATTTCTCGATGAAAAATTCAATTTTAAAAACCGACTGATCAACGCCCGCTGAAAAATTGAGGGTTTGAACGGTGTGAGGTTTTTCGATAGTAGTGGTGAAGAATTTGGAGGAATGCGAACCACCCTTGCAGACGCTTACATAAGAGGGAGATTTTTGTCGAAAAGCTTGCGGGGCGAGCGAGCGAGCGAGCGAAGAAGAAAGAATGAAAAATATGAGGCAGTTTTTTGCCACTCTTCTCTCAGTCTGGTGAGAGTGCGGACTTTGGGATCCAATATAGCCAGCTCCCAGCCTCCCAGCGAGCTGCGTCGTCTACGTTACGTCGCCAACGTACGACGTAGCCTGGAGCATTAGGTATGCCTTTGTCTCGGATACTGCAGGGAGGTTTTATCTAGGATATTTCAACAGAGAACGAAAGTGGGCTGAAATAATATGGGAGAAAAATATTTGAAAATAAGTAAAGGGGTGAGCGCAGATATCGGAGGTTTAGCTATACGACGCCGCGGTGAGACTATGAACTAGCGGTTTTAAAACACCCCAACGTTGATAAACATGAAAAAGTTTCAACTTCCAACAAGTCGAAAGTCTCACCCTATAAAAAGTCGCCCTTAGTTGCCTACGGCATTCGCGTCATTGTCTCCAACCTGAGATCGAAATTTCTCGGCATTAGATCCCGGGTCCTGCAGGCGAACACCCTCAACAACCGAGTCAGGTTCGGGGATCGAGAGTTGAATTCTGTCAGTAATAACGACCAATAAGTCACGTACGGTAAATTTGGAAACGGTGCTACGAAGGGCATATCGAGTTCCAACAAAATCGGCAAAATTTTTTTATTGCCGATTTATCCCTCATCGAGTTATCGCCTGTTGTCGCTTCTGTCATAAGGAAAATATATATTATTTCCAAGGAAGGAATCCACAAACATATCCATACATATTTCCATCGGAACCCTCGTTTCCTTGCCGATATTTTCCCATCCTGTTTGACGCACGAACTTTCTCAGCCGACGTCGAAGTTCCCAGAAATGAAAAAAAAAGAGAAATAGACATTCTAGGCCCATTCGACAAGTTCTTACTCAAAACTTGAAGGTGCAAACCAGAATTCGATAGCGGGATTGTGCATCTGATGAAATTCCGATTTTCACCAAAAAATTAAGTGAGCCGTTGTGTTCGTTTTGCAAAAATTTTCGACCGGTTATCTCTGCTAGTGTTCACCGTCTCTTAGCTCTGTTTCGTATTTCACGGGCATGCGATGAAGAGAATTCGAGAATATCCTGTGAGCTGAAAGCCCCGAAGGGGGATGCAGGGGTGGAAGGATCTGCTTCGGTTAGTGGTAGCTTAACGTTGGCTCGATTATTTGGCGAGATGACCTCGACCGGCGGGTTCTCCGCTGTTGAGTATATAATACGGTGAGTGTCTAGGTCCTAGGATATTGGATATGCAGAAGAGAGACGCGCCCTGGAAGGCAAGACGAGTTAACTTACACGTATACACATACAGGTACAAGTGGGTACACGGGTATACGTGCAGCAAGCGGGATACATACCCTATGTATGTATTATATATACCATGAACCAGGCGATAGTTCTGATAAAATGCAATTACGTAAATTCTAACGGAAAATCGAGAACGCGAACGTGGCTGCGATATATGTAGGTGCGGGTACTCGTTTAAAATTCGATACGCTAAACTATACTAAATGTGAATATTTATGGTTTTAGATTCAGTTCGGTGATACTAGATGGCCAAATTTTTTCTCAACCATCTTAAACATCCGGTTAGTCGCAATTCGCTTCGAACATGGTGGATGACCGACTACGTAATTTATCATTTATAATTAATATCGTTCAGCTAAAAGCCGTTGTTCCCAGGCGAGGAACGGTGATTAAGTTAGAAAATGATGTTTTAAAAGCAACAACCTCACCGCGACTTTAATACGCGTGTGATAATATACTCCGAAATCTTTTCCCTCTCCGTACAACTGCAACAATTACCTAATTGTCTGGCTATACTATAGCGAGTGCACACAACATTCTGACAAGCTTTTATTACCACTTTACTTCTATCCCGCATTCCAGGTTAGTCCTAACTTATTCATAACACAACAATTAACTTTCAATTATACTTCACTTCACTTCACTTCACTTCTCTTCACTTCACTCCGTTATCAACGGCTCGCAAAATATCCAACATTTTTCCGATATCCAATATTGGGATTCCAATTCCAATATCCAATGCTTCAACTATCTTCGAACCCACCCTTCTTCGAGCCCTAAACAACACCAAATCCTCGCGTACCAGCTGCGTAGAACAATAATTGGGATTGACAGAGTTCGACGAAGTTTTAGTCGCGATTAACTTATCTCATCGAGTGCAGGACGGGGTAACTCGTGACAAATGGCTTGTGCTTATCTGAGAATAACATTTCCTAATTACTTTCACCATTTAGCAGATGGTTATTTAATTTCAGAAATAAATTATATTTCAGTGAGAAAAATGGAATAGCTCATTCTCCATGCAATATATGTATTTTCATTTTTATTATCTCTCCGATCAGGTCATGGCATCAGTTACGAAACCGTGTATATACCTACCTACCTACCCCTGCCCTAAACCGAGATAATATTACTGGTAGTATCGCACACACTGCAGAGAAAAGCACTCAGTTATCTCATAGTCTAGGGAAGTGGAGTTAATTTTAAATAATGAGCGAATATTAAATTTGGCTTGAATTATTCCTCAGGCCAGTCTGCACCTTGTTGTGCTTACGAAGAGTTGCTGGTTGCTTTTCGTTACAGTAAAGTACCCACCTACCTCCCTTCAACCCTGCCCAGCCTGGCTGAAGTTACGTTAGCCCGTAGGTAGGTAGGTACGACCTACTGGAGTGAGTATATACATTTCGGAGGATCTCGCGTTAACTAGTTCGTCTTAATCAAGTGAAAACTTCCAAGGATGATAAATATCGCACTTTTTTTCACGCCCCCCGGGGGCCAGTGGGTTGTCTGCGAAAACTGAGCCAAGAAGGATAATTTTTCTCCTCGGTGAGAAAGAAAGAAAAAAAATAAAATAAAATAAGAAATTTAAGAAAAATATGAAGAAGAAGAAGAAGAAGAAGAATGCAACTCATGTCCGATACTTACGAGCATTAACAACGATTCGAGAAATAATTCCAACAAATATTACACCCTGCTCGCATGGGTGTTGCCAATTCTTCGGAATCCTACTCCAAGGATATTTTCCCATGGCATATCACGTCTTGGCGTGGCGACATGATATCGAAGTGACCGACTAGTGATTCGAGAAATATTTATTCGCTTACTAGGCATTCCCATCCGCCTCCTCATTCTCCCGCATTCCGCATCATGATATGTCCGTATTATAATATAAAATCTCTATGATCGTGTGTGATATACCTTCCCATATACTATATAGCACACGTTATATTCACCCGATAATACACGAAGCGAGAAATAATTCAAGCGAAGAAAATCCGCAATCCGATTATTTTTTTCTCACATTTTTTTACCCATCGAATCAATTATCATAAAATCCACTATTCACGCATGACAATAACTGGTCATACATGAGTTATACAGAGCGAGCAGGTAATACATAAATTCGTTACACGGCCCATCAGAATGAATGATATTCCATTATAAATGAGGCGTTGGCGATTCTGTCCAGAACAATATCGAAATGGAATCGAACTTTCCGGCAGACTAGTATGGTGGTAAAAAAAAGTCAATTTTTTTCTTCCTTTTTTCGTTCATTCTCTGTTTATTCGGGGGGAGCGATGGATGGCAGGAGACTGAATAAACTTTGTGAATTCGAAAAAAGATGAGAATCGCACGAAACGACAGATCCTCGGATATTGGAACGAGAGGATTGGGAGCTTGCAGCGTCGCGTCGTCGTCCACACTCAGTGATACCTTGCCAGGACTCGGCAGGACTGGGCAAGGGTGGTGGGCAGGAGATATACCGCAGCAATTGGGTAATGGCCGATTTAACACGGGCCATCAGATAGCGATGGGACAAGGGGTTGAGTTTAGACGGTCGAGAGTTTAGCCAAGCAGTGAGAATCGGGGGTAGGAGGAAATAAGATACGGGAGGTATAAGAGAGGGATGAAAGGGACGAGAAACGCCGGGAATAAGGGAGAGGGGTAAGAATTCCCGAGTAGAACGAAAAACCCTACTGATTGCCATGGCCCTACCGTTGCCTGGGGCTTCTTCCTTCCTTCCTCTACCATACCTACTCTACGCCGTCGATCGATCCGTGCAGGGAAAAGCGTCGCGTCGGGACGCCATCCTAGTAGCATCGACTTATTAAATTTTATTATTCATTTCATCGTCGAATATGGAATTCCGAAAAAGTCTATTAATGCGTCGGGCGATTTTAGGCGGGAATTGAAGCGCGAAAATATTATTTGCGATATGGTAAACCGGTGCGATTGCATTATAACTACTGCTGAGTAAAAAGCAGGAAGTGGAATGAGGCGGTGAATGGAGTGGCGGAAGAGCCGGCATAGAAACAAAGAGAGAAATGCGAATATCCGCTCTCGGTATAATGGTCATGGTTATTATAGAGATTATCCTTCAATTATTATTCAAGCTCTGAAATATCTGGCTTGAATTAACGATCGTCCATCGAATGCGCATTCTGCATTCAAAGTTTCGAATTCCCGATTCGGCCATCACTCGGTTCATTAATTGATCATATCGCGTCTGACCAAAGGCGTCAATGCGAAACGTAACTTAGTGCAGCTTATCGGCGCGAAATTCTATACAAAATATAGAATTCGTCTATTCAATTCGCTGAAAAATTTACAAATATTCACGAAGATATACCATCCGGTTCAGAGAACTTGTCGTACTAACTAGGAAAAGTATAGAAATTAAATTAAATAAAATTGAATTAAATTAAATCAAAATTCCGCGATGTTGAAGCAAAGAGAAAGAATGAAACAATTTCCGGATCATTTTTCAAATCTGGTGAATGACTGGGGAAAAAATAACGAAGAAACTTCGCATGCAGGTAGGTAGGTACATATCGGTACATGTATATAAGTATATATGAGAGAATAAAGTTTAATTACAATTTACTCGAGTGATATTATACTACATAGGAATTGCGATGGAACTACGGTGTATATATATATATATATGCGTATACCTAGTCTAGTTGAAGCAATATGTCCGGCTAAAACAATATTACTGGAAATATTTGAATGTGAATAACGTGTGCAGCGAGCGAAAATATAGTGCAGAAACATTTCAACAATAGAATCGCGAGCTATTTTATCCGTTATGTAAATCCATGCAAAATATCCGCCACTGCGGACGTATATTTAATCGTACCTCTGTACCAATATTTTACATTATTTTCTCCGCCCCTCAATACCGTAGGTACCTACACGTACCGCTGCCTATCTACGCAGCGTCATTCTCTCATAGAGTACAAAAAAAAAAGAAAAAATAATATATGAACAAAAAAAATGTAAAAAAATATTCCGAAAGCTTTCATCAATGTAATATTGAATTTATGCATATTTTAGAATCCATTTTCTTGATGAAATAGAAAAACAGAAAAAATGAAAATGAAAATGGACGCATTCTTCAATTTTAAACTCATGCGACTGAAATATGGTAATATTGAGGTGTATGAGGCAAAGGTGAACAGTGAACAGTGAACGACTAGTAAAGCCTCTGTTAGTGAACTGGTGGTACTGGTGCCGCCACTACCTCTTTAATAAAGTAGCATGCGCCATGCAAACGGTAAAGTGGGCTCCTAAATCCGGATTAATTGTGTTCAAATATTAGCGGGAGCCAGTGCCGAGCACCGAGGCAAGCAGCCGACCTGAATCTACGCCGAGGAGGCGGAAAACTTGCTTGCATAAGAGAAGAGAACCGCAGCGCACCGTTCGAAGTCAAGAGGGAATATATTTTTGAAAAATTTCAAAATTACACCCAACGACGCGATAACTTTTCGCTTCTTATTCAACCGTATATCTCGTCCCATAAATTACCTCGGAAATTACAAATAAATTACAATATCGTATAAAGCATAATCATATCGGTATAATTATATGTTAGGGGTGGTCCTTATAATTTCGTCAATTCCCTGCAGATTCCCATCTCATTTCCTTCCAATTTTCCCATTTAAATATATCTTTTTTTTTTCTGTTTGCTTCCCATATCCCGAAATCGTGATCGCAGTATGAGAAACTTAATCGCGAATAGATTGAATAAGGAATTTGATTTGAAGTATCATGACGGAGATTTGGAATTCAGTATCGGTCGTATAAATAAATTCTCAGCTTTATTTTCGAGAAAATAGTTTAACCCGGGATTGCAGGTGTAGGTAGTAATACTTGTAACCTAAGGCGGTATAAGATCCTTCGGAGAAATCAAGACGATTCGCTAATCGCCCCCGTTCCAAGAGTAGTAGCGGAGTTTCATCCAATTGCTTTCGTTCCCACCGGGAATCCTCGGCTGTTGCCTGCCGCCACTGCCTGGCTGCACCCTTTCAGCTTCAGCGACGGTTTTAAACTGTCAATTACACTATTAGCTTCGGGGTAATTTGATTCGGTATAGCAAAGAGAAAGGCGCTGACTCTACGCGTTAAATTAAATACATTCTTGTCTAACAATTTTACTGTCGAAAATAGGCTTTTTCAAACGGGCCAAGAATTTCAACCCCCATATTCGAAGCGAGCCATCGAATCGTTTTGCCCCGAGTTAAGGAATAGAACTTCTAATCATCATCGAGAAAATTCAGGCGTAAGCTGGACTTTTGGAATTCCAGTTTGGACGTCTAGATCCTGGAATTCAGAGAAGCTTCATGATTCTGGTTTATTTAAAAATTTGAAAATTCGCCAGGATCATCATAATTTCAAGTACGAGCACCACCTCTGGTAATTCTGTGAGAAGCTACTCGTACATATAGCCCCCCAACCATTTCCTATGCACGTATTACTTGCATAAATACTTGGAGTTAGTCCATGACGTACTTTGCGAACAGATATGAAAGACATCACATCTGGTGCGATATATAGATGCGATGAAACATCAAAGACGAAGACGTGAACACTTCGCTGAGACTAATGAATGGAATTATACCGGATTCCATTTTCTATTGAATCCTTGAATGTGGAGTAATTAAATTATAATTAACTAGATGCGCTTTGGACAGGAATTCGTATGACGTAAAATAAACCAACATGAATTCTGTGTGTATAAATTATAAACCCTTTTTGAATTCCGATTAAATTAGGAATCGAACCGCGGCGCCGGTAATCCTTCGATTTTATTTCCCCTGATCCTTCGGAATACATCCGCATCATTCAGGTACGGTAGATTTCGCTCGGTTCCCTATGACCTGTACAGAATTCAATATTCTCTAGGCACCCACACATATATGTACATCTAGAATCCAGATTCTAGGTGAACAGGGACAGGGAATAATCCTTGAGAATACCTCGACCAGGGAGAAAATCGTTTTTGAGTAGTACCGCAGACGATGTCGCACGGACGACCTAGTTCTGGCCCCTGGGTGTAGAACCAAGGTAACCAGCAGCTACCATGAGATCAGGATGAAACAGCCCTAGTAGCTAGGTATACCTAGCTGTTTCGCTATACCTTGGCCATATCGAATTTTCTATACAACTATTTCGCGCAGCCTTGCGGGGGTAAACGCGGCTGAGATAACCTCAGGGATAAAGGTTATATCCGTAGACACGTTTCACGTTGTGCGGTATAGTGTTTGCTGATGTCTGCAAACAGGGAGGCACGATTTGCCGATGGGAACACACTGCAGCAAGGGATCCCGTAGGTAGTTGCCCGGGCGACGAACGCCGGGCAAAAACAAAGAGAAGGAAACGCCAGGAGGTTCGTGGAGGAGGATCTCGGTTCGTGCAGGAGGCCACGTATCTACGAGGGGAAAAGGAGGCTTGCCTGCCATTCGGTGGCACGACGACGATCACATGGAAAACTGGATGAAAGATGAGCAAAAAAAATAAGCACAGAAAAAAATCAAAAATGGGAAAGGTGCATCTTTCGCTTCGACCAGCTTGAATTTTTTTTTTCTTCTTTTTTTTTCTCGTTTTTTTCAAATCCTGTAATGTGTGTACTCTCGAGAGAAAACAGCTTCACATTGAAACGAATTTTCCGAATGATATTATCTAAGTGGATGCGTATACATATACACGTGGGGAGGAGAAGAAAAAAAAACGGTCGAATTTAAGAGGAACCCTGCAATATTGCGCTCCACAGATTTTACGGAGGCGCATGTACACCTTTTACGTTAAAAGCTTTAGTGCTTTCAAGAGTCTGGCGTAACTAATACAGACGCGATATTGTCTGGAGCTTGTTTTCTCATAAAACTCACGTGATCTTCGACTGAGAAATTCATGTGTGTAAATTACGGCTGGTCTGCACAGCCTCCTTGTACCAAAATTTATCTGAAAAATCATCGAGATATGTTACGGAGTAATTCTGACACAACTCTTTACGGATCCATGAGGAAACCTAGCCCTAGTAAAGGGCTAGAGCATGAAGCTTTTATAGATGAAGTGGGTACTCTCGTCGAATTTGGCTGATGACCCCTAATTATTCACTTCTATCTCCTCGAAAGCTCCGATCGATATAGTACGATACTATGCATCTCATTAATTCGGGCATATTGTAGCCATATATTTGAGTTTGCAACTTTTGAAGATTCAAGCTTCACAACTATACCTACATATAGATGCATGGAAAATTGGCTACGACCCTGGATCAGATAGTGGATCGTTACAGTTGAGCATGTCGCCTATCTCAGTTACCCTATACTAGCTACTATTATTACCGATCTCATCCCTGGCTCGTTCTCGAACCAACAAAGCTCCGTCTATTCTAGTGTAAACCCTCAGGGTTGAATGACGAACCAATGACGCTCACCGACGGGGTCGTTTGATGTCCCACGATGTACGAGAGTACGTGATCCGGCACCGCCCGCAATGTGTAGAGCCGAGATTTCCATGCATTAATATCATTCACCGGCCATCATTCAATTACAGGCATAGAACCGTTTCGAACATCTACGCAATTTATCGGCCGCTTTGAATATGGATGATGCGCGTACTACACGCTAGCTGGAACACTCAACAACAATACAAAATTCACTGCTACAACGAGCCGAAAATAATTTCCCAAAAGCTTGTCGAATTTTCTGCATACCTAGATCAAATTTCGAGAAATTAACATCAGCTCACTCGAGAACATCTACCCATCGCATATGAAATAAACGATCTTGTAGGAGTTCGCGATAGGTGAAGAACATTTTTCTACAATCGGCCCGTGTGCGTAAAGTTCGAGCTTTACGCACAAGGGGTCAGTATATTTTATACACTGTCTATCTTCGAAGAATTATAATTAATCACTTGAAAAAATAGTTTTATACCTATATCAGCTACATTGTTTTTGATAAGCTGCTCTTTTATCATAATATGGGATCCTGTGCTGCGTCGCGTCGCGTCGTCCCACAGATATACTCTCGAGCTTTTCCCTATTAGAGGACGATCAAATCGCGTCGCAAGTGGACTTACAAGAACCCTCTTACCTGGGGGATGCCCGACCACCCTTACATTTAACTCGGAGAATACTGTCGCCCGGTAAAACCCGGGCATGTATAAATATATATGTGTGTATGTGTGTGTGCCTTTACGTAGGTACCTATAACGTTATTGGCTAGCGTTGAGTGCCATTGAGTAGGGTAGGACAGGCGAGCCATACGCGGAGTAGGTACTACGGAATACAAAGTACAAAATACATCAATACTAGAAATGTATAGACCCGCATACGTGCGTCTGTATGTATGTACATACACACCTACACACCGTAGAGATGAACGTGCGGTCTGGTCTTCCCGATCAAATATCGACATCCGCGTAAGCACTTAGAAACGAAAACCGTTCTAGACACGGATCGAAATTTCCCGTCGAGTTATATTAGGAAAATAAATGGGAAATAAAAATGTGTATTTCCATTCGATCCTTATACGTATAGACGCCACCGCGGAATTACAATTTTCGTTTTATCCGATTGAATAAGATTCCAAGTTTTGATCCACGTATTCCCAATTAGATAGCACGTTTATTCCGTTCGATTTATGAGCTTTATAAAAACTCGATCTCGCGATTTATCTGTCTACATATTTTTTCGCGGTTTATATCAGCCGGGCGTAAAAGGCCCGCGCTGGCCACTTTCGATGCGAACAAACCTTAAAAATTTACTCCAGCCAGACGTCGATGGTACCTATTGGTCCATTTCCTCCACGGGTGATGTTTCAATCTCAAAGTGCTCCTGCTACGTCATGGGGCTACCCCTGGCTCTTCCTCCACTACCACCACTTACACAAAGACACCCCCGCCTTCAGAGCCGAACCAATCGTTCGATTACAACCAAGTCCTACTCCCCTTTTACCACCTAGCAGCGCAGACCCCAATACCAAATCCACCGAACCCTGGGCGAACGAACTGAAGTTAAATTCTTACTTGGCTCAACTCAACCAAAGCGGACCACGTGGGCTGAGGGATAAAAGTCCGAGGAATGAAGGAACGAGGAAGGATTAAGACGAACCACCGCCAGCCACTGGTCGATTATACTTTCGCGCTGATAATATATCAGACTGTAATGGTTCAGCGTTTCGCGGTCGAGCTCTCGGCCTCTTCCTTCAACCGATAAAGCTAAATGCTAGAACTTGCCGGCAAGGATGTACTAGAAGAATAAGAGGTGGAGGAAAAGAAGGAACGAGGGTGGATCTGGAGGTGGAGGTGGAGCTGGAGCTGGAGCTGGAGGTGGAGGCAGCGTCGAGAAAGAAACGTACAAAAGATCCGGTGAGATAAATTGAAGGTTCGCAGAGGGGAATTAGTTGCCGTGGGAAAGGTCTGGATCTACTTGCCGCGCGGTCTAGGGGCCAAGGGCCATCACTGATCGGAGAAAATCGTTCCCCCGTCCGCCCTTTACCGACAATTAGGTACGTCGCGACGCCCTGACGTACAATCGATTATCATTAGGCAGACGAGCCAGTGATAAACTTGAATCACACTTCCAATTAGATATGTGGTAGAAAATTAGAGCCGCATAAACAATACGTTGTAATACCTGTATATAAGGTACCTATAGGCATAGCGTATATCTATATCTTGATTCATTTTTAAATGAAAGCTCAATGAGCTTGATGAAACCCAATTAAAAAAGTATACAGCAGTTAGACCCTTAATTCTTTTTTTAAACTCCAACTTTTGCCCGGTTGTAATTAAGATAAGAACTCGACCGCAATACAAACGACTATTATACTCCAGCGATATATTTATTCGGCATTTAACCGAGATACATCTTATTTTTTTTCTTCCCCCTCCCAATAATGTTATCCTCTCTCGTGGTAAAAATTATTTTTCCACGCTGCGTGCGCAAAGTTCGATTTTGCTTCACAATCGTCCGAGAATCAACACTTTCGCACCAGTATCGAAAGGTACTAATAACAAAGTCATCAGCTTTCCAGTATCGATGTATTGGGCCCTTCCCTGAGTTCACTAGATAATAAACGATCCGATTGAAACCGCGCATCGTCTTCTTTCGAAAGGATGTTTAATCTCTTACAAGAAGATCTAAATCGAAAGTTTTCGACAGTTTTAAAGCCTCGCTGCAGCCCGCACTTCGCGTGTCTCAAAAGCACTCTTAATCTGGATCGAAGTTGGGCAGACTTTGGATGCCCGATTTGTTAATATTACGAAAGGTGCTTTATCGAACCGTTAAAAGTATGCTATACCTATATATGAAGAGAATTGGCAAGACCTAGAGAATCCGCGATCTCTCCGTAACCGCGGCGGGAGGCCGACAGCGGTTTTAAAATACATGCATTTATTCAGCGATCCGAACACCCTAGGCCCCCGCGTGTAGAAATGGATGGGCCAATTTTACGCCGAGCTTTGCCTGGGGCAACGCAGCAGGAGATTTCGTGGCGACGAGTAAGGAAGGTGTGCGATGTTGGTTGGTTCGAAGTTATACGGGTGGCGTGTATCAGGTACTAGGGGATGGATAGGCTCGGGGTTGATTTAGATGAGATTGAGGATGTATTAGGCCCGGGCTCGCGAACCTCTTACATCCTCTTACATTTATATTACCACCAAAAGATTAAGTTCTCCGTTTCTCTACGCCCACCTAGATACCTGGTGCAAAATGAAACTAGGGGTGAGATGGAGCGAGTGAAGGAGCAGGTAAAACGCTACTCTGTCAAGCACGAGACACCCAAGTATACACACGTATAGTACAGTACAGTACCTAGGGTATAACGGGATAATGCCTCTTCCAGCTAAGGCGATTTCGAGCTTAATTCACAACAGACTTCCATGCGCCAATGCCTTTTCGACTTCGCGTATAGGTAAGCGGTAGGTAATACCAGAATTACGGTTGTTCCAAATTTTAACAACCAAGTTACATCTTTAGCGGTTCTATGGAATCTTAATGCCATCTGAATACTCTTTTTAAAATCTTAATCTTAATTTACGAGTCTAGGTATACTTGAGTGGGCGCTTCGCCTGCAGGTGTAAATAGGAAGCGTTTTAACACCCTGCTAATGTGGATTTAACTAAAAGGCTAGAGTCAGCATTGCTTTTTTTCTTTTTCTTTTTCAATGAATACATTCAAAATTGGGGCAAACCAGGTCTCAATCTTCAGATTCTGCATGTTCTCAAAAAATCTCAAAAAGTTTCCATTGATTAAGGGCTGTTCTTATTCTAAAGACAATATACAATTGATCGAAGTTTGAAAGTCATTTTTTCAAGAGTATAAGAATCTAGATACTACGAAATGCTTGTTTATACTTCGAACTGTCAATGTCGTAACTTTTGACATATAAAAGTAATTAGTATAAGCAAAGTTTAGAGAAACTTGAACAAAATCGTTGGAGGGGGTTGGTAAAGGGGAGAGAGAGAGAAAAATGTGTGTTTCTAAAGAAGTATCAACATCTCGACAGCTGTTAGTGCGATTTCGATGAAAATTTATTTTCTTTATGCTTTTTAAAAGCCCCGAGCTTTTCGTCAAAATATCGCAAAATGTTTAAATCAATTTATCCGAGAACTGCGGCAGCTGTATAAAATTTCGTTTCATTATTTTATTTCACTATACATTTAACCGATTTCAGCTAAATTTATTGTGTACATATAGGTACAATTGCGTTCTATCATAAGCAGCATATTATTCCATTGTATAATTTACCGCCAAATGATAAACCGCACCCCGCGCTTTCCCCATTCAATTATCTGCACGTTATACTTAGAATTATATTACACCGCAGAATACCCAATTTTTTTCATTCAATCCTATGATTAGCTTGTACAAATTTCTATAATAATAAATTA
Organism: Tenthredo livida; assembly: GCA_963992785.1. Taxonomy (NCBI): domain Eukaryota; kingdom Metazoa; phylum Arthropoda; class Insecta; order Hymenoptera; family Tenthredinidae; genus Tenthredo; species Tenthredo livida. The sequence continues at coordinate 8,504,508 of OZ023067.1, read as the reverse complement.
GGCACCTAAATTCGCCGAAAATTATAAAAATCTTCTAAATTGTCTGATGATCAGCCGGTGTATACATTCAGCAGAATAATAATTCGCCTAAATTCGTCGTAGCTGGTTGTCTAAAAAAAAAACTAGTCAAAAGCTACGATCAAGTCGGAGGACTCAGTGATTGTCGTAATGTCGGAGGGGACGGGGGGGTCGTCGTCTAATAAATAACTTGATGAGGGGTCGTTTATTTAATACTGAACATTAAATCGGATCACAAGCTCTGGAATGAACTGGTTTAGGGAAAGATTAAGGTGTATGTATACATAGAACTATGTATATATATTATATACGTATAGCAGTGCGATTAGAGTTGAATAAAAAAAAAAAAAAATTCAACCCCCCCAACCGAGGCTGTCGCCAACTTTACCGCACGTTACATTTTTATTCTCCTTATCGCCGACCGAACTTCCATTTCTCTCTTTCTCCCCCGTACATAGGAGGGTGCAGCAAGCTAACAGAGCAAAGCGGGGCGTTGGTTGCTCTGAAATCGGTCGTTTAACTTACGACACGTAAACCCGTTGATAACGGAAGTGGTTACTATACTATAGCTAACCTGGTCATCGCCGCCCTCGACCACCCTCAAAACCCGAGAATCCGCTGCCCGCGCCCGGGCAAAGCTGCCATCCCCTGTAAAACCTTGTAAAACGTTACCACCTCGAGACCGATAAACTTATCACCGTTCGATTCCACTTACTATACGCCACAAGCATATTCTGTAACTTATTTTTCAACCCCTTTTGCATTTGATGAACATTTTCAACGCCGGAATTATCGTCGATTGAAATCAGGCCCTAATTTAGAATAAAAATAACAAAAATTTCAACGTCAGAATCCAAAACCCTTGTGTTATGTCGTAAATAGCATTCATTGTCTTTTAACTGCGATGCAGTGTTTTGCCCTCTTTAAGCCTCTGGCAATTGCGCTTATCCATCTTTACTCCATTGCCTTTGTTTTATCCCACGTTAGTGGAGTTTCTCCACTCAGTTTCCTTAGTTCATGGGGCGGGTGTTGCACTTGCGAGGTCGTTTATTAATTGCTACGTATAAGTGGTGCTAATAAAGTGCAGACCTTGGCCGACCACGGCTACGGCTCGTGAAAACTGGATCCTGCAGCGACGTTGATGGGGGCGGTAGGGGTTGGTATAGGTGAAAGCGGAGGACCGAGCTTTGACAAAGTTAATGGAGCGACGAAATTATAGGGGTGTTTTTTGCCTGCCAACGTCACGCTCCCATTTGTTTTTCTTTCTTCTTGGATTTACGAAAACAGTGGTTCCAGACGGGGTAGGTGGGTACAGTTAGCCCCAAAAACATCAGATATGAAAGATAAAGCTAAACAGCCAACATTCTCCCCTGAGGAATCGACGCGACATTTCACCCTGGTTCAATTCATGTTTGCCTAGTTTTTCGGAAAAAAAACGCAACCAGCATACCTGACTCGTAATTTTTGGTACTTATAGCGTGGCCCAGTCCGTAAACCTGAAGTCTAGGAGGTGGAAAGTCCTCGGGGAGACACCTACCTGGGGTACTAGAGTGGGGAGCAGTAAATGAGCGTAATTATGAGGCAAGTTTTAACTACCCCCACCTGGACAATGCACCATTCTTCATTGTCTCTGTTTTAAATAAGCTTCCCCGAGTGGCTCCTGCAGCCTCGACACTCGGTGCTAGTTCAACACCCCCAACACACACTTTAACGACGCCGAAAAGTCCGAGGACGTCTCTGCATGGTCTCTCTCGTACATAAATATGAAAACTCCTAGCACCCTAACGCTAAAAAATGTCGACTAATTTAACGAATGATTAGAATCTTTCCAACGCCTGTGCCCAATCCTAATTAGGACTTCAGAATTCTCCAGTCGAATAGAGCGTCTGATATTTAATACGGCTATAAGGATCAGTGTGATGAGTAAAATCGTTTGATTTTTCTCCACTCTTCGCGAGGGTAGTTCCGGCCGGGCATCGCATTTTGTGGATTATCGGTGGCGCGTGTTAACTCTTGGGTTCTTGTCGCCGCCCCTGTTGCCTCTGCACCCTTCTTACACGACCCTCTTCAACATCCGCCTTCTGGCAGATTGCTCATAATTTTCCGACTTTCTTACAGGGGTGTAACTCAGCGCTGGGCTAGAAGTCAGGGGACTTTGAATTTATTCAAAATTTGTTTATGCACGTACATATACCTATATATATATAAATTATACCTACTAATGCGAACAAAGTGAGGGGTGGAAATTAAATAAACAAATAAAATGAGAGAACAGATCTCGGACGGTTCAAATTATCACCCTTTTCACTGCAGATGATGATACGATTTTTTTTTTTCCCTCTCTCTCTCTCTCTCTCTCCTAATCAAGTTTACGAGCTACGGTACTCAAATCTTCCAGTCTTTGTGAAGTTTTACATCATAAAACTGGCCACACGACTAAAGGAAATATGTACAGCAGCAAATTAACATCAAGGATGAAGCTACTGCTAGTAGGTAAATGAACTTGTCATGTTTATCACGTAATTCAGTGTAATCTCTGCCACCTTGAGCTCGAACATTATATCAAGTAACTAGTTTACAAAAGGCTAAAGTTTCCCCGTGTATCTATCACAATCTCTATCTAACTTTGTGGTAGGTTGTCTTCGATAAACCTGAAGGTATTCCATCCGTAAAAAATCTTCCAGTGGTACTACGAACAGTGTAATTATCTTTTCCATTAGACATTTGATTACGAGTTTTCATTCTCTGTCATGGTGGTCAAGATAAGTTGTTATACGATTGAATGGTCTTCCCGCGTTTTCCTTTAGCTTTGTGTTTATCGAAGTTGAAATAAATCCGAACCGTTTATTTACTGGTCGGTACACCCTACCGTCCCACCGAGAAGAGTAGGTAGAGTGTGATAAGGTGCGAGTGACGGAGGCAATGGAGTGCACTCTAGGTGTTTGTATCGGTGGTCGTTCGGTACCTGCATTACGGACATCAATGTGCAAAGTGGTTCGAGTGTATTCAGCTCGTGGTCGTTGGATATCTCAATGTTCCTCTGCTGCATGGTTGTTGGTACATGCACACACACCCTCGATAAGGTACCTGCATATAACGACCATTACCTGCGAGCATAATTACGGGATATACAAACGCCGGGGCTTTACCGATCACATGTCTTGTTTTCATCCATTTTACTACCCTTACGACGAAGGTGAAGGAAATATTCCATATCGCCTGACATAATCTAGGCCCTAGGGTGTGAATTAATCGTGAGATGAATAAGAAATGGAATATGGTGGGGTTTGAGGGGAGAAATAGAAGATGAGGAACAAACATGCGCCAACCCTGAAATTAACACTCAAACTTCCTGCTAAAGCAAACAGCGCGCTAAGGGACGAAATAAAGTCGGCGAAAATTAGTTCTGCGCTTAGGTTTGCGAGGTGAAATTCAACCCCCGTATAACGAACGGAACTTCAGTTCCGAGGGCTGCAAGTAAATATTGAAAGTTTTCATATTTCGTTGACGATAGTAGAGCGGGTCGAATGGGTCGTGCGGGGGATGGGTGGAAAAAAGTGAAAAAAAAATTTTAGCCGAACAGACACAAACACAGGGGTTGACTACGGAGCTAACAAAAAATCGGTCTATTATTTAGGAGTAGAGAGACAGGCTCGATGTACGCAAAAAGAAGGGAATAGTTTGAAACAGTCGGTGGCTGGAAATGCTTGATTGTTTTTTTTTTTTCTTTTTCGTTTTTTACTCTCGTTTCTTTTTTCTTTCTCCTTTTTTTTCCTTCTTTCTTTCTTTCTTTCTTTTCCTGAATGATGCGTGTAGTACGTGGTGCCCGAGCCCACGCGGTAAAACATTGCACGGAAATTGAACTGACAGAAGATTGGTAGAGAGCTTCTGTTAAGATGGGACGAGTTAAATTATGTGCGTTATAGATTTTTCTTTTTCTTTTTTTATTATTATCATCATTATTTTTGTTACTATGAAGTTTCAACGTCATTTTTAAGCCCAAATTTCTGACAGGCGATTGAATTTTTTTTTTTTTAACAAAACTGGAAAGTCTCAAACTATTTGGATTGAAAATTTGAAGATAATTAAAACAACGTAGGGAGCAAGTTTACCTTTGAAATTTGAAATTCGTTAGTAATTTAGCGAGGAACAGGTGACTGAGAGGGTTTGAATGAAAAATAAAAAAAAAAATAGTTCAAAACAATCGGAGTTCGGAAGCCGAAGCTTCCCTTTGCGGTCACGTTTCAATCTCACGGTTAAAGTTTTGTGTTTTTCTTCCCGTTTGACGTTTCACTGAGCCGTAAATTTTCCCTGAATGATATAAACCGTCGACGCGAATAGCTTTAACCTCGGGGAAAAACATCCCCTAATATATAGACCTCAGTATACGTAATACGACCGTAATAAATTCAACTAGACTTTCATTGTTGTTTCATAATCCTACAATGCAAGTCCAGATGCACATATTTTTCATCCTCGTACTTTCGAGTCATTCCGCAGCTTTTAAAGCGACAGCAAAGATTTCTCATTTCCTATGCGACTTGAGCCAAGCCAGAATTCAGAAAGAAGAAAAAAAATGAAAAAAAATAGAAAACTGTACAAAAATTCACAAACACAGTTACAAGTACGTCTCACAAGTTTAGTACAGAGTCTTATGCTATCCAATGCATGCAGTGCTGCTGCAGTAAGTAGTCAATCGGTAAAAGGGAATGACTAGTAGCAAAGAGCAGTGCACGTCTGTCGTAACAAATTCAAGATCAGACGAATGTTTTTCCTAGTGTTCATTCGAATGTACAGAATCGGTAGATGCATTCGTATAAACGCGTACCAATGTATCAATGTGGCCTTTCTGGCTTCTGCTGCTGCTTCTGCTGCTGCTGCTGCTGCTGCGGAGCTTCGATTTCAAAGACTTTCCAGAAAGCTAAAGCTCGCCAAGTTTTATCCCCTTTAGATAGTGAGCCAAAATTTGAGTTATATTCGAGAGGTGTAAAGTTGATAGGATATGGTATACGCGAAGGACTGATTCCCTCGGAACACCCGCGGCAGTAGCAGGTCTTGCAATTAGCTAAGATCATTAATTGTACGCCTGGAAGTTTAACATCGAATAAAGGACGACAGTGGCGCTAAGTTTCTATGGAATTCGCGGAGTCACGAAGCCTTTTCACTGTCTCGTAACGAGGATATTTCAATAATTTTGGTAATACTGAAAGTTTAAGGAAAGAAATGTCGACGCAGTTCTTCGACCCCAGCCCTTCTGGATTTCTTCATCTCTAATATTTCACCTAGTGATTTCTCACCCCTAATCATACTTTCATCTAGGTATACCCGCAGGCACTAATTTTATCTTAAACTGCGACCATCCGGCTGACCCTTGAGTTTAAAACACTAGATGAGGACGATTTTAAAAAAAATCCTCCAACTTTTTCCACCCATCTCTCTCCGTCTCTCTTTCTCTTTCTCTTTTGACCTTTTTATTTTTTAATTTAAGCGCCAGCGAGAGCATCCCACTCGCTGACAAGTATAATGGGCGTGATTTTTATTCCGGCAATAAATTTCGAGCACGCGAATTTAACTGCAAATTGCTACGACTGCTCTGTCTGCTCTGACTAGCCGAGGGTTGGCTGGCACTCGCCTGACCAAAACTGGAACGGGTGTGTGCAGTTTATAAATGAGAAGTGGTTTTTAAACTCGAACCGTTACCTTGACAGCTTTTACCCTCAAACTGGTTAAAATCATTATAAACTATAGAAAGTCACCATATATTATACAGTCATTTAATTATTGAAATTTTCGCCCGAATTATATACTAGGTACCTTTCGAATTCACTCGAGTATTATTATCGACTTGATTAAACTTGAAGTACGAAAGAAATTAGAAGAAAGAGAAAAAATACGAGAAAAATGTATAAGGAGGTAAAATAAATATTAAAAAGAAAATCTTTCTTATTTTACATGAGAGAAAATTAATTAATGCAGAATTCTGAAATATATATGAAATCTTGTTGAAATAAGAAAAACAACGATTTCAACCGAAGTTCGTTCGTTGAGTGCGGCGAGTATCACCGCGAATTAAATCGCGTTTGAAGTACTGAGCGAGGCTTGCAAGTGAACGGTTGTTGGTCGAGAAAATTTAAAATGCATGGCACGGATGGTTAGACTGGATTCATATTATACTCCCAGCAGTATGATCAACCTCTTGCATTCTGAGCAAGAGGCCCCCTGCCCCCCCCCCCACTTCTTGAATAAGTCAAATACTCATGAATAAGTGGTTTGCTCACGAGTAGGTACACGGGAAGTGCCAGAAACGAAATTTATTTACAGAAGAGACGGTGCGGCGTACCTTAGGTATGTTGTGAAAATAAATTTTCACCTATATAAGGGCTAAAGTCTGCAGGATAAAACCCAAAACTGGGTACCTATACCCCGAAAAGAAAAATTAATATAGATAAGAATTGAAGCGATAAAGGGAAAAAATTTATCAGAAAAAAACGAAATACGAACAAGATGATTTTATTTTGGAGCAAACTATACAACGAAGCTCGATCGTTAATTGTGCCACGTTTTTATACTCACTGCATGATGAGGTTTTTTGCTTACCTGAAACAGAGAAAAGAAATACATATGTTATTCACCGGTTGATTATTTCAAACCTCGATTTCATTGTCCTTTCATTTTTACGAAAGAAATATAATCATGTCCTTGATCGTCAGGATTCAGAGATGTAAATCGGACTTGCCCATGTAGAAATCTATCGGGGCATACGCGATTTGTGTTGGGGGCCCTGACAGGAAGCCCCTGTTCTGGGTTTCTAGTAGGGCCCTGATGGGGCGCCATCAGGGACACTGACTTGGCCCGCCCGACTGGTACCCCAACAGAACTGAGGGAGGGCTCTGTCAGGGCCCCGGCTCGTGGTTGGGGCTATGGCTATAAAAGCGTTACATTTCCCCAATAGCGCCCTCATAGAGATGGGGAAAACTATCAGGGTCCTCTATGCACCCCCAACAAAATTTCTGCACGGGTGGTGCTTTCACTTGAAATTTTTATTCGCGTCTCTACACCCTCCGAGATTTTCGAATTCTACCTATACAAGATAAAAAGTCTGCGAAGGATCAACTCAATGATCAACTTGATTTTTTACTTTGAATTCATTCGTCAATAAGTTGACAAAATTGCATCTCGAAATCTTCATCTGTGTGAACTTGTGTAATAAAGCTAAAATTTTTATTCCGATTCGGGAAGTTTCTTTGAAAAAGGTACCGGGCGGAAATAAAAGGGTGAAACACAACCCTCTTTTTTTCTCAATGCCTAAAACAATGCCCTCAGGAGCTCGATTAGAACTCAGGGTGTGATCTTATTGGGATAAAAGCTTCCTTCCAGTTTCTGATTCGCTTTTTGTTGGTATAGCAAACGAGCGGTACCTATATCCAGATAACCCTTTTCCCTAAGCTAAAGACAAGTGCGATCTGATTTCACGCGGGACATAAACTGAAATCAAAAGATTTTTCGCGTACTTGGGTAGGTAAGTGTATCTGATATCACGAATTTTATCCTGCAGGTATGGGAAAAGGCGAGAGCGAATAAGAGATTCGAAGATAATAATAATAATGTGGGCAATTTTTAAAAGATATATCTTTCGTCTCGTGGAAATGAATAAATCACCTCACGCAGTAGAAATGTTTAAAAGAAAATTAAATTAATAAAAAAAATGTGAAGCATGTATAGGGATGAGGGTGGTTCTTTCCGACTCTTTAAAGATTCGTGAAAAAAGAAATAAAAGAAAAAAAAAGACACAGTGGGGTAAGCACAAAGAACAATTGAAACGCCTCTGGGATCAGAGAGATAAAGTGTGAATCGTAATTCGTATTTAATTAAAGGGATGATAAACAGCGAGACCTCGTTAATAAAATACCTGCAGAATAAAAATACGACGAATTGTAACGAATTTTTTTTCTTCTAAAACTGGAGAATGAAGACCCCGGTGTAGAATTCTAAATTAGAAATTTCAAATTCGGAATTATATACCTTGAACTAATCCACCGACCGGATTCCTGTTCGTCGACAGTTCGCTGGCGTGAGAAATAACCGAGGAAAATCGTGTTCGTTTGTTTTGTTCTGTTCCGTTTCGGTTCCGTTCTGTTCCGTTCTGTTTCCGAAACTAAGCTGACGTGACGTTAATTAAGGATATATCTGACGAACTGGAAGTAGACTGACGTGCTAACCGAAATATATTCCTTATTTACTCAGCGAATCCATTACGCCTGGTTTATCATAATAGCAGACGACGTACGTACACGTATATAATACATATGTATGTGAATGTATGTATGTACACGTTGTGAAAAGCTAGTCGTGCCCCACATGCCACGACCCTATAATTCTTTCTTTCCCTATCTCTCGTATTGTTAATTTTAGAATATAATTAACAGAACCGATATCCGAAGTGAAATCCCCCAGCTTGCAAAGTTTAAGGGTTTATAAAATCTGCGGAAAAATTTAATCTCCGTTCCTTGACCAGAACGTTTTTTCCTTTTTTCTTGTCTTGTTTCTTCTCCCTCCTTCCCTACATCGTAAGGAAAAAAAGTTTCGAGGTGAAAGGTCGCTAACGTGAAGTACAAAGATTCGAGAAATTCGAATATGTGGGGAAAGCGAATAGAAGGGCGAGGTGGGTACATGTATAGGTATATAATACATATATACATGGCTCGAAGAAGAAAGTCGAAAAAACAAAAAGGTAAATCCGTTATCTGTGGAAAAATCTTTTCGAATAAGAAAGTGAACGCCATATAGTATATAGGTAAGAGCAGAAAGAAGTTTCTTCTCGTGATTTCAGGCTGGATTTACCATGGAATATTCATCTTAGCCACGCTTTCACCCACGGGAATCCCTTCAGCCAGGGAAAAACCTGGCTTAGGAACGCCTCATATCACGCACGGGGTTTCAAGTGCGCTAGTGAATCTACTAGTGATTCCGCAATATCCAATATACATATACCTACGAGTTATACATGTGTATAACTTCATCTTCACTCGTTACTGCACTTTTAATTCCAAATTTATATACAATATACATATACTACGTATATCATTCCGGGTTTTATATATCCGCCCGATTATCTATCGGACAAACCGGTAATTACCCTTCACTTTGATTGCACCCCTCATTTTATGCCTATACTATAATCCGCTAAAACGTACTCATGCCTATTAGCGACATTGACGCTGATTGCAACGTTTCAAATAAATAGACTAAAATTCCGTGAATCGATGCTGCTTTTCGATACCATTCACGTATTAAATAAGCAAATGAACAAATGTGTGCGATGTATAATTGTGACAATTTGTTCATTTTTTCATTTATTTTCATCGTAATATTGTTAACCCGGATTCCATTACTTTTTTTCTTTTGGTTCCTTCCAATTTAATTTGTTTGGTACGTTTGTTACTTTACGCGATACGTACCATTCAGAACTTTAACGATATTTAGACCGCGAATATATACCTATGCAGCGTTATGGAATTCGCAGAATTTCATATTGCAACCGCGTAATCGAGATAGGAATTTGAATAATTAGCAGAATCCAATAGAACGTGGTTTAGGGCTTAGGTTCTGACCCCGTTACCGCTCTTGTCCTGCAGATTTCCGTTAAACTAGTATAGGGTGATGAATTTATCCATCAAAAATACCTCCATGGCAGTATTATAGCTGCATGTAGGTGCCTTATATACCTATGCTGATAACCAAATCGCTAATCCTCCCGAAGGTGAGAATCGAAGAGATAAATTCTTCCCCTAATTATTTCTGGATCGCGAAAAAATGAAACGAGATTCAAGGACCTTTGATAACGCGGATTATACTCGGGCTGTGTAACAATCCCAAAGTGTTAAGGGTTCAAGCGCAGGTTTAGGCTTACTTACCCTTTAGAGTTTAGGTTTTCGTTCTGTGGTTTAGCAACAACGATATGAACGCTGGTTTATGGCAGATGAATATATCGACCAAAGTACCAAGTTGTATAATGCTATCGAGCGACGGCATCTCACGTTCTGAACTTGGGCTTCCAGGCTGAATAAACCCGCGTGTGTCTGGGCGGGTAAATCCCTTGGCATATTATACTAAGTGCTTAGCGGAAAAGTCGAAGGACCCGTGCAGAGTGACGCTTTAATCAACCCAACCGCCGACGATCGCGCGGACGTCCGCAAGGCGAACCGACGCCGACGCCGACGCCTTTACGGTAGATAATAAAGGTAAAAGGTATCAGAAAGGATTCGCGTTGAACCCACGCGATTATTTAGTTTTTAAAAGATCGTTAATTACGCCTTATCAAGGTAATAAAAATTCGCCTTTTTTTTGCAAATACTTTTTAACATTTTTTACCCTTTTATCAAACGCCGAGGAAAACGGACCCTGCCGTCCGCGATTGCAGTCCGAAGGCACGGTCAGGATATCCGCGATCGTTTTTTAAGCTCGCGAAAAAATGGTCCGAGCTGGGGATGGTCATGGTTTGAAGATGAGTTGAAAATCAGAAATGATATGTACCTAGTGGATAAGGAAACGAGCTGATAAGTTATAAAGAAGGGAAAAAAAAGGCTCCGTATACATACGAAGCCTCGAGGTTTCACCACTTTCAACAAGATTCTATTTCAAACACAAGGGTGGCTCAAGCGAAGAGCTAGGGCGGAAGGTAGTTATAACGGAAGTCACGTGGAAGACCAGCACCGTATTTGAACGGGGATATCCGCTTCGCGGGGAACTACCCCAGTTGGTTATATACCTATATGTAGACGGGCCGAGGTAAAGCTGCAGCACAAGGACTCTTCTGTCCTACCCCTCTTGCTTATTGCCAAGGTGAGCTTCATTACCAGCAGCAAGCTATGCAGTAACACGTACCGAGCATATTCTACAAAATTATGTCATTGGGGGTTGAAAATTTTCAGATTAACCAACTCCTGCAAATTCGTGGACAATTTATTTTCCCCAATTTACAACGTTTTTTTTTTTCTTTTCTTTTTTTCTATCCGTCCCAAAAAGATGCTTTTCCCAAAATCAATCGTTTCTTTTTTTCGTTTTCCAAAAAAAAAAAAAAAAAAAAAAATGACGAAAAATTTGCCATGCTCCAAAATTATTTGGATTATCAGAAGTCTTCTGACTCTTATTCTTCGCGAGATTTAAGGTCGTCTAAAATCCACCTGAATTTCTCTATGTAGCTCGAAGCAATTTTCTCTTGGTATCTCTCTCGGTCTTCGGATATTTTCTCTTCTTGTTTTATACCGACCCAACCCTTTCGCTCTCTCATTTTTGGTTTCCCTGCAGGTTTTCCGGTTTTCCACCGAGGGAATTATGTTGACAGGATGTTCCGAACCCCGCGCGACTTGTTCGCTATCAAGGAAAGGGCCTCGAGCTATTTGAAGCAATACTTAATCGAGGAAGCTGGTTGCTTGGTATACCTATACGTATCCTTCCGTACGCCAGTAGGTATCAGAGTAAAGATTATCATACATAATTGCGGGAGCGTGACAGTTAATTGGGCGCCAAAGGGCTCGACGCGGAGGTCTATCCGTGGAAAATCGGTGAGAAATTGAGGCTAAAGGAAGTGGCTTCGAGGGGTGGGGGGGGAGGGGGGGGAGTTGTTTAACGGCAATTAGTCTATATTTTTAAATTAATTAACTAACTACGCGTTTGTCGTTTTCATTACAAAATTATGCCCTGCCTCTAGGTATAATAATATCTCTTTGTTAATTAGCGAGGAAAATAACGAGCATTTACACATAATATCACGTGCGTATAACGGTGTGTGTGTGTGTGTGTGTACCTATGTATATATTTCATTACAGCTACTACTACCCCGTATATTAAAAATCCCTGAGGACAAATATTCATAATTAAAATAACGTAATCAACGCGAAAAGTTGTCCTATAATATGTTTTCGTATTACGATTTGAAATTCTGGAAAAAAAGGATTAGCAGAAAAAAAAGAATCAAAAAAAGGATAGGTACCCCAAAAAAAAAAAAAGCTACAAAAAATTAGAAAACTTTTTATTCCATTAGAGTGATTGATATTGTTATATTACAACTTTCGTACCCTTTTCGTTTTTTTTTTCGTTTTTTGTTTTTTTTTCTACAGATTAGGTATTTCCAGCCGATGACCAAATCGTGCGTTCGAACTTTACTACGCGCGGTACTATAAGAAAACGGAATGACACCCTGCGGAGGCATTTCGGTCGCTGAGTAAAGGACTTAAAAACCTTCGCAACCTCCGGGGGTCTGAAGACTGTACTAAATCTGCTACGTGCAGGAACTTCTTAATTTTTTAGTAACCGAGAAATTTTTTATTTCTATTTTATTTTATCTTATTTTATATCTTTTTTCTTTTCTTCTCCTATTCTATTCCTCCTCCTCCTCCTCCTCCCCATTCAGCTATCGAGATCACTTGAAAATCTTAAATGAGAAAAAAACGAAAGCAAATTTAAACGCCTCATATACCTATAGCTGCAGCTATTGTAACAACGGGGATTTCTTGTATTCTTGCGTACCTATATAACAGTTCAGCTGGCCGCTCTTCTTTTTATACTAAAAACTTCAAAGAACTGACAAGACGCAATTATATTGCTCTAGTTCCGCGAGACTGCCCCACTTTTTAACTTTCTTCCCTCATCCGGCACATAATAAGCCTTGTGCAAACACGAAACATGGCTGCCCAGCTGCATATAGCACTATATATAGGTACATATGTATATATATATAAACGAACAGACAGAAAATATAATTTGCTCCATTTTTATTTCATCTTTTTTTTGTTTTTTGTTTTTTTTTTTTTTTTTTGTTTTTTTTTTACGCAAACAGCAACATATCCGCGGCAATCATACCGTAACATTTTTTTTTTCTCCATTCCTTTTTTTTTTTCACATTTTATTTTTCCATTTCCTCCATTTATTATTATTCTCTTTTTTCCAACCTTTTTACTTCACCCTCAATTTTGGTCGTTTTTATTTTCTTTTGATGCTTTGACGGAGCGCGGGCGTGTGTCGTGTTTAATTTTTATAAAAGAAATTGCTTTCCCTTTGCCCACATGCGATTCTTATTGAAATTGATTTTTTTTTTTTTCCTTTTTTTTATTTCTCTCTTTTTCTCGAATACGTAAGGCACTGCAAAGAAGAATAAATGAATGATTAATTTCCAACAATAATTTTGACACATCATATATAAAAAATTCGCAATTTAATTAGGAAGATAATTTTTTTTTTTTTTTTTTCTTTTTTTCTGTTCAACCCTTGTAAAGCAAATTTGTGTCAAAATTACAGCTCTGAATAACCATAACAATCAAAATACCTGAATAAATATTCGTTAAGCTTTGAGAATAACGTAAAATAACAGTAAGTATACCTATATGGCCTTAGCGCTTATACATCACTATATAGTGCGTTACTATGATAACACTACGTTCAACAGCATCCAAGGGTGGTGGGTTATTCTAGACTCAGAATCGCGCTTTTATTAAATTTGTGAAAAAAAAAAAATTACATTTCACAGCCTAAATTATTATTATTATTATTATTATTTTATAGCTGAGTATATCGAAAATTGAATGGCGATGTTTACTTTATTTTATTTTTGCATTTTTTTCTCTTCTATTTTTGTGGTAATGCATGAAAAAGTTTTTCTTGCCGAATGTAGATGTGCAATTTAAGGCAATATAGTATGTAATTTAACACTATATAGATATGATATATTTATAAATTCGTCAAATTTTTGTAGTCCTTTTGGTACCTATTTACCTACAATTTGCTACCAAAATTGCTTTTTTCGACAACGCATCCCGATGCCCTCGTCTATACTTGCGCCCTCGCGCAAAAGCTCGAGGAAAAACTCTCCCTGCCACTATTTACACAGCATTTCCCTCGAAATGAAATCTTGGGGGTGTGTTCTTACCCTCGTTTTTTTTTCTTCTTTTCTTTTCTTTTCTTTCATTCTTTCTTTTCTTTCTTTTTTTTCTTTTTTGGTTTTTTTTTGTTTTTTTTTCTATTTCTTTTTCTCTTCTTTACCGTCAGAAGATAGGTATAGTTCGGCACTCTCTTTCTGGCTTTCCGCGAGCTTCCGAGCTTGCGAGCTTGTGAGCTAGAATTATAACGCTTACGCGGGTCGACACGGGATGACCAAGGGCTTTTTACACCCGTTAGCAAAAAAAAAAAAAAAAAAAACAAAAAGGAAGAAGAAGAAAAAAATTACTAAAACCAAAGCGAGAACTTGGGGAAGGAGAAACTCGGCTTTTATTATCCCAGAGGAAAAGATTCGTTTTATTTTCTTTCCAACAGCCAGATATAATACCTACCCAGCAGATAAAATTTTGTGAAATTTCCTGTATGTGATAGCCGAGGCGCAATTTCTTAAGTAATGGAATCCGCGTATACCTGTATTATACAAAGCTATACGTGTGGTAATGCACCAATTAATTTACCAATACCTCGTATTGCACAAACGTTATCCGATACTTGGCGGCCTTCTGCGCATATAGAAGAAACGTTGAGTTTTGTCAGTTCTTACAATTATAACAGAAATGAAATTCTATATTCCCTAGCGAACTGCACTGCACTGCACTGCACTGCACTGCGGTACTCCAGGCGGTTTACCTCGCCGTAGAGAAAAAGGAGAGGAATTTGAAAATAAGAATACAAATAAATAACGTAGAACTAAGGGGGCAGAGTCGATATTCTTCCATGATAATATTTCGATATATGTATAAGGTTACATTGACAATTGAAATTATGAACAGGAATTTCTAAATATACAGATTCTCACCCTTAAAAAAGTCACGTTTGATCTTCGACGTATAACAGCGACGAGATTTCTTTCGGGTCACTTTGCGGAGGGTATAAAGAGTGCCGTTGGATCGATTCGAAATTCGAATGTTTAAGGGCTGTTTATTTTCCTCGAACAATTTCCGGTATGAGAATTCCTGGAATTTCATTTATACACAATACATATAACAAGATATGGTATTCTGTGTGATCGAAAATGCATTTTTCTTCCATTCGTTTACAAAACGTTCTGTATTTTTTTAGATTCCATTTCACCAACGCAATTCCAAAAAAGAAACATCCCTTAAACAACTGCAATATCAGTCTTCCGATACTCGAAAAGAATTATGCGACAGAGTTCGAGGGTGATAATTATCTGCTTGTATCATGAAGTGTAGATATCAAAGTTTAGACGAAAAACAATCACTCCGCTGTTCTGAAACAGTGATTATTGATTCAAAACTGATATGGGAATCTGAAACCCTTTTGCACTTAGTTACGGTTGTCTCGGTCTTGAAAAATTTCTGCATACATAATACTGGAGTATATTATATATATTATATATAGATATATGTAGGTGTAGGTGTAGGCTGAACGGGTACCAATATAGGGCAGGAAGTAACTTGGCCCTTCACAGTCAAGCCGACAATAAATCATTGCAGCCCCGTCCGCCTACGTGGAATATAAACTAACCCATAACCACTCTACCATCTCCGAAAATGTATCGTAGTGTATAGGGATGGTTTTGTGTAGGTATATAGGCGGAAATGTGTGTATATAAACTTATAACAGTATATAGGAATACCGAAACGTTCCAGGCTATATTACGCGGCGTTAATGCCAAGGGGCATTTGGACAGGGTGGAAAACGGCACGGGCGTCCGCGTCGGGCGGGATCCTCCCTTGGGAGTGATCGGGAATTATCATTCAATAACTGTATAAGGGAACGAGAAACGTCAGGGAATTTGTACCGAGGGTGTTTCTCCTATGCTCAAACCTTCGAATAGATAGATAAAGATACAGAACGTATAGGTAATCACATCGGTCGAAAGCCCGGAAGCTGCGACATCCTCGTAATAGCTTTGCCAAATCTCGTTATTTTCGCAAGTCCGGCAATTCGTTATTTTCTTCTTTTTTTTTGTAAGAAAGTATCGAAGCCGTGGTAAACGATTGTGTCAATTTCTTATTTAGACTGCACACACGCATATCCGTGTAAATAAATGAAAAGAAAAATCAACGAGCTTTTATAGAATCGAATTTCTCGGTTCTTGTAGGATGTGAGGTGTTCTGTGAAAGGAGGTAAAATTTTTGCCAAATTTCATTCCACGTGACAAAACTCGGCCCCTGCATCGGCCGCGCTGGCTGTTGGTTGATTTGAAATAAATTTGAATTCAGAAACGCTTTTCCATGGAGTAAAATAGGTTAGACATAAATCTCGCGAGTTCATGCATAAGCCAAGTCTTTGGAAACCCGGGCTGGCCTGGTCTGGCCTGTGCGACGCGCGGTGGGGGATATTTTTATTCATGTGTTTTGTCATGCGTTGTGCCAACCCTCTCGCTCGCCAACGCACCATGGCAAACCACCCCAAAGAGTAAAACCCCTCGCAAGGGAGGCTAAAACCTCTAGAGATAAAGGTGGGGGGGGGGGGGGGGGCGTACCCTTACGCTAAGGTAGGGTAAGCAGGTATGCCTACGTGTTAAAGAACAAGAATTTTCACCGTTTTTCGCAGTATGGAACTGCGAAAATCACATTAGCCATAAAAATGGGAATAAAAGGCGTTTGAAAAAAACTGATCTAATTTTACATACGAATGTATTCGCTCTGGTTTTTTTTCTTTATTTCTCTGTTTTGTTCCGTTTTTTAGTAAAAGGGTCGGGAATCTATAACGATTTTCGCATCACGATCCGTTCTGAGAATCGTCATCGAGCTTGAAATCTATGTTGTAAACCATATCATAATTGCAAAGTGACTGAATTTCATTTGACGAATTATTCGACTTGAATATCGGTAATTATTGAAAGACCTTGAAGCAGGTCCTTTCTGCGCAACTTTACGTAGAAATTGAGAGTAGATATAGATATAGAGAGGGTCCTGTGTGGGGGTCATATTTTTGGAGAAAAAAAATATTGAATTACCATTTGGAATAGGATTGAGTGTTGACAGGAGGTGATTCGTCGTGTATGTCAGAGCGAGAACCTCATCCCTATAGGCACATACACGATGTTATGCAGTATCGTGCAAGTAATGGACACTGTCGAATATTTTGATGTTTGCTCTGTAGGAGGGCTGCTCGTGATGGATATTCAAGAATTTGTTTGCGTGAATAAAACATCGTGAATATTCAGTGGGGAATATAAACTTGGCCCCGAAATAAACCGGCATCGCAGGATTTGAGTTAAAAAGTTGATGAAATCAATTCAGAAAAAAAGAATAAACATAGAAACTGAACGATCGTAGAGAATTACGGGGAAGCTTTATCGCCGATCCTTTTAATTTCGTGATAGATATTTCGGGTCGTAATATGAGTTGATCAAAGTTCATCCCTGCGTATGTGATGGGGTATGGTATATATGGAAGTTATGGAATCAGTTTCTCTGAAATAGCTGAAACTCTTCGATTATGAAATAAAGTAATGCTGAAAAGTTTCCGGAGGGAGGAAGCTATGTGGAGCCGAAAAGTACTCGGATCCCCATTTCTAAATCCATCTTCGAAAGAGCTTGTGGGAATTAAATTTGGCGAGTAAAAGATGAAAAGGAAAAAAGGCAGCATCGTAGGTAAGAGATCCGGGGAAAAATGTGGAAGGATTTAGGAATTGATGGACTGCAGTAAAGGACGTAGATAACATAAATACCAACACACACGTGCCGGTCCATAACAATCTTGCAATATTTATTTCAATCCCAAAGCCATTAGGAGAGCTATTTCGCAATCCACTGAAGCCTAAAACGCTCAACCTCGACCCAAACTTATAAAACATTGACGAAGTATAAATGTTCAACTCTCTCAATGAAACTTAGTTCGCCACAGGGTGCTCCGATCCAAGAGGCAAGAAAATCAACCAACGATGAAATAAGTATGAATGGGATAACTAGGAGCAAGTTATTACATGTATACATACATAAATCTTTTTCACCTCTTCAGATGAATCAGACCCGAAAATCAAACTCATTAAATGAAAACGAAAATACCTACCCTGTGGTGCACGCATTTAGTTCTCTTTACCATGAATTCAAGTTTCAATATTTCGAGGCAATTTGAAGGGTTAAAAAATTTTCATTTTCTTAAAAAATATAAACTTGACATGCAGATCGTTATCATCGACCTGAGAATAAACTGAGTCTGGTATTAACCGTCCGAATAAACGACGTGTGGAAACACCCCCAACGGATTTCAGGTAAAATTAACACCATCGCAATACCGTATAGCTATATGGGTATTTCTAACCGGAAGATATTCATCCCAAGAGCCTAATGAATCTATCTATTTCGTATAATACCTACAGCTAGAGATATAATTGGCTCAGATTTTACTACAAACCTATCGGAATCCCGTGGCGAAATTGAAAATCAACATGATTGAGATTAGAAAAATTATATATAATAGGTATAACAATGTGGTATGAGTTGATTTTTATAAAATTAATATATTCTCTGGTAGTAGTTTGCATATCGCGAATGAATATAAAAATAATTCATTAGTTTGAACGTAGTTTGTCTTTATAGCGTAAGAGTTCGTGAAAATTTTGACTAATTAATGTGTGATATAGCGGGCATGGCATACACGTTACATTAGTCCTGGTTTGCTTTGCAGTTTATGTTTGCAAAAGCAGCCCCGTAGCACGCAGTGCACCAGCGTTATTAACTTCCGCTTTATAATTGTTATTTATTCAACAGGGAGATTTCGCCGGTAGTGCAGATGGTGAAATGAAAATAGAAAACGTGAAGAAAAAGTAACGTGGCTTGAAACGGTAGCAGTAGGTGTAGGTAGCTATCTTCTCTGGCTTGGCTCGCCCTATGCATACGAGAAATAAACGTGAACTGTATAGCGGAGCTGGTAAAGCGATATAAACGCGTCTTTGACGTCGGGATCAGGGGAGGAAAATGATTAAGCATTCTCTGAATCCCGGTGAGGCTCCTCTAATCCGGTGCTAAAGACAAAACAGAGACTTTCATTACCTCCATGAAACGTCGCGAGCTATTATATTATATAGGAAAGCTCCAAAGTAAAACTTGACGAACGAATACGCGTTCAGGTATATCAGCTACCTACATAGTATGAAAGATATCAAGAATATCTCGTATATCATTGGCGATATAGGTATAGCATAGTATACAGGGTAAAACTACCCCCAAGAAGTTCTCGGTTTTAGGTAAAGTTCGTCGTCCGGTAAGCCGAGAGTTTCAAAACCGCGTTTCACCGAGCCTCGAACACCGTTATCCCGCGGATAATTCCCACGTCAGAAGCTCTCGTTTCTGAGTTAGCACCGGGTAGAGAGAGAGTTAGGGGACTTCCAGAATCCCACTTGGTGGGCTTGTGCGGTGAGAAACTTGATGGAACCACAACATCTCGCGCACAGCCCTTAGCTCGACCTTTGCTTGGTCATTTACACCTCCGAGTTACTAAGGGTTGGCGTTTGGTCGAGCCTAGGTCACGTGCCACTTGGTCAACTTGACACTCGCCATTCCCGCGGATTTTCCGCGATAATCCTAATAGTTTTTCTGCATATCTGCGTGAATATACAGCTGCGATCAAATCTCGACTCTCGAACTTGCTAAGTTCAGAAAAAAATATCTCATTCTATATTTCCAATCAATCGATTTTCATATAAACTTCGAAATAGGGGTTGGACTGACCAGTCTGTAAAACAGTCTTTCGCGAATGGTTGTGATCGCTTTTGACATCATTATTATTATTATTCATCCTGAAATCCTCAAATGAAGGGAATGGTGGTCCGCGGATACTCAATGGGAGTATTGGCTTTGCTTTGAATCATTCGCCCAATCATCCCAAACTTCAAACGAACCATAGGGCAAATTAGCGATCGATCTGACCTGATGAAATTTTAAATAAAAAATATATACCTATATATAGTTTGAAATTGAGGTGATTTTCAAAGGTTCTTGATTCGTCTCGTTCATATATACCTATATATATGTATAATGTACATACAACTCGCGGAATTGCAGTGATTGGAAATTTCTTTAATTCAGAACATCGCAATATCAGGATTTTCTTATAAACCGTAAAAGTTCCGAACGTTTTTAATCGAATTTTTATATGCATAGGTACATGGTCTTTTTTTTCTTTATTTCTTATTTTTTTTTTTGAAATTTCAATCCTCGACGTCTACCTGCTATATTCTTATGCATAATTACGCGAAAGCCGTTTAACAGCTAATTATTCTGGGATAGCTAATGCACGCGATAGTTACTTCATCCACGACTACCTGGTATTACGCCTCTCCGGTTATGCCTTGGCTAATCGTCAGAAAGTTTCGTCGCCTCAAGCAACCTTAAACACTATGAACCTCGGGACGAATATACTACCACTACTATGAGAACAACGATTTCCCACCAAATTACGAAAAGGTATAAAATGGAATAAGAGCTAGCCGAGCTAACAGTTTATGGTAACAATAAATTCTTTTAATTAATTTAACTATTATATCATTATATTATGTACCTATACCCACCATTGATATTATAATCGTAAAAATCAATTTTATTAACGCACGGTGATTAATTCATATTGGAAAATGACTATTTCCCTAAATATTTATGTTCAATTCAGTACGAACCGCGGGGTTGGTAGAAGTTTCATCGTTTATATCATTCGTTGATAAATCAAACGTGAAGAAAAGTTTTCTTGATAAGTTTATATAGAACTGCGCTAATAAAATAAGAAAAGAAACAAAGTTTGTCCGCACGTAGTACGTGTATAAACATTATACACATATGTATACGTACATACTAGTGCAGCATATGTATATAGGTATATGAAAGCATGTGGATGAAGAAAAGTCAACACGGTGACAAATGGAAGCTACATAACTTCCCAATGTTTCCTCTATCAATCACGGGATAATTGAATTACGATGTCGAATGCCTGGACACACGAGATCGTCGATCCATCTCCTTTTCCCTCTATCTCTTAATTACTAACTAAATTTGAAAACAAAATAAGAAGAAGAAGAAAACGAAATTTCACGACTAGCATATAAGGCATTAAAAATTCGGAAAATAATTTCTTCATATAATTCTTGTAACAATTTCTCACGTGTTTTAATAACCACTCAAACGTCCTATAACAAACCACCAAATGGCCGTCACGCTCGTGGTAGTCGTCGTGGTTGATGGCGGATAGAGGAGCAGAGGGTTTCCCGCTCCCAGAGAGGCGAGCATTGATCCCGCTGTGCCCGTCCTCCTTCTCTCGCTTTCTCTATCTCTATCTCTTTCTCGTTCTCTTTCTCTTTCTCTTTCTCTTTCCTTCATCCCTCGAACCCCCTGCAGCCTCCGTCAAGTGACTCTATGATACCGTGTCTCACTCTCGCATACGAGAATAACACGCGAAAGAGTGTAGCATGTGTTTAGAACCGAGTCTGACACACGTTGACTCACACTACTGAATATCATATAATAGCGTCTTCCATTAGTTTTCTCGCCTTTTATTTAGTTTATTTTCATAATAACCGTCGAGGTTGTTCATTTCATTCATTTAATTCATTTAATTACAGAAAACCATCTCGATATGTTCATCTCTAGTATCAGGGGGCTCGCAGTATATAGTATCGGAACATATAACGTTAGGCAGGATCTATTATATGACACGATATGGGTACAGCTCCACTGTATAGCAACGCGGAACCGTGTTCGCATTCACATGTGTGTTAAATATAGGTGTTTCTCCCGAAGGGTTGGATATGTGTACAAACCGACAGGCGTTCTACTCAACCCCGTGACCCCAAGCTATACTGCGGTTAATAGTTACACGTGAAACCCAAGAGTTCTACTGATGGGGTTGATACGCCGTTCGGTTGGGGGTGAATCTTCTTTGAAATACCCAAACTCAGGGTATCGCGCACGCAGTGAAGTTATGTAAACGTTCCATAAATTTAACCCGTTTCATACCTTGCACACATCACATAGTACACATATTCTCGACGATCGTTTATTATCCCCCAACCCTCCCCCTTCCCCCCGCATGATTTCTTTGCAAAAAATATTTTCAAAATTCGAATATCGACAAAATTTCTAAAATAATTTGTTTCTCTCGTCAGAATTTCCAAGCGACAAACACACACGCGGCTGCAGTTATTGACGGTGCAGCTAGCCACCCCGCGATATGTCGGTAGCGGTTTTGCCATTCGAATGGAAATTGAGGATAGGGGCAGTATTTTAGCCAATGCATCAATTATAGAAACACCTAGGCGTAAACCCTTCGCGTTTTCATTTAGCCAACCCGGCTCTCACCCACCGCGGTATAACACAAAGCGCTTTTGGCATGGATTATGCGAATAACAAATTAATCGCACAGGGCACACTAGCGCGGTATAGCTATATAGGTATATGTATGCCGTATTTATGCTCAGCGATACCGGATTACAACAGAATTTTTAATCTGTATCGAGATCGGTGTATAAAAGTTCGAAATTTCAATCCTTTTTCGCCGTCGCGTAAAATTTCCATTAGAAATATCGCGCAAGATGCAGAAAATATGGAAATGACGCTCTGTATAGCAACGGAGATCCGCATGATGGCTCTCTGATCATCTAACAAGACGAATTCAGCCCTTGCGCCCTACCTTTATACCTCGCTGCCATTACCACCTTCGAGTACCTACCTACCTCGCAGCCATTAATCGTATTAGCTGAACGGCAGGCAGTGCTGAGTGGTCCGGGTACCACAAACTACAAAGGGCGAACCAGCTCTGCGGCCTTAGACAAAATCAATCAAATGGTAGCACCCTGCAGGTTCCGCGGATATCGCAAAGAGAATCTCTATAACGCGCGGGGAATCATTAGTGAGAAATAATTCGATCCTTTTTTTTTTCCGAAGTGATATAAGAAGTAGGGAATTCCCGGCTGACACTCTAGGTGGAAGGAATTGGTCCGGCTAAAATTTAGTGAAATACGTAAGTGCGTTAAGTCCGGGCGTTAAAGGCGAGACGTCGAACCTTGGTCGCAAAACGAGACATAAAAAAAGAAAAACACCCAGACGCGTGAAAATAGCAAATGACACTCGCGGTTTTAAAAGTACCAACTCTGCTGGCGTTGCGTTACACCCGAACGATCCATTGGGGGGCTATTTCTGGGGCTAAGAGGGTGAGAGGAAACGTAGTGAAAACGTATGCTCTTGTCCTCGAGGCGCGTTCACGGGTGGACGAATTTTTTTTCACCCTTTAAAATTCAGCAATTATATGCTGGCCATTTTGAATAAGGAAATTTGGTATTTATCAGTTGAATAACGAATGGATATTTCGTTATTGAACATGGCTGCTGCTGCATGAGTGCCACAGTTTCATTTGTTATAAAATCACGATGGAAATTAATGAATACATAAACATCGCATGTGATCGAAGCGCGGACACGTTATGTAGGATCGCTATTTGATTTTCCTGTTAAATTTTCATCGGAATAAAATTTGTTTTTTTTTTTTTCAGCATCCCTTATAAAGCCGTGCGCGAACGTTCGCGCCGCATGTTGGATCAACACAGACATGGTGAAAATACGATCCGGCGCGGTTGTTTGAATAGCTAATATTATATGGTACATACATTAGTAATTAGGCCGGAAAACTTGACCGAGATTCTTTCACGATTCTCCACTAGTTTTTCTGTTTTTTTTTCAACTGTTTTTTCATTTCTCTCTTTAGTTTCCTTTTTTCAACGCAAAAAAGGGCTGAATGGAAACTGGTGTCTATTATCACTCGCGGTTTCCGCGAATTCATTTTTTTCACCGCACCAGGGACACCTCTCGCTTCCTTTCCCTCTCTCTCTCTCTCTCTCTCTCTCTCTCTTTCTCTCTCGCTTTTTCTATCTAACGTGTCTTAACTTTTGCGTGAAAATAAAAGCTGTTTCATAAAGCTCCGAACTTTTTAACACACCACCAGATAGGTACTGCGCTTCGAGTACTGCGGTCGATGAAATTTCTTTTAAAGTGCACTTTTGTTCGTACCTTAATACGTAATATCATTCGAAATGTAATACAGTATTAAACCCAGGCGGGTTCCAAGTGCTATTATATTAATAAAAAAAGTCTGATAACGCTGTTTTCAAATTTCATTTTAATAGAAAAGAAAAAAATTTGAGCTAAGCCAAATCAAAACGACACCTTATTCTCATTCAAAAACACAAAAGTTGTTTCGTTTCATGATAATCAAAATTTATCTTATCGAAATTGAGATATCCGTCAGGTTTTTAATGAACATTTTTTAACAGCTGATGTTCAAAACGCAAGACGATAATATTGAGGGACGAAATTTTCCTGGATAGAAATCCGAAAGACCCATCCACCCCGCTTACGCATTCTACGCACAAGCGTTTTAAACGAGGCGTACGAGTCTGTTGGGGTGCCGATCGAACGACGGTACCGTCGACCCGTGTAAATCTACCTTTATGCAGGAACGCTTCTCTCTCGGAGTCGTGGATACAGATTGAAACGACCCTGGCAAGTCTCTCCTCTCCTCTCATCTCATCTCATCTCATCTCTTCTCGTCTCTTCTCTTCTCTTCTCTTCTCTTCTCTTCTATGCCCCTCCATTCTCGCCCCAGATTCTATCCCTTATTCTCCGAATCTCGTTGGTAAGATACGAAATAAAGACAGAGAGGTTGGAGGAACGAAAGAGAAGCGACATTTCTATAGGCATTCATCATTCACTCTACTCGCAACATGCTCTCAACTCATTTTCCGCATCCTCCGTATACGTTCAAATCTGTTTCATGACGGTAATCTGCAAGGCTTTTAACCAAATATCATCGTTCTCGCCTTGCAAAATACTCAAAAAAATACAGACGTACATTTCAACCTGCTGCAATCCATGTATGAGTCGTTAATGATGCAATGATTATTTTTTATAAACGGCCCTCGCATTGCCATTTTCATATTCATTTTTACTTTCATCTTTTCGAATCAATCATCATTCTATGGTTATTGAATTCTTCTTAAATTTCATATTTCGTTGAGATCCCGCGAAAGAAAAGACCTTCTTTCTTCAATTCTATGGATATTCAGAGACGTTTTAAAACCGTGATTCAATTTGATGCGATAATATTTCTATAACGATAACACAGACCGGAGAAATCGTCTTTGAAAGTGGAAGAATCATGTTCAGTCCTCTAGAGACAGACAAGACGGTACCTTCTTCTTTCTTATACTGAAAACCTTTTGATCTTTAAACCCCCTCTAAGGATGTCTCAATGAACGGGTTTGTAATAACAAACAAACGCCAACAAGTCTTGAAACAATAGAATTCGCCTTATTTCCCTTTGCAAATTATTTGAAGAAATAATTAGATCAGGATAAGGAAGGTAGAGTTTCTCATTGCCCGAGTGAAAACTACATGGAAATATCGACGAGCAAGGTTTTCGAATACGCAGTTATCGTATTTTCTCTTCAAATTTCATAAAAACAACATCATTTTTGTCCCCTTATTAAATCATCGATCGAATGTGTTTCCGGTTTCATTGTCGAACGGAATAAATGTACAAATACATTTTCCGGGTCGTTTAACGCACGCGTTCTATATACGATACCGTATATGTAATTCGTTCGGCTGATATAAAAAACGTTGAATAAATCCGTAAAAATTCCATCTCCAATTCCACCCTTGTATACATCACTGTGAAATATAGGTAACAAGTTAACTTCGAAGCGCGGGGACGTTTAATATTTCACACTCCATTTCGCCTTGCAAGAGTCGCGCCATTCCATTTGCCGCATAATACCTACGTCGATTTATCCACAAACTAAATTCAAAAACAGAAATTAAACACACACACACACACAAACACATACACATACACATTCGGTGATAACCGAAAAATATTAAATACGTGCAGACTTCGATCTATCTTCCCTAGTTATCAAAGCCATCATCGAACCGCAGTTTCTACTCGCTAAATCAATTACAGCAATACGGATTTATCTTATATAGATTATCGCACGTTGTCGCGTGTATTTTGGCCGAGAAAATAGAGTAAAAAGCGTCGGCCATTTTGTTTGCTTTTTTAATTATTAAATTGTTTGTTTTTTTATTCAAGATTTTTCCTCCATTCAAAACGGTCAATCCAGATCTCAAAGGACACCTCGACTTTTTGAATTGAACTATTTTTTTTTTTAATGGGATTCACTCCAATCCCCAAACCTTGACCTTTGCCGATTTGCTATAGATAAACGAAACGCTCGCGCCTCTCGTGCATCAGGAACACAATTCGAAAACCACTTGGCTCGCGTAACGCGAATTTCCTCCGCACGTACCGGTCAACGCATGACAGCCTGCGTCCACCCCGACGAATCGTTTCTGAAGGGTCAGTCAAACGGCTCACTATAGGTATACATCCACTCTTCCCTCTATCTACATCTCTCTCTGATTTATTTATTTTTTTCTCTTTCGTTTCGCTCTTCGCGATGGGCTGCGTATCGTGATCCGCTGTAATTGCAATTGGAAATTGCAAAGTGGATATAGAGACAAAGAGGAAAAAAGTAATTGCAGAACTAAAAATTTTTAGAAATAAGAAATAAATTCGCTTTATTATCGCTGAGTATATTATCGCCGCCGTAAACAATGTCGATCTTGAGAGATATCGGGTGATTAACAGGAATCCAGGAGTCCAGAAATTTGGAACAAATTTCCGCACGTTTAGTCAACTTCACCCTTGATTATATCCTTGTGGGGGCAGAACTGCTCCGTTTCTATTACTCACCTATGGGTATCTTCTCGGGGGTGACCGCGGGCACGAATATAAGATTTAAAATGATCACCACGGAAACGGTAGCGCTAGCTAAACTCTTAGTCACGATAACGCCGCGACGCGAACCCCTAAATTTTCGGGGCGAATCCGACTCGCGGTCAAAGCTACCGGGAGCCGGCGGCATCTTTCTACCTCCGGTGTCTGACACAGACTGGCCTTCGCTCTGTACCGATGAGATTTCTCTCTCGCTCTATCAGCAACCCCTTCTCTCTCGCTCCCGCGCCAACCCCAACCCCAACCCCTACCACCCTGGATTTCGCGTACGCTTAACGCGCATGTGACGTCACGGGGCGCGCGGTCCTTTCGGGATGCTGAGGCCGAGCGCCACGACGCGACGCGACGCGACGCGACGTCGCCCGCGTACCAACGCACACACACACGTGTTAGCGCGCGCGCATAACGCCAGTCGAAGAATATATAAGCATGCGCATTTAGGGGTGCAGGTGGGGCTCCGTCGTAATGTTTATCTGCGATTCCATATTCCTGGTTGCAGCCTTGCAAATTTTTACTTTCACAATGTTCTTTGACTGTATACCCTATAATGTTTGAGAAACGTGCTTATTTCTTTTCCAAACACTGCAATGTACCATCTGCCAAATATACTCTCGGTTATTCCCAACCCCCATGCAGATAGTGCGCTAGATATTGTCCGGTCTCATTTGCGCTATGCACTAGACCTTTTTTTCGCGGTAAAAACTATCCCCAACTCTGGCCGCAAAAGCCAGCATTAACTTCACATAGGGTGCAGTACGTTTTGTAAACGAATGCCAACAAAAGTTCATCTCATGTTTATCATCATATTAAACCATTTTTTTAATCTAGAAATTATATTGCGACGTAAGATGTACTGAACAACGAATTTCGGGACGGATATGCGTCGCTTGTAAATTACATCCACATAATTGAGATCAGATCCGTAATTAGCGAGCTAAAAACCCTCTGGAAACTTCTGGAAATTTTGTGAATTTTTATCCACAGTCTGGGTCCGCTGTTTTGAATTTAGCAATTTATAGTCAGCGACCCTAAAAATCCAGGAAGAATACCTTTCCTGGAAGAGTTATATACTTTGCTCAATTCCTACCGTTATTGTATAGGGTCGCAGAGCCATTAAATAAAATTAGTTTCACTCGCATATACATATACTACACAGTTCCGCAATCTTCTGGTAGACTATGCATCGGTTTTGATCGCAGCAATTAAAAAACAGATTAAACACAAGGTATTCAGGACAATAGAGGCCACCAATATAATTTCTACCAGGAATTAGTTGGTGCAGTTTGAATTTTGAGAGCATTAAGCCCCGGGCTCTTTCCTCGCGAAAAAATTCTTCCAAAAAATAAAGATATGTGAGAATACCTAAGAACCGAATAGCAGAGCGTGAAGAACCTGCGGTATCTTCCAAGCCTGTACTATCAATCATGATTTTCGGTGGCCTTAAGTGTACTAAAATTAACGTACCCTGAGGTTTCAGAATTAGGATTGATACGCAGACTTCATATCTCGAGAAGGTAGGTAGGTAGGTAGGTAGGTAGGTAGGTAGGTTCCATAAAATGAGAATACTAGCTAAAATATGAGCGGGAATTGTCGAGACTTGAACCTCCGGGTTGATGTATCATCATTCAAGAAAGAATTTACAGTCTAAGAATCGAGAGGATGTTGAAATGGAGTTTAATTCTATACCATTTTAATATTATGACACAAAAATCGAAACTTAGAATGTTGATCAAGTTTCGATCTAGTGCCTCACGTTGATAAAATTGCCCAGCTGGCAATCATGATAAATTCGAATTCCCCCAAATTATATGGGAATATGACTCTGGCTGCTTGGTCTAATATCAGGGATTATCTAATTACAGCTGATCAAAAACATCTTCGTTAGTCACAGTTTCGGTTTGGGTGACAAACTGTAGGGCTGATTATAAGTGGTTAATTGGCCCTGTTGCATTTAATTTATGGCTTGTAATACATCTATACACAGTGTAAATAATTCAATATTGCAAGCCCTTTCTGTTAGTTCAGAGAAATTATAGTGTGTATCACAGCGTTTAATTGTATGTAATTTTTATACTTATATAACGCATTTTAATCACATAATAATCATTTACATTCAGCCTCACTGGGATAAGACTGTTGGTTTTTCAAATCGCAACGAGATCATCCTATTCTAATTACAATTATTGACTAATAAGTCGTTTTAATAAAGGGACAGTAATGGATGTATCGGATATTGGCCTTCTACTACACGTAAATAAACACTATCGAGCAATACGCCTCACTGTGTGCAACCCGAATGCCAGATCGAATATCCAGTTGCCATAATACAGCGGCCAGATCAATACATCTTGTTGTATGACACCCGCATGCCATTCGTGGGATCTGCGAATTGAGATTGCTCATAATAAGGCGTGCCTATGACTGCGTACATAGTAGTTCATTAATGGAACTGCGAGATGGCGTTACTATTTCGCTGACCGTTAAGGCCAACGCACACCATTGCCGCTCAGCCACCTGGCGCAGCACTTCTGCAGTATCGCGGGACTGAACACAGTTAGGCGCAAAATGATATGGTCCATTTGGCTTGAAATCTCAAAAGTATATGTTTGATTAAATTGATAAAATGCGAGTTTTATTTCGTCATGAGTAATTTCGGCATCACTTATAACTGAAACGTTTACGATGTCCTGGAATTGAAATGTCCTGAAATATGCAATGTATATGATATTTATTTTTAGGGAATAATATTACGGACAGTATACAATTTTGATAGTTAGTAATATTGTAACGACGCTGCATACATAAATTTCCGGACATGCCATTGATCATTGCTTCGTTATTTTCCCATTTTCCCTCTCTACAGCTTTCTATTCTAGGTATTAAACATGCCCTACTAACGACGTAAGCATATATTTACACACTGTGACTCTTTCCCGCCGAAAATTTCAGCGCACCCCCTTGGATCAGATGCTCTCCTGATACCGGAGTTCACGAAATGTTAGTCCAAAAAATACTCCTGGTATCAAGAGAACATCTGAGCTGAGGAGGTGTGCTGAAATTTTTGAAGGAGGAAAGAGGTAGTGTGTAGATATAAGCATGCATACGTTGCTTCATGCACGTCGCTCTATGGTTTACTTATGATACCAATTTTAGCAGTAAAAATAATTTTAAGTCGAAAAATACTCCTGGTATCAGGAGAACATCTGACCCGAGGAGGTGTACTAAAATTTTTGAAGGGGGGTAGAATCATAGTGTATTGATAAAGGCATGCATACGTATGTTCATGCACGTCGTTGTACACAAACGATAGCGATAAGTGTCCCGCCCGATGATATGCAACCGAGGCAACATCTTCTTTTGAGTTGGCAATACCCTAGGCAATAGTAGATTTCTATTTTATGGGCAATAGCTGACTCGAGCCCCTAATACGAATTAAAAATTCAATCTGTCAAAGCGTCAAAACATCAAGACGTCAACCTACATAACCTACATCCAACGAATAAATCATTTTCAATAAGGATAACCATTCAATCATTTATTCAACAATTTTATTTATTAAGCATAAATAAAAATAAATAATAATAATAATAATAATTTTAAATAACTTTACTTCATAATTATTTTTACTAATTAAATAAAAATTTAAATATACACTACATTTAGAATAGGGTAAGCCTAAGGGACGAATGCTGCGCCCTATTACACGCAACCCGCGGATCATTATATTATTCTGCTCATCTTAGTTCGTCACCCGGTGGCGCCACCGGCGTAAACTGACCTACTCAACGGCGTCCTTGCCCCTCTCGCCCCACTCAAGACCGCTCAAGGCCGTCAAGGATGGGGAGCCCAAGCAAACCGGTCTAACCGGTTTCAGTGGCCTTCGTGGCGCCGACGAGTGAACAGGTTTGTGACGTAGCAGACGTTCTTGGGAAAACTTACGCGCCGAGTTGACCAACGTGCGAGAAAATGCTTGACAGGAGGTACGCCGCGTCGTTACAAGTTGAGGAGGCGTAAGTTTTTAATATTCCGATCACCATTTTACCATAACCATAAATAATTATGAATTTTCGCGTATGACAAAGTGTCGCGTATTTCAATCAGCGAAGTAAGTGACGATTGGAGGCCTTTGATTATTATTCAGGGAAGTAGGGAATCGTTCGTTTTCAAGTATATTCTATCCCTACCCGCGAATAACTCTGTGAAAACCTACATTTCTTGCGAACATAACCTCTCCGATCTATTTTTCATACAAATATACTAGGTAAGGGAGATTCATTGATAACCTCGCGATAATTATCATCCCATCGTATAAGCAATCATATAATTCCAAGTTCCTCTTCAATCGTTTGCTCTACGAGCATATTAGTGTTATTCTGAGTATACAAAGGTTTTCCTGGAGAATGCTTGATCCCCGATTTATTCTTGCCTTCCATACTTTGACGGAGATCTGAATAAGCGTTGCATGTACTTGAGATGCATGGATCCTATGTGCCAATTGGTCGGAGATGGACGCCAGCCAACACTATCTGGCTAGTTATGGATTCATGGTCAACCAACACAGTGGTAAGCTTTATATTATATCAGCCACAGACCCTGTATAACTATGAATGTATATCGACAACACAATCAAGGCTGAAACGCATTTATCTAGCGATACTCGGACAGTATCTATCTCTGGATCCAACAACGTTGGTGTCAATCTCAACAATATCCCCGCGTTTCAGAATTGGGGAGAGGAAATCAGATCTGGATAGATTATGTGCCCAATCACCAGTCCTATATGCCTTTTCAACTATTTGAAAACAGACCAAGTAGTTCCTTTGGAATCAGTTTTGGTAAAATCTCGAATCTTCTCTAATTAGATTAGACCAGATTATTCTGAATCCATTGTAGAAACTATAAGCGGTAATATATATATTCACTCGTGATTATACAGCACGCTATACCTGACTAGTTCATACGGTAATGTTATAATCAAACGAGGAAAAAACTTGTAATATTAC
This sequence comes from Tenthredo livida, assembly GCA_963992785.1. NCBI lineage: Eukaryota > Metazoa > Arthropoda > Insecta > Hymenoptera > Tenthredinidae > Tenthredo > Tenthredo livida. The sequence continues at coordinate 8,472,738 of OZ023067.1, read as the reverse complement.
GGAAGAGATGAGAATTTGTAATAGATTATGATATGATATTGATATAATTTAATAGTTGAAACATTTCTGAATATCTCGGCCAATAATATTTTTTATTAGCCTAATAACTTCATTGTACTTGAAAGAGGAGAGCAGTAGACACTGAAATAGTTGGATTAGCCATTACCGTATGAAATATTCGCAATATCTATGCAGGTAACTGCGCATAATACATGCATATACGATATACGTACGTGAATATACTTCACTCCTTTGTGAAATTGTCCTCAATGGATAGAGAGTAGACAATTCAGAGATCCATGAATTGGAGACTCTCATTAGTATCTTTTGAGAACAACTATATTTATAGAGTAATGAATTATTCTACTGTTCTCGTGGCGAAATTACATTGTTAAAGTATTATCGTTAACGAAAACCATGGTGAGAATAATGGCTCTGTTCTCTATTCGTATGGTGGTCTGAAAAATAAAAATAAACAGCTCGCTGTTCTCAACAAGACCGATATAAATACTATCTGCTACAAACATTGTACTTGGCATTCTGTAAGATATACCTTCGTACGTATATGCATGTATTATCGTCGCAACGATTAGTTTCGAGTATAATACTAGTTTTATTATTTCCTAATTATAGTTCTAGCTAATCTCGGAACTTGAAAAGTGCCAAATATGTAGTTTTCAGTGATACACGTGATAGATTATACATATTACGATCACATCTACAATTTGTCCAATCAAATATTCAGTGTTGTGAAAATTGTAAGTCAATTTTTTTTCAAGTGAAGTTTATTACTTTTGAATAACTATTTTATAATTAGTTGAAATAACTTTACTTTATAATTAGTTTCAATATCTTTACTTTATAATTCGTTTAAATAACTTCACTTTATTATTAGTTGAAATAACTGCACTTTATAATTCGTTTCAATAGCTTCACTTTATAATTCGTTTTAATAGCTTCACTTTATAATTCGTTTTAATAGCTTCACTTTATAATTCGTTTCAATAGCTTCACTTTGTAATTCGTTTCAATAGCTTCACTTTATAATTCGATTCAATAGCTTTACTTTATAATTCGTCTTAATAACTTTACTTTATAATTCGTTTTAATACCTTTAGTTTATAATTAGTTTTCATAGCTTTACTTTATAATTAGTTGCAATAACTTTGCTTTATACTTACTTTAAGGGGTCTACCCTCATTAGAATTTTAAAGAAATTGATTTTTTTTTTATTGCATTTTTCGACAGTATACATATTAAAAAGTATCATACTGAAATTTCATGATGATCCTAGCAGTCTATGTGTCTACGTAAGTAAGATTTTTTCACGATTTTTCGTTAAAGAAAACTTTAAACGCGTTTTTCGCAAAATGACGTTTTGGAAGGCTTGTTGATAAAATCTCCGAAACTATTCAACTGACCCACATCAAAATTTTATCACATGTTCTTTATGACTCTAGGTATAGCGCATATCATACGAATTTTGAAATTTTTAGTGTAACTATTTTTTTTTTCAAAAAACGATGAAAACAAAAACGTGATTTTTCGTAGTTTTTGAAAAAATGGCCGCCGTTTTGTCATTTTTGAAAAAATCAAAAATCGTATGATATGCGCTATAGCTAGAGTCATAAAGAACGTGTGGTAAAATTTTGGTGAGGGTCAGTTGAATAGTTTCGGAGATTTTATCAACAAGCCTTCCAAAACGTCATTTTGCGAAAAACGCGTTTAAAGTTTTCTTTAACGAAAAATCGTGAAAAAATCTTACTTACGTAGACACATAGACTGCTAGGATCATCATGAAATTTCAGTATGATACTTTTTAATATGTATACTGTCGAAAAATGCAATAAAAAAAAAATCAATTTCTTTAAAATTCTAATGAGGGTAGACCCCTTAAATAACTCTACTTTATAATCACGCTGAATAACTTTACTTTATAATTACTTTTACTAGTTGAATCGAGTTTAATTACACATTACCAAAGTAATGGGTAATTAAATGAGTAGTTTCATCAAAAATGTAATTGGTGACTCGCAACACTGCAAATATTCATGTAATAATAAAATTGTTTATGCAATACACATGTATCATTATAGTAAATTACCACATTCTTGAATAAATATCTCTTGAAATTGTAAATGATCAATCGTTGAATCATTTCCCCCTGTCCTTTCCTTGCCTATACTAAAAATTAGATATCAACTGCCAGAATTTTAGGAGTGAATTTTCTGGCAGTTGATACCTTATTTAAGGAGTCGATTTTCTGGCAGTTGATAGCTTTTTTTTAAGGAGTCAATTTTCTGGCAGTTGATACCTTTTTTTTAAGGAGTCAATTTTCTGGCAGTTGATACCTTTTTTTTAAGGAGTCAATTTTATGGCAGTTGATACCTCATGGTGTCAAAAACGACTCCTTGAAAAAGGTATCAACTGCCAGAAAAATGACTCCTTAAAAAAAAGGTATCAACTGCCAGAAAATCGGCTCCTTAAATAAAAGGTATCAACTGCCAGAAAATCGATAGGTACCTGGAGCTCTCATTGCCTACATTTCCCCTGGAGCCGAGTTCAGCCAATCAGGAGCGAGAGTCAAGACGAAAATAGGCAATTTCTCTTCAAACCTTATTCCTGATTGGCTTAGACTCTGCCCAGGGGAAATGTAGGCATTGAGAGCTCCAGGTACCTATCGATTTTCTGGCAGTTGATACCTTTTATTTAAGGAGTCGATTTTCTGGCAGTTGATACCTTTTTTTTAAGGAGTCATTTTTCTGGCAGTTGATACCTTTTTTTTAAGGAGTCATTTTTCTGGCAGTTGATACCTTTTTCAAGGAGTCGTTTTTGACACCATGAGGTATCAACTGCCAGAAAATTGACTCCTTAAAAAAAAGGTATCAACTGCCAGAAAATTGACTCCTTAAAAAAAGGTATCAACTGCCAGAAAATCGACTCCTGAAATCAGGTATCAACTGCCAGAAAATTCACTCCTAAAATTCTGGCAGGTGATACCTAATTTTTAGTATTATTTATTCATATTTAGGCAAGGAAAGGACAGGGGAAAATGATTCAACGATTGATTATTTACAATTTCAAGAGATATTTATTCAAGAATGTACTAATTTACTACAATGATACATGTTTATTGCATAAGGAATCTTATTATTACATGGATATTTGCAGTGTTGCGAGTTACTAATTACATTTTTGATGAAACTACTCATTTAATTACCCATTACTCTGGTAACGTGTACTTAAACTCGATTTAATTAGTAAAAGTAATTACAAAGTCAAGTTATTTGAACTGATGATAAAGTAAAGTTATCTAAACTAATAATAAAGTAAAGTTATTTGAACTAATAATGAAGTAAAGTTTTCTAAACTAATTATAAAGTAAAGCTATTAAATCGAATAACAAAGTAAAGCTATTAAAACTAATTATAAAGTAAAGTTATTTCAACTAATTATAAAATAGCTATTTAAAAGTAATCAACTTGACTTGAAAAAAAATTGACTTACAATTTTTACAACACTGAATATTTGATTGGACAAATTGTAGATGTGATCGTAATATGTATAATATATCACGTATATCACTGAAAACTACATATTTGGCACTTTCCAAGTTCCAAGATTAGCTAGAACTATAAGTAGGAAATAATAAAACTAGTATTATACTCGAAACTAATCGTTGCGACGATAATACATGCATATACGTACGAAGGTATATCTTACAGAATGCCAAGTACAATGTTTGTAGCAGATAGTATTTATATCGGTCTTGTTGAGAACAGCGAGCTGTTTATTTTTATTTTTCAGACCACCATACGAATAGAGAACAGAGCCATTATTCTCACCATGGTTTTCGTTAACGATAATACTTTAACAATGTAATTTCGCCACGAGAACAGTAGAATAATTCATTACTCTATAAATATAGTTGTTCTCAAAAGATACTAATGAGAGTCTCCAATTCATGGATCTCTGAATTGTCTACTCTCTATCCATTGAGGACAATTTCACAAAGGAGTGAAGTATATTCACGTACGTATATCGTATATGCATGTATTATGCGCAGTTACCTGCATAGATATTGCGAATATTTCATACGGTAATGGCTAATCCAACTATTTCAGTGTCTACTGCTCTCCTCTTTCAAGTACAATGAAGTTATTAGGCTAATAAAAAATATTATTGGCCGAGATATTCAGAAATGTTTCAACTATTAAATTATATCAATATCATATCATAATCTATTACAAATTCTCATCTCTTCCGTAATATTACAAGTTTTTTCCTCGTTTGATTATAACATTACCGTATGAACTAGTCAGGTATAGCGTGCTGTATAATCACGAGTGAATATATATATTACCGCTTATAGTTTCTACAATGGATTCAGAATAATCTGGTCTAATCTAATTAGAGAAGATTCGAGATTTTACCAAAACTGATTCCAAAGGAACTACTTGGTCTGTTTTCAAATAGTTGAAAAGGCATATAGGACTGGTGATTGGGCACATAATCTATCCAGATCTGATTTCCTCTCCCCAATTCTGAAACGCGGGGATATTGTTGAGATTGACACCAACGTTGTTGGATCCAGAGATAGATACTGTCCGAGTATCGCTAGATAAATGCGTTTCAGCCTTGATTGTGTTGTCGATATACATTCATAGTTATACAGGGTCTGTGGCTGATATAATATAAAGCTTACCACTGTGTTGGTTGACCATGAATCCATAACTAGCCAGATAGTGTTGGCTGGCGTCCATCTCCGACCAATTGGCACATAGGATCCATGCATCTCAAGTACATGCAACGCTTATTCAGATCTCCGTCAAAGTATGGAAGGCAAGAATAAATCGGGGATCAAGCATTCTCCAGGAAAACCTTTGTATACTCAGAATAACACTAATATGCTCGTAGAGCAAACGATTGAAGAGGAACTTGGAATTATATGATTGCTTATACGATGGGATGATAATTATCGCGAGGTTATCAATGAATCTCCCTTACCTAGTATATTTGTATGAAAAATAGATCGGAGAGGTTATGTTCGCAAGAAATGTAGGTTTTCACAGAGTTATTCGCGGGTAGGGATAGAATATACTTGAAAACGAACGATTCCCTACTTCCCTGAATAATAATCAAAGGCCTCCAATCGTCACTTACTTCGCTGATTGAAATACGCGACACTTTGTCATACGCGAAAATTCATAATTATTTATGGTTATGGTAAAATGGTGATCGGAATATTAAAAACTTACGCCTCCTCAACTTGTAACGACGCGGCGTACCTCCTGTCAAGCATTTTCTCGCACGTTGGTCAACTCGGCGCGTAAGTTTTCCCAAGAACGTCTGCTACGTCACAAACCTGTTCACTCGTCGGCGCCACGAAGGCCACTGAAACCGGTTAGACCGGTTTGCTTGGGCTCCCCATCCTTGACGGCCTTGAGCGGTCTTGAGTGGGGCGAGAGGGGCAAGGACGCCGTTGAGTAGGTCAGTTTACGCCGGTGGCGCCACCGGGTGACGAACTAAGATGAGCAGAATAATATAATGATCCGCGGGTTGCGTGTAATAGGGCGCAGCATTCGTCCCTTAGGCTTACCCTATTCTAAATGTAGTGTATATTTAAATTTTAATTTCGATAACTCTAAAAATCGAACAATTTTTAGTCGAAAATTGCTCCTGGTATCAGGAGAACATCTGACCCGAGGAGGTGTGCTGAAATTTTTGGTGGGGGAAAGAGGTAGTGTATCGATATAGGCATGCATACGCTGATGCTTTACGCACGTCGCTAATTATAGTCTTATTTATACTAGCGTTTTTCAGAATCAGAATGATTTTAAGTCGAAAATGAGGTGCACGTCATTTTTTTAGATTCTAAAAATACGTTTATTTCAATTTCTTACCATTCCTATGTATCGTATGCAATTTCGTCTCTCGCTTATCTGGGATAAATAGTCGCAGGGAGAGGATAGTGCAAAATAACAATGCAATTGATTATTGGTGTGTCTGGGTATTTATTAACAACGATACAATAATACTAAGTCTTAAAGGTATTTTTTTTTTTTTCATATATAAATCAATATGTATTCATATATAAATCGAATGAGTTTCTTCATTAGCTTCCTGGTGTACAGTCTAGCAAGTTCGAAGTATTTCTGTAAAGGTTCTCGTTAATGCGACGCCCATTCGAATTCTTTCACGCCATAAAGGCCACTGACTTAACAACAGCAGGTGCCGATACCAAAGCTATCATCAGCGCTCTTCTTTGCCTGGCAATTCACACCTAGCAAATACAAGTACGCCTTACGGCACACAACTTGCATGACATTGTTTCTCTAGCCCATGGTTGCGTATGATAAGGCGTGCCTATCTCTGCAGCCAAAGTAGCTCATTAACTCACCCGCGTGATGGCGATACCATTTCGCATAATTACAGATGGCCTGCAAGCTAATGTGATATGTAACAGGGCAATTAATGAAATGCATTCGAATAGAATGAGCATATGTATATTTTTGATTGCAGAATACGATCAATGAATTATTTAATACAAAAATACGAATGAGAATGTTGAAATATTCTTTTTTCAGTCTTTCCATCATCATATAAGAAATTCCTTAATCTTTCTATGTACAATTCAGCGATGAATAATAAAGAATCACTTGTCAATAAGTACTTAATCTAGTTTTCATCTTGACGCACGCACACTCATTTATAGCAAAGAAAACAGTATTTCGACTATATCACACAATTATAAATGGGTAATGGTCTAGTTTTGTTTTCTCTAAACCTACTTTTTCTATACAAATCGATCAATTAGGTAGGTATATCAAAATCTTTACAGGCACGATTCATGATACAGTAAAATAAAAAAATATCTGGTCCCGATCTTTTCGGCTGTTTATAATAAAATTAACTACTTTGCCTATTTTACTCTAAACAAATCTCTGAGGGATGAGCCAATGCCCGATATTATTTGCGAGACAATTTTCATCGAGGATAATCCACGCTGTTGCGAATTTCGTCCAGAATTAGTATCTTGATTTGCAGCTTTTTTCGATGAACTTTGAGCTGTGTCCATATCCAATTCTTCAATCGCATCTAGATCTACGCTCTCCAATGATTGTTTCAAATCGATTCCCTTCTTACTTGATCCACCACTACACGCAGTCGTAGAGATCGCAGGATCCTAGATTCAATAAAACAGTTTAACAATTTAATAGTCGTAGATTTTAAGTATAGAAACAAATATAATGATACATATTATGTATAAGACATCAATAAAAAGAATTTATGCATTCTTTGCTTAACTTGATTTCATTTCAAACGAATCGATCATCAAAATTAAAATAGATTTAAAAAAGTTCACAACTAGAACTCACTCTATGAGAGGGATCGATTTTATCAGAATTTCTATAACGAAGTGGATAAAGAGAATCCAAATAAGGATTTGATTTATGGTCTCCTTTGCCCACTCGAGATTGCTTAAAAATAAATTTCTCCATCCAGGATTTTCTGTTTTCTTTATTTTCTTTATTCTCGTCATTGGTCCTTTGTCTCTTGAATCTTCTAAACGAAAAACAGTCTCCTGCTTCATCGCTATTCTCTTCACCTTCGCGATCACGATTCACATAAATTATGGTCGAAAGATTAGCATCCTCCTAATTAAATGAAAACGAATAATTAATCAATCAATCGCACTTTATAAAATATGATCAAAATATTCGTCCAATTTGATTATAAACTCATTATCACCAGTTCTGGTGTGAAATTTGCAGATCGTTTCCTCTTTACTCTCTTAGCAGGAATACTTTCAGATGGAAATTCATTGATTTCATTTCTTCTCAACGGTCTTCTCGAGCTGCTGTCTTTCCTCAACGTCTGACGACACTCGATATACTAAAATAAAGAAAGAAAATATTCAATAGAGACAAAAAGAAACTCAAAGAATTCAATCCATCGTAAATTATAATAAATATACAACGATTCCTACTTTCTTCACAGCTTCATGCAACGACTGAATCCAAGCCTCACTGTCTCCGCTCTCAGAATATAATAATAAACTTTCTTGCAAACAGGTGACCCTGAACAATCCCCCGCTCAGTACTCTCTGTACGTTACACTTGTTCAACGGCAGCAAACAACATACTGTTAAAGAATACTCAGGATCCCCTTTGCAGTATAACAACGTATCATTAAGGAGGACAAAATGTCTTCGATAGGAGGCACTGCCGCCTCTAGAAACCCGCATCAGTGCACCTTGCCTGATTAATTTCCTTCCCGGTTTGACCAGATTGATAGATCCATTTATTCGTCTTTGTAGTTCTAAAAGCTTTTGCATATCCTCGTGCTCGGCAACCAGAGCGTTAATGTGAACAGCGGCTTTCTCGATCTCTATTAGAGAAGCTGATACAAAAAATGAGCATATTTCATGATTAGAATGAGATTCGAAAACGATATTATGGCTTTTCCAGATTGGGAGCTGTTCTATACACCTTGTAATATCCTGTAGTCTTTATCCTTGGCCGATGTATGCTGGAGAACTTCTTTCAGCAGTAATCTATACCTGGGTATTCTCTGGATCGGAGCTATGAGTAGGGAGGATAACTTTCTGCCAACTTCTGGCCTCGATTCTTGTCTTTGTATAAAATCCCTCGCCTCTTGATCGGCCTTGTGCGTTCCCTGTAATGTAATTTACATATTTGAAGCAGTTTCAAGAGTAACAATGATAGTTTTAGCAGCTAAATCTGTAAATTAATGAACGAAAAAATGTTTTAGAGAACAGAATCGATTTCTGTGTTCAATACTTGGACTAATTTCGAATGAATGGATTCAAGTCGTGAAAATCTTACTGACTAAAGTAATGATATAAAAATGGAATGTATTGACTACCTGTAGTAGCATTAAAGCCTGTTTATAATCATAAGCATAAACAGAATAGAGTTTAAAAAATGGTGCCAGCTTATAGAATGCTCGTGCCACATTATCAGGATCCAGTTTCAACTCCCTGAGTAATTCCCCATTGACATTATAGATTGTTTCAATGTTTCCGAACAGTGCGACGTATGAAGCGTGGTTCATCACCTTCTTCTCATAAATCGGTTGCATAAAATACTGGAATAGAATAAAAGCGATTAAAATACTAGTGATAATGAAAAAAAAAGAACAATGCTTAGAGTTGCAGTTAGTACATCATCACATACCTGCATGATTATCTCTATCTGGTGTAAATAAGCAACTTCAGACATAAGAATTTCCTGTACAGCTTGAGCCCTCAAACTCTTCTCTCTTTCGGCTGTATTCTCTTTATTTATATCATCCAAGGCGCTCAAAACTACACAACAATATACAATAACAATTAAGATGAGTAAAAAAATGAAGATACTCAACATAAGGTAGATCAACAAGTGGTTATCCCAAATTCTCTTGAATAATGAACTACACAGTTACTAATAATTGAATATAGTACATATAACACATTACCCTTCATTCTCGTTCTTGTTGTTAAAATATTTCTATCATTGATGATATTTCTAAGCTCAATGCTCAGCGGTTTTTGAGGCGTTCGTGGAGAGTTCATACTGTTTCTTCTTTCTCCTGTATGTTGTGTTCGTTATGTTGTTGTTAAGTTTAAACATACATATACACGTTGTGATCGGTTATTTACAGTTATCGAAAGTTTAATAATTAGTTTAATTTCCTATTAGTTATTACAATATCATCATATTATCATGTAAGGTGTGTTTATTGTATTATTACAGCTTTGTAAATGAAGAAAATTGACGTTTGTACAAACCGGTGAATTCGATGTATGTATGTATGTATGCATGCATACCAATGTGTGTATGTTAGCTCGTAAGATTATACCACGAATAATATTAAATGATTCCAAACTCACCGATGTAAACGATAATTATGAAAGGTATATCCTGTTTGATGAATAACGTATAAAATTAAGTAGGTAGTATAAAAATTTCAATCTAATGAATATGCAATGTAAATAAATAAATTTTAATTCAATGCGCTAACTGGTGGCTGAAAACTTAACTAAGACTGGATATATATTATGACACACGTGATTGTCAGCCAATGAGATTGTTGGGAGCGAGTTTACCCGGAAGAAATGTCAGACCCTTCTGACCAATGATAGAAACTCTGTAAAATACGTTATTTCAAAACCTCGGAAGCTCACCTGGAATAGAGGCAGCAAGAGCATTTAAAGCCACCCAAGTTCGTCGAGTTATAGAGTAGATAGATGTGGACGAGGTACAGACTTCGTGGATCTAAAACGTGTTCAATATTCGTTAATACAAATAAAAAAGGGTCGGATTAGTCTCCGAGCTGTTATCGTGAGTGATATTCAACACTATTTTAACATTGAACAAAATTTCTATGTCATATTAAATGCATGTAAACATACAAGCGAATCATCACCATTTTCAACCTCTCGCAATTTTTTTTTATCGTAAGTATGTATTAATATTTCTAAGGCTTGTGTAACTGTTTATATTGGAGAAAACTGATAAATCGATGATATTTAATATGTAAGCACGCAATTTTATTTAAACGACGAAGAGATAATATAGAGGGAAAGAAAAGAAAAAAATTCAGTAAAATTTATAAATGTATGTGTATGTATATATTTTTTCATTTTTTTTCTTTTCTTTTCTTTCCCGAATTACAGGAACTAAAATTAACTAGATAATAAAGAGCGATGCTGAAAGGTAAAGAAAACAGCCAGCCTAGAGCTGGCGTACCGCAAATGGGTACAGGGCTAAAAACGGGGAACATGAAACAGTTGAGAATATCAAAGCCTGTGTCTGTGTTATCAGACATACCTGCGCAAGATAATAGCGGAGAAAATAAGAATCTAAATTCTGAGGAAACTGTATGGTCGAAAAATTACGTTCCAAATAACGATAGCAAAGATAAGAAGGGGGATAATCCAGAGAGAGTAAAATCGATGGAATTAATGCCTCCGCCACCACCGCCGCCAACATCTGCATCATCTCTTAAATTATCGCCGGTACCAAAGCCGGGCGAATCTAAAACCGAAAATGTTGTCGTTGATAAGGAAAAGACTGATCAAAAATCTGGGATAGATAAACAGCAGAACAAGACTCAAGAGACGACTAGTTCCACTAATAGCAATAATGAAAATGATAAGAAATGGGTACTCACCGATTTTGATATAGGAAGACCCCTGGGCAAGGGAAAATTCGGCAATGTTTATCTAGCCAGAGAAAAAAAGTCTAAATTCATTATCGCAATGAAAGTACTTTTCAAAACTCAGATCAGACAGGCTGAGGTCGAACATCAAGTGAGGAGAGAGATCGAGATTCAAACACATCTTAGGTAAAGGAATTTCGTGATTTGCGTGATATTTAAATGTCGTATATTTTAAATGTTAATCTGGTTTCACTGGTGAGCAATGAAGTCAGTTTTTTTGTATCGTGTTCACGGCTCTTCCTTTTTTCTTCTTCTCTCTATAACACCGATCGTTTTCAGACATCCAAATATCCTCAGAATGTACGGCTACTTTCATGACGATCGAAGGGTTTATCTGATATTAGAGTACGCGCCTAAAGGTGAATTGTTTAAAGAATTAAAAGCACAGCCAGAGAAGAGGTTCGATGAAGTGAGGTGAGGAACCTGTTAACACATCTTGCATGAACTATAGGTACCATAGAGATTGTTGTTTGTGTATAAATCTTGAAATGTAATAATTTCTCCACTTTACAGAGCAGCGACTTATATATCCCAGCTAGCAGACGCGCTAAAGTACTGCCACAGCAAAAAAGTTATTCACAGAGACATAAAGCCTGAAAATCTGTTGCTTGGGGCTAAAGGAGAGTTGAAAATGGCAGATTTTGGATGGTCAGTTCACGCCCCATCGTCAAGAAGAGCAACTTTGTGTGGAACATTGGATTATCTACCACCAGAAATGGTTGTAGGAGATACACATGACCACACTGTTGATCTATGGGGAGTTGGTGTGCTATGCTACGAATGCCTAGTTGGCGAGCCACCATTTTTAGCTAAAACATACAACGACACTTATCACAAAATTAAAGATGCTCAATACAGGTGTCCTCCTCATGTTAGCGACGGAGCTAAAGATCTTATCTCCAAGGTGATTTGAATGAAATGAAATGAGATTGTTAAGGCGTTATTGATCAGTTTTGAAAATTTTATTAATACTTTTTCTTTCATTTCTCAATTTTTCAGCTACTAGTCGTGAATCCTAATCGCAGATTACCGTTAGATGGAATTTTAACTCACCCTTGGATTGTCTCCAACCGAACCACGGAGCCAACAAAGCAATAATATGCCGAAATAATAAAATATATTGTGATACGATAAGACAATGATTATTTTGAATGAAGTAATTTTAACGTGTAATGTTCAGAGTATTAGAAACAAAAAATGAATGTATCTGATACGCATTTAGAATATGTAATTTATAATGATCGTTCATTAGTACTGTTGCCGATTATTATTACGCTATATTACATATTCAATCTGCTTTTCTCGTTATTTATATAATATTGGTGTCTTTTTTAATTAAAATAATAAACAATAATAATAATATTATCACTCCGTAAGTATAAGAGTGCAAGAGTCGAAACTCAATGAAACAATATACACATTCATTCCTAAATGACTTTTCTGTTTGTTTGTTTGTTTGTTTAATTGATCATTGATACCCAAATATTTATTAGAGGATTAATAGAATGACTCTCATTGAGTCTGTTAATTATCTTTTATTATCTCCTTGAAAAAATTTGAGAAAATTACAATGGGGATAATAGAAATAATTCGATTGGTAGATGGTTTACTGAAATAATGAAAGTTCAGGATAAAAGCCAAAGTTAATAGATATTACAGAATTATCAGTTTAAAATTGATTAAACTTTGAATGGCAATGATGTCTTCTTAGAGTTCACAGTTAACTCTGAAAGGCATCATTTCCTGGCTCGTCATCATCCTCGTCTTCCTCTCCCTCGCTCTCGAAAGTGTTATCCGGAATATCGTAAAGTCGGATCATCGGCTTGTTCGGATCTTTCATTATCAAGAATTTTCCGTCCTTTTGCTTCATGCAAATGTCGATAATGCAACGCAGTATACCCCAAGCATTGTCCATGTTCAAGTTAATCTGAGTGGCAAATTCGTTCGGCTTGTATTGCTGCGTTCCGAGAATAACATGTTTGCTAGAGTCGCGTACCATCGCCCTAGAAACGTACCCGAATTTCAATTGATCAGATCCTGCTAGGAGAGCTTGAACCGTCCATTTTGCAAGTTTGCAAGCGTTGTTCCTCAGCTCATTAGCCAAAACCGCACCTCGTTGGGTGTCTAATTTCTGACGCCATTCTACGCCGTTTGCTAATTTCGAGTCCCACTCGTTCAGAGCCTTGATGGTAAGGAATTGCAGCTCGTTATTTGGTCCTTGCATAACGGCGTCGTGTTCGCAGCGGCAAACAAGTACGACTCCGTTGTTAAGGTCCCATTTTCTATAGCGGTAAGCAACGCTAGCAACGTCGCCTTCCTCTTCTTCAGATATGAAGGGGTTTCCCTCGTCAAACTTGTATCTCGGTTCATTGGACTTTAGAACTTGCTGTGAAAAATTGTGGTTTATAAAAGTGGCTTCCAGTGCCAAATTCCTTGGTGAATTCAGGGAGTTCCCATCGTCCTGCGGCGGCTCAACGCTGGTCTCGTTTACCGTTAGTAAATCGAATTCGGTGTTATCTCGCTTGTCTAAGAACAGCTTGTCCCCGATTTTTTCGATTACTATATCCCACGAGTAGTTGCTACGAGTGCAGCACATTATAGTAGCGAGAATAGCGTCAGTAGCATAAACCGTGCCCTCGGTCTTCGACAATTTTCTAACAATCGGATCATCGGTTGTAGTAACAGTGTGAAAAATGCGGTCGATACGCTGCAGAGGCTTTTCGTTCTTGACGTTAACTCTGTCATAAGCCTTGTCATAATATTCCAAAGATCCGCAGCAGAGTATATCTTCGACGTCTTTGACCCCGGGCAAAGACAGTTTAGCCAGCCTTGGGAAGTCCATTTCCTCAATAGTGACCCAGTCTGGTCTGACGGTGACGGAAGCGTCGCGTATTTTGATCGGAGGTTGATTTTTGTGGTTTCTAAAACCTTGTTGACGACCCCAACGCTTGGGTTGCCCCTTGCGATCGCGCTCCCTAAGCTTGATTCTACCAAGTTGTTGCATCTGGTTAACTCCTCCGCGCTGACCACCGCGCCCTCTCATGTTACGCTGGTTTTGACGGAACCTGCCACGCTGGTAAGGCGGCTTTTGGACTCTGGTCGTATCGACCAGATGGAAGGTCGACTCGTCTTCTTCATGGTAATACGCGTATTGACTACCAGAACCAAATTGAGACGCGTATTTATCTGAAAAAAAATTGACGGTTCAAATAGCTATGGGGGAAAACACGGTTTTTATGGTTTCTAAGATTGTTCACGTATTTCATGATACAATTACAGCTCATCGATATACATTGACATTGAATATGTTAGGTTATGTTATAGCATCGTCGATATACTTACTGGTGAATTTTTTATCTTGAAAAGCGGCACCAGTCCAGTCGGAAATCTATGGGATAAAAAACCGGGTTGAATAATAGCCGAGGGCGATGAGTGGATGAGTAAAACCGAGGTAAAGCATATGCCGACAAACCTTGCCGAGTCTGTCTCCCTTGGAGAATGGCTGATAGGGTATATCCTTGAACTGATCTGGCATTTCGCAGGGACCCCATCCAGTTGAGTTGTTTTGCACAGCGGGAGAAGTGAAGTGGGCGATCTTGTCCTTCTTCACTTCATCCTCCGGCTGACCACCTTCCTCGCTCATTGTTTAAAAAACGATTAAAATATACATATAAATTGTAAAGAGACACGAGACTACGGCTGTCCGGAAACAGCGAGAAGGCCGGAAGACTGTAGCGACAGTGGCGACGCCATTAACAATTCTGTTGATATAAACGATCATGTATGACGTTGTAATAACGACGAGAACGCCGCCCGGCTAGAACTTCGGAGTGAATCGATACAATAGATAGATACGTCATATACGTCAAAATCAAAAAGCGTCAAAACTCGCGGAGACCGGTATTACCGAAAGTTTATTATTCGATTGTTGAATCAGTGTAAATTATATAGCCGGCGTATGAAGATGCTTAAAGACCATGAGCTGTACATTCAGCTGTGTGAAAAACGGGGCATTAAATCACCACCTGAAATACTTGAGGCGATTGTGAATTCTAGGTAAGCTTTGGACCGATTGTATCGTCATGTCGGTAAATTCTTACTCTGTATTACCCGTGGCTTACGCGGTAAGCTCGGGCGAGTGGCGAGTGGCGCTACGTTCGGGTGGCTCGAAATTTAAATATTTTTCTACGGTTTTTTATGATTGCAGCATGACTGGCGATCTCCGGCTATCCTGCACCTCAATATTGGTACCAATATGCGAAATAATTGGTCAAGTATTGACGTCCAGTTCGGCAATAAAAAGCATCGATTTAAGCGATTGTATGCTTCTCTCTAAGGGTCTTAGTTCTATTTTAAATGCATTGTGCGAAGGGTCTAACATAACTTCGTTAAATTTAAAAGGAAATAATATAAACGGTCCGACTGTTGCACAGCTCGGACAAGTTCTGACGCACAACAATACGTTAAAGCTTTTGAACATAGAGTGGAACAGCGTGGGTTCGCACGTTGATTCATTTACCAAATTTTGCGATGGTTTAACGAAAAACCACAATATAGAGGAATTGGATCTACGGTATAACCAAATATCGCCTTATTGCGCTGAGGCATTGTCGAAAGTATTAAAATGGAACAAATCTTTGAAGGTATTAGATCTCGCGTGGAACACGATCGGACTCCAAGGGGGTCAGCTTTTGTTCGCAGGAATGCAGGGCAATAAAAACATAATAAAATTGAATCTGCACGGGAATTGTATACCGAATGATATAGTAAAATCGATCGATGACCGAGCGCGTAGCAATCAAAGTCGAGGTACTATTTCTGTAACGACGATGTCCAAAGGAATTGAAAAAGCCAAATCACTTTTAGTATGCAAGGATAAATCTAAAATCGTTTCGTTCACAGACAGTGATACGACGGTTAAATCCCGGTTGAAATACAGGAGAAAGAAAAAAAAACTTATCAAATTATCCCGGAAAGAAAGAGCCGCTAGTGTAACTGACTATACAGAAAAAACCGACACCGAATCGGATAATTCATTAGCGATTCTAGTCCCGCAGGAAAATCTGTTAACTAGTAAGGATAAACCGCGAGATGATATTATCGACGAGGACTTAATTTATATCGAAGATACTAAAGACGTTAGACTGAATACAGACGTAGCTGGTAATAAAATAAAGGAGCTAAATCAAATATTGGAGGACCGTACAACGGCTATAAACCTTTTGACGAATGAAATCGCCGTAAAAGCGGCGGAAATTGAAGCTGTAAGATCGCAGGGCGATCAATTGAGGACAGAAATTGAGGGTCTTAGAGAAGAGCGGGATAGATTATTAGCAGAAAAAACAAAGGAGGCTCTAAGCCTGAGGGAAAAGCACAAGGAAGCTAAGGAAGAGTGGGATAAAATTTATAAAGAAATGGAAGTTACTTGCCAGAGGAATTTGACATTGAAAAAAGAATCGGATATCAAAATCCGGAGGTACGAACGTGACATACATAGAAGTACGGTGGAAATTGCCACTTTGAAAGATAAGATAATATCCGTTACTCAGACCTATGAGGATATGATATCGAAAGACAAAACTGAGATGCATAGGATGAAGAGAGAGCTGAAGGAACGGGAAAACAGACACAAAAATGAAATGAGCATGGTGAAAAATACGCTCAGGGATACCACGCAGGCTTTAGTAGATTGCCAAATACAGCTGCAGAAAAGTAGGGTAGAACTTAGGGACGTTACCGAGTCTCAGGTGAATTTAAAGTCGAAAATTAATGAGATGGAACATATCAATATTAGGTATTCAAGATCGGAAGAATCTTTGCATAAAGTAAAAGAGGAGAAGGATAATTTGGAGGAAAAATTAGTCGAGGGTAAACGCGTGGCTGATAATTTACAGCGACAAGTGGTGGCGTTAAAAAATGAGCTTGTCGAACCTCAAAGACGATACGAACTTTTAAACGACGAGTTGGTACAGGAGAAGGAAAAAACTGGTAGATTAAAAGAGGAACTTAACGAGGAGAGGGAACGAGCCAAGGAACAAAGTATTCAAATGCAGAAAATGGCACTGCAGATCACTGCCCTAAATGCACAAATAAATGACATACAGTCCTCCCATGCTGATACACTCAGGGAAAGAGATAAGGAGAGGAAACAACTCAAAGAGATCATTGCCATCAAGGAACGCGACATCAACGATCTAAAGTCAGTTGAAAATACGAATAACAGATTTCTGAATCAAATTTTTAAGGATCCGAGATTCAAAAGTCTAAAATCTATGTAAAATCATTTCTTTTCAGTTTTGAATCCTTAAAAACGGGATCCACAAATCAATTTTCATTTATAGATCAACTATCAAGATTCTGGTTTTTATCAGTAGAAAAGTTTTACTCTCGTAAATCGTAGAAAGCAAAGTTAATAAATTTCTTATTCCAAATGTTGGTCAAGGCTGATTTTTCGTTGTTTTGATCTTACCTATTCCAGAGCGGAGGAAGTCCAGAGGGCTGGTCAGCTGTATGCAGCGTTCACAAAATATCTTGGATCCAGAGGACCAAACCCAGTCTTATGACAAATAACCGTTTGATAATACAAGTCGAAACGTTGTTTGGTTTATTTCCACAATGGCTACAACACCAGACAACGTTTTGTACTTTTTTTCTACACATATTTATTACCAGATGTATTTATTCTTTTACACAAAAATGTAATAAAAAATGAATGAAAATGAGAAATACACGTGCTTATTATTAACCAGTTAATTCCATTTCCCAAAACTCCAGACCCTCCAAATCTCCAGATACCTTGGAAATTTCATTTAAGTTAAAGGGTGCAGAGTGTTTAATTAAACATAGGCTTGAGCTTTTGCGAATCTCTCGCCTTTGTGTCAACTTTCAACGAATGAAAGGCTGTGGGAGGGCCGGGTTTATTCGCCGTTTGTATTGCGAACCTCGGTTCACAAGGCCTTAAATGTACTGAGAATTTGATATAATGGCCTGCACCTTGTTAGAATTCAGTAATATTGTTCTTCCGTGTATTGTTCGTTTCGTCGAAGTGGAATGGGGTTCCTTGTACTAGAGATGGTTACGCGTGCTAATATATTATTGTTTCAAAACGTCGAAGTATATATAATCCAAGTATATACTATATATATAAGCTATAATACGCAGGTTTCAAATGAAATTGTTTTGCGTCATTAATATCCATTATAGCCGTACAATACACAATTTTATGTCGCTGCACTGTTTCTCCTTATGGATTCTGCGGTTGGGCAAACGCACGAATATTACGTCATGAAAATATCGTCGAATCCTATACGCAGCTACCGCATCTGTTTAATTGTTCAACCGACTGTATGTAGATATATACCATGCTATGGCATAAAGCAATTGACTTTTCTCTGAAAGAAACAATCGTAGTTACAAAACTAAGGTTTTTATCATTAACCAGATACGATAACAGTCCTTAATACGTCGCCATACACAGTCTTCGACAATCAATAAGTTATATTCATTCCAGGTACTGAATATTGAAAATTAATCGTTTCTCAATTCACAGAAATCTACCCGGAACACACAGAAATGCCTGCAACGATCGTTCGCGTTATTTTTGTACACAGTTTTTACAAGCAGAACATAATATGAGATTGTGCGCTTTTAATTTAGAGTGCATATATAGCCCGAAGATGTAAATCAATTTGGTATACAAAATATAATGAATGGGATTTTTTGTATCATTGAAACTTCTAGTTCGAACAAATTTTCACACTTCAATTCAATCAACTTCCTGCACTTTATTGTATATCCTTGTTTTAGATAGCCATAGATTTGACTAACGGTATGAAACGAATTTGATCCGGTTGAAGAACTCCTTTGTCTAAGATTTTTGGCTGACTATAATATACGATTTGCAATGAGTAATTATTCAATCGAATGGTTATTTTTTTATTGAATTTAATGTAAAGTGCGATTACGCAATCATCGCTAATTACAACAACGTGTTTCTTTAGTAATGAAGTGAGATTCTACGAAATGGTAAAATAAGAATTCTCCATTAAATCACTAACTCGAAGTTCACTCACAGCCGGTTATAAGAAGTATGCAGATAATTGAGGACGGATCATTCCGAAAGGTCGACAGTCATCAAGCCTATTCCCATTAATATGACTTATCGCTATAATATATTTATTTACTTATTATCAAGTTCTTTGCTCGCGTGATCCTCTTCTGTCGAAATAGAAATGGGGAAACCGAGTTTAACTGAAACTAATTGTTATAAAGAAACAGTTCCGATTCTACGACATACTATTTCATTACCTATATTGCCGCGTATAGATGTATAATCATAAACCTAATACGAATAAAAATTCGCAAACCTGCTGCACTATCTGATAAAAATAGATGCATGTAGTATACATATATATGGTAACAAATTATTATAGGAGACCTGAGGTAAAATAAAACTTAGGATAACTCGCACACATTGCGGTTTATTATAAGTACGTAAGTAATCTAATTCGGTAGACTCAGAGGCGTCACATGTTCGAATAGACTGATACGGCGATAAGAAAAAAAGAAAAAAAAATGATGACAATTGAGAGATCTATTCCGCCGAGTCTTGGATATAACACAATATATAGGTATATAACAAATCTACCGATACCAAGAAACGAGATAACTGCAATGAAGATAATAGACTGATCAAGCTTTCCGCGAAGTATTTTTAAACAAACGAAGAGAAAAAAAATAAGAAAAAAATAAAACTAATATCGTGACTTACTGATACGAAATAATAATAAGCACATACGTAACAGAAATTTATGACGTTGACATTGATGCACAAAATATTTTTGAAAATTTTTGATTTACTCCTCTCGAAGACCCAAAAAATTTCGAAACAAAATTAGAACCACAATAACTGGATAACCATTTTCATAGTTACGTAACTATCGTTGATATAATCGTTGATATAACAATGCCCTGACATTGAGGTATTTAGAATCTGCTCCATGATTCTAGGAACTCTTACATAACTCGATGACACTAGGTTTCATAATTGAAATAAAGCAATATTGCTTTCACTGTGTCTATTCCTTTTTTTTTCTCTTTTCTTTTCGTTTTTTCATAGTCAATTAAATATATCAGCTCGAAGAGGAGACGTTTATTGCATTTCTGAAGTTTTTTCTTCGAAGTATCTCGCGAAGTACTATAATATTAAAGTTAATTTATAGTTATATATATATATATTTATATATAAGAAATAGGTATATAGAGAGAGAATAAAAACAGAAATAAAACAGCATCGATTTATATTGATAATAAATAATTTTTTTTTTTTTTTTTAATAATTTAACTTGTGGTCTATACAATCTCGGTTTTCTTTTTATTATAATATAAAATACATAGTTTTCGAGACTTATTTTACTTAACTGTACCTAAACGAATCTATTCAACAGATTCTTCCGCGTGTATGGAAAAAAAAACAGAAAAATAAAAATCAAGACTCCAGTTTTCCTATTACAATATTATTATCCCTCGAGTAGGGTCAAATAAATTAGAATATTATTGAAACGGAACTTTTGCAGTCTTGTTTAACCAATGGCACGAAGGAATCGATCAATAGACTCTATCTACCCAGCGCGGAAAATTTCTTGGAAGGCCATAATAATGAAATTCACCTTCCAAAAAAAATCAACCGTTACAAGAGCTGGGAGCTGTGAGGAAAAGGAGGATGCGGGGGGCCTAGTGTTATAATTAAACTGGGAACGTTTTGGCAGTACATATACACGTGAAGCCAAATTATTTCCAAACAGCCTCTAAGGATTCCTTATTTAATTGTAAACTGCCTTTGATCAGGGTATTGAAGAAGAAATAAATTAAAATTAAGATTAAAAATTAAAATTAAACACGATAGTAACGAATTTTGTTTTTTCTTTTCATTTCTCATTTTTCATTTCTTATTTCTTATTTTTTATTCCTTTCTTGCTTCTTTTGTATCTTTGAAATTAATTTCGGAATACGATCTCAGGCGTTAATATTAATTTCAGAAGACGCGGGAGCCGCAGATATGGTTTGAAAAAATAAAAAATAAAATAATAGAAAAATAATAGAAAATATAAACGAATCCATGGTTTTTCGGTATAGCATTTATAGATTGATCGCAGACCGCTCCAAATACTACCCTAGGCCAACACATATCGTACATATACACTGTATAAGTAACATCTCTAATATAGAGACGTATAAATTGTATATAATAATAATAATAATAATAATAAACTAAAAATGCATGCATGCATGCATGCATTAACGCACGCACGCACGGGTACCTGCACGTAAAAAGTGTCGTGTATTATAATAATTACAATCAAGGCTATCTCAGTGTCTATTATAAATAACGTATCCATTATACACATACATATTCATAATATGATATACATATATATATAATATATATATATATATATCATTGAGTTACACAGCAGTTATACATATTATACGGGTATATAAATATATATAATACATCTATATACTGCGCACGTGATAATCTATTATTTGAAGAAAAAAAAAGAAGAAAAAGAAACAAACAGCAAAAAAAGACAAACAAAAAAAAAAACAAAAATGACAACCCGTGTCGCATCAGTTATTATATAAGGTTTTTTTCCCTCTGTTTCTTCTTTCAAATTTTTCTTTCCTTCTTTCTTTCTTTTTTTATTTTCTTCTTTACCTCTTTCACATACTTATTCTCTATCTATCTCATCGTCGTAATTACCTGCGACTGATTTCAAAATCAAATATGAAAGGTAATTTGTGAAGGGGGGAGGGGGAGGGGGAGATACGATTATTGCTATAACCAGTAATTATTAATAATTAATTTTTTTTTTTCTTTTTTTTTCTGTCTCTTTGACTCGATATTATAACTCGTCGAGTCATTTCCGCACTATAGATTTGAATATGCACATCGATTTATATGTTGAATTGAATATGTAATTTTTATCAAGCTTCTCCCCTCTTCATCTTCGTCGAAATTTTTTAATTTTTTTTTTTTTCTTTTGTTCCTCGTTTCGCATCACCTATATAAATATAGGGCACGCTATTATAATATGAGTATAAAATTTAGATTATTGTTATTATTGTTATTGTTATTATTATCATTTTAGTTCCTTCTAGACGTGAGTTGTGTTTTGTGCTTTTTTTCTCGTTTATTTTCCTCTCCTCAGCACACCTTTTTTCTTTTATTTTTTTGTTCAAGTCTCATAAATTTTAACTATTTTTGCAACTAACCAACGTTAACAGCTGTACCAATTAATTTTAACCGAACCATCGTATGACCGAAAGACAGAAAAACCAAAGTGTAAAAACAATTTGATAAGATTCTTTCATGGTACCGTTTCGTCTCATCTATTATCATTTGTTATTCTATCTGAAAGACAAAACAATGAAAAAAAAAATGCAGAAAATTGACAAAGATTAATTTTTGCAATCTTCATTATCGCGAAAAGACTATAATATGGCTGCGTAAGACATCTCCAAGGACTATATTATTTCGTGTCAATTCGGGTATGTATAAGGTACCCAGACTTTATATATAGACGTTTTTTCTTTTCTTTTTTTTTCGTATGTTTTTGAGAATTCTTTCGTTTTTTTTTTTTTTTCATTCGCGTCATACGTTGATATAGTATTCAAATCGCAAATATCTTATAATTATTTGAATATTGTTAACGAGTCTGCTTGGAAACGTACGAGAAAAAAAAGTCGAAAGTAGAAAAAAAAAAGTAAAAAACAAAAAATGATAGATAATGATGTACATAGTGTAACGTATAGTGATATATTATGCGTGGTTCTCTTGACAACCGTTAAAAAGAAGAGAAGAGAATTGAAGAGGAAAAAAAAAGATTCAATACTTATCGTAATAAACGATATAAATCGTAATAAATATTAATTTTCAACGAATTAAAGAAAGAAAAAAAAAAAAAAAAACCGTGAACAAAAAAAAAGTTCGAAGGGTTGTAATACTCTCGCTTTTCCCTAATTCTTTGGTTACAGAGTGTAGTTGTAGTAGTAGTAGTAGTAGTATTAGTAGTAGTTGTATTATTACTTTTTTTCTTCCCTAACAATTGTTTCGCATACATAATATTAAATTATGTAATAATAATAATGATATAAGTATATATTTATACATATTATTATATTATATACTTTTGTTTTCCCATTTCTTGTTGTTCGTTTGAATAATATGCATGAATACACTAACTACGAATCTGAGATTATTATATCGTCGGTAATTGAAAGTATTATTGTTCCTTTTTTTCTAGTTTTTTTTTTCTTTTTCTTTTTCTTTTTTTAACTTTTGACGTACAAACGATGTTTGTGGTGTGAAGATGGAGAGAAAATGAAAAAAAAAAAACCTTTTCTCCTCCCCCGCCCCACAATCACATCCACGATCTATTCTTATATATATTTTTTTTGTTTCGTTCGTTTTTTTTAACCATTATTATTATTATTATGATTATTATTATCTTCTTATTTATATATATGTAATAAGCGTCTAGGAACCTGGCTACTTGAGATTTGACGTCCTTAATCCTTACCTTTATAATTTAAAAAAATAATATTTTCCTTATAGACTTACTGGAAGATGCGCTAATCGTAATCATATCATACCATTCCATATCATTTCATTTCATTTCATTTCATACAATTTCATATCATTTCATCTCAATTCATTCCCCCTTCGGACAAGAAAGATTAAAAGAAAAAAACAAAATCTCAATAATTCTCGTTAGTTTTATTCAGTGTAAGGATAATCTGCGATATATTCCCTAAGTCGAGGGGGAAGTTCCTTAGTTGAAATATTGTTTCTATTAACAGCTAGTCTCGCGATATGAGAAAGCGATCTGACCTCCTTAAGCAAAGGTTTGGTCAAATAAATCTGGCTGTAAAGCTGCCCGCTGTGATCAACCCAGACCTCTTTTTGCTTTGACATTTTTTTCGAATATTCGATGTAATGTTCGATCATTTTAACCGGACATTCAAACATCGGCATTAATGGCGCCATTCTTGGCTCTGCATCAAGACGAAATTTTCCACAAAGGTAATGCACCCTTACGGCAGTAGGTCCGCGCGCTGTTTGCACCGATACAGCGTACATGTATCGCTTGTCCGAACTGTCTCGCATCAGCCATGAACCTACGGCGGCATTTTT
This sequence comes from Tenthredo livida, assembly GCA_963992785.1. Lineage (NCBI taxonomy): Eukaryota > Metazoa > Arthropoda > Insecta > Hymenoptera > Tenthredinidae > Tenthredo > Tenthredo livida. The sequence goes on along the minus strand of OZ023067.1, from coordinate 8,448,317 downwards.
AAGCAATGCGGCACTCTGCTGCCAGCTCAAACCCTCGTGATACCATCCAGATGTTTGCAGCACCCTTTGGGCAGCGCTCAAACGCTCTAAGTCGGTACTGTTGTTTCCTGTGTTGCCTTTAACACCCCAAGGAAACGGAAGTACCCAAGAGACCGGAGTGGTCGGACTGTTATCTTCGCGATCAGACGCGTTGCCACCTGAATTACCAAACGAATCAGTCTCGACTATTCCACCGCCGTTGAAGTTGTTTCTCATTCTCGCGTTGCCGCTTGGTATGGTATTCGCTGTGGCCGTAATGCTCACCGTGCACTGAGCTACGTTTGGCGGTAGCTGAAGCGTAGCGTTTACTTGGATAAGAGTAGCGCTAGCGTTGCTACCCTTACAGTTATTTATATTAACGTTATTCGACGACACGTGGATAAGATTTTGCGACAAGTTATTATCCTGTGTCAAATTAGCAGCAGTTATCGCCTGGTTAGGCCATGTAACGTTTTTCGTTCTCGTCCAATCCGCGTTTTCGGATATTTGAAAATCGAAGGCTGTCTCTGTCGAATTATTTGTATTTTTATTTGTATCTGCGTTTGCATTCGTGTTCGTATTTCTTTCCGCTAGACCTGGTAGATCCTGACACCCACTTGGAGCCGGAAACAGCATTGGATGTGGATTCTGAAATATTCCACGCTGCAAATTCCCGGCGTCTTCGATCTTATCGGACTTTTTATTAGCTACCGTCACACTCCCACCTCCGGTTGTACCGATCTGACAATGCGCAGGAATTTCCAAGCCTTTTCTATCCACAAACGAGTGTTGGGGTCGAAAATTTTTACCGGTATCTTCCAGCCACCTAGTGTTTATAAAACCGGCGTCATTTTGACTTTGGATTATCGTAGGGCTGTGGATAATCGTAGGTGCATTTATCACGCAGCCTCCACCGCCGTTTAGGTATCCTCGTGGCACGAGGAACTCGTTGCTTCCGTTACAGTAGCTACTTCCGCAACTTGTTGGAAACTGGTCAACCGACGTTTGCATAACTACGGATCCGCTCGGATTGCAACAACCGGGCGCTGGAAATCGGTGCCGACAGTTTGGACACATTACTGTCAACATCTTTCTTCTTGCTTTTTTACGCTATTCCGTTTACATTGACATCCCCTTTCTGAGCTGCGACTGCAGGTATTTCGAATCTTCTGAAAAAACACGAAAAAGAAAGAACAATTTTAGTCAATAATCCAACAAGAATTCAAACGAAATGAATAATTAACGCAATTCTGAAAACTACGGATTTTCCTCTAAACCAGTTTGCGTCACTCGATATACGGGAACGGCGATAAATCGTTTTTCGGAAGCCAGTATTTTTTTTCCTTCTTGTTCCAACTTTTTAATTATCAAGTTTGAACTCTCGAAAGTTCGAACCGGAGAAAACCAGAATTCCTATTAAAGTGGATGTATGTGAAGGCGGTATTCGTATTTGTGGGACTCAAGACTCCCGCTTCTCCTCACCGCGCTCGGTATATAATCCAGCAACGGGCCAACTTCGTATATATATAGTTTCTCGGAAGATTCTATTGCCGGAGTACCTATATGTATATATACTGCACTTGGCCATAAAGGTTTTCTCGCTGGCGTCGGTGTGCAGCATTCACTCGTACTTTATCAGTGAATACGAACGTATACGGTATGCATTACATTTCCGCGAACCTATTTATTAAATTCGAGATCATTCCGCGAATATTTCAAATATTTACCGAATCACTATATACACGCTTAGGCATACCCTTTACCTATGTAGGTAGTAGATACAAGATACCTAATCTAAAAAATTCCCAGACAAGTTGAAAAAACGAGAAAAAGTTATTTTCTTTCTTCACGCGGTTATTAATAAACATTGAATACAACATAGCGTGAAAAATTTGCCAACCAGTTCTTCACTTCATATTTATCCTCGACAATGTGTATGTGATTCCGAGAGACATATTTTTGCCGAGTTTATTAACGGCTAGTACCAGGAACTGTTTTTTTATTATTGTTAATTTTCTTCGCCTTTTCTGTTTATGTACTTACTTAGTTACTTTAGGTACACTAAAAGTAAGAGTTATTATTTCTGGCGTGTATAAGACGTATTAGTCGCGACTTAATTGTCAAGTGTAAAAAGTTCCGATATGTATGTTGTTCGTAAAAATGATGCGAAATATAGTAGTTCTAGTTTATCTTCAACTTAATTAGATTGACTAGTTAACAATATTTGTTATAACCAGACTGAATCGTTTAACCCATGAATGACGCACGCGAATCATAAAGCGATATATATTTATATTGAAAAACAATCGCTTTAAAAATTATCGTCAACTATGTTAACTTGTTAAAAGTATAAAACAACAAATATAAGTTGAAAAACAAATCATTCGACGGAGTTTTCTAGACTAGAAAAAAGAAAAAAGAAAAAGAAAAAACAATCATCAAAATCTTGTTTCGAATCTGCTCCTGACTTTATGACGCAACATATTATATTGAGTGATTCGATCACTCAGCCAAAGATAAATTCTAGCCAATTACAATACGCGGGTTAATCTCTAAAGAAAAATAATCCATCATCAATGCGTCATCTAAATATTAATACATCAGACTTTTACATTAACGTCCAGCGATCTTCGACGCTAACTTTTTAATCAAAAGTCTTCGAGTATATAGACAGACAGTATTGGGAGGACAGCTAATGAATTCTTCTACGAATCGATGAGTGAAAAGAATATATTGTATTTTATTAATAGAGAATTGGTGGAAATGCAAAAAAAGACAATGAATACGCCCGGGGATTCTCCCAACTTGTTTCTTTTTTTCTCTCTTTCTTTCTTTCTTTCTTTCTTTCTTTCTTTCTTTCTCTGTCTCAAGATGTGTCGTCAATCGCGCACGTTTCTCTCCGTTCGTTCGGTATACCTAGCATGCATGCATGCATGCGCGAGTCGCGCGGCGTGGCGGCACGATACGAGGATTAGCTTCGCGTTGGTAAGTAATGTGTCGGTGACGACGGCGTACCTTCGTCTGTGATTCGTAGTATTCGGAGAGTAGCGCGAACGCCAGCTTCCGCGAACCGCTGCAGTGTCTCGGCCGAGTTTGGCCGAACGTACTCGACGCAAATGTGGCAACTGGCAATGCCAGAAGGCCAGCTACCCCCACTGTTACTTAAAGCATCTCATTTTAGCGCCGCGCGCTATACTCTGACTACAGCATATGTATATATCTATATATGCCGGTGCATACACATATGTTGCTTTTTTTTTTTCACACAGACAGATTTCTCCCAATCGGAATAACGTAGGTTAGGTACGGATACGGAAATGATATTCAAGGATATCTCACAACGCGGCAATAACAATGAATAATGATGATTCCATTCCATTTATTCTCAAAAATCTATGATTCAGAGAAAGGTAGTGCCTATGGTTGCATTTACAGATGTGAATGAAATAGGAATCGTAATGAGTAAAATTGAAACAAAAGTTGTTTTCAATTCAAGCAAAATGATTTTCGGAAAGAGTAGAGTGCAATTTATACGCGTATACATAATACATACATACAACATACATGCATAAGTAGTTGGATAGTAATTATTCTTGAAATAGTATGTATAGGTATAAATTTATCGAAATTCTTTCTAACTGTATGAATGATATGTTGATTCCACGATCAACATATATTGCAATTTCTCAAGTATACATATAATAATCGTTTCAATTTCGCGGAGATCGTTATAAGAAAAAGGAAAAAATTAATACTACACGATATAAAGAATCCGAGAAAAGGAATTTTCAAACGAGAAATTCAATTATATGTATATACCCCGTGTATACCGAGGTACGTATTATAGATAGTTGGTTATAGTTTCGTGGAAAAATTCGACTGTGTAATAGTCATGCACATACAGACCTTGGATAATAATATGTATAGGTAAAACGACACGGAGTTATTTGACATCAAAAACGTTTGATGAAAATTGTACGCCGTAAGTATGGAGTGGGTTCGCGGAATCCACCTCCTCCGCCTTTTACGTCCGCCTCCGCCTCCCCCTTCGTCGTGATATTATTATATTAAATTGGCACAGTAAAACGGTGAGATTATCGAGGTCTCGGTATTATTTTCAGTTATTTTCGGTAATCCATCCGACCTTCGAGTGGAAATAAAAGATAAAAAAAAGAAGAAAAAAAAAACATCGCAGTCGGAATCTTCGAGATGTAATTTAACAGCTTTCGCGAAACCAGCTGATTGTTTATATGTATCGATCCTCGACTCGTTGTTTTAACATTACGGATTATTTCTATAGATGCGGTTTTCCGGAATAAGAAAAATAAGGAAAATAAGATAAAGTAGAAGAAGATGAAGAGCGGCATATGTCCTAAAACGGCAATAGTCGTCAACTGTTTCTACCACGCGATTCTCGGCAATAATTATTTAGACAAACGTGGAGGACTGGAATGCCGAGAGAACTTCTTTTTTTTTTGTTTTTCTTTTTATCGGTTTTTCTTCTATCTTTCTATCTTTCTTTCTTCAGTTTCTTTTCTCTTTTTTTCGTTTTTTCGAGAACCACGTTGGCTACCTTCTTCTCGTACCTAACCGCGCGCGGTAGGATTAACAGCTCCCCTCAACTTCAAGGAATCCGTACACAGTCGCGTTTCATTTTCCAAGGAGAGAAAGTTTCTTCCTAGACACCAGCTTCGCCATTTCGACGAACGAAAGTTAACTTATGCTGTACGAAGTAGTACTGATACTAATACTAATAATAAACTTAACGATACCAAAAACCGAACTATAATCACTGCATCTATGTATAATAATGTAGCTAAATCCTCGTGTGCTTTTCATCGAATACGAAAATCATATCGCGGAAATAATAGTTCGAAGAATGAATTGTCATTTATTTATTTTTTCCAATCTCTCATCGTCAGTTCTTTACAGTCGATTGAAATAAAACCAATTCCCCGAATGGGAGATGATTGCTTCTTTGAAATATTCCACCAGTGACATGATTTTCGATTCTTAGTTCTACCTCAATCAAGGTTGAAGAAGATTCCATACACATGACATGACAAGACAAGACATGCATGACTAGTATTAATTAAGAAACGATAGTAAATTATATGTTTAAATCGCTAATTAAATTTCCTGTGTATGTATAGATTCAAAAATTTTTATTCCTTCTTAGTTCATTTCGCTTTACTTATAGCTATGACTGTCGAACGTATTCCGGTCTTCAAAAAGCGTATAGAGCTTAATTCTCTTCACTTTTTGTTCTGTTCGGTTTAGATATTCGACGTAGTATGTATCTACCGAATTCCGACGATAATTTAAACATCTTTTTCTGTTTTATATTCAATAGAATTTTTCATACCAACATAAATCAGTTCTGAAAAAAACAGATAATACCAATCATTTATAAAAGATTCTCACCAGTGATCAGTTGCTTCATAAACAGAGTATTAATCCATGTGGTAGTAAATTTTATACAGTAATCCCCAAGAACAGCACATAATATTGTCATTCACATATGAAACGCGTTTATAATCGAACGAGAAACGAAATAGATACGTAAAATGTGTAAAACTATTTCGATCGAAGGTTTCAGTCTTTTTTTTTCGTTTTTTTTAAGTTTTTTTAAATAATAAAATCTAGATTATCGACAATGATATAAAATATAACAAGTTTCGATACAATATCATCAAGTGTCTGTTTTTATTTATTCATTTATTTATTTAAAAAATGTTAAATGCGTGTGTACACTTGCACGTTTAAATATTCGTTTAAAATATCTTGATATAAAATAATCGGCCACAACCACCTTAGTTCTCCGCTCAATCACACGACACGCTTGTTTGAATCTCGTCGAGCGACTGACGGCCGCCCCGAGTGAATGAATCTATAATTACTGCGAGCAAGGCACATGTAACGGCGCAGTGGGAACGATACTGTTAAGTGGGGGGAAAAATATAGCAGAGTAAGTCGTGTGGTGGGGGATATCCGAGAATGAGATATAGTTGTGGAGGGGGAAGAATGAATATCGAGCTACAACACGCATTTAAGCGAAAACGCTTTTTTCTTCTCCTCCAGCGTATAGATATACGAGTTAATTGACAAGAAAAAAAAGTCAATTCGGCATAACTCGTTAACTCCTCGTATTTCATAAGCAAGTATATAATCCGAGTTGAGGTTTGGCATTTTTCTTCATAATTCTTGCCATTCTTGCCATTCTTCAGTTTCGTGTTGAATACCGAGGAAAAGATTTTTCCCTATGTACCTACTACATACATATATGTATCTTTATGTATATACCATAATTATTATTATATGTGTATTTTACTTTAGATAAAATTTCTTTCTTCTTTGGAATCATTAAGATTCGGTTGGGTTTTTCTCCGAATCGTATGTGAATACCAGTTTAAAATATAATATAATTAAATATACATACATACATATAATGATATAAACTATATAATATAATGCTTTATCTCTCTACAACAATTAATTATTCATATCGTCATATGAATTTTCCGGAATCGTGTGGAATTACCCGAAAATAAATGATAAGTATAATGAAAATGGGAATAATATACATATATACATGCGTATAATTTATTTATATATATACTAATAGTATCGCATATTATATTCGTCAAACGGTTTTGTCGAGCGTACGAAATTATTCTTATACAAAACCGTTTTATTCGTTGAACTAAAATTTTTGGAATTATCAATGAATCGTTACAAATTATTACAACGAAAAGGGATCTGGATGAAAATAATAACAAAAAAAATTAAAAAAATAGTAGAATAAATTCTGCAACAGCTCGGGTTTGGTGGGTACAGCTGAGGTTTACTACCCGGAGAGTAATTAAAACGCCCTGCGGAACCATGGGGTAAGGCCTTCCGAAAACTCGACGTTTCTATGCGACCCCTGCTGTTAGGTTTCCAATTTCAAATCGAGAAAATTACATTTCGCAAAAGTACGCGCACACCGTAGGTCTCTCCAATATGTAGTAGTATTATATGGTATATAGGGACCGCAGGACCAGGTGCCTCCGGTCAAAGAAGCCCAATATATATACTATTCTATATACCTATAATATATAATAAACTCTCTAGTTCTTCGGACTTCTGTATATATATATTTATTTATATACATATATATAGAATATATACCTGAACACAGATGGATCGACAGATGGGGACAAACAAGAAGCAGACATAAGGGCCCAGGGCAACGGAGAGTAAAAATAGAGAAGATAAAAAAAAAAGTGCGGATTGATAATCTGGCCCTACCCACGTCACTGATAGGAGCTGAAACCGGGGCAAAATGGGGCATAATCGAGGAAAACCGTAATCATGTCGCAATTTGCAGAACAATTTTTTTGTATATTCACCAAATTTTCGGATTATAGATTTTTTTGTTATTCTTGTATTTTGAAACGTCGCATATAGAGGGTGAAGTTATACGTACAGATGTTCGTAAAGCTCTAAAGCCGAGTTATTGAATTGGAATTATTTGACTTCTAGGAAATCTTCCTAGTACCTAATATTGATCCAAAGCTGAATCTGCGGAGGTTGAAATCAATACGATATTTACCCTAGTTCCGAGAAATGAAGACATTCAATTTTCCACTCTCTGAGAACAATTGTATATGATCATCTCTATACTCTACTCACGCCCACGTGCACAGCATGACAATCACCCCTACAGAGAGAACATAGCAGGGGATTCGTCACAACGATTCGTGGAAAATTGCTTATATTATAGGTATATAGGTACTACCAGCTATAACAGGATTCGAGAAAATTGGATAATGAAATTCGGTCCTTATACCACAGAAGTTAGTTTTCATATTACAATTTGTATTTTTTGCGAATTTGCGAACAAAATTGCCTTTCTCTTATTATTTCTCACTCACCTCCACCTTCATATAATTTCTATAACGACGAAGACCTACCTCCGCTATCCCCGTCTTCGATACATATATATTATATTTCTATACATATATGCGATAATCGCGCCTTCCCTAAACGATGATCAGGGCGATGTGTATAGACTGCGGTTCGCTCCGGTATATGGGATCATGATAGTTTCGATTATAGCGAACACCTGGTCATATCGTGAGTCATAAACGTCTCGAGCCGTATATATACAGCAAATATTTGTACGCGTATAATGTGTACAAAAATCCGTATAACATAATATAGTTTTTCGCTTTATACCGTTATGTATTAAATAAATAAATTTTTAACGTATATATTTCACAAATGGAATACGGAGGGTCAACGATACCTAAAACCTTGTAATTATATACACATATATAGATCTATAGAAATATATACCGATATATACATACTATATATGATATAACTTTCGTTCTTTCCTCAAAGGTAATAATGAATATATAAATCACATTGCATCCGCGATATCGCGAGGAATGCGATATAGTCATATATATACAGGCTCATATATCCACGTATGTTACTACATGTATAAGATCTACGGAAATGACCTTTGGTTCGTGTCCTTCCCCGGCGCGTAATCGGTTTTCTCTTATATCACCGGAAGACTGAACTCAGCTGTTCGCAACCGCGTTTCGCACGTCGCGTAATATCATAAGCCGGACGCAGCTGTCGCAGGTCTCGTGTACGGGCAGATGAAGAAGGCGTTGCGGTTTTCTCGTCCTTTTTGTGTCTAGTTTCTCAATTCCTACGTTCTTCGTATTTTTGTTATTCCTATTATTTCCATTATAATAATAGTATAATGATACGTGGCGAGTATAATATTAAAATGATTGATTTACGCCATAAGTAAAGAGACATAATTGAAAATAAATAAATAAAAAAGTCTAGGTATGTATGTGTAAATTATTGAACGTTAGAAAAAGAAAGAAAAAATATTTACTTGAATTACACAAACGCATTACTGAACAAAGCCGATCTTTGATCTTTCAATTGCCACTTTGAATACCTACGTTACGCGTAGTGTATTATACAGTATATAGTTGGTATATGGAAACTGTGATCCCGGTATTACGGAATAATTATCGCATCCTAAAAGGTGGAAAATTGATTGTAAATATACGATAAATGATGATGTAATTAGTAACAGGCTCTGACTCCTGTTGGTGCTAGGGTATGGGGCAGGTGGGTGTAATGCATGAAGGTATATGATATTATACCTAGTAGCTGTATCATTTATAACGTTGAATTATCATTGTTATGGTGCAGTTTAAGTTGCGCAATAGTACGACGTTCTGTAGAATTCAATTACTTAATTGAGCCTGCGATACACGCGGTATATGTATATATATATATATATATTAAAGAACCGGGGGTTTCGTAAATAATTATATATTATATATAGGTATATGCACGAACATAGCCGACGAGAGATCGCGCGGCGTGCAAATTAAGAGACGAGCAAATGGAACTATTTCTTAGTATTTTGTGTAGTTTGATTGCAGTGCGAGGGCCTCGTTGTCCCCTTCATAAAACTAGTGACTTCCGCTTCCGGTTAGAGTCCATTTCACGTACCCCTACTGCCCTTTTACACCTATATACACACATAACATATATCTATGTATGTATCGTATCTCTCTCTGTCCAACGGCACTTACTGTAATTACGGGTATTTCAATTTCTACGTCTAGGGACGAGGTATATGGGTATATAGGTATATAGGTATCTAACTTTCCATGAGAATCAATTTCCCAAGGTCCCCGCTTTATACAGTATCTTTATTTCCAACTCTTTTCTTTCTTATATCTCACATGGTTAAATTCCGAGAAATTTATCCCCGTATACGTTATTATAGATGTATGGATACGTCTAATAAATTTATTATTATTATATACATGTATATATATGCCTATATATAATAATAATAATTTATGAGAATCATTTACCAACCGATACGAAAACAACGCGACTTTTAGACCTACGGACCGTTACATAAAGTAATATATACCCAACTTCCAAGAACTAACTCGAGTCTCTCTCTTTCTCTCTCGACATATACCTACTTTGCAGACTTTTTTTATTTTTTCATTTATTTTTTTCATTGTTATATACCGTTGTACTATTATTATTATTATTATTATTTATTTTATCATTTTTTCATCCAGTCAATTTCTTGGAATTATTTTTCATTTTATTTTTTCTAGGTAGGTAGGTATGTGTCATATATGCGATATACATATATGTACCTCAAAGTACAAAAATGATAAATACGCAGAAAAGTCTGGTGAAAAATTAAAACGAAGATGAATTTATAAACGATATAGAAAATCGGTAGGAAGATATACACATGCGCATCCTAATAAAAGTATCCCACAGTCATGAAGAAAAATCATGAAGAAGTGGTAAAACCTCGGGGTTGTAACTCGTAAGACGAGAAGAAGATCTGCGAGCGAGAGATATAGGTTGCAACAACAACAACGTTGTACCAACATCCATACCTAATCTAACCGAGATTTACAACCGGTTAGAAGTTAAGTTACGACGTTGAGATATATATTTCACTCGGTTTTACCGTATATACTATATAACACACGCAAATAAAATTTCTGCACGTTCCTTTCTCTATATATTTATAATATAGGTACCTATTATGTATGAGATATACAGCCAAGTTATATTTATATACATGTTATGTATTATGTATAACATATACAGCATGGGGGATAACAATAGCGGGATATAACATAATATTGAACGACGCGTAGGGGAGACCGGGTACAAAAGTAACAGCGGGTCGAAAGTAACAAAGCTTCCTACAACGCACACAATCAAATCTAGAAGTTGTGTTTTATACAGTAGTAAGCGTGTTCGATACTGATACAGTTTGAGCCATTGATTGTGCCCGTGCGTGAAATTTACACGTTTTATTGGAGATTTTGTGTTTTTTGCCGCCTCAAGTAAGTTTTTCGATTCTTGATATTCTTATGAAAACCTGTAGTAAATATGTCAATACTACAATGAATTTTTGCCAGATTATTCTTGAAAAGTCGCTTTATTAGTGGCGGTGTAGAAGTTCTATGTTCTGTTTGTTTTTTGGAAGTTATAATTTTTTTATTCTGGAAAATGAGGTTGGGGACGAAAGTAACACAACACCACGGGGTTATGTTAACCAGGCATTAGGTACCTATTGTAATTTTTTCATTGATTTTTAGAATGCCTCGAAGTTACTTACAATCAAAAGATTCTTGTGTTTTTGTTATTAACTTGTTATTTCAATAATAGCGAAGAAAATGAATATTTGAGTTTTATTCTTTCATAAATATTCAATAATTAGTTGATTTACTATAAATGGAGTTTATCTGATGATATCATAATATTTTTTACTTCATTATAATCAATTCTGTGGAATCCTGTAAGATTAAGTGAAGTATCCGTACTGATTTGTTCAAAAAATCCCGATGCTACTTTCGTCCCCATAGTGTGTTACTTTCGTCCTGACGCTCAGGACGAAAGTAACAATCGACACTTTTTTTTTGCAGCCTTGTAATTGTTAGAAGCCAAGATATATTAAATAAAACTATGATGTACATTTGTAGAGTAAAGACGAAAGTTTCAGGGGGCTATATTCATTTTATCGAAAATATCATTGATAGCTAGAAATCAGAGTTTAAAAAAAAGTGTTACTTTTGTACCCGGTCTCCCCTATACATAGACATATAATTATATGTTCGATTCGGTAAGTCATGGTAAATAGAGATGATTAGTATAAGATCCGATCGATTCCTATAAGTTTGAAGTTCCTGCTAAAACCACCACCGCAGAAATTGTTCCTCAAAAGTAAGTTAGTCAGTCTTTGTCTTTGTTATACGGTTTAGCGACAAGCCCATTATGGTATCTACAACCCATGCGTTTATACGGGTATATGCAGGGTATGTATATAATATATCGGTAACTCCCACCTCTAACTTTTCACTCTCATGCCCACGGGACATATTTGTCGTTGACAAACCTAATGATCGTTTCGAAGAATTACGCCACGGGGTGAGCGTAGCTCTCGTCTGAGTAAATTACGACCCTGCTTAAAAACCATCTGCTTCTACAGGTGGCCAAATCGGTGTGTACCTAATATACCTATATAGGTATATTATAGGTATAAAATAAGTTCGAACCGCTCGAACTTCCCCATTAACAAATAATTTTTCTCTCCTTTCCCAACTTCTTTTATCTCTTTTATTCTACGTAATCATTTTTGCGGATTTACACCCGCGTCTCAAGTCTGTAGAACACGGGGATCGAAGACCTGAAGCTGACTCTACTCAACGCCGAAATAAACCGAAGAAAACCGAGGAAAGGCTTGGCCAGTATTCGGCCCTGAGCTGCTGCCTAGCCCCTTGGATATAAACGTCTGATTGGTGGGTCGAGCGGTAGGGCATATATAGTCATCCGTCCGTCCGTCCGTCCGTCCGTTCGTTCGTTCGTTCGTTCCTTCGTCGTCCTAAACCTGGGATAGAATTTCCCGGAAAATAAATTTCTTGGTATGTAGCTAACGATCGGGCCAAGTCCTTACCACCCTTTCGCTTCTTTACGTAGTGGAGTGAATAGCTCGTTCCGTCTACACGAGTATTTCCCCAGGTGTCCTCTCGTATTAATACATTTATGCCTATATGAATACGCATAGGTAAGTATACCGAGAGCTTTCGGTGAAACTCTGTTGGTTTTGCCGCATGAGCTTGGGGTCACCTGTAGTTTCACCGAAAACTCTCGGTATAAGAATGAAACACAGCGTGTAATATACATTTCTCTGCATGTTATACCGACACAGGATTTGTTGTAGGTATGTACAAACATGGCATAGGTAAAGATAGAGATCGTGTTTAAACCAGTTTTTCTCTTTTCGTTTTTCTTTTATCTTTTAGATCAATTAAAAGTTATTTGTATAGATAGCCATGGTATATCCTGAGTTGTAAATGCGTTAAATATGTATACCGGGAAGCAGACGCGTATGATGCTTTCAGACTCACATTCGCGAAGGTATAATAAGGTATAAAGCGATGATAATTTTTATTTTTATTTTTTTTATTTTTATTTTTTCGTTGTTTCTTTTACATCAATACTTCGAGAGGCTTTGGAAGACTCGAAGCGTAATGATGAAGCGGTGTGTTATTATCGTCTCAATTTATTACATGTAGGTACATATACGATTTTTAACACGTATTTAAAATCTGGCGGAATATCACGGATCCTTTTGTTCCTTACTTGGAACAAGATTGTATCGTTATCAAAAAGCCGCGTATAAAATTACTGGGAATTACATGTCCTCACGCGTTCTATAGAGTTTATCCCTGTACCAGCAACGCGCAGGGAGCCGATCGACCCAACGAAACGGGTAAATGGAAGTTAATCCGTGTTCAGATTTCAGCGTGTTAAATTAAACCGACGGCATTAGAGGGGTTGGGATCTCTAAAGGTGAATCGAGACCTTCCGAGGAATGAACAACTCCTCTTATTACTTTCATACAAATCCTGAATAACTATAAGAATCGAGTCTGATTAGGATCGCCTCCCGAGGTTAAAAGCATACGAAAATCCCTCGTTTATACATAGAACGCGATAATCAACGCACCTAGGTACATAGAAACACGCAATTTCAAATTTGTTCAACTGAAGTTCCTTCTGCATTGGGAAGTAGCAATTTACTCGCTTAACAAAGGACCTTCTCGCGGCTGCTGCTGCTGTAGTGTATGAGAAATTTGGAGGGTAGCTGCTAGGGAGTATAGAGTGAGAGAACACGGCCGAAACACCGGCGGAGAGGCGGAGACCAGACCTTTCTCGGAAGAGCCTGCGGATCGGGCGCCCAGCTCTGTTGAGTCCGGAGGGTGGAACGTACTTCCAGGAAAACTGCGCCGCGTCGACTGCGGGATTGTACTCACGAGTCGCATAGGCGTGGCACACCCGAGTTTCGCGAATATAATTACACGTATACCACTATATCATATAGTCGTAGTATACGTCAAGAAGGGTCTCGCTTTCGTGTAGTATACGATATCAAAGTACATGCTACGCCGTTTTCTAGATTTCAAATAATGACTTATACACGCGCGCCTTAATGCATATAATATCGAGTGAAATTTTTTCATCCCGTGAATTATTCATTCATTCAATATTATCATTACTTATACGGCTTTAGTAATCGAAAATTGTAAATCAGATTTTGCACGTTACCGCGATGATTATATGTATGTATAGGTACCAACAGAGAAATATACGCCAAATACGCCAATGAGAAACGTGCAGCGGTTGTCGTACGGCAATGCCGTTGTAGGAAGAATTGCGGAACGAACTGTAACAAACTGTACGTGTGTTTCGTTGCCGGTGAGCCGCAGGAGGGATCAGATCTTGAAATTAGCAAGTTCTGCGGTAACTCGATGAGATTGTATAATTCGTTGACATTCTGAATTCGTTTCTGCGTACGAATTCATTCAATTCAAATGAAAATGTAAAGATAATTGAGTTCCAGTAAAATCCAAGAAGACTATAAGGATAACTATTAAAAATCAACATAACTGCAGGTTATCGATAATCATTTTTAAGATAATAATATCTATTCATAATCGCGTCGAGGTAACAACAACTGAACGTCAATGTCAAAGCTGTCATCTTAAACACTTTCGCAAATATATATATTATATTGATATCAGAATTCGATAACGATGAGAGTAACGGATCGTTTATATTGGTCAACAACTGCTTACTGTTTTTAATCTTTGCCAGATAACGGATTAACATATAGATCGGTAACATTTATACGCGATTATGCGTGACCCAATGAGAGCAAAACGAATTGTGATATGTGACTGAAGCTCTAGCTCGCCCTTATCCGACGATATAAACTTAATTTTTCAATTTTTTTCGATGACGTATTTCTTGATTTGTTATGAATTTTATTTCTCGGAATTTGATTCGGTTTTATCTATAATTCCCGGGAATTATTTCATTGTCATTGTATATGCGACAGTAATCGTACTATAATGTGAAGGATTACTATAAAATTGATATTAATTATTCATTTTGATCGTGGTATATAAAGGAATACGTATATATATGTTTATAGGTATGCGTGTGTGCGTATACTAATTAGGTTGTACCCCGCGGGGTGTCCTTAAGGCAATGTTTAACGAAAAGTAAAGTGGTTGAAACCGTATAGAAACAAGGAGCCCTAAAGGTTCATATGAAGACTGTATACGATGCCAGGATCCTTGTGTAGAGTAAAAACCGAAATTAATTCTTCAATCCTCTAAGCTCTTTTATTTTCGTCTAGATCTTCGCTCCCTCCAAACCCACGGCGGGCGCAACGAAGAGAAGAGAAGAGAGGAGGAGAGAAGAGAAGAGAAGAGAAGAGAAGAGAAGAGAAGAGAAGAAGAGGAAAGAGAAGAGGATTCTGGGAAGGATCCTTGCCCGTAGCTGCAGCAATCTTCCTGCGGGTATACAGATACCGATTTTCTCTTGTTTTATACTCGCCATATATCTCTGCAGCGCAGATATACGCAGGTATACATATGTATATGTATGGATGTCTAGATTCTCTGCAGTATATCTTTAAATTTCATATACATATACGTATACATTATACATATACTATCTATAAACATATTTTCAAAGAAAAATGATAAACTATTTTTCTATACCTAGGTATAATTATTATCGTATCAATCATTGTCAGTTGTAAGATATATATATGTAGATTTAGAATACTTGTAGCGAATTGACTGTGTTTTAAAAAAAAGAAAGAAAATCAAAAAACTTATTCAATATAATATGTACACATATATAGAATAATAAAAACTTGTGTATTTAATCACACCTCTGCGATTTGTTTTTTACCCCAATCCCTTTTCATTTTCATATTTGGCAATTCAAGTTTTAGCTTCATATACTGCACTCACGTGGAGAATAGGAAGAACATCGAAGGTTCTAAATTCCGAAAGCTAAAGATCCGAAAGGTGAAACATCCGAAACTTGAAATTCACGTATGTGCATTTCATGCACTCATCGTTGGATTGTATTGATCGTATCGAAACCAACAAGTGGTCAAATTAATCGTCGCGAGATGTACTTTTTAGAAAAAGAGCTTTAAAATCATACCATTTATTTATGACATAATGAAGTTATAGACTGAAGTATAGATTAAATGGTTTAAATTTCCGTAAAGAGGGTCTCGATTATAATGAACTATTTTTTGTCGTCACATATCCCGTGAAACTGACCAAAATTTTTAGACTTTCGGAATTTT
Organism: Tenthredo livida; assembly: GCA_963992785.1. Lineage (NCBI taxonomy): Eukaryota > Metazoa > Arthropoda > Insecta > Hymenoptera > Tenthredinidae > Tenthredo > Tenthredo livida. Next base: position 8,432,051 of record OZ023067.1, on the reverse strand, counting down.
GATATTCTGAACTTCAACGTTTCCGAAAATTCAAAATCGTCGCAAACGAATTCGGAATTATAACCGTTCGGGACATTTCAAAGATCTGAACGATTTCATTAATGTTACAGCAGTATTTGAACAAATAAAAATGAAAATTATCACAGGATCTAATTTAAATAATCAAAAGTTAAAAAAGCGCTCTCTCTCTCTCTCTATTTCTCTCCATATATGCGTATAGTATATAATACAGATTCATGTGTGTGTATGTGTGTGCCCTCTCTGGTTCCAGCTTGTTATCAGAGGATAAAAAAATTCTGGGTAGCTATCAACTGTGATGCTTTGAACTCTATATATGGCAAAGAGGAGGAACCAAATTTAGACCGAATCCAAGGACATCAGGCTATATATACCGCAGTTATGACATAAGTACATCAATTTATTGAAGTGACATTCAGTAACAGATTAATTTTTTTTATATACATGTTCTCAAGGTGACCCTCGAAATATAATACACCCCAATTATCGCGCCTAAAATGATTGACACTGACCATATATGGAGTGCTGTTAGTGCGGAAGGTTGCGAATAATAATCAAATTTATACAGAATTTATAATCATAAATATATTTGGCAATAAATTGTTTTTTTTTGTTTTCTTTCGTCTATCACGAGTGATTATAGTTTTAATCGAGCCAGGGCGATATCTCGAAACCTGAAAGAGGTGATCGAAAAATGTTTCGAATACAAAAGTTGCAGGTTTCAAAGGTGGAAAAAGCCTGGTTTAGTCGCAATTTTTCTCAGCTGACCTTGCCTCGGGAAAATCTAGGTCAACTTGTAAAAAATGTAAAAAATTTCAAAGATGACACAATAATTAATGAAATAGGAAAAAACTAATTAAAAAACTTGAAAAAAAATCCCTTTCCTCTCAGCTGTAAGCTACGATGACATTCGTAATTATTGTACGAATTTTTTTTATCATCTTTTAGCAAGTATGAATATACGCTTTTCGATCTATATATAGTATAGCGATGATGATATAGTATAATATATATCTTTACGCTATCATATTGCCCATACCTACTACCTATACTCTATATCGGCTCCATTCTGTCTGGCAAAGATTTCGAAAGCTGCTTTCTCCGCGTATATAACCAACTACTATATACTAGCCCAGATGTTAACGGTTTTATTCTAAGTACATAGTTATAGTGGTAAGACGCGCGAGAGAGTGCGTTGACATCATGGTAATTTGAAATGCATATACCTACATATGTAACAGAAATAAGGAAAGAAAAGATCACAATTGATTTTTTCGTTTTCTTTCTTCGTTAGATTTTGCCTCTATTGTATAGACGTGCGTCTGTGTGCTCATAATCCATTGTGTAATTATTCCTATATTCGCAATTATTTTTCAACAGGTATTAACGTAGGTAGGTACTTGAGGTTTTTTGTTCATCGTTATAATATGTGCCTGCACAGCAATCTTTTAGTCAATTGTGTAAATAGGCCAGTTTTGAAAGTCAGCCTTGTCTTCTCTCGCGCGCGAGAGTTTAATAACTCGTATATAACTGTTTCCCGGTAACAATTCCACAGACTTTAAGACGCTCAAATATTTCTACCCAGCTGCAGCATGGAGTAGAGTTATATATATACGTATATATTATGTATTTATAACGAGATAGCTGTGATTGTGAGAGGTTGCAGCAGCCATAGCATAAGCGCTTTTCTCATCTACGTTCTACTCCGCAACATGTGCATACCTACCATCGAGCGACACATGCAGCACACATCGTATACCTGCGCTGCGATACTCTCAGATTGATATAATGCGCCGTTTAAATATTTTTTTTTTCAAGAAAATGATCGTTTAAATATTATGCATACAAATCCACGAATGAAAGAAAAACAACAATCGTGCGTGTTGGTATACTCGGGGATATAAACGTATATCTCCCTGTACGACCCACGTGTTTGCGCGTTCACTATAGTATTTATAAACTCGCGACTGCACTGGCTATGCCGCATATTATAGGTATATGCGTACGCATACGTATGCAGACACGACGTCGTTTCTGAAAGCGTATGATACCGATACGTATACATATTTATTAGCGATTATAATTGTACAGATTTTTGTCAAATATCGCCACAATACAAGCGTATAATATTTTATTACAAGACCGAGACTTTCACATTCTATGTATAAAATAGTATTACGCGTTGTTGGATCCACCTGGGCTATTATCGATCGTAGTATTCCCCACGGTGTTAGATAATGTGGTGGTAAGTAAATAAGTAAATAATCCGATATGGTATTCGCTCAATAATAATTGCAATGGTATTCGTTCGCAATTGAGCCGCGTGTCTCGCCGTAAGGCAAACAAAGACGATAATACCATATCGTAAGTGTATAGATATATTCATTGTTACGTATTAAGGTACGATAATCTGCTTATGCATGAACATAAAAACAAGTACTACTAACCATCATCAACCGTGCGGATTATTCCATAAGATTATAAATGAGTTATAATTAAAACGCGCAAGAAGTTTCAATCTGACAATCGAGGTTCAACAAGTACCATTCGTACCTAACAATTGAAACAGATGTTCAAGCGTGTACCAATATCAACTCTCATTCGAGCAGTACTACGTTTAAACTTGTATTAAAGATACTGGTGAAAATATTGAGCGTATTTTAAAAGATAAAGAGCGTGAAATTTCGACTTACCTCTTTCGTCGTATGCAATTCGATAAGCAAACGTTTGTGCAGCCTTAGCAGCCTCAGCAGCAACGAACGAAGCTTCGTATCCATCGACCGACGCGGAAAGTTTATGGTACTTTCGAGGCATCCAGGGCACTCCTTTCACTCGCGTAAAAATTGTACATTCGTATTAACCGGACGGTTAACGATAGAATTATACCGGTAAATAAATAAGGGATTTCTGTAACGGTTTTATTATTGTTTTACATTAACCAACCGTAATTGGTTTTGACGCTGGTTTGTTTGTTTTTTTTACTTATTTTCTTTTATTTTTTATCACGCAAACCACTACTAATGGTCGACACTCGACGAACGCTCAGCGTCTCGGACGAACTGCTAACGCGTAAGGCATGCGGTTTGCTTCAAAATACTACCGTCAGAGAGCGGTACCACCTGGCGCCCCTAACCACCCCGAACTAAACTGCATTTACTATATTTTGTTGAAATAAAAAGAAAAGATAATTCGTGAGTAGAGAAAGAAAAAATAGAATTGAAAGGGTTCTTAGTATAGTTTGAAAACAATTTAAGAAATGAAGAAAAAAAAGAAGAAGAAGAAGATGATGAAGAAGAAGACACATGATATTTTGATCAGACCAGTATAAATAGGTTTATAATCTATTAAGTTGATTGATGTAGCGAGAAATTTGTTCACGTCTTAACCATAGAGAGAGATGGAGACATGTAGAGATACCGAGAGAAAAATACGTCGTACCTGATTGTGATTTATTATATCTACTTTCGTGTTACTTATGCGTTAGATTTATTAAAAAATGATAATAAATTCGGTATATGATTACACTCGAAGTACCTACATACGTCAGTAGCTGTATGTACATGTATCTACATGTATGTATAGTACCGACGTAAAGAGGTAGATCAGATGATAATTATTATCAGAATTGTGCGAGGTCAATTCCTGCGAGCTTCACATATACATCCAAATCTATCATACCCATCACGGGGTATACCGCGCGGTTATTTAGTCACTGATAAACGATACTATGATATTGTTATATTCGTCGATATATTTATGTACACATTATATAGACAATAGTTGAGCAAGTACGTACTACGTACCTACTGCGAGCGATGGCGAGCGGACAAAGAACTGATACTAAATCCCCAGGATTTTTATAATCATTAATCGAAGTACTTTCAACGTGGGCGTAATATTGTGTAACGCAATGACTGCGCGCATTGCACAGTACATACCTATGTGATTTTTACGTTGTCATTTAGACCGTCATGTAGGTGTCATTATTTCAATTCACCGTGGGATTTACGCGATCTAATATATATATGCGAACAATTGCACATGTTTCTTTCGTACTTTTCATTACGTCACCTAGCGCAATTATACGTACAACATACTTTTCCACTAAAAAATAATCTCTGACACATGTGACGTACTCTTCAAATGCAACTTATGTCACTTTCACCTCATTGCAGTCATATACATGCAGCAAATAGCTAAGAAATATTCAGTTTCTTGATTGGAGAAGAAATTTCACAATACTGATGTAGGTATGCAACTATGTGCCTCTAAGATAATCGCTTCATTGAATTTCTATGTTTCTCTATTTCCGTTTAACCATTTGCATCATTTTTAGGTGCGGTAATTTCGTAAGCCAGTCTTTCCTTTTTCTCTTTTCTCTATTCCGTTTCTATCCATTGTTCTTTGACTTTGACATATTCCATATTACAAAGAAATTCTTGTCGAAACAATGAAGATAGACAAATTTTTTTATACGGCACTAATTTGTCTCTAGAGATTTAATTTTCGGAACTGTAGTAGGTACTATGACGAATACCTGTGTAGCTATTCGTCATTTTTTCTTTTCTATGTACTACCTGCTACGTTTTCATACAACGTATAGGTAGGTATACGTATTTCAATAATTCGACTTGACCAGCTGCGACTCACAAAGCATCATGCCTATACCCTAAGTCTGTGTTGGTTAGCTGCTGCTTCGTCCCATCGATTATATACGTGACCGCAGTCTTAATTATTATAATTTTTCGCCTCTACCACATATACGTTATCGTTCTTTCCTTATTTCTAAGCGGCAGGTATAGATTGCCGAAAAAAAGAAGTTTAATTATTTACATGGAAAAGATCGTAAATAATTGATGCACGAACCTGTTCCACAAACTCATACATAAATAAATTGCATGCGTATAAATAAGTTATTCCCAAAAATGAACGGAATTTTAAATTAGAAATATAGACAGAATTTTATAATACTTAGAACTAATATTTCATGTTGCAAGTTTCCAACGTCTCTTTCGATACTTATTATCGACAATATTGGTGTCGTTCGATATTATCGTGCTACAGCTTGTATCAGGATTAAATTTCTGTTCAAAAGAGAGATAAAAATGGTTGATAAATCGAATAACTAAAAGTTTCTAGTATGTACGTATATACCAACCCTCGAAGGCCCGGAGAGCGAGCATAGAGATCGGTGTATAGTCGAGGGGCTCGGAGCATCTGCGGAGTCTAAAGCTTATTAACCGATTTCTCGGAAGTTGGAATCACAATGAAAAGCATTATTTAAATCAGACCCGCATCTGCGCCGAGGTTGACGTAGTTCTTGCGCGGACAATGTGCGCACGCATGTATCCATGCGCATTAATGTAGGTATTAACGTGTACGTATAGGTAGAGGATGAATTCTACTGCACGAGCTGAGCTGGACGCGGAAGGCTCGTTGGCCAAAGGCACCCAAGGCATTGCATCGTTTCGAGGAGGCGCAGGTGGGGCACTTCGGGGTCGGGGACGGACCCACTTCTTCTTGGACCCTCGCCTCGGCGTCCCGGTCTTCTCCGTACCGCAGCTGCCCTCGATTAACCCAGTCGTTCCTCTTACAAGTTTCATTCCCCCCGATTGTTAATCGCGGGGCTCAAGGATCAACCTTAATTCAGGGAACTTGTCATATAATATGTTTCGCGTACATATACGATTATTATTGTGGGATAAAAGTGAATTTCTGTTCAGAGATCCGTTATCGCTATATCACTTCGCCGAGAGAGCTCGTTATGCTTCCTGCAGCAGCATATATCTATACGAACTCTATTGTCGCACCAGATGTGTGCATATCAGAGATTTTCCATATCGCGAGTTACATATCCACACCTCCTCGGCATACATCGTATCAGTTATTGATCTCTACGCACGATTGTACCCGCGTCATCACCATAGATACAGAATCGCGTACGGATTTATGTTTACATACTATATATTATATATCATAACGCCGTATGTATTCGTGCGTGTTATCTATATATCGGAGGTTGAACGATTCGTGGAAATCGTCTTAACGCGTTATATTCCAAGTATTCCAGTGTCACCCTGACACGATAACATAGTAAAGATATTAAATTGCTGCTATACGAGGTAGCCAATCGGTTTGGGGCGTTAAGTCAACTTGTTTAAATCCTCGAATCTTTACTATATCAAGATCGTCTGTTATTAGACGATTAATCAGTTATTGTACTTACGTATAGGTATACTATATACGTATACATACGAGTAGGAAATACCTCGAATGACTCACTGTCTGAACACTGCCATTCAGAATATAATATGAAAGAGTTGATTTTTCCTAAGTGACGTCATACGTGGGTATAGATATCGAAACATGTGACAAGGGTATGACGTAATTTCATCTTGTCTTAAAGTTTAGTCCCCAGATTCCAGGTAGCCAGACCAAGACGTTAGTCTGTGATCCTGTTACAGCTATTTATAGAATATACCTTCCAAGAATCACGTCACATTACATCTGCTCTCTACTTTAGCAGACCTACGCGTCTTCTCGCACATATATATATACATATATATGTATAAATACTATAAGTAAAGAAGAAAGCGCGTCTGCTACGGAATTCGGCGAGTAGTATTGAACTCGTTTATATATTATCGCAGATTTTGCAATTGGAATAACAGATCAACTACGTTATTAAACTACTTGGAATGGTCGCAGTTTTTAGAATGTTTCTTTTAGCATTTCTTTCATATCTTATCTATTTTTCATTTCTAATAGACGATTACTACACTAGCTAATAAAATACCACTTGAAATACACACAACGTGATCATAAATTTCATTTCAACATTATTTTTTCTATTTCTTATTTTACTTTTTATACCCCCAGAGCGCTGTTCTGCACATTCTGGTTTATTTCCAACCGATTCATCTGTTCCCCGAATTTTCTAACCGAGGGTTAAAATATATTTCTTTTATGGTTATATACATATAATAGTAGGTAGGTAGGTGTATATATATGGAACGATATCGTGTTCAATTTATACGTCAATAACGGCTTACTTTTAACTCTTTTTTTAACAACCCTGTATACGAACGGTACGATAACGTATGTAGTATACATACGTATATTCCTAATATAAACACCGTGAATATAGATGTAAAATCGGATATCTGAAGACCAAAGGCGGATATAGATAGCAGCACGCATACCGTGTGTATGTTCAAAGTTCTACAGGCATTGTACTATATCGCAAGCTCTGAAACGGGAAAAAGTGAAAAACCGTGAGATTATAAAATTCCGCGAAAATCAGCACCGATGATCGTAGCTGATAAGCGCGGGCGCCACAGATGGCTTTATAATCTATACGCAAACAGACTTCCAGGACAAGTTCAAGTTCGCTTGAATTTTGCGGTCGGTTATAAACCGAGTACGACGAGTTCCTCGGACAGCGGATGCGGTCGGCCACCCGGTCGGTTACACTGCAGGGTTAGGGGAAGTCGTTCAAAGCTAGCCGAGAGAGAACCAACCGTACAGGGCTTCCTTGTAAACAATTATTTCCTCATAGGACCAAAAAAGAGGAGAAAATAAGTCGAAAAAATTCCCAACCAAAAACGGTTTTTCTTTGTGGTTTTTCATTTCTTTTTCTTTTTTTTTTTTTTTTTTTTTCCTTTTTCCCCCTATTATATACCTCAAATTTATCCATTATTGTGCAGGCATTCGTGAATTACAACGGGAATTTTAACGGTCTAAATCTGAACAAACGAGCTGTAAGAACATCGATTCGCTGATTGTCGACTACACGGTTCTATCTTCCAGCTCGTTTCTTCAAAACTCGTTAAAGTCACTATCGGCAAGACGAGGCCGAACCTAACGACTTGCAGGAACTGAACATCGCTGCCTGGAGCTAGGGGCACGTCGACATCATCGATTCCGTTTAACAGCTCCCCATATCTCCGCTCATCTCCCATGCAGATTAGTTCAGAACCGATTAAATATAATTGAAAATCCGATTGCGAAAAACCAGAAATAAAAATCTGAGATGAAATTTTCGATTTTCGAAAGAAAGATTTCTCGTAGGAATAAATCGTGCGACAGGATAATGGTATAGGATTTGTAAATCGAATGTAACGATCATGTGCACTGCAGAAACCATTTATACGTCATGTATTTTTTTTGTTTTTTCTTCGCGCGATTCTTATCGAAAATGTATATTTGAAACTGACTTAATTTCCGTGAGTAGTAGCTACGAGTTTCGAGAAACACATAAATAGCCGTTCTTGTCGCGGAAGTGGTGTTTGCGCGGTAGACCGCCCAATCCCGCCCTATGGTTGGGGTAGGGCGTTGAATGAAGAGTATAGAGTCCGTGGAGTAGTAGGTGGTACTGTATAATGAAATTGATCGGTTTCCTGGTACAATTTAAATAAGTCACGCTCGGCTAGAGCGTTCGCATCGTATTCCAGGTTCGAAAACAGCTCCTTCGATCATAGAAAGCAGAAAGCAGCCGCACGGCAAGGTGGAGAAGGACGGGGTGGATGAGAGGCCGATAACTCGGATCAGGATAATATGCGACAGACCTATCAAGCCCTAGGGACAAAAGAATATCCCTAGGGCTTGATAGGTTCGAACTCACGGACCCCTGCCTTACGAGACCAGTGCTATACCACTGAGCTAAAGAGGCTCGCAATTCGGGTCGTAAACTCGCGATAACAGCCCGGTGTGTGGGCCATATATTATGCGCATTCCCCAATCCGAAAATCTACTGAATTCAAATCACCTGCGTCGTACCCACAAACATCCATATCTCAATCCTTTGTCAAACTAAGCCGCGGTTTGTAAGCGGAGTTATTGCCTACAGCTCCGCAGGTAATTAAGAGAAGAGACCTCGTAACACTTAACTCGATGTAGGTATGTACAATGTGTGTGTACATTGTACAGCCAGCTGTGCAGCGATAGATTGTACGACGTTTGGCTGTAAAAACTGTCGGATGTTAGAGCAGTGCTGAACTCTTTCTCATTTTACAGCATTTCATGCCACGTCCGCGTCGGATGCATTGAACGATCGAATATTGCGATTGTTTGAAACCATTGCGTCGGATGTGAGAGGAAGTGAGGAATCGGTGTGGCAGAGAATTCTCGGTATCCGCAATGGCCTCGGCCTTAAAACGTGGTTATCGAAAAGGAACTGTAAAATTGGCGAAAGAGAGAATAATTGGAGCCGAGTATAGGTAGGAAGGAAGGTACCTAAACGCAGCATTGGTGCGGGGCGCAGGCGGGGTCCCAGAGCTCAGTTCTCGAGTTGTTTCACAGCGTTCCGCGAATCCTGGCCATTATTTTTTTGCTCCTTCGTGAGATTTCAATTACCAGAGAAGCTGGAGGAGAACGAGCCTGCAGAAGCCGTTCAAGTGGCCAAACAAGTTGGAATTTCTGGAACGCATCGGTACCGAGAATTTGGAAGTTAAAATCTCATTTCGAAACTTAAGTCGTAACGTCATTAGCTCGCTACCTCGCTCCTTCTTTTTCTCCGACACTATAGGTCCTTCTCTCTTCCTCAATCGCGTTTCGAATTTCGTATATCTTATTATCTCACACGATTTACACCCCTTCGCTGCATTTACGGCTCCTCCGTACCAATTCATCATCCCATATACCTATCAGACGATACATTGGCCGCGCGTTAAGTATAGAGAATATTCGTTGCACATCATCATATCTTCGGGCAATAATTATTGCCAATACTTTTTAGCCGTCGGGATGATTGAATGCATTTCCCGATTCAGAGATAAATAGATAAATATCAAATCTGAATACATACATATATATATATATATATATGGCGATTCTATCGATTAGCAATGAATAAATTAATGTTGATCAATCTTAATCGATAAAAATGTTAGTTCTATTTGTATAAAATCGATTATACAGTTTCGAATAGCGATTAATACGACAAAATGAATTCCATCAAATAATTTATTACAGTTTTAAAAATCGACCAAGGTGATCGAGATATATATGTAATATATCTATACTATATATGTATAGCTATATATACCTAAACGACGTCCGGTTGTCCAAAAATATATGCAAAAATTTTCACCACCTGCACCTGAACATATGGTGCAATAAAAAAAAAAAAAAAAAAAAAAAAAAAATAAAAAACTCTGTCAGACATTGTGTATCCATATTATATATATACCTATATATGCGACTGCTGTCTACCGCATTACAAAACATGTCTTGCCAGCTGACATCCGTATAGCTCGCGTAAGTAACGTCTCGAAGATCACATCACTCGAAAGGTTTCAGAGTCTTTAAGAGACTTTAGAGACTTGTCATATGGTATTATACTTGCGTTTAAATGAATAGAAAATATCCACTCACCTATAGCTATACATGTGCTTCGATACATCTGAAGGTATATATAATACCTGTGTACACGAAGGTGAGTTTAAACACAAGGCTGAAATCTCCGCTTAGCTAATTAATCAACTAAGCGTGTTGGAGTTTCTACCTTTTTTTTTTTTTCTTTTATTTCGTCGAAATTCTGTGGCCTCTTTCACGAACGAAAGTATCGAGTAGGATAGGTATACCTGTTCACCTGCGCGTTCGTGGAAGCAGTAAAATATCTGATACGAAATTTGGCCTAATTCTAAATAAAACGATTATTGGAATGGAATTGTTATATTATATTCATTTCCAGAAACAGTAGTATAAAATCAATTTGCGCACATACCTGCCTACCTATTTTTCCAATAAATTAGTAGAAGAAAAATTGAGGATCAGTTTCACCGGGAAAAACACGCCCGCGATTTATGATTATATACACGCATATAATACGTGTGTGTGTGTGTATTTTTGTTATCTAATCTGCGTATCATTCTCCGAAAGGATATATAACATAACGTGAAAATTATTCACGAAGAGATTATTTTTAGCCAGTTTTTTCCTTTTTTTTTTTTCTCTCTCTCTTTCTTCCAACTAGGGTATACGGATTCGACCGACATTATAAGAATCTACTCTATTTTCAATTTTCCCCGTAAACTACGCACGCCTAACTTATAGCCTGGCTGTTTGGCCCACGCAGCTATGCCAGCTGGTTCTTGGCGCGAGGGATTATCCGCGATATTCGCATACATGTACACATATATGTGGTATATACGTATACATAGGTATATTAATCTACTACGTCGCAACTATACCGAATCTATTATTCGCACTGTTAGCTATACTTACGATATACCTATAATTGAAGATCTTAAGAAATAGGTGTGCAGTTAGTTTAGTTTCAGTAGTGCGTGTGCGGAGTAACACAATTAGATTTGACAGCTTGGTCGAAGAATTGACTTAGCGGTCTAAGGCAGCTATACCTATACAGTCGCGTCCAATACTTATAGTTTTAGATTTCCTTGAAGTGTTTACCGCAGCCATTATGATCTGATCCTTAAAAATTCTTGGAACTATGTTGGTTTAAATTAGTCGGAGAAAATATAAACGCCTCCCGGGTTATAAAATGAAACGCCTGCGGATATATTCCGGCGAGAATAAATACTGGGACGTTTTTTTGGTTTTATTTTTCCATTATTTTTTTTTTTTTAATAATAAAATATTATCGCGCATAACGTACGTACGTACGTACGTACGTACGTCTATTCCATTGATAACAAAAGATTAGATATATAACTTGAATTTCATAAGATTTCAGAATCCAAGGCTAAATAAGCACTATGCGGACAGTTTAATCTCTGAAAACCGCAAATCGCTGCGGTAATACTATAACAACAGCTGTTAATAATACGCGGTCAAAGCTTAAAGGACGCACATCCAAATATGCAGTTAATTTTATATATAATATGACAGTACGTAGTGCCGAGAAAACTGTTACCGACAAACAGACCCCTGGTCAGACTGCTGGTCTCCAACTTTTACGCTCAAATAAAAGTATACAATATTTCGCGGAACTGCAGCGCGGGAATTATTTTGCGCGTTTATAAATCGCCCGGAATTTCACCTCTTTATGTATACATCATCGTAAATTCAATTTATGATATATACATACCTACATCCGTTGGATATATGATATTAATCAAGGCTCACAAGTGTACGCAACCTTCGTCGATCAATACAAGTGATGGTACATGGGCGTTTCTCCACAAACTGGGAAACTTCGTGTCCCACGAAGATTTCACCTATAAAATGACTCGAATTCGAGATTATTTTTTATTGAAATTCATGTTAACAAGTTGTTTGAAAGAGCCAATAGTCTAAAAATATTAGAATGAATCCATAAAAAGGAAAATTTTCACATCAACACCCCTAAAAAACAGTCCCCTGGCATGTCACAGATGCAAAATCGGAATTATTTCGTGACGTGTAGTGAACCAGGGATAATATTTTTCAATACTACTCTATTATAGATGTCCATAATAAAGGCATTTTACAATTTACATGGTTATAATTTTTCAATTTACTATTTTTACGCCGAAATTGTGAGCTAAAGTTTGTCCCTTGATTTTTGCTAACAGTCCCCTGTCGCACAAAAAAAAAAATGATTTTAAATGGTGTGTGGCACCCTCGCCACGATTTGTGCATTAAATTGAATGTTAGCGCTGAGAAGTTCATAGCGAATGCCAGACAGCGCTCTAGCGCTATCTTATTTAGTCGTTTTTTTGCGTTCAGTGTGATGATGACGTGTCTGTAACCCTAAAAAGAACAGTCCTCTGGCGAGGTTTTTTCTTCAAATAAATCATTTTATTCACCCTTTCCAGCTAGATAACATCTAACGGTAGAAGTCATATTACAATTACTGCGAGTTATTTTATGGAATATTCTTAGTTTCGGCATGATGCTATATTTTTGCCAAATTCGTCAGTCCCCTGTCGCACAGTCCCCTGCCTGAAATATGCCAGTTTATCCCAATTTTATTGGTTGTGAGCTAATTTTATGAGATGTTGATTTCAGAATTTGGTTTTGTAACATGTTGATTTGATATAAAAAGAAATATTGTTTTTAGTTGATTTCATTTCGATTATTTTTTCCAAAAATGCGAAAAAAGTGGTGGGGACAATTTTGGGTAGTTTTTCGCCCACTTTGTAGAGAAACGCCCACATATATATATAGGTATAATATATATGATCCGATAAGCTTGTACAGAAATACTGCGAAACGTATTCCCTGAAGGAATCCTGTACATATAGACTATATAGGGATCAAAGACATCCGATTCGCGTTGATTATTCTCGTTGATTCATTGACCTGTACAATATATTCGTGTTTCGTGTGTAATCTGGGCGCGCGCGCGTTAGGCTACTGTAAAATCTTCATTCATTTTTTAGTATAGAAGAATATAATAAATGCGAGTAGTGTATATGGGGCTTTCCATGCCATCCGGGACAGGCTCTGACCCTGACCCCTCCCGATTTTTTTTATACTTTGTTCTGATATTCGGTAGACTGAAAGAAGTGCTCGTGATTTGTTTCAAATTTTTATCTCAATTGGTTCTCGATTAACATATTTTTGAAAATTTTCAATTCCTGACCATCGCAAAATGTTCAAACGCCCATATTTCTTGATCTATCAGTCGGATTACGAAATGTGACTATATGAAATTAATCAGAAGGAAGTGTACTTCTCAAAAAAAGTATTTAGGGATAATTGTGCTCCGTCCTTCATAGGGAATTCTTCGTTTAAACATGTAAAATCGATTTTTCTCAAAGTATGACATGATTCATAATTTTCAAAAAATTCTCAAAAATACTTCGAGGAAAAACAAGCATTTTGAGCTATGGTCGATCGTGGCTTTCTCTTTCCTTCTAGACTTTTTTCGAATTTGAAAAATTTTTAATGCTAAAACCGCTCGTACAAGAACCGCTCGAACTTGGCATTATGTTTCATTCATTGTTTTTTATAAAACTAATGAATTAAATAATCAATAATAATCATTTATCTAACTTAATCCCGATGGTAGCACTGCAGCGATACATCTGAGGATAAGTTTTATGAAAAACAATGAATGAAACATAATGCCAAGTTCAAGCGGTTCTTGTACGAGCGGTTTTAGCATTAAAAATTTTTCAAATTCGGAAAAAAGTCTAGAAGGAAAGAGAAAGCCACGATCGGCCGTAGCTCAAAATGTTTGTTTTTCCTCGAAGTATTTTTGAGAATTTTTTGAAAATTATGAATCGTGTCATACTTTGAGAAAAATCGATTTTACATGTTTAAACGAAGAATTCCCTATGAAGCACGGAGCACAATTATCCCGAAATACTTTTTTTGAGAAGTACACTTTCTTCTGATTAATTTCATATAGTCACATTTCGTAATCCGACTGATAGATCCAGAAATATATGAGCGTTTGAACATTTTGCGATGGTCAGGAATTGAAAATTTTCAAAAATATGTAAATCGAAAACCAATTGAGATAAAAATTTGAAAAAAATCACGAGCACTTCTTTCAGTCTAGCGAATATCAGAACAAAGTATGAAAAAAATCGGGAGGGGTCAGGGTCAGAAGCTGTCCCGGATGGCGTGGAAAGCCCCATATATACCTAGCGTAAAAGTCGATAGGAACTGCAGCAGGTAGGGAGGTAATAATGAGAAGTAAAAAATCTTGATTTACCGTTCAAATCGAATTATAACTACCTCGCAGAATATTTTATTATTTTATTTCACTTAACGCGAGATCATTTTACAATATTTGCACACTAGGCTGTTTCAAAGAAATTTATAATCTACTCAAACCGATTATCTCCTGACATTACTTAGAATGAAGCTTTTTTTTTTTTCTTTTTTTCTTCTTCTTCTCTCTTTTTCTTTTTCTTACCTTTTTTTCGTTTCTCATCTGTATTTAATAGTCAGGTAATATATTCATACTAAATCACTATATTTAGCTATTGCAGAATGTATGAATCGCCAAGTTTTCAATTCGGATATACCTAGTAGGATTTTTTTTCTTCCACTAATGCAATTTTTGATTTTATCCTACGTTTTCGTATTTTTTTTCTTTTTTTTCTTTTTTTTTTCTAATACGTATAACTCAACTAGTTATTACCTAATATCAACTTCCGGTGAGAGTGCGAGTGCGAGTGACGCAGTATCTAAGATTATAATAAGAACAATTGGCACGTGCTGGTTCAGCTTCTCATGTGTAGGTATGATGTACGCATATAGAGCGGAGGATTTGCGTAGGCGGGATGATTATCTACGGAATTTTAATAAACGGTATTACGCGCGAGTTGAGTAATAGGCCATTCGATCTTTAAGGGGCTGCTAACAATGAGGAAGAACCCATCAACTTCTGCTGTGCAGATAATTATTAGTATCATTATTACAAGACGATTTAAACGATTGTTTACTGCAATTATTATAACTGCTGTAGTTATACTATATAGTAGACCTACTCTGCAGTATATATACCCGATGCTGCGATCTTCCCGCTGCTGCTGCTGCTGCTGCTGCTGCAGATATGTTTATATAGGTACGAAGAACGGGATCAGCGGTGTAATTTTTATGCAGAATAACCGTTTAATTATACGGAATTGTTTACCAATGTTTACGGAAGTAATATAATATGATATGCAAATAACAATAATTCATCCCGGATTTATATGGTAATCCATGGTAATCCACAACTCTCTGTCGTTTGACCTTACGCGATAATTATTTTTTTTTTCTTTTTTTTTCTTTATTTTCTTTTTCAGAATTCTTTGACTACCAACAATAATACTTGTATGATAATTCCCGCATGATTAATATAACAGGGAATGGTATGCAAGTCTTGGAATGTCGCGGTACGGAGTCAACAAACGTGTATTTTGAAATTGATTCTACGATTTTTATATACATAGGTAGGTATGTGTTCGCGAACGCTGAATAAAGGTTTAGAATTTTCAGAAATGACTGCAGTCGTTCGCAATTATATGTACAGAGGCTTTATGTACGGGTATATGGCACATGCGAAGTTACGGTCCGGGTAGGTACTTGAAAACTAACGTAAGCACAGTTTACGCACTGCAGTTACTATATACGCGCGGCAACTGACGGTGAATAACGCACAATTCCAGGTAATTTTATAGTTTATATTGAGGAAATGAGACTTTTCAGACGATTATTACATATTCGCGGAGAAAGTGTTTCTCGCCGTACTATAAACGCCTTTTGCGAAATCTCGGAAGATAGAAAAAGAGAGATAGAGAAAGAGACGGAAGGCAAGATTCGTGGAAAGAAATTTCATAAAATGCAGGTAAGCAGGTAAGCAGGTAAAGTTATGTGTACCGAAATTTGACGATGTAAATTCTTAGAAACGAACTCGTGGCGCAGTTTGCGAACTTTGAAAGTCTAGCAAGACCCGAGAGTAAAAACCGTTTAAAAAAAGAGAAGAGAAGAAAAGAAAAGAAAATTTCATATGCCTAAAAGGATTTCGTTTACGGTCGTATTGACCGCCGTCTAGACGTAGCCGATTTATAAAATACTTAGAAGTGTCATCGTGCAGGATAGAGGTATACTAGTAGTACATAATATGCAGTGCGAGTAAAGTTGTAAGAAAGAAAGAATAGCGACTAAACTTTTTCTCTTTTTTGTGTTTTTTTTTTGTGTTTTTTTTTTTTTACTTGAAGAGCAAAAAATAAACTGCCAATCGTTCGGACGCGGGCTGGCGCCACATATTTTGGTCACATATATACCATATATATATATGTGTACCTGTGTCTCAGTTTTCTGCCAACGACTAAATATGTCGTCAAGCCTGTTCGTAAACATCGCACCATCGAGACGCAACGTCACGTTAAGAACACGAGCGACGAAGCCAATGTGAAAATAGCATCTTCGACGTCGTCGACGCTTTACGTACACGTGACGTCAAACCCGTATATAGGTGATTGACTGTTTCGCGGATTCCTGGAAAAAAAAAAAACTTTCATACCTCAGAGAGATGAAATTTTTTCGCGACTTTTTACAAACAGCCGATCAAATCGGATTTAAATATATATATGTGTGTGTGCAGTCTTATACTTCTTTTTTTCTTTCTCTCGTTTTTTTTCTTTTTCTTCTTCTCTTTAAGCTTCGTTTTTCACTTTTTTATGCTTCGTATGTTAGACTCCCTCCGAGAGTAGGTATTACTCATCAGAAAAGAACGCGCGAGACCGTCTAGTCGTTCTTTGTTCGACGTTTCAAATCATATTTGAGGAACTGTTTCCAACTGTTTTCACTCGACAACTAACTAACAGCTACTTCTTCGAACTCGCATAATTTAACTTTCGGATTATATGTATGGCTTACCGTGAGCCGCGATCATTGGCCGTGAATCACTTCCATAAATAAACTTTGCAACTCCTAAAATAGAATTCATATATGATAATATCGCACGAAACTATAATACTGATTTGTAGATGTTTTTTACTTTTTTTATTGCTCTTTATTTACTTATACGGTTCAGTATTTAGTCGGTCATATACGTACCGATTATACCCTATAATCATTTCGTATATTGAATCTATAACAAATATTTGCATATCTTTTAACACAACTGATGAAATTATGCAGCGATATATTAAATCCTATAATAGGAAAGAAAAATTACTTAATAAATGCAAATTCGATTATCGATTGAGAACAAATTTTTCGGTTCCAAGAACTCCGCGCGCATGTTAAATAAATAATGTTCACGTACGTACGTGCGTACTACCTACATAACTACATACCTATCTGACGACCGAAACGAAACCAATGTCAATTTCTCAGATCGTTGGAAATAATGTTTCGTAAGATTATGAACGTGCAGATTCAAGGATTATTATACCTCTGGAGCGTGCAGACAGTCAGGAAATATCTTGCAGTTTATTGATTATTTGGAAAATTTTCACGCGTCAAAATATTCATTAGATATGCAGGACGTAATATGGTCAGGGAAAATTTTAGGCATCTGTGATATACCCCGAATATGAATGATTAAAAATATCGTAAACCTACGTCAGGGAAATATCATTGTTTTAACATTCATATATGCAAAAGATGTGTTCATCAAAAATTTCTCCGTTCCTGACGTAGGTAGGTAATTCGCTAATTAATAATTCGCCAGTGCGAAAAGAATTTCTTAGAAACTCGAAAACATAGCGATAATTCAATTCAGGTATAATAGGTCTGTTAATTATAATATATTTGCATGACAAATCCGCGGATATATGATGTGATGCAATTTCCTATACCCCAGTCTCTCGGTATAGGTATAGGTAGTTATGGCTGTCGGAGGGTGACGGGTGGAAATATTAAATCGTAGAATGAAAAAAGGGATAAAACGAATGCAAGAACTACATGGGCGCCAGGTAGGCGGTAGTTAGGTTCGTAGAGACGATGACATTCATTCAGGGAAGGATGACAAATCATAAATGATTACGACGAACCGATGCGTTAGGGCGATAGTAGATTTCGCGGTAAGCTATGGCGATGCAATAGTAATTATTGGGGTCGTACAGGATTCCGCTATTAGTCATTGTCCGATAATCTACATCGTTTCTACTTAAACCACTCAGAATTATAAGCACTGTGACAAAGGCGAGTTACACGTGCGTGAATATTGTCAACATCCGCGAATTACTCATTGTTATACTATACGAGACGACTATACACTGCAGTATATGTATATGTATGTGTGTACCTGTATGTATCGCAACACGATTGAGCTTTTCACCATCTAGTACTTAACGTAACAGATAAGAGTCTGACGTCTATACTTGGATAAAAATTGACCACTTTGCGGCTTACCGTACTTGATACACACGTAACAACTCCAACACATATGACATACAGACTCCCGTCTCCGCGACATTGCGGACTTTGGAGCCGGAACAGTCGCGGAAATAAAATATAAGTAATAAGAATTCAGGAGAGGACGAAGTTCAATATATTTCCTGGACCGAGATTACTTTCTACTGGAAATATACTATTTTAAAATCATTGTGCGAATTCGTTTGATGCGTAATTCTTTCGTTAAATTTTCTTAGAAGCATGTTAGTATATGATATTATTTTCATAAGATACATCTATGTGTAACTCGAACGTGAAATGATGATCGAATTAACTCGAGGCTCTGTGATGCTGTTAATCTCGAGTAATCAGACAGTTTGAGTATATATACCTATAGTTATGGGTTTAGAAGTTGGTCCATCTCTTAGAACCACTTATAGAATTAAATGTGACTCAATACTAATAAGATATGTTACGTTTTTCAATCGTTACAAATAATAGGGAACTAAAAGTTCTCAGCTGATCCATGCGATGTATTGTATTCAGCCATGGTGTACACATAGATTTTCATGCGTAACGAAATTGCACTAAATACACAAAAAAACACAAATGCACGCAGATATAAGATGAAACTAATGCAAAATGTCACTTTGTAAGAAATATCATAATAAACATCCTTACCGCAACTGATGATGGTGTAATTTCTAAAAAAAGTTCAGCTGTCTCATAAAAATTTGAAGAATTCCTCAACACGTATTCAATGGTTCTTAGTTAATTGAAGATTTGCAGAAATATCGTAGGAAGAAAAGGAACATACAATTTTTGTTTTTTTATAAATAACGATTGTCAAAATATTCGAATGTGAAAAACGGTCGTTATTCTGATTCTGTTATTCAAAACAGGAGCCGAAACCGTTGGGTTTGGCGCGTTTCGACGCCGACAAAGAGATAGAGATTATCACGTGTATTCTCAGTACAGTCGACAAAAAGGACTAAGATGGCGAGCGCTGTGGCCAGTTCTTGTAAACGTAACGAGGAGTATCGCGATTCCCTGTAGGCCTGGCTCTGGCTCTGGTTGTTGCTGTAGCTGGTGCTGGTGCTGGTGCCGCTGCCTCGGGCCCCGCAGCGCTGAACTCTTCTTCGGGGAACCTATCGGCTATAGTCATATACACGGACCCAACCCCGTGCGGCGTCAGTCTGAACAATACAACATGCATGCATAGATGTACGGACATCTAATTCTATCTACTAACTGATCTATGATCTTATAGCAGTATTCTTATTTTGTTTGATGAAAATCTTTGATGCATCACATATCTATGAAGGTTGAAAAGAAATATTATCAAGCCTTTGTGTGTGTAGTATCAATACATAATATACTGTTAACCACGTGGGGAGATAATATATCATTTCTCGTTATACAATCTTGCGGCGATTCCGGAAATTCCATTTTTTTTTCCTTTCCTTTGCATATATATAGTACACCTGCACTTTCCCGGTGTTCAAGGTCTGTGATTCTGTATTTTTTTGAGAATCTTGTTGCCTTTCTTGGATCGTGAGTCACGATTTGTTATAGGTATACCTATGTTTAATATAATATAACGAATCAGGAGGATTGAGGAATGCTGAAATTCATCTACGTATTCCAAGAATTGTAAAGGCAGTCTCCCTGCGCGGGAGACTGCCTCGCGTCTTCTAGAACTCTTCAAGACGCGATTAACGCGCCCGCGGTCTATACATTCAAACCACTCTCAACTTCTCAAACACTCAATGCATCCGCGGGTGAAAGAGTTATGCGTTTACGTTTGAGCTTGCACCCCGCGGGGCTTCCGGGAACGATTCGGATACGGCATATATACGGGTATGGTATAGTTATAGGTATAGGTATACCATAAGGTACAACTGACGTGTTATTACGAATGATAAATCTCCACTAACACATATCTATGTTGTGTATATTATATATATGTATATAAATAATATATGTACTACCTACCTTTCTATACACTTATGCAGTTAGTTAGTTTAACAATAAGTTCTCGAATGAGGAGAATACACTTGACAGATTTTATACCCTTTCAATGAATATAGACTGAGTCTACGCAGTAAGGGAATAATGGCACATTTGAATCTAATGATTGATAGCGTCTGTGGTAAGATTCTCGGTAGCTACCCCTAGTGGTGAAAAAAGTCGATGAATCACTACGAATTATTGATGAAATTTGAACTATTCACAGCTTTTCATAAAAGATATTTGTAGTTTGATTGAAGATAAACAACGAATTCAAAAGAGAGAAAAAAAGAAATACGAAAGTCTACAATTTTTTGATGAAAAACTACGAAAATCTACAATGTTTTGATGAAAAAGTACAAAAATCTACAATGTTTTGATGAAAAACTACGAAAATCTACAATTTTTTAACGAAAAACTAAAAGAAAATTGCAATTATGAATTAAAAACTAAAAATCTACAATGTTTTGATGAAAAACTACAAAAATCTACAATGTTTTGATGAAAAACTACAAAAAATCTACAATTATGAATGAAAAACTACGAAAATTTTCAATTTTCCAATAAAAAACTACAAAAATCTACAATGTTTTAACGAAAAACTACAAAAATCTACAATGTTTTCATGAAAAACTACGAAAAACTACAATGTTTTGATGAAAAACTACAAAAAATCTACAATTATGAATGAAAAACCACGAAAATCTTCAATTTTCCAATAAAAAAACTACAAAAATCTACAATGTTTTGATAAAAAACTACGAAAATCTAGATTTTTTTAACGAAAAACTACGAAATATTCCAAATTCCCTATAAGATTTGTAGGAAAAGAAATTTCTAGCAGAGTAAACACACTGAATGTAATAATATATAGGTCTATTCTTGCAATAAAATTGAGTAAAATTTAACGAGTAAATTGAATTTCATAAATCAGATTCAGTTTCCGGTTGTTTATTATAATATATGAGTAATTATGTTTAGTTAGAAATTATTCCGGGTAAGAAGTGAACGGAAATTCGTCAATTCTTTTCTTACGAAGAAACTGTGCGTCGTCGTGTCAACAGGAAAGAATGCCCGCAAGTAAGTGGTTAGAGGAATCTAGGTTTGTATATGGTTCGAAGGTATATGTATAGGTAAAACATCATCATTTGGTTGCAACATTTTATAAATAAAAATAACTCGTTGTGGGCAAACGTGTGGACGGATTTGTTCGTGCGTTGATATTAACACATTAATGGATTTAATAGATATATACGTATTTGCACTCAATAATATAGTATCGCGTCTCTAATGCCAAAAAGGCAGAGTTCCATGAATAGATTCTACCTTAAAAGCCGAAAGGGTATAAAAATAATTTCTTTTCGGCCAATCGCATTAGAATAACTTGGAATTGATGTTTCTATCCAAAAAACTCAATTAAAACAACAAAAAAAAGCCTACAATTATACATATATATGCCTTTCTGGCATTAGAGACGCTATATATGTTATACTTGATAAGTATGCGAGATTCGATAAGATAATGATGTAGATATACCTAATGGATAAATATTGAATTGCAACATTTCTATACCAAGTATAGAAAGTTTCACCTTACATACCTATATCAAAAATCCTCGGATTATACTTCTAGCAATTTATCCTGCTCTCTTTACCCCACTTTCGCATAACACGTGATATTTGTTCTACCTGTGAATTATTTGTGTTTCTTAGAAGCTGAATAACGTCCGGCAATAGTTCCCTGTTCACCAGAATATAAGTCACAGTTAATGAGGCTTTAGTTAAGTTTTCTCATCGGCGATTCGAGTTGAGGAAAATTTGAGATATATTTCATTTCATTTCATTTTTTTTCGTTTTTGTGTGAAAATTATTTTTAATTTCCCCGCAGTCTACTACCTATCTCGACCATTTTCTTTCTCTACAAAATACACTTACTTAGGCTGTTTTCCGGCAACGATATATTGAAAAGTGCCACAGCACGCGCCTCTTTTTCCTTCCCAATGTTCTGGGTTTGGATCCATTCTCTCTAACATATCGAAAGCTTTAGCAGCGTGCCAGAATTCACCAACTTTATAGCAAGTATTTGCGATCAATTGGAGTAGATTAAACGATTCATTTGATGTATCCATTTTTAGATATAACTCCCAAGCCTGCTGGGCTTTCTTGTTCATTATATCTATAGTTTGATTATTAACAAAGAGTTAAATAGAAAAGGTGGAGAATTTTTTACCCTTTCGAAAATCTAACTAAATAATTACTTCAATGATCGCCACCTGTTGCGCGATATTATTCAACGCTAATAACAACTACTTATTGAACCAACGCTTAAACGATTTCCTCAAATCGTCATTAACATAGAAGTTTCATCATTTCAATGAAAAATACGAAGAAATATACGCGACGTAATTATTTACACGAATTTTAATACACTCGTATTATCGAGCACGTTGTATGGCTTAGCAGGAAAATTTAATTTCAATCTCAAGTCCCGCTATGAGGAATAGATTCCGCGTTTTCAGTATTTTTGTTTTTTCTGTTTCTAGAATACAGATTCCGGCATAGGATAATAAAATTCGGAATAAATTATGATCATAAAAGGCGAATATACTCACAGCAGTAAGCCAACAAGCTGATAAATACGTAATCATTTTTGTATTTATCGTTTCGTATCATGAGAAAAGAGTCTTCAGCTTCCTTGAAATATCCAGCAGCAGTCTTAGCTTGTGCATAGTTAAAGTTGAATATATCTTCGTTGAAATAGTAGCTTTTTATCGAGTTAAGATACACCAAAACTTCCTCGAATTGTCTGAAGAGAAAAAAGCATGAAGCCATGCATTGACGACCAGGAATGGTGTCACACTCAGAAGCGGATGAACCGACTAGCTGGAAGTATTGCTGTGCTGTCTTTATGTTTTCACGCTGAAAACATAAATCAAATTTTTTTTTTTAAATCATCATCTAGAAATGAAGAGAAACATTTTCTCCGGCATGATCTGGGATGATTAATAAAGTTTATAGAAATTTACTTACTGAGCCGGTTTCCTGACCCATAGCAGCATTAACCACCCCTTTTAGTATATATTCTTGCGGTACAGCAGGCTCCAAGTCTTTTATCAGTTCAAAAGCTTCTTTGATCTCATTCTGCTTCAGGTAATAAATAACGAGATTTAATCTCGCCTCTGGTATCACATCAACCAGATTAGGTAATACTTGTAGAGCGCCTTCGCCACCTTTGAATACCTTGAAGGTTGACAAAAAGAAAAAAAAAAAGTAACAAAAATGATAAGAATTGAATGAATGGACTGCAAGAGAACAAGGCACTCCTACATGTGTAGAGAAGGTGTGAATACAGAACACAGTGCTATGGAATTTGGAATGGTGGTCCTTCTCTGCTATTATAAGTGACTAACTTTGCAAGTCACATGTGCGAGTCAAAATACATCGGGTAAAATCTCAGTAACGATAAATTAGCTTGTAATGCGTCACTGAGAATGAAAGCAGGGATAAAAAAAGGGAATTAAAAAGATCAAGTAGTTTTCTAGCAAGTCTTCAATGCGAAAGTAATCCTCTGTTATGTAGTGCAAATAAATAGCGTGCATGGTGCGCCAGGGACAAGTCGATAGACAGAATGTGGTTCGAAAGTGGAATACCATTGGTCAGTCATCCTAAACCCAACATTAGGTGTATTTTTTACAAATTTGATTGAGGATGAGTTACTATTGATTCCAGTTAGAAGAGAGTGAATGGTATTCCATGTTGGAACCTTCTCCTTATTAATTATATAAGTATATTATGCACCACTATGTTGTGTCGTATTAGATCGTGTCCAAAACTGAAAGAACTTGATGTCTGATCAACGAGTTGTTTGATTTCTGCCTGAGCAGCGCTGCCGTTATACAATCTGAAGTGATTGCATGCTTTTAAGTTTATGGCTATCGCGCTGTCCGGGTGTCTTTGTAGATATACTTGAAGAACCTCTTGAGCAACGTCGTAATAATCTAGTTTGTAATAACATAGAGCCACGTAGACATTCAGAGCCAAGTAATCCCTGGATGTTAAAGAAAACAATCATCGCGTTATGATCGCACAGATTCTGGCTATGAGTGAAAAACATGAAGACATAAGCATCCAAAGCAGGGACAGAACCGGATCATGGATCGAGGATAAGGGTACCTTGAGTTCTTTAGGAGTTCTGCTATCAAATCTACTTCAGAAACTTTGCTACCGGTCGAAAATTCTTTCTTCAAATTAATCCGTTTACTAAAATTAACAACATTGTTATGTGGCTGGTGAAGATTTTTCTCTTTTCTCAAAGTATTTCATGCAGAAATCAGACCAGATTATTAGAGCCAGACAATAATTGTAAATACAAGAACCTGTTCTCTAGTAGCACTCTCTTGTAAATATCAATAGCTTCTTGATAATGAGCTCTGAGATAATGGATGGAAGCAAGACATAATTGATCTTCTATAACATCCTCAAGCATCTGATGATATTCCATTAGTTTTTTTTCCTCACCCATTTTGTGAGACAAATGAAACATAATTCTTATCTTTAAACGGCTTTCCGATGCTTGTTCAACGCTGTTTAAAGCCTCCGGATACATTCCGAGGTAAAAATAACAGCATGCTAAATTAGCGGCGATATCAATAGGCGCGTTTTCCTTATCCTTATTTTTTAAATTTTCATATACTTCTTTGGCCCTCTTATAATCTCCTAGATGAAAGGCACAGTAACCAATCCACAATTCTGTATTTATTGAATTCTTTTCGTTCCCATTAAATTCTAGCAAAGTTAAAGCCCCCGTGTAATCTCTTCTTTCGAGATAATCTTCAAGCTTTGGAATTTCTTTTCGGGAATGAACTTTCTTTGTATTGCTATCGGCAGACGCGGGCTTTGCCCTGGACAGAATCTATGAATGAAAATTCTTAACATCATCAAATTACCAGTTTTTTTGTTTCTCATTTTTTCCATCGTTTAAATAGATCGAAACTACGAACTACTGCTAAAACGTCATTAAATCGTTCATAAATATTGCATAAACTATTAAACGTTACCATTTTTTATAATCACTAGATATCCGCGACTAGAATCACCTTATTAACCTCACTAGTATACACAGATACACCTGGCAACGCGTTTAGTCGCCATGTATAAACAAACGGATAGTAATCAATGAAGTATGTGCAACCAGGAATAAACTTACCATCAGTGCCATCTGGCGTTCGCCGTTCGAAGCTTTACGTCGTCTTTGATTTTTCGCTAATTTGACTATAACGTAGTTGGAGAAAATTTGTAGAATATATTAATAAACGAAAGACGGATCGCGAAAGTTTTATCGGAATAGATTTAAGCGGATAGTCAATCGTTGAATTAGGTTAAAACTCCGTGTCTTACAGTAGTGAGTTTGACTATATTTTCGCTAGGTTATATCCGGCAGCTTACCATTTCAGTTTTTTAGTTCTTTCGCTTCCGGTTAACCATGGTAAGCATGCCGTGGCTCGTTTCTCGACGTCAGTTTTACGATATAAAACCTTTAAAATGGAAATAAATTATCTACCAATAGTCACAGAACAGAATTTCCTAATACAATATAAATACACTTGTGATATGGGTGTTTAATTGCCTCGATTATTATATCGGAATATAACCTTTTTCTATAACGCGTTTATCACTAGCCACATGGCATACGCCAGTACTTATATATACCGACAATTTCACGACGCTAACTAATTTCGATATTAATCATTTCACCAACATCAAAATCCGCTTAAAACTCACATAACTATTTCGATCTTAGTTTTTCTCAGTAATTCAAGTTTTTTGTTTTTTATTTCACTAATTCGCGAAAACTGAAGCGACTACTTCGATGTCTAGTCAAGATTCACGCTAACATTTGTGGGTTTCTTTATTTACAGCCGTTCAAGAGGTTCGTCGAGACGGGCCGCGTGGCCTACGTTAGTGAGGGTCCGCAGGAAGGCAAACTTGTCACAATTGTTGATATAATCGACCAAAACAGGGTAAGAAACAAAAAAATTCTTATATTTCTATTCTTGTATTCCTCGAAGTTTGTGTTATCGTTATTTTCTTTTTTTTGTTATTTGTTATTTCACCTCGTTACGAATGATGAGCCTTAATTCTTGATAGGAATTGCCGGCTGATACATACTTGAAGATATGAAATTCTCTCTGACTATAATCAAAGTCAGTGAAACCGATCATAACTGAACTATTAAGTTTTGCTATGAGCATGATCCTTATTTTTTCAGGTATTGATCGATGGACCTGCTTCCAACATACCCAGAGGTCAGATGCGCCTGAGTCAATTACACTTGACAAAATTCCGTTTAAGTTTTCCTTACACTGGGTCAACCCGAGTTGTACGCAAGGCATGGAAGGCTGATAACATCGATGAGAAATGGAGCAAGTCTGTATGGGCGCAAAAAGTAGAAGCCAAGAAGAAGGTGATTGAACTAAAAGACAATGACTCAGATTTTACGCTCTTGTTTATAGCTTTTTGCGGTTTTTCATGATGAACCTTGTATTCTTGATAGGAATTGCCGGCTGACACACAAATGAAGCCATTCTTTCTCTGAATTGATATAAACTGATCTAATCACGTTAGGAGATTTTTGCTTCATTTCTAACTGGTCTTTTTCTTCTTTCTTTTCTACATTCTAACAGCGAGCTGCCCTGAGCGACTTCGATCGGTTTAAACTACGCAAGGCCAGACAGGTCAGGAACAAACTAAGGACAAACGCCTTCTTCAGAATTAAGAAGAAGTCAAAGAAAGGAGTTAAAGCTGCGGTAGTTGCACCTAAGGCTGGTGCTAAGAAACCTGCGGCTAAAAAACCAGCAAAGAAATAATTGTACAACCTTTCGAAATAATAAAATCATACTTTACAAAGTATTAAAACGAGTTTTTATTATTAGATAGTTTTAGATATTCGTTCGTACTTTTAAATATGTGCGAATATAGTAGACTGGATTCTATCAATTTTTTTGTTCCAACACTCGTTTGTTCATTTCTAATTTGTAAGCGAAATATTCACTTCAAATTATGAAAAATGCAGTCAAAGTCGACTTTTACCAGCAACGAATTCAATGTTAATAAAAATATGGATAAAGCTGTTTTTGAACAGATTTCTGACGCGATATTCGTCCTAATACCCGAAGGTAAACATAAATTTTCATCCTCCATGTTATAGTAATTAACTGTGTTTTTATACACATTGTGGTTTATTACTAATATCCATTTGATAGTGCCACGATTAAAGCATCTGTTTTTATGCTGGAGTATTCTAAATCCTGAAGAAAGATTAGAATTAGATACTAGAGTCTGTAAATGGTATAATATCAGTCGTCGTCAGCTCTATAAACCGTTACGAGAAGCTTTGATTAGATGGGAGAATATACAGGATACCCAAGGTTTACAATTTTTTTTACTTAAACTAGAATCGCATTAATCACATATTCCTCGATTTTCAAGCTCCAGGAATTCGGAGGGATATTGTTTTACAAGTTTATTGTAATGATTAAGTAATCGAATCTCACAAAGAAATAAAAAAAAATAAAAGGTGCACCAGGATGTGAGCCAGGCATGGTATCATTCTCCTGCGATCCTCAACTAGAAGAAGAACTAGTGAATGTTATCTGCAGTTTAGAAGCAATGTTCGCTAAGAATAAGGATGTTAAAGACGAGACTACAGAGATCGGGAATAATCGATACGCTAGAATATTTGAAGAAGTATTACTAAGCGAGAGAAATAGCCCAAGATCTGTGGCTAGTCCAAGGGACCGAACGCCGCATTCTGTTCATAGCTGTGGCTATATTACAGACAATAAACAATCTGACGATGATCTTAGCGGATATATGACGAATTAAATACCGTATTCATTTCGTTTACAACTTTTTGTCTGGTTTAGGTTAAAGGTTTGAATCAAGATTGTCTAGTCTTGGGTCAAAGCTTAACTTTATTAGTTTTCTGTTTTCTTTTCTTTGTTCTAATATCAAATATGTAATACATGTAATCGATGTTTCAAGTAAGACGATAAAAGGATATATGAAAGTTAACACTTAAACTTATTACATATAAATATGGAGAACGAAATTTTATGGAGTGTTTATACACATAACGAAACAAAAGGTAAAAAAGCCATTATTTCGTTGTCTGATATCACTTTCTTGCTCTTCCTCTCTTTGGCACTTTACTATTGTAGAATTTGAAGTCATCATCGTCGTCTGCGCTAGAAGTTAACTCTTCTTCCTCATGATCGTACTTTATACTATCGTCTCGGGACTTCCAAACGTACATATTTTTCAGCTTTATCCTCTGTTTCGGAATTGAAGTATATACCTGATACATACAAGAATATATTAAGCTGATGAAACAATGAACAATAACACAATATTCAAATCATCCTTCCTCATCATCCATACCTTTACAAAGGTCTTCAGATTTCCTGCTGAAGTATCCAGGGTGAGATCAATGTCTGTACGAAGCAGAGACACCATTGATGATTTGCAAGTGTCATCCATCTGTAAAGAGATTGATACCATCACAATATTTATGTGGATATGATACTTCGAAACTTTGACTCTGCAAAGAATGAAGAATACGCGATTTTGTTAGGGAACGTTTCCCATCTCACCGAGTTGTCTAGTTCCTTTTTGCATTGAATAAGGGGTGCGATATCAGCGTCGCTTTCAATATCCATAGTTTCAACTTTAACTTTTGGCTGTTCATCCTCGATTGAAGAATCGTTGCTGGATAGAGATGACCTTCTTCTCTTATTTTGGCACCTTTTAAACCTGTTCAGTTCTTTTTCAAACATATTTTCTTCCTGGTGAGAGGTTTTAGCGCTTGGGTCTTCCAATAGCTCGAATAAATCGTCCCCATCGTCTTCCCTTACATTTTTTTTGTTCCTTTTAGCAATTCCTTCGTTTACAAAAGAGAACATATCTTCTTCGTCTGTTCTATTACGCTTAGTGAACTTCGGCCCATCAGTGACGCTAGCTGATCCTGCAGCCTTCCTCATCTTCGTGGTGTCTGGTTTTATGTCGTTAATGATATCTCTGTGATTCTCGCGAGATTTTTTAGACGTGGATGGATTGGAGAAGAAATTATGTTCCAAGTTTATGTTCGAACTTTTTCCTCTGGTTTCCCTATAGTCTGAATTCTCCTTATCTGGAATTTTTTGTGTTTGTAATTTAGACTGGAGATTAAACCGTCGGCCAGATATTTTCGATTTTTCTAACGGTTCCTCAAATTCGTTGGCAAAATCCCGTTTCCTAATACTCGTATCATTACTATCAGACTCGACGCTTGATCCCGTCTCATCTATCATCAAAGCACCTTCACGAGACGATTCTTCCGAGCCAAAAGCCTGCCTTTCCGAACTCCTTTTACTCCCTATTGAAAGCTGCGGGGAATCTTTGACGTTATCTGCGGTCCGTTTTCGCCCCAATGACAATTTAGTTTTCCTAAAATTTCCCAAATCTTGTTCATCAGCTTGTTCAGACAAAGTTAAAGATTCGTTGATTATCACAGCTGGAACATTTTGTGCAGTCGAAAACACATCCTCGGTGTCCAGTGCCAGAATAGTGCTGGATAAAGCGTTTCCTTTTGTATCCGAAGTACCAATCAATCGTTTGAAGTCAAATCTTGGATTACAATATTTTTCAATTGAGCAGTATAAAATCGCAAGAAATATTTCGGACTCTGGAATAAATCTCAGCTTTTTTTTCTGCAGAGTTCGTTCTGTGGGAAGAAAACAAAGTGATGATCGATCGATCGATGAGAAAGACTTAAACAAAGAGCTGCGTATTTCGAATGCGAAATGAACTTACGAATAGAATCGTACAAAGTTAGAGATGCTTGTGAGGGCTGTGATGTGTTGTTTGAAAATTGTAATACAACAAAATTCTCGGAACAAAGTTGTCTCAGATCAAACTGTCCTTCTTTATATAATCTCAGCCTCCCCCCTGATAACGGAGTGAAAATTTTCGTTAGAAATACAGAAGAAATGCTTCTCAACTTTACAACGGAATAAAATCGTCGTTACATTACCTGCGCATTTGATAATACTTTCCAGCGAATATTGCGAGGCATCAAAGCATATGAAAAAAAGATTTTTAAACAGAACTTTGCGCCTAAGATTCACTTCTAGTGATACAATCTCTCTATTAATCAACCCTTCGTTAATTGTAGGTACAAAATCAGCCGTATCTGGTAGCTCCTCGTTATTTTCAACACTCTTTAGAATTGCGTGCCAGTATTTTAGCTTTATTATCGGTGTCCCATATGCGAGTGCTTGAACAACCTGGAAATTTAATACTCTACTGATGATTGATCCCAGATTTGCAATATTCATTGGTATCAATTTATCCAGATGTTAAGGGGATATGTACACCTTCGAATGGGTTGAAATTCTGAAGTAGAAATGAATTTTCGCAGAGAACTTGAGGACTCTGATAAGTACATACAACTGTACATTGTACAGGTACATATACCCCCTTAAATATCCCGTTATCCAACCTGAGAAGTAAGTGTAACATTTGATACAGTGAGATGGGTGCAGTATTCTTCCCATTTTTCAATAATCACACCGTCTAAAGTATCGACAATATTTCGCAGCTCAATTTTCTCATCATTATTCAATGTGGATGTTGATATGATGAAAGGCACATAGTGGAGGCTGAAATATATTGCAAGGCTTAAAATTGAATACCATGCATCTAGAAATAGAATATATTTCATCATATTTACGTAAATGTGTGATGCTGTAGTCCGAATTTGACTTTATCAGTAACGGTCAGTTCGTGATCTCCTGCCGTAAGTTTACGCTGTTTGTTGTTGCAGTCTATAATAAAAGTTCCATACTTAGATCCGGTGTCTTTGACAGTGACTGTGGAGCTCGGTTCATTGTTCTAAAATATTTATTACATACATGCGTCGCTGTTTGATCAAATGATACACTGTGATATGATGTCTTATCAGAGATATCAATTCAAAGGTATTTAGCTATTTAAGTTGCACCTAATCATAAACAACAAAATACAAATTAGGTTGGTAATGCGAGAATTTCCGAGTGGATCAACCAATAGCGACACAGTCTGAGGCAGATATTCCGTCATTGCCAACCTTATAAAAATTCGGTGCAACTTCACGTCGTTATAGATGCACATTGCACATTGCACATTGCACATACATACATACGCAATGTCATACCTTGAAATTAACTTTTGGTCTGACGATGATCGACGCGTGAACTTTACTGATTGAAAGATCGTCTTTTAGAACGATATCGTGTTCTTCTTTCCTGCTAACTATCATCAATTTATTCGGTTTTAGATAAGTTATCTCACCTGGAAGTTTATGTAGTGTGTGATTTATAGGTTATGGTATAATGAATAATATTTAATGAATAAATACGTGCTCGTGTGTTACGTACCTTGAGCGTTTTTTATATACCACATATTCGTAATTTATTTAAACTTTGACACATACACGGTTGTTATATTTTGGGTAAATAATAGGGTAATAAATAATTAAAGAGTTTCATACGACAACTTTCACAAACAATATGACATTTTGCAGAGTTTATTGCGCGCCATTGTTGAAAACATCAGTTTTAGTTTCATGTCAAGAGATGGCGGTTTGACGAAATTTCTATTACAGATGGGATTGCGCCTTACTGAAGGCAACTTAGTTTGCACTAACGCGCTTTGCGTCGTACAAAGCTACGCGCAACAGGTGGGTTTGGGGATATCAAGGAGTATTACATTATCGACAATATTATTTTTTCGATGACACAGAAATCGTACTTTTATCTATTTTTTCGGCATAGGCATTGAAAAGTCACTTTATGACGCCTGTTTTCGATCCACAAAGTAGCACTTTATACGGCTGAATTCAAAACTGCCCTATAAAGTCTTTATACGGCAGTCTGGATGCGCAGTTCGAATTGCGCATTCCAAAGCTGCCGTATAAAGTCTTTATGACAGATCGCAGATGACAGATGACAGATCGCACCATAACCCGACTCTTCGTCTGTGGATCTCAACTGGCGTCAAAGTGACTTTTCATGCCTATTTCGAAAAAAATAAAGTATGGGGCGCACCCGTAAACCGTTTTTGACTCGAATAATGATTTCAGAACTCGCTTCCGGCTCGCCTTCGGCTCGCCTTCGGCTCGCCTTTAGCTCGTTCTGAAATCATTATTCTCGCCGAAAAACACTTGGTTTACGGGCATGCCACATAATATACTATTTTCTGACTCGATATTATGGTAGAATATAGTTAATCGATAACTTTTAAATCAACTTTTGAAAAAAAAAAGAAAACTTGTGATTTACTATAAATTTGATGCGTCAATTCTAGATCGAAAACATGTATAACTATGATTACTACTATAATAAATGTTGAAAAATAAATCTGTCATGGTTTAATATTCTTTTTTCTTTCGTAATATAAAATATAAGTTCATCGCAATAAATTTGGATTGAATTTTGTCTTTTCTTTCAATATTAGTACATTAATAACATTAGAATACTAATATCGTACATAGGTATTATTTTAAAAAAAGTATGAGACTCAATATAGTATATATACGTGATTGAATTCTTCTTGAGTTTCCAAAAAATCTCAAGTCTCATTCATTATTTCATGCATTATAATTATTCCCGAACATATAAATAAGTGTTTATTTACTGGTAAAGCAAAATACTTTATCTACAGGGCCAAGTATTATAGGTCAAGGTTTTCATGTCTGCGATCGTAAATGGTATATAGATATGTAGGCCTGCCCAATTAATAATGGTAATGGAAGCACACATGCGTAGCATCGAAAATTCGAAATATGTATTATAGTACCGTATGGCAGTTTATCGCAGGGCAGCGGGGAATTTTGATATTATAAACTGAAAAACCGTGTATTACAGCCCAAAATTCTTCATGCTTAAAGAAACCAAAAAAAAAAAAGCAAAAAAACTCCGAAACACATATTGGACGTCGATTTATAAAATACGATATCTGCAGCATGGTATGAAGTCCATTGATAATTTATTAGTGTATTTTCAGAGATGAATGAAAAAAAAAAAAAACTGGTTATATCGTCGTATATGGTAGCATAATAGTAATATGTATAAATCTTACAAGTTTTATATGGCAGCTGTTACAAGGGATCATGGACCGAGGTTTTCTCCTTCACAGAACAAAACTATAGAGTAAAGAGTGCGAAGATGAGACCACTGAGTTTGAAAAATTGTCCTCTAGTCCAAAATATAATGTCAGCCCATGCCATTTCTTCGGTTTGACGTCTCCTTTCAGTAGAAAAATTATCCTTGACGATAAAAATTTATCTGAAGTTGATTCTAGTCCTCTTTTAGTTTGATTGATATTTAAAGACATTTTATATTTTCAAAATGCTGTACCCTCTGGTCGAGAATATCGAGACCGTCCTATTCTCGCATGGGGTCCATCTTCGTCGACTTTACCCTATTAAGTACGTAAAAATCGAAAATATGAATACATGTGTGGAGTATTGATCTAATTACAGGAATATTGTTGAACATAATCTAACATGGATTGAAGAACTCAGTTCGAACAGTATTCGACACAACAATTATACTGATAGCAATAAATATCAATATCTCAAGCGTACAATAATAGCGTATACACGTAAATCCCTCACGGTCGAAAAACCAGCTATTGTCAGTGTGAAAATGATTTTTGGAATTATATGAAAATGGCCGGAATTCTAATGGCTTTTTGATAGTTTTTTGTCCATCAGGGATCTACCACAAGCGTAACGTATAGGAATAGGCTCAATTCTTGCTGGCGATAATCCGATTGACATAAGACACAACAAAACGTATAATCTATATATACTATACGTATATATATATACAATATGGAACGTATTGTAACGATGCTATTAATAAATTGTAAATGTATAGTATAGAATTAGTCAAAATAGTTCTTCTTTTTTTCTTTTTTTTCTTTCTTTTTTTCAATTAGACACTTTGGGGATTTTCAGGAACGTCGAGTTTATATCCAAATTTAGTGCCGTTAATACGATAGGCGAGATTCCAACATCTTATAGTCTTGTACATAATTACCAATTATTATACTGCAATGCAGGGTGTATAATTTTTTTTTCACTTTCAATGTATAATACGCGTAAGAAAATATCAGATCTTTTTAATCTCCATGTATAAGATAAGCAACATAAGGCATAGGCCGATTATAGATTCACGAATGATAGTATAGAATACGTGAAATTTACGTATTTATCGTGCCACAGAGATATCTGATCGATCTGCTGCAGTTTTGGGATTCCAAAATCTCAGAATAATGATAGTGCTTATTCACGAGGAATGAGTATACATCTATCTTCGATTCATATATATATAGGTATAATCGCCCAGGAATAAAAGTTTATCAAAATTATTTATACTTCAATGTTTTTTTCCTGATAATCACAAAGTTAACTGGTCTAATTTTCATTTTCTATTTAAGCTCCCCGTGTTTTAAAAAAAAAAAAAAAAAAAATACTTCAACTACCCGAGCTCTACGTCGCGAATGGATTTTCCTAATCGAGACACAATTTTTCGACTTCTGTAATCTGAGTGCGAATTATTAATTGTGTAAATTAGCTCTCGGTTTTAAATATTAGACATAATGCCTGTGCGCGTTTGACTTTTAGGAATTTTATTTTGTTTCATTTCTTTTCGAACGATCTATTCAAACTTTTATTTCTGGACTATATGTGTGTGTATATATATAAAAAAAAAAAG
Organism: Tenthredo livida; assembly: GCA_963992785.1. NCBI lineage: Eukaryota > Metazoa > Arthropoda > Insecta > Hymenoptera > Tenthredinidae > Tenthredo > Tenthredo livida. Next base: position 8,396,497 of record OZ023067.1, on the reverse strand, counting down.
AAAAAAAAAAAGAGAGATTGATTAATGATTATCAAACCGATAATTATCAAGCTTAATAATAAGGTTATTTTATATTATATAAAAATGTCTAAGAACTAAAATTGAACGATCACAGTAAGCGTGTGTGTTGATTTTTGTTACAATATATCTTATTTCTTTCATTGTTTTACTTGGTTTTTTCATGTTCTTTTTTCATTGTTTATTATACACAGTAGTATAAGAATTATGAACGTAGCAAAAATATAAACTGAAATTACTAATTGTCGGTATAGTATAATAATATATATAGGTAGATATGTATAAAATATGTTATAAACAATTAATCGTATAGATAATAATTGTCCGAATAATCAAACAGCGTAAATATTATACTTTTACAATACATATAGTAGACATATTGGTAATTTTCTTTTTTCACTGTCCAGGGGAAATATATATATATATATATCCATTATAGTGTCATATTTTAATAAAAAATAAAAAAAAAAATAAAAAAAAAAAAAAAACGTGACCGATTCATCAAACAGTCAGTAATTAAGTAATAGAGGAAAAAATTTTTTTTTTTCATAATTTTTCTTCATTCTTTTTTATAATTCGAATATTAATTAAATACCAAATTACTATAATAATTATCACCATAACTGGCAGGTCTTTCTTTGTTTTTTGTTCTTTTATTTATAATTTCACGTATGTTGGTTTTATAAAATTTCAAAAAACTGCCTGATTATTATTAATATCGGTTTTTTTTTCTTTTTGTTTTTTTTTTTTTTTTTTAATTTCTTATCATGGTCACCTGTGATAATAATGATAATGATAATAATAATAGTAGTAATAATAATAATATTTTATCATATTATATAAACGTGTATATTATGTATTATTATTATATAAAACGAGTAGTATATTACGTATTTATTTAATGAATTGAACATTTCTTTATTTATATTTAATTATTTTTTTTGTTTTCTTTAAATTTTTTTTGTGTTTTGTTCCTTTTTTTTTTTTTACTTTTTCTCTCTCTCTCTCTCTCTCTCTCTCTTTTAAACGCATCAAAAAAATAGTGCGAGCTTATTATTATAAGGCACTCAATTGTTTCCCAATTAATTGTTGTATTCTCCAAGAAATGCGTTGCAAGCTGGACAATAATGTTTCTTGGTCAAGCAGCTGTCCATACAGTATGGGCATGGGGCACATGGCCAGCATCTGAAGATTAAAATGAACATGTTATTCGAGTGTTAAATAGATGTGTACAAATTTTCGAAAATTATAAGAAAGAAACAAAAAAAAAAAAAAAAAAAAATGAAATAGAAAGAAAAAATTGAAAAATTGAAAAATCAACACGTTTAATGAAAAATAGATGAATTTATAACCGTTGTGTAGTCTTACCCAAGAACGCAGAGTAGTAAAGCGAAAAGATGAGTTTTCGTTGAGGACGTTTGTTCAACACGGGTTGAAATATTAGCACGGCAGTGAGGACAGGTGATGGCTGCTGTATCTGGTCCCAAAGCAGGAGCCTGAACAATCACCACAGCTGAAAAAAGCAAAAAAAAAATAATATATATATAAAAATAACAATCATTCGTATATTGTCATTTGTATGGGTCAAATTTAATCATAGACTCAAGCCTGCAGTAGTTGCGAATTAAATTAGAAGAAAAAAAATGAAATTAATCCACAAGCGTTATAAGCTGGGGTGATTCTGGTCTATGGAATTAAAAATCAAACAGATAAAGCGATATATATATATTTATTTATTTATAGATAACATCCATGTTGAAATGACGTAATAGCCACTGCAGTTGATACGAGTTGATCAATAAATTCTATATACCACCGCGCGGTCTAATGTTTACTCAGAATTATAGATATCGTATATTATATAGGTATATAGATTATAGAGGGAATGAAGAAAAATTGTTACGATATAGAAGTTGAGTTTTTGTTTCATTTTTTTTTCTTTTCAATTCCTTAGTCCATATCCGACATACAAAGTGATTGTGATAATTTCCATGTACTTACATGGTTGATTTGTTGGCGGTGGGCCGTAAGCAGGGGGTGGCATGAAACCGGGTGCTGGAACACTTTTGTTGTCCATTATTTAGAAGACTTCTGTAAATTGAGAAAATGGACATTTGTTAGCGACCGGGTGTATGGGTATGGCTGGTTTTGGGTTTTGGGCTTTCCCAGGTACTCCCCTAAGGGTGCGACCTTTTTTCGTTATTTTTTTCCGTATAGTCAAGGTGCGTTTCCTCTCTCTCCCTTTTCTCGTTCCCCTACTCTTTTCCAACTTTTCCCACCTTGACTGGCTCTACTTTTTCTAGATGGGATCCAACAGTATATTTGAAAAAATAATTTGATAGAAGAATGAAGTGCCGATTACGTTCGTCGTTATATTTGTATTATTAATCGTGACTTCTGCTTGGATATATAAATATACTATAGTACGTATACATATCTCACAAGGGACAGAAAAATACGATTTCTGTAAACACTTTTTATCCGTTATCGCATATTTTACGTAAAACCCATGTACAGTGAATCGTAGCATATAGTATTGGCGGAGTGAAGTGATATTCATCCGTAGTATACCTATATACATATATGCTGTGATATCCGTGATACACACGCGTTTCGAGCCGTACTCATTACTACTTGATGTAACTTCGAATTGGATTGCATTGGATTGCAAATTTCCTTCAGGACAAAGCAGAAAATGAAAAAATGAAAAAAATAAAATAAAAATGAAACATCGATCGCCATCGGCGAATTTGCCATTCCGTTCAAATATAATATACGTATAAATCATTTTATATTCGTGCGCAATAACCTTGGACCTTGATCGACCACTGGGTAAAAAGGTCATCGGATCGAGCACTCGACCGTTTGCGAGATTAACTGGGAGCGGTCTTCGTGACAGTGAGCATTTTCTCTCTCTCCCTCTCTCTCTCTCTCTCTCTCTCTTCTCTGGGAGTTAAATTTATGTCACAATTCCCAGGTCACGAAGTAGTTTCAGGCATCCAGGGCGTGGCTTTTATTTAGTGTATACCACTGATACACATGATACTCGTATTATACGAAGAAGTAACATCCCGAACCCTTTTAACGAGACTTAAATCAGCTCGAAGCCCTTTTTCTTTTTGATGAAAAAACCCGATGTAAAATCTTCGTCCGAACGACGACGATCGGCGGATGTAGTTATGCGTATAATCGCGATCAGTCACAGAAATTCAATAGGAATTAAGCTATAATTAGGAAATTTATCAATTTAAAAAATGATCTGTACCTAGTATGGGTTCCGCGCTAAAATCGTTTCAGAGTTAACATAGCCTCGTTTTCAACGCAATAACAATTTAAGCTATTGCGGTATAATGGGTGTTACATTCCCTCGTACTCTATTTGCCTGTAGAATTAATACGGTCGTTTAACTTTAGCACGAAGGAGTTATTAATTAAAATTTTTTTTTTTTGACAACCCTGTTGACCTCGCATTTATCACGTGACACTAACGTTAATACTAAAAATTCACACGATTAACGCGGTACTGTATTATTGCCTCGTTCTCTATTCTACATATCATTATAAATTTCGTCGATTATACGCTACATATATATGAAACAAGAGAATAATTCGTAAATTTATGAGATATTCTATCATCTAGTTCTACCGTACGCGCGGGAATTAGCGTGGCCGAACGTTAATTTGAAATTTATAAATTGACGATCTGGAAGGCATTGGCTGAACAGAAGTCACACCCACACCCACATCAAACGGTTGTTATCATATTCGGTATCAATGTGGTTCGTGATCGTAATTGGCGCGTATAATATGGCATGTGAGTTGTGCAACGGTTGCTATAACAATCGATACGAAATGCGCTGCTGCAGCGTTAGGAGATGAAAATGCGATACGTTCCATACACTAGGAGTATTTTATTTCCAGGATATCCCGTCTTCAAAATTTTATATAAATATCAAAAATTTGCTGCAAGTAGGTACGGACGTGTTCCTATATGGCCATGGAAACGACCAAGGAAAATGTGTTTTTAATTAGACTGATGTTTGTCGAAAATTTCGTTCATTAACTATAGTTAATAGGTTTTCTGAACTTTTATTTCGATACCTACAGTCGAAAAGATGTAGGTACAGTTAGGATAATTACCAAGATACTAGCCGAGTCCAGACCCATACTTGGCATATAGTTTTAACGGAGGAAATGCTGGACACTAATTCGAAGAAATCTTATTTACGTCTTAAGACTAATTTCTCAGAACTCTGACGTCAAAAACGTGCTGGTTTTAATCGCCTTTGACTTTCCTGGGACCAGGCGCTCATATATCTACGATGTGCTGATTAGAAATCGTGCTCATCAATAATCCATTGATAATAATAATCTGACATCGGATGTATCAATCCTCGCGAAATTAAGCAAGATATGATCATTATGCTGCACTTTGAACTTTGAACTGTTGATGTGTACATCCACGTATGTGTGAAGGTAGAAAACGCACGAACGAGGTTTTTCTTTTTTAAAGACAGAATAAAAAGTCACTACGATGACCCGGAGCGATAATGCAGATTGAAAAGCACGATAAACTATCTACAATGTGGAAGGGGAGCTTCTTTAGCTCTAAGTATAGGAAGTTATTTATCACAACAGAAATTTGTGATCCAAGTTTTTATAAATTTACAAAGTGGAATTGGGTTGTGTTGTGTCTGAGATGATATCGTTCTGTCGTTGGGTCAAGCAGAGCATAAGTGACCCTTTTAACCAGACGTATAACTTTTTCTCTACGGGCAGTGGCAGCTGGCTACTTAAAAATAAGGTCACATAAAATATTTCCGAGAATATCTACTTATGTTTTGCCGATATGAAAAGTCGATAAAAAAATAAAAACAAAATAAAACACCCACTATTTTTTATTTTATTTTTCCTTTCATATCTAATCGCGCGATAGTGTGACGTGGAACAAATTTGCGCAGCTCATTTATACTATACTCCTACTCCGAAGTAACGGCGTCTATATGGCCTTTTCAGTCTCCAAGGGAAACTCAAAGTTCGGAATTTTCCGTTAGCTGCATGAAAAAGGTAGGTACCTGAGGTACATACCTACTCATGCCATGTGCAGCAAAGAATGGAATCGAATATCCGGCGGTTCGAACCTAGTCCGAGATATTATGGTTCAGCCTCGTTTCCTTTTGTTCGAGAATTAAGGGCCACTCCCGCCACGTGTAGGTATAGCCTTGGCACCATTTCTCACCGAAAAGTTACTGTGTGTGTAGAAATGTCGTGGGGTATGCGGAGTTGCTATTGTATAGTGTATTTTTGAGCGGTACAGTCAGACGATAAAGTTCATCCACGATTTATTGCACGGATTAAACCCACTAGACTGTAAACCGACTTTTTTTCCTAAATGTACCGTGTCTGTAGAGGCGAGAGCGCAGGACGTCGCATAATTGCAAATAGTTGTCGTGAGTAGTTTAGTCGTGGCGAACTTCAAATAGACAGAATCCTTGGGCTGATAAAACTATTTTGTAGCACCTTTGGTGTAATCGATACGATGATATACACGTTCAATCGAGCTTGCGTTCTCGTAGATACCCCAGTTTTGCTTGGGAACCCAGTTAGGTGGCGCTGCCGGGCGTATAAGCGCACACGTATGAGCGCACTGGTACGTGGTAGCATGCTTGTGTGTTATGCTGCAGCTATCGTACCCCAGAACCGATGATTCTCCCTTTTCCCATCGTCAAATTAGAATAAACCAAGAATATTTATTCCGACTCGGGATTGTATCGGGTGAAAAAGCGTTTTTGTGATTTGCGAGTAAACGATCGATAGAGTATCATGATGTGCGGGTTGAAAATCGTAGGATATTGGGGTACGATCAACATACTGCACAGATTTTTCGTTTATAGCGCATATCATATCTTAGCAGTGACTAAGATTTGCTGGAATACAATCTGATTATAAGGTAAGTAAGTTGGACTGCTGCAATCTTGTTGGGTGGTTTCATCGATATCAAATCTACACACTAGGTAATTATCACATCTATTTTAAGTGTTTTCGTTACGACTGATGTTAGAGTTTCGAATAGAATTAGATATATCTGTTTATCTGCACCGACAGACTATACCAGCTATGTAACCTATTTGATAAAATGGCTTGACGACGAGATAATTCCATCACTTGATCGATAGTGTTACAAGATGTACTTGAACTGATTAAACAAATTTCTTAGAATTCAAAGAAGGAAAAACTATTTCAAATCGCGATGTACTATTATACACCTACCGATGTCACGCAAGGCGGTAACATCATAAATTTGTTGTTAATAAACTTAATCAACAGATAAGCCGCTAATTTTTGTTTACTTATGTTTTTTTGTTTTTTTTTTACTTCGATTTGATACGCTAATCATTTTTTCACTCAAGTACACTTGCACTAATACATCAAGCATCCCAAATCGAAGTTGACCACTTGCAATTATAAACAGACATGCGTGATAAAAATACAACATGTTTGTTACATTAGACATAAACGATTTAATTTTTGGTATATCTATGGGTCCTGTGGGGAAACGGACGTATCATCGAAAACAGATGGGATGTAGAGAGATTTGGTATGACCGCATGAAACATTTCCAATAATTGGGTGAGTCCGGGGCAAACTGGGTGCACGTCGGCTACAAATCGATGAATTTTATCAATGTGTTTCTACCACGTTATAAGATCGTTCCTAAAATGGCGTCCTTAGTATATAGTCTCTTGAAAGGCTTGAGTTCATAAGTTACTTTGCGATTATTTTCGAATGAGATATGGCTTTGAAAAAGCTCATCAATTCATCGAAAGATGTTTAAATTATATGTATAGTTGTGTATAATCCCGCGACTATATAACCCCGACGAATATTATAGTCTCATCATTGTGTTAATTGCGAGGAATAATTTTGCGGTTATATTACATTGCAACGATGGTGTAATCTAACAGGACGTAAATTATCCACGACTGATTAATTCAGGATTCAGCTGGGTAACAAAAACATAAAAATCTTGGTATCATAGTTATGGGCGTACCTACAGTTTTAGCGTTCCCATTGTACTTAGCAAATCAATTTGCATTTTTTATACACAAGCTGTGTAAAATTGCAACTATGCTTTAGCGGCGATGAAAGTATCCATGTACCAAGATAACCGGCTTGTAGATACATAATAAAATTATGCGATTGTAGTTGAGAATCGTAGCAATATCCTATACCAAGCCTGTTATCATTATAACATGAGGGTTTTTCCCGAAGTTAACTGCACTCAGATAACTATTCAAATATAATATAACGACGAAATATTGTTTGCTTCTTATTAACTCAGCCTTCAATAGTTCAACATACCTATGTAGGCATGGTCATGTGCAGTATATGCACATCATCAATAACTGATATAATCTCGCGCAGTTGCGCTTATACATTTGCATAAACATAGGAAAATTCGCAAGTTCTATACGCTGACTGTAATCAATGAATAACTTAACAGCGTTGATGATAATGTCGATTCATACTAGCTAGAATGATCATGTTCGGAAACTTAGCTACTATTAAAATGTTATTATACGGTTATATGGACGCGACGCTGCGACCACATATGGAGATTAGCATTCGTTCTCCGGTGATAGTGCTGGTGGTGTTATTATCATTTTGTAATTTTTTTTTTAGCAAGCATTCGTCAGCGACAGAATATGTTAATTTTTAATTTTCTTCAATGGTTAAAATCTGAATAAACAAGATGGCAGCAGGCTAATTCTCTGCGGTTGGAGTTAACAGCATAAAAAAAGTCATGAGGAAAAGTTGGAACATATACCAGGAATCCTAAAGGCGTAAACGTGTTTGGATGAAGATTTAGCTATCGCTTTATACTGCAGCAGTGTTATACACACCCATACCAACCATTATACATATTATAGTATATACCTATATACGTGATTAATCGCTGAGCAGTCATGTATGCTACCGCTTACGTCATAGCGTCTATAGTTTCAGCCGCGTAAGTATAATGTACGAATTGGTGTGTATAAAATAAATCTGTGAATATACATGTACCCATTTCGCAGGGTAATCGGCCAGGTGGTTTTCGTATTGGTTATAGTGTAAAGCAAAATAGTAGATAGTTTTCTTGACAAACCAGTTTTCGAACGCCGGCTGCCAAGCGCTGCGCTCAGATTCTGCAGGTTTTTTACTTATATTTTATTGCCCGGTGCCAAGATCGCAGTTGCAGAATTCCGGACTCTTCGAGGCCGATACCTAAGTACGTACGCACTCTAGGTATACGTAGTATACATATATACATATACATATACGTACTATATACCTACCTTAATATATACCTGCCGTGACCTTAAAGTCTACACCTTTAAGCGAAGGAACTTTATCTCCCATTCGAAACTGAACCGTGAAGTCAAATATTTTCCATGAGAAGTAAATCCACCCCCATTTCATATATGGTTTTATGAATAATTTCCTTTTCTAATCATCTTGATTCAGTTTTTAGTTTTTTTTTGTTTCAGTTCTGTTCGAGTAAAAATATTCTCAACTAGGAAAATGCCGAGTACTCATATGTACGCAGTACCTACGCATTAGTTCGCTAAGTTTTTGGGAGCGGTAACAGGCTAACTTCAAAATGGCGTCGATATTGGTTGCGAGTTTTGAAAGACTGACTTCTCGCAGGTTTATAGCATAGTTTGTTCTGTGTATTTGAGCTTTCAAATAACGCGGTGGAACTAATCGATACTGTACGAATGATTGATCCGCGATCCTACATTCCGTCTCGAAGATTATCGCAAAACCGGTAGATGATAACAATAATAACCAGCGATCGATCTTCGGGATTTCCCAAGAACCGATTCGAATCGAAAAATGTCGACGAATAACGTAGGATGAATAACATGGATTTGGAATTTATGGCACTGATTGCGCGCGCAGTTTAATTCCTCATATTCCCAGACTCATGTATACCTATGTACCTAATGTATTGCGAATTATACTGCGTAGAATCGCGTTGGTAGGTAAATAAATACGACCGTAAACGAACCGTCTGGGCCGATGGAACTTAGGTATGTACAGTCTGGTTATAAAATTAATGCTTATACTGGAGTGTACAGTTGCGTAGTTTTAACTATCAGCGCATGCGCCATACCGACGTGTACACAATGCGATGTACTCAAAGAATGCGCGTGACGCAGGAAACTGACTAAGCCGATCGATGCGGTTGTACGGTACTACGATGATATAGAAAATCACGCAGAAACTATACGTTCAGTATATGTTATATTGATTGATATAACAAAAATCATAGACTAACGTATAAATGAAAGAAAAGGAGAAAATCTTAACCGTTCAGTCGGAAGATCCGAGAACTAAGTTTAGTATCGAATTCTGTATATGTTTTATACATATGTATATATATACACCTATATATCTGTATAGTGTTGTAAGCGGGCGTAGTCGTTATTGTGTCCTCCGTCATGGTTATTTTTAGCTAAAGTTTCGGTGGTTTTACTTGTTTCGAAATATTATCGAAAAAGAATTTTTCTGTTCAATATCGTATGGCGAAGCGAAACGCGCGTAGTAATTATAACAATAAAAAAGTAGACGTATACCGATGAGCGTAGGGATAGTGAGAAGTAAAAGAGCGTAGTATAATTATAAACCGCGGTAGGTACGCATATCAACAAGAAGATAAAAGTTTTTTGGGTCGTGATCCGTGTGCAGAAAAAAAAAGTTCGAAATGAAATAAGAATTGCTAAAAATAATACCCGATAGGTTTAATATGTCGTGTTATATCTGTGTTATGTAACCATATGTCGAGACCCTGCAGCGGCTTTCGTGCTGCTGGTAATCCAAAACTTGTATTATAAATTAGTTATAGAAGATAGGATATTGAGGTCTGTAAATTTTTCAAAATAGCCGCTCTTACACGTCGTTTTTTTTTTTTTTTTTTTTTTTCTCAAAAAGCATGATTGTTCATAGAAAATGAACCAGAATTAACGAAAAACCATTTTGTGATCAACCAAAGTTATTTAGTACGGATAATATATGGAAAATGAAATCCACGTCTGTGTAGGTACCGTTATTCCGAAAGCGTCCGAAAGCGTATTACTAAACTCTGTCTGAATTCTTGAACACTTTTGTCTTCAGTGTACGCATTAGTGTATATTTGAATGAATTATAAACCGGGTTGATTGACCACCGAGTTCACTTGCACTTTATTAGTCGTTATACAGTGTGGGCGGTTTGTAAATAATGATAATGAAATTTAATGTATAGGTAATAGGTTTTGAAATAAATTTCGATTCACTAACCTGACAAAGTTTCGAATAGTTTGTGAGGGATGTGCGCGTCGGTGCGGCTCTTGGTAGACTGTTGCTCTTCGCGCAGTGAACGATGGGTAAAACTAAATCCAAACCGGCCTTGCGCCGATATGGCGGGAGGGATCCATTGGTTTGAAAGATAACGCGGTACCTACTCGAAATCCATACTGGATTTTAACATTGATATCGTAAGTACGATGTTGTCTCTTTTCTTTGAGATGAAAAAGCCTCATTTTTTTATTACAGGACGATTCTGCTGTCGCAGGATCGAACGAAATTGATGTAGTCATGATTTGTAATTAGATTGGTTTCGGTTCAAGGCCAACTCGATCATTGATACAAGAATTCAGTCCTTATGGACTCGATAAAACGAAACGACATTAATAAGGAGAAAATATTTCTCTATGCTTTATCTTCATCGTGTGATTAGAAAATTCGTCCAAATTTTCATTTCGAATGTTCAAAGACACATTTTTTTGAAACATTTGAATCCACTGAACGACCTTCACTGGAATGGGACGGTATTGTAGCCGATCAGTGTCTCTCATCCAAGTTTCGAAGCTGGATGAATTTCCGAAGATCATGCAGTGGTTCACATTCAGAATGTTTTCGGATCACGCATGGTGAAAAAATGTACAATTTTTTTCCTCAAAACCTGAATAAACTTGAATTAATAAAAAAAAACTTCATTCATTTCTACTGGGTATCTATCTTGTTCATGTTTGAAATTATACCGTATTTGGAATGATGACTTCATTATTTGATTCTAATCAAGTTCAGTAAGTAGAAAACGTAGGGCACGTAGATAAGTACGTACACTTAATCACGAACTTATATCTGCATGAGATTTTTATCAATGACTTAAGTCGTATCTCCAGATACTTGGGTTATTCCCAGCGATTAGTGATAACGATTTTGTTAAATGAAGAATGAGTCATGTCTACCGGTGATCAATTTTACTCAAGGTTGAAAACAATTTTTTAATACATTCACACATCAATTGCACATTACCATTACACCCGCATGTTTATATACGAAGTTTACTTGTATGTGCACATTAACCAGTTGGCATAACAGATGGCGAATTGATAATTATGAGTTCCGATTGAGAAAAAAAAGAAAAGAAAGAAACGGGATAAGTATTACAGTTATTTTTGCTGAAATGAAATTTCAAACTGCAGATATCCCTCCTGGCGCGCACTTGATTTCGAAATTGTTTTATATTTGGCCCTGAAGCTCGGCGGGGTCTTCGGCGAAGTGGGTACCGAATGAATTTCGTCGATATCGGACGAACGGTAGCCGGCGAGATATTAATATACTTATTTCAACACACATTTTTATCTCCCTTCCTAAAGGCCTCGAATCAAAAAAAAACAAAAATTCTCGGTTAGTTTTGTCGAAATTGACGAAAGCGAATAATTTCAACATTTTTTGCGTCATTGATAAAATTATATTCACTCTTTGACAACTTATGCAAAATTTCATTCAGCCAATATTTGAGACATGTCTGCGCAGTGAGCTGTGAGAGTATTCCTGGAGTTCTGAAATCTTTCCTTAAATTTTGAAAATATGTATAGGTATTCGCAATTGGATGTACGTAGGTATGTGACTGTTATTTTTGCTTTAAAAGATTTTGTCTCGTCCACGAATTAACCTTGGAACGGATACTCCATATGTCTGTATAGTCTATACCAGTGTGCGGCTATCGTATTTAAGTGATGGCGCCGAATGAAATTACGTCATCTCTATACTTTTTTGTATACTCTGTTCTGTTTGAGTTACAAACAAGGCTCGACCGCGGCGTCGGAGGCGGTGGCGTCGGTATAGGTAGTAATGCCACGTACGCACGTGTTCAATATTTTATTCCATCCACAGGCTCTAACAGTGCAGACCTTGACGCCTCTCGTCTTTCCTGTGGGAATAATTTTTGCTATTTTTTTTCCTCGTCCTTTTCTTTCGCTCCATTCTTCACAAACGTATGTAATACTGAATACACCGATTGCAAACATACATTTGATTATTTTATATTTCATATTTATTCAAAAAATTCGTAAGAAAATAATCAGAAATCTACTTTCACCAGAATGACTTGATAAAGTTCTTCCAAAAGTTCACACCAGTCAACTACTACTATAATGTAATTAATCGCTTCGACGCTCGGAGGGATTCATATTTTTTGAACACGTTATGATCACCAGATAAAAGTACATCGCATTTTGACTCGTTTGGCAACAATCGATCTGATACATAACACGGTTATCGCAATTAAGTATCGTTCAAAGAATTAGTCGCCTCCAGCCAGGAGGAAATAATTCAATCATATTTACACATAAGTTCTACATCGCTTATCGCAGATATATTCATAATCAGGTATAAACCCGCCAAAGAGCAGCAGGAATTAATCTTATCATTTCCGGTGACATACCAGGGACGTCGAGATTGGTACCAATCTCAAAATCTGGTTGATGGTTCATCGTACTCATTATCCGAACCGCTTAGATAGGTACCGGTTCCTAGTACTGATTAGATTTACCGAATCATTGATATCCACCATTAATAACTTATCATTGATATCCACCATTTATAACTTATACAATTAAGGAAAGACGCAATTTTTGGTCGTTATTAGAACAAAGTAACTAATTACTGGCTCTGCAGAATCCGGCGAGCGTTTGGTTTTTGGAAATAAAATCGGTCTTAATATTTGGATCGATGATTTATTGTATCGGTCAGACTTATTCTGTCTACATATTTTATTATCCTATACGATAATACGGTTGGATTGACGTCAGAGAATCACCGAGATGGTTTAATGATCATCGAATAGTACACGTTCACTCATATGTATTTTCACATACATATCTATACCTACATACATGCGTAAGTATGTGTTATCCGATAACAAATACTACGGTCATAGTTTGAAAACACGAAATTTGGGTCCTTGGAAGAATTTTCGTGATACAAAAGGCAGTGTAATCGTCCATATATTCAAATTCGTCAATATATTTGTTTGAACGTTGTAGTATAGAACAACGAGATATGTTGGTCTATGCTTAACATTTTTAAGAACTGTATAATCACAAATACATGTACGTATGTATAGGCATATGGTTAGATGCACTGCTGCAAGCTAATATAAAATATCCTAAAATTCTAATTATGAGACGTCGTAGTATAGAAGGATAATAATCTTAGATTAGGGTAATTTAGTTATAACGATACTATGGCACTTTATAATTTCTATAATTGTACGATTTCTTAATAATAACGGAATGTACATACACCTAATTAACCGCAGTAATAAAATACGACATTGTTATAGGATGAATCGAGGTAAATTTTATGTACAATATTTGAGCAGATTTTTAATAAAGTCAAATGAAAGTTGCTCATCAACTTGGCTGAATAAATGTTGGATTGAACTTTGACCGCAGACAATAGATGCAATAACATATAGTATGACTTAAGTTATAGTACGGGCGAATTTTCGTGGGTCATCATTTTTGGCAATCGACCTATGCGGACGATCGTTATTCCACCCCTAAGAGAGCCTAAAAGAGTTTGGGGTTGTAGACTCCTACGAATCCGTTACACTTCCCGCAATAGTGTTTTGTGCAGAGGCATACATCGATGCAATAGACACACGGTGCGCAAGGCCAGCATCTGAAAATTCCGAAAAAGATGTTTAAAAAGATGTTTAAATTTTGAGCTTCCGTAGGACTCTTAGCATTCAATTACAATCTCGAGAACTTCTTGAAGTGGCTGCACTTACCCTAGAACACAGAGGACTAGCGCTATCAAATGGGTCCTGGCGCCAGGCCCTTTTTCCACCCTGGTAAGGCCGCTTTCACCACACACGTGGCATGTAACGGTGCAAGGGTCAGGTCCGACGCTCGGGCCAGTGGTGAATATGTGTACAGACGTACCTGGAAATAAATTTCATTATGTAATTATAGTTGTTTTCGAAATTTTAGAAAAAATTCTATCACCTCGAAATAGCCTTTGTCTTTTAACAACGTTCAGGAATCAACTCGTTGGTATTTTTGATCGATTATATTATTGACACCGTAACAATATGTCCAAAGATGTTTTTGTCAAATGAAATTCTGAATATGTGGGTACTCAGCACACATGCGCAACATACATGATGTTAATTGACGCATAATACTGACAAGCATATCTCAATTCGTCCCGACTTTTATCAACAGAGTTCTGTTGTTCATGCGAACTGGGGTTAAAGCTCATATTCGGAGTATTTTTCACTATAAATTTGACGATAACTGTTGTGGAAATAGTTTTGTTGAATTTCGAAAATCGAAGAATTGATTGATTTCAAATTATTTCGATCGACAGCGTCGACTCTAGATCATGATTAGCGATGTCTGTTTTCTTTTGTACGATTTATATCAGGGGGAAATCGGAAATGGTTCATTTGTTGAAAAGTTACTGAAAATTTCCACTTCTGGGAAAGACTGTAACGTTTATGTTTTGGATTACGTAGTTTCTTACATCCCCATAAGTTTCCTTTGTAAGTTAAAGTACCGAAATTTACTCGAAAAAAAAAAAGAAAAATTCGAATTTGACAGCTTTGCGAAGAAAACTGGAGTATCTGGTCGAGTATTCTCAAGAAAAAAAAAGAAAAAAATCGTACTTTTTAGTACTGTCATCAAGTATGGGCTGGTTAAGTTCAGTATAAAAGCGAATGCGAATGGGTGTTTCCAATGTCGCTCTAGTAACTATGCAATATCTGGAGGATTCCGAACCACGTACGATAAGATAACATTATCTTATCGGCACTTGATTCTGGCTGTTCTTGACTAAAAATTGTAACGATCATCCGCAGCCACAAGAATATTTCACCTAAATTGAAAGAAAAAAAGTAAAGATGAATAAAAATGATGAAAATTAAATTTACCGATAATTATAACATTGATTATCACTCAATTGCAATCAAATAAATTTTATACTTTTCAGGCTACTTCATTAAAACAAGAATCGACCTTTGTATATAAGATTAGGTATGACTCAGGCCTAAAAATATAAATCTGAAATAAAATTCAAATAATTCACAATGATAAATGTCAGACTTAACGTAGTTCATTAATTGTTTAAAACGACCACTCCCTCGTCTGATTGTAGGTGCGTATTATAATTTTTCCTCAATAATCTGAGTAGATGTTGAAAGTTTATTTTCACTTTATTGAAAAGTATAATGAAAGAAATCTCGTATACCTGGTTGAATATTAACTGGTTGTGCCGGTGTGTAGGCGATACCACCACCTGGAGAGATCGGCTCAGTCGTCGGACTATACGGTGAAGTGTTATCCGAATGATGCATTGTGTACTAATTTGTTGTATATATTTTATTGGTGAATGTGAAAATTCGAATTTTATATTAAATGAAAAATTGTCTCTACCAATACTCGCCGCAATTCGAACAACCCAATCACTGATATTAACGATACAGCTATTTCAGTGTATAAAAACTGGCCCAAGATAGCCGGAGACACTCGTGGCACGCGGTGGATTGGAGGATAGTCGGCATGGCCGTCAGACAGGTGGTAAATTGGGAAGGGGAAAATAGAAAGAAAGGGAAAATTGGAGATGAGAGAGAAACAGATATCAGCGACGAGAGGCGAGAGGCGAGAGGGATATCAAAGAGTGGGAGGGGGGGGGGGGATTGAGGATTGAGGATTGAGGATTCCTCGATTTGCCAAATACAACGAGTTTAATTCGCTCTTCCTGATATACCTGATCAATTTCAATCTTCTCTATGCATAGATCATGTTTTACTTCCGTATAATCGAGGTGGAGCATTTTTACATTTAATTTTCAATCATCTCGATGTATACGTATATATATATTTGCGTACCTACACACATGTCAATGAAATTCTGATATATTATAACAAGGCACATACCTACCTATGTATACATTTCACGTTATGTGTGAATTCGAATATGGTGCGAAGAATTGAACAATATACAGCCCTCAGTCATGCGGAAGTTAGAATCGGAAGTGACTCATAACTCGCGAGGCGACGCGATGCGGTAATATGTTCGATTTTTTTCTCTCTTACGATTACGGATAACAGGTAGATCTCTTGTCCCTTTTATAGAACATGACGATTGAAGTTATGAAAATTTAGTCTAGTTTATTTATTAACTAAAAACAATATTAGGAATAAATATATCATTAGTCTCTTATCTTATTGTAGGTATTGCACTCACACGATACGTGAAAGGTATAAATTTGATGAAATTTTAATGTTAAAAGCGATTTTGAACGACTTTCAGTTAGGGTTCTCTTTTTTTTTCTCAAAATTGTGAAAGTTTTCCATGCAGGTATATATGTGCTTTGGTGTAAAAGTTGACAAATCAAACAATAAATCATATCGTAAATTATTATTAGCGAAAATAAAGATGACTGAAATAAAATGTGAAAAAAATAAAATAAAAAAATGAAAAACAAGGCTGGAAATAAATGTAAGAACAATTTTCAAGCCAATTATTAATTGATCAGGTTTACTTCATGTCTAGGAATTCTTCAACGACAATGGTCTTGGATTGTTATACTCACTCAACATAAAGTCACGTTTGTTTCCTGAGGTTTTTTAGAAATTTAGAAAAATCATGGACGGAATAATAGATTTTTTAAAATTACCTAGATTTACTATTTCTTCACTCTGAATTAATCCAATCAGGTATTTACATTTTTTGAATAATACTATACGGCCTATTATTTTTGAACTGGAAATATATTCTCAATATGACTACCGTGTCATTCATTCATTCATTCATTCATTCGAATTTCTTTTTCTTTTGAGAACAAATTGTCCTATAGAAAGTTAGAAAAGAGTCGCATTCTCTCCATTATTTCACAACCTAAATCCTTTCTCTATTTAATTTATTTGCAATCATAAGAATAAAAGTGTCAAAAACCACTCGAAAAATGTCTCATTCAATTCAAAAGTTGTATCTTTATACATATCGACATTATACAAGTAATGAACACATTATTTTGACTAGAAAACCTGTATTGATCACTTTACTAGTCACCCACTTTGCTATTTCATCTTTCGAAAATGAGAAACGATGATTTTCCTATAATTTAGGAACCTGTGGTCATATATGTGCAATTGGCTATTTTCAAAATTGGAATGGTCTATCAGTAATCACTTTTTGCAAGTGATCGTATATCATTGGTCTGCTCAGATGGATAAGAAGCATCTTGATTGAATTTTTGTCTGGTTCCAATCGCAGGTATGTAGATTTTTTCAACGTTCCAAGTTTTCGGATTCTGCGCCAAATCCCCACTATTTAGCTTATTGATTTTGTCTGCATTTCGATTCAGGGCACAACCTTATGCAACCGTCAACGCAATTTACGCACATCTTCCAGGACCAAGAAACCCTGTAAGAATTATGCACAGATTAAATTTCATTTTTCAAAGTTCATTATCCAAAGTTCAATCGTATGAATAAATTCTTCAAAATAATTTCTACTACGGAATTGAAGCTTTCTAAATACTCTGAAAGTCACGTGAATCTTTTCAAATTAGATCAGAAAATAATCCAAAAAAGTTCAAATTAAAAAACTGAATATCTATGCAGCAGGGAGTATTTTCATGATATTTCAAATATTCAGTTTTCAAAAAGCTTATTGCGTTACAAATTTCAAGTTCTTCAGTCTAAATTCTTTTAGCTAATTTTTGGATGTATGATTTGTACAGTTTTACGGAGATTTTTTGTAATCGCTTCATGCTTCCTCATGGTAAAAATTATTCTATTGAATTTCTATTCCAAAGAAAAAGTCATTAATTTCAACCTGAACGACATGTTAACTTACGCTGTAGAGCAGCCAGTTTTACAACCCTCCCACGCTTGATAAGCTGTGTTATCCGTCATCTGTGAGCCAGGATTCCGGATAATTTGCGGTGGTGTAGCTGATGGGAAGGAGTGATGGAATGTTAACAAAAAAAATGTCGATTCCTCACGTATGTAGCTAATTATACAAACCAGGAAGAGGGTCCCGAATTATGGCTGGAGGCGCAGACGGCAACGGGGGTGGTTTCGGGTCCGAAGTGGTTTTGTAAGGAGTATAGGGTGGCGGTGGATCCTCGATCTCAGTGGCAAGGCGTGGTGGTATGGAAACAGAGTTTTCCACTGCCTTTCCTTTATCCCGATTACTCATCATGAAGTCATTTCCTTATATTGGCACAAATCCTGAATTATTTAAAAATAGATTGCCACTATCACAGTGCTTGCGGACCAAAGTCTTATCGCATACTGGGACTCGTGAATCAACCACAATTCCGATAACAAGTACATGTTCTATGTATAATAAAGTGACGTATCAATCGATTGTCTTAATCGATAATTATCGTATAAATTGTGACAATATAATTGACGAGAAGTTTTTAGTCATTAAGTAATGATCCCAATGTATTATAACATTTTTGATTAGGAAGGAGCCAATGCAAATGGTTTATTGGTAAAAATCAATTTGAGTATGGAATAATATATGGATTTATTTATGTATAATATAGTAAGTATAAGAGTAAGAATGAAAGTGAAAAATGAATATTGAAAAATGAAAAAGAAAAACGATGAGTTTTACATATTATTATAATACCTTAATTTTTTGTTTTTTTTTCTCTTCTACTAAACACCTTAATTACTTTTAGGTAATATACCCATATATACGCGGGTTCCAATTATTTAACGCCTCTGAAGTCTTATTCACGCGATTAGTCGGAAAGATTTTATATCACAAGGTGAGGTTTAAATTTTATTTATATTATCTGTACAGCGGGGTTTTTCTTATCTTAAAAATCCATCATATCTTTGAACAGCTCGCAAGCACACACGCAATTTGACAAATATATACACACGGTTTAATACGCGAGAGCAATAGTCCGCGACTGCGCATAAGGTCAGACCTTGAACAGCTCGTTAACGTATGAATAATGCCGATTTATCTTACTTCCAGCATAAGCTAGTTTGAATACAAATAATTTTTTTTTTTTTTTCAAATTTCTCTGATAATCCACCATATATTAGTTTCAAAATATATCCAAAAACTTTCGTCGCGATCTAGTCGACGTGGTAATAATATTTTCTCTGTATTTATCCCGCACACATTGCTATCGTCATAGTTGTATTTATACTAGCATATGACATCATTGGCAATACCACTTGTTCACCGCATTAATTGGTAAGTTAAAAACAACAACAGATGTCGAAGGGTGAACAGGCTAGGCACCACCTGAAATTTAGGAACACAAATTCGTCAGAAAAATTGCACTTTTTTTGTTTTAAATCCAATTGCATGCAACAAGCATATAGTTGAACTCACCCCACGCAACATCCACAGCATAATGCTTGCCCTGTGCTGATACCAGATGATTGTTGTTCTTGTTGAGCAGGAACTACGTACACTGTTGTGCCTGTGTTCGGTTTTAAGAAAAATGAATATGGCGCAAAAATCTAGCCGAAATAATTGAAAATTTGAATTCTTCTTACCTGGTGGTGGCTGATGGGTAACTGGTGGAGGTCCGTACGGTGGTGGAGGACCGTACATCCCGGGTGGAGGAGGTTGAGCCCCATATTGCGTGGTGTAATGATGTTCATGAGTTTGGTACATCTTTGTACGTAAGTAAGATTACTGCCACGTACGTATACAAGGAATAAGGTATGTTACCGACTCAGAGTGTGATCGATGACTGGGAGTGCGGTGGAAACGACGTCGGTGAGATAGCGGCTGGGAAACATTCCATTGGACAACGTTATCTTTTCAAATTATCTATGTTCTCAAATGTTAGGTGATTAGTTTTCACTTTCTGCAAAGAGTCGTTTATTGACGTCAACGGCCTCTACAGAATCTATAGGTACCTATCTATTTTACCAGAAATCGATTTCACACTGGGGAAGAAATTGCTTTCTGATTATTCTATTTAAAATTATTTTATCTAACGATCATAATAATTATAAGCTCGTAATATAGTATATCGATGAAATATTAGAATTATATTAGAGGATAATTACTGAGGCCAATTAAGTGGCAAACACGTATTTACGATGATCTCGCCGGATCAAAGATATAGAGTATTTCTTGATGAACACCTGAGCTGAAGAGTTTTGGGTATTTCATCGAAAAGCGATTACGCCGCGACTTTAGAAATATTGAATAAGCAGCATAAGATTATTTCTGAAGTCGAAGAACGCCTGCTGCTCACATGCTGTTTCATAATAAAATTCAAAGTTGGCCTAGTTAAAGCACACGCATATACGTTTACAGAGATAAGCGCATCAGGTCTATAACTTTGCCTTCCAATTTTTCGTTGAAACGGTGATTTTTGTCGGTTTTTGTTTTTAAATTAAAATTCTGTTCTGGTTTTTGGCTGATTCATGAACTAATATAACGTGGGAAAAGGTTCATTTCGAATTTATTTAATAATCGTTTTTAATTTCCTCAGTTAAATATTTCATCGACGAATACAAATTTCGATTCTTCGAAATCAGATAAAACGATTTTATTATACAATTACTTGATTGGTTACAGATAAAATTAATACTAGATAAGTAACTCATAAAATTGAATACGAAGAATTGTAAATCGACGATACTGGTGCGCATAAAACATTAAATATTGTGTTACATCGTCGAATTTGGCATTACATAAACAAATTCGCCAAAATTGATACTTAACATATATTTTAATTAGGTATTAGTCCAGCGTAGTGTTAATCATACGCCTTTCTCACTCTAGTAGATGTGCCACGTTCTTGTGAATCATCTTTCAGATTAATGCATAGCAAAAGCATAAGCATAGACTCAAAGTGTCTTCATTACATCCAACTTTTCAATTGCAGTTTATTCATCAGTTTTCTGTCTCAGAATTTTTTTTATCGCTTTTGCAGTAAACGGAAGAAGCAATGACACCCATACGTGGTTTTTTTCTTGTCCACGTCATAAGGCTTTCCCACTAGCAGCCCGACCTATACGTTCCTTGGTAAGAATTACAGTTGGGACAGTAGTGGTTACTGTTCATGCAACAATCCATGCAATAGACACAAGGTGCGCAACACCAAAAGCTGAAGACAAATATGAGTGATTATAGATTATCTGTAATTATGTTAACTGCATTGGTGTGGGTCGAATAATCGACTTGTTTATTGTACCAAGAAATAAATTGATGATACATCAACGATGAAAATATGAAATGTTTATCGGACTAGAAATATTGATGAGTTTATGTTTGCTATTCCAAGTGAACGGGATCAACCAGCTTTCAAATATAATTTGAATTCCGTGTTAAGATAGTGATCAAAGAGTTAGGTTTTTGGGTCGAAGCACGGCCTTGATCCGTCTCATTTGGAAAAGCACGAGATATATAATACATAAAAAAAAAATAATAATTTGGGTCTTCGATTTACGCAATAGATGTCAGTTATTCAGTCAACGAGATGATTATGATTTACTAATCCATCAAACTTACCCCAGTAGACATAAACTGAGAGCGAATATGTGCGTTCCTACGCTCGATTGCTGGACGATTTTGGTGCTCACAGTTTGACTGCAAGAGGAACATATCATCGTCCTTGGATTTGGTCCAAAAATTGACGAGCTTGTAACAACGTGAACCGTAGCTCCTGAAAATGATATCAATGATATTAGTTTAATTACAACAACAAGAATAATTATCGTTAATCTTTAGGAATAGTTTCATTGAATTTAACGACGGAATTTATCCATGGCGTACGAGCTTCTTGTCATTAAATTTCTACGAGTTTTCGGGTTTACTAAGTCTAATTCTAGTTTAGTGAAACACACAAGTTTTCATTACAGTGGCAACAAAACCAAACAGAAATACAGAAAAACAGAAAATCGATTCTAATATGACTCCTTCGCGTTGAAAGTTCGCAATTAATCCAGGATTAATAAATGAGTGTCTGCGAGGTTGACTAAAGCCCATCATAATGATCGATGGCAAAAAGTGATTTCGTCCAGGTCTCAGTATTCATTGATAAGCGTGAGACTCCTTATCGCTGGGCAAGTATATCGAATGAACATGTTCACCGCTTCTAGATAATTTGGCAAATCGAATTTTAAACAACACAAACATACGTCAGCTATCTTATTGCGTTCGATTAGGATTTTCAAGTACTTCATAGTCCATCATATCACATTCACAATCTTCGATCAGAATAATTAAAGTTATAACATTCATTTTTGTCTATTCGCAACTTGCAAATACGATTTCTAATCCACGTATTTAAATACCTGGTTGTTGAGTGACGATGTGCGTTCTCATGACTGATGGAGTTCCATAGTATCCTTGATGTTGCGAATGGTAATGCGTCTGTGGGACATAAACAGGAATTGGAATAGGCTGGGCTTGGGGCATTGAATGCGGGGGTGCAACCGCCGAGTAGGGTGGTGGTTGTGCACCAAATTCTGGTGCACTAGCTGTTTCCTTATCCATATCTTTTTCTCGGGGTATTTATATTTCCTAGAATCACTTGGTCCTGCACTAACGATAAAAATACTGAACAAAGTTCTGTAAGGATCGAGTTATTTTGACGAACTGAATCGCGATTCGGCGCGTCGTTAGATTATCAGTGTAAAAGCTCACTGCGATCTGATAGTACTACCTTATCTCGTTATTTCACGGGGCTGACGAAGATTTGAATTTATTATAATCTAATCGCTTTTTCTCTTTGTCACTTATAACTTACGTATATTAACAACGATACCAATAATACGTTCCCTTGAAACGAGGTTGATAAGAAAAACTGAGTAAGTACTTGTCCCACTAGAGGATAATGAAATGAATTCCGACTCACAGTATTGATGAAGTAACGTGGAGAGATGAAGAAATTAGTAGCATAGGGCTGGTTCCAAAGTTGCAGAACTGCCTGCAGTTACGTGGTGTTTTACAATCAAGTTCAAAGTTTCGTTAGTTAAAGCACATGTCTGTAAAGTTTGCTTTCTAGTTTTTTTGTTGAAACGGTATTTTTGTTGGTTTTTTGATTGAAATTCTGTTCTGGTTATTGGCCAATTTATGAATTATTATAACACGATTGCTTGGTTACAGATAAAGATTAATACTGGATGAGCAGCCCCTAAGAAAAATAGAACTTAAAATCAAATTAATGATACGGTATGATAGAAAAAAAAATCGAGCATCTAAACCTATTTGAAAAATTATAGCTTATAATCAGCTTTCTTTCTCAGTAGTTATCACAGCTTTGTAGTAGACATAAGGAAGATGAGCATTAACACCATCGATGTCGTATATAAGGCTTTTTCGCTAGTAATCGGGTACATAAGTTCCTTGGTAAGCATCGCAGTTGGAACAGTAGTGATCACTTCGTAAGCTGCATTTTTTGCAATAGATGCAAAGTACGCAGGGCCAGCAACTGAAAAAAGTACCATAGAGCATAAATTTTCCAAAATTAGGTATATTGACTGCATGTTTATTGTCTGAATTAAAAATCAAGAATCGCATGTATGTATGGTGAAGATCAATCCGACATACATCAGCTTTGCACATGCATTTTACCTACCCAAATAAACATAAGCAGATAGCGCATATGTGAACTCCTATGCTGTGGTTTCGAGTGACTTTGCTAGTTACTGTCTGATTGCAAGCGGTGCATATCATCGTCCTTGGTTCTGGTCCAAAAAGCGGTGAGATGGTAACAACGTGAGTCGTTGCCACTGAAAAATGATATCAAAGGTAAGTATTATTATAACGATAACAAAACATCTCGAACAACTATAATGATTACGGTTTATTGCTAGTAATAGTTTCATTGAAAAAAACTAAGAAAATAATTCATTCATGCGGGCGTACGAGTTTTCACGTCATTAAATTTATGGAGATGAGCCGGTCTCAATTTTCATGTTTCCCCAAAACCAAAAAGTAAGAACAAAATAATAGATTCAAAGACTTTGGATTCTCTGTCACGATGATTGAAACCCATTAATGACTGGTGGATAGACTGGGTTCGCTGTGTCTGAGTATTCCTTGACATATAAGAGCAGTCCCTTATCGTTGCATAACTATATCGAATGAGTGCTATCTGACCGTGCTAAAGTCCGATTTCCCAAATGCTTCGAAGTCCAGGAATGATTGGAATCAATCATCAAGTTTAACATTCGTGTTTTCATGTTTGTAACCCATGAATAGGAGTCCAGTTCTACATAATATAAATACCTGGCTGATGGATGACGATGGGCGTTTGTGTGACCGATTCGGGTTCGTATCCATGATTTTGCGAATGGTAATGTGGATGTGGCACACGCAGAGGAATCGAAACAGGCTGCTCTGGGGTTGTTGAATGCGGAGGAGCAACCGCCGAGTAAGATGGTGGTTGTGCATCAAATTCGGGTGCAGGAGCTGCAGTTTCCTTATCCATATCTTTTCTCAGGATATTTCTCGTTGTAATTTTCCAAAACCACTATTGGTCCACGAAAGATGAAAATACCGAACGAAGCTGTGTAAGAATCGAGCTATTATGGCGAACTGAATCACCGGTCTGTGCGCTTCGTTAGATTAGCAGTGTGAAAGCTCACTGTGATCTGATAGCACCATATCTCGTTCTTGCCCGAGGGCTGATGAAGCTTTGAATGAATGATAAGCTAATCTACGTCTCTCTTCGTTTTTTATAACTTGCCTATTAACTACGATAAAAATTATAGTAAAATGATAATCTCATTTTCGGGTTTATTCTCGAGTTCTGAAATAATATTTTCGATATAGTATGCGTAAAATTTCATTTTACGCACACTGCTTCGAAAAATATCGTATGAAACTCGTGCGTTAAATTTTCACGCACTTGTTGCATATTTTACTATTCCAGTCTCTCCCACTGGCGTTTACAGTAAAACAAAATAAGTTATGTCTTACGATCAGCCGGAATCAATTAACTCATTAATTACTTCCAGATTAAGGGTAAGTTTATCCTGGTGATTAATCTGGTAACAATTGATTAGAATTATTTGTCTCTCCAAGTCCCATCGCTCAATGACAATATTGACATGGTTACCAATCGTGGAAAGTACTCCAATTTATTGGTTTTTCGAATCCCGGTTAAAATCAGGATAAAACACTGATTTATGGAGGCCAATTCTTTTTTTCTTTTACTTTGTAGACAGCAGAATTAAAAATCTGCTATTGATACTTTTGAACAATTCTGCATTCCATATTTCTGTATCATTCATTTTCAGAAAGTCGCTCGAGGTTCTCTTGAAACCACTCAAACCATTATCGATCAAATTAATCAGGATTAACAAAGCTTGGATAAGGAGTCATTACGTTGTGAAGTTGATCAGTATCTTGCGCCCTGTGCGCATAGTTGTAATTATTGAAGCATTAAATTTGTATAAATTTCTCTTTTTCTGTCCGCGATTTAAACTGCTCAATATTTTCCTGGGAAACTTCTGTAGAATACATATATACGTGCAAAAAAGTAATGTAGAAGGCGCATTTTCCGCGAAACGGTTTCTCGTTTTTGCTTTTATATTGATAAAGTTTTAGCAGAAAGTTTTCTTTCGGTTTTTTTTTTTTTAGGGATAAAGAATTGCTTTTAACGGAAGGCAAGCAACTTTTGTCAACATTTTTCCTCTGTGTTCATTGGCTCTTTTGTATAAACGCGGCGCACCGCGAAAATGATTACGTGACGTGACATCCGCGTTCAATAATACATTAATGTGAGGTTTTTATTTCGCAGTAATAAGACAGCCTCATGTCAAACCTAGTCATACATCAAACCATGGATGAAAATAAGTCAATTCTCTGATAGACAGTTGATCAAAAATTTAGAATTGTACTTAAAAGTGACACGCGGTGATAGACGGAAAATTACTCTGCAGATATAACTCATACACCCAGGTAAGTGATACTTTGAATCGTGAATTAATTTTAGTTACATAGAAGATCAAGTTAATTTTAAGAAAAAAAATTGCAAGCAGTATAGTAAACTACGATTCAAAAATCACTTGATTTTATATAAATTGAATTTCAAATATCTGACTAACCATATTTTCAGTGTAGTAAAGTACTTTATTTTATTTTTAGTTAAAGTACGTATTCTGACAGTCAATTGCTTTTATATATTCATATAATTAATTAAGATGCTGCGAGACCCTAGATTCCAATTTTTTTCAAGTAATGTAGACGTAAAAGGGAATCTGGGAAATCCCCATGCTGAATAGATTGAAGGTTTGAGATAATAGTCGATTTCGTTTTAGTCCTACATCCAAAAAAGGTATAACCCTGCAGGTCTGACTGGATCTTATCTTATCTTATCTTATCTTATTCCATTTTATCGGCCAAGGATACGACTTTTTCAATTATTCACACGTAGCCGAATGAATATTGAAGTATTTATAGCAGAAATATCGCTTTCAATTATTCCAATCAGAGAATTACGAATTTCGGTGATTACCCTGCGATTGGCTTTACGATACAATCCAAGGATGTCAATAATCTTCGGAACGTATAATCAATGAATGAAATTATATTTCCAGAATGAATATGATGATGATTCAATCACTGTTATTCGACAGACTGTTTCACCGATGCGATCAATTGAATATCTGATGAGTAACAACTTGCATCAATCTTATAGCGTTTTTCTGATAATCAAATCGCAGCATTTCAAATAAGTGTGTGAAATAAAATTCCAGATTTTGTCGCGTGGTTATTACAGTTCGGTATTTTCCCGGATGGTGAGTCATGGAGAGAAGCGATAAGACAATTTGAGAAAAACAAGACTAGGTAGATATTTCAAAGTATTGGCAAGTAGGTCTGACGCGTACCTATACATGTGACTAACAGAATCTCTCATCTATCGCGTGTGACACACATGTAGAGAAATTAAAAACCCAGCTGTTACACCATACTACGTTTATTTTAATTACGAATTCTCGTTATATGATGCACACGGTAATATTTTAGAGCGAGTTATGTGCGGGACCAGGTCTGCAGACTTCTTTTTACAGCACGTGACGCTAATTGAGAACTGTTATTAATTATTTTTCAACATTTCGATTCAAGGCTGTAAGCTGAGCTAATTTAGTTTCACCTGGATTCAAGAACGCTCCAAATTTCGATTCGAGAAAATATTTTCAAAACTATAACGCAAGATCGGAGAAAAAAGAATCCAAGCTAATCGAACCGAAATATTCGATTGCAGCAATATTTTTGTTGATCGTCAATAACTTGCGAATTATTTATACGAGTATGATGAATATGCTACCATTGCGGAACATGAGGAAAGTGAGTGAATAACTCCGAACGAGGAAACATGTTTTCAGCATTGATCCACAAGATAAATTAATATAAGTTTCCTGTTTTTGTTCGATACGAAGTGAAACTTGTTGCTCGCGCGTCACGCAGGCTTGAAACCGCGAAAATCTTTCGCATGGTGCCATCTGTTCACGATACTGTGAACGATATAATGTCAGTTTAAATGCGAAAAGATAACTGTTATCACTTTCATTTATAAATGGAAAAAATTTTATCGTCAAAAATTGTCAGAAGCTTCGAAACATGAGTCTCGAAAATTTATCCAAATTCGAAGTTTGGCACTTATCCTGTTTTTGCGATCAATGGTATCACGATCTTATCCTCGGAGATACAATGAGAGCTACCCATCAAACAATGGGTAATGGTGTTACTAATTTGATTTAGACCGACTTCTGGTTGATCATTGCAAAATCGCAGTGCCCTCATGAGTCGGTTTTTTACCTGCGATAATAGGAGGTCGGATATCAGGGCGACTGACCCACATTACTTTTTTTTTTGACAATATAGTAATGTGGTCGCGGACCCTCATAATGTTTTTGACAATCACCTGTCAGCCCGAAGTTTATACTGGTGGTAATGTAAGTTTAGAGCATTAACACACAGCGAGGAGAACCTGGATTCTAAACTGTTAATGTACCCTAATTTGAGGAAATTGTTCGTCCTTTCAAAACGGAGGGTAACTTTTTGGTACAAAGTTATTTTTGGACTATTGTACAGGGACGCTAATTATTTAGCTTGGAAATCTGACCACGTCTTACCTGTTTAATTTTTTTTTTTCAATTTTCGATCATAGGCGATCTGCGAATTGCAGATATTTGGTTTGAATCGATTCAACTCTCGTTTTTTCGGAAATTGAATGGTGGTTTGAAGGTGGCTAAAAGTGAGCCGGATATTTGATCCAAGGAAAATGCAGTTCCTCGATAATTGCAGACAGTTTAATCGGTCCTTAATCTTGAAGTGCATTCTGTCCTCTCCTGCCGTAATTCGGAATTATTATGTTATTATAAACGTGCGTTCCATAATCATCTGATCATCATATTGCAAAAAACGAATAACCGTTGACATGTCTACGTCAAACGAAACAGAACCTCAAGACGCCGACCGGACTCGTAAGTTTTGGCGAGCTTTTTGAAGCGCGCTGTTCTGGAAGGCGACTGCCAATTTGCAGTTGGATTCATCGATAGTTTTCGCATGCTCTAATACGTTTAGAAAAACATGTAATCCCGGTTATAACAAGACCCAGGATTTTTTGAGAAAAAATTAGCAAAGAAATAAAAGTTCGCGAAAGAAAATTCGCACGTTTTACTTGAATTGAATGTTTTTAGTGAACCAACACATCCCGGTATTGGCGTATTGCCCAGCATGTTCAAAAAACGTGATTACCGAAGTCCAAATTTCTTACTCAAAATGCGCCCATATTACTTGCGTCGCCTGCGCTCTTTCGGGGTGAGTCTAAACGACGTAGTAATCAGAAAAAGTTTCTTTCATTAAGTATTAACGTTTGTTTTCACACTACAGCTTTCTGCTCGGATGCTGTCTTCTCCCATATTTTTCAATGTGCTATGTAACAGCGAAGCATTACTGTCCTGACTGCGGCACTCATTTAGGATCTTATAATAAACTTTTGGAAAGTCTTCACTAGGAAAATAGAGTGTAATATATTTTTTGATCAGAAAAAGCATAACCATATTACAATCCCGATGTATCATCGGCGAGCTGGTCGATGTGAGAAAAGTTCATTCAATAAATATGTCTTTCTGCAGATGTGGAAGTTCTACGATGAGTAATAAAATAGAACGAAAAATTTTCTGCCATTGTTCGATCATCGTATTAGTTTTATTTAAATTGTCGAGTAATTTAGAAATTTACAAAAATTCTGCACAGCTACTAATTACCCATAGATATAAATCCATGTCATAATTCTTTTCACCAAGGTGTGTAAGTTCCCAGATAGGTTCTGCAAACAGGACAATAGTGGTGTGTACTTTTGCAAGAATCGATGCAGTAGGGTATTAAACAGCATGGCCAGCACCTACGAGGAGAATAATTCTCAATTGACAATGCATGTTGGAAAAAAAAAAAAAAAAAAAAAAATGGAAAAACCTCATTCTTCTATCGGTATACTAAGCAGATAAATTTACCCGCATAGGAATAGACCTAGTGCTGAAATATGGGTGATAGCTGATCGTCGAGTTTCAACAGCGGTAATAACGACTGTAGTACATCTAGGACAAATTGTCGCGGTTGGTCTGGCCGACCATATACCTCGGCTAGCTAGTAGCACAAGGGTAAAAAAAAAAGAAAAGAAAAAATGGTTTAGAGATGGGGTTCATTCTGTGATTTTTGAAAAATTTGATTTTAGGGAAAAGCAGCGTGAAAATGATTCATGGATAATCGATTTTATTACGAGTCACTGAAATTAGCTGTTCCATCGAATACGGAGACACACATAGACTTTGGGCTTGAGCATAACTAGGCGGTGGTATCGGCGTTATAAAAGAGGCTGTGGTATCGTTGGAGAGTCTTGGCGGAAGTGGAAATCTTGACTCGGTATAAATAGATCTAGGTTCCATAAAGATCCCCGAATACGTGGGTGGAGGCCCCATAGAGTAGGGCTGCACATCTGGCTATAGAATTAGGGAGGAAGAAAAATAAAGTTAAAAGATGAAAATAAAAATAAAATAAACGTAAACGTCGTGGATACGAAGCAATTCCGCACACCCGGCACTTGAAATAAATTTTAAATAATTCTCCCTACCTCTTCACCCTGCGGTGTATTTCGTCTGAAACAATTCCTCCATTTCCATCGATGTTCGCGTCGTCTACGTTCCGAATTAAACGGACTTATCTGACCGTCGATGGAAGGTCGAGATACTGTCAGCTGGGGTAAACCAGGTCCAGATCGTAACATGGGAGAAGAATTTGTCACAGCCATGGCCGGGGTGCCTGGTGATTTTCAAAGATGTAAATTTTACCCCATTTCATTCAATTCGTAATATATTTTACTTGGCTCAACGTTGATGTAACGTATGGGATGATCCTCGTCGATTACGTCGAGCAACAGACTCCTTTCATCTGGAGATCGGGCACTGTAATCAGTAGTGACGGTCAGGACTTCACTTTTCTGTCCAGAACGGTTGGACGAGACTGAGGTTGCGATTTGCAGTACATCTCTGGGGAGTTGTGCAGATTTTGTCGATGTTAAAGAGGGATGAGGTGGTGTAGCTTGGGTGGCTGCCTCGTGGCTGAATTTCACGGTTACCTATGTGCAGATAAGAAAATAGACGAAACTGCACAGAAAAGCCCATTTATATACGTACCGCTTCGACCCGAAACTGGGAAAATGAGGATCTGACACTCGTCGAAGGCCCCAGACTTTCCTTAGCTGCTGAAGCCGAGGATTGCTCCTCGATCCTTGTTGACGCAGGATTTAGAGCTACTGAAATTTCCGTCTTTCCAGAATCCGATGTTTCCTGTGCTGGTGGCTCAGATCTTTTACCCTCTTCATTGTACTTGGACATAGTTACACCGATCAAAGTGAGTGGTGTTTGTGTGCCGCGCATAATGTGCTTGAAAATATTAGGCAAAGGACTTTTGTGCTGCTTTATCGTCATCCTGTCCGATGATTTGACAATTTCTTGCAAGATTTTTATGCCGTCGTTTGTCGACGGCTGGGATTTCGAAACTGTGAATTGAAAGCATATGCATCGATATTTCCCAGCTTCTACCACAAAACGCATGATTTTCCACAAAACAATACCTGTTGCTTCAGGATATAAACTTTCAGGGGTATCACAGCTCTGATTGTCTAACGTATCCGTCGAATCGGCATTAGAAGGGTTGGGTTCGTTAGGAGTATCCATAAGTGGTTATGCAGGGTTCATTTAGTTGATTACACAGAGTTCTTGTTCCCGATGATCATGTGAGGTAACTCCGTTGACGCTTTGACGAAATTTGATTACATTGATGATCCGGATCTGCAACATTTCCTATGACCCTTAGGCGATCTTCCCTTCCCAAGATCCTCGAGTTTTTCCAAGGGGATTATCACCAGACAAAGAGGACAGCTGTGTATTGGCTTCTTTCCGATAACCGTGAGGTGAGGAATGCAGCATAGACTGTACGAGGAATTCGGATTACTTATTTGAGTCGATAATCGCGGTATGGTTTTCCGAAAAAAAGGTAACAACCAGAATGGACACAAGAGTTTGCTAACGACGTAGGTAATCGATGAGGTCTTGTACGTAACGATAGTCTTAATTTTCTCATTACAACGAGGACAGAATGTTACAACTGGTCGATACGATGCTGGCATTAACTTTATCAGAGGTCCCATTTTCGCTAATGTTTTTTTTTTTATTATTGCCTCATGGTGAGTCGCTCGCTATTCAGAGTGTTTAATTTTTTGCGAGTAGTAGTTTGATGAAGTGGCAAAGGAGGTAAAAAATTTCTTAACGCCGTCTGCAGTGGAGATACGTCAAACTTTTGGACATTTTTAATGAATAGCTTAATTCGCCCGTATAGAAATGAAGGGATCAGCACCAGTTAACAAAAGATTCATACACACATGTCACGCTGAGAATTATATGGATGTGGCATACGTAACCTGTGAAATATCTACCAACTCGGCTATAGTTCTGTTGGCGTTGTTCTAACGGTAATTCAGCCTCTGATTTCCGGACGATAAAGTTCTGTCTAGGAGTATGACACGGGAACAGATCGGGCATCTGTGTCTTGGGGTTGTTAGCGCGTTTGTAAAGCGCGGTAACCAACATAAGCTACGACAAAGTTCACACGTCTTTTGATATGTTGATTAAATTTCAAATTTTTCACGATCGCGATAAACAAGTAGAGTCCGCTTTTCTAAAATTGATTAAAAATCGATTTACCAACATGGCAGAAGAACCGTACTCAGCAACGACATGTACCACTTTGGCCCTGGGTCGATAGCTGCATTGACATAATAATTGCAATGTGGGCATAGAATTTCCCCAGAAGTTTTCCCTCTGATAATATTATGCGGATTGACTTGATTTTTCGGAAAATCTCCGTCCTCCCAGTAAACATTTTTACGATTTTCCACATCCTGATAGTTCTTCAGATCTTCCATGTATTCGCAGTCTTCTTCGGCTGGCCAATCTTCCCGGCTTTCTCGATTTCTATCGCACCATTTGCACTGATGGTCGTGCTTGTCGTAGTAATTCTCGTAATTATCATCTTGCGAATAATCGTAGTACTTTCGATCGATCGGTTCTAATTGCGCCATATTGTTTCGCTGCTTATTTTTCGTGAATAAAAAAATTCTATAAAAATTTGAGGCTCGTAATCTCCCATTTGTTACGCCCTAAACAAGTGGAAATTAGGTCTGACCTCTTTAGAAACTGTAACACGTAATTGACAATGATTCTGCATTCTGCATGACGTTATTTCCGTTACCATCTGATCGTGAGCTAAAAAATAATCAATCTCACCAGCATCATTGGTCAATGATTAAAATACGAGAGAGAGGCGGTCTAGAAATCAGCGAAATCATACGAACCAAATCCGGATGAGTTATCACAATCAGACAAAATTATATCCCAGGAGCGAGAAGCGGCAAAACATGATTTAGAAAGTGATGATAATTCCTTTTAAATAATCTCAAGATTTTTTGCTATTATTTTACTATTCAGACGTCTTGGGACGCCCGAATTTTGATTCCGAAGTCATTCACTTGAATTTTGTGTCATCGCGATCTATTGACATTCCTAGCACTGAACTGAACCGATTTTTTCAATAACTCAATCTCAGCCGACTTCAGAGTGCAAAGTGTTGTGTTTTATCGCGTTTTTAGAGTTTTTGAAACTTAATTTCTTTAATAATGACGGTTAATAAACCGGAGGCGTATAGTGGCCTGAAACGTCTGCAGACAAGCTCGGAAGAAATTAGACAAGGTTTTAGTAAATTTATCGCAAGTACGAAATCCGAATGTCAAAAGTCTGTCCGTAATCTAGACTTATGGCCAAACGCGATAGAGAATTGACACTTTGGAGCGATAAGTCATATTCAATTATAAAAACAACGGCCAATGTTAAACTCCAGTCTGATTATCAGTTGGAAAAAATTAACAAAAACAAATTCAACAACTAAAGGTGCCTCGTGTTATATTTTTTACTCCAAAAGCACATCCATCCACGGAATCGAGCATGGAGATGGACAGTATGGTGATATATACAATTTCTAGTAGTATTATCGACGATGATATTCTGCCAAACTTCAGATCCGCAAAAAGCAGTGATACTTCGACGTTGGGTATTGGGCCGAAAAAATTCGTCGCACAAATAAATAGGAAATATTTTCACGGTAAGACTTTTAAAAAGGCTCTTCATTTTCGTCCATCAAAAAGATTGAATGACACATCGCTAGACTTAAATTTCTCATTTTCAGAGCATACAGAACTCGGGCCAAGAATGGCCATTATGACTTGTCCGAATTGTCTTCTGGCCATCGAAAGCATTGTTCGATATAACGAGACCAGTCTGACCCACGTGGCTGCAGCATGTCTATTTCCTTTATGGTGAGAATTTATTTTTGTAAAACGCCGTATCCAAAGTCCCCGTTTCTCGCACTAGTGCGCAAAGTAATTACTTTGGCACACGCAAAAGGCGCGTAAATTCGATTTTTTCACACCGTTCTAAAAAATGATATGGAGTTACTCGTGCGGATTGGTGAATCTGGACTCGTGTGATTGGGAGTGTGACGATTTCACACTCGTGCCAGAATCACCAACTTTCCGCACTAGTTGCACAAAGTACTACATATTAACATTTGAATTTAGAATCAGATTGAACTTTAGCTCAGAAGGGTTTTAGGACTTCAAGTGGCAAAGCATGAGCCAGAATACGAATTTTTTTTTAGATCGTTTTGACGTTTTGATGTAGTGTAGTATAATGCTGAAAAAATTATTACCTCGTTTATCGGTGGTGCGATAAAGGCTGTATGTTTCATTGAATAATTTCGCCAAGCGCGTATAACTCGGCGATTTGGTTTAATCCATCAACGTCACCGGTTAATCACTTGTAAGTTCTACTTGTGTTACAGTTTGTGCGTTCTGCCCTATTGCACACCGTATTTCAGAAACGCGGAACACTATTGTCCAATGTGCAGCGTTTATCTTGGAACCAGTTTCGCAAAGGATGACAAATTTTTAGAATGCTGTGGCGCAAAAACCGCAGATAATTAACATTAATTATTAACTTTAAGATCAATCGCATTGCATTGCATTTATTTTTACTTTTCTTAATATTTCAATAAAACCTATGATATATTACATCGGGGATAAATTTTTTCTGAACTTTACCTATTTGGATATCGTTTACTTCACTTCTGGTAAGTATATATCGGAATTGTGCTGGCATATAATTGACATTCGATACTTCTTCCATTATGCAAAATCTTTGAAGGTCTCTCGCGAAAAATCGAGTAAGTATAATATTGAAAAGAGAATAACGAGCAGTAGAGCAACGGTACCTATATTCTTTCAATACTTCGACAAGTTAAGGGGGAAAATAATCCGACGAACAAATTTTTAGTTCAAAATTTTACGATCTTAATGAAAGATACGATTCTATAGTAAATTTGATTGCGACTTAGCTGCTCTTATCAAGGTATTCCACGCACCTTTTGTGTCGCAGCTTGAATCATTGATTCCATCATCAT
This sequence comes from Tenthredo livida, assembly GCA_963992785.1. NCBI lineage: Eukaryota > Metazoa > Arthropoda > Insecta > Hymenoptera > Tenthredinidae > Tenthredo > Tenthredo livida. Next base: position 8,361,127 of record OZ023067.1, on the reverse strand, counting down.
CGCAGGCATGAAAGATGATACAAAATTGAAATTGATGCTATTAGAAAAGATGTAGTATTTTTTTTGCTCGAATGAAAATTATCTTTGAAGAAATATATTGAGAAATCCGAGACTTTTGAATCAACTTACAACATCCGTGCAGCTTGATGGACTATGATTGTTCTATCCCGACTGCTGAAGATTAATACGACAGTCTAGAAATCAGCCTCTCCGAAGTGCCCCTGTCTTGTATCTAGATTTATCTGAATGCCAGCCGTATCCCGTAACCATAAGGGACGTCTGCTTCAAGGAGGAAGCTGTTTGTCTTGACCAGCCTTCGAGCTAGTCCTTTCAAATAAGGTTTCGCTGAACCTCTACCGTTGTATACCAATAGAAATTGTCTAGAGAAATTTGGTGATCTATTACCTATTCAGAATCTGAAGCAAACATGCGTCGTCGTTTGTAAGAAATTTCGATTAATTTCAATTTTCAGGCGTATCCTTAGGGTGGGATGGGAATACGTTTAAAAAAAAGTAAGAATTCTGTTATAAAGGAGGCGAAAATGTTTTCGCATATAATGTAAGGTGGTGCAGGAGTGCGCACTTTCGCATACTTCATTATATAGGAATAAATCAAGAGATTTTAGGGATGATGGCATATTTTATTTATCTCCTCTGGTTATCTAGGTAACGGAAAAAAAATAATTAATCAACTTAAAAGTAACGCTTTATGCAGAAATTGAAAAAAGATCAGCCGCCGTAATGCGCACTTTTGCACAAGCAGCGAGGACAAGAGTGCGCAGTAAGGTGGGTGGGAGGTGATATAGCTGAATGTAAGGTCAATCGTCAGAATTCCTTCTTTGGAATTTTGGAAAAAATATATGCTTCGATAGAAGAATTGATAATTGAAAAAAAAAAAGTTACAGAGTTTAATTCCGATTTTGGAGAAATGAGGGGGGTCTTCGATCGTGACCATCGAACGTTTTGTTAGGGAGAGGGGTTCAAGGGTTGTGACTTATTTGGACAACGGGCGGTGGGAGTGGGGGGTCAAAAGTCATGAAAATTTACGAAGTACCCGCGCACTCTTGCACACTTTGGCACTGCGCACTCCTGCACTATCCGGACTGAACAATTTTGAAACGTCACTACTGCCATCCATTGAGATGAATATCCAAATCACTTGGGTGGCAACTAGTCCAAAAATAACCCCACCAGAATAAATAAAAAAAAGTAGCTTATCTTTCCAATCTTTCTTACAATCCTGGTTACAAAAGTCACAAATATTAGATCACACGTGTCAAAAATCACTTTTTCTCGTCTAAATCTTTCAAAATTGGATGAAAACACGCAGATTTTTTTGATGATACACTTGAGACGTTAGTGGACTGTTAAAAACTAAAACCAGCCCCAAAATACTGTTCTGTGATTAGATAATGGCACTGCGTACTCTTGTCGACTGCGCGCTCTTGCACCACCTTACCCTATATATGATGTAGGTATATGAATTTCAGTGATAAAATCAGTTTTATAGAATTTCATTTTGAAACTGATGCATATTCTGATGAGCAATTCCAGGTCATAGATCATATAGGCTTTAGATTCCTGCAGGTATATAACATTCTGGAGTATCGTCTGGAAGATTTAACTGGCGCAATATACTCCGTACGTTCGTCAGTGAAGTAAACGAAATCTCTTGGTCGTTATTGCCTTTATAATGCAGAGTTCTAGAGTTTATGTCAAGATTCTGTTTAGGACTAGTTATATACCTACTGCATGCAGGTATATGAATTTAAATTTCATGTAAATTCTTTATTGCCTTTTACCTCGAAACCACCTCCGCGTTATATTGCTAGTCAATGACAAACTCGAGGAAACTTTACAAAATTCAACCCTTCTCTGTATTATAGGACGAATTTTTTAGCAAGGCTCCAAATTATTCAAAAATAACTCCCTAATTTTTACAGATTTTTATCTCAACTCCAACCCCTCCCACCAAGGGGGTGGATTTCCCCATTTAAAATACACATAAAAATCGGGGAAAAAAAATAATTAAGGGATTGTTTTTGAATTATTTGTAGCCGTTTTGGGGGACGCCTTATAAATTTTGAGACTAATTTGTGAGAAAAATGAATTGTAGAATATTAAAAAAGTTGAGAATCTCGTTTGAATATATAGATTCTAGCACATATATGCACATATGAAAAAACCGTCAGTCACTCGTTACTTTTCATAGCCCATAGCCATGGTAGACTGTGGGCTGAATATATACATCGGGTGGAGTAAAATTGTCAAAACAAAATTGCCCAAGGGATGAAGATCTCGAGTTAGTATAACGCGTTCTTTGACAAGAAAATTAAAGCCTTTGAACTCATTGGAATAAATTACGGGGACGCGGTCTCACGCTCGTTAAACCGCTCACCATAAATTTAACAGTCTATACGGGGCCGGGTGCTATATGTCTGTATATATATACTATAATACTATATATATGCGGGGGTGGACGCCGCACGAAGAAACAGACAATGAAAATATGCAAAAAAAAATTCTTTTTTTTTCTCATCAACCTTTGCGATTTATTATTAATTAAGGAATTAAATGAATTTGTTTTTTTTTTTCAGAAATTATACTGTTTAGGGAAATATCGTTGATATCTATGGGGTAGTGGTGATATTTGTGTGGATTAATTACAATACATATACGTAATATTAATATTGATTGATTTTTTTTGTTTTCGTTCATTTTGTTTCTTTTTTTTTTATTATTATTTTTTTTTTCAATTTTTTTTTCTTCTTATATTACAGTGCCCAATACAAAAATTTTCTATTTAATCATCAACATTCATGTACATTGCCGCGCGCCTATAGTCGTTACGGCATAACATATGAAAATAGATATGTGGCTAGTCACATATTGTATGTATTACCTATGACGCACTCTTCTGAAAACATTAGATGCTATTACTCGTATGGGTAATAGTTAATTGCGCTCTTTCGCGATTTATTAACTATAGGATGTAATATATGTATATATATGTCATATTTAGTATATACCTATATTTATATATTATATTCATATATCTATGCGTGTATTTACATATATAATATATCTCTTTTATATCCCTAGACATATACACATCCAAGATGATTATTTCGTAGATTAATAATTAAAAATGATAAATTAAACACAGGATGTGTATATGTTTAGGGGTAGATTTTAATTAACATCTATTTAATTCCGCTTATGCGCCTATCATTATAATATACAACATTTTTTCATTAATTTATTAATTTTTATCGCATTATCAATATTCTCTTTTATATCCTTTTTTAGTTTTCTTATTTTCATTTTTATAGAAATACGGGAATCTGGTGTTGGGATGTACTAAGTATGTAGAGTTTACGTAAATCCTCGAAAAAAAACAAGACAAAAAAAAGAAAAACGGTATTTCAATTATTTTTCAGAACCAAAGAAAACGGTTTTGTAATTTAGGCGAATAACTCGAGCTGAGGCTGAGGAATTATTTAATTAGCTTTTATACCGACAGAACCGGAGGCATGTAGAATCATTTTTCAACACCTGGAATGGCGTGGGCCGCAAACCGCAACCCCTCGTAGTTCTCGGTTCTCATTTTTCGCTTCATCTACTCTCAAGTTAGATAAATTTTCAGTTCAGAATTAGGTACACAGTCTGCATGCCTTTTGCTTGACAAAGTACCAGAGTAATTATCTTCACGTCAATATTAATGACTGTTAAAATAATTATCATATGCATATAGAATCCGATTTTCGACGTTCTTATAATACATGAATATCGTATAGGTAGGTACTATAGGTGAAATAAATATAAATTACAAGAATTATATATTATTAAATAATAATTTCATATTATCAGATAAAAAATAGTCTTGGTGTTCAGTTTAAACGATAAAAATATCTTCCTGTGTATATATATGTATATTTATATTAGGGTGCTCCCTAATTTGATCATTTTGGAATTTCAATGCTCCCACTGGCCAGGACGACTCCAAATACATAGAAATTTTTCAGCCAAAACCGGAGGTTCCGATCTTAACAATTCTAAGCACCCCCCGGATGCCCTCGAATTTTCTAATTTTAATAAAACACGATTTTCGACGTTTCGCGGTTAATTTTTTTTTCCTCCCATTGCTGTACAGCTCCAAAAAAAAATCCGAAACTTGTTACACTCCCTACCTGTAGTGGTAGGTATATTTCATGAAAATTCGACAGATTTTCACTCATATAATTTTCGAAGCTGCAGTGTACCAAAAAAAATTTCTCACCTTCAAATTGTGATGAATAAAATTTTGTCGTTAAAAATCAGTAAATTTTTCACGGATACCTACTACCGTAGGTAAGAAGTGCGCGGAGTTTCAGATTCAGAGAAGCGATAATGCGATAGGTAGTGAAAAATAATTCCGAAGTACTAAAAATCGTGTGTTATTCAGACGGGAAAGTTCAAAGGCTTTGGGGCTGTACTTAGAATTGATACAAAATCCCGGGGGTTTGATTAAATTTTTTTTGTACATATTTGCAGACGTTCTGGCCGATGTGAGAATTGAAATTCGAATATGACCGCATTAATTAGGATCAAGGATCCAATATATAAATATATATGATACTGCAGTCGATATTGTATAATAAATTAATTTATTCCTAAAAATATATTAGCACCCATTCGATCGCACTTTATTATATAATAATTTTATTTATTATTCATTTCTTTATCGTTATTTTAATTGTTTGATTTTTTTTCTATTATTTTATTGTTGAATTAGTTCGAACTGCCAGCAGATTCTGTATTCCTTTAATTATTTTTCACCTTTAATAATTGTTACAATATGATAGATCCAATTTGTTTTCTTTTTTTATACGCATTTAATCGTTTTATAATATAACGTCCTTTTTAGGCCATAAATTCTAACATATCTTAATTAACTAACGTGTTAATATATCATCTATCTATATATATAATTGTATATATATATATATATATATATACTATGAATTAATTTCCATTAAAAATAACCAACGTTAATTACATATCAAAGGTCGATTCAAGCTGCTGTACAATTTGTCTCTTTCACTGTGATAAGTTCCAAAAATTTGATCCAACTTTGACTATAATTAATAATTTTCATAGTTTATACCGTTCGGGATAATCGCATATAAAATGACACAATTTTTCATTTTTTTTCTAACGTATCACAAGCCCGGGTCGCGTTTTGCGTATAAATTGCACTCACACAATGAGTTGATAGATGCGGTCACAAAAATTTCACAATCGAGTAACGATGCTATATTCACAGTAAAAAATTTTTTGTAAAATTTAACACAAAAGCTTGTGTTAACCACTTTTTTAACACAAAATTTGTGTTATTTCAACACAATCAGTTTATGTCAAAAAAGTAACACAGCTTTATGTTAAAACTAACACAAAACTATGTTGAAATTTTGTGTTGATTTGAGAGTAACATTTAGAAAGTGTTACTTTTGTGTTAGTTTTAACATAAAGCTGTGTTACTTTTTTGACATAAACTGATTGTGTTGAAATAACACAAATTTTGTGTTAAAAAAGTAGTTAACACAAGCTTCTGTGTTAAATTTTACAAAAAAATTTTTACTGTGTTGTTAATAAAATGAATCTATACCGTGTTTTGCTTGTATCTTCTAGCACAATTATTTCTCTTTGCTCGTTGAAAGCTACGACGAAGTTGATTAACGGACGTGCCTGGTCCTCCGGCAGCTCCCTGTTCCTCGTCTAGTTCCAGTTCGCTGCAGCTGTCGCTTGGATATCTAAGGTAGAAAAACACGGGGTGACACCTCTTCGCAATACGGTTCTCTTCTCACCAGTCACCATGCCCTATCTAATTCCGGATGTAAATAGCGAGAACGAAATCTCCGAGTCGAATAAGCAATGCGCCTGCCTTATTCCTATTTTATTTTCATTTTATTCTGGATACGCAGAAAAGTTGAATAATCTCTGAATCCCTAAGAACTTGGAGTCATTTTGCAGCAAAAGAGGAGAAAAAAGAAGATAAAAAAAATTCAAAAAGGGAACTAAGTTTCATACATTTTTACCGTCGCGTCACTCTGCGCTAGACTTAGGGGTGGATGTAAACTACGTCGAAAGGGAGAGACTTGCAGGGTTCATTAAGTCGATAAGACTAATAGTTTCCTACCCAAGCTAAGTATAAGGGAGAGAAAGGCTTAAGTCACGACAACATTCGTTGTAATTGTTTGAGACAGAATTTTTTAATTTTTTTCTTGATTTTCCAAGGGGTCAAGTTCTATGAATTCTGAAATCTAGGGGATGGGCAGGGGGTGGTTTTCATATTTGAATTGTATATGGAGCATTAGATGCCATAATTTTTTTGAATTATTCTTCCAACTGGAAGGAAATCGAAAATTGAAAGAAAAAAAAAAAAAATGGGGAGCGTTGAAATTCGGAAGATTAAAACTGCGGACGACTCGAAATTCCGGAGGTTCGGAGAGATACGAAATTTTTGGTCTATTCCTCAGGGTTCGAATACAAAAAATAGTTCGTTCTAATCGAGACCCTCTTCACGAAAAGCCATTCTATATGTACTTCAATCGATAACTTCATGATGTCATAAATAATTGATTGAATTTAAAAAACTTTTTTTTCTTCTATTGGTTTCGGTACGATCAATACATCCCGAGTTAATAAACACGGAATAAATACATGCCTGAAGAATTTCAAGTTTCGGAAGTTTGGCTTTTCGGATTTTTGGCCTTCCGAATTTTGAACTTTAGGTGTTCCTCGTTTCAAAGTTTTTTAAATTTGCTATATAGACTTTCGGGTGAATACCCTTTCTGAAAACCGCGAATCGGTGATATGTATTCAAATTCGAAACTAGTACAGCCCAGCCCCAAAAAGAAATCCTAGCAATAATGTAATGAAAGAAGAGATCATCAGGACTTGGAGTTACTCAAGTTGGAATAGAATGCCCCATATAAACCCCTTTAATCACGTTTCAAAGAAAAAAAAATGTAGAGAAAATTGTGAAAGAGGATTCAATTTATTAGGATCAAAAAGGGCAAGAAAATGTCGAATGACTTACGAGGACTCTCGACGTTCAACGCGGGCGAGACGTTGCTTCATCTTGGCATGGCTGCTGGAATATTCTGCCAAGAGTCGTGCCAGTCGTGTTTGCAAGTTGTCCACTGTGTTTTCTGAATCATGAGTAAAACAATGTGTAGATAATTTATTTTATCAAATTTTAGAAATTTCAGACAAAAATGTTAGTGCTGCTTCCAGGTTAAATATTTTCTCGATTATAAAATAAATTAAATTGCAGATGCTAAAATTTTGAAACAAGATTTTCCCACGAATTACTATTGAAGGTAATTTTGTCCAAAATTACCATCATCAAAGTTGAGTAATATACTGGAGGCTAGAGGGATGATTTAAGGGGTTGCCCCCCCCCCCCCCCCTTCGCTGCTTGATGTGGCAGAGTTTTTTTTTAAGGGATTTCTAGGTATGATTTAGTGATATTTTGATGAAGGTCTTTTGGCCAAAGTTTCGCTCGATATGAACAGTAACGACGTTCTTGATGTGAGGCTCTCGAAACTCTTCGCTTATATGTGAATCGGGACAAAAATTATTTTTTCTCCAAGAAAGGTTCCGTTTCGAGTAGGCTATACGTTTCGCTACTCCATTACAGGCAACAAATAAATCGAACTTTCCTTTTGTTCAACTTTTCCTCGAAACGGGAAAAGCACACTCCCGAATCTTGAACGTTGTGTGCTATACATACGAAAAGAAACACGTAAAAACTTCATTCCCACATTCTATTCGTCCGAAAAACCGGAAGAAAAATTGAGAAGAAAAATTATCGAACGGTTCGTCTATTCTTTTCAAAAATTATTTATACATCATGTGCTCGTCTTGTTTCCACTCAATTTCTCGAAACTGGAATACTCAAAAATGAAGAGGGAAATAAAACCTGACGAAACAGAACCGGCAGAACCATTTTCCGGAAGTACTCTGCTACCAGCATCTCTTGACTCGGAATATTCTCACTGCAGGAGACTCGGAGATGCAAACTAGAATTTCAAGCTCGGATTCTGCATGTAATAAAATTCTGATTTGCATCTAAAAGTGAGTTATGTCCATTTCGAGAAAGTTCAGGTGCAAACTAGACTTTTGAATTTCTAGTTCAGACTTCTAGATCCTAGAATTGGGTTTTTGACCTATAGCTCCTCAATCTTTGATGAAACGTTTCAAATTCAGTTGTAAACGCCGATTGGAATCAAGTGCTGGTTCTAGTTCTGATTTACACTTCTAAACCCTCTGCACGCATAGGACATAATCGTTCTGGTGAAACAGAACTATGCTTCTTTAGAAAAAAATGAATATGAATGAAAACGAAGTCGTAAAGGATCAATCTAGAATTTCTATTCCGACCTGGGCTGCTAGAAATCGATTATGTCCGCTCGGTTATACCTATCGCTGTTTATAGGGCTTAGTTCCCAGCAGTTATAGAGGCTGGAAGTTTGGGTCCTCGGAGTGACCACGAGGGTTCGATCAAATAACTAATTTGCCATGAGAGAAAGTGGCTGATGACGACCCTCGCCATGGCGGCTACATAAATATCAGACGCGTTTGGGTCAGAGGTTTCCGATAGATATATCCTTAGAGTACTAAGTAAGCTATAAAGTTTTTTGGTACAGTGCAACCTCCGAATAAGGGCAAATTCCGAACGAAGATTTGGAGTGGGCTTATTCAGAGGTTGCACTGTAAAAAAAAAAGTGGGCGGAAAAATTTGATCGAATTTTTTCATCCTCAAATAACTACTTAGATATCAATCTCTATCAACCCCCGAGCGAGTGTCTATAGGAATACCTAGGAATCAATCATTCGGAGGGAAAAGTACTACGTATTTCTAAACGCCATTCCATTAACCATTTCTGAAGCTTGCCCAGGGTCTCAGGAGAGTTCAGATTACGAGGTTCGGGCGCCTCTTCTTCAAATTTCTTTTTTATATAGTGATAAAAACCGGGCATGAGGATCCGCAGATGCTGTTAACGCAAGAAAACAACAACTAGCTAGGCTGCGATATCAACGAGAAGAAAATTTTCTATATTTATGAAAAAATTGCAGTTTTCCAAATAGTTAACACCAAACGGATGAAAACGGATGAAAACGGATGGAAAGATGCAGCAGCATACCTAGAGTACTTACTTACTGCGAGGAAGCGAGTTTACGAACTTCGAAATTACTGTAAAGTTGTATAGCACTCGGTCTATTTCCTGCGCTATCCTGACATTCCGTTATACAATTCAGTGAGATGGAGTCGAGACGGGGTCGCCGTCAATTTTTCCTTTATAGGTACATGACAGTATAAAGAATCTATCTCCTCGTATAAAGAGTTTTCCCGGTCCCTTTGAACCCTTCAGGCAACAACCCCCTCGATTTTTTACTCCGGCGAGTATGAGGTGCGGAAAATAAATGTTCGCAAGAATATTTTTGGCGCAGAGTTTTTCACGAGTGAAAAACTGATGTATACAGTATATTCAATACGTATAACGCTGGTTTTTCATATATCTAAATAAATGTCCAATTTAATAAATATATAAAAAGGCTTAGGGTAACTACTGTGGGATAAAGTCGAGCGCGGTGTGTTCTGCGGTGATCAAATAATGGGCTTTACCCTAATCCCTCGATAATACACTGAACGATCGTAAATCCATCATATACGACAGAGTGTTGCTCGGTATATACTAGCATGGATAAATATTGGCTATATATACCCCGTTGCAATCAAATTTTCTGTTAGGGAATCGAAGATGAATGGAGTTAGATAGGTATATATAGGTGCCTAATCCGTGAACCGATATCCTGTAGCGTAGCCGAAACTATATACAACCGAAATAAATTCAGATTTCGTTGTATATTCGAAAAGCTTCAGACTTCGATATCCCATTTTGGGTTCATGAATAATTGAAATCAAATTTCTATACTGATTTTTCGGAATTGATTATAACAGGATGAATAATCGAGCTTTGAAATAGATTTCTGACTCATTTCTCTACCAAATCAGATTTTAAATCATTGAAATAATCCCACTAAAGAGCTTTTTTCCTGATCAGAAGCCATCTCCGGGGAAAGTGCAGATGAACAAAAATGACCAAAAACGGATTTCAATATTTCACATACTCGCTCTACCTCACGTTTTCACCGCGTGCACACGAGTAACAGATAATAATTACGGTTTATTAATTAGTAATTACACCATCTACCAACTGCGGTGCAGCCATGAATTAATAATCAGCATTAGGCGGGAGTTAAATCGCGTAGTTGCGGCTTTTCGTAACTATAATACACATGAAAAAATCCATAATTTCCCGTGTACCTTATGCCTATTTGGCATATAAATTCTTAGATATATGAGAATAGGAGGGATTCACGTTTTCACGCAAAACATCAAGGTCTAGGTCGCTCTTTGTGGATACTGGTGAGTTATCGATCCACTGAAGCTGCGAGCGGACGACACTAATAAAGGCGATAGCCAACAGTGTTCGCGGTCTTAGGATAACTTTTTGGATAAATACCTATCCTCTCAGGTCGTACCTTTCGAATTTTCGCTGTTTACATTCAGACCCTTCGACGCCTTGTTCAACTTTGGGTCGATTATTTGATCAATAAATATTAGTACAGATGATCAGTTATTTATCGACGCCAAAATCTGGCTCTTTTATTGGTTTTATTCGTGGTATCGGCTTATTCACTACAGACACATTTTTTTTTTTGTTTTTTTTTTTTTACGAAATTGCGGAAAAAGAAAATCAGCAGGTAATTCCTGAATGTTGGAAAAAGCTCGTTTTCTTGTTCAATGAAATTGAGAAAGTTGAAAGTATATAGAAAACACATTATAGGAATCCCAATTGCCTTAGGCGTGCAAAGCTCGCTGGATATTTCGCGGAAAATTCATACCCGGAAATTGTTTTATAGAAATATCGTATTTCGCTAATATGTAAAGTGGATTAGCGGTACGTAATTCAAAAGTTCATCTTCCTTACGACGTTGCGGCTATTTATTAACCATTTTTTACACGGTTTTTCATTTCCCTTGTCAAAGTATGTAGTACACGGATATGTAACGGCACTTTTGAGGTACGATATGTTACCTACCAGCCGAAAACTGTCGAGTTACAAAGTTTAAATGAGATAGAACTCCGAAGACTTTAGAGTTAGACGATGCAAAACTTTGATCTTAAAAACTTTTTGGATCCTTGAAAATAATTCCCATTTAGAAATGAGGGAGCTGGGCTACATCGAGGCCTGTTTCCCCTTTTCTTTCGTCAAGAAAACCTTTTTCAATGAAATACGACACCCATATGCGTATTTTCTAGGAGTATAAGCTGTACACGAGAAAAAAAGTAAGAGAATCATCAAATTTCGAGCTTTCTTTGCCGGGGTTGATAAAATATGCGAACTTTCGCAACTTTCGAACACTCTGCATGTCTCGTAATGTACGCTGAATTCCCATACGCGACTCAGAAGGACGCTAATACGTGTGAAAACAAGAAAAACGTTTTCTCGTCTTGGACCTTTTCATAAATGGAGATCTCGAGCCGTAATCAAATTTTTTACATCAATGTGGGGATTCCATGCTCGAATTGTGCAAATCGCTCCCTCAATCGCATATATATATAATATGAGAGGTTGTTTAATTGTTTTTGATCGTCGAATAAACGCCTGCACGGGGTTCTGCGTTCCGAGGGTTTCTGATTGTGCCTTCACACCGCAGAGTTTGGGGATTAAACCCTTGAAATATAATAAACGGGTATGAAACTCCCCTCAAACAATCAGAACTTTTTACATCTAGATTTGGTGAATACATTTATAATTGATTTATCGACATCACCCCTGAGCGAGATGCTCTGACGGGATGAGAAAAAAAGTTTCGTATTGTATGACTCCGGCTATATCCGATAGACACTTCACACATACGCGCCTATACCGGATTAAAGTATTTTCAATCTAATTATCCGACTAAGATTAGAAACGAAATGGGCATATAATTCGTTCAAATAAACAATATAATTATCACGAAGAGTGCGTGGTGGGTATCGGATTTATAGTACTCAGAATTGAGAAATTGGAAGTTTTAATCCGATCAGTGAGCCCGTGGGAATTAAGGGGTGAGACGAATCTTATATAAATTCTGAATATTAAATCCCATCAAAATGGTATTACAAAATTGAAATTATTATTCGAAATTTGAAAATCACTCACCAAGCCGATCGATCTTGTCCGCCACCGAGTCCTTGGCCTGTTTTGCACCCTGGAAAACGTCCTCGTCGAGCAGACCGTCCTTTCTTAAAAGTTGACAGCCTCGTTCTGTAAGGGAGTGTCTTGCTTCCGGATAATCAGCCAGAGCTTCCCAAAGGTCTCTTTTGGCGAGACAAAAAAGGTCCGAGTAACCTGCGCGACATTTTACATATACGTTCACGAATTATATCGTTCAGAATTTGTTGACGATTTCATACAGCGGATATGGCTGCCGCAGAGTAGGTAGTATGTACGTTGCTGCAGTAGATTAGGTAGAAAGTAGAATTTGCGAGGTACGTGACCTCCGTTTTATAACCCGGCGATATTACCCAGCTTTCGAAACCCTGACGGAGATTTACTCACCCAAAGATCTCACGTTCGCTGTTCTTCTGTTACCCGTTCTATTCCCAGCGATCTCGAGGACGCTCACTTCGCCGAAGACACTTCCGGCACCCAAAGTAGCCAGGACCGTTTTACCATCATCAGCTACCACGATTAAACGACCCCTCTTCACAATGTACATTTCCTTCCCGACGTCACCTTTTCGGCATATATAATCACCCGGACTGAACACCTGGTCAAATTTTTTTCTTTTGTTGTTTAATTCCGCTCAGTGTTTCCGTCAGACTATTTCTTAGCCCGAGGATTGCGAACAAAATACGCACAAGAGCGTTGATGGATAAAGTTTTTTATAAAATTTGTTCAATCACCTGGAGACGTAGCTTGAGCACCAATTCTTCGAGCAAACCGGGTTCACAGTCCTGGAATATACGAACTTGTTTCAATGTGTCCAGATGCACGTGAATTGCAATTTCCGCCTTCAGCTTATCGGGGAGAGCACCGAGCACTCGCTCTTCGTCCAGCGCCTGCAGTCAGACAAGATAAAGATTGACGTACCTATACCTACGTCTTATAGAATATAGATGAACAGATTCTGGTTCAGAGGTTCGCGAAAAAAAAGATTGAGACCTTCAATTTCAGACTAGAGAGAAAAAAGCACAAGATAAGAAAGAAAACACTCAAAGTTTCCATATTTCTTCATAAAGGTACGAAGATATTTGAGAGTTCAGTTCAGGGGATGAACATTGTTTAATTAAACTGGGAAAAAAACTTGAGAAACTTCCCTCTGCACACGTATGCACACTAGGATGGTCTTAAATTCGGTCATATTTAGAGATATGTACAAAAAAAATGGAGTCAGCACCCCAGGGTCCTATCTCAATTTTAAGTACTGCCCGAAAGCCATTTGAACTTTCCCGTTCAAATAACACACGATTTTTAGTATTTCGGGTTTATTTTTTACTTCCTATCGCATTATCGCTTATCTGAATCTGAAACTCCGCACACTTCTTACCCACAGTAGTAGGTATCCGTGAAAAATTTACAAATTTTTAACGACAAAATTTTATTCATCGCAATTTGGGGATGAGAAATTTTTTTTGGTAAGCTGTAGCTCCGAAAATTATATCGTTGGAAATCTGTCGAATTTTCATGAAATACCTACCACTACAGGTAGGGAGTGTAACAGGTTTCAGATTTTTTGGAGCTGTGCTGCAATAGGAGGAAAATAAATTAACCGCGAAATGTCAGAAATCGTGTTTTTTTAAAATGGGAAAATTCTAAGGCTTTGAGGCGGTACTTAGAATTGAGATATAGGGACCAGGTTGGATTTTGTGAATAACAGAAATTTCGAAAGATTTGAGATTGGATTTTTCCGCCCACTTGTATGTCTCACGTGAAAGGCTGGACGTTGTACGATATGAGCTTTGTGCGAAGTATCGAAAATACACATAAGACAGAATTTCCTAAAGTTCGACAGTCAAACGCAATGGTAAGGCATTGCGCGGTTCGATCTACCCACTTCTTTCCCTTTTATATATCTACTTTCTGTCGCCTCTATTCCGAACGGAGTAACAAAGTCTGATACTGTCTGAGCCAGTATAGAATTCTCACGTTTTCTTACCGCTCGTATAGAGCTTCTTTAAAAGCACTTTGATACTTCCTTTTCCCATTTACTCAGTTCCCGAGGTCTTGTCACAAAACTGTATCAACTTACTTACCACTTTCTTGAAGGCAATCAAGCTCCAACAACAATGGGCACGAGGTGTACCATCGGGTTTCTTTAAAACTCAAAGGAAATTTCTCTCTATTATGTTGCCCACGTTTTAGGGAAAGGGACTTTGCTGACCAGTTGACCTTTCGAACTAGAGAAAAAGAGGAAGAAACAAAGAAACAGAAAAATATAACCGAACCGCTCACCTGTTTATTGGCCCATGTGTAAGCGAACCATCGTATCACTCTGGCTTCTAATTCCGTAGACACTTTTCGGAATTGCATGTATTGCTTAACGCCATCCATGCGATTTTGGAATTCTACTCTCGCCACATTCATGTTGCTAATCATGCTCCCAATGTTTCCAACAATTGTTGCAAAAATCAGTACCCCAGCCAGGAAGTCAGCTACGACGAATAAATATTCGGCGTCGTTTTCAGGCTGCGGGGTTTCGCCTGTAGATACAAAACAATTTCTATTTCATCATGATATACGAATTAGAGCGCATGTTGACTGCAACAGTAAATATCGCCGATTGATAAAAATGAATTGTTCAAATATCAGCTCCCTGCATAGAAGTTCAATATTCGACGTCAAATACGTTCGAAAATCATAGAATCGCTACTATTTGCGAATTTCGCGGAGGGGTGTCTTCCGTCGTTTGGATCATCCCTTACATTCCATCCACCTCGTGGACGACTATAATTTGGAACCGTTGATAATTTCGTTTGATAAATATAATTTGAGTTATCTGAACGACATAGGATCGTCGTTACATCGGTTTACGTTCATCCTAACTCATTTGTCGCTCGGTGCGGGTGTGCTAGGTATTACGGAAGTAAAAAGAACGTGTCATAAACCCTGTTTACCGGCCTTTTCTCCTCCCTTACGCTTCCAAGTTCCATCATGTATTCTCCCTGGTACGAGCACGTTTATTATGTTTCGGAGACGAAGATATAAGTACTTTGATACATATTACGACCAGCTATCCAAAAGGACTTGCACCCTCACGTATGAACGCACGATAACAAATCATGAAGGAAATAAAATGCTTGCGGGTAAAACCGTATATCAACGTTCAATCAAAATATATCTCGAATCACGCAGCCCAGGGATACCTGATTGATTCCCGTGCAGAAATTTCTTGGGGGAAACTTCGGGGCCTGACCAGGGTCCCCTAACAATTATCGGGCCCAGGTCAGGCTGCCCGGACAAGGCCCGGTCGGGGCTGTAACGCTTTAGTCGGTGAGGCCTGATCGGGTTACCCTAGTCGGGCCCTGCTAATGGTGCCCTAATCAAGCCCTAAAAAAATTAAGTTAGATACACAAAATCAATTAATTATAATATATGATTCGTTAATCAACACCTACTAATCGCAGACAATCGCACAATGATACAGAGTGAGAATTTTAAGATTAGAAAAAACGCCGCAAATTTTTGTTGTGACCGGGATTCGATCCGGGACGCTCGCATTCGCTTGTATTAGTCGCACGCTCTACCGACTACGCTATACTACCTATTGAGAATACAAGTCACTTTTTCGTAACTATTTTGAACTTTGCATCTGTCTGAATGATATCAGTGTAATTATACAGTTAAGATATCTTAACTGAACATCCGAAGGTAAAATATATTCGTAATTTAATTTCTTGCCTTGAGATCCACAAGCACTTACTGAATTTCATCCCGTGTAACTTGAAAAATGGGGTCGAAATTTCTTTCTTCAATTGTTTGATGAATTAATTAGTGTGATAAAACACGTTGAAAAAAGTTATAGCGAAATCGGAAACATCGAGGTCAAAAACTGTCCGGTCTGACGTGGAAAGGATCATATGTGTACGCATGCGACCCGCTTGATGGTCTTACTAATGCAACACTAGGTAACCCTACTTGAGGATGCCATACGCGATGCGAATTAGGGCCTTAAAGAAGCGAAACTGGGTGATACTATTAACGGACACCGCATGCCCCCTTATCAGGGCCATGAATCGGCCTGCACTAGGAAATCTTATTCAGGGAGGCGACATGCCAACCCTGACAGGGCCTCGATAGGGTGACACTGGGCAATCATGATTATGGATGCCGTATGCACTCCCTAGCAGGGCCATAAAAAGGCTGCACTAGACAATCCTACTTAAGGCTGCCACTTGCTAACCAGGCCAGGGTCGTAAAAAGGCTGCGCTAAGTCACCCTACTTGAGGACGCCATATTCTGCACGAGTCGGGACCTGCTAAGGTGTCCTCACTTGAGGACAACATACGGGACTCCTATCAGGGCCCTGCTACACTGAAAAAAATTTAAAGCTCTAGTTGCTTTTTAGCCCCAAGCGAGATCTGCTTCAATGGTTGTGAAGCAACGTTGGCTTGAGAGTTCGGCAGTTTGTACTTGGGCCCAAGCTTCTGCTGCAAGCAGAATCTTCTTGCCGAACTCTCAAGCCAACGTTGCTTCACAACCATTGAAGCAGATCTCGCTTGGGGCTAAAAAGCAACTAGAGCTTTAAATTTTTTTCAGTGTAAGGTGTCCTTACTTGAGGACGCCATACGGGACCCCTATCAGGGCCCTGCTAATATTAGGGACAGCCCTAACAAATTTCTGCTCGGGTTATGCGTCTGAACTCTATTTTACACATAAATTTATTCGATGAGTAAAAATATGTTCGCGCATACATACGGCATACGGATCAAATTTTGAAATACCCTAATTCTGATGCCTTTGATCTATCTAACTGTGACACGAACGTCAATGTGTGTATTTATACACGTGGATAAATTCGCACGCTGTGAATGTATATATATGTATATGCTTGCGCGGAAAATTCGCTCCGAGCTGAACACCTCCGCTTGTATGTACGTGTGATATCTATTTGCGCAAATTCTCTGATCCGCATTCCGCATGGCAGCAGCTGGCTGTTAGATACAATAAGGCATTGTCGTATTGTTCCGTTTTCCTAGGGCAGCACTAGGTTCCTTATGGCTAGAAATAATCTGTGCTGTGTTTCACGCGGTTGACAATCAACCCTTGCTAATCAATTCAAGGTTGTCCCCTGTCAGAATTCACCCCAGCTATAATCCGCTTTGGTCTCTGCCGCTAATACTCGAACGAATTTTTATATAGCTGTCGAAAAAGTCCCCAAAATTATGATCGAACGTTCGATATTCATCGCGGAAAGTAAGTAAGAGGTGAAATTTTTCTTCGGTAGCTACTCATGCATATAAAACTCAATTAATTTGTACAAATTTGAATTTCAAAGGCTACTGCAGCAAAAAGGCAGGCAAATTGCACGCGAGTTTTTCCATCCTCGCAAATGCGATGCAATGTGGTGGTTCAATATCTGAGAGTGCAGGATTGTGTTTTTAATGAAGTTCATTCTGATTTCCATTTCAGTGAATACACTGCACACTTTTATTTGAGTTATACCGTATAATATATCCTGCTATTTTTTTTTCTCTCCTTATTTTCTTCCTCCTCGTTATTATCCCGGTTTACTTTTTTTATTTTAGACGCTCATCCGAGTCGGGAATAATAATTTTTCTACATGAAAACGGAAGATTATACAGCCGGGAAATGGTGCCGTTAAAATATTAATTCCACTGTCCCACTGGCTGCAAAATTTCAGGCTCTTATTCCCCGGATTCCTATTTCTTATGTCAATTAGATTCACAAATTTCCGGCTATAAAACTGGGGATTTTTTCTTTCGACTATCGGAATAACGTCCTTTACT
Source organism: Tenthredo livida (assembly GCA_963992785.1). Taxonomy (NCBI): domain Eukaryota; kingdom Metazoa; phylum Arthropoda; class Insecta; order Hymenoptera; family Tenthredinidae; genus Tenthredo; species Tenthredo livida. The sequence continues at coordinate 8,343,058 of OZ023067.1, read as the reverse complement.
CACCGATAGTAGTCAGGGTGAGTGTGCTCCAGTAAAAACTGTAGATGTATTGTCGAGCTAGGGAAGCATTCCTTGGTCCATTAAGGTTGTAAACCCAATTATCAGTTCCGAATCCGACGACGTAGCTGATCGCAAAATAGAGGCATGCGTTCCAGTGGATGAGGACGAGGATGGCTAGAACCACCTGTGCCAAGGATGAGAGAAAAAGCGAAAAGAAAATGCGGGAGAATATTAGCCAAATGTGAAATTGATTTTATTTCGGGGAATTTCATACGGGCTTACCTTGCATATCCTAAAGGCATTTGGGTATCCGGTTCGGGTTTCAGTCTTTTCGAAGTATTGCCACATTCGCGACAACTTCAGTAATCTATTGGTCCTCACGATCACGGGACAAGGTACCTGAAACACGAAACCTGATTAGGTACACGCTTTCATCTCTAGTTTCGACCATAGAATTTCATTCCACGTTTACTCAATCAGAGCCGGAGCTATTTCCTGATCAATCGCTGCTTTCATTCCCGCATCGATCGGTATAGACACTGAAAACTTTTCACGAACTACCACTCTCCAACTATGGTATAGTTAAATCGCTCTCAATTGGGTAACAAGTTCGAAACGATTTTGGGTATACGTCTAATTTAAATTTCCGCAATTTTCGATCACCACAGCGATTCCTTTTTTCTTTTTCATCCTCGATCACGTATTCTGATAAAACTTTTTTTCTCCGTCCTGCAATCATCAACGTTTCGCAAAAAAGAAAAAAAAAGGAAAGAAAAAAACTGCCCCGTTGATTTATCGCTATTTTATCAGCGGATTGTTCCCCTTTTCAAAAACTACACGTCATGTGTATATCGCACTGCAATATATCTATACATCATGCAGGTTCCGTGATAAATCGGTTATTTCGTATCCTGATCCGCATTTTCCTTAGATTAAGAGCGGGATCCTGTCTCCCTCTATTAGGTACAGATTTATCAGATTCTGGCCGCGGTTTTTCGCCACTTCTTTTTATGTAATCTTATCAAGCTCATTCCGCGAATTTCTCTTGCGCTAGGTTCTCGGCATTTGATGACTACATCCATGAGTAAAGGATAAAGCCGCGGCGCTCGGGCTTGTGATAAATGTTCGAGCAGCCGACTGACTCGACGCCAAGCTAGGCGTACTATACCCAGCATCTTATCGATTGTAGGAGGCCGTTTGCACGGACTTTACTTTTTTCTATCACGACACCACCCCGCAGCACCAGCTCGCTGATCTCAAGCCACCTGGCTGGGTCGCTCTAAGAGCCCCAAGACAACTGCCAGATGTCTCGATAAAATCGACCTTTTTGTGCCAAACTCGTGTCACAACCAGATCCAAACCTTATCGGTTCACTGCGGCTGTGTTATTGGCTCACGGATTTCACCCCGCGAATAATACCCGGCTATCGAACATTGAACAAAATATATTGCCCTCTACTTCGTATTCCGACCCCTCCTGCACGGTATTGCGAATCGAACTTTGTCAATATCCTACTTTTCCCAACACTTAGATATTCCGTTTAAGGTAGTACCCACAATGTAACACTGTGCCAAGACAAACGCGAATATTACATCGAAAAGGGAATTTCCATCACGACTTGGAAGTAGATTGGGTACATTTCGCACCTTGGCGACGAAAGTGGCACAACTCAAAATATGTCATTCTTCGATACGGACAAATACAGAAAATTGAAGAGTTTGGAAAATCATCCCATTGATTTCTGGGGAAAACTATTCATGGCAAACAATTAGTTGAATCCCTTTAGGATTACGCGAATGAAAGTTCGGATTTGTTCGACTTTACTAGGGAGCCCTTGATGACCGCAACTAAGGGTGCATTCGATTGTGTCACTTTTGCTTTTTCTTTCTCTTTCCAGGTGATTTTGGCTACTACAGAAATGACATTTTGCTGGGTTGTAGAATCGAACCTTGCCGGTTTGAATATGGCATTATCTCAAAAACGGCATATTTTGAGTTGTGTCACTTTCGTCGCCAAGGTGCGATTTGTTGAAGTTTTTCTGCACTGTGTAAGTACCCACTCACCTGCACTTGACAGGAGCTTGGATTCCACCAAAAGTAGGCAAGATCCGTGGGAAAAATAGCGAGAAAATCCAGCCTCCATCTAGCAGTCTTGAAGTAGTGCTGTCTGAGCTTTTTGGCATCCCTTACCATCAGACCCTGTTCCAGGTAGCCTGGAGTAAATAAAGAATTTTCGCATTATATCAACGTGCGTATATTCGGCTGGTCGTCAAACTTCTTTGACCGTTTCTTCTCGAATATAGAGTATTAGGAACGCACTAATGCACGTACACACGAATTCCCGATTCCGATTAATACGGTTACGTGGCTAAGCCTTCGGTGGTCATCCATCTATCATGCATATTGATGGAGCAAGGTTTGGCAAACAATCGTGAGACCAGCTCTAATCCGCGACAAGCAGAATTTCTAACTAATAGATTCGAGCTTTCAGCAAATTCCGTTAATCTTAATTACAGCATTTCCGGTCTAGATGATGTCTGCTCGAATCTTAGACTTATATGATGTTACTGATAATGTAAACGTCCTTTTCTGTCTTTCTTTCTTTCTTTCGAGTCGGTTTATTTATCATTGAGGGATTCTAACCCCGCGGTATTTTATAGTATATTATGATGAGACTTGAGCTTAAATTTGGTCCACAAGAAGCCTTGAGAATATTAGGGATTCAGATCAGGGCCAAGCGTCGAATACTTCATCCTAGACCTGCGTAGTTCTACTTTTCCTTTGTGTGGGTGAATGGACTCTTGAAATTTGACCCAGTTTAAAGGGCACGTAAAGTGATCTTGAAAGAAAAAAGATGAAAAAAGTAAAAGTAAAAAAAGAAAAACGTGTAGCGTCGAGATAGAATTCGAAAATTTGTCCCAGATTCATCTGAATCTTCTCCGTCATAAACAGGGTGATAACTTTGAAACGATAACACGGTGGTATTCCATCTCGGAAATACTCCTTCTCGAAAAGTCCTTCAGCGTAGGGATAGTACCCGTGCAGGTCCCATAAGCCGCGTTAAAATGGATTTGCAGAAATCTAGCCACTCGTGGATTTCAGCGATTCGAGTTCCCTCATCCCAAGAGAATCGCGGGTTATCCTTGCTCGCGCTGTACTATGTTCCTTTTCGTCTACGTGTTTCCTACAAACGCACCTGCTCCATCGACATTTTTCTTCCTATCTCTTGAACAATTTTTATACTTCATATACGAACGCGTCGGGGGGTCGGTGACCCGTCGACCTAAGACGGGTCAACGATCTGATGAAACAATTATACTAAAAAGATAAAACCGACGATTATGACAGTATTGTCTGGAATAATACCCATTAAAAGACGTAAGGGAATTGAGCGATGTAGACTGTCGCACACTTCGGGGACTACGGCGTGTGATTATCTATCAAATAATTGTTTACTTCGAAGCAATTAGTCGGATGATCACGCGAATATCAATTACTGATCGAACAGCCCTTTCCAGAGCCCTGAAGGCCTCTCTCTAGGACCCTGGCCGATATACCCGGGTCCTTGTGGCATAAAATCTATTAGCTAGCTCCATGGATTAAACGCTATTCGAATCGTCGATAATCGCAGGCTTCTGCAGCAGGGTGCAGATTTCATTTTGTGAATACATAATTATTATCGAGCTCAATGCGAGGTAGGTATATGTCGCCTTATACTTGGCGGAAAAATAAGACCTGCAGGCCAAAAATTGTGAAATTTTTGGCAATTTCAAATTCCAAAATTTAATTGAACTCTGCCCTATGCAGACGGCATTATATTATGTTGTTATTTTGAAATTTGTCTCCCGAGAGCAATCTTGCTACTTGGTTTGTACATAAGTTCAATTGCCACCGGAGGAATCCTCGAGGGTTACCACAGCCCTCATACTCTACAGATACAAGATGTAATTGTTCAAATTGCACAAATTCGCAAAAGGTTTCTGAGGGTTTAATAAATGTAACCTTAGCCAAGGCTCGCGAGCTTTTCTGACAAATTAAAGTACGCTATAATTCCAAGTACCTACATATACTTTAGCAATGGAAATACAATTTGTTTTATCCTGGAGAAAATTTCATGAATTTTCATGAAAATTGGACGGAAAAGTAATCAACATAATACCTGCACGATACGTTCTGATAATTTTATTCGAATGTATGTTATACATATTTGTACAGTCGATTTTTCGCCCTTTCAATTCAACCATATCACGATTTTACGCGTATTTATACATTTTCCAGATTTTCCTTCATTTCAAATTCAATGTTTAGCCTGGCTGTGCATGTGTAGCCTTCGGTCAACATTGCGCCGAATCAGATATTCTTTGTGAACAAATTTTCGCCCCGAAATATTTGAAACCATTGATCGTCAATATTTTTTTTAACGCTGTGAGCTAGGTGCGATTAAAAATTTCATAAGACAATCGTAAATGCGTTTAATTACAACTGTGCGAGACACTCAGTCATGATCTGTCGAGTATATCCAAGCGTAATTTGGCTCAAGTTGACGTCAACTTCGACTTTATGTTATTCATCGATCTGCACACAGAACGCGATGTATACCTAACACGCATTAGCGATCGTGAGGTAATTAAGGAATAATACAATTAGGGTAAACACAAAACCAACGATTATACCCTAGGGATGTTCAGGGCAGGTAAATTGTTCTTGCGTGCAACGTCGTTTGTCCAGACGGACCTCTATAATATCTCGTCTTGAACACGCGATCGACGTCTATACATCGAGATAAAATAGTTATTGGAAAATAACCTGAGGGTAGATCTGCGGCTTTTTTTTTTTTAATAGATTTTCACTTCAACCGTTGCGGCAGTTGATGTGTCAATCAATTAATAAGTACGAAGAGCGGGGATGATAGACTAACTCTCCAAGAATTACACGTAATCAAGAAATCCCAGGACGATAAATAATCATCCTTTTCTTCCCTTCCCTAAGGTCAGGTAGTTGCGTAATCTACCCCTAACCCTCTAGGCTACCCTTAATCCACGTGGCTGACCCGGACTTCCGCAGAGGGTTGATGGGGAACGGTAGTAGACCTTGGGCCTCCTTGAAACTTACATTAGAATCTAATGCACAGCCTATTTGCGCGACAGTGGACTATAGTGGGTAATAAGAATTAGGGGATGGCTAGATTTACTCGGAGCGCAATTCAGCATTGAATAAATCTTCTCATGCCAAGAATTTACAGCTTTTTAACTAATCGAAAGAAAAAAGAAGAAAAAATGATAAACAAAGAATAAGAATGAACAAACAGGGGCTGTTTTGAATATTGAAATGAATGACTTTTTAGTCGAGGGGTTGAAAATGTTTTTTTTTTTTGGGAAAAATCCTACTTTGTTAATCATGAATTCCCGTTACTTTAAATCTAGATTGTATGCCCCCGCTTAATTCAGTTGTAAAAACCGCAACCCCCGGTTTACCAGCAATTTATTTTTACTGCCGAAGAACGTTATCCACTCCGCCACTTCAGCCCCTTCACTTTTCACCGACGTCTTAAGCGTAACTACGACCCACGGGTTCTTTTGTATCACCGTAGAGGGATATAATATTATGTTACTCGTGCGTAGGTATTTCTTTTTTCTATTCATTTTTTCACTCGACTCTTAGGGGATGCATAAAGGGGATGTGAATTGTTTTTTTTTTTCTTTTTTTCAAGTTATTGAACGCTCCCGTTCTTCGCGAGGTGATGGAATAAAACTGGTGGGCTTGAAGAGGAACAAGCGAAATTAATAACTATAAGAAGAGGGCTTTCCCCACCTGCAGCGTATAAATTCTTCAAAGAAATTCAGACGAGGGAAGATTGGAGCCATTTCGAAATTCTGCTCGATTATAAGGGAGGTTTAGCAAAAGCTGAACTCTGCAGAAGCGCAAGTCATCGAATTTCAATGTTAGACTCTGGAAAATGTATCATTTTTCTTTTTCTTCTTTCTTTCTTTTTGTTTCGGGGGAGAAATTTTCAGGATAATTTCTTTTTCGAGTTGAAGAAGAGGCGGAAGATTTAAAAACACTTGAATTTGTTTTCTTCTGTATTCTACGTTTTTTCACTCAAGAATTAATTTGCCGATCGCCATTTGCATTTCTAATTACGGAGATACAATAAAGACAATGCTCCACAATGGAATAATGAGAGGGCGTAGTCGAGAGCGAACGCGATAATGGGGGACGAAAAGCAATCGATTACGCCCCGGAAAAACCGGGACATATTTTTCCGAAGATTCTAACGTAAGCTGGGCTGCCTTTTTACTGATTGCTAATTTACAACACTCTTTGATGGCTTTGGATTTTAATTGAACCGAATTATTATCATCGTCGGGCGCAAACGAGGGCGTAACGTAAACTCACCCTTCAACAATCTTATCGCCATATGACAGTCGCTACCTTTCCGGGTATAAAGTATTAAAATTTGGCGGATAAATCCGTGGGATTATTATTCATTTCGAACGATTTTGAGCACCCGAAGCACACAGCCTTTGGCTCGTAGGTGGAGGCGTATAGACGTTGAAATCTTTCACCTTAAAATTTAGGCGAGATTAATTGCATAATTACCTTCGTGAGCGTGAACGATAATATCCAGAAGGTAAATGGCGTCGCAGACGTAATCCAAGAGGTACCAAACCCCAGGGACCGCGTTGTTCAACTCCCAGAAGACAGCACGACCGACCACGAACACCAGGTTGTACAAGACCGCTAAAGAAACGACGAGCAGCCACTGCGAGAAAGAAGGAAAAACGAATGTTAAAAATGTAATTCCTGGTCCAGGAAAATTCTTCAAGTTAAAGGGGTGGAATTTGAAGTCAGAACCTTCTCCTCTGATATTTAAGAACGAGCCATGTGCACCGGATGCCCGATTATAAAAAGTTGAACTTGACTCAGAGGTCGAAATTTTTATCGAGGTCAATCAAACCCCGTGTCTGCAGCAGAAAGTGCAGTAAACACATTTGCTTGATTGGATTGAATTTTTCCAGCACGTGCGTCTCGACTTCGGTAAAGTTGAAATGGGTACCGTAAGCTATTGCAGACTTCTTCTCTCTTGGGTCATCGCCGCGGAACGAAATGACAAGATAAATAAAATTCGAGCATAAAGTAGTAACGACTGTACATATTTTTATCAAGCTCTTCGAAAATCTATTCAAACTTATAACATGGGGGATGTTCACGAGCTTTATTCAGTCGATGATCGCTATATCGTACCCCTAAAACCACACTGTAACATCTCAAAAAAATCTTGTTTTTTCAAAATCGCTATAAGACTTCATGTAATAGCATTTACATTCATTTGAACGAAAATCCCCTAAAAATATGTTTTTTGAGATGTTACAACATTGTTCTAGGGGTGCGATATGGTCATTCATTCGTTCTGAATAGAAACTAACTTCTTGCAGACCGAGCTGAAGGGATAAAATCTATGCCTTTCGACCTTGTTCGAATTTTCTCAGCAATTTGCATTCTTTTTCTGCAAAAATAACGGTAGGCCAAAAAAAAAATTGCGGCACAGTACGTATTGCGGATTTCCGATTATTCGTGCCTCACTGATTTCCGGGGACACTGCCACCCGAATTTAGCTTCAATATCACGTAGGTAACCTCGCGATCGATAATCTCCAATATTCCTATGAAATCGCGAGGAAATTCCAGCCGCACCCGCAGGATTTCGTGACCTATGAACGAGCCGTACCACATACAGGACCAAATTAAAGCGAAATTTTGAAACGACCCTTAGCCGATTAAGAAAACAGATAAACAAATTTGAAAGAAAAAAATAAAAAAATCGTTACAGGCTCCAAAAACTATAGGGTAAAAAATATTGAAATTTTCGGCACGTCTAGATGAAAATAAGGCTCGTAGAAGTAGACTCGGAATAATAAGGAGAACGGAGATTTGAGTACGTGAATTAAGGAACTGGATTATCGCTGTACGTGAGTTGAAATCTGAAGAAACGTATAGGCGCAGAGGTATAGCAAAGGTTGCGAAACTCGAAAGCGCAGGTTGAGTCAAAGGTGAGGTGCAGGTCTCCAGGGGGGCGATATTCGATTTATTTATTCCTTCGTCTGGTTTGGGTCTCGATCCGAGTAAACGCGAGAAAAATGGAAAAGTCTCGGCCCTGTATGGTGTATAGTATAAATAGATATGGGTATAGCGGTCGGAAAAACGACGGACTTCGACGACTGAGGGAAAAATATTTCGAACTAACTGAGGGCGCAGGTTGCGTAAGGGAAAAATATGTTACGCGATAAAAATCACTCGCATTGAGCAGCACGTTGGCGAAACGTAACCATAACGATTAAAACCTAACGCGAATGACAAAGGCCGTTACGTTTTTGAATTTCAATTTTAAGTGTTGATTGGAATGATCCGATCTCCGACCTTTAGATCACCGAGCTGGAGTTGATCATAGTCGAAACATGCAAGAAACAGATTTTGGAAAGCATTTTTTGCGGTTTACGCAAATCGCGATGAAAAAATTTCGGAAAAATATCTGTACAGCATTACTACGCGCCTAAGTAGAGGAATATTTTTTCACTTTCATTTATGCACACCGACCGTGCGTAGAGGGCTACTTTATATTCTACTATTGTACAATCGCGAATACTGGATGTACAAATATAGACCGTGGTGACAGATGCTGCGAAAAATTTTACGCACATTTAAATTCACGCACGCATAGAATAAATTCGTATTATAACAGAGCGTTATACGTTATAATAAAACGAAACGGTTTAATTCCGAAATTATGAAAAATCAACCGGGTTTCAATGATTTAAATAAAAAATGAAAGTCAGAGTTATTCGTTCATCACGTATAATAAGAGTCATGAATCTTCATCACGGTTCTGTACACAGCCAATCTCCTGCCCTTTGGGATACCGTGATCACAAAGTTCTAAGAATTATCGGAGGGGTCAAGCAGCCAATGATTTATTGATCTGCTGATATACAGTGTCCAATTCTTTATTTTTATCCCCTTTGTTCATGACTGAGGCATTCGGACCTGATATCTTTGTAAATCGATGTAACATATTTTTTTTCTCGATCTATTACCGAGGCTTTGATGCTCTTTATTCAAAATCTACCTATATGTGGTTTTGACGGTGTTTGGCGGAATTTTTTCACCTTATACAACCTGCAACCACGACGGGGTAAAGCCGCGGGAAGTAGAATGCGAGATAAGGGCTTGATAAGTATTAGAAAAAAAAAAAAAAATAGAAAGCAAGAGACAGGTATACTCACTCTGTAGTGAAAAGGGAGTGTTGGGTCAATGGCGAGGCGATGTCCCCAGCAGCACGTGGCACTATGTTCGGGTGAAGCTGAGGCACCGCTGCCTTGAAATTTCGCTAGGAAACCGTCGGGTTCTCGATCTTTTTTCCGTTTCCTTGGTCGACATTTCCACATCCTCTGTAAAAAGCGGAAAAAAATTTATCGAAAATCGATTCGTAGATGAAACGAATAGAATTATTTTTTTTCTACATTTATCGGCAAGGCTATAAGACAATCGAAAATCAGTTTTTAATCAAAACCGCAAGAATTCTTTCGATCAGTTCGGTCAGTGATTGAAGCAAGGGTTTAATATCAGGAAAAACATGCACTAGGGTGTTCGTTATTTGGGGGTTGAACGAATTTTTATCGTGCCACCCCCAAATCAGCTCCAAGTAAATAAAAATAAACCCTGGATGTAATTGATTGATTTGTATCTCATTTTTTTTACCCTTGACCACAGGGGATGAACTTATTTGGACGAAAATCTGCCATTGCGATAACTTGGTGGGCATCGATGCTACTATTCGGGGAAAATATTAGGATCTCTAATATGAATGACTTTTCTTTTTAATTTTACAAAATTTCAACTTGGAGAAAAAAAAAATTGTGTTACGTGCTCACCAGCAATGGAAGACTGACTTATATCTCTATATTATATATATTATTGGATTACCACGAAATGACATCGGTTCAAAATATTCCCTCTGAATTTGATAAAATTTTGATAAAATCCCAAATAATCTTGGATTATGTCTCGAAATGGAAGTAATCAGGTGTGAAAGAAGCGAACGAATAGAATATTTCTTCGCAGGGTAGTATATAACAGTGATTTGAAGAAGATTATTTCGAAGGTGCAGTCACCCCCTTGAGGGCCTCTGGTAATGATGAGGGATTAAATTTATTACCGAGCTCGACGATCGGCGTCTATACGGAGTTAAAATAAATTCGATAATCGGTAATCCGATCAATCGGTAAGCCGTACGGGGATTTTTCTTCCAGGAATCAGGATATAGTTACAAGTTAGATGCGCGTTGTATAAGATTTTCCAAATTTAAGGTGAAACGGAAGGTGCAGAAACCCGACGGAAATTACGATGATTATCGTTTATCCGATGGGATTAAATTCGCCCGTTCTACTCGCACAGCTCGCAGCTAATTTAAGACCAATAACGCCAATAGATAGGAAGGAAGAAATCAATGAGGAAGATGCGCAGCTTGCAGCTAATAGCATAAACCAAGACATATGTGTGTATGTATGTACGTAGTACGCAATTACCTGCAGACGATTGGTAAGACGGTGGAGCCGACGACGTAGCCTTTCCGAATTTCGGATGCTCTCGCAGGAGTCTTCCGTTGCTCCAACCTCCTAGAATAGAGGATAGGATATTCCATAACAATTTAACCAACGTCTAACGCTTTTTAAAAAAATCGGCAAAATTTCTGTCCCAAATAACGGCGATTCTTAGTAATTTCAAAATATTCTAACTATCATTCAAATTTTACATTTTTTTTTCAATCAAACGGAGTACTCATGATAATTCAATTTACTCCGTCATATTTGAATTTCAATGCCTCCATGGGTCGCAGAACGTTTCCAAATATTATATTAAAAAAAAAAAAACTTAGTCATAACCCCATAGGTTCCTATCGCAATTCAAATGTTATTTTTCACTTCCTATCGCATTATCGCTTCTCTGAATCCGAAACTCCGGACACTTTTCACCTAACGTAGCAGGTATCCGTGAAAAATGTAGGTATACAGATTTTTTTTTATTTTGGGAAAGACTGAAACTTTTGGTATCATACCTACTACAGTGAAATTCTGCAATTTGTAAAGTGCAGATTAAGAATCCGAAAATTGAAGTACTTAATTTGAGATTTTCAAGATTTTCTCTCTTGTTTATTCTATATATCTCCGCCATTCTATATCGCATCCGTAAACGGTTTTATCGCGGAATTAGGTACCGTCCTGGGAAATTGAACCGACCTCGGCAGGCTTTCCGGCGACGAAAATAACTATACTGAGGTAAGAGATGCACATTTTTTCTTCTGAGATTACAGGACGCCCGTTGTTTGCAGGCTTAAGTGGATTTCCATGATTTCAGTCGTAAGCTGGGGTATTTTTCGCTTTATTTCGCTTTATCTCCGCAGAAGATGCAAGAATAACGATAGGCGGTTTACTTATCAGGTTTTCAAAAAATCTTTAGACACTTTGGGGGGGGGGGGGGGGGGGGGTGGGTGAAAATGTGTCCGTGCTCTCACTATACTGTAGCAAAAAAAATTCTTCCTCAGCTGAAAATCTTACCCACACATTAGTAGGAATAGTTTTTCCAAACGTACCTATACACATACATATGTATATAAAAACGACGAAGTTTCATGACGACGCGGTCGAATGCCTTGCCAACATCTTTTTTTTTTTTGTCGTCTTTTTTCTCTTTTACGTTATCGCTTCTGCCTGAACGCTCTTTTACACGCTTAGTCAATTCCGCAGGTCCGTTGACTACGAACTGATTGATTGAGTAGCTGATCGGTCAAGGGAATTTCCGTCATGCATATAATACAGGTTCGATTATCGCGTGAAGCAAGGGGAAACCGTGTGCGAGTGACAAAATTTTGGGAAATTTATATCACTATTCGAAAATAAGGTACTTTACGCACGCTACACGTAGCTGGCCTCGAAAATGAAACTTTCGAAGCAGGTGATGTCAAATGATTTCCAAGGAGTTATGCTTCCGCTGTTTTATTATACATCCATGACTATACTTTGGCAGGAAAGGACTCGGATTAAACACCGTTTCGAAATATGTACAATATTTAAAATTTTCGCACTGACCTGATCTGTGCGGGATGGATCAAGGATACGAATAACTTCTGATAATTCAGTATCCGGGCACCGTTCTGTGCCAGATAGTCTCGCGATTCCTCCATCCTGCCTGGGCAGGTCCAACTGTAATGATAACGAAACCTGAATGATTGATATGCGTGCAATTTTGAAGATCAAACATCATTACTATGATATAGAAGTTTGTGGGTCTTGTTAAACGGCTGCGTATATCAGACAGGGGGTGAATCTACTTTGTGTTAATCGACACTGTAGCAATTATTACACCACAACGGTAACGAGGTATATATAGGTCAATTTCGTACGTGGGTTTGTGAAAGCACGTTTAATAATGGACTTAATTACTATCTCTTTGTCGTACTATCGCGCAAAGTCCGCAGACGGCCGTAGCGGGTGGATAAATTAATTAAGTCATTATGGATTAGTGAAGTGGCGGATAGGATAATTGATTCGGCTTTACTTAAAAAATTATTGAATCTTGCAATGAATGAGAAAAAAAAAACGAAAAAAAAAAAGAAATGGTGTTTGAAATTGTTAGATCTATTGCATGCAGTACATATTTTGAATGATATCCGAGTTCCCTAGTGGTTTTCGATAACTTTATTTATCATTTCAGAATATCCGTATCGACCCGCAATATGCATGAATTCCAAAAATAATTCTCAATTTATAAAGTGGTCGAGGGAATTTTCCCTAATCCCTATGAGACGAGGACTCATCTCTATACGAAAATTATTCTGTATGATTAGCACGAACGATTACGACTAGTGGAAATAATTTATCTAGTATATTGATTCAGGTATCGATAAAAAAAAAAAAAAGAGAACACAGCTTATGCACCCCCGGGAGAATATAATTTCCATTTTTAATGCCGAATTCAATTAGTTAATGGAATGCAACGGAGAACTGTCTCTATACTCCATTAGCCTTACAATGAGATGAACATTTTTCGATGATGGACCGATACGATAAGCTGCGACTGATTATTCAATGCTATGAGTACAATTTCAATTAATTTTCCTAAAATTTCAATACTTCTTCCCTTCACCGATACGATTGAAAGATGAAAAGAAATGACAAACTCCTGATTACTCTGATAAATAAGGGTGGAAATTCACCTGCGTTGTCTGACTGGTTGAATCAATTGGAGGCACATGATTGCTGAGGGAAGATTGAGTCGGGGGTTCACGATGGGGTCTGTGAGAGGCTGCGAGGCGTCTCGTATGTGCTGCTAAAGGGTCAGCGCTCGCAGCGGCCATCATGTAGGTCCACATGGGTCACGAGATTCTTCTCCGGGAGTTGGTCCTTGGTTGATCTTCTTGTCCCAGCATCCACCTCCAGGACCAGGGCCAGACTTGGGATTGGCGACGCCACCACGTCGCCAGCATCACACATACCTTAAAAATTGAAGAAAAAAATAAAAATAGTAATAATTAAAAATCATGGTACTCACGACTCGTTTCAGTCTTTCCTGCAGAATAGTCATATCTGGTGAATAACATGAGCATTGAGCAAACATCAATTATTATTCACGACATGCGGGCTAATTATAATTTCTCGTTAATTCTGATCATATGCAAATATTTAATCCAAGCAAAGATAATTTCCGCTAATTTTCTGCAGCAAAACGCATACTTAGATAAATTATGCATAGGAGTTTAGACCCTGGAGTAAAAGGATAAAAACGTTCCAACGATGCTCGGAGACTACAGCTATCATGGAAATATACCAACATCTCATTATCTTTGGAAAAAATTCGAGATAAATTTAAACAAGTCTGAGAAACTGTGTGAAAAAATTCCCGAAGTTCATATTAACGCCCGATGATTTAGCGAGTGAAATCCCACTAGTTTTGAATCTTTATTAGCAATTAGTGAGGTATAAGTGTGCGTCTAGGTAGCGACCTTTAATTCTTTCACATTGAACATGTCGGGCACATCGCAGGGGCATTGCGCCGAGAATTACCCCATTCGACTATATATTTTTCTCGGTTAAATGACAGCTGGTAATGGGTGCGGTGACCCAGTTGCCTGTATTTTTATATATCCCCGTGACTAGGATATGTATGTACGTGACGGAAGTTATGTCGTTGCTTAAAAATTGCTGAGGGATCATCGAGGTGGAATAAATTGTATATTTCAGATAATAATTCAACGAGTCAGAATATAAGCGTCTGAAAATAGTAATAATTGTTTTGCGCAATTAATAACTTCCGAAAATTCCATGTCGAAACAATGATGCAGTTGTATGTACCGAGAGTTTTCGACCACCTCTCTGCGGCGGAACGAGTTTCACCGAAAACTCTCGGTATATGCAGAGCCGAATACCTCCGCAAGGTTGATCATTGCGTTTCTTGAATAGGCGGAATCCTAGTTGGAGTTGAATTACCTACTCCGAATGAGTCTTTTCGGTTTTTACTATCGTATTACCTCAAGAGAAACCTGTTACTGGATCAAACGTGAAACACGAGGGAAGATGTTGTTCTAAAGTTACCGAGGCCGTAGTTGTAGCTACTACCTACTTCAATCGCGAATTTCTGATCGGAGGTTCGCAAAGTGGGTCTTGAAATTATCCTCGCTGGTTCGCTCTGATAGAATTCAGAAGATTGTTGGGATGAATTTTCTCCGAGTATAATAAGCAGATGCAAGCCGGTTCTGAAATCCTCATTTCTCTAATTGCTTTAATAATTATCCTTGTTCAAGTATCGGAGATTATTATTCAGATTTTTAACTCGCGATAAGATTGACGGAGTGAATAATTAATTGGCATTATTTCGCCTTCACGGATCAACTCGACGATCGTGGGGTGGAATAAACATCGACAGAAATGAGCTGATTAACTTTTATTGATACCAATTCGATTCAAAGCATTGTACCGTTGCAGCAGATGAAGCTTTGAGAAATATCTTTGCAGCGACGAGCATTTCATGATCTTAATCTAGTTTGGTATCGGGGTGTATGCCCACATCTGATGTCGAAACATTCCCACGATATCGTTTCGTTGCATTTCGATAACACATGAATATCCACCTATGCAGGCGCGCTTCTTACCTTTTATTAGACTTTTTATTATTATCGCAAGGGACTTCGAGCTTACTGTCTTTTATGATATTGGATTTTCTTTTATCGCTCCGAAGCGTGGATAAGTTTAATGCGACGTTAAAGGTAGATAGGTAAGGTATCTCGTCGATTGATCGAGAATTTTTCGCATAATAGGTAGTATATCGATTCAAAAATCCCGATTCACACGTGGCCATACCGATTTCAGATAAAAAAAGAGCGATTAGCTTGCAGGTCAAAGCTCACGGAAACATCTGCCCAAGCTTAAACTATAATACATACGTTTACATCGACGTACCGCAAGATTAAACCCCGATTCCTCATTGTATTGTATCCAACCGCTAAAAAGTTCCTTTGTAATACTCGACAGGTATTGATGTACCATTTTTAACGACGAAAATTTACGCGATATGTACGCGGCTTTGTTTAGGTGGTTTTATTTCATTAGCCATTATGTACACGTGATCACGTCTGCCTAAAATGATGAACGAGATTTTCCACAGAAAGAACGAAAAAAAAAATAATTTTAGCAAAAATGAATAGATATTTGCGCTTTCTTATTTCGTTAATATTAGCAATAAAAAAGTTTAGCTAGGTATAGGAATTCAAATCGCTATGAAAAAAGCTCATTGAAAGCACGAGTGAAAAAATTTGTTAAGTAATTTCTTTTTTCCCCCACTAGCTGTGATCGATGCAGTTTTCACTTTTGATTGAAGGGCTAGTATGATCATATTTGCGGCTATACGATGCATATTATCTTGTTTTTATAATTATATACTATAATGTTTCATTCATACAAGGGAGCCAGAACTGACGAGACTTCAGTGATGGATGGGTCTTCAGAAACTAAAAAAAAAAAAAGAGAAAAAAATAGCAGAATCTTGAAGGACAGCATTTAAAACCCTCTCACGTCGTACGTCTCAAGTGCAATATCGGGGGAAGAAAAAAAGGAATACCGAATTACGTAGGAGGTATAGAAACAGAACTCACTTTGCTTAAAAAGAAGGAAAAAAAAAAAATAAAAAAAAAAAAATGAAAAAGAAAGTTTAATTCTATCTTCTCTTTTTCACCGGGTCAAACGCATTTGAATCATAATATAGCTCTATGTACTACCTATGTACTTATACATAATATATATATTTCTCGCAAGATACATTGTTTGAATTAAATAGAAGCGATAAGCGTAAGACGTCCCTACCATTTTGAAAGATTTACGTTTCCCAACTGGAGTGGCATTCATTCCACCGTAATAAGTTTTTTTTTTTTTTTTTTTTTCTCATCCACAAGAAGAGAGTGCTTCCTTTTCTGGATTCTTGTTTTTCTGTTTCTTTAGCCCCTCTTCTTCTTCTTCTTCTTCTTCTTCTTCGTATTTTGTTCATTTCGTTCGTGTGGTATCGTTGCATAATATCTATTTCAGCCCGCGCGCATTGTAAATTCGATTTTTATCTTCTTCTGCGATGAAATATCCGTCACACTTGAACCGCAAAGGACGACTAAATTTCGTATATAAGATTGAAAAAAAAAAAGGAGTTGAATGTATATTTTCTAGAATAAGAAATTTATAGAAACGTGGATTTCAATTGTAGTATGGAAATTATTATTGGGGGAAAGAGTACGTGAAGTATAATTGCACATTATTTTTTCGGCTAATTTAACCTCGAGTTTAATTAATAGCATTGAAAAAGCTTTTAGGAAAGTTAAAAAAGGAACGCCATCTCTTATGTACAATTAATTAGTCGCCGAAAGGTGGGTTTATTATATACATATATACATATATACATATATATATATTTATACAGTATATGTGTATAAAAGATCGACATGAAAAATCTGAGAGATATTTTCGTCCGCCAAGAAAGGAAGTCAAATAAATACGAAAGATTAATTAATTTCATCATCATTCTATATACTATATAGGTACTATAATATGCCCGAAGGACTCGTATAAATAATCTTTGAACTTTTGGCTGGTCCTCGCTCATGAATTTAAGATAAGATATATATCTTTACGTATACCTTATAAATTTATGCAGCATTTATATGATAAACTGAATTATTCCAATCAGAGATCGACGGCTTCCGAGAAGACGATTTTTCCAATCGATATATACGCGATTCGCTCTGCTCATCGCACTGCAGTGAAAAAATAAATAAATCCATACTGCACTCGTTGATTATCGCGATATGAGAAATTTCAATATTTATTCCATTCTCGAAGCGGAAGTAGCTATGTACATACATATATACGTGCACGTAGCCTGTCCACTAAAGTAAACAAGGATGAGAATGATCCTTGAGGATAACACCGGGAGGCCAGCAGGTTGTCGATCACCCATATACCTTCATGTATATGGTATAACTTTGAAAAGAAGTCTCGTATAACTAGATTGTCGAAGAAATCGACGCTCGCACGAGCGTCCCCCTGTTCTCTTTCTCTCTCTTTTTTTTTCTCTTTCCCATTTTGCCATTTTGCCATTTTGCCATTTTCCCCATTCAATCCCTCTTTCTTCGTCGGCCTTTTCCCACCCTTAACTTTTCTCTCTCGTCTCGTTCTCGTCATTGGCACTCGGGCCTTTGGGGGTTCTTTCGTCCCCCGGTTACCAGCCCCCAGGGAAACCCTGGCAGTTTGTTACCACTTACCGGGAACAGGTCGTCCCACGGTTTTGTATCCCAAATAGTAAGTGCCTGCCCTCAGTTCCCCTCATGAATTTACGCGACCGGATTCGATAAGTCGTTGCATATAGCCGATATTGGTGGATATAGCTGGGTTCGATAATATATCGACGTAGTACCTAGTGGCGTTTGTTGTTATAAATAACAAAAAATTGACGAAATAAAAATATTCCCTATACCTATGAGTGAAAATACACTCGAGAAAAATATCCGTCCCTTAAAATCTAATGTAAAACTAAGAATAATAATGTTTCTACCCCGGAGAATATTTCGATAAAAACTGAAACAAGAAAATCTCATATAATTTGATAATGTAAAATTTCAAAATTCACAAGCATATCCGTTTCTGCCGTCAGATACGAAGATGGACGACGAGTTTAGACGATAAAATAAAAGCTTGATTTTAGCACTTGGGCGCGGGTTCAATTTTATCTACATTTGTTATACAACCAAATTCGGGGAGCCATTCGATTCGGGTTTGCATTAACGTACTGCATACACCCATATTATAGGCAGGATTTATTTTTATGTTTTTAGCAAACGAAAAAGTCGTTTTATAACTCACATCTACCCCTACGAGATGTAATAATGAAATGGACAAAACGGAATTGGACGTACTATGTATATATATTACAGAACGAAATTAGCCACCGTCACGTGAAAATCCGGTTGAGTGATTTTGCGATGGGTTGAAGTTATACGACTGGTGCTGCAGCAGAACAGGGTAAGGCGACGCGACGCGACGCGACGCGACGCCGTTAATTGTCTAAATTAATACAAGTGGAAAGTGAAAAACAAAGGGCAGAGAATACGAAGTTATAGAGACGGCAGAGAGCTGGGTACAAATTAATTAATTGAGTATTAGTTAAATAAATTATTCCCACATACATAGGTACGTAGGTATATGTACATGCTCGGTCCATGAAGCTGAGTATTTTTTTTCTTTTTTTTTTTCTTTTCATAAATCGGGAATTAGCAATCTAGGAAACGACCTGTATTCACGTCCACAGCTGCAGTACGATTGAATAATTAATGCCTACAAATTCTGCAGTTGAAATTGTGGGTTTCGTTATATCGCATAGCTGATTGAATAACGGGTTGAAAAATATTGATAAGCTGAATTAATTATTGAATTATAAGAATTGTATCAAGAGAAGAAGAAGAAGAAGAAGAAGGCGAAAAAAAGAATGAAAAAAATTAAAAAAGAAAACGATCTCGACGAAGTGTGCGAAACTTCCCGGTGTTAATTGCACCCTTTATAATTACGCTCGAGAAAATTTGTCATTTTATTATAAAGACGAAGGAATTCTTCGCGTAGCGGTGAGAAACGAGGGAGGCGAATTTGAAGAGGATAATTTATCGTTGTGAGAATTGACGACGTTCTACGTATATATATATATATATATTAATGGTGTAAAATAAACGTAATAATAATAATAATAATAATTAAATAAAAGATACATCGAATTGTAAATCGCGTTAAAAAAATCTATAAATTCATTGGACGTTCGTATACTTTAACTCGTTCGTTCTCGTGTCCGTAAAAGAGTTTTTAAATCGATTGAGCGAATAGCACTTAAATCTACCGATCGCGGGGTATTCGGCGTTTGGAAAAAGCTCGACGGTATAATAAAAATAGAAGAGTCAACGGGGTTTCGACGGGGTTTTCCGATGGGTGTAAAATCCGGAATTACCTCTAATTTCAGCTACATGTTATATAGCCAGTTAAATCTGATCCCTGATCTCGGTTTTCTTTGAAGTATGTAAAGGCAGTTGATTAGTAGACGCCGATTATGCTCTCTCAAATACAAACACGAGCTGGAGGGATTTATTCGGCAAAAAGTATTGCATCGGTATCTTATACTTCGTGTATATGTGTATTGGAAAGCCGTTCAATTTCAGTCTCGCGATTTAATTAATTAATTGAAAATGTTAATGTAAGAGACGCCCTATACTGCGGAGGCAATTTAAACTGGCGTATAGTACCAATGTGTACCGAGAAATAAAGTCGCGGAAATATATTGCGAGGATTTTTCTTGTATAGGTACCTTCGTTGAAAAACGAATCCAACTATATTTGGAGAAAAATTGAAAAACGTTGATGCTGCCTTGACCAGCTGATCGTGAATACTTAATTATCCCAGGTTTCTAATTTTGATCTCAAAGCTTGAGATTTTGATAGAACCGAATGTGATGAATGAAACGAGAGTATTAAGAAAAATGTCAGAGATTAAAAACGTGACTATTACATCAGATGTCGCGATGAAGGGAAAAATTTCGAGGCATTTTCGAGACTTTATTTTCGTTTATTTTTATACGTCCAGGATAGTGTCGTTAACATTATAATGTAGGTGTGACATTGGATACTCATGGCTGTTTCTTGTTCTACGAAAGTCCGGATCGCAGCCTTGAGGGTAATTAATTAATTTTTTTATTTTTTCTTCTTTTTTCCTTTTTTTTCTAGCGCAAGGTACCTACTCAGAAAATAAAGACGCTCTAGTATAATGGCTCCGCAATTACGACTCCGACGTTCTTCTCGGTACTTATAACGATAAGTTTTATTTTCAGTAGTCACGTACCCCGTATATTTCTTACATAAATAGAGGTATAGGTACCCATGGTTCTAAGTACATACATCGAGATTCAGTCCATATATACCGAGAAAACAAGAGATACTTTAGATCGTAGTTACGGAAAATAATCTGCAATCACTCGCATATGTACGTAACTATGTACCCAGTAGTTTTCATTAAATAAAATAATAATTGGTATCATATTCGATGCCTGCAGTAGAATATAAAATAAGTGATATTTTATATTCTTATAAAACCTACCCCGATACCTTATACCTACATACCTACCCGTCTTTGCACAGTGGATTATAAAATGCAGCGAAGAACGTTCTGATCAATTTTTTCACGCTTGAATGGGAAAACCAGTTGGAGTGATAAATCGCATGATTTGGTTGTACAGTAGTAACGTCGATCGGTGATCGTTTCGATAAAATGTTCAGATTACTGACGACATCGAGTTATGCGGAAAGGGTTTAGATTTATTTCACTTTTTATCCAAGTCAAAATATACATTTACATACATCTTTTCTTCGTTTTCTTTTTTTTATCAGAGAATTGAGATTTGAGGAAAATGTTAAAGGGGTGTAGTCGCGGCCTGGGATAAAACGATTTAAGAAAAAAGAAATGAACGAGGAATATGCGAATTTTTGCAGAAAATTTCAGTTTCATTTATGCATTTCATTTCTGGAAATATAAGGAGAATAAGAAAAATATGCTGATGGCACCCCTACGCTTTCGGTTACACGCCTCACCCGCCTCAAACCCGAGAAGGGCTGGGCAGATTCAAATACGAAAATAATGAATAATAACAAAATAACGAAGGGAAAGAATGGGCTGTTTGAAGATTGTCGAGGTAAAATATACGGGAAAGAGATAGGTACGTGAGCACAGTAAGCACAGTAATGGCAGACTTGATGACAATGGAAATGCGGATATTTTCGTTAAGTTTTTGAAAGAGACTGCTGTCTATTTTTTGTTATTTTTCACTGTTTTTTTAATTTAACTTCACTCGTAAAGAGTTTTCATATATATAGGGGTGTAGCACCTTCGAACTTTTCGAGTAAAGAGGAAGGAGGTTTCCGAACTTAATTAATTACCAGACTTGTTTGTTTTTACAACTCGAATACCACGAAGAAATGTAACAAGATTTTAAGGACTGCCTTCCGGGACTCTTGAACGTAATTAAAAGTCGATTTTTCATTTTCACGTTCGATACTCTCTGAAATGAGGGAAGACGGTATTAACACACCCCCTGGCACCTCTGAAAAAAAAATAAAATAATAATCTTTCGGATCGCGATGTTGGAAATTATTATTTGACCGGTTGAATAGGGAAGCGGAAAGTAAAGAAGAGACCTGCGGGAATGAAAGGGGTTGAAATCGAATCAAAGATAACCCTATGGTTATTCGATCGCGATTTATTTGCCTCCCCCAACTCCCGTTCGGGTGAAGAGTATATCGACGATTCGCTAGTCGCAATTCGAACAAGTGGTAGACTGGTAGTGGACTGCGCTTGACATGAATGGGCAATCTGTTTAATGCGATCCTTGTCTAGTCGTTCGCCCACCCAATAACCCCACACGTGGTATACGTCCCTTCGCAAATTGACGAGGAGGAGATGGTCCAGTCGGAGTAATTAATACGAATGAGGAATGAATACAACCTCATTAGCTTTTCGCTTTATTTATTCTGTCGAGAGTCGATTGTGCGGATAGATGTTGATAGATTTGATTTTTGATCTTTTTTCAGGATTTCTACCTATATTCCTATTTTTTTGAGATCCAATTTTTTTTTCTCCCAAATTTATACGTAGATTCAAGTTCTTCTGAATGAATAACAAAATCACTGAAATAACTAAAAAATTTTGTGAAAACATATAAATCATAAATGTACCTACATCCCTTAAATTTTTCCCTCAGCTTTTCTACCCTCCAGCCTTTTACCTCTCGATTTTTAAAGCCTAGAACGACTAATGAGCACCCTATTAGCAATTATAATTTCTCATCACGTTTCTGCGGCCTGTATATAAATACTTTTCGAAGAATCGAGTTTCGTCCGACGTTTGTAACCCCTTTTTGGTTTTGTTATTTTCTTTGAGAAAAGTAGGGAGGATTTCTCTGAGTAAGCAGAGGTGGTAGCGGATGTTCAAACAAATAGAAACGGACGTGATTTAAAGAAAAAACAAACGGAACAAGTGATATACACGTGTATATCGTCAATTTGCAAAGATATATTAAGATTCGACAAAATGAACTTCGATATTTTACGAGGATATTAAAATTTCTGAAAGACTCCGATCGCACAGTACCTACAACGATGCAATTTCAAAGTTTATAGTACGTCGATGTACCTACGGGTATGAAACACCGCGACGTCGCAGACGCCACAAATATCTTCTTCGGTGGCGATAGATCAATAAGTTACTTTGCGGGCATGCTCACGTGGTAAATTTCGAGTTAGAAATGAATCGTCGTAAATATGATCGTATAATTTTAATTATCAAACGTTTCGTCAGTACTGATAAAAATTAATTGCGATGTATGTTACTCGCGGCTGCATTGCAGTACCTAAACGGGGATAGAAAAGGAAAAAATGTCAGATTTAGAGGGTGTGCAATTCGTCTAGATTGCCTGGTATGATGTTGTGAATTTTTTATCAGATAGTGATTGGCTGTTGAATGGAATCTACCGAATCAGACGGTTTTTTTCTTATTTCATTTTGTTTTTGTTCATCTATTTTCATTTTCGTCAAATATTTACCTAGTCAATGGACCAATCATTTCTTTGGGGGTTGAGCACCCCGCTTGTTGGTTTAAAGCTTTATCTCAAATCTCAGCGGCCCTTTCAAAAAAGCGATAAAAAAAAAAACACCAAAACCGTCAGAAACACTTCGAACAAAATTCATTCTCTTGCTTGTAATAACCGTTTTAGTGACGCGTATCACACTGTATCAGAGGCACTGGTTGTCACCGACACGATGGATAAGGGAGGTAAAAATTAAATGGGTGTATAAAGAAAAAATGAAATCTTGATTTAAAATTTTTCAGCGGAAGAAACTGCGAGGCCTTCGTGATACTCTGACATTTTTAATAAATCGAATAACTTGTCTATAAATTTTGATGACATTTAAATTATCTTCAATATATATTCTTGTTCATCTTCTTCAATTTCGAATCTCTGATAAGCTTCAAGCTCGCTTTTCGGTCATCGTGGCGTAAATAAGCCAAAGGGTTTTATCTTCGTGGTAGCTAAAAGCTGTACGAATAGTGTAAAGCGAAAAGTATGAAGTGACAGAGGCGAAAATCGTTTCGGCGTTAAACATAAGAAAAGAGTAAACGTCGTACAAAGTTTTTCGGGGCAAAAGGAGGAAAAATTTTTATCCGGAAAAGATGGGTCCTTTCCCTTATGTTCTTCTATATTTTCAATGCTGTTATTCCATCGGGAGTCTGTAAAGAAATCTGCGCATTCCATTCGAATGAATTTTTTTCTGGCGGGGTGATCCGAAACACCCTTTTATCACCCTCAGTCACAACCTTGACTTCGTTTAAAGACCTGACCTAGCGAAGTACAGAACTGAAGTACCAGAAACGTCACGTATGGCCTTGGCCACTAACGGAACCTTCTTCAGCGATTGATTTCCAACTATTTATTAAACGCGATGTACAGACTAGAGTTCAAGACGTTCATTATAAAAGATGCACCACCGTCGTGTTCCTGGTCGCCTTAGATTTTCCAATTTTCTCTTAATTTTATAGAAAGATGATAAAGGAAGAGCCTATCACAAACTCAAATCGATCCTAGCATTCATCGTTTCATTTTGAGACAAAAAAATGAGATAAAAAATTGTCCGATTTATGTTGTGGTGTTAAAAATATTTCCAACGTTTTTTGAAACGGTGGATAATAAAGCTGGAGAGTAAGTACCGCGGAGAAAAGTTCGAAACGTTTAGTATTCCAGGTTTGAGCTTACTACGAACTCGTAATATCCAACGAGCCAGTGTTCTTTATGTCTTGACTCGTGAGAGCGTGACCTCGAGCAATTTCGTGGCCCAATATTGTGCTATCAATTGGATGATTCTCTTCTAGCTTTCGGAGAATCAAGGCTACGCGTTAGGATAAGCCGATATTTCACAAATGGCAATAAACCAGCTTTAGTGATCCACGAGCATCTTGGCCCCTAATTTGATCATTTTTGAATTTGGATGCTCCCGCATGGGCCAGACCGTCTGGAAATTCGAAAATACACACTTTTCATATCTTGACATTTTATCTGAAACCCTACAGTTCTCGAGTTACGACGCATTTTCTAAAAACTGATTTTCCGCACAAAAAGTTGAATAACTTGACGGGAAAAAATCGCATTTATTTTTTATTTAAACCAGCTTACAGCTTAAACGCAACCCTTTCAAGTCCCTCTTGGAACAATTCTCCATTGCCATGTCGCAAAAAATTACACGCCACTTTGCAAAAGTATGAAAATCGCGAGAAACGATCATATTAAAAATCATATAGTGAGTGGGAGAAAATTTTTAGAGAATTAAAGATAGAAAGAAAATAAAGCTGGTTCTTTCCACTTTAAAATGCCACCTGGACCATTTGGCTACCATTTTTTTTGGCCCAGATATTCAACTTTCCGTCCCGCTCGGAAATTCGGAAGGTGATTCCGAACTTTTGAACGGTGCTGTAGGCGTAATACCTACATACGTGTGACGTCAACATACAGGCACTTACAAACACCAGTTTATAATACCGTTTTCAATAGGGGGAGTTTTATGGATGTTGCTTTCCATATGTACCACATGCGATAAGAATATGGAGGGAAGCTGCATGAAAGAGAAATAGTTACCCATCCTTTGGATTATATATTCTTAGGAAACGTGATGCGGCGGATCAAGGTACAGAAGAGGGTAAAGAAATTAGAATTTTCAACAGACCACGAGGTGTGGAAAAATCCAATTATTGGATAGGTGCGAAATATTGTCCCGAAGGAACACGTGAAGCGGGGAGGTCTGACTAGAAACAGAATAAATTCGCGAGCTTTATCATCTCCGCACAATTTCACGTGTCTAGTATATTCGATCCATATTCCGCGTTCAATTTAGCTTTCCGAAATTAGCTAATTGGGAAAAATTACTTCGCTGCATCTTACGAGACGAGACTCTTAAAGGCGATCAGACTAGACCAAGCTATTAGCCTAATGGTACAATGATGAACGCGACGATGCAGAGAAAGAAGAAATTTCCTTAATTATATGTAGTCGAGGATCAACATACGAAGATGCAAAAAAAGTTATGCAAAAAATTACACACACATGCGAGATAATCTCCGACAATTGAATTCGCTTCGATGTTTGGATTAAAAGCTTTTCCGGAATTTTTCTGCTCATCCACGCATCTACTTCCTCCTTTTTTTCCACTGCGAAAGTGTTTTTGAAAAATATCTCATAACTAAAGAGAGGATCTCGTCATCAATGCGATAGTAATTAAACTGATCTGAACCGGGCGATTGAACATCTGAAATTTGCATTTTTTTGAACCGTCGTAGTGTTTTTTTTTCTTAGCAGATTATCGTAATTCATGTTAATCTAAAAAACGAAATGAAAATGATAAGAGAATATTATAAAGTACGTAGGTAGGTGTATACGTATACGTACGTGGCTGGGAGTTCTGATAAATTTTCTTTCTTTTTTGTTTTCGTACGTGAAAAACGTAAGTGCTTCATTTATCCTTGAATGCGCATAAATTCTTTGGCCCTTCTACTCTATATACTGTCAGATAAAATTCTTTTGTTATACCTACAAAATTTTATCTATCTTCACAAGTTGCTGAGGGGGGATTCGATGATGAGAAATTTAGGGAAAAAGAGAAGGGAAGGCCGTCACTCGTGTCTCCGAACTTCAATAAAGTGATGAAAACGAAAAAACGCGAAAATCCGAAATGAGAAAATGGAATTGTCATAAAAACACGATTTTCAGATTATCTTTCGGAATAAAACCGGATTTCAACTAATCACGCAATGTACGTTGCTGCTTCTCATCAACAAACCGAAATTCGAAGATCCTATGCCGATCTTATCGCAACCGGAAACTTCGAAGTAGAAAATAGATCGAAAATCACACTTGTGGCAGGAATCACAACACGTACTCCAATTAAACTTAAGAGTTCAACTTTAGGTTCGAATAATGATGATGTAATTGAAAGGTGTCGAATTTTTTTTCGAAAAGTGAAATTCGACCTAAAATTTAGAAAAATTTAATTAAAGAATAAGCTGAAAAGAACCCATAGAGAAAAGCACTTCTTTTTTCTTCTTCTTCTTCTTCTTTTTCTTAAGTAATTAATCAACCCCACGTTGATAAATTTTCCCCCAAAAAATCCTGCCGATTCATTCACCCATATACTTCACAGCTTTATAAATGAATGAAAAGTTTACCAAATGTATAATCAATTTCTCACGTCTCAGTATGATAATTAAAAGCGTCTTATTTCATGGAAAATTTTTAGAAATCCACTGAAATTTAATGCAGGTGTAAGCGCAAGTCTGATAATAATAATTCAAACGTGACTTTCAATACAGGCTTGTGCGATATGGTAATTTTCCAGAGAAAAGGTGCAGACATGCGGGTAATTGAATAGCGAAAGTAGCCAGGTAGCGAACGATTGGAAGGCCGTATAAATGTTGGTGTTAAGGTCGAACTTGTTCACGTTATATGTAGGTATATACTTATACCTACTTTATGTACTTATAAACTGGGCTGCAGATCAGGGCGATTTAATTGCTGTCGATTACACTGAGGAGTCGTCGGGTACTTTGGATTTCGGGAAAGAAAACTGAAATTCGGTATGATATAGAATAAGGGAAAATGAAAATGAAAATGAAAATGAAAATGAAGATGAAAATGAAGATGAAAATGTAAATGAAAATGAAGATGAAAATGAAGATGAAAATGAAAATGAAAATGAAAATGAAAATGAAAATCAAGATGAAAATGAAGATGAAGATGAAAATGAAGATGAAAATGAAAATGAAGATGAAAATGAAAATGAAAATGAAGATGAAGATGAAAATGAAGATGAAGATGAAAATGAAGATGAAAATGAAAATGAAAATGAAAATGAAAATGAAAATGAAAATGAAAATGAAAATGAAGATGAAGATGAAAATGAACTCATAAAAAATAAACTCATTTAGGTGTGATTAATTAGATTTTTTTAAAGCTACATTAGAGAGGTTGCGTAAAAAATAAAAATAAAAAAATGATAATTTGAATTTTTTTTTCACCCTTTCTCACCTACATTATACCTAACTCCGTGCATCCGTTGCCTAAATAATATTCCGTAAAGCCAGCTGTAATACTTTTATAGGGTTTCGGCAACTTCTTGCGGGGTTTAGAAATTCGTCAGTTTTTGCGTCGAGGAATATTTCTTCTAAAATTTTTTTTATTTTTTTTTTTTATCGACTCCTCTTCTCCTGGCTTATATAGAAACTGAAACGTTTTGTGTGAACTTTTGCACGGTATGGATATTAAATTTCAATATAAAAGAATAAGTACGGAATATATCGGGTGGCTGTAAACGTGCCTAAAGATTGCACGTTTTCGGTTATTATTTTCATTTGTGAAATCGATAGGAATTTCCCATATTTTTTTCTTCCCTTTTTATTTTTTGCCACCAAATAATAATGATAAGGTACACGAAAAATGACGAGGGAAAAGATACTGCTGGCTATACTGGCCTTCGCCAAACATCCATGTCACTTTTCTCCTAATTAATTTTTTAACAGCAAATTTCACCGAGGGCGTAACAGCTTGGGCAAAGTATCGCTCTTAGCTCTTATACATAGTTACTAACATATACTTAGGTATATAAATATATTTTCAACGAAATAAAACGATAGCGATTATAATGGGAATGAAAAATAACGAGATCAGCCTCATTTTCAATTTCTTATATGTTAATCTGAAATCAAACTGTGAGCAAAGCTACCTGCACTCGTGAAAATCGTTTTAATGATAAAAAATATAAGATATAAGATAGATATATATGAGTGGAGGATCTTCCTTACAAGCTCGTGTCACATTGATAGATGATAATTAAGAGTGATCGTTGTCTCACGAAAGGAACTTTCCCACGCCGGCTGATGCCAGTGTGGTTCGATTTATTTACTTTTCACCGAAGTTTATAAGCCCGTGTAAATCTTCTTCTTCTTTTTTTTTTTTGCTTTTTTCTTCTTTTTTTGATCACTTACGAAACATCGTCCGA
Source organism: Tenthredo livida (assembly GCA_963992785.1). Taxonomy (NCBI): domain Eukaryota; kingdom Metazoa; phylum Arthropoda; class Insecta; order Hymenoptera; family Tenthredinidae; genus Tenthredo; species Tenthredo livida. Next base: position 8,314,350 of record OZ023067.1, on the reverse strand, counting down.
CCTTCAACGAAACTAAGTAATATTTACTTCGAAGAACGCCAAGAATTTTGTGCAATTAACGCATGACGTTGAATAGCGCTCGAGTCTTGCGTATGATATACGAAATTTAATTTTGGGGCAAAATGAGGAGGATCAGTTATATAAATGAAGTAAAATGACGAACTGCGATGATTGAACGAAGGTCGTAAAAGAGACTAGAAAAATTACGTTTTAGTCGTAGGTATTAATTGCGGACATGCGCATCGTATAGGAAATTGTACATCGGTTGGTAAGTTTAACTCGTTTAACAAACAGTACTAGAAATTATTTACACACCACTAGCTAATAGTTATTGACCACGAATAGGGTAGGTAGGTAGATATAGGTGTACGTTGGGCGAGTCTCGGAAGCATCCCTTGGGAGCATCCCATTAGTAGAAGTGGATAGACACGCGATACGATGATATTGGTAGTTGCAATTCAGTTACGTTGTTCTGAGAGGAAAGATAGGGTAATAAATTTTCTAATTTTTCCATACCTATGTCTGTGTAGGTAGGGTTGAGATAATTAGCTTTTATGCTAAAGTGCACGTTTAAAAATAATACAGCTTATTCAATATCAAATATATGGCTCATATGGCTGTAACATTTAATATGGCTAATATCCTGCCGCAGCAGTTAAACGAACTTTGAAAATTATTTTTTTACATATCACGGACATGTGTAATATACCTCCGAGACTCATACAGGATATACAAAAATTGATGTAGAATTAAGATCAGGATATCCACGGAATATCTCTATCACTGTTCAATTACCGTCGACAGGATTCGTACCCATACCTATACGAGGGACGCGGAATACCATGGATGTACAAAATGAATTTCAGACGTGTTGGGACTGCGAGATATCACGCGAGAGAAAACCTTGGCGAATAATTTTCACCACCTCTGTACATACCTAATACATATATATAGGTATATATATATATATATTATATAATACATATAGGTGTATACACGCATCGACCAACAAGCAACCAAATTACCGAAGGGAAAACGAATTTTTAATTCAATTTTAAAATATCTCACGACGAGGTATACCTCTCACCTATAACACTCACAGATTTTTTCGTTACAGTATAAGTTTCGCATAAAAGGTTCAGTCTGATCTTCTCAAATCTCAATCTCTTTGTTCTTCAATATTTTTCCGACAGATATAATACGTAATATAATCCGGGAATTTTCTTAAAACACGCGCGAGTATATCCAGAGGTGTAAATCCGAATTAACGTTCGCGCTTTAAATTCTCATCAGGGTCCTCTGCATCCAACCAAATTTTCAAATTCTACTTACACGATCTGAAATGTCTGCAAAAAATCGAGTCAATCATCGATTTTATTCTAATCTCGAAATTCATTCGTCAATTAGTTCGCAAAATGTTTTATTGAATATCTAGGAGCTGCAGTGTTAATGTTCGTTGTTCACTTCCTCCTGCGTGTATAGCCTCACTCATTAGGCACACACGAATCCTCAGATCTTCTATATTAGATATAATGCCGTAATTTGAGCTAACTTTTCAGGCTTAAAAGCAAACAATTGAACGTGCTCAAGGCTCGAAATTCGAGCTACACCCTTAAGCCTGATCCGATATTGTCTCTTACTACTGCGAAAGCAGAAAGGTGCCCAGATAAATTTTCTGCAAATATATATTCCGGTCATTTTAATTTACGAACAGCGAAACGAATCAACTGAAAGTCATTGATAAACTGGGCATTAATTTATTCGAGTTTAATATGTCGTAATTAGTTAAATGCTTTGCCAAAGACGACGTGTATGGGGTACTAAAAGAATAATTATTAGCAATTTCTTGGACAACCTTCACACCCATGTTTGTTCGCTAATTATTGACCAGTCCTACCTTCGCTATTGGCCAATGATCAAAACGTGTGCGTTTACAAACCACTCGGACTAATTACTCATCATTACAACATTGTGTGTCTAGGTTTGACTCGGTGACATTTACGGTGGGCTTGTACCCCGATTAAAATTTATCGTTAGAAGTTCTGACCGCGGCGTCATTCTGTTGCAATTTTATAACTGACTTTCAGAGGGCTGAGTGAAATCGAAATAATTGCAGGAAGATGAAACTGAAAATCGGCTGCTATTAGGGGCGGGGAAAAACGATGCAAGAAAAGCTGTATCGGTGAAGCAATTGCTCGAGGCAAGATCGATGCACTATTTCAAAGAGATGAAAAGCAGCCTCACCGATCGAATACAAATCGTTCTACAACGATGCGTTCTGCTTTAACATGAGTTTAAGAGGTCTTCAAGCTGTCGAGTTGAATAAGTGAGATTCACGTCTGTTGAATTTATTTTGGTAGCCATCTTCGAAAAAATGTATAGCTTCGATCGGTCCCTTCCGGCTTTAGACAGATTTTACTGCATCTGTTTGTGAAAAGTGAGAAGACTGAGATTCTGCGTACGATCAAATCGAGGAAAGCTGTATAAAGACGAAAATTCTATATTCGTAGAGAGAATTACTGCCAGCAATTTATTTTATTTTAGAAATTTTCCAACGCCGGATTTCGCCGCGATCTAACACGGCTGATTTTCCTATGAAACTGCGCCACATAGTATCTTATTCATTTCTTTGCTTTGGCTCTCATTTCGAGAGGAATTCAAACGTTCAGATTACGTAGGAGGTAGTTTTGGCTGCCACTTATTGACCCGATACTTTTTAGACGAAACATTGCCGTGTAATGCTCCATCGAGACACAACGGCGCCTAAGACCTGGCATCGCTAGGCTTGGCTTTCGAAATGACTTGGATAGGAGACACCGTCCTTGTTTGCACTTGGCAAATGTCTAGCTAGGCTGAAGGGTGCTGATTAATTGCCAACGATCGCGAATTAGACCATACATGACCAAAAAATCGATACATATTTTTTTTCCCATTCTCATATTTGCCATCGCCATTCTTTCACTTCCTCCCTAGTCCCCAACATCATCGACTTGATTATTCAGCTGGTAGTCTGATACGCGATTAATCTATTATTCTAGCTCCAAGTACCCTACGATAGAACTTCTATGACTGATCGAACCTCCGGCTTCATCGCTAATTAATTAGTCGGATGAAATGAGGGTACCTTGAGCCTGCAGTAGGTATACGTATTACCTTAATTGCATTGGTTTCGAGGATGACTCACAAGAACGTAATACACCTGCTCGAGTCAGAAGAACACTCTGGAATAAGCCTTCACTACGATCTTTGAAATAAGGGTGTATAATCAATACTTCAATAGATTAAACATCATCAGCACAACATTTATCTTGCACCTTCATTTCCGAGCCGAGTTAGTACCGTTTTTCCCAATTCTATCGAAACGTGACAATTCACTGCATGCCTTCATCGCGTAGTTCGAAAATTGACTGAATTTCAATTCACACCTGCGAATACTGATAGAGGTGTGCAATTCGATTATCGGTGGTGAGGCTAGCTGGGGTTGATGAAATTCTTCGAAGGGTCGTAGGTCGAATTCGGCAAGAATATTAGCAACGAATTCGACAGTTGATTTAAGATTTGAATAATTGTATTATCATTTGTTATTTCGCTTCCAAGATCCGACGCACAACATCCCCATTCTCGGAAATTGCGGATGTTTGCAAAAATGTACGTAAGGTACGTATACTTGTATATATCTACATACATCTGACTGGTGTTATTTTCGTATGCTCGGCGGTCCTGTTTCATTTGGGCATCATTACACTGCTTTGAAATTACAGGACGAATATGAAAGGTGAATGAAAATGAGTATACTGAAATATTTACAGAATCACAGCACGTACGAATTATTATAATATCTGCACTAAGCTTTGACTGATTCGATTATACATATGAACGTTGTTACATGACGGTAAAGGGAATGTTAATAATTAATTTCTAATTTGGCAAGCAATTTTTTTACGCGAGTTGCACCCGAATGTCCTAATCATTCCGTTCCTCGGTATAGGAATGTACATACATTAGGTACATATTATATTCGTACTTAGATGACTTGGACAATTTTTATCGAACTGCAGCATTTGATATAATTTTTTTTCATTTATTCTCTGGTCGACTTCTACTTTGATCAACAATTAAAAGCAGATACTAAATTGTATCTACCAAACAACGGTCTGCAATGCCCATTAGCGGAAGGCAAGAGGACAGTTCGTCGAAATCCGCTTAGTAGAGAGAAACAGAGATGCTAAATAAAATAAACTACCTACCTACCTACCTACCTACCCACTCGGTAGAGACAATTAGAAACAGACTTGAACCTCCGCGTCTAATCTCATTATAATAAATACACTTGTTATCAAAGTTGGATGGAGAGTATATACAGTTTTTACTCAATTTAATTGCACACTACTCTAAAAATACGTAATAATATATTACGAGGTATATAACGTCCTGCGAAAAACACTGACAATCAATTTTCCTCAAAAAAAGAAGAAGAAAAAAAGGAGGAAGAAGAAGAAGACTGCAATCAGAGTGAGCCATAGGAATTTGTATCTCTTTTCGCTCTTGAAAATACTTGAAATATCTATTTTACGATCCGTTCTCTCCGAGAGATTTTTTCTTCTTTTATTTCTAGTTCGCACGTGGGAATTTTATTTTTTTTCGTTTCTTTTTTCTCCGGAAGAACGATAAATGCGAAACTCTCCGCTATTATTTCATACTATACCGACTAGAATTCACCTCTTCTTGAATTATTTTCTTATTTTTTATTTTTATTTTTTTGTTCGACGATCGCAGCCTCCCTTTGAAAGATAATAAATTTATTGAAATCGAGTTCGCGGGTCGGTGGTGCCCAATTGTCAGATTTTAAATTCATTCGATGTTTCCAACGACTTATTGAGTTACATCTTAGTTCCGCCGTGGCCCAAAATCTCACGGATTTGTAAGCCTTTGAATCATGTTTTTTTCTTCTTTTTTATTCTTTCTCACCTGGTTAATAAAACTCCTTATCAACGCCGGTAAATCAGCGTTGCGAAAGTAAAAAGAAGAAGACGACGAAGAGAAAAAAAAAGAAACGAAGAGAAAGGCTTTGCATCAATAATCGTTATCAAATATACCGGGTTATCATTCTACGGTTACATATGAACACTAAATATGTCCAGAATACCATAAACATGATCACATATGATCAGCTTTTTTTCCAACTAACAATCCAATACACTTAAAAATGATTTACAACCACACACACCCGATTTCCCCATATGCGATAATGGCATGCCTGTACCCCAATCGATCGTGTCATTGCCCGATCTTAAAAGCGTGCTTTTCATACACTTGTAAAACCCCGATTTGGATGATTAGAAGCTCATCGATTAGGCTTACCAAAAGGAAGAAGAACCTCGAGGGTTTGTATGCCAGGATATTTCGAGGACCGCAGAAACGAGTCGGAAGTATGTTATATGCATACGGTGACTAGATATACGGTAATAAAAAAAGTGGGTGTATAAATTCACGTTGAAAAGCTTCCGCCACATTCGTTTCCTATTATCTGAAGCGACCTTATCGATATCACACTCACGTACCAACTTCCATGCAAGAGCTGTTCAGCCACTTGAAAATTGTACGGATTTAGTTCGGATGTGAAATCTTTTTGTTCTCCTTGTTCCGTTTTTTCTTTTAATTTTTTTCTTCGTCTCGTTCTCTCTCTCGTTTTTTGTGAAGATAATACGAAAGCGAATTCCTAATCATTTTAATCAAGAACCGAACGATTTTAGGGGATGAAAATATGCCGGCTGCAGGCGTCGTCGAGTTGCGATGAGTTTAAGCGAGATGCGGTGTAATCTTCGTTAATATAAAGTTAATGACACCCTTAGTAAAACGGAAGATAAAATTGATGATACGTCACAGCTAATGTAAGTTAAGACGGTTGTAACGATAGCTAAAACGAAGTTTTATTGAACATAAAACGTGAGATATCTACCTGAGCGAATACAAAGCCAAGACTGCATGGGGCCCCCCCGTACTGGTTTGAGAAAATTTTTACAACCCAGTAATTTGTTATAAACCTACTCCTCTATACCTATACCTTTATTCCTTAGGTACAAAAGACAGGGTTCTACCTTAAGCACCAAGTCGACTTTTATGCCCTCTCGTTATAAGATATGCTTCGCGAATAGGAATAACGAAGGACCAAGTAGGTATATTCCGTTCGTCCTGCGGTTCAGGATCATTATAATATACATAGCAATTCCGAGATTTCAACGATGCGTAGGTACTAGCTGCCACCGCAGAATTCAAGATCGTTTATATACCCGTGTGTGTATACCCCTGAAATCTCGCTTATTATACTTCGGAGACAACAGGAAACTAGGTATTCTTTGATCCTTGATCCTTGATGCGAACTTGGGTCTCCCCTCGCAAAATGTCACGCCTGCGGAGTTCAAACAGTTCGAGAGTACTTCGAGCCCAGAAATGTGACATTACGAGTCTGCGTCAGTCAAAGACTGCGTATTGCAGTTGGGTTCATCGCTCATCGTTCATCCTCTATCATTCGTCGTTCATCGTTCATCCCTTATCGTTTATCTCGGTCCATAGATGCCGAGCGAAAACGTGCTTCTTGATTCAGCTTGTTTTTGCACCGCCGCGCTGTAAGGGTCGCGATAAGACGTCACCTGCCTACTCGATTGGGGAGGATTCAGATAAAGGGATCCTTGATTATGCGCTCCTGTTCATGACGTTTACCAATTTATTTTATTCCGAAGACGATCCGGGTTAACTACATTCCCCCATTGTGCAGTTGGTCGATAATTAATCGAATTGCAAAACGCAGATGAATCTTTAATTTTAATTATCAAACCTGAGAAATATGTTGGAACTTTTCTTGAAATCGGATCTAGATCAGTGCGATTAGTGAAATATTCAATATGATAACATGAGTACCGGAATACAAATTTTGGCAGAAGAGAAAAATTTACTTTCGCACTTTTACATCACCGAATAAAAACTCACACGTACACGTATACCTTATAGGTATACATCCGAAATTTATCTCGCATTAAAATCCCTCCTAACTTTTGTTGGCAAGTTTATTTTTCTTTTTTTTTTTCGTTTTTTTTTTTTTTTTATTCGTAATTTTAACATCAGTAAAGGTGACGTTATCGCCCCGCGGCTATCTACACCGGTGTCAAATCTCGCTCAGTTATTATTAACGAAATGATAACTTCACAGGGCTTTATACCGCCAAGTAGAACGCCCAGGTGCAGTAAGTCGCCATGTGTATATAAGGCGTTGCATGGTACAATACTAGAATAATGAAACATCGATCTAGTTCGCGAATTTTTTTTTTTTTTTTTCTGCACCAAAACTCTCCGCGAAAGAAACTATGACTTCGAGAAGGTTTAGAGACCATCCAATGAATAGAAAACGAAAGTTCTCCTTTCCTCTGTACTCAGGACCAAAAGCTCCGGGAGTGAGGACCGTCTTTCATCGGGGTGTGAGAATCGCGTGTGTTACGACTGATCAATATGCATTACTCAAGCTTTGGCTGTAATAACCATCGTGGGTGAGGCTTACCTCAGAGTTTTCTTAGAGTTCGGTATACGGTGTCTGCAAGCTCTGAGAGATAGGGCGACGATAACTACGTCTTCGGTGAAACACTTGAGAATAACTTATACACAAGTTGAATGGTGTTTCGGATGATATATCGCAATTTCAATTCTGTATTATGAATTATGATATAATTGTTGGCCTGATTCGCGGGAATAGTTCATACCTACCCTTATCGCAAAATGTAAAAAACCATAAAATAACACACCGCGATGTGAAGCCTGGCTGATAAGTGTCAGTTAAAATGACAAGGCTAGAAGGCTGGGGTCAGTGCGTAAAAACATTATACATCACGCCTCGTTTGTCATAAGGGCTATTTTTGTAATTTCCTTTTGTTTTTATCTCGCAAAAAAAAAAAAAAAAAAAAAAAAAGAAAAAAAAAACTCCCCCCAAGAGGCTATGGGCGAATTATTTTAAAGCTGTGTTATTCTATATCTGCTACAGGGATTAGTAGGTGTCTATTGTATAACTTAATTCAGGAGTTGAATCGTCCCAGATTCGTGGAGAGGCGCGAGATGTTTAATTTAAATTATTTCGACGAATTATACTACACGTAAAATTTATACGAGTAGCTTGTCGTTCGTTTCAATCAGTCTCAACACTTTGCGTAAATATATCTAGTTTGGAATTTTCTGATAAACTCAGACATTACCTAGACGAAAATTTACCCTAACGGGGTAAGTGCGGACATCCCCGAATTTCATTTTGGATGTGAGAATTCGAGTTTTAATTGAGAAAATTCAACGATCATCATCGTGCATGGGTATACGCAAAGATTCGTATATTTCTTACCTAATAAACTGCTACCAACACTTTGCCACTTTTCAGACACAATTAGCTGAATGCACTGAGGGGTATTCTGCAAGGTGTCGTTACACTGTAACTCTCACTGTGACATAAGCACTTGAATTAAAAAAAGCCACGTGTGTGTTGTTTTTTGACATTAGTAAATTTTTTATTTTTTTATTTTTTTGATTATTTTCCAACCAATCAGAGGCTCGATTCTAGTCCGTAGAAATTAAACACTTTGGTAACTGAACAAATCTGTAGGCACGTTTCATTAAGCTGTCACAAAACGCTCAATAAAACTATATTGGAAATTGATTTTCATTCACAAATTGTCGAATGAAAATTGTTAGTTATTATCGAATAGAATGTGGCTTGAATCGAGGGTCTGAATCACATTTTTAATAATTGATGAAGCCAATTTTCCATCCAGAATATAAATCGCGAAAAATTACAGCGGCGACAAATTACTGATACCGAAACAGGGAAATTCCGGACAATTCGGTACGAATTATCATAGATGTAAGGTAGAATTTTGCGGAGCGAATTCGGCTCGCAATGACGATTGGCGTTTTAGTTTTCAGGATGTTCCAGGCTGGCTGATAATTTTGGTAAAGTTAATAAAGCCGTTTCCATACTTCACTGGGTTTTTATAATACCAATTCACCTGCAGCTGGGTTATAAATCTGCGGTTAAAATATATCAGCGTCTATTGTTAATAACAGTTTCTAAAATCCATCTTTCTCTTTCTCTCTCTTTTTTTTTCTTTTTCTTCCTTTGGGATTGATGATTAATAAAAATTTCAATCAAGATCAAGACTTCGGTAATTTCAAACGAGGCTCGCGCGAGGACGGTGGGCGATGAGCGACTGAACGGCGCGTCGCGACGTCGGCGTCCATCTCCTCCCACACAGAGACGCGCCGGCAACTCGAGCCCTCAGCATCAATGCTTCAATACAACAGGTTGCATTGCTTTTATTCACCTATTCTATTCGTGGTGCATTATCAGTTTTCTTACAATTTTCAATTTTCCCTAAAATATTCTGAACTCTTCTCTTCGCCCGCAGATTACCTTCGAAGACATTTGTCACCGACGTCAACCTTCGATTGGAAGCTTATTCACCCCCTTTCGGAGACAGAAATTTTCTTCTGTAAAAACTTTGATCCGTTTTCTTGCTCCATCTCTTCGCTAAATTTAAGCGAAAGAAAAGCGAAGAGAGGTAATCGTTTTTCACGTTAGGATATGCTCGACAGAAATTCCTTACTTACTTACTTACTTACTTACTTACTTACTCACTTCCTTCCTTCCTTCCTTCATTCGATCGCGATTCTTTGCAAGATGAACAAAGTTTCATCTCATACAGAGGTTTTGCTGAATTTTTTTTTTTTTTTACCGAACGATTTATAATGCAAGGTAACGTTGTCGAGTTAATTTGACAAAAATTCATACGCAACTTGAATTTCTACATAGGTAGTATAAAAGTATATATTCGTATAGGTACACACTTTAATTTCAACGTTTAATAAAACCACGTTGGTAATTATAAACGCCGAGAGATGCATGGGGATGAATTAGAGCACAACCAACGCATTCTGGACATCAAATTTGCATAGATATGAACTAGATGTATGTAAATTCCTGTAGCCTGACAATGTCGATGTCTAAACCTCCGATCCTGCGATTAATGCAACCGAAAATAAGTGTTTTCAGATATTTTCCCACAGGAAATTCACTCGACGCAAGTTATACTGGGATATGAATGGTTCTCAGTATCGATGACTTCAATTGTAAAAAGAAAATGTCGTTTACCTAAATTATATATCCAGATATTTAAAGAACAATTTTGTAATCTAATGTTTATAAATATCGGTTGACTTGGGCTTTTGCGTAATTCTGCATCAGGGATAGAAAAATGTGAGATAACGAGGTACATACGTAGGTATGTACGCGTGATAGCTTATCACATGGAATTGAAATACCTGCACCTTAGCACAGGCTCGTAGACCACACGTCATAGTTTTAATTTTCCGACGAAATGAAGCAAGAAAAATGAGAACATGTCGCAAGATTGACGTCAGTTTTGTCAGGCGACAAGGGTCTTGGTGAAAGGATGTGCGGAGATGCCAGTTGCTACTTTACAATTCAGCGGCCATCCGGTCGTTCAAACTCCGATTTGATGGATTCGAGATATTTGAGAAAAATAGGAAACAGTGATCCGGAGAGTGACTGGCCTGTCTTATCTTCCCAGATTTATTTTCCGCTTATTTTTTTCACCTCCTATACGCCTTTTCTAATCCCCCGTAATTTCGGCTGAGAAAATTTCTTCTCATTTTCAGAAACTAATTAAGATGCCGGTGACTAATTTTATTTCTATTTTTTTTTGATAATTTAATGCAAAGAAATTCCAGGTAAGAATGCAAGTCGATGAAATTCTCCGTCCCGTTACAAAGATATTCTGAAAATTGCTTTTCCTCATATGATGAGACATTTCATCATCAACGGTCGCAGGAGCTTTTTTTACTATTGAATAATGATTAGACACATCAGTATGCATTGAGCGCACACGTGTCTTGAGTCTCCGTGCTGTTCCAGCCTGCAGAGGGACATTGGGGAAGGTTTTTTCTGTTCTCTTTTGGGTCTTAGAGTCGGTGGTCCGCGTCCTTTTTTTTGCGTTTGTTGAATAAGAGAAATGGTTTGATTTTTTATTAGTTAGTCAGAGCATTCTCTTGAATGTTAATTCGCTGAAACAATCACCCGGCTGATTACGTAGGTCCAATGAGAATACTAAAAAGATTGGTCCCACGCTTTGAAAGGCTTGAAAATAAAAGTTACCCACACTATTAACTTATCATGCTGCATTGACTGCAGTGCATTTCGTTTCATCCAACTTTAAATCATAGCTGGATTAGCACGAGCTCGGAAATAATGCTTGAATCGTTTTGATAGTAACGCGAGGAATTGGACGGATTGTCAAAGTCATACGTTAATCAATACTCAACGTGTTTCAATTAACCGTTTGCCAATTGCTGTTGGAATGAAGCTTTGTCAATATGATGATCCCAAAAACGTTAGGTACTCTTTGCGCTGCGAGTATAAAATTTTTAGGTAATCTCGATTCAAACGCAATTCTGCTTTTCAGTTTCTTCAATTTTTTTTCAATCAGTCAATTGATCAGTCACAAATAATTCTATACATCTAAAACGAACACATCGACTCTGTCTTAATTTTTCTGAAACCTTTGAAGGAAAACCTGAAAGTGTGATTGACTAATTAAGTTTCGACGAAATATTCGGTTTGAATTTGAAGTCTCGTGTGGTTTTCCGCAATGAGAAGTCAGCAGGAATAAAAATCGCGCAATAAAGATCGTCCCGCGATTATCTGAAGCCAATAGATTGTAGATGACGCAATACGTCGCGTATAGTTAATTGCAATTGGTAAATTGGTCACGAGTTTCTCGACTAACTACCCATTGTCTATAATTAATGGCTGAATGAATTGATGAATGAATTGTTTATTTTCTAATAATAAAGTTTTAGTTTATGGAACTTCCTCCGACCGGTCTTTGACATTGAAATTTATCTTCAAACAAAAAGCCAATTATATTCATTACTGATTCACACACGTCACGCACGGACGCAACCACGTTTTTATAGACGCGGAAGCGCCGATTAATTCAATCATATTGCCTCTGAAAAATTTTATTTGTCTGGTATTGAAATACTTCTGATTTCATTGAAATTTTTCATGTCAATTCGAAGCCCCCTTTCTGATAGATAAATTTAGAAGATAATACACCCTGATCACCGACTTGTTGCGGTAGGATGACATTAACGATAAGGAAGACTCCGATTAGAAGTCGATGGGCAGGAGTTTGAATTGTCGAATTTCGGAAATTACTAAACTCGTATAACTGCAGTATAGAGAGAAGAAGTTTCGAAATCGTTAGAGCAAGAATAATGATCGTCAAAGACAGCTGCCATGAGTAGGTAATATGATATAACGAGATTCGTACTCATTGAATGGTAGAATAAAAAACTGGTCGATCAACCTTATCGCCAGATATATTATGAAGCGTTTACGGGAATAATTGAAATCTCAAATATTAATTAAAAAGCGCCGAGGATTTCAATTGAAAAAATATCGAAGGCGAAAATTGTTTGAGATTAAGTGAACGAAGATCGCCGTCGAGAGAAGGATCCGATTATTTCATGGATCGCGTAATTAATTGAAAAACCTTATCGCAGAAAATAAGGCTTTATTCTGGTTTTCGCACGTCCGTTCATCTGTTTACGTCTTTACGTATTAAATCAATCTTGGGAGAACAAAATATTTTCTTTCGATATAAAACCGAATAATAAAAAAATCCTCTATCCAAGAATCCCGAGATCTGAAACTTAATCCTTTCAATCTCTACTCAAAAATTCATCTAAAAAATTGAGCAAAAATTGATCTCCCACCTCAATTCGCCTTACCACATGCAACCAGTGTCTCAGCTATGCAGTGTTTAGTTATTCAGTTAGGCGATGCTACCAGTTAGCAAACAGTGGCTATTTCACGAACTACTTTAGCCGCAAAAGATTTGGCGCGGTAATAATTTCAATCATTCCATTATGCTGCCGAATTTATTGTTTGGGGTAATAAGACACAGAATGATCTATGCTGACGTTACAGAGTCGAATCTGCACGCTAGCTGACTTGAGCACTTGAATGGCTCGATTCTTGCATCCTTTTTTCGTTCCTTAGACTGATCCGGCTTCACGTAACGTATGCGGTTTATCGAACGTGTAGAGAATACCGCAACATGATCTGATTGTGAATACCATTCGCCTTCAATGACTCCAAAGCAACACAATTAATTAATGATGAAATTAATGTGCGCTAATGAATTCGTGATTACTACATGACATTGTGTAAACTGATAAAACAGCTTAATATAATATGTACATGTAGCATTCGTTAGACAAGTTATGAAATGAGTTTCTTTTTTCATTCAAAGCATGTCCTTTGAGATTTTTTTCTCAGCCTGAATGTAAATGACACAACAATTCCGATTTCGGATGTGAGGAATCTCTCTTAGATTCAGCCATTAGATCAGATGATAGGTTTAAATAAGAAAAGTCCGTTGAATAATTTTTAAATAATGTTATTTGATGGAATTATAAATAAACTACAATTATCGACAATATTGAAAAGCTAATGGATTATTGGCGCAAAATTCTGTGTAAGGGAATGACTGTGAAAAAGTTATAGGGACGGTTGTAGATATATATAACATTAATTAAGTGTTCACCTAATTTGCGTTGAATTATTTCACAGAATATTGGAATCCGTGGATATTCAATTTCATAGCAAAATCAGACGTATGGCCGCTTTGCGTTTTATGACATAATTATCGATGTGTAGGAACAATGAGTTACTGGTGTTGTATCGGAATGCTTGTATCGTCAATAACGAAGAAATAATTATAAAAATATTATTTTACTTAAGGATAATTTGGCTAATTCCATAAATTAATATTCGATAAATTTTTAACAACTAACAGTTTTCATATAATATTAAAAGTTCAATGTCACACGACCAGAAAACAACACGATGATTATTTAGACATAATAAATTCGATATGATGCTAGGAGAACCTCATAGCATAGAGTAAAAAACAAAAATATTTAAAAATATCACACCTTATCATTTGTATAATATATTTTTTATATAAAATAGACAGGAATGATTTTCGAGATTTGGTATGTTGAGATCTCTCCTACAACCCAGGACACAGAGTCGTGTCATCTTCGTCTGTTACTATTTTAGATTCTTGTATAAGATACTCGTCAAAATCTCCACTGATAGAAATTTCTTCTTTACCACGCAGAGCCTTTCTGGTAATGAATTGTTTCACAACCGAAGGATTCACATATGACATTGTCAGTCGACATCCCCAACTGAGCAATGCCAATGGCTGTAAGAAAACAAACAAATAAAAATTACCATTTTAGTGCATGAAAAGATGCAGATAATAGATACTGTATCATTCGCTCACTCTTTCTTCATCCAAAAGTGTGTAAGGACTGATAACATGTCTCCTAAGACAACCAGATACTAATTTTTTAAGACGCTTTACTTCCATCGGATTAGCGCAGGGATGATATAACATGACTATTGCACCGTGCTGGAAATTCACAATCAATAGATGAATAATTTAATAACGAAATTCGATTGGAATAATACAAATTATCAATCATTCAGTTTTATTACCTCTAAACTATGCAGCCACCTTTGTTTAGGGAGGAATTTGTATTCTCCATAAACTGGCCATACAGGCCTATGTGACCCGCTGTAGAAAAAAGTTCATTTGAGATACTGATAATTTAAAAAAAAGCCATTTCACAGAATAATTATTCCTAGTATGTTACAGGCTTAGATACGCCTTGGAATTAATTGCAATATTGATCTTACTATATAGGAATGGTATCGCTATATTCAATTGTTTCTGTCATACACTTGTGGATTGCCTGAAATAATATGAGGAGAGAATTAAGAAGAGAAAGTAGAGTGGTAGTAAGCCAAACACTTATAATATCATCAGTTGTGAGAAAAAGATCCCTAGGTAAACTTACAGAGTAATAGGACGGTATATGTTCGCAGTACATTATTGGCCCAGTTGAATAACTAGGCATAATTTTATGCTGATAACAAGTATAGTTTATCGGTGACCAGTTCCAATCGACACGTAAATTTGTCTAAAATTGAGCAAACAATCATCATTCGTTTGATCATGTGTTATTATTATTATTATTATTTAAGAGCGGGCATAAAACATCTGCCGTTTATTTATTTAACATCATTCCTTGTCCTCCTTATTTTTCTCTCATCTGAGAAAGAATAATAAAAAACAATTGAAGGAGGTCAGAATTGATCATCAAAGGAGCCAATTTGAAATTCTTTAATTCTTCAACATCCAGAGTTCCAATTTGAAATTCTTTAACATCATTTCTTCTCCTCTTTATTTTTCTGTTCCGAGACAGAATAATGAAAAACCGACTAAAGGAGGTCAAAATTGATGATCAAAGTGGCCAACTTGAAATTCTTCAATCCCTAGACCTAATCAGTTGTTTAAAATAAGGTTTCCCTTACTTTCCCATCGTCGCATCCACCTGATTGTACTCCCATCGCTACCAAATGTTTAGTATCCTCTTTCACATTTGGATTTTTGAATTTACCAGTTTGATGAAGTACTTTTGGTGGAGGAGTAGGCTCCCCGGGTCTGGAAGGTAGCCAACGACCGGTCCATCCTTCGTCCTCATTTTTTAAAGGTACTTTGCGCAAACTGGCGTAACCTTCTCTAGGCTTGTGCCACGCATCGTCTCTCTCTTCCCTATCTACATTTAGTCATAAATGTAGAGATGGAATTCGACTCGATGAATTTTTCATCATGTTTTACTGTTTTGATTGATACTACGCGAAATTTTAGTATGAGGTTCAAAAAATTTAGTTCTAAGTCCGAAAAATCTCACCAACTACGTTGGCTTGTCAAGTTCAGGAAAGATAACATAACGCAATATTCAACTCGGGATGAAATGCGCGTTTTTGTTTAACAATACATATTGTGCTTACCTTCGCGGTCCGAAATGTGGGAATAGCCGTTAACAAGGGCTAAAATGATGGTGAAAAAGACGAACGATAGCAGTAAACGATGCTTCATTATTTTCTTCTGATACGAAATATTGTGTTCACTGAATTAGTATTATCTCCTTCGATCCGACAGATCGGAAAACCAAAAACGACGTGTGAGTGCGATTATGAGCTGCGACTGTCAAGTGTCAAAGTATCAAAGTGGGGGATTTACTTGCGGGTTCAGAAAACACACTAACGCCATCTGTTGGAATTATTGGAAAGCTTGAGCAGCGCATGGTGTGATTGTTGAACACGTTTTACGATTCGAATTTTATATTTTTTTGTGAGAGTTTGTGATAGTAGCGTTTGTTACAAGGTTGGATAATCATGTTTAGGTTTGGATTCACAGTTGGTGAGGTGAAAGATGATAACGGTAATTTACAAACGCTTAAAAATTTGAATTATTCATTTTGGGGTTATGAAAAGGCGCATATATGCACGGCGTGGGTGAAATTGGCGGGAAAGTTTGATATCCAATTTTTGGGAATGCATCATCCACTGTGAACGAAATCTAAACTAAATAAATAAAACACGTATTACTTATGACTCAGATGAGAATGAAATTACCGAAAATTTATCACTCGACTGGTTTCCTGCATCAAAAATCGAAATTTCGCCGGAGCAATTGGCGAAAAAATTTCACGATTATGAAATAATGGAAAGCGATTTGTTCTACGATGTAACGTTGAAGCTTATTCAGACCGACAAAGTTGTGATTGATCTGCAACACGAGAATTGTAAAAATATTGTTGAAGCTGAATCACAGCACTCAGATCTTGTTCCAGGAAAATATGAAGGTGTATAGTTTCTCCGTTTTGAAACGAAAATTATTCTCGAATTAGATGACTTACGTGATATAATATTTTCCGAAACACAGGTGGCCTTAAAATATGGGAATGCAGTTACGATTTGGGAAAATATTTACTAGGTCAAAAAATAAATTTGAAAAATAAATCGGTTATAGACTTAGGATGCGGTGCTGGGATTATCGGTATTCTGGCATTATTGAAGGGAGCTAGTTACGTTCACTTTCAAGATTACGTAGGCAAAATAATTTCCTTTTATCCATATTATATGTTATAAAAACCGTTGTATAATATTACGACTAACATCTCCCAATCTTGTTTCTCTCGTTTCTTCTTTCTATAAGAATGCAGAAGTCATAAAGTCCGTAACTATTCAAAACGTAATATTAAACATATTCGATAAAAAACAAGCGGATAAACAGTGTGGATTTTTCTCTGGTGATTGGGAATCTTTTGTCAAATTATCTGACGAAATGTATAAAGATGATGAGGACAAATATGACCTAATTTTAACAAGCGAGACAATCTACAATCCTGACAATCAAAACAAGTTGTACAATATTTTCAAAACTAAATTGAAGAAAAACGGTTCAGTGTAAGTTCTCGACAGTATGTAATCGATTTACGATTATGTATCAGAATACAATGATCGAATATTCATTTTTAGCTACGTTGCTGGAAAAGTTTATTACTTCGGTGTTGGAGGAGGAATGAGACAATTCGAAGATGTTGTTAAAAAGGAGAAAATATTTGACGTTGAAACTGTCTGGAAAAGTGAAGAAGGTATATTATCGTAATTATGCTGGATTCCAACTGCCCAATTAATCTTAATGAGCGAGTCTTTAAAGAATTACAAAATATTATTCAGGAATACAACGGGAGATACTGAAGCTAACTTTCAAGAGCTGATGTGGATTTCAAGCAGCATGGAGATTATAATTCATTTTTTCACTTGTGAATCTGTACAAGACAAACATGCGATATTATTGTAATATTAAAAATAAACATTTACGTATGGATCATGAATTATAGTATAATGTTAATTTTACCCCCATAAATCATAATTACTCAACGAATTTCAAGAACCCATAGGTATATAAGATGATATTCATAAATTATTACCATTTCTTCTAGTTCACGTTTCTTTTATCACATGAATGCTAGAAAATAAAGAGTAAGGACAGAAACCTTTATATTGTCCAAATTTGAAAATTTCGATATGTTGTGCAATGGGGCTATTAAACGATGAAGAAAGAGACAATAATCCTCTCGTTCTAGAAACAGTGTATCCAAATGTCGATCAATGGTAACGCAGTCATAATGGTAATCCGATCTTCCTGCCAATGGTAACAGTTGCGGTGGCTTGAGGATATCCTCAGCGGTTAACAGTTTCGTATCAGCCGTACGCAATTCAGCAATGTTGTTTCTTTAGAAATCACACACGTAGTGCGTCCGACGATTTATTTTTCCTATCTAAGGGGAATATATTAATTTTTATGTAGATCTATAGTTAGGACTTTTCCAAAATTTATAACGCATGGGGGAATTATCAAAGAGCGGTAATAGACGAAATTTGAAACAGAATATGTCTTTTATTAGTCACAAAATCATGAATAATAAGTTATATCAATGAGTACTAAACTCGCAAGGGCTGATATTCCATAATAAAAAAAATTTCGATGAATTTTCCTTTGATCTGTGGAATGGGGAAATAGCTTTATGACTCCTTCATCGGTCGTACGCGTACAAAACCAGACAGCCTGATATCGTCTTTGTGAAATTTGCTGCCTAAATGCAGGCGTTTGCGCGACTTTTTAAATGACCCGTATCTCACAGACGCCACCACCTCTGGAGATGGTAATGGTTCATAAGATTTCAGAGATATTTTATTAATAACTTCGACGACGTAAGGTTTCACTGGATTCCGTAGTGACAGCATAATATAATTGTTTGTATGAAAGTACATTGGGATGAATATTTCAAGTACGCACAGGTACTCTTGAAGCATCTAGCCATGGGTATACCTAGAGATATCCAAAAAATACCTCGGAAAAAATGTTAAGATACCCGTAATAATTTATTATCAAGTAGCACTAGCTCCTTCAGGAGTTGGAAGAATCTTGATTTCAGAAAACTAAAGCAGTTATGCTAACGATAAATACATCATATTATTACGTTCATCATATATTTTCTCAAATATTTTTTTCTTAGGTAAAAGCTTCGATCCTAAATTAAAATATGAAAATGAGAATGCGAAGCGAGCAGGCTACGTTTTCCTACTCACAATTAGAGTACTTGGACAATTTCCATCGAAACACGTCTTACGGGTAACATTTCTATACCAACACTGTGAAGCGGCAATCAGCTAATTGAAATTGAAAGATCAGCTCATTGAGCTCATCAAAATATCTTGCGTGGAAAAAAACTGGAAATAATATCGACGCACAGTAATCCTCCATTTCCTTCGACTAAATAATAAATTTACAGTGATAACACGCGTAGTATGTATTACATAGTACTATGATAACGCCGATAAGAAATAATCCATGCGTTGCGAAGTGGGGCAACTGTGAAAACACAAGCGTGTTGTGTGTTGCCTATCCATGGTCCATCAGGAGCTTTTTCACACGATCGCAAGAACTGTCAAGAGGGTTCTGAGATTAAAAATAAAAGAGGCCGCTTCTTGACATATTTTCGTTGATGACATTTGCATTACTTTGTACCTATGGGATACTCTTGCTTAATCATGAAATAATTGTAAAATTGATATTAAATATATTTGTGAATAAATATCTATCCTTTGTTTGATCATTAATATCATTGTTTTCCGAGTATTGCATGACTATATTAGTAACTATAATTGGCAATAAAGTATTTATTACTTCTGACGATTTAGTAAAGTGGGTAGGTATACCTGTAAGGACAAGACTTTATGAATATCTACATGCGATGATACGAAGCTTATTCTATATACAAAAATGGGATTTACTCAGTATGTTACTATCTGCAGAATTTATATTAATAATAACGAAGAATAATGAATTGGAAAGTTTTTAACTGGCGCAAGACACATGCTGAATTAAATACTCATTATTCGTTTAGTTTTTGAGGTCGCTATATCGTCTCTAGAACAAATCACCTCTCTGTTTTGTACTCGCGAACACAATCGATGGTAATGCGATTATGAAATTTGCTACATACCGCACAGGCGTGACTCGCAATAAGTGAATTTCGTAATCAAAGAACACGAAATAAATTTACCTCGGCAATCTTAATATCAAATATAAAAATGTCGAGGTTATAAGCAATCTTATAGAAAATAAATTCGCCCATAATACTGAAGGCTGGAAACCTAAATCTCAATACTATACATAGGTACATTTGTTCCTCTGGCATTTGGGTATAATTACTGCAAAAGAAAAAAGTATGTATACACCACTGTCCATAAGTTCGGGAAAAAAAAGATATCCGAAGTCTGAACACCCCCTCAATCATTAGCAATTTCGTTTTCACAAGACTATAAGATGATGATTGATTTGTCTTGATTGTCGAAGTCCATAAGATGATTTTTGATTTCTCTAAAAAATGACTCAAAGTACCGATTTGAAATCGTGCGTATTCTGGCTTCCCGATTTTTCTTGCTGTACCAATGTCTTATAGAAAACTACAGTTTTTCAAATGGGGCAGGACGTCCGATTGAGTTCACGATAATTTACGAGCCAGAATGGCATGGCGTTGCAAATAAATCATATAGGGATTTCCTTTCTTTTGGAGGGGGTCCACAGTTCGTTTGGAAGATGTGGGGATTAATCCGTGAGAAGTTTCTGACCCACTGACATTCTCTCCTGCACTCTCAAGTCGCGCGGCAGACTCAAACGTTGAAAATAAAACGCACCGTCACGTCGCGTCGTGTGCATCGAAGTTTTCGTCAATAATTCATAGATGAACTTGAAGCAGATCTGTGAAATGCGAAAAAACTCGAAAACCGAGAATGCGTCGTTATAACAGTTTATGCACGAGCATTATCGGCTGTCTGACCGTTGCTTTTGTACTTTTCAATAAAACGAAGATGGAACCGGAACCCTCATCTTCAAATACGGGTGTCCCCACGTTGACAGATGCACGAAGCTACGTATCAAGCCTCCAGGTCAATTTCAGGAGCGACCAAAATCAAGTGAGTATAGTGAAATTTTGATTATTCATCATGCCTTGAAATCAGACGTTGATCGATTAGTCTTTCTTTGAAAGATTTGTTGATTTGCTGAATGAGACACGTTATACTCTCTGAGACAGGTAATGTCACAATATAAATCATACACGAAAGCTTCTGAATCCAATTAATCAATTACTCAACTATGCACTGATAGCTTATATTTTATGCTCTATTTTCATTGAGCAAATTTTTTTTGCATGTGAGATGGCGGTTTATACGTAAAGGACCGCTTTTGTCTGCTATATAATAAAATTAGGTAATAAGTACTATTCGAAAAACTAAACGTGTCATTTAGATGTAAAAAGAAGTGATAATGTTGCGGATAACAATATAATATACTTCGGTGTAAGCATTTGATAATCGCTAAATTTCTCTTTCCGAATTTGAACTTAGGTGTTAATGTGTATAAATGATTAGCACCTCTTTCCACTAATCTTCACTCATACTAACGCCTTCATGATAAATGACAGGTAGGCTCTGGCTAATCGTTACGAGTGTTTGCTCACTCTTCAGCTCTTCTGGTGTAACTCTTATGAGTGTGATAAATTAGAGTTTCTTTATTATGAAATTTTGTCTAAAAAATGAAAATCCCACTCAAGGCATATCGCTACGTAACTCCGTCTCTGGCGGAGTTAGGAGGTCGTCGGAGTGTGCCTGAGATGAGTGAACACACTTTGATGATAACACGAGTTCCAGGTTCTGGAGCTGAACTTCTGGTTTTGATTTTACAACGTCTTCAGGGAAAAAACGGTTTCAAACACGTCAGAATGCCACGGGGTGATGATATTCTACTCACAACTCTTCAGCAGGTAAATTTGTCAACCTAAAACTGACTCATTCTCGAACTCAACTTCACATTTATACTATTTTTACATTTTTATCTCAACACGTATTCACGAGTTCATGATTTCATATTACCGAATGTTTTCACAGGCAATTTGAATCGCGTGAGTTGAATGCCAATGACTATATTGCATTTCAAAGATATCCGACAAGGACAACCAGTTGAAGAGTCATTTTTACCTCATTCCTAAGCATGAATATCGTGAGCGTTGATCCTCGTGTATCATGTGCCATGTTAAATATTACGTATTATTAGTTTGAGATACCAAAGCTATTTAAATTTATAAATATTTCAGAGCTTGTTAAAAAAATGTCCAAAATTTTATTGGGGGAAGAAAAATGAGAGTCATTTTCACCGCCAATGATCTAGTTACGTTAAAACAGTCTCGATCCCGACTTAGTGTCTCTAAAAATTTTCTAAAAATTTTTGGATGATCTCTGAAAAGTCTACAAAATTGATTTTCTTTTTTTTTTTCAAAAATTCTAGTGGAACTCTGAAAATGTCTCCAAATATTCGTATTTTTTTTTTTACGAGTATTTCAGAGCTTTGCAGTCTGTCGTAGTTCGAAACAGTAATTAACATGTTGCATATACGAAATCTGTAAGTAGTGAGAGTAAAATATGAAAGGAACAAACTGCAGCCACTGCACACACGCAGAGTTTAGAATGATCACTTTACCAGTCATCAAAGTCCGAAGCTCCTATCTAGAAAAAAAAAAAACGAAAAAAAAAATGGAGCAGCGAATGACCTGTTGCACAACCTGCCATTTACCACGAGTATTAGTCGTCTTACTAGCCAGAGTGTTTACATAAAAGATAAAATTGAGTGTTCATCGTGAATGAATCTTTGACTATCGAGACATTTTTCACTCTCGAATCATAGCAATAAATTCATTTAAAAACGACATTTCGTATTCTGTGCTGATCGGAGACGTATGTCTTAATATAAAACCAGTTGCTGTATACAAGCCAGTGAATAATTATTGAATCTTCTTTTCATTTTTTATTCCGAAAAGTGTCTAGTGAAAATACATACGTTCTGCATGTTATCAGCTGATCGATTTAATTGGCATGCCAATTATCTTAAAGGATAATGAGAATTCATTTAATCCGATGGTATCACGCATGTTGTGAATTATTTCCATCAGTTATATGCAACGAAAAGTAGAGCAGATGGAATGTTAGATATTCTAAGCAGTAATCATTGGTCAAGACTTAAAGAGGGAAAGCTGTCCATGCGGTTACGTACCGTGGCAAACCAGCGGTCTAGTCCGGTCAGTTTTCATACTTGATGTTTCAGCTACCATTTGAGGCAAATAGGCTGCCTTTCGTAATCTCAATCTTCTGCAAAGGAAGTCGTGGAAGCAATTATTTCTAGTATGAAAGCTGGAAAGTAGTTATTCCTTCATTTCTCAGTTTCTAAGAAGAGTTTATTATTCATAAATTGATTATACTGGATAATTTTTGATGAAAAAACACCTCGAGTAGGTGCAGTGTATACTTCTTTAAGAGTTAATAGTTTTTCAATAATCGTAAATTATTACTGCGGTCAGTGTTCAAATGCCAATTTCTGTCTGACAATAAACATGCAGCATTCTATACGAGCGAACGTGTTCATGAACGTCCTTCGGTTCTTTTTCTTTTTTGATCACTATTTTTTATCGAGTTAAAAGTGAAGCTTTAATAGCTGTGGTTAAACCTGTACTCATCGATCCGCTACCCTGACATTTACTCATGTTCACATGGTGCTGAGTAGGTACCTACGTCAATATCGCTACGATTCGCCTTCGCCGCAATAAATTATTCACAACTTATGACGACGAGTATTCATTATCCGGTAAAACAATATTGCTAGGAACTTCTGGTCGAGGACATCACGACTATCATCCGGCGTGAGGCTGTGCCATTGACCTTTGACGCTGATGTCAGATTCCTAAACTTCTCAGCATTCGGTCGGCAAGCTCCTACCTTCATCTCGATGGTCAGGGACCCGCTTGACCCTAAAATACTACTGAGGTAAACGCGCTGACTATGAGATGAAAGTGAAATTAAAAACCGACAAGTGGCTCTTCCATCCAAACTATTTTATTTGCACAAGCTTTTGTCGCATAGTTTTATGCAGACAATTGAATTTTCTTTTCAGATATCGCAACAGTGGCGAAATCACGCCGAAATATTGCGGGTCAATCGCCTATTTTTGCGGGCAAGATCCTCGGTGCACGTAAGTATACTTTCTAAAAAGTCATTTGGATGATATATGGTGGGATGCGATGCCCGGTTACGACCTGGGCTCTGATACATGATTGAGCAATGAAATTCTCATGTCCGTAACACTATATCCATTCAGTGAAACCGCATTTCTTCGAACGACGTTCGTATCCTTATTTCAATTCAGAACGTCAATGAACGCGAATTGCTTGCAAACAGCGTGGGCGTGTTATGATCTCAGATTAGACCCCGTCAATCTTCGTCGTCTATATCTCTCTCACGCATATATATACACGTTTCATAATCAACTCACTCAGAGATCAGCCGTTACGTGAGGCCCTGGCTCTATTCGTGGGAATAATGTGCCAATGGTGTTGTTCTTTGGCCTATTACACACACAATCATAACCGGGACTCAGCGATTTTCAATAGATTATCTCGCCTCTTTTGCTGTTATGTAAAAGGTAAGAAGCGTGTTGAGTTAGACCGCAGCTTTCAGTCCGGAACAATGAATCAAGTTCAATATCCGCGACCCAGTTCCCATAACATTTTCCACTGCACCGAACACCTCGTGTGATCATGTAACGAGAAACCGCTTTCTATAGGTATCATTCAATTGTCTCTGGTCTCAACCGCGTGCGAATATTAAGTGACCCTTGCAGCTTTTTCACTTAGAATTTGATTTTTTTTCTCAGAGAGGAAAATCGCACCTGGGCAATTTCCGAAGCTCAGGGTAATATTGAACGATGGTATCCTGTCGTTGGACTGTTGGAACACGTCGGGGATACCCTGAAAACTCTGGAACGAATTTTTCCAAATTTTTTTATGGGCGCTACTGACATTTACTCAAAATTGGGTGAGTCTTGTGTCTCTTAGCTTTTTGAATTCTGAGATTGGACAGGTGTAGATGATAATGGATGACGCGATTTTTCCTTTGTTTCAGACGTTAAAAATAAGGATGAGAAATTGAGGAAACAAAAAATGCCAAATTTGAAAAGGAAACTCTTGAAGGAGCCGTTGGCTAAGGAAGTTGAATTCTATACATGGTTAAAATCGCGTCTGCTTTATCCAAAGTCTGGCAATGGTTGAGGAGAATCTTACCATTTTGAAAGAGCGAGAATTTTCACTGAGAATAAATCTGCAGGGAGATAAGATATAGGGAAATTTTTTAATCTCCGAAAAGAAGTGCAAATAACTACTGCAATTCATCTTCCTATTATGACGTGAGTGCAGAGTCTGCGATTAGCAGACATCAATGCGTTCCGAGAATGTGTAATTCTTCAAGATAACAGGAAAAGTGATTTATGCTTCCGATCTAAACATAGCAGCCTCTTGTTTCCTCCGTTTGGTCATGGACAATTGAGTGAAGAACATATGAGTAGTTGGATCTTACTCAGAAAGTCTTTCTTTCCCGATTCATCGCTACCTACTAGCAGATTACGTAATTATTTATATCGAACAAAAAATTTTGATGAAAATAAATATTTCATAAAATCAGCACACTCGAGACTAACAATGTTGTCCGTTACCAAGATTATACCTAATAACCTAATTCGAAATACGTATTTTGGTTTACCAATGGCTACATGCATCGCTGGAAAATTAGTATAAGGCTTTAGAGCGACCCAATATTTTCACAGCTTGTAGAAATGAAAAGATCAATTTCTGCAGAATAATTAGAATTTGGAATTGAAGGATTCTCGATGAGATTATTTTCGGAGAGAAAAAAAATAAATCATAATTGACTGGACGCTAGAAATCAAAATATTCTATCCAATTCTTACATCATTGACATTCAATAAATTAATCCCATGCCTTGACCATATACCGATACCTCCGCGGAATAACCGGCTATCTCAGAAGTTGCTTGAAAAAGCAGCTATCTCAGATTTTGCTTGAAAAAGCGGCTATCTCAGATTTTGCTCGAAAAAGCGGCTATCTTCAAATCATGCTAGCGAAATTTTGCGTCAAAAACTTAAAATTATGATTCAAAAGCTGAAAAAACAGGTTGGAGCAAAAGCCCAGACATTATAATGTCCGCTCCAACCTGTTTTTTCAGCTTTTGAATCATAATTTTACGTTTTTGACGCAAAATTTCGCTAGCATGATTTGAAGATAGCCGCTTTTTCGAGCAAAATCTGAGATAGCCGCTTTTTCAAGCAAAATCTGAGATAGCTGCTTTTTCAAGCAACTTCTGAGATAGCCGGTTATTCCGCGGAGGTATCGATACGTCAACAAGATCATTGCGCCTTAACGATAGAGGGGAATAATACTGCGTAATGATGAATTGTAATTGGTGATATGAAGCTGTCGTCGTTAGCCTGGCTGTATAGATTTTAACTAACGGTCAGACGAATGAGACAAGTTTCGTTACGCACAAATATTCGATTTAGAATCTAACAATCATGGCAATTTTGGTGATAATTCAAATGACACTCCTTGCCCTTGTAATGGCGCAAGCACCGTTCAGTGAAAATAATTATCTGGATGGATGGTGGTTTCACGTTACACCTGGTAAAAATTTTTTTTTCTTCTCTTTAATATGACACAAAAATATTTGTGCCTAAATTTTTAGAACAACAATAGTGATATGCACGTAATGATCAGTGTTCTCATTTTTGGATCATATCTTTGTTCCCTTCAGCACGTAATCCGTTTACTTCACCCTCGACAACTTCTTGTCTGCTACCGAGTCAACCAGTGGTCAGACGCGATGATTATACGTAAGTCATTCATTTGGATGAGTCTTAGCATAGCTATATATCCATCGGTCATTTTATTACATTCACGAACGATTGAGGTGGTACAGAAAAAGTACACGTATTCGACATTCAGGTTTATTCACATTCATGATGGTGAATTCTAAGATCAAGAGGTGCAAACTAGAATTTCAAGTCTAGTTAGCGCGTAAACTTGCTCAAAGCGACCTCACTCTCACTTTTGGGTGCAAATCGGAATCACATTACATGAACAATCATACCCTCAAATTCTGGTTTGCACCTGCGAGTCTTCGGTGATAACTTGTACAACGAAACCAAAATTTCATCCTGATCCTGACACGTTGTCAGGATTCATATAGGGGAACGTGGGGCAGAACGGGCAGCGGGGCAGAACGGGCACCGAAACAAAAAAAAATAATGTGGTCGGAAATGATTTTTTATAAAATATGGCGACGTATTTTGGATCAATAATGAAAAAAAAAAAATCGAAATTTTTTTTAAAAAAAGTAAAATAAAACGGAAAAAAAATAATCTTTTTTTGATTTTTTTTTTTTTTCATTATTGATCCAAAATACGTCGCCATATTTCATAAAAAATCATTTCCGACCACATTATTTTTTTTTGTTCTGGTGCCCGTTCTGCCCCGCTGCCCGTTCTGCCCCACGTTCCCCTACCTACATTGGAACAAGTAATTCACAGGTTTTATATAAAAGACTTTCGAGTAGTGTAAAAATAGACTAATAATTAACAATGAAAGCTTTGACTATATGACCAAAATTATGATTTGTCATTAAACGATAAGATTGAGCTGTAAAATCGCGTCACTTTGTATAGTGATAAACTTTTGATCTTAATTCCTGAAAAAACAAAACAACCCACTGAGATTATGATATCTGAGAGTGATTTCAGGTTCATAGCTGTTTGTACGATAGGTCAAAATGCCTCGGGGTCAGAGATATAAGATCGAGTGACGTATACTTGTTCTGCGCACATCGTCTGGGGAATACCAACGATTGTTATTTAAATCATTTCATAGCTTCGAGATTCGCAATCATCTGGAAAAAAAGTTTAAGCGATTTTTGGATGTCTCAAGATTCGAATGGTATTAGGAATCGATTGACCAAGGCGGCAATAATCTTATTGCTTCATATAGCATTTCTTAAACCAGCAATGGAACATTTTCATAACGTAATGCATGAGCACTCGTTGTGAACTATCTGTCATTACTTTTACAATAACTTTATAACTTGTGTTATCTTATCAGGCAAGAACTTTGCATTGTTAAAAGTGCTTTTAAACTTTCATCCAAGATGTTGGGTAAGTGTCGTATTTACACACAACAGCTTCCTGCATAATCAACAAAAGAACGATAATGTTGTTATTTGTTCTTGTCATATCTTGCTTGTTTGCTGAAGATTTCATATATGACGTTAGTCCCAACACATCACTGTCTCTCATGTGGTGAACCTTGAATTTCCACAAGGGATGACAGTACCTGACGCTAATTTCAGTTTCATTTGTTTCCGCACAATTCCGCATGAGTGAAGTGGTATGGAAAATTGCGAGTGTACGATTTCAATGAATTCCATTTCGGAAAACCTAGTGCTCACATAGGATCACATAGAGGATGTCTAAATTATTTTTTACCATCTCAAAACTTTTTCTGACATTTCGTGCAGATACACGCCGCGAATTGGTGGTCACAAACTTCACACGCGAGCAGTCCCATGGAATGAGGCTAGAATAACTTGCGAAGAGGAGGGTGGTTACTTGGTAATCATTAATTCCATCGCTGAGTCGAAGGCCCTCATTGAGCTTATGCAGAATTCAGAACCAATCACTGGCTCACCGCATCCAGATTTTGCCCACATTGGTTTCCATGATTTGTACAGCGAGGGGCAGTTCATAACGATTCATGGTCAGTCATTGGCGAAAGCCGGGTTCACTCAGTGGGCAGCTGGTCAACCCGACAATGCTGGAGGTGCAGAAAATTGCGGATCCATGTATAAAAATGGCCGCCTTAACGACGTTAACTGCGGAATCAAACTCGGTTTCATATGCGAAATACCAATATACTGATTTTGGTACAGGGCTGAAATGATTTGAATGATTCGATGCCAAATCTGTATGGTTTTGTAATGGAATAGAAATGTAGTCTACAGGCTCATCTTTTTCATACGTATCAATGAAAGAACAAAATTTTGGATGAGTCATAGTAAAGCTACCATATTTAATCATGAATTATATTAACCTTGTATTTAGGAAAGATTGAGTGCAGAAAAAGTTCAGAATTTGTTGTATCAAATGATATTTTCGTTAATAAACATATTATTTCTATTTCGGGTGATTATTGTTTTTATCACGAAAAATTAACTCCAATATAACGCAGAACAAGTTTGATCCGACCTTCCATCATACACTAGACATACGTGTTTAATTTAATTTTTATTTACGACGAATATTTTGCCAGTGGAGGAATCAGCCATGAAGACAATAACGGAATATTACAATAATCAATAATATTATACAAGGTGATTTGGAATGCGGTACTTTCCGCACACCGGTGAATTCCTTTTTTCGAGCAAAATTTGAGATAGCTGCTTTTTCAAGCGACTTATGAGATAGCTGGTTATTTCGCGGCGCCACTTGGCTTTCTGCACGCAGCGATTAGAGGGAATTAATACTGCGTGATGATAAATTGTAATTGGTGATATAAAGGTGGCATCGTCAGTCTGGCTGCACAGATTTAGACTAACAGTCAGTCAGAGTCAAGTCTCATTACCCGTAATTATTTGATTCAAAATCTAACAATCATGGAAATTATCGTGGTAATTCAAATGACACTCATTACCCTTGTCATGGCGCAGGCACCGTTTAATCAAACTAATCAACCGGATGGATGGTGGTTTCACATTACACCTGGTAAGCTCTTTTATCCTTGTCTATGACAAAAAAAAAAAATAGTTTGGCCCCAACTGTTTGAAAAATCAGCGATATGCATACAGTGATTAGTGATCTTATTTCTTAATCATATTTTTGTTCCCTTCAGCACGTGATCCGCCTACTTCACCTTCGACAACTCCTTGTCTGCTGACGAGTCCACCAGTGGTCAGACGCGATGATTATACGTAAGTCATTTATTTGGATGAGTTTTAGCACAGCATACCATCGGTTATTTTACTACATTCACGAATGATTGAGTGAGTTCAGAAAAAATGCACGTATTCGATATTCTCGTGTATTCACACCGATGTTAATACTTTTCTTATGGAAGATCTTACTCATATGTGCCTAGATCACGTAGGTATTAGTGCTTCCCTTGATGCGTGCTTTTATTTGATCGAATCAACTTTAATAGAGTTTTCTTTCAACTCTTCCAACTTTTTCACAGGTAGATCATTTCACGATTGAAATACGCACACTTTACAGAAAATGTTGTTTAAGCAGGCGAATAAGAACCTCTACGAATTCGTAGATGGCGATTGTAATACTGACAGAGGAAATTCTTCTTCGACAAAAAGTTGACTTAAGTCGGAATAGAAATTCTAGTTTGATTTTCTGAAATCTCAATTCCTTCGTTCTTTAGTTTTGCCGACAGTAATATGATTCTGTTCTAGGAGAAATGTACCATTTTGCCGAATTGGATTTCGGAAAACCTAGGGCTCATATAGGATTACCTATAGGATGTCTCAATTATGTTCTACGATCTGAAAATTTCTTCTGGAATTTCGTGCAGATACACGCCGCGAATTGGTGGTCACAAGCTTCACACGCGAGCAGTCCCATGGAACGAGGGTAGAATAACTTGCGAGGAGGAGGGTGGTCATCTGGCCATCGTCAACTCCATTGCCGAGGCGAATGCGATCACTCAGCTTTTCCAAAATTCAGAGCCAATCACTGGCTCACAACATCCGGACTTGGCCAGCATTGGTTTCCATGACCTTTATAAAGAAGGAGACTTCGTAACCATTCACGGTCAGACATTGGCAAAGGCTGGATTCACCCAGTGGACAGGTAGTGGACCCGACAATGCTGGAGGTGCCGAAAATTGCGGATCCTTCCACAACACTGGCCGACTCAACGACATCCCCTGCGGACTTGAACTCGGTTTCATATGCGAAATACCAATATACTGATCATGGATGCAAGGTGGAATGATTAACTTTTATCATCTTCCATTTCACGATATGATCAATACGTACAACACACTCAAAGCGATATGATTGTACTTACATATACACAGACGGTACAATTAGTATGAAAAAACATATGTGTTGTAAATAAAATATAAATAAAAAACATAGATTTCTTGCATTGTATCATTTTTGTGAATGTCGTTTAAAATTGCAACACCAATCTCCACAACCAGCTCATCATATATGATAACAAAGTTACACAAAGATATATACGAGGCTTATTAAATGAAAATTCTATATACTCCACCGACTGTTCTCATTTTTGATATACAAATAATCAAACGATTCCAGAAAAATCTTGAAGAAAGAATATGAGCATCTGCGACATTTGTGGGGTGACGTGTCACAAATAAATTATTTGAAAAATTATCTAGAATTCAGATATTTCCAAGAGCAATTTTATTCTCAGCCTCAAATATTAGCTGCGATAAATTGAGGCCGGAGGTGAATGAGAACACGGAACTATACACTCATGTGAGATAAGATTTGGAAAATGAAAAAATAAATATATCAACAATGACATTAAATCTGGTACAAATAGCGATGCACCGTTGGGAGCTTTCAGTCTCATTGTCAGCTGGAAAACCAAACTCACCGTGAGACGGAATCAACAGCCTTCACCAGATCGGAAATTGGAAAATCAAGCAATCCAAGATGTGGGCATTTGCCGTCTTGTTTCAAATGGCGTTCTTCTCTCTAGTCTTAGCCACACCACAGGCTGAAGTCATCCCGAACAAACGGCTTAATGCTTGCGCTCCTGCGCCAGTGATCAAACGCGATGATTACACGTGAGCCAAGTGATTCCATTATTTATTCATCTGTCAATGAGATTTTTGCCAAATGGAATGAAACAACATTTCTCTTACGGTCTCACCAATTCTTTTTTCTCAACAATATAGATACACGCCGGGTATTGGCGGCCACAAATTTCACACCAAAGCTGCTACGTGGAACGAAGCTCGACGAACTTGTGAAGAGGAGAGCGGTCATTTGGCAATCATTAATTCCATCGCCGAGTCGAACGTCATTTCTGCTATTTATAATAAATCAGGGGTAATTTTTGGAGCAACCGGCGGTTCACACTGGGCTTTTATCGGGTTTCACGACTTGTACCAGGAGGGCGAGTATGTAACTATCCATAGCGATTCATTAACGATGTCTGGATTCACTCAGTGGGTAGATGGAGAACCTAGCACCACTTACAACGGCGTCGAAGAGAATTGCGGGTCTGTGCACAAAAATGGTGGACTTAATGACATTTCATGTGATACGAAGTGTGGATTCATATGCGAGCAGCCAATATGCTGATTTTCAGTATAGAGCTAAAATAATTCACATCTATCGGTGAATTCTACTTCGCAAATGATTTAACACAAAATCTGTAGTCTAGGCTCATCTTTTTCGTACATAACATATCAATGAATAAACAAAATTTTTGATGAGTCATAGTAAAGATACCATATCTAATTATAAATTACATTAATCTCTTATTCAGGAAAGATTGAGTGCAGAAAAAGTTCAGAATTTGTTGTGTCAATTGATGTTTTAGTGATAAGCATATTACTCGTGTGTACCAATTTCAGGTAATTATTGTCTTCATCGCGAAAAATGAACTCCAATATAACCCAAAACAAGTTTTATCCCATCCTTCATCACACTAGACATACATATTCAATTTAATTTTCATTCATGACGAATATTTTGCTACTGGAGGAATTGGCTATTAAGACAATGACGGAAGATCACAATAATTAATATTAATATATAAATTAAATCTAATTTCTGGCTACAGTAAGGCGATCGGTGTTCTGCTCATTCGTGGAACTACTCGCGAAAAAGTGATTCAATGCCGTTTGAGCAGAGCTATGTTAGTAGCAAGTCAATGAAATTTTTTCTGTATCGATAAAAAATCTCGTCATCTCAATAAAATTCATCTGGTCTGAAGTGCAGGAACATAACGTTTCCATGACTTATTCTCTAACAGTTTTTAATCGAACTGTAATTACGGTTTCTTCAGGGTTGGAAATCCCATATAGCCAGGATTACACGTCACAGCAGAATTGAAAATAATTTTTTGACATTGTGGTTGAAAGTTGTTGGGCTTGAGTGAGTGAAATCTTATGGAAAATTCGTACATAGGAAAGAAAGTGGCAATGTACCTATTATTTGTCTGTAACCCGAATTCTCATTAACTTACGACAATAAGTACTGAACATTAAGCTATCGTTGAAATACCTAATTGATACAATTCTGCAAAGTCCCTGGAATTAAGAGTAGGTGATTTTTTCGATCAATAAATACGTACTACCAGTGTTTATAGACTTTCAGGTCGGGGGTGAAAGATAACATTAAACCCGCAATCTCATCTCTATACGTCCTCGACGAACCATATACTCATAAATCATTTTTGTAAGAAGCTCTTGTTAGCAGCACAAAGACTTAATATTTCTGCGTCATCCAGTTAACTGAGAGAGACAGAGAATGTGAACGAGTGCGTGGCTGGAATAATTATCAAGGATAAAATGGCAATAAACATATACCAAGACTGTGGCTACCGTGGTGGGGTAGAGGATTTGTGAACTGAGAAACGTGCAGCTCAACGAAAGATCAGCGGAACAGTGAACGAGTGATCGAGCGAGTAATGTGGATGCGTCTGGACGTTCAATGTCCTTGAATTGATACGTGTATGTGTGAATCCCCATAGCCTGTTCAAAAGTTATCTAGTGCTAATTAAAGAGATTATTGTCAAATTCGAAGAAACGTAAAGTTCATTTCCAATCGCTCCTTCCCAGCTTGGCTATTTCGGTAGCTGAAACTCGCCACATTCGCCAGTGATCCGTGTCCAGGGCAACGCTTCAATTTTGATCAGCTTCACAAGCATTGAAACGTCATTATTAATCAATCATGGCATATGCCAATGCGATCAAATTAGTGCTCTTCTTATTGGTTGTGCTGCAACCAAAAAATATTTCAGCTAAACAAACCGGTTTTCTTTTGCTGTCCTGTCTTGGTAAGTGTTTTTCGTCCACGGTTTAACAATTTTCATCAAAATTTCAAGCGATTGAACAGAAATTGCATACAGTACTCTGGTAGGCAGATACAATTGTTCTCTTTTTTCGGTCTCATAGATACTTCAGCTGAGAACTCATCAGTCGGTCCCTGTTTGCTACGGAGCCATCCTCCGGTTCGACGCGATGACTACTCGTAAGTCAAGAATTTCTGCTATTTCTGTAGCTAGTTGTTACGGTGTCGTATGAATAAATTTGACTTGTAAATCGCTGATCGACTCTACATATATTGACAATACTTCTTACCAAAGCATAATTTACATCATGATTTTCTGTCATTGTCATGTTTCGTGAAGATACACGCCGGGTATTGGTGGTCACAAGCTTCACCTGCGAGCAGTCCCGTGGGATGAGGCTCGATTGACTTGCGAAGACGAAGGCGGTCACTTGGCAATCATCAACTCGATTGCCGAAGCGAATGTCATATCTGAGATTTTCATGAAAGCGCCCAGAATCGCCAACACGAAGCATCCGGATTATGTCAACATTGGTTTTCATGAACATTACAATCCGGGACAGTACGTAACTATTCACGGCCAGTCATTGGCGAAGGCTGGATTCACCGAGTGGCATCCTGGTCAACCCGACAACTATCAAGTTGATGAAAATTGCGGATCAGTGCACAAAGATGGCCGACTTAACGACATGGACTGCAAAGCTGATTGTGCTTTCATATGCGAATTACCGATATACTGATTCCGAATGCAAGATACCAATTAATCATTAACTTCCATTAACCGATTTTTACGCAATAATCAAAATACTTGACCCCAAGCACGAGCAGTCGATTCATACTTCTTCTTTATTCCTGTGATGCAGTTTTATAAACGATCACAATTCATGCTCTCATTCACACTCAAACGCATCAAAATCCACCATATTGTTTAAAATTTTTCATTCACTTCAAACATTTTAGAGCGTCAATCAAATGAGTCGATAGAATAATGTTAATGGAAACATGGTGCTTTTAGAACCTGTAAGGTGACTTGCTCACAACTTAATTATTGCACAACTTGTGCCAAATGAAAAAAATGAAATGACTGTATGTTCCTACTGCGAGAATTGGGAGTATGAAATAAAATAAAATACATGTAAGTGAAATATATTTTCTTACACATATTTCCAAGTCTCAATCCCATCTAGTGTTGAATTTTATGTAAGAATTGATGAACACGAAAACGTGACGAGGTAATTATCGATCATTATATTCTGTGTGGTTAGAAATGTACGTTTGACAAAAATATGTTGTTTTCGGTGATAATCATCGCCGAATGTATTCGGTATGATATTTGAGTGACGCTGCTGTATTAGGTATGATTTTTAAGTGACGCTGCTTGCTGGTCACTTGATGTTTAAATTTTTAAATTGATTAGACCATTTGGTTTTAGATTTTAGAAGCAAATTCAAAGATGAATTCTGGAATGATGAAACATTAAGAAGAATTCGATGAATTTTTAGAGTTTGGAGTTATTGGATGTTAGGGCTCGGAGGGTGCAGCATTATCGCGGGTAGAATATGCTGTTCGAAGATATCAATCGGCAAAAGATTTCAAATATAAAATGACAGATAGGGGAAGGTGGGGTAAGACGGGGACCTTAAGGTATTAAATCAAAAAAACATTCAAATTTTAATCGCACAAATTGGAAACTTTTATTAAGTGATAATCATTCTTTCTTCTAAATAATGCTAATCAAACAAAACGAAAATTGTAATTCTTTATCTAGAAAAAATAATTTTTTCGAAAGAGTGCAAAATGCCCATCTTGCCTAACCCATGGGGTAAGACGGGGTACCCCTTGCAAACTGGGCAGTTATGGACCGCGTCGATTGAGATTATGAAACGAAACCCATCGGAGTGAGTTTTTGTATTTATCATAGTAAGAATAAAGCTTCCCAGACAAAAAAATGTTTCCTAGATATTGGACGCCATGTATTTTGAACGGTCACGCAGTTTATATACCTCAAAAATTAGATCAAATAGCAACAAAATAAATATTCAATCACCAAATCACGAAGTGCACAATCTCGACGATTGTATTTATGGCACTGAATAACTTCCCAAAAAGGGCGTTAAATAGCATTAGCAGTATATTTATGGCACCTTCGGAACATAGGTTTTGCTTGGGTCCCCATCTTACCTCGCGACCCCGTCTTACCCCACCTTCCCCTACCTGTTTACGATGAGAAATTAACACGAGGAGTTGAAGATTCAAGCGCATTAATTGCTTCAATTGAAAAAGTCAATAATGCTGGTAGCTATAGGCAACAAACTACAACAAGAACCCGTCGCGATCAAGTCGCAACGGCAACTCCATACACACATAAAATTACACGGTCAAGTGGAGATGAAAATAGATTTATGAAAATAATACCGGGAATCAGGTATATCAAACAACATTTAAGTTACAGATGCAAGCGAGAACGATACGCAATCAAATGATTCACAAGGTTATATGAACAGGAAAACTAGTATATGTTAATATTCAAGATACTCAGACCCCGAAGCCCAGTCTGGGTCTATATCATATGGCTGAAAAAATTAATAATAGGACAACATTTTATTGGATATATGTAGATCAGAATGATTTCGATCTGAATTGAGATAAATTCATAAATCAAGATAAATGTTGGATGATTGATATAAAGAACAAATTAAAAAACAAATAAAAAAAACCGTTGGAATCATCATTCTCCATGAAAAAATCAACTAGATATTGGAATAACTAGAAATTAATGACAATGAAAAAACTTGAGAATACCTACAATTGTATTGTGTTTCTGATTTATGATCTAGTGAATTGACAAAAATATTTTATGTTGAAATATTGATAAAACATTTCTATAAGATATGGTTATCAAATAAACCGAAATTCATACTGAAAATTATATGCTGGGTTAGATGGTTGATATTTCATTACTATACGAACCGATTAAAACGAATATATTTAATTCAATTATAATATCAGAGAATTTGAATATTATGAATTAAGCAAAAATGAATAATTACAATTCATCAGCTCTGAATCTGATGGGACAATGGGGCATTATTTGTTAATGATATATAAAGAAGATTTATGTAAAAGGAAAGACGTATTCCATGAATGCTACCTTCGAAGTTTATCCTCAATAGGGTATGAGTATCAATACCGACACGGAAAGTGAGGAACTGTGAAATGCGTAATGTTTGACGTGAACACGGAGTTGTGCAGAAGTGGGGAACTACCTATAAGAGGAGACTCACAAAGAGAATCAGGCTCATTCGTAGAACAATAAAATTGAATCTAAGTCTGAGATTTAACAAAGAAGAAATTATTTGTTTATAAAGCGTGTGAGTATTGCTTCGTCACATAAATTAATTAACACAAACGAGTTAGTACTCTGCTAGGTCGGAATTAGTGTCAAGAAGATCATATTGAATCTAATAAATGAGGAAAAACTAAATATTAAATAATTTACTCGAACGGAGTGAAAAACCTTTCAGCCGATATCATTCTGAACAGTGTCTAAGCATTATAGTGAAACATAAGAGCAGCATCACCGCGATTATCTTGCAGAGATGCGCTTTGACCCACGATAAGCGTGTCATAAATTATACGACATAAAAATCGATTTAATCTTGGGTATATAAACCTTTCACCACAATCCCTGCTACTTACAGTTTCAGCGTATATCTCGCAGAGCAAATAATGGCAGCGGCTGTGCAGTCGCTCCTAGTTTTGGGGCAAGTTTATTTCCTCAATCCAGTTCCACCGATCGCAATTGATCCCAATTCAACCGCGCCTCTGGATATTGATCGCAGAATAAACGGGGATGACACTTTGGGTAGTGATAGACGTATGTAAGTGATTCAAGGTTTTTTATAAATTGTTATATTAGCCCTAATTTAGGGTGTTTGCGGAATTTCCTGTGGACGGGGTGGGAAAAGTTTGCGAATAAATTTGAAGAAAAGTACGCGAACTTATTGGAGCCTGTAGGTCAATTCAAAGTACAGCATCCAAGGGAATTTCAACAACACCCTAAATAAGAACCACCCTAAGGGGTATGGGTATCTATTTCTGCAGCATCCCAAACGATAACGTTATCATGAATTCCGTATAAATTGTTTTAAATTATTCACAGATATACCCCTGGAATTGATCGCAGACTAATCGGGGGTGACACATTAGGTAGTGTTAGACGCAGTGACTATACGTAAGTGATTCATAGTTTTTTTATAAATGGTTATCCGGGTGTTACTTTTTCAGGGTGTTTTCGAAATTTTGCGAATGAGATAAAAAAAAAAAAAAAACGCGAATCTTGGAGCCTGTAGGTCAATTCAAAGTACAGACTACAAGAAAATTTCAAAAATACCCTAACTAAGGACCACCCTAAGGAGTATGGGCAACTATTTCTGCAGCATCCCCTCAAGATTTTAGAATCTTTTATCAACCCTGTGCAAAAAATTTATCCATACTCCAAATGATAACGTTATCATGAATTCTGTACAAAATTCTTTGAAATTATCTACAGATATACCCCTGGCATCGGTGCGTACAAGGTTCACACAAAAGCAGCGCCTTGGAACGCATGTCGGAAGACCTGTCTGGAGGAAGGTGGCTATTTAGCAATCATCAACTCCGCTGCTGAGGCGAAACATGTTGCACAGCTTGGAAAGGATTCTGGACCACAAACTGGCTCTGATTGGAAGGAATATTTTCATATTGGTATTCATAATCTCTATCATGACGACGAGTGGGTAACTATCCATAGTGAATCCCTGGTCGCGGCGGGATACGACGAGTGGGACGCGGGCCAACCGGACAGACATGACCAGTCATGTGGATGCATAAACTCTGCGACTGCAAAATTCGATGACAGCTTGTGCAGAACACCTCTCGCTTTTATTTGCGAGTTACCGAATGGCGCGATCTAACAGAACAATTACTGCACCGTGATGGTTTTCGAAATAAATGAAAAGTTATATGTAAAAAAAAAAAAAATATATGTATAATGTATGTATGTCGTTACTTCCTACTCCTCATATATAAAACTCCTATTGATTGTCCCGATTTTTTTCGGCAAATCTCAGAAGTTTCAACAGACAATTCCAATACATTTCTAATACGTCATATATTATCTTATATACCAGTCTTCGAGAGTCCATTAATTACAGCTAATGCAATCCTCAGTCTGACCATCAATGGGCTGTATAAAGCTATGTAAGAAACGTTCGCTCCTGGTTGTATTTCGCGTTCACGATTTCATGTTTTTCACGTTTTATCCTACCACACAACCAGAAAATTTCTGAGAATCCCACTAATTATAACGGAACGTTCACTGGCATATAGTGGTGGTAGCAGATCCACAAGCTAAAAGACGCTTCACCAGCGGATGATCATACAGCGAACGAGTAGTCGGGCAGGAAATGTTGGCTACCTTGAATTAGTGTATCTACGTACTCATGGCGTGAATTATCGAAACCGGTTCGAAAGTTTTTCTGCGTTATTAAAAGATATCCATTTTAATTTCAAAAGAACATATTTAGGTTCGTTTAGTGTTTCGAGTCCCAGGCGTCACCGGCAGTCTTGCATCTCGCAAGAATTAGAACTTCAATAAATCATTAATTATGACGTTTGTCGTTGTGATTCTCTTAGTGTGCCTCTTAATGGCTGTGCTCAAAATACAAACTAGTGGGGGCACGCCGAATGGTTTTATCCTGCTATCTTGTTCTGGTAAGTGTTTTTCGTACACGGGTTGGCAACTTTCGTTAAATTTTTGGGCGAAACAGAAATTTCATACTCTGATGGGTAGGCACACATTTCCTCTTGGATAGTGGGATCTAGCCTTATATAGTGCATGCAAGGATCTCCCATAGATAAATGCAGAATGTTGCAAAATCGGAGTGGTTGGTTTGGTGTAAAGAACTCATACAGATATTTAATTGTTTCACGAAGGCTAGTGTCCACAATTGACTATTTTATCACTCGTTTGTATAATACATCGCTTTTTTCGATCTTGCAGACATCGAACGTGAGAATTTATCCGCCGGTCCCTGTTTGCTACGAGGCTATCCTGAGATTCGAAGGGATGACTACACGTGAGTCGAGCACTTCAGATATTTCTGTGAATATACTTGTTGCAGTAATCGTATGAATGAATCGGATTTGTCAATCGGTGGTGGACTCTACATATGGGCAATACTTCTTATCAAAGCATAATTCACATCGAATGACTGGCTAATCAGTCTCATAGGCTTATCAAATTATTTTCTATCACCCAACGACTTCTTGTCATTTTTCGTGCAGATACACGCCGGGTATTGGTGGTCACAAGGTTCACACGCGAGCAGCCTTATGGAATGAGGCTCGATTGATTTGCGAAGACGAGGGTGGTTACTTGGCAATTATTAATTCCATCGCTGAGGCGAAGGCCCTCATTGAGCTTATGCGGAATTCAGAACCAGTCACTGGCTCACCGCATCCGGATTTTTTCAGCATTGGTTTCCATGATCTTTACAGCGAGGGACAGTACACAACCATTCACGGCCAATCATTGGCAAGGGCCGGATACAGCATGTGGGCAAATGGTCAACCCGACAATGCTGGTGGTGCCGAAAATTGCGGATCTCTTCACCAAAGTGGCCTCAACGACATTAATTGCGGAACTAATTTCGGTTTCATATGCGAAATACCTGCAACATACTGATTTTTGATGCAAGCTTTATTATGTAATAATTTACGGTTTGATTAATCGATTCGTATACAAAGATTCATGACTATCCTCGGTACACGAACACTTAAGAAATCAAATCAGTATATATTGGAATATGTGTTTTAGTTGGTAAGAAATTTTTTTTTATGTTTTTAACCATACTGATAAATTATTCTTTGAAGGAATTCTTCTTGGCGTGTGCGTCAGTCAGACTGATCGAAAGAGAATTAATGTGAATGAGAAAATGACTGGAATATCAAGGATGCTATAGAAATATAATTAAACCGAACCTGCACTTTCTATTGCGGTAGGGGTAGCAAATCTGTGAACCGAGAAACGTTCAGCTTACCGAAAGATGACCGGAATAGTGAGTGAGTGGTCAAGCGAGAGACGTGGTTCCGTGTGGCCCTTCTATTGCCTTGAATAAATATGTGCATCCTTGAATCGTCATAGCTTATTAAAAAGTTCTCCTCTGCTAATAAAAAGAATTATTGCGATAAATTCGAAGAAACGTAAAGTTCATTTACCTATACATAATGTCATTCCCAACACGGCCATTTCGATAGTAGACGACTTATTTGAGATCTAGTGACAAGCTATAGCTGCCCTGATTAGGGAAGAATAGACGAATCTTGGATCTCAAATTTCAGTTGATTTTTTCTTCATATTATAACCGAATCGGTAATGCACGTTTGGAGATCAGGCAAAGAATCGCGAATGTTATCAGGAATTCTGTGAATAATTAATCTTATCTTCGAATACGGGGAATCACGACATTTCTACGAATTACTTTCTCACATATAAAGTTTATCCGTTTTTTATGCGTTCTGTATAGACAACACGTAACACAGACTCAGGTACATCATATCTATGCAGACGGTCATTACCTATACAAATACCATTTTTATACCACAGATTCGTTTATTTGGTATGTACGAATATTGCTCCAAACAGTGATTGTCGGGTAATTCGTGAGAATAACGCCGCCTTGTCGCGATTACCTTGTAAATCATTTTTACCCCGATATCTTTGCTATACGTACTCCACTTTAGTACACAAACTTTATTTTCGGTATAAAAACCGTTCACGAGTCCAGCCATGAACAGTCGCGGTGCAATCATGGCCTCATCGATGTTGCAGTTGTTGTTTATTATCGGGGTCACTTACATCCCTGGTTCAGATTCGACCAGTTCACACGCGATCGCTATCGCAAGAGCCGAAATCCATCCATACCCCATGGCAGGCGCCGGGGTAAATTCTTTGGTGACTGTACAAGTCCATACACACATGGGGCCCCAGCTAAATGTTGACAATTACGGTTACACGTAAGTGATACTTGATTTTCATGAATGATTGTTACTTCAGTCACATGTAGCTAATAAGTCTAACTCTTGTTTCCATTTCATAAATTCGAGTGTTAGGGTGCAAAATTTTGTAATTGAGGACCACCCTAATCTCACATGTTCTTACCAAAACATTGGCCCGAGTACCTTGAACATTATCATAACTTCTGTATAATTTCTCTGACATTACTACTGCAGACACGTTCCTGGTATCGGTGCCTACAAGGTCCACTCCCGAGCGCAGGTTTGGAACACATGTCGAAAGATTTGCCTAGACGAAGGTGGATATCTAGCCATCATCAACTCCGTTGCCGAAGCGAACGCTATTGCATCTCTTGCACGGAGTGCTGAACGACAAACTGGTTCTGCATTTCCGACATACTTTCACATTGGTTGTCATAATCGCTTCAAATGGGACGAGTGGGTAACTATTTACAGTGATTCCCTACCATCGGCGGGATTCAACGATTGGGACGTAGGGCAACCGAACAGAGGTGCCGCGCAGGCATGTGGATGCATAAACTATTCCACTGCCAGATTGGATGACAGCAGCTGCCTTACACCTCTTGGTTTTGTTTGCGAAAAGGACATTCCAGATAACGCTTGTGATATACCGGAATAATTACTGCATCGCGTTGTCAATACGCAAGATAACATGAGATAGAGATGGAGATGAATGTAGAATTTGAATAAAAAGATAAACATTTAATTGCCTGAGATTCATTGTATGACCGGAAGAGGAGAGAATGTTAGAAAAATAATCAATCGGAAGCTCAATTCGATGATATGATGATATCAGTGCCAGTGTCTGTTCAAACAATCAAATCCCTATGCCTACGAGCAACGCTTAAGGATGAATCCCACCTTTGCGATGCGATCACGTTTCGAAAATTTATATGATGATAATTTTCTACAGAACTGCACCTAAGTTTTTTACAGGGTCTCAAATACCGTCTGATATTTTCAAGTAGGTAATTCTAAGCCTACAGCTATTGCTGCAGTAAGTTGGAGTCATTTGAGGTCAGAGATGAAAATAACATCAATCGACGCGTTTGCTTACGTGCGTACAAGTTTCAGCGAGTATGTATCAATAATAATTATGAATTAGCTATGAATTCATAAGTATCATTCAATTAGTTGTAGATACGAATTTATTTCATTATGAGTCTTAATTAATTGAACAATCATATCGGCACTTCTTACACCAGTGCAGTGATGACACAGAACTCGCTAGCTAATTCGGGTGACTGTTAGTTATTCGCCACAACATCTGGTGAACATCTTTTCTCGATAATACATGACCATTATCTCGCATTCATGTTAATAAGCGTCAAAGAAAATATTGTAGTATGTGTTCCTTCACAATAGCCTATAACGCGCAATTTGTAGCTTATATCCTTAAGTAATAGCTTGGCATGCTTCAGCGTACCAGTGACCGTCT
Source organism: Tenthredo livida (assembly GCA_963992785.1). Lineage (NCBI taxonomy): Eukaryota > Metazoa > Arthropoda > Insecta > Hymenoptera > Tenthredinidae > Tenthredo > Tenthredo livida. Next base: position 8,270,783 of record OZ023067.1, on the reverse strand, counting down.
ATAAGACATCTTACTTGCTTGGAAGGAAAACGCATATCTACGATCATTAGTCTGCTGAACAATATCAACGAAACAACGATGTCGTGGTTATTCATATTCGGAATATCTTGTTTTTGGGCTGCAGTTCACACCATGGCTCCACCACCGTCACCTACCTGTGTGTTATGGATTCAACCAATTTCCAGAAGGGATGATTACACGTAAGAAAAATTGAACATTACCATTTGTTCGCATGCGATAGAATAAATAAATTAATGTTCAAGATTGCTTAGGGTTGTCCCTGGGATTTCCAAATTGTTTTATTACTATTTAAAGACTTCTTGTAACGTTTTGTTCAGATACACGCCGGGCATTGGCGGCCACAAACTTCACACGCGAGCAGTCCCATGGAATGAAGCTCGAATTACTTGTGAAGAAGAAGGTGGTCATCTGGCAATCATAAACTCCATTGCCGAGGCGAATGCGATCACTGAGCTTTTCCAAAATTCAGAGCCAATTACTGGCTCACCGCATCCAGATCTTGCCAGCATTGGTTTCCATGACCTTTACAGAGAGGGAGACTTCATAACCATTCACGGTCAGACGTTGGCGAAGGCCGGATTCACCCAGTGGGAAAGTGGTCAGCCCGACAATTCTGGAGGTGCCGAAAATTGCGGATCTTTTCACAAAAATGGCCGACTCAACGACATTAACTGCGGAACTAATTTCGGTTTCATATGCGAAATACCAATATACTGATTGTTAATGCAAGCTTAATTCATGATTAGTAGATTTGTATATCTGTAGGAAAACTTCATGATCGTGGAAAAGTGGAATATCCTACTTTGAAGTGAAAGCTTGCGAATTCCATGTCGCCTCCAAATTTTTAAAGGCAACATTTTTAGAATTAAATCATCTGACAGCTTGTGTTTTTAAATAAATGAGAACACAACGGAGTCCCCAGCATTCCGTACATTCCCCGTTTTACTATCCACCAAAATGATGAGTACGTGCAGGTTAATAGGAAATAATAATCGATCAGTCATTAAACGGTTGTCATCACAGTTTCACATCCATTCGATTAGAATATTCATAACACATTTCGAATGCTTTAAACTTATGAGAGCTTATACCTAGATACTGTGAGTCTAAAGTAACGAGTTGTGCAATTAAAAATCACTCCGGATACAGTGATCACAGTATCGGCAGCTGACCATGTCAAAGATCGGTCTCATCACCTTAGCTAAGTAATAAAAATTCGAAACGAAGTGTGACATCGTGGAAATGGGGTTTCGAATTTTCAATCACACTTTTTTTTTTCCAATTCAGGCCTGATTTAAAATGTCAAAAAATTCCGAAAAATAATCTACTTCCCCCAAATGGAAAATATAGGCTGACAATGGGTTCTAAGTTAAAATCTTGTTTTTATTTTGCCACGTTATTTTATTCGAAGATCTTTGTCAAGTAAATTGAACAATTTCCCTGAGTCATCTGCCTCATCAGCAATCTGCAATCTCATACTTGAATTAGGATCACACATGACGCTTATACAGGGATCAGTATATAGTCGATATTATAACACATGGTGGAAGTAAATATAATTGATTTAATTTCGCGTGCTCGAAAGCTATTCCACTTGAGTGACTATAATCTCGAATTGTGATAGCCAAGAGTATTCTTAGGTTGAAATGACTCCAGGTCAGAGGCGAATGATGAAACCAAGCGATATGATGATTATAAATAAGTTAGCGTCGTGGACAGCTGCCAGTGTAAGTAGACGATCCGAACTAAGTAAAAGGCTGGATTATCAGCCTTACACCAGCTGAGGAATCCAATCATCAATCAATCAACCATGTGGGCCTTCATTGTTGTGATTCAAATGGTGTTTCTCTCTTTGGCATCAACACAACAAGAGTTGAACAACGTTTTAGAACGCTGGTCATTCTGGGTGACGCCTGGTGAGTCATTTTCGTGGATGCTTAAAGAAAATTCATTTCTGATCTATATACTCACAGCTTATCAAATCAGCCACAGCTGAATGATGAATTGATTGTAAGTGGAGATTCATCTTCAGAGTACATGTTGTTTAAGTTTTTGTTCTTATTGCAGTACAGATCTCACATCCACCCTCATCAACTCCTTGGCTGCTACCGAATGGACCAGTGGCCAGACGCGACGATTACACGTGAGCCAATTATTGCTTCTATTATTTATTCATCCATCCATTCCTTCTTATTTTTTTTCTATCAAATGGGATTAAACAGTATTTTTTTCACGCTTTCTTCAATTTTTCCTAATTTAACAACACAGATACACGCCGGGCATTGGTGGGCACAAGTTTCATACGCGAGCTGCTACATGGAACGAGGCTCGACGAACTTGCGACGAGGAGGGCGGTCATTTGGCAATCATTAACTCAATCGCCGAGTCGAACGTCATTACTAATCTTTTCAATAAATCGGGGTCGCTTGTTGGAGGGACCGGCAGTTCCAACTGGGCCTTTATTGGCTTTCATGACTTATACCAGGAGGGCGAGTTTGTGACTATTCATGGCCATTCATTAGCGAGGGCCGGATTCACCCAGTGGTATGCTGGACAACCTGATAGTAATGGACGAAGCGGTGCCGAAGATTGCGGGTCTGTCCACAAGAAAGGTGGACTTAATGACATCTCGTGTAAGGGAAAGTACGGGTTTATATGCGAGCTGCCGATCTAGTGATTTTGAAAAAGGATCATTTTGCTCGTATGCAAAAAAAAGATGTTGGTATCCGAAAATCGGCGTACAAACTTGGATGATTCGTATAGTAGAGTTACCATGATTCTATCATCATGTCGAGGTCGTATTGCGTATTCAATGATGCTTTTCGTATGAAATATATTATTCGTCCCTGTATCAGGTGCAGATTATATTCTCCTGATGATCTGATAAAAATGAATATTAATAGAATCAGAACAAGTTTTATTTCACCTTCGCCAACGTAGATCATTAAGGTAAACTAATACATATGTATATCACGTCATTTATAACGAATTGTTTTATAAATATGCCTTCCGTACAGGCTTGATAGTTTCGCGTTGTAAAATCAAAGATATTCTATTTTCCTATATATATAAGAAAATCGATTCCAGAACTTCGAGTCACAAATTTCGACATAGTGATGAAATTTCCGACTTTAAATAGTTTATCAAGTTACTTTTGGATGAATTAGAAATCCTTTTATCTTATGTCATCTGGTAAGTACGGGAAAGTGTCTTAACGTTTCGGTAATGTATGTGATGATGATTTTTTATAGATCTGCACCTACGTTTTTTCTAAGCTGGGATCCCCCTGAATCGAGTAAAATCTCAAATACCATCTGATAATTGAAATAATTCTAGCCTACGGCCATTGCTGCTGTAAGTTGGAGTCATTTTAGGTCAGAGATAAAAATAACATCAATCTACGCATATGCTTACTTGCGTATACGTTTCGGAGAGTAGCAATAATAATTATAAATTACATATGGCTATGAATTCATATGTATCGTTCAATTAGCTGTAGATACGAATTTATCTCAATATGAGTCTCAATCAATACAACGATTAAAACGGTACTTCTTACACCGTTGATGACGCAGAACTCGCTAGCTGATTTGGGTGACTGTAAGTTATTCCCCGAATCATCTGGTGAGTATCTTTTCTCAATAATACATGAGCATTATCTCGCATTCATGTTAATGAGTGTAAAAGGAAATATTGTAGTATGTGTTCGTTTACAATAGCCTATAACGCGCAATCTGTGGCTTATCTCTTTAAGTAAGAGCTTTGCCTGCGTCAGTGTGCCAGTGAACGTCTATAAGACATCTTAGTTGCTCGGAAGAAAGACGCACATCTACGATCGACAGTCTGCTGAACAGTATCAACGAAACAACGATGTCGTGGTTATTTATATTCGGAATATCCTGCTTCTTTGGTGCAATTTACGCCATGGCTCCACCACCGTCACCTACCTGTGTACTATGGATTCAACCAATTTCCAGAAGGGATGATTACACGTAAGAAAAATTGAACATTACCATTTGTTCGCATGCGATAGAATAAATAAATTAATGTTCAAGATTGCTTAGGGTTGTCCCTAGGATTTCCAAATTGTTTTATTACTATCTAATGACTTCTTGTAACGTTTCGTTCAGATACACGCCGGGTATTGGCGGCCACAAACTTCACACGCGTGCAGTCCCATGGAATGAAGCTCGAATAACTTGTGAAGAAGAAGGTGGTCATCTGGCAATCATAAACTCCATTGCCGAGGCGAATGCTATCACTCAGCTTTTCCAAAATTCAGAGCCAATCACTGGCTCACCGCATCCGGATTTTGCCAGCATTGGTTTCCATGACCTTTACAGAGAGGGAGACTTCATAACCATTCACGGTCAGACATTGGCGAAGGCCGGATTCACCCAGTGGGGAGGTGGTCAGCCCGACAATGCTGGAGGTGCCGAAAATTGCGGATCTTTTCACAAAAGTGGCCGACTCAACGACATTAACTGCGGAACTAATTTCGGTTTCATATGCGAAACACCAATATTCTGATTTTTGATCCAGCCTAATTAATGATTAGTAGATCTGTATATGTGTAGGTAAACTTCATGATCTTGAGAAATGGAATATCGTACTTCGAAGTGAATCTCGAATGAAATTCTACCATTCCCTCGAATTATGTTCACTCACTTGACACAATTAATATAGTACGTTTTTATGTATTGAAATTGACATTAATCAAATGGCTATAGAATAATGCAGTCACTGGATACTGCATCTGGATACTTGGCGCCTCCAGATTTTTGAAGGTGACGTTTTTAGAACTATATTGTTTGACGACTTGTGTTTTGAATAAACGAAATCACGAAGAAGTCCTTACCATTCCGTATATACATTTCCCATTTTACTATCCACCAGAATAACGAGTACGTGCAAGATAATAGGAAATAGTGATCTATCGAAGTCGTTGAACGGTTGTTGTTATATATTACAGTTTTCAGATCCATTTGATTAGAATATTCATCAAACATCTCGAATGCTTTGAACTAATAAGACCTTATGTAGATATTGTGAGTCTAAATCATCACTTCAATATTAAATTATCACGGTATCGGCAGACCATGTCAAAAGTCGAAGTTTGCTACCTGGCATTTATAGTTTTCTCAAGATTCCGAGAGTCGCGGTGAAATTGAAGATTTCTCCAATTGGAACAATCAGGTGGATGGCTAGAAGAATTTAGTCCAGAAGACGAATTCCATGAAGTTGCAGATTTTCTCAAAACCATTTAATTCGTAAAAAAATTCCTGTACACTGAGAGAATTTTATGGTAAATGCTACCATCGAATTATCGTAAAAACGCACTAACCGATTTCAATGATAGCGGACACTATTCACATGATTGAATGTACAACCCGGGAAAAAATGTTCAGACATGATCATGCCTGTTCATGTATGATCAGGCCTGAAATTAGACATGATCATGTCTGTTCATGTATGATCAGGCCTAAAATTAGACATGATCATGTCTGTTCATGCCGGTTCATATCTGATGCCGGACATGATCATGCATGATCATGAATGATCAGGCCTGAAGCGCCCAATACGTTCAGGCCTGATCATGCATGACCATACCTGTTCATGTATGATTATGCCTGATGCCAGACATGATCATGCCTGTTCATGTATGATTACGCCTGCTGCCAGACATGATCATGCCTGTTCATGTATGATCAGGCCTGATGCCAGACCCGATCATAAATACGTGCCTGCCTGATCATGCATGGCCATGCCTGTTCATGTATGATTACGCCTGCTGCCAGACATGATCATGCCTGATGCCAGACCCGATCATAAATACGTTCATGCCTGATCATGCATGGCCATGCCTGTTCGTGTATGACTATGCCTGATGTCAGACATGATCATGCCTGTTCATGTATAATCAGGCCTGACGTCAGACCTAATCATAAATACGTTCATGCCTGATCATGCATGGCGATGCCTGTTCATGTATGATTATGCCTGGAAGGTTGAAAACCTCCGCTCTGCTCTAACTATGTCGCTCTGATCAGGCCTGATACGTGATCAGACCATGATCGGCCATGAGCATCAGGCCTGATCAGACATGAACAGGCATAATCATGTCTAATTTCATACGATATGATCAGACATAACTGATATAAGTCAATGTCCAATCATTTATAGGTCTATATATAATTATAAAATATTATTATTATTATATTATTATTATTATTATTAATCATATATGGTCTATATATAATTAGATATGATCAGACCTGACTGATATAAGCCCATGTGTAATCATATATAGGTCTGATGTAGGTCTATATATGATCAGATCTGATCAGACCTGATTGTTATGAAACCTCAATATACAGGGTTATTCAGAGTTCGTGACGAATCTCTCAAGGGGTTAATCCTTGACAAAATCGGGATCGAAAGTTCTTCAGCCATTTTTCCGAAAAATGATTTTTTTCCTTGGAATCATAACACATTTTTTCTATATCATCCACCGAATAAAAAACTTTTGGAATCCTTCAAAATTGACAAATAAAACAACAAAAACAAAAAAATCGTTTGTCGGAGAAAAATATTTCCAAGGAAAAATGGCCGAGAAACTTTCGTTCCCAATTTTGACAAGGATAAACCCCTCAAGAGATTCGTCATGAATTCTGAATCACCCTGCATACCCATACATATTCTTTGACAATCTAAACAATACGAACCTGAATATTATGATATTATTAAATTAGCCGTTTTGCCCCACAAAGTTATAGAATTCCTCCAGTCAATAAAATCAACGTTTAATCTCTTTTAATAAATAGAATACACAGCATTTTCAGGTTAGTAATTTTTTCTGCTGAAAAATCTAGAGTGGTCGTATTGCCTCACATTCCCTAAAATACAAAAACAATTCAAGAATCGTTCGATCATCATAATCAATATTAAGTGCATTCGTTAAGGTTGATAAAATTTTCGTGTCAAATACATATAGACATTCTGAAAGTATCAACTATCAAATACGTAAAGTAGCAAAGTGGTAGAAGCTTCGACTGATACGTAGAAGGACCCGGGTTCGAATCCCAGTAAGAAACAGTCAGAAAATTTTAATCGACAAAAAAAAGTGAATTATCAGAAATAACCATAATTCCAGACCATTACGACGAATAAAAGATATAAAAACAAAATAGTTTTTATGATTTTGTAATTTAATTGACTGTTTTATTTTAATTTGTCCAAAACAAATGATTAAATCTGATCATATCGGATTATATATAAGCAGACATGATCAGACCTGGCCAATTATACATGGTTATATATGGTCATATAGAGACAAATTTCGTTCATGATCATTAATGATAAGGTCATATATGATTATTTATATTCATATACAACTATTTTTTCCCGGGAATATGTATAAGAAACTTCACCATTCTTATGATAATCTTTATCATCTCTCATGTTAATATGAGATTGTGAAATTTATTATCAAAATAATAACCTTTAAAAACTTTATTTTTAATCCTACGATCAATGATGGTAATCATTACCATCATATATGATCATATATAAGCTATAGCTTCTTTTTGTTTTCTTTTTTCTCAACGTTCAGCGCTGCAGTTTCAAGCCTGTACGTTTGAATAATTTCTCGCGCCCCGATGATAACCGTTACCATCCAGATAAAAAAGCGTACAATCGCTTCATTGTAGAAATTGCTATCAAATGATAGTAGTAGCTATAACCAATAAATGATTATATTCATAATCTTGACTGCTACAAATTCAATTACCATTCCAGATGATAAAAACTACAAACCACGAATCGTAGACGCTATCATAAAATTCTCTCAGTGTATTTCCAAAACGACGAGACTGCAGACCCCATCGATTTCATCACCTTACAGCTAGGCAAAAAGAAGTATCGGTTTCCATCCAAGATGACTTCTGCTACTTTCAACAAATCTACGCTTATATTTTAAAGAATTGTTTCCGTACTTTTACGTAAAAATACCTGATACATTCGAACCGAAGAGCGAAAATTTTTGTAAAATTCTTAGAAATCATCCAATTCCTCCAAGTTTATACCCCCAGTTGGAAATTATAGACTGATAATGGGTTCTGAGTTAAATTCTGCGAATAATTATTCGTATCATCAATTACGAGGATAACAAGAGTATCACACACATTATAGTTTCTCAATAATGTATAGTAAGCACGTGATTTTTCATACGGTTGGCATCTGGAAACGGTTATTATTCATAATAATACCTACCATGCTTATATATATAATTATGTGAACCGCAGATATGTCGAAGCTACTCAAAGCTGCAACATCTTCGAATATCTAAGCATGTATGGATCATGCAAGAGATGTAGACAAGTAATGAAAAGGTGGGTACAGAAATAACATTGGAAAAAAATCTTTCGAGACCAACCTTGATGCTTCGTTATAAATTTTCAGAAGAGGGTTCCGTCTGCTTTCCAAATCCATGTAAGAAATTGAATTTCCGTATGAAAAGGGAAACTTGGTACTCTTCGGCCTTTCTGCCCCAATTAGGAATAGATTCGAATATATTTTACACCTATGACTTATCGGAGGATAAAACACGCGTATCTATAATTCAGCCGATTATTTCCCCATACCGCATAATAATCGAATGTGTAATATGCGTTAAAGTATCGAACACAGAGTCGAGAATCTTGTCAGTAATTCTGCGAAGAATCATTCGTATCTTCAAATACGGAGAAACGGGAGATTTCTACGAATTTATTTCTCAAATGTGAAGTGAATCCGTTTTTTATGCATTTGGAATCTTCAGCACCTTATACAGACTTCCATTATCTGCAGACGGTCATTACTTATACCAAAGACTGTTGGTATACGCATATTATTCTCAACAGATATTATCGGTCAATTCGCGAGAAAGTCGCCGCGTTGTCGCGATTACTTTGTAAAATATTTCTACTCCAAAAGCTTTGCTATGAACTCCACGTCAGTACATCAGTTTGGTTTTCGGTATATAAGCCGTTCACGACAAGCCTGGCCATCAACAGTTGCAGTGTATATTATATCAAAGAGCAAGAATGAGCTCAGCCATGTTGTTGTCGTTGCTGATTATTGGGGTGACTTATATCTCCGGTTCATTTTCGCACCCTTCTTCGTCTTCATCAGCTGCCTCTGCAAGCTTGGTTCAAAATTTCAATCCAGTATTGGACACAAGCTGGCAACCAAATCGTCGAGGACGTCAAGACTACACGTAAGTGATTCACAATTATCGAAATGTTATTTCAGTCACCTAGCTATGTCTTAATCGAATTTTAGTTACCATTACTTATGCGTTAAATTATTCGACATTGTCTACAGATACATCACTGGTGTCGGTGCATACAAGGTACACACACAAGCGGCCGATTGGGACACATGTCGGAGGACCTGCATGGAGGAACAGGGCAATTTGGTTGTAATCAATTCCCGTCGTGAGTCGGAAGTCGTTTCAGAACTTGCTCGGAATGCTGGACCACCCACTGGCTCTCTAGAAGCTCCGGAATATTTACACATTGGTATTCACAATCGTTTCGATCGCAACGAGTGGGTAACTATTGACGGTTCATCCCTGATCGCGGCGGGATTCAGCGAGTGGGACGTAGGGCAACCGAACAGGGGTGACAAGGCATGTGGATGCATAAACTATACAACTGGAAAATTCGATGACAGCGCCTGCACAACAGCTCTCGCCTATATTTGCGAGTTGCCATATACTGGGTACTGATTTAAAAAAAAACAAAACATTATTGCACAGCGATGTTGTACTAACACCATAACATATGTGATGGTGTTTGAAATAAATTCCGACATAAATAATGAGATTTAAATGAGAAGGAAGATATTTTATTGCCTCATATTCCTCGTTCAGAACTCCTATCGCTTGTATTAGTTTGTTATTAACGATTATTGGAAACTGTTCATTTAGTATTAATGTTCATCGATTGAGTGTACTCATGCGCACATGGGATTTTTGAGTGAAACTCAAGGATGGTATGAAAAACTGATTATATGCCTAAGGTAATTATATCGCACTGCTTTTCGCGGCGGTGCAGGTAATGGCAGATTGCTGTGGGGCGAGAGAGTATAAGCAAGAAATGTCGATCGCCTTGTACATAGTCATAACTATTCGTGAATCGTCAAAACCTGTCAGAGGATATTATTGTTTAATTATAAGAACCCATCATTTCATATTCATATTATTTCTTCCTCCACCCTGCAGCTATTACGATAGCTGACACTCGGCACATTCACTGGTGATCCGAGTCCAGAATAACACACCAGTCTTGCACGTCTTGAGAATCGAAAGTTCAATAATCATGGTGCTTATCATTGTCATTCAATCAATTTTTCTTGCATTGGCTGTGCTGCAACAAGAAACTGCTGCAGCTCCGCAGGTCGGTCTTCTCTTGCTGTCCTGTCTTGGTGAGTGTTTCTCTTTTGCAGTTTGTCAACTTCCATCAAAATTCCGGCCTTCGGGCGATTGAACAGAAATTCCATAGTTATTCAGCCATCAGTTAGAATATAGACACGCGCGTCATCAATAACGGAGGAATTCCCTCAAATCTAGATGCTTGGCATAGCGTTACCTCTTGAGCTTCAGTGTACACCTGTACATATTTTTTTCAATTTACGTGGAAGAAGCCGGTGTCTGCAAATGGATGTTCATAATTCATTTTCGCTAAAGTTACACCGTGTTTTTTTGGCCTCGTAGGTAACGAGTCATCAAACTCATCAGGTGGCCCTTTATTGAGACGGGGACAAGCTCCGATTCGACGAGATGACTACTCGTAAGTAGAAAAGAGTATTTCTTACGATAATAATTATTGTAAATAACCAGATTCGTGAATCGCTAGTTGATTTTGCATATTGACAATGCATCTTGCAGAAACATAATCCACATTACAGATAGGTAGCTTTTCAGTCTCATTCGAAATTTTTTTCTCCTATGTCGCGTTTCATGCAGATATACGCCAGGTATCGGTGCATACAAGGTTCACTTGAAAGCTGCTAATTGGAACACATGTCGAAAGATCTGCCTGGAAGAAGGTGGCCATCTAGCCGTCATCAATTCCGTTGCTGAAGCGCAACACATTGCACAACTTGCAAAGAGTGCTGGATCACAAACTGGCTCTGAATGGCAGGAATATTTTCACGTCGGTTGTCACAATCTCTATAATCAGGGTGAGTGGGTAACTATTCACGGTGAATCCCTGATGGCAGCAGGATTCAACGAGTGGGACGCCGGTCAACCGGATGTCGATGGCGGAGCATGTGGATGCATAAACTATTCTACTGTCGCATTGGATGACAGCACGTGCAAAACACCTCTCGGCTTTATTTGCGAGTTGCCATATGTTTAGTCATTATTAAACAGGGTGATCATGCAACCTGACGTTGACATGCGTCTAATGGCTTTTGGGAATAAATGATGAACTTGAATAAAGTGAAAAACAGACCATTGCCTCGCACTCCTTGTATAAAACTCCCATCATTTGTCTCATTCCGTTATTAAAAACTATATCAGAAGCTAATCATTCAGCATCCATAGTTCTGACAATGAGCGATGAATCCTGGCCATCGGGTAGGCATTTTCGGTCTTTGTACATTTCGTTATTGATTAATCAGTGCCTAAATTATAGGAGACAGTCGGCGACACTGGGGAATTGACATAAGCATTCCAGGGTTCTACTATATACCCAAAAAAAAGTGTCTTGAATCAAGTCAGTTAAGGATTGGTTCAAGTATGAAACAAGTAGTATAGTCATTTTTCCTATCGTTAAGAAATTCAGACTCTTCATAGGTGAAAAATAGTCTCAATTCAATGCTATATCAATGCATGAATATTTCAACCATTTGTAGAATTCCTGCAAATTAGAAGAATATCTTATATAGAATTCGGCACGCTATCATCGCGTGATACGCCGTTCGTGATTATCAATTCTTTGCGAAATTTTCCAAGTAATTTTTGAAATCAAGAAAATTATCATGAAATTCATACGGTCTTCCGTAGAAAAACACGATTACTTTGTAAATCACACTGACCTCTTATATCGAAATGACGCCCCGAGGTCAGCGTGATTCCATATATATTCGCCTGATTCGCCCTCATTATTTAAAGTCAGTCGCATATTTCAAAAAGCAGCGATGTCGCCGGCTGTATCGTTAATGGTTTTCGGGCAAGTTTATTTTCTTGGCCCAGTGTCCAACAGTCCAGCTATTACACCTGATACAAACCTGACTTCGCCCATCTACCAGAATTCCAGCCAGCCAGAGCCATCGCATGTGGTTAGACGCGACGACTATACGTAAGATAATTTATTGTACTTTTCTATATTTTTCCGTATACCCATTACTTGAAATCCTGATCATAGAATGTACCCTTTAACATCACCTGCAGATATGCACCCGGCATCGGTAGTTACAAGGTTCATACTCAAGTCGCGAATTGGCATAAGGCTCGTGATACCTGCGAAAAAGAAGGTGGTTACTTGGCGATCATCAACTCCGTTGCTGAGTCGCAACTTCTCATGAAGCTGTTTCAAAACTCTGGGTCACATGCTGGTACTAGTGCCTGGGATTTCGTCCATATTGGTTTTCACGATCTTTACACGGATGGAGAGTACGTAACTGTTCACGGTGAACCCGTAGAAAGTACGGGATTCAACGAGTGGGCCCTTGGGGGACCAAACAACGGTGATGATGGTGGTGAAGACTGTGGATCTATTTACTATTTTGACGGTAAACTGAACGACATCTCCTGCAAAAAATCTTGTGGCTTCATATGCGAGTTGCCATAGGTTTAGGTATCATTGAACAGGGCAATCATGCAGCCTGATATTGATGTGTTTCTGATGGCTTCAAAAATAAATGATGAACTTGAATAGAGTGAAAAACATACCCTTGCCTCGCACTCCTTGTATGAAACTCCCATTGTTTCTCTCAATTCGTGAGTGACAACTACCTTTATTGGAAGCTAATCATTCAGCATCAATAGTTCTGACAATGAGTGATAAATATTCCGGCCATCGAGTAGCAATTTCCGGTCTTTGTACGTTTCGCGTTATTGATTAATTATTGCATAAATTATAGGAGACAGTCGACGATACTGAGGAATTGACATAAGCATTTCAATGTGCGGTGCGATACAGACAAGACGGTCAAAGGTTACGAGGGCGTGAGTTTTTATCAACTTTACCGCGAAGAGGGATAAAATGTTTCATTTCGCCGAAATACAATATAACCTTGTGGGTCACTCCGGCCTCTTATATCAAAACTGCGCTATCAATATCGTGTCCACGTACTGATTCTATGTATAGTATATTCGCCTGACTCGCCCAGACGTTACTTACAGTCAGTCGCATATCTGAAGGAGCAACGATGTCGTCGGCTCTATCGTTAATGGTTTTTGGGCAAGTTTATTTTCTTGGCCCAGTGTCCAACAATCCATCTATTACACCGGATTCAAACCTGACTTCGGCAATCTACCAGAATCACAGCCAGCCAGAGCCCACGCAGGCGGTTAGACGTAACGACTACACGTAAGATAATTGTACCTTCTATATTTTTGCACATACCTAACTATTATTTGCGATGGATTGATGAGAATCAATTAATCTCAGTTGCACGGAATCAAAAGTATTATAGCCTGCGATTTTGAGGTCGATTCTTACGCCGTGGACGACGTAACCGATGACTGTGACTAAAATTTTTCACGAGTGTTTTTGCGAAACACTTTTTTTTACCTCTAGCGAAAACTCACGATACGTGAATTCAAATTTGCCACTCACACGAAGTACCCCTTCCAAGGGTCAGGTTTCAACCACAAAATTTTATCGACTTGTGTAATAAGTCAGTTCAACTCGGATGATCGATAAACAAGCATTTAGCTACCAATTAGCACTTACTACTCACGAGAAGCCATAGTCATATTCTATTTCTCATACATCAAATTAAACGAGACAGATTTTCGTGTATTTCATAGTATTCAGTTTTCATAATGAACAATAATTGAACTTCAGTGAGCGACCATCTTGAACATCCACACTTCACATGATAACTTTATCGATGAGATAAAACTTAATACCCATAATATTAATTTGACACGCATCGAAAATGGCTGAGATGAAACCTGGTCTGAGATATGAAATTTTCATAGCAACTCTTGTTATTTGTGAAATCCTGATCATCAAATATACCCTCTAATATCACCTGCAGATAAGTACCCGGTATCGGTAGTTACATGGTTCAGTCTCAAGTGAGAGATCCTCAATTTTCAGAATGTTATCGCAATCACCCATGTCTTGATCGAATTTTAATTATTATTACTTGGGTGTTAAATTCTCCAATATTATCTACAGATACATTCCTGATGTCGGTACATACAAGGTTCACAGACGAGCGGCCGATTGGGACACATGTTGGAGGACATGCAAGGAGGAACGTGGCCATTTGGTCGTAATCAATTCCCTTCGTGAGTCGCGAGCCGTTTCAGAACTCGCGCGGAATGCTGGAGCACCAATTGGCTCTAATTATCCGGACTTTTTTCACATTGGTATTCATAATCGTTTCGATCAGAACGAGTGGGTAACTATTTTCGATGAAACCCTGGTCGCGGCGGGATTCAGCGAGTGGGACGTAGGGCAACCGGACAGAGGTGACCAGGCATGTGGATCCATAAACTATACAAATGGCAAACTCGATGACAGCGCCTGCACAAGACTTCTCGGCTTTATTTGCGAGTTGCCATAACGTAATATGTACCTAATGGTGTTGGAAATAAATTACGAAATAAATAATGAAATTTAAATGAGAAGGAAAATATTTTATTCCCTCACACTCCTTGTTTAGAATTCTTATTGCTTATCTCGATTCGCAATGATGGCTCTTGGAAACTAATAATTCCGCATCGATAGTTCCGAAAGATAAGTGTGGCTATGAGTAGTAATTCTCAACATACAGGCCGCGTTTTCAAGGCGTGTCATTTTCAGCCGTCAGGAGATACAGCAGATAAAAAATGACAGTTTTTTTAATTTTCGTAATACTTTGGCACAAACATGTAACTTACCGCGAACTGTCGGTAATTAGATTTGAGAAGAAAAATCTGCGATCGGACTGATCCTAATTATTACGTGAAAACGCCCGTATACTATATCGCGTGTCTAATGGTACAAGGTCGTATCCGCCAAAAAGGCGATTTTGGTGGTGAAAGGTCGTATATTTTTTTTTTTGGCGGCGTTCACTGTAAAAGTACCCGAAACACATAGATTCATTGAAATTACATGAAAAAATAAATAAAGGTGAAAGGTCGTATGTTTGGTGGATCCGACCTTTTACCACCAACTTATTTTCTTTTCCATCACATTTATTAATGGTATAAGGTCGTATACGCCATTTTTTTTTTTTCGGAAACGCTCCAAAAACTTCTGAAACGCAAAGATACATCAATATTTCAAAAAAGTTGGAAATTTTTTTATTTTCAAAAAAAAAAATTGAAGACTAATGGTATAAGGTCGCATTCGCCATTTTTTTTTTTCGAATAAAAAAATTTCCGACGTTTCTGAAATATTGATGTATTTTTGCGTTTCAGAAGTTTTTGAAGCGTTTCCGAAAAAAAAAAAAAAAATGGCGAATACGACCTTATACCATTAGTCTTCGATTTTTTTTTTTGAAAATAAAAAAATTTCCAACTTTTCTGAAATATCGATGTATTTTCGCGTTTCAAAAGTTTTTAGAGCGTTTCCGAAAAAAAACAAAAACAATGGCGGATACGACCTTATACCATTAGTCTTAAATTGTTTTTTTGAAAATAAAAAAATTTCTAACTTTTCTGGAATATCGATGTATTTTTGCGTTTCAGAAGTTTTTGGAGCATTTGCACTAAAAAACAGATTTTGGCGGATACGACCTTATACCGTTAGTTAACAAGATCTTTTCTCACAAATTTAGAGATGAAAGGGCGTAACCACCAGTATTTACGACCTTTTACCGTTAATTGAATAATTTTTCAAATCCGTCTTTTTTTAACGCATTTTGCCATTTTCGGCGGAAATAGGGGGAAAAAAAAAAAGATATGCCCTTCTACTTTTATACGTAGTAAAAGGTCGTATATTGGCGCATACGTCCTTATACCATTACACACGCGATATGATGATTAGGTACATCAATCCCATCGCAAAGTCTATCCCCACTGCCGATTTCAACCGATCCGGACAGATCGTTGGGTGAAACTCAAGAATGATACTGACGTGGTGGGGCTAGCAGGTTTGCAGACTGAAACCTCACCGGAGGATACGCGGAATAGTGAAGGAGAGTGGTCAAGCGAGTATTCTTGAATAAAAAGAACCTGTTTGAAAGCGTTCCTATGTTAATGAGGAACATTATTGTTAAATTTCAAAGAGCGTCAGGTGTATTTCCATGGGTCCTTTGTTTTAGATAGCTGACGCTCTTCACATTTGCGAGTGACCCGAGTTCAGAGCAACATCCCAACCTTGCGCGTAGGAAAAACTGAAACGTCAATAATTGATCAATGATGGCGTCTCTCATTGCGATTCAATCAGTGTTCCTCTTTTTCGCCGTGCTACAACAACGAACTAGTGCTGCGACGAAATCCGGTTTTATCTTGCTGTCATGTCCTGGTGAGTGTTTTTCGTTCACAGTTTATCAACTTTATTCAACATTTCGGGTGGTCGAATAAAAATTCCATAGTACTCTGGCGATAGATACGATATAGACACGCGTGGGACCCATACGGGGAAGATCTCCTTGCATCTTGATGCTTGGCATAGCGCCATTCATTGAATTTCAGTGTATATATATATCCGTCTGCATATTGATATAATTTATGTTAAATAAACCGCGACTGACTACTCTCGTCATTCGTTTTTGTAATACATTGTTTTTTTTTGGCCTCACAACAGTCCAGCCTTCAAACTCAACAGTCGTCTGTCCGGGGAAAGGAGAACCTGTGATTCGACGGGATGATTACTCGTAAGTCGAGCGCTCTCATCATTTCTGTAAATATTTGTTACGGTTATCGTATGATTTGATCAGAGTTGATCAGATTCATCAATCGCCAGTCGACTCTAGATGTATGAACGATACTTCTTACCGAAGTGTATTTTGAATTGCAAATAGGTATCTTTTCAGTCCGATTATGAATTAGTTTTTTCTATATCTAAATACCACCCCTTGTCACGTTTTGTGCAGATACACGCCGGGTATCGGTGCGTATAAGGTTCACACACGAGCAGCCCCTTGGAACTCATGTCGGAAGACCTGCCTGGAAGAAGGTGCCCACTTGGTCATCATCAACTCGGTTGCCGAGGCGAATCACATTGCCCAGCTTGCCCGGAAAAGTCCACCGCAAACTGGCGCTGAATGGAAGGAATATTTTCACGTTGGTTGTCACAATCTCTATCATCACGACGAGTGGGTAACTATTCACGGTGTATCCCTGGTAGCATCGGGATTCAGCGAGTGGGACGTAGGCCAACCGGACAGAGAAGACCAGGCATGTGGATGCATAAACTATGTCACTGCCAAATTGGATGATAGCATGTGCTCAACGCCTCTCGCCTTCATTTGCGAATTGCCATATGATTAGTTATCGTTAAACAGAACGATTACTGCACCCTGACTATGTGACAACATCAGAATGTATGACGATGTTGGAAATAAATGTGAAATTTGAATAGGAAGAAAAATAGTTCATTGCCTTATACCTCTCGTTTGAAACTCCCATTGCTCGTCGTGATTTCACATTGCTAGCATCGATAGTTTAGAATCGTAAATGTGGCCACCGAATAGTAATTTTCCATGAACAGGATGTTCCGATGTGAGCCTATCGTCGGTCTTGAGGGGATACAAATTGAAACGACTGAATTACCGCCTCAATATAATAGGAAATACGACAGAAATAGGTAAGACCTACTGACGTGTTTTATGTGGAATATGACGTAAATGAGTGGGGTTTCCCTACATAGGCGGAAAAGTTTTACCGAAATGATGACTTATAAACGCGGGATCATAGGCATTATGAGATATATGTTAATTCTTGATAATTGCTTGTAAATCTACCGCGACATCATCTTTAATTATATAATGTAATTAAATGAGCGCTTCGATAGGACCGGGTTAAATGATTACGTAAAGCCGTATGTTCGCCGATACGACTTATCATGAAACTCCGAGTTAGTAACACATCTACTGTACCAATGATCGCTTCATGAATGACGAAATATTTTGTATGAAGCTCTGAGTCTGTACTGCGAAACGAGAACAAGGAAAATCCGCGAGTTAGTCATAGGTTTTTTCAAAACGGATTAGTGGGAACTAGAAAAATCATGAGGAGTATTGTCTGGATTCAATTCGTGTTTTTTGCCTTTGCTGTAGGGCAGCAACAGGCTGTTGCACCGCAGTATGCATTTCTGATGCTTTCTTTACCTGGTAAGTGTACTTAGTCCCGATCTTGCGAGTATTTCAGTGAAAACATAAATGCAAATTTCTACGATCTTATGCTCTACTGTTGAAGAATGTACAGAAAATTAAGATTAGCATGAATGATGTAGATTCAGGCATGTATAATTAATGATTGACAGCACTGCATCAGGATCTGTAGGTATACAGATGAATATGATGCTAAAATTGGGTTCCTTGCTAACGCAGTGATGCACCAAGCATCTTTTCTGAAAATTCAATGCATGACCCTGTTAGGCTGTTGATGACGATTGACTGCGAAAATCATTAGGGTGCTCGTGAAAATCGATGTTTTGATGATATTCCTCTTTTCTGTATCCAGTGCACACTACGCCTTCGAATCCAGCAGCTCCTTGCTTGTTACGGGGTGGATTACACACTAAACGGGATGATTACACGTGAGCTAAATCTACCCTTACACTTTGATCTCTTATTGGGCAGTGATGGGTTGTTTGATTATATTCCATATTGATTAAAATAACTTTTGTACATTTGCTCACAGGTATGTGCAAGGTATCGGTGGCTACAAGCTCCATACGAGAGCGTTACCATGGGTTGAAGCCCGACTGATCTGTGAAGAAGAGGGAGGCCATCTGGCCATAATAAATAGTGTCGCTGAGTCAGATGCCATCGCCTTGTTCTACCAGAGATCAAAACCAATTGTTGGCGGGCGGTTCCCACAGCAGGCGGCCGTTGGTTTTCATGATCTTTACCGCGAGGGAGAGCACGTCACTATTCATGGCGAGTCGTTATCGAAGGCTGGATTCGACCAGTGGGCATCTGGACAACCCAATAATTATAATGGCGAACAAGATGAAAATTGCGGATCAGTGAATAAAGACGGGAAACTTGACGACATCAACTGTAAACTTCCGTATGGTTTTATATGCGAGGTCCCGGTGTAGTGATGAATGAACATACTGGTATTCTAAGTCTCGATGTATGGTACATAGGTACTATCTAAGTACGCAATTATATTCATCGAAATATCATATCTAGACTGAAAAAACCGTTCAGCGGTTACAGCCCGAATTCTTGTTCGTCCAGGCATATTGTATTAGTAAATAGGCGACAGCAATACAGTCTAATTGGAGAATGCATACACAGAAAAAAAAATTTGTTGGCCCAAGAAAATTTTCTGCAAACCCATTAGAAACCGAAATTATCTTGAATCAAGACAACATTTTTTCAAACCAAGAAAACTTTCTTCGATCCAAGAGAGTTTTCTTGGTTCGAGAATATTTTTGACTTGATTCAAGATAATTTCGATTTCCAATGCGTTTGCAGAAAATTTTCTTGGGATAAAAAATTTTTTCTCGGGACAAGAAAATTTTTCTTGGATCAAAAACATTTTTTTTGGACCAATTTAAATTGGTACAACTCGTTTTTTCTTTGTACAAATATGGCTGAGTCGTGTGATTGGCGCAATCTGTGACAGCTATTTTGTTTCGTGAAAATCGCTCATAAATACACGCCATACCTCAAACATATGCATACAAACCACAGCTGCTTTCATTTACAAAACTGATATGCTTCCAACAGCTATAATATATAGCTGTATTGGAAAGACGACAGTAGTCATATTTGTATGAAATTTAGAGCAATCAGTGTTTTCTGATTCAGCTATTCGATTTTCTATATCAGCAAATGTCTTTCACTATAGCGCTTATAATTGACTAGCAAGAACCGTATTTCTGTACCGCCGATACAGATTTTTTCAGTGTATAATACGATATTGAATATATTATATTATATTACATTTTACTCCGTTAATATTATGGCTCTGATCTCCCTGCAAGGAAAAATGTGTCTTCCTTGCATGTGACGCAAATTTCAATTGAATAAAAAAATATCAAATTAAGTCCTCGCCGATGTACCTAATTGATATGAATCTGTAAATCCCATATCAAGCATCGCACGGATTGCCAGCTCTATGAAAGAGCTTGCTGAACCCATGCCTATCAATGGACTTTGGATTTAAAATAAATATACCGACATATGTACGAGTCCTCGCACACTGGGAAGGTGTAAATACGCGGGTTGGGTTAAAGGTGAAAGATATGAAGCAACCTTATCTCTAAAAAGAACAGTATTAAGAGAAGAATTCATCCGAACTATAGATCTTCTTGTACAGTTGCCACAGATCCGGCCCAAGACCGACATCTCGGCCTTGTACTTTCCAAAAACTGAAAAATTAATGTTTCATCAATTATGGTGCTGATTATAGTGATTCAATTAGTCTGTCTTTTGTTGGCTACGTTGCAGCAAGAAGCCAATGCTGCAACGGACTGTTGGACGGTCGTCGCCAATCTAGGTGAATATCTTTCGTCCTCAATTTTTCAACTGTAGTGTAAAGTGTAGCCTGAAGCACGATTGATCTGCCAAGAAGAAGGCGGATACCTGGCCATCATCAACAGCGTTGCTGAGTCACTTGTGATTTCCCAGATCCTCCAGAATTCGGGGATAATTCGTGGAACAGATTTTCAATCCGATGTCGCCATTGGTTTCACGAATATTTCGACACAGTTCGGGTGTTATTGCACGTCTTTCGCGCGCAAGTTGACTGATATAACATGATCAAATAATTCCAAGGAAACTGTGATATCGAGGTGGAACTATAGGGAAAGTATAATATTGTACAATTTTGCAATTTCATCTGACTGCAATGACTTCATTGCTATTATTTCGATAAAATGGTAACAATTGCAGATAAAAGTTTTATTGCACAATGTCTGCAACAGAAATCAAAATGAAGCAAATTAGAAAATTTTTGAATGCATGTCTTGAGCTAGGATAATCGTGCGAGGTACAGATTTCATGAAAAAAAAAAAAAAAAAAAACTAATGAAATCCACGAGTTTAATGAAGACCCTTAGTAACCCGAGTGAGCGTGTATGAATTATCATACTGGTGCGAGAAATTCCTAATTAGGATTAAATACTTCAGCGAAACATCCACATGCTATTGACCCAATCGAGTCGATTATCTCTAAAAAATAGACAGCTTGGATTATCTCGTATGGCACTTTGACCTCTTACATCGGAAATCGGTCAGCTGTTGTCAAAATGAACCCACATAGGTATATTTGCCTGCCGGACCTTTGCTACTGGCAGTTATTCGCATATTTTACGGAGCAAAAATGTCGTCAGCTCTATCGTTGATCGTTTTCGGGCAAGTTTACTTCCTTGGCCCGGTGTCCAACAGTCTACCTATTGCACCCAATACAGCCCCGACTTCGACCATCAACCAGAATCTAAGCCAGGCAGAGCCATTGCGTGGGATTAGACGTGATGACTACACGTAAGACAAGATTCTTTTCACTTTTCTGGCTATATGCATCACATACAACGAACAACTATTATGGCCTGCGATTCTGACAACAACGAATCACGGAGCTGATATTTCAATTCTTCATGTCCATTCCTGTGATTTATAAGATCCTCATTATGAAATGAACCATCCCGTGTTTCCCGCAGATATACACATGGTATCGGTGGTCACAAAGTTCATACTTTTGGGGTCACCTGGACGACAACTCCTGTAACTCCACTCTCGGCTTCGTTTGCGAGTTACCTTACGTTGAGGAAGATTAGATTATTTCTCAATAAATAGTTTGAAAATGTGCTCTCTGTATTAGACCCTTAAGCCATATAGCATACAAAACAACGAATTAGACTATGGCATGCATTTGTTGCAATTGGTTGAATATATTTGAAAGGTTGAACTAGACAGCTTTTATGAAGGCACGGTATAACTCGAGTTATTTCGTTCTTTCAAATCTCCAAATAAAGGCTTTATTATCGGCTTTATTGTACGGTAAAGCAGTAGCGGTCAGATATGGGTTTTCAAACTGAATTTTTTTTTACTCATTAGAATGGTGATAATTTTGATATTTTTCAATATAATTATAATTTCTTTGATCATAGATATATTATACATTAGAAAATAATAAGATCATGAATCAAATGTTTTTGATTGGAAAAAAAAGACTGAAAATGATAATAGATTTACTTTCTATTCTTGGACCTACACTGTAAAAAATAATTGTGAATTTACAACACATTTACTACACAAAAGTGTTGCAAAATTACAAATGCGGCGTAGCAAAGTAAATTGCTAAGCTTGTTCTATAAATTTACAAGTAAATTCTTGATTTTACTGAACTTTCATAGGAAAAACACATAATTGTATTTGAATTCGCTAAATTGTTTAGTAAATTTGAAGTATTTGTGAATTAATTTTAAGGAAATGTCTTGTAAATTTACTACTAATGTATTGGAAGTTTTATTCACACACTGTATCGGAATATTGTGGGCGAAATTTTCAACAGTGTAGATCAAGAATGTTTAATCATTCAATCTTACGATCATCTTTGTTATACAGTACATGGGAACATCGAAGTGATGTTTTCGGATGATCACTCAAATCGCGAAACATTTCGGGTATGGAAACGTAATTTTAATAGCGCACAGAGATTATCGAAGAGACTTAATTGGACAGTGCTGCAGAAGGCTTATCATTCTTAAAAATAGATGACCTACGATCTTTGACGAAATTTGTGTCAAAGGAAGCGCTGTAGTGATATGAAAATATATTCGAAGAAGCATCTGCTAAATTTGGGGAGTTAACTGTTGATACGTAAACTAGAATGCAAGAAAACGATGAGGCATGAATAGGTCGTTGTATTATTATTTGTAACTGTTTATACTCATGGTCGGAGTTTCTGGTGAAAATAAAATGTCAGTGAAACACGGCTTCGTTTTTTGAAAAAAACGGTATAACTCGGAAACTCAATTGTTTGTTCTTTATGACGGGTTTAATTGTGTGTGTGGTTCCATTTATACTCGTGATCAGAAGTATTATTATGTAACCATGCTATGTCAAATTATATCAGGATACGTTCAGTTTATCTTACATGACCACGTTTTTTTTTACTTATCTCAAAACTATGTTTTTCGAGTCATATCGTTATTCCACACATCCCCTCAATTGCGTCAATAAAGTTACAGGTAAGTTTTTCACGTCAGTCTGATTCCGCCTTATGTAATTTCGATAAGTAGGTATAGCTTCGGCCACTTAGCAACAGCTTGCAAAAAAAGTTCTGGTCAATTCTATGTTGCGCAATACACTTTGAGAGGTGGACTATTTTGATTGCTTGATTATCTCCCAAAAATACACAGCACCGGAAATCTTGCATAGGATTTAGAGCTGCTATATCGGCCACAGGTCAGCGTGTCAACGTAAGCCTGGATATATAAGCTGACGAGCCCTCTGCACTGGCAGTTATTCGCATATTTTACGAAGCAAAGATGTCGCCGGCTGTATCGTTGATCGTTTTCGGGCAAGTTTATTTTCTTGGCCAAATGTCGAATACTTCAACAATTGCACCTGATACAACGCTGCCTCCGACCATCAACCAGAATCTGAACCAGCCAGAGCCATTGCGTGGGGTGAGACGCGACGACTACACGTAAGCCGACGATTTTTTTTACTTTCTTGCCATAGTTCATTCGCGATGAATTAAGTTCAATCAATCAATCCTAATTATACAGAATTCACACCACTATTGGCTGCGATTAGGCCAGTCATTCTGGACATTAAAAATCGAAAATTTAACAATGAGTCTGTAATTTTTCAAACTTTGGTGAAATGCATGGTACACTTAGATAGCACTGAATCTAATTTTACTTCACTCAGTGTGATTTTCGATATTTTACCCACGCTTTGCGTGGCTAAAACCCCCATTTTCACACCTCCTGAAGTAAAATTTTGTACAATACTTGACGGAAAAACTTCTTCTGATCTCGTGTGATTGCAAAACTCGCCTTCGGCTCGTGCTGCAACCCCACACTCGTCAGAAAAAGTTTTACCGGACTCGTATTGTAATGTACTATTGCAACCTCTTCCAAATTACGGAACATTGTAAAAATTGCAAAATGGTGGAATTCCGTAATATTTTCGCTAAGAAAATTGCAAAAGTTCTGCAAACTTGAAATAGTGTTCAACACATTATTTTACATCACGTACCTATCAGATTTGCAACCAATTTCTGGGTACGGAATATCTTTTTTTTTTTATTCAAAATTAATGTTTTTCATTTATAAAATGACGAAGAAAATTCCACGAGTCCTGAAAACTTGACAGATTCATTGGAATAATGTCCCGAACAGTTGCATAAATTTGCAACCTTTTTGACTTCGAATTTTTTGAAACTATTGAAACTTCTTTTACGTAAAATAGACGTGAAAAAAGCCGATACGTATCATGGAGAGATGAACCAGTGCTCTTTCGAACGCTGAAAGAATAACCTATACCTGGAAAGAATGACCTATACCGATACCTATAAGGGGATATGAGTCAGTCCACGTCAACCGGGACACCTTTTTGACCGCATGTTCTTGACAATCGTCGTAATTTTTTATACATATTCTCTGGGTAAAATGAATGGATGAAACATTTTTTTTTTTTTTTTTAACCTGAAGGGCTTAGAAGATACAAGGGGTTGAATTTTCGAAAAAAACACCAAAAATCGGAATCGCGCTCTTCTTTAGACGTTAATATCTCCGGTTCCCTTGGTAGTACAGACATCGTAAATAACTCATTTCGAAGCTCTTGAATCGCACTTTCATGTTATGAATTTTTAATTCATGTCATAAACAATTTTCTACTTGTTATTAACAATTATATTTTTTAAACGTGATTTTCGAGATGATTACACCCTTTGAAAATTCTGAAAAAAATATGAGCGTGTTCCTTGATTAATTCTCTACAAAATCTGTAATTTTCAAAATGGAACTCTGATGGAAACTATATTTAAAAAACGATTGAACCGTGCGGGATGTCGCGCGCGGCTGTCTACGCGGGCGTGCCGAGACCGAGGCTTGTTCGCTTCACACGTAGAGAATACAGGGGGGCATATTACGATGAAATTCATCAAATCCAATAATTTACCGAATTATTTATTCCATTTCATGCTGAATACTCGACTTGAAACTATTAAAATATTAGTATAGAGATACAAACTTGACTAAAATCTTGAAAAAAACTGCTGAACATAACGTACTTTTCGATCCCATCCATCGGAATACGACACCGTATTATTCGATCGATTACGTACTTAATTAGGGAATTTGAAATTTTAATACCTACACCGAGAAAAAGGATTTTTTGAGTCAACTAAACATATTTAGTCACTGGAAATGTGCTTCAGTCAAGTATTTCTTGATTGAAGTAAGTAACGTGCGCTCACTTGAACACTTCCATTATGTTTGGTTTGACTAAATAATTTTGTTGAGGATTTCGTCAACTGAACTAAACATCCGTTTGATACGAATAAAGCAAACATTGTTCCAAACACGCAGGTGGTTGATCTTTCGTCGCTGAGACAACCAAATTTGTTTCCATTCAAAAGAAATGCATGGTCCCAACAAGTGAAAAATTTGTCAATGCAACGTTTTCGATTATCAATCCGAACGAATACATCAATTCATCAGACTGAATTTCGTTATTGAACCAATCAAATAATTTGTTCACCCAACATGAGGAATCGTTCATAATAACATGATAACGTAGTTAAACGAATCCCGCGGAAAGGTTTAGAGCAACTCGAACGTGTTGTTGATTGAAACTATTGGCGTTCAAGATAACAAATACTAGAGTTATATCAAACATAATTTCTTTTTTATTGGATAGTTTTGGATATGATATTTTGAGTGACTGTTATTTCCGATCAAATTCAAATTATCATCAAATTCGATGAAAATATAGTTAATATCATATTTTTGTTCGAAGATAAAAAAATTTCGAAATTCTCGGAAAATTATAAAAAATTTGAAGTTCAATTCTGAATAAAAAGAATAATTTATTCAATTTCAGTTATATTATTTCATGTAACCCAATAGTCACTTCCAACCCATGAAATAACTCAAGCTTCACTGAACAAACCTAGTATTCCCAACAAGTAAGATATGCATTTGGCTCGATCAAAATATAGTCCCATCGAAACGATATTTTTTTAGACTGAATAAACGTACTATATACAGTGAATGCAAATATTGTAGTAATGACCCAAATTAGCGTTGAGTGGAATATTTTTTTTAATGCAGTTAACCACACGTACGTTCAACGCAACACAATATTTACTTGATGTGAACAAATGTAGAATTCACTTGATTAGAGAAAATGTTGATATAACAAAATATGTAGTTGATCCGACTAAACTATAGATCACATCAAACTTAATTTACTTTGATTCAATTACTGCAATCCATTGGAACAAAACAATTGTTGATGGGTTTGATCAATAGTGTGGTCATTTTGACCAAATATTTTGTTGATATGAAAATGTAAAGTATTGCCAGAAATAAGCGTGTTGTCTGCCTGACTACATGAAGTGGTTAATTCAATCACATATTAGGTTGGTTTTACTATTTTTTTCAACCAAATATTTTTTTTGAATCAACCACATATGTGATTGCTCACCCGCAAGCATGTCATTTAGTCAAGTTAACCATAATCTTTTTCACTCAAAAATTTCTTTTTCTCGGTGTACAGTGTACAAGTGACTCGGAAAAAATTATTTTTGGAGGTATAATAGTCCCCCCTTAAGATTCCAGTGAAATGTAGAGTTCTCGTGGTTAATGATTGAGTAATTTTAGATTCATTAATTTAGTACGTAATCGATCGAATGATACCATGACGTATTCCGTCTGATGGAATCAAAAAGTACGTTATGTTTACCAGTTATTGTCAAGATTTTAGTTGAGTTTGTATCTCTATAATTTTTATAGTTTCAAGTCGAGTATTCAGCATGAAATGGAATAAATAATTCGGTAAATTATTGGATTTGATGAATTTCATCGTAATATGCCCCCCTATATTCTTTACGTGTAAAGCGAACAAGCCTCGGTCTCGGCGCGCCCGCGTATACAGCCGCGCGCGACGTCCCGCACGGTTCAATCGCTTTTTAAATATAGTTTCCATCGGAGTTCCATTTTGAAAATTACAGATTTTGTAGAGAATTAATCAAGGAACACGCTCATATTTTTTTCAGAATTTTCACAGGGTGTAATCATCTCGAAAATCACGTTTAAAAAATATAATTGTTAATAACAAATAGAAAATTGTTTATGACATGAATTAAAAATTCATAACATGAAAGTGCGATTCAAGAGCTTCAAAATGAGTTGTTTACGATGTCTGTACGACCAAGGGAACCGGAGATATTAACGTCCAAAGAAGAGCGCGATTCCGATTTTTGGTGTTTTTTTCGAAAATTCAACCCCTTGTATCTTCTTAGCCCTTTGAGTTAAAAAAAAAACAAAAAATGTTTCATCCATTCATTTTACCCAGAGAATATGTAAAAAAAATTACAAGAGAATCAGAAACATCGAGGAATATTTTTGGCCAAATCCGTCCCGCTTGACGTGGACTGACTCATATTTGCAAGTTTTAAAAAAATTCAAATTTCTGTTCGTTACTAGCGATTCAATTGTTTAAAGATTTTTCGGCAGAAATCGGCCATTTTTTGAATTTCGAAAAAAAATACGATGGGATTCTTCATTCAATTCGGCTTCCTGAAAAATTTTGTTTTCGATGGAGGTGTCATAGAGTCTTTGTTTTCTAGTTTTTGACATGGCGTTGCAGCGGTACCCGCGGTACCGCCGTCTTCTTTTATTTTAATAAATAGTTTGCAAACTTTGAACGTTTTACATATTATGGTCATAGCGAATAACTCGTCGGCCACGTCTTTAAATATTCATGGTAAAATAAAAAATGGTGATAGGTTGGAAAAAAACTACCACCTAACAGCTCAAACACTCAAGAACCTATATGCAAAGTCAGAGATGCCTTCATTCTGCCATTTTTCTAGAATTAACAGAAACCCTCAAAGAAATGCGATATTTTGTCGTTTTCCACGCTGAAGCAGGGCAATCGTGGCACACTCGTTACCGTGTACAGTGTTTTTTCTCTTTCGCGAGTCGTTTTGATTGGCGTACAGCCACGTACTACCGATCCTCCCTATTAATTTCCCCTTACGCGCCAAGCTGATGTTCCTCCTTAATATTATCACGAGGGAAGAAAGGGGATAGATGAATATGGCGCAACTTCATATCGGTCAGAATAATAGTAAGTAACGTGGTAAATAATAATAATCAGTAAACTAAGCTACTCGCTCGATTTGCGAAACTTTTGCAATATTGTTGAGGGTAAAAAAATGGAAAAAAATTATTTTCTCTCATTGCAAAGGGTTCCGGATTGCGTGCGAGGTTACAAATTTGTAAAAACATCACAATAATTGTTCTGAGCATTTGCAACCAAAATTAAAAACTTTTGGAATTTAATCGAGACCACCCTGCTCGATAAAATGATCGCTGATGAAAAAAATCATAAATCAACTTGCTCCGGGTAGCAGATAAGGTTGCAAATTTATGCCACTGTTCGGGACATTATTCCGATGAATCTGTAAAGTTTGCAGGACTTTTGGAATTTTATTGACGAAGCGTGCGAAATACCATTTTTTCGAATTTTGACAATATTCCGTAGTTTGAAAAAGGTTACAAAATTTGATAGTTTACTTTTTCAACATTACACAAAAGTTTCAAAAGTTTTGCAATGATTGTGAATTGGTTGTCTTGAATGACTGGCCTATATTCTGACAATAACGAATCGCAGAGCTGGTTCATCAATTTTTCGTGTCAATTCTTGTCATTCATAAAATCCTGATCACAACGTCATGAACCATCTCATGTTCCCTGCAGATACACAATCGGAATTGGCGGCCACAAGGTTCACTCTGAAGTGGCCAATTGGAACACGGCTCGGAAGATCTGCGAAGAAGAAGGTGGTCACCTAGCTATCATCAACTCCGTCGCCGAGTCGGAAGTCATCGCACAACTATTTCAAGCATCCTTGCCACATGTTGGTTCCGGTGACTCGAAGTACGTCCACATTGGTTTTCACGATCTCTACGAGGAAGGCGAATACGTCACCGTTAACGGTGAATCCCTGGAAAGTACGGGATTCAACGAGTGGTCGGGTTCGGGGCCAAATAATGCGGGTAATGATGAAAACTGTGGATCCGTATACGTAAGCGGCAAACTGAACGACATCTCCTGCAAAAAAAGTTGCGGCTTTGTTTGCGAGTTACCTTACGCTGAGGAAAATTTGATTCAGGCACAATGAATATTTCGAAAATTTACTACACGGTTTACCAAATACTTACGTGAATATTTTCTCAAGAGTTCCCAATGACCTGGCTTCATCATGAGAGCTCGTGCATCTCGGGTAAAGTTAGTAAATACAGATCACCAAGTAGGCAACATTTTTACTGTATCACTGCTCCAAAATAAAAAATCTTGATAAGAAATTCCTTCGTCCATTTTTTTGTCCTCTACTGGAAAAGAACAAAATCATAATTGTCCCAAGAAGATTTATTCGATTGACGCTTACTGCACAATCTTTAATGCTCGTCATTATCAATGTACTGATATGATTTCATATTTTATCACGTTGATATCGCCCTATCCATAAGGTCGACTTGTTCACGTTTGTATACCGACATTTCGCCCTTCTTCATCCAGTGCATATTACATCTTCAAATTCAGCAGCTCCATGCATGTTACGGGGCAGACTACCAGCACAACGGGAAGACTACACGGAAAGAATTCTCGTTGGGTGGCGCTGTTTATTCGAAGAGCGCGAGCCTCTGAAGCGTTTTGACTAGCAGACCTTCGCCTGTGAGAGCGCTCCCCCCACTTTTGAGAACGTAGCCACACTAATGTGACGATCGTCAAGATTTTAGTGTGGCTACGATCTCACAAAGTGTGGCTACGATCTCACAAGTGGGGGGAGCGCTCTCACAGGCAAAGGTCTGCTAGTCAAAACCATGAGAGGGCCGAGCTCGTCGGATAAACAGCGCCAGCAAACGAAAATTCTTTCCGTGTAGGCATGAGCTGAATCTCCTCACCACACTTTCATCCCTTCTTGGGCAATTTTGGACCATACACAGTAAAAATTTCTGCGTAATTTTTAACACAAAGTCTTGTGTTAAAATTTTTGTGTTGAATATCTAACACTTTGCAGTGTCAATTTAACACAATACAGTTGAATTGACACTACAAAGTGTTAGATATTTAACAGAAAAATTTTAACACAGGACTTTGTGTTAAAAATTACGCAAAAATTTTTACTGTGTAGACTTTATTCCATTTCAATTTCAGATACTTTTCAAACATTTGGGTAAGTGCAGGGTATCGGTGGCTACAAGCTCCATATGTTAGCGCCACTACAGTTTGATGACGATTGATTTGCGACGAAGAGGAAGCCCACCTGGCTATAATCACCAATGCCGTCGATATAGAAACTATCGCCTTATTCTATCAAAGGTCGAAATGTCGAATTGTTGGCTAATTGCTATCACAGTATGCGGGCGTAGGTTTTAATCAGGGGTTGAAGATCATAGGCAATTTCATGTCGATATGAACACGAGGCCTATAACACTTATGAAATATCTCCCTAAGAAGCTCGTCTCAGCGGTACAGAGTACATAATTATATGCGAGTGTAAGTCCGTGTATGCAAGGAAGTAAGACTAGAACGATATGGGAGGTAATAAATGAAGCATTGGAGTCAAACAGTGGACGAGTGGTCAGGACGGAAATGTGGGGGATACGCATAGAGGTGAAACCTCCTTGGATGAATATACGTATTGCTGAATTATCAGAACCTGTTTCCAAGTGGTCTGGTGTTAATACAGTATTTTATTCCTGGTAGCTAAGAAACGTTAAGCTTATAATCGCGTAGTTCCTTCTCAAGCCGAGTTGTTTCTATTTTTAACATCACGCTCTTCATATTTGCTAGTGATCCGAGTTCAGAACGACACGTCGCAAGAATTGAAGCGTCAGTAATTTATTGATCAAATATGGCACGAGTCGTTGTGATGCAATTAGTGTTCCTCTTATTGGTTGTGTTGGAAATAGAAACAGGTCCATCTGCAAAGAACGGTTTTATTCTTCTGTACTGTCCTGGTGAGTGTTTTCCGTTCACAATTTTTCAACTCTTATCACTGTTTAGGGCGATCGGACGCAAGGCCAGTGTCCACAATTTATTATGCCTGTAACTCGTACTTTCAATACATTGGTTCTTTCGGTTTCGTAGACGTCCCGTCTCAGACATCAGACGCATCCTGTCTGATAAGGGGTCAACCACCAATTCGGCGGCGTGACTACACGTAAGTCGAGAAATTTGATTATTTCTGTAAATAGTAGTACGCGAATGAAGTAGTCCGATTCGTTAACCGTTAGGCTACTCAATAAATGGACAATGCTTCTTATCAGAACATAATTCGCATCAGATAGATAGTTTTACGGTTTCAATTACCGATTTGATCGATCTGCTCATGCCACATATTAATTTCTACGGTATTACGATTCAAATGTGTTAACGGACCCAGTCCAATGGCAGTGATGCTGAAGCCAAAGCTGTTATCAATCGAACGATGTAGAACCCTATGTGTCGAACCCTCTTCGGGTCACCATTGCACATGGTGGGATTCGACACTCTAGATTCTCAAGATTAAATAATCGTCCTATTGAAAACTAGCTTGCTATTCCAAATCAAATGGATACCAAATCTGGAATTGTGAATTTTCATGTTGACCTTTTAGATTTATAGAAATCGTATCGTAAAATCAACCGTCTTATATTACTTGCAGATATACACCGGGTATCGGTGGTCACAAAATTCATACTTATGGGACTAGATGGAACGCGGCTCGAAAGATCTGCGCACAAGAAGGTGGTTACCTGGCTATCATCAACTCCGTGGCTGAGTCAGAACTGATAGTAAAGCTGTTTCGAGAATCTTTACCACACACTGGTTCTAGTAGCCCGGACTTCCTCCACATTGGATTTCACGATCTCTTCGAGGACGGCGAGTTCGTAACCATTCACAATGAACCCTTGAGAACCACAGGATTTTACAAGTGGTACGGTGACGGCCCAGACAATTTCCAAGGTACTCAAAATTGTGGAGCTGTATACAAAGACGGCAAGCTGGACGACAACGCCTGCTTTGCAACTCTCGGCTTCGTTTGCGAGGTACCTTACGTTGAGAAAGACTAGATTAGGTATTCCTCAATGAATAGTTTGAAAATGTACTAATTGTACTAGACCCTCGAGCCATGATCCCGCAATGCGTGGGGTCTATTGATCGTCAAATTCTATTCCAAAAGTTCAACGCAAGATTATTATAAATATAATTCGAACATAAAATTGCATTCCAACTGAAATTATTTATATTTACAAGTTATTGAATTCTACCTGTACCTCCAAGAATCTTAGGCATTGAAAATGTTGGAATTGAATCTAATGAAAACTACATTCCGAGTAGTCGATAGTAAAACTAGATTAAATATGTTGGCTAAATCAAGCGATGCTAAAAGCACGTTTCATCACGCAATAACCATACTTGAAGCTCGTGCACGGAGAAAATTTTATAGGAAATATTCCCATACTTTGTACAGTACTCGTGAGACCTGCATGCACTATGGCGATCGGTCCTATATTTATGCATACGGCTACTATAAATATAGTAACGTACTACTTGTGAAATGAGTTAATAATTGCCATACGTATCAGAAGAATTGCAATGATCACTTTGCGTTCACAATATAATAGCGTGTGCCATAGCAGAATTCAATGTGTCCCAAATATGCATCGTAGTCGCTGGTATACTTTCACAATTATTCGCCGTACAGAGGATATTAACTTTAAAGCAACGATAGCATAGGAATCGTCAAGTTCGGAAGTATTGTACTACTTCCAATGAATGTAGTATTTTATGCCTACCGTATGTCAATCGTTCCCTTGCTATACCATGTTCTCTAATAATAATATAGTACTCCGGGCAAATCGTATCGTAATTATTCCCATACAGTAAATACGTCTTGTTCCGCTACCCAGCTAGTGTACTGGCGCATTGACGACATTGTATCATTAGTTATATGCATAGCAATTCATGCAACTCGTATAGGAAGGATTCCTATACTGTACAGAATTCACCGATATTGTGAAGTGCAATTTTTGAATACTATGTTTACGAAAAATCCGAAACACTAGTCCTGGCGACGTGGCGCTGTTTCAATGGATCAGTCGTGCTTTAACTTCTCCACTCGACGGATACAGTTTGCAATGAGATCGTACAAGTTTAGAATGATAGAAGTGATAGAAGTGTTTTATTTCATAAGAAGAGCGATTTTTTCTAGGATGATGAAAAAAGGTTTACTTGCTTCCGGACTAACAGAGCTCTAGTACTGATTAGTAATGCTTCCCTTGAGGATTATGCTGCGATTGATATATTTGAATATGAATTGCTTTTCATGTTGCAAATAAATACTTCAGAATAAAATACAGATTAAAGACTATAAAAATGTTAGATCAAATGTAGATGTCGAGATAACTACTGTCGGCGCGTAAAGGTTTGGCGCTTCTGTTTGAGTGATCATAACTTCTACAGGAAAATTGGTAGAGCATCGAGTCTGGTAAGATCGGAAAGCGCCAGGTTTTCTGCGTCTAATGGTAGCTCGCAAATTTCCGTGTAAAAATCCTGAAAACCGTTATGATCTCCGAAAAGTCAAAAAACGTAGTTTTTCGGAGTCCATCGCCGTACGTCATTTTAAACTCGTCACCGTTTATCTGAAATGAGTGTAAAAAATCTTGAAAAATTTAGAAATATTCCCTGAACATTGACGAACATGATAGAGTTTGGTAATTCCAAAAATATTCAAAAACCTGGACGCCAGGTGCAAAAAGGTCCAATGGTGCGATTTCGAGAACGGATCGGTACGGGCGAACCTGAGCTGGCTCAAAATTTTCGTCGGGATGTACACATTTTGATTCCGTAATCAGTTTTTGGTTCGCAATAGTGAACTTTCAGTAATCGACGTCAACAATTTTTCAAATTTGCACGGGGCCGCCTATATCCTAGCCGCGATGTTCGTCGCTGCATTTCCCTCCCGCCGCGCCCGTCGCAAACGCAATTGTTACTCGCGGCCACTGTTACAACAATGTGAATGCAGCGAAGAATATCGCGGCTGGGACACACGCGGCCCCGCTCAAATTTGAAAAATTGTTGACGTCAATTACTGGAATTTCGCTATTGCGAACCAAAAACTGATCACGGAGCCAAAACGTGTATTTTTTTATGAAAATTCTGAGCTATCTCAGGTTCACCCGTACCAATCCGTTCCCCAAATTGCACCATTGGACCGTTTTGCACCTGGCGCCCAGGTTTGTGAATATTTTTGGAATTTCCAAACTCTATCAGGTTCGTTAATGTTCAGGGAATATTTCTAAATTTTTCCAGATTTTTTACACTTATTTCAGACAAACGGTGACGAGTTTAAGTTGACGTACGGCGATGGACTCCGAAAAACTACGTTTTTTGACTTTTCGGAGATCATAACGGTTTTCAGGATTTTTACACGGAAATTTGCGAGCTACCATTAGACGCAGAAAACCTGGCGCTTTCCGATCTTACCAGACTCGATGCTCTACCAATTTTCCTGTAGAAGTTATGATCACTCAAACAGAAGCGCCAAACCTTTACGCGCCGACAGTAGTTAGAATGATTTGTATGTAATCACGAATATTCATGCTGAAGGTGGTTAGATTAAGTACTATTTGTTTTTGATGCTATGTTAGTTGATACCTATGTGAAGAGTGACGGGAGAATAATTGGAAGTAAATGACAAGATAATAATTACATCGAATGAATAAATAAATATATCTACCATGATTCGTATTCCATTACATATTTTACTACAGCCCCTTTCCAGCTAGTGTAATGTCATAAGAGAACGTGAGATACGTGAAGGATTTTTTTAATAGTAGATAAATGGATTCTCCTCAACAGTAAAAATATCATATTGACATTGTAAAAATCTAGATCTGGGTTATACAGTATTCAGAGGAAAATGAATTATAGATGCATGTTGCATCCTGAGTGATAAATATGTATGAACAGCATGTGTTTAATAAAGTCTGTCACAATTGCAGTAAGTTTGACCAGCTAACTTTTGTCTCTGACCACAATTCTGGCTTCAGTGTATACGACTTAGATAGTCAGATTAATTACTGCAATGTAACTGATTTTTACATTAAACAAATGCTGTCTATATATTTACCACTAAGGATGTAACATTTACAATGCATTTAACTCCGATATATTATAGTGAAATTCTCAATGTACTCGGATACGAATTGCTAGACACAGTATTTTAGTTTGAGCTATACTGTATGGTAAAATTTGTAATATTATACTATATGAAGAATTACTATACTGTCATCAGGCACTTGATGTATACCGCATAGCTATATTTGCTATACGATAGTTAACACGAACAGAACATACGATCTCAGCTCCTGCCACCATCCCGGTATGGCAATTTTTGTTATACCGTGTTTAGTAGAGCCGGTATACAGATATTCGCAATACGGTATTGTAGAAACTACAATATTACAAGTATGTCCCACGAATTCAATACTTTATGGCACTTATTACTATATTTTTTTACGAACGACTCCTATAAAATTTTCTCCGTGTGTTAGCGGCGCATAGTGATTATACGTAGTATGTATCAGTGTTTGTGTCAAGGAAGTAAGAGCAGAAGTATATAGGAGCGAATGAACGAAATATCGAAGTACAACGGTGATCGAATGGTGAAGACAGATATGTGGTGGGTGCGCATGGACGTAGAATGTCCTCGCATAGACGTATGTATGCTCAAATGATCAGAACCTGTTTTCAACCATATGTGTCGAACCCTCTTTAAGTGAGCATTGCACATGGTGCGGTTTTACGTGCTCTCGAGATTGAATAATCGTCCGATTATTAAGTTATTTTTATTATTATTATTAACTCCGAACTCGAGTCAAAAGTTATTGCAAAGCCGTTTGAAGCATCCTGAAGCATCCGAAAGAGCCGAATACAATTGCTTCAATCGAGTCACAGATAAGTCCTGCACGTAGGTTTGACTCGGTCTCATGGATTCGGCCACTTGGTCAATTGGAACGAAAGTTCTAGTCAATTCTATTTTGCACAGTAAGCTTTGAGATATGGACCGATTGGATCGCTTGATTATCTCTCAAAAATACATTGCGCCGACTATCTTGTATACATGGCACTTCGACCTCTCATATCGGAAAGAGGTCAGGGTATCAACGTAAGCCTAGATATATCATCTGACGGACCTTCGCTACTGGCAGTTATTCGCATTTTCTACGAAGCAAAGATGTCGTCGGCTGTATCGTTGATAGTTTTCGGGCAAGTTTATTTTCTTGGCCAAATGTCCAATACTCCATCAATTGCAACTAATACAACCCTGACTCCGGCCATCCACCAGAATCAAAGCCAGCCAGAGCCATTGCGTGGGGTCAGACGCGACGACTACACGTAAGTCGACTAGTTTTCTACTTTTTTGCCATGTATCATTTGCGATGAATTAGGGTCAATCAATCAATCCTAATTATACAGAATTCACACCACTATTGGCTGCTATTCTGACAACAACGAATCACAGAGCTGGTTCTCCAATTTTTCGTGTCAATTCTTGTAATTTATAAAATCCTAATCATAACGTCATGAACCACCTCATATTCCCTGCAGATATACCCTCGGAATTGGTGGTCACAAGGTTCATACTGAAGTGGCCACTTGGAACACGGCTCGGAAGATCTGCGAAGAAGAAGGTGGTCATCTAGCTATCATCAACTCCCTCGCCGAGTCAGAAGTTATCGCACAACTGTTTCGAGCATCCTTGCCACATGTTGGTTCCAGTGACTCGAACTACGTCCACATTGGTTTTCACGATCTCTACCAGGAAGGTGAATTCGTCACTGTTCACGGTGAATCTCTGAAAAATGTAGGATTCAACGAGTGGCAGGGTTCGGGGCCGGATAATGCAGATAATGATGAAAACTGTGGATCCGTATTCGTAACCGGCAAACTGAACGACATCTCCTGCAAAAAATCTTGCGGCTTTGTTTGCGAGTTACCTTACGCTGAGGGAAGTTTGATTCAGCCCATTCAGCCGCAATGAATACTTCGAAAATTTACACAGTGTACTAATTACTTACGTGAATATTTCTTCAAAAGTTCCCTGTGACCTAGCTGGCTTCATTATGAAAGCTTTTGCATCTCAGATTTACGTAAGTGAATACAGATCACCAAGTAGGCAACATTTTCACTGTTTCACTGCTCCAAAATAAAAAATCTTGATATTAAATTTCTTTGATTTTTTTGTCCTCTATTGAAAAAAAAAATTATAATTTCCCAAGAACGTTTTCTCAATTGACGTTCTACTTCAGAAACTTGTATGCTCATCATTATCAATGTACTGACACATCCATATCTGTAAGGTTGACTTCTTCACGTTCATCTGCGTGACATTTCACCTTTTTTCATGCATTGCATACCACATTTTTAAATTCAGCAGCTGCATGCTTGATATGGGCCAGACCACAGGCCCAGCGAAGAGATTGATTGATTGATGATTTGATTTATCTATGCCCTAGAGACCTTTGGGACAAATTGAGAAAAAGTACGTAACTTATGCAATAAAAATACATGAGTAAATAATAGAATGACAGAGTAGAATAAGTAGGGTGGGTAAAATAGTAAGTAAAGAAAGTGACGAGTAGTAACAGACTAGCGAGAGAGACACAAAGAATAAAAACTAAAAATAAATATCGTACGAGAGAAATATAGGTAAGGTAGTGAAATAAAGTAAATTAAGTAAAAGTAATACAGTAGTGCCAGACAAGCAAAATATTGACACAAGTGTATGGAATTAAGATATGAGATCCCCAAGGATTGGAGGCTGTGAAAAAAATGAAAATTCAAAGCCAAACGAGTAATGTGGGGGGCTCGCATGGACGTGGAATGTCCTTGAATACACGTACAAATTATTGGATTATCAAAACCTGTTCTCAAGTGCACTGGTATTGATGAAGTTTTCATTGCTGGATTTGAAAGAATATCGAGCTGATAATCACATGGTGCTTTCTCAAGCTTGGTCATTTCTATCTTCAACAACACGCTATTCGTATTTGCTGGTGAGCCGGGTTCAGGAAAACACCTCAGCGTTGCACTCCACAAGAATTAAAACGTCAATATTTAATAAAATATGGCATCTGTTGTTGTGATTCAATTAGTGTTTCTCTTATCGGCTATGCTGCAGCAACAAACTACTGCTGGTGTGCAGAACGGTTTCATTTTGCTGTCGTGTTTTGGTGAGTGTTTTGGGACCACAATTTTTCAACTTTGATAAAGATTTTGGGCGATTGAACAGAAGGCCAGTGTTCATAATTGGCTCTGTTTGTAACTAGTTCTATCACTACATTGCTTTTTTCGGTCCCGTAGACACCAAGTCTGAGAGATCAACGGCCGCCTGTCTGGTACA
The DNA here is from genome assembly GCA_963992785.1 of Tenthredo livida. Lineage (NCBI taxonomy): Eukaryota > Metazoa > Arthropoda > Insecta > Hymenoptera > Tenthredinidae > Tenthredo > Tenthredo livida. The sequence continues at coordinate 8,231,784 of OZ023067.1, read as the reverse complement.
GGGTCGACCACCAGTTCGACGCCATGACTACACGTAAGTCGAGCACTTTAATTATTTCTTCGATAGTATAGTTACGGTACTCATATAAGTCAATTCGATTTAATAATCACTAGTCGACTTGATGAATGGGGAATACTTTTTATCAAAGCATAATTTACATCAAATAAATAATTCTTTCGTCTCAGTGACCAATTTCATCGATTTGCTCACACCACACATTGATTCCTGCGGTTATTCGATCCGAAGGCGATAATGGACCCAGTCCAATTGCAATAATGCTAAAGCTAACTGTTATAAATCGACCAATGTCGAACTATATGTGTCGAATCCTCTTTGGGTCAGCTGAATAGTCAATATCGAATGGTCGTCATAGTAGCTGGTTTGGGATTCCGAATAAAACAAATACCAGAGCTAGTATTTCAATTCATCGCGCCAATTCTTGTCATTTATGAAATTCTTCTCATAACTTGAACCATCTCATATTTTCGGCAGATATACTCTCGGAATTGGTGGTCACAAGGTTCATACTGCAGTGGCCACTTGGAACACGGCTCGGAAAGTCTGCGAACAAGAAGGTGGTTACCTAGCTATCATCAACTCCGTCGCCGAGTCAGAAGTCATCGCACAATTGTTCCGAGCATCGTTGCCACATGCAGGTTCCAGTGACTCGAACTACGTCCTCGTTGGTTTTCACGATCTCTACCAGGAAGGCGAATACGTCACCGTTCACGGTGAATCCCTGGAAAATGTAGGATTCAACAAATGGGAGGGTTCCGGGCCAGATAATGCAGATAATGATGAAAACTGTGGATCCGTATTCGTAACCGGCAAACTGAACGACATCTCCTGCAAAAAATCTTGTGGCTTCGTTTGCGAATTACCTTACGTTGACCAAGATTAGATTATTTCCCAATAAAAAGTTTGAGAATGTATTCCGTATACTGAACTCTTGAGCCATCGTCTTGCATTGCGTATCGCGTCCCTAATGCCATAAAGGCATACGCTGTATATAGATCTACCGTAAGAGCCATAAAGGCATATAAATTTTTTTTTTTCGCCCAATCGCTTCAGAATAACTTGAAATGGATATTCTGAGAAAAAACAAAACTAAGACCAAAAAGGCCTATAATTATGCGTATGCCTTTTTGGTTTTAGGCGAAATGATAACTAATGCCAAAAAGGCATATAAACAAAAATAAATCACAATAAAATACAACACGCAAATTCAAATTCAAACACATATTTATGCCTTTTCTAAGTTGTTTTGCAAATCGTGCAATGTCTTGGTTCGGTACGGTGTAATGATTTCACTTATTTCATTGTGAATGATTATATTTTGCGTCCCTAATGCCATAAAGGCATATCGTCGTTATAGGCCTTTATGGCATACTAATGCCAAAAAGGCATATAGTTTTTTCAAACTTTGCCTATCGCTTTGGAAACATGAAAAACGCATAAAAAGTCAAAAAAAAAATCAATTTTCCTAAAACCAAAAGGGCCTATGTCCCAAAAGATATGCCTTTTTGGCATTAGGGTAAAAAAAAAAAAAAAACTAATGCCAAAAGAGCATATCTTTTTGGCCATAGGCCTTTTTGGTTTTAGGAAAACGAATTTTTTTTTTTGACTTTCTATGCGATTCTCATGTTTTCAAAGCGATAGACAAAGTTTGAAAAAACTGTATGCCTTTTTGGCATTAGTATGCCATAATGGCCTATAACGGCGATATGCCTTTATGGCATTAGGGACGCGGTATATATATCGATCTTCAAATTCATTTCCAAAGGTCAACAAGACTATAATAAATACAATTCGAATACAAAAATGCATTTTAACACAATTTATTCATATTGACAAATTATTGAATCCCATCACCTCCTATTCTTAATATATGCTCTTCTGCAGTCCGTTATTGAATAGTGACATTGATTTCATTACTTTTAACGCATATCGATATCTGGGGCACCAAGCTGTACGATCTCCCATATGGAATAGCAGGCGAAGATTTCGTGTTGATGCTGGTAGTGTAGTGAACCGTGAGCAGCTTTGAACAGATGTGTGTAATAATTTTATCTCTTAACTGATCGATTGATGTGAGGCATTTCATGTCTTGGACTACGCATATATAGTATTACGGGGGTTGATGCACCCCTCATTTGTAGTTTACATGGTCTAATAGTCATCTTGAAGAAAAGATGTTAACATACAGCATTTGTTTATCGTTGTTCAATTATGATTCACTTTTGATAAACAACCAGTCTTGTTTTAGACCTTGTACTAAACAGACCTTTCATGCAAAATATAACTCTTTTCATTCGATCCATAATCCAACGTTTTCATTCGCTTTATTTCTCTCGAGAACCCACGTATTTTCTTTGCGATCAGTTTCCGCAACAATATGTATTAGGGTGGTCCTCATTTGGGGGTATGTTCGAATTTTATTCAACGATAGTTCTAAATCGGTTCCAAATATATAAAAAAAAATTCCTGCCAAGTTACAGCTCTTAATATTAATATTAACCCGGCCCCAAGACGACGAAAGTTTTAAATGGGAGATTGCATGTATTTTTTAAAACTGAAAATTGAATTTTCATAACTCGGACGATTATTGATGAAAAAAATCTGAAATTTGGTATAGTTATTCGTACTTGTATGATGTACAACATGGTGTATTAGAACAATTTTCAGATCATAATTCGAGTTACAATGATCTTACGTCACAACTGGTAAAACAATAAAGCGAAAATCAGCCCAATACAATCGCTCCAATCAAGTCACAGATAAGGTTCGCAGGTGAGTTTAATTTTGTCCGATGACTTCGGCTATCTGGTCACTTGCAAAGAAAGTTCTAGTCAATTCTATTTTGTTCAGTAAGCTTCGAGATATGGACCGTTCAGATCGCTTGGAAATTTCTGAGAAATATCTAGCTCCGACTATCTTGGATAGCACTTTGACCTTTTGTGTCGTAAACAGGTCAGGGTGTCAACGTGACCCTAGGTATATAAGCTAACGGGTTCTCGCTACTGGCAGTTATTCGCATATTGTGCGAAGCAAAGATGTCGTCGGCTCTATCGTTGATCGTTTTCGGGCACGCCTATTTTCTTGGCCCGATGTCCAGCACTCCATCTATTACACCTGAAACAACCCTGACTCCGACCATCCACCACGGACTAAACCAGCCACAGCCATTGCACGAAGTTAGACGCGGCGACTACACGTAAGTCGACTAATCCTTCACTCTTTTGCTTTGTATCACATGCAACGAATTAACTGCGATTAATCAATCCCAGTTGTATAAAATTTTTGAACTTTCATGGTCTGCGATTATGGCAACAATGAATCACAGAGCTGATTTGCAATTTTTTATGTCAATTCTTGCCATCCATGAAATCTTCATCATATAATGAACCTTCTCGTAATCCCTGCAGATATACACCCGGTATCGGTGGTCACAAAGTTCATACTTTTGGAGCCACTTGGAACACGGCTCGTAAGACCTGCGAAGTAGAAGGTGGCAATCTAGCTATCATCAACTCTGTTGCTGAATCAGAACTTATCGCAAAACTATTTCGAGCGTCCTTGCCACACACTGCTTCTAGTGATTCGAACTTTGCCCACATCGGTTTTCACGATCTCTTCGAGGAAGGCGATTTCGTAACCATTCACAATGAACCCTTGAGAACTACAGGATTCTACGAGTGGTACGGTAACGGCCCAGACAATGACCAGGGTAATCAAAATTGTGGAGCTGTATACAAAGACGGCAGGCTAGACGACAACGGCTGCTCCGCAACTCTCGGCTTCGTTTGCGAGGTACCTTACGTTGAGAAAGACTAGATGAGACCCTCAAGCCATGATCCCGCAATGCGTGGGGTCTACCGATCGTCAAATTTATTACAAAAGTTCAACAAGATTCATCATAAATATGATTTGAATATAAAAATGCATTTGAACTCAAAATATTCATGTTTACAGATTATTGAATCCTACCACATCCATTTTGATATGTGCTTCTGCAACGCATAAAAAACAACAGATTAGACTAGCACATCCCGAGCAGAAATTTGATCAGGCTGCCTGATGTCTGATCCGGCCCGAGTCAGGTATCCCTCAGGGCTGCCTGATCAGACCAGCCGGATCGGGTCCTGATCCGGGCCCGATCAGGCACCGTCAAGGACTAGTCAGGTGAGGTTAAGGCATGCCGGATGCATTCTGCCTGATTGATTTCGGATCGGGACCTGATCAGTCGGGGTCCAGGCATGCCCGACGCATCTTGCCTGACTGATATCGGATCAGGGCCTGATCAGTTGAGGTCAAGGCATGCCTGACGAAGGAAGCTCAAGCCATATGTTCAGCTTATTTCAGAGATTTGAATTTTGCGGGTTTCACTTCGCCGATAGGTGGCGACCGACGAAAAATTATTTCTCACTAGCACTTAAACTGGATCAACGTTGGTATATAAGGAAGAGGCGACCTACATACTAACATGTCATTGCGATGCGTCCGAACTTGTTGACCTACGAATCAGCGTCATCAATAATATAAAATATATTGTAAGAGTAATTTACTGTCGGTCTACTGAAACATGGAAACCAATATCATCAAAATATCAAACTTTTTTCTCAGTGTAAGGCACCAAATCATGGTCCGACTGAAATACTCGATCAGGGCCTGATTCGAATACTTTATCAGCGCCCAATTTGAATGCCTGATCAGGGGCGGAGCGCGCGAAGCGTTACATTTCTGATCCGCGCCAGATATCTTTGCCTGATCAGGGCCTGATCAGCATATCAGGCTGTTTGACCAGGGCCGGAATTATGCCGGACTAATTTTCTGCTCGGGATGATTTTGTTGATGAAAAATACATGGATTTGATTATTGCTGGCGAGATAATTTCAATATTAACGTGTGAAATATGAAATGATTCAACAGAACAAATAACGATATCTGGTGCACTAGGCCGTTTGGTTGATGACGTTTCTACTGCAGTACCAACAATAAACATTACGCAGCCTTCAGCGGATGTGTGTATTAATTTCATGTGTTGGACTGATTAATTAATGTGAGGCATTATATCTGAAGCTACAATCGCTTTCACTGAAATCTAATGACGATGAAAGTGCAGGTAGAATGGAACGGTCTTTATTCCCCGTGAGAGGAGTGCCCTAGGGCGCCTAGGGTACAAGTAGAGGATAAAGAGCTGATCAATTAAAGTAAGTTAAGATGAATACTCACATTATACTACGAATATACTACCTACTGATAGTATATCATATGCTTACATAAATGCGCGTGGACGTGAACTGTCCTTGAGTCATGATGCCCGTAGGTAGTCTTGAATCATCAAAGCCTGTTCACAAGTTTGTCCGTGGTAATAAAAGCCAGTATTATTATATCTCAGAACAAGTTTATCTCCATAGCTCCCTTCCTAGCCTGACTATTTCACTAACTGACACCCGTCACATTTGCCACTTATTTGAGACCAGGATAACACCGCAGCATTCCGCGTAGCAAGAATTGAAACCTTATCGATTATTCAATTATGGCGCCCTTCGTTGTCACTCAATTAGTGTTCCTTTTATTGGTTGGGTTTGAAATGGAAACTAGTGCTACTCCACAAAGTGGTTACATTTCGCTGTCCTGTCCAGGTGAGTGTTTCGACCACAGTTTATGAACTTTCATCAAGATTTCGGGCAGTGAACGGAAATCACATAGTACTTCAGGCAGCAGATGTAGTATACGCGCGTGTGCGACCCATGAGGAAGTAAAAGTGGCATTTATCGACTTTGAGTTTGTACTACGTCTATGTGAAGATGTGAATCAATGTTAGGAAGGCCGATATCCGCAATCATCTATGTTTATATCTCTTTGTTTGAATAAATTGCGTTTCTTGGTTTCATAGATATCCTGTCTCCAAAATCAACAGCTCCCTGTCTGGTAGAGGGTAAATCAACTACTCGACGGGAAGAGTACATGTAAGTCGAACACTCTCCTCAGTCCTGTGAACAGTTGTTATGGTACCCCAATTCAATCGCGAGATTTGCTCATGGCACAAATTGAGACGCTAGATTCGCAGTTCCATACTTAAGCACCGGATTGGAATACAGCTTAGCTGATCTTTGGGGAAAAAGGTGGCTACCTTGCAATAATTGTTGATTCGTGTGTGCGGCGTGTATTATGTGGCTGTATATGAAAACGAGAAGCTGAATTATTTCGCATGCCCATATTTTTCAGTAACTCAATAATTTTATCTCAGTCTAAGCAAATCTTCATCCGGTTGACTTATATTGAAATTGGACCGCTTTTTCGTATACATCGCAGAAGCACACCAGGTGTCGGAACGCACAGGATTCATCCTGGACTAGCGACTTGGAACGCGGCGAGGCGAATCTGCGAAGAGCAGGGAAGTCATCCAGTCATACCTAATTCCGTCGCTGAGGCGAAAGCCATTGGTCAAATGCTGACTAAATCAGGTGGATCACACGCCTGGACCGGCATCCATGATCTCTACCAGGAAGATGAGTTCATCACAATCCATATTCCAAATATTTAGATAAAATTAGATGGATACATCGGAGTGTTTGAAAACGTATGTTTGATAGCGCCGAGGTTATTGAAAAGATTTCGGACGTTGCTTCAACAGGCTTATATCATCGGCAAAAATATAGATGACCTATAGGTATACGAACTTTGATGAAATTTGCAGCTCGACGGCCCCTAACGAAATCAGCTGATCTGACCGCTGTCTTTATAAACAGCGTATCTGTGTGTTAAAAGTATAAGAGATGCGATGTTTATATCGACAGCGCTAAGATAAGCTGATTTCGTTGGGGGCCGTGTTATCTGCAGAAAAATATATTCGCAGAATCATCTGCTAAAATTCGGGAGTAAACTGTCAATACGTAGACTAGAATTAAAGAAAACGATATAGCTGGGGCATTCCATGCCAAATCGACCTGAATAGCAATCGGATTTTTTTTCAGATTTTTGGAAATAAATTTAAGTGCCTCATGAATTTTCAAAGTTCATTTTTCAACACCTGTATGGCCGTGATCAAAAAGTCTGGAAAAATGTTCGAAGATTCTGTGTCAGAATTGAAAATTTTTTAACGGAAATTCCTAATGTCTGGGCTTTTGTTACAATCTGTTTTTTCAGTTTTCTAATCATAATTTTACGTTGATATCCCAGAGATAAAAATATGTTTAAAAAACTCTGAAAGCATTTTTAAGAATTCTTGGCGATCGTTCGAAATATTCCCTACTGAAAATTTCCAGGTGGAAATCTATGGACGAATAAACCTAGAATTCCACCTGGAAATCTATATGGAGAATCCATGTGAATCCGTAGGTTTTCTACCGGGATTTGGAACTGGGAATCTATGGAATTCCATGTGGTTGTAGCCATGTGCAAAAACATGTAATCCTATGTGTAATGATATATGGAATCCTATGTGTAACATTATATTAAGTCCTATGGATTGTCGGTACTAGTTGTTACAGAAATCGCCATAAACCAGGGACTTTCAACAATGACTCGTCTGGTCGTTCTTGCATTCAGATGTTCTTTTTTTGCCGAAATTCGGCCGAAATCTCGTAGATTTTGTGTATATTTTTTCATGGATGACGAATGGGATCACAGTTGAATTCCTATAATATCGTATGGATTTCTAGGGAATTTCCACATTGTATCGTCTGGTCATTCCCGGATTCAGATGTTCTTCCTTCACCGAATTTCAGCCAAAATCCAATGGATTTTGTATATCTTTTTCCATGGATGACGAAAAGATGTCACAGTGGGATTTCCATGATATCGTATGATTTCCTGGGGACTTTCTACAATAATCTGTGAGATTATACACAGATTAGTATGTTTATTTTCTCATGATTTGATGCAGGATCTGATGGATCCGACACAATGTTTCATGTCAACAACGAGATTGCATTATAACCATATTCACATGGGAATATAGATATTTTTCTATGGACTGTCCATAGAAGTGTATACGCCTGCTGCTTAACTCTAGTGGCGCCGCCCTGCCGACCAAATCAGAAACTTTGCAGACGCTCAAGCGTCGTCAACTGTACGGCGTTACCACACGAATCCGGGGTTTTGTGATTCAAAATCGCTTGAAAATAGATAAATAATGCCAGCTAGTAGATATTGTTGCATCATTGGTTGCAATAATACCGAACAGAATAGTCGACATCTAAAATTTCACTCGTTTCCGAAAAAAAGTTACGAGATCGACCGAAGAAATAGGTGGATACAAGCCTATGTTTAAAATACTTATTCCTGTAGTTTTCATTGTTGGTGTGTGTTCTTTCATATCTTTCACATATAGCAATAAACTATAAACATTTGTTAATTAATCGTTTTTTGGGATTAGATTTTAATAGTACAATTTTAATTTCATTATGAATACCTCTATTCTTACGTTATGCGGAGAATTATTCACCCTAGTTTGCGGGATTACTTTACCGGTCACAACTCGTTGGCCCTCTGAATTTAAAATTTCTTGGACTTCCGTGATATGACGGCTCTCGAACAGTTTTTTGCCTGAATTTGATTCAAAAATGGATCGAAAATCATATCATTATCTGTGCGATATTTTGAATGCGTGAGCAAGTAAAGATGCAGTTTGGTATCTTCGCAAACTTTCATTATTTGAGACGATTTACTTACCTTTTGATACGGATTTTCCACGAAAAATATTAATATCGATGCTTTGGAAGCCACATTGTATGTACGCCAAGCTCATTTCGGTAATATCGATCAAAAGTTTATTGAATAATTGTAACGGGGCCTACATTTGCCGTGCTCCACAGTACGGATCCCAAGCAGCCGCGCGTCTACGTTATGCGGCCATTTATCCGCTAGACGGCGCCACGGCCGGCGAACCACGATACGCAGTGGGCGTATACCATTACACATGGATTCACATGTTGAAGTTTCCGAGATTTCAAGTAACAGCCGGTAGATTATTCATGATATTTCCCATGGATGAGGTCAGGACATTACTGTTATCTTTCCATAAAAATCTAGATATTCTGTAGGGCTTTACCATAAAAAACCATAATATATCTGGATGGAAATCTATATACCCATCCACATGGATTTCTTCTATTGCATGAAATTAAACAACCATGGAATATTCATGTGAATATTACTGCATCAACTATAGGAGAACCATAGATCAGCATCATGGATATTCCATGTTTCTAAATTTCGGGTGGATTATTATAGAATTTCGTGGAATCCCATTCGCATCCATACTTTTCCACATGGATTTCCACCTGGAAATTTTCAGTAGGGTTCAAGCTGCAGTCCACGGTGTATTGATCACCGCTTCTATTTTCTTTCAATTTTTTTCTTAGAAAACAGCTAAAAAGAGATAGATTGAAGCACCAGTCCAAAAATTATGAATTTTGGGTAACAAATTTTCATTTCCGACATAGAATTTTTGAGAAATTTTTTATATATTTCGATCACGGCCATCGGGGTGTTACAAAAAAAACTTTGAAAATTCATGACGCGCTCAAATTTGATTTGAAAAATCTGAACAAAAATTGGGTTGCTTTTCAGAATCAGAAGAATGATAGAAAAATCGCGGATCAGATACACTGAGAGAATTTTATAGGAGAGATTCCCATACTAGTATAGTAATTTTGTGACATACTTCCAATATGCCGATCGTTCCTATACTTTATACCAAATGTCACCATGAACATACATAATTTTCCATGAATATAAGAAAGTCATTCCTATATTTATGGTGACATTTGGTATACAGTATAGGAACGATCGGCATATTGGAAGTATGTCACAAAATTACTATACAAGTATGGGAATCTCTCCCATAAAATTCTCTCAGTGTATGAGAGGTCGAGGGTCAGGACCCGGTCGATTTGGCATGGAATGCCCCAGCCATAAACAGTTTCTTGTATAATTGTTTTTCACTGTTTGTACTCATTGTCAAATTTTTTATGTGAAAATAAAATGTGCGATAAGTGAAAAACAGTCTTGTTATCTGGAACAACGGTATAATTCGAAAACTCAATTGTTCGTTCATTGTGAAGGCTTTGAACTTTTTGTGGTTCTATTTATATAATCAGAAACATTATTATGCACTACCATGCTATGTTAAATTATATCAGGATATGTTGAGTTTATCTTAGTTTCCTACGTTTTTCTCATTTATCTCAAAACTATGTTTTGCGAGTTATACCGTTATTCCGCCCATCCCCTCAATTGTGGATCTGGATCAAAATTCATTCTATCGAGCAGATGTATCCAATGTGTGTGTGTGTGTGTGCAGTTCAACAGACGAAGGGGAAATGTGAGGAATGGAATGCGTTAGTGGAAGCTAACAGTTTCGTTGCACAATATCTGTGGCGAAAATCATGATAGACCAAATTGAGGAGCCTGTAAATGCATAATTCGAGTTACAATGATCTTACGTCACAACTGGTAAAACAATAAAGCGAAAATCAGCCCAATACAATCGCTCCAATCAAGTCACAGATAAGGTTTGCAGGTGAGTTTAATTTGGTCCGATGACTTCGGCTATCTGATCACTTGCGAAGAAAGTTCTAGTCAATTCTATTTTGTTCAGTAAGCTTCGAGATATGGACCGTTCAGATCGCTTGGAAATTTCTGAGAAATATGTAGCTCCGACTATCTTGGATAGCACTTCGACCTTTTGTATCGTAAACAGGTCAGAGTGTCAACGTGATCCTAGATATATTAGCTAACGGGCCCTCGCTACTGGCAGTTATTCGCATATTGTGCGAAGCGAAGATGTCGTCGGCTCTATCGTTGATCGTTTTCGGGCAAGTCTATTTTCTTGGCCCGATGTCCAACACTCCATCCATCACACCTGAAAAAACCCTGACTTCGACCATCCACCAGGGACTGAGCCAGCCACAGCCATTGCGCGAAGTTAGACGCGGCGATTACACGTAAGCCGACTAATCCTTTACTCTTTTGCTCTGTATCACATGGAACGAATTACCTGCGATTGATCTATCCCAGTTATATAAAATTTCAACTTTCATGGTCTGCGATTATGACAACAACGAATCACAGAGCTAATATTGCAATTTTTTGTGTCAATTCTTGTCATTCATGAAATCTTCATCATAAAATGAACCTTTTCCTAATCCCTGCAGATATACACCCGGTATCGGTGGTCACAAAGTTCATACTCTTGGGGCCACTTGGAACACGGCTCGTAAGACCTGCGAAGAAGAAGGTGGAAATCTAGCTATCATCAACTCTGTTGCTGAGTCAGAACTTATTGCAAAGCTGTTTCGAAAATCTTTGCCACACATTGCTTCTAGTGACTCGAACTTTGTCCACATCGGTTTTCACGATCTCTTCGAGGAAGGCGATTTCGTAACTATTCACAATGAACCTTTGAGAACGACAGGATTCTACAATTGGTACGGTAACGGCCCAGACAATTACCAGGGTAATCAAAATTGTGGAGCTGTATACAAAGACGGCAGGCTAGACGACAACAACTGCTCCGCAACTCTCGGTTTCGTTTGCGAGGTACCTTACGTTGAGAAAGACTAGATTGTTCCTCAACGAATAATTTGAAAATGTATTCTTCGTACTAGAAGCTTAAGCCATAGCCCCGCAATGCGCGGGGTCTATCGATCGTCAAATTTATTTCAAAAGTTCAATAAGATTTATTATAAGTATGATTTGAATATAAAAATGCATTTTAACTCAAAATATTCATGTTTACAAATTATTGAATACCACATCCTACCACATCCTACCACATCCATTTTGATATGTGCGTCCGCAACGCATAAAAAACACCAGATTAGACAAGCACATGATTTTGTTCATGAAAAATACATGGATTTGATTATTGCTGGCGAGATAATTTCAATATTAACGTGTGAAATATGAAATGTATCAACAGAACAAACAACGATATTTGGTGCACTAGGCCGTTTGGTTGATGACGTTGGTACTGAGGTACCAACAATAAACAGTACGCAGCCTTCAACGGATGTTTGTATTAATTTCATGTGTTGGACTGATTAATTAGTGTGAGGCATTATATCTAAAGCTACAATCGCGGTTACTGAAATCTAATGACGATAAAAGTGCAGGAAGAATGGTACAGTTTTTATCCCCCGTGAGACGAGTGCCCTAGGGCGCCTAGGCACAAGTAGAGGATAAATAGCTGATCAATTAAAGTAAGTTAAGATGAATACTCACATTATACTACGAATATACTACCTACTGATAGTATATCATATGCTTACATAAATGCGCGTGGACGTGAACTGTCCTTGGGTCACAATGCCCGTAGGTAGTTTTGAATCATCAAAGCCTGTTCATTAGTTTGTCCGTGGTAATAGAAGCCAGTATTATTATATCTCAGAACAAGTTTATCTCCATAGCTCCTTTCCTAGCCTGACTATTTCACTAACTGACGACCGTCACATTTGCCAGTTATTCAAGACCAGGATAACACCTCAGCATTCCGCGTAGCAAGAATTGAAACGTTATCGATTATTCAATCATGGGGCCTTTCGTTCTCACTCAATTAGCGTCCCTTTTATTGGTCGGGTTTGAAACGGAAACTAGTGCGACTCCGCAGAGCGGTTATATTTTGCTGTCCTGTCCAGGTGAGTGTTTTCGATCACAGTTCATGAACTTTCATCAAGATTTTGGGCAGTGAACGGAAATCACATAGTACTTCAGGCAGCAGATGTAGTATACGCGCGTGTGCGACCCATGAGAAAGTAAAAGTGTCATTTACCGACTTTGAGTTTGCACTACGTCTATGTGAAGATGTGAATCAATGACAGTAAGGCCGATATCCGCAATCATCTATGTTTATATCTCTTTGTTTGAATACATTGGGTTTCTTGGTTTCATAGATATCCTATCTCCAAAATCAACAGCTCCCTGTCTGGTAGAGGGTAAAACAACTACTCGACGGGATGAGTACATGTAAGTCTAACACTCTCCTCAGTCCTGTGAACAGTTGTCATGGTAATCGTATAAATTAATGTTGATGTGACGATCGCCAATCCGCTCGACAAATGGACATATGTATTATAGTCCGCTGACCCCAATTCAATTGCAAGAATTGCTCATGGCACAAATTGATTCGCAGTTCCATACTTAAGCACCGGGTTGGAATATAGATTAGCTGTTCCTTGGGAAAAAAGGTGGCTACCTTGCAATTGTTGATTCGTGTGTGCGGCGTGTAATATGTGGCTGTATATGAAAACGAGAAGCTGAATTATTTTGCATGCCCATGTTTTTCAGTAACTCAATAATTTTATCTCAGTCTATAAGCACATCTTCATTCGGTTGACTTGTATTGAAATTGGACCGCTTTTTCATACACATTGCAGAAGCACACCAGGTGTCGGATCGCACAGGATTCATCCTGGACTAGCAACTTGGAACGCGGCGAGGCGAATCTGCGAAGATCAGGGAAGTCATCTAGTCATACCTAATTCGGTCGCTGAGGCGAAGGCCATTGGTCAAATGCTGACTAAATCAGGTGGATCATACGCCTGGATCGGTGTCCATGATCTCTACCAGGAAGATGAGTTCATCACAATCCATGGTCAACCATTGGCACTGACAGGATACGACGAATGGGCAGAAAGGCAACCGGACAACGGACATGGTAACGAACATTGTGTTATTATTCATCCTGACGGCAAGATTTCCGACGTACCTTGCGAACATCGTCACTCTATTATCTGTGAGATACCTGAAGTGCAGCCTAGACCTGCACCAGCTTCCGAATTTCTCGCTAATTCAGGAATTGCTTGAGATATGGGACTAATTGAAGTTTGTTCGTGGAAATAAACTGTATAAGCATTTTTTTAAAGACATAATAAATAAATTCAGCTAATACCCTGTATTCCGATTTCCTGTCATATGAACTATACATTTCATTTACTGTTCCTCATTTATTTGACCGCATAAAAACCAACTTAAAAATATAGATTCAAGTTTCTGTCTGTAAAAAATACGCGTCCCTAATGCCATAAAGGCATATCGCCGTTATAGGCCTTTATGGAATACTAATGCTAAAAAGGCATACAGTTTTTTCAAACTTTGCCTATCGCTTTGAAAACATGAGAATCGCATAGAAAGTAAAAAAAAAAAAATTGGTTTTCCTAAAACCAAAAAGGCCTATGCCAAATGGCTAATGCCAAAAAGGCATATCTTTTGGGACATAGGCCCTTTTGGTTTTTGGAAGACTGATTTTTTTTTTTTGACTTTTTATGCGTTTTTCATGTCTTCAAGGCGATAGGCAAAGTTTGAAAAAACTATATGCCTCTTTGGCATTAGTATGCCATAAGGGCCTATAACAACGATATGCCTTTATGGCATTAGGGACGCGAAATATAATCATTCACAATGAAATAAGTGAAATCATTACACCGTACCGAACCAAGACATTGCACGATTTGCAAAACAACTTAGAAAAGGCATAAATATGTGTTTGAATTTGAATTTGCGTGTTGTATTTTATTGTGATTTATTTTTGATTATATGCCTTTTTGGCATTAGTTATCATTTCGCCTAAAACCAAAAAGGCATACGCATAATTATAGGCCTTTTTGGTCTTAGTTTTGTTTTTTCTCAGAATATCCATTTCAAGTTATTCTGAAGCGATTGGGCGAAAAAAAAATTTATATGCCTTTATGGCTCTTACGGTAGATCTATATACAGCGTATGCCTTTATGGCATTAGGGACGCGAATATATTTGACGAAATATATCAAGAACGTTGAGTATATTTAGGACTGCTTCTGTCCTATGACATCGAGGTTTGCCCGAGGCATGAAAGAGATAAGGTCGATATTTACAGCACATAGTAATAGGGGACACGGAAAAATCGAAATTTAATTATGGCCTGACTCTTTCTTATACGATTCAATGTATTCTAATAACTTTGATTGCAATCATTCAAGTGGCAATCAGGGACTAGAGGCTGTACTGTGCTTGCGCCTGATGTTGTGAACTTAAGCAACTTCGCTTGATAGTGCAAAATGCTCCGAATCCCCCGGAATGAATGTGCATATCTTTAGAAGTTCGTAGGTCTATTTTCTCGATCTCGGTTCTAGTACACTGCAAGAAAAAAAAAAAATACTTTATTGGAATGGTGCAATTCCATTATTGCTAAATATTGTTGCCAGTCTAACGGAGAGTCTTTTGCTGAATGAATACTGTATTGATGCCGCAATGAATGTTCAGAATCAGTAACAATAAAGTATTGCAGTAGCCCAATCAGCAAGAAAATATTCACGATCGAGCCGCGATTCTCGTTAAAATAAGCAAGGGTTGTTTCCCATGCGCTTCTCAGTAATGAGTATTTTCTAGATCTTCTGATACTATTATGCAAACTGTATGCCCGACCGGTTTTCACGTCTTATATGATTCTCCTGAAATTGCGTCTTAAGACGCTTCAAAAAAGACATGTTTGAATGCTTCTTCGTATTCGCATAGTCCGCGTGAGCAATGCTCATTCTCTCTTCATTTTACATCCTAACGGCTTCGAAAGTAATCTCGTACTTTTATCTCAGGTCATGACCAACTCGAGAGAGATAGATGAAATTGTGATGTCATGCTAGCATGGTTCGTAAATTCAACTTGAAATATCGTGTTTCTCTACTGAGGCATCGATCTGTGCTAGAATACGTAGATTTTTTTCATCATAGCTATGACGTTACCTTTTTTCCCTGTAGACTCGCCGGGAATTACCATGAATTATGACGAATAGCCTGCGGGACGTTGGCGCAATTGAATATGATTAGTAAGAGCGAGATCCCAGTTGAAAAGAACCGTATCGATTCATATTTAAGGTGGAATATAACCCGTTTATTCGTTCTCGAGATACCATCGGGCAAGAAAACTGATAACACGCACACCCGTGACCCGGGTGTACATCTGATAATAGACGGAGATGATTGCACACAAACTGTAAGACGTAGAGATCTGGTGAACACTCAACTTTCCATTTTTAGAGTAATTATATATATAATATATAATAACTATGATAACTCACTTTTCCTTGAATGGGAAGTCAAGAGTATTAGTTAACAAGCGAAATTGCGAAGCCCTAGTTAATGCGCCTAATCGAAAAGAGTTTGCAGGTGCGACTGCATGATGTATCACCTACATTACCACCTGTACCGAAGGAAGTAATAAGCTCATTCGAATCAATGGATTTTTGAAAGGAAAAAAGACGCGTACGAACGTTTGCAGACTGAAGAAGTAAACACAAGCGGGCTTTCAGGTCAGAGGTGAAGAATAATACGCTATCTCATCTCTACACATTATTTTTATCAAAAACTCTCGTAAGCAGTGCAGAGTTATTATGTGTGCGAATGTCTCAGTGTGAGTGTCAGAGGAGGAAGAGGAAGAGTAGGTGATCTAGAAAATGGACAGAATTCTGGAGTGGAACGATGCACGTGTGATCATTTGGGCTATGTAGGTATTCGCCGTGCTCCGCCGCGCTCCTGGCGCCCCCATTCAGGCGTGCAGCCCATGTTGAATCTTATGGAGCAAAACGTAGTTAATGCGGCCGCCACCGATGATAGCGGGCGTGCGTCCATAAGAATACATGTTAAATTGCCAGAGCGCTTCGATCGTTTCGGCAATCCCCTCCAACATGAAAAGTCCTTGAATCGTGGTATACATATTCTCCAATCGTCGAAACCTGTTTGAAAGTCTGTCGTGTCGATGATAGATATTAATGTTGTATTCGAAAAAACAAGTTGATCTCCATAGGGGCCATTCAACAATTACGTCACGCTATTTTCGACCATTTTTGACCCCCCCTCCCCCCCTCATCACACTTCGTCATACAGATTTTGACCACTTTAACCCAGACCGTCACGCTCTGGGAACCCCCCCCCCCCCCCCCCCTCTGGCGGCGTGACGTAATTGTTGAATGGCCCCATAGCTGCCGCCCCAGGCTGCCTATTTCGATAGCCGTTAAGCCTATAGCACAAACTTTTCCGTGCGCCGTAAGACGCATCACCTACAGGCCGGGCGGTCACGCACACCAAGCGCCGACCAATCACGTACGCGTATAGGTGACCGACCGGCCTGTAGATGATGCGTATTACGGCGCACGGCAAAGTTTGTGCTACAGGCCTTAGTCTTCACATTTCCCAGTGATCAGCGTTGAGGAACGCACCACAGCCTTGTACGTCGCAAGAATTTAAACGTTAATAATCAATCAGTTATGGCGCCTGTCGTTGCCATTCAATCGGTTTTCCTCTTATTGGCTGTGCTCCAAATGCAAACTAGTGCAGTTACAAACAGCGGTTTCCTTCTGCTTCTCTGTCCAGGTAAGTGGTTTCGTCTATAGTCTGTTAACTTCCATCAAAAAAGATATGTTGAGACGGTCATCGGTGTCCGCGATTGTCTATGCTTATGGTTCATTGTTTGAATGCATTGTCTCTTTTGGTTTCGTAGAGAGTCAGTGTCCGAACTCAACAGCCCCCTGTCTGGTACGGGGTTCAACAACGACTCGGCGAGGTGACTTCACGTAAGTCCAACACCTACCCCGGTTCCTATGAATAGTTGTTATGGTAATCATGCGAATTATTTCGATTCGTCGATTGCCAGATGATTGAACATGTATTGGATATATTGCAGATACACACCAGGTATCGGAGGGCATAGGCTTCATTCTGGAGGAGCGACTTGGAACTCGGCTAGGCGAAGCTGCAGAGATCAGGGGAGTCATTTGACAGTAATCAATTCCGTCGCTGAGGCTGAAGTCATTGGTCGGCTGTTGAAAGGAGCAGGACTTCACCATAGTTGGGTCGGCGTCCATGACCTCTACCACGAGGATGAGTTTGTTACAATACACGATGAACCATTGTTAGAAACAGGATATGATAAGTGGCAACCGGGGGAACCGAACAATTTGAATAATAAGGAGCATTGCTTACTGGTCAGTGAAAAGCGCGAGTTACTCGACATCCCTTGCAACCACCGTCACTCTTTTATTTGCGAGATACCTTAGGCTCAGGCCTAGGCCTGCACCAGCTTCCGAACTTGTCGTGAAGCCAGGCATTGCTTGAGATGTAGGACTAATCACACTTATAAAATAAAAATGAAACGATAGGTGATCTAAAAATGGGAGGCGAAATAAAAATGATTAGCCTTCACTCCGTCTCCTGAATTTCCGTCATTGTATTATATTTTTCTCCGCCTTATTCTGATTCATTAAAACACGTATAAGAGACTCTGATAAGGTAATTATACACACCTGTATCGAATGAATTCAAATCTTTCGAATGCGAGTCTGTGTCATTTCTCGATCAAATAGTCACTACATATTTCAATGTTCATCGTATCGAGAGGGATTCCAATTTATAATGGCATAATAAACGGAACGTTTGCACAGGTCATTAGTGTCGTTCTCGTAACTGAATACTAGTAAATAGTATGAAAAAAACGATCAACTCCGAGATGATCATAACCAAGTTGGCATGGAATGCCGCACATGAATTTATACAAGCCGCGTGGACGCGAAATGTCCTTGAGTTGCAATGCATGTATTCTTGAATCATCAAAGCCTGTTTACAAGTCTGTCCGTGGTAATAGAAGACAGTATTGTTATCAGTGGTGTAGCGTCGGAGAGCGGAGGGAGCAGTTGCTCCAGGGCGCCAGGGTCAAAAAATCCATATGGAGGGGCGCTTGAAGAGCTTTGCACCAGGGCGCTGAAAGTGTAGCTACGCCACTGATTGTTATATCCCACACAACAAGTTTATTTCCATAGCTCCTTCCGAAACTTGACTGTCTTGTCACATTTGCCAGTGATCTGAGTCCCGGACAACACCTTAGCCCCGCACGCCGTGAGAGTTGCAACTTTATTGAATAATCTAGTATGACGCCTGTCGTTTTCACTCAATTAGTGTTCATCTTATGGATTGTGTTCAAAATAAAAACTAGTGCAGCTGCACACAGTGGTTTCATTTTGCTGTCCTGTCCGGGTAAGTATTTTCGACCAGAGTTTCTGAACTATCATCAATTTCGGGGAACTGAACAGAAATCATACAGTACTCTAGGCAGCAGATGAAATATTATATAGACGTGCGCGCAATTAATGAGAAAGTGAAAGTGTTATTTATCGACTTTGAGCATATACTACGTCTATATGAAGATATGAATGAATGTTGAAAAGTTGTATTTCTGCACAGAAAAAAGATTAATTTAAGCCAAGAAATTCTAACTTGAGCCAAGAAATTTGATTTGAAGAATCGAAAATTTTGCGAGCGCAGTAAAAATTCCATCAGCCGAGGGAATTTTTTCTTGAATCATGAAAATTTTCTTGATTCCAGAGAATTTTTACTTCGCTCGCGAGATTTTCGGCTCTTCAAAACAAATTTCTTGGCTCAAGTTAACCTTTTTTTCTGTGTGTGTTCAAAAACATTCCCTTTCTTGGTTTCATAGACATCCGGTCTCCAAAATCTACGGCCCCTTGTCTAGTACAGGGTAAAACCACGACTCGACGAGATGACTACATGTAAGTCATACTTAAGCAAAATTTGCATTAGATGGATGGCTATTCAGTCTTAAAGTCCGATTTAATCGGTATGCTCTCACAACAATCAATTTGACATTTTCGGTAGACAGGCTCGGTCAGAAACTCTCGACGGTGAATACTTGAAAAACGACGGATTCCATGAGTGGAAAGATAGGAAAAGCGGTTCATATGGCACGTATTATAGAGCTGTATATGAATACGGGAAGCTGAGTTATTTTGAAAGCCCACACGGAAAAAAAATTGTTGCTGAATTTACTATATGCAGCGGCTACATAGGGGACAACACTTTTTTTTAGTAGAAATTACTACAATTCTAGTATTTGGTACATAGGAGTAAGTAGATTTCAATGTCCTTATGAGTAAATGTTACCACAATTGTTGTCATTTCTACTGAAAAAAAGTGTTGTCCCCTATTATAGTAAATTCAACAATTTTTTTTTCCGTGCATATTTTTCAGTAACTCGATGATGTTATCTCAGTTCAAGCACATCTCCGTCCTGATGATTTCTATCCAGATCGGACTACTGTCTCACATTAATTGCAGACACACACCAGGTGTTGGAACGCACAGGATTCATCCTGGACTAGCGACTTGGAACTCGGCTAGGCGAATCTGCGAAGAGCAAGGAAGTCATCTGGTGATACTTAATTCCGTCGCTGAGGCGAAAGCCATTGGTCAACTGCTGACTAAGTCAGGTAGATCATACGCCTGGACCGGCGTCCATGATCTCTACCAGGAAGATGAGTTCGTCACAATCCATGGTCAGCCATTGGCACAGACAGGATACAACGGATGGGAAAAAAGGCAACCGGACAACGGACATGGTAACGAACATTGTGTTATTGTTCATCCTGACGGCCAGATGTCGGACATCCCTTGCGATCATCGTCACTCTATTATTTGTGAGATACCTTAAGTGCAGCCTGAATCTGCACCAGCTTCCGAACTTGTCATGATCCAGGGATTGCTTGAGATATCGGACTTATTGTAGTTTGTAGATGGAAATAAACCATGAGCATTTTGAAAAGACATTAGAGCCTAATAAATACGTCTAGCCATTACTCTGTCCCCCTATTTCTTGACATTACTGTACATTTTATCTACTGTCACTCGTTCATTAATCGCATACAAACTCATGTGATGACCGCAGGTACAGTATGTTCATTAAAGCTTCTGTCTGGAGAAAACATATTCGAAAAAATATATATCATGAGCTTAAATGGTATTCAGCATAACTGATCGTGTCCTATAAAATCAAATTATGTCCAAATTCTGAAAAGGTATGAATTTTTGTGACGCGATCTTTTTCCGGTAAAAAAAAACTGGTAACACACACACACCTAAATGTTTATCCGAGATTTTCGAAGGTGAGTGCACGTGAATTGCAAGACGTGGAGATCTGGTGAAAACTGAACTTTCCATTTTCGGACTGATGATATTAACTGCTTTTTCCTCAAAACGGACAGTTAATCGCAATACATAACAAGCAGATGCAGTCGTTGATATGCGTGCTCGATGAGTCTCTGCAGGTCCCATTGGATGATGTATCACATGCATTGCCAGCTGTACAAAAGGGAGTAATGAACTCATTCGAAGTAATGGATGTCTGATAAGAATAAATACTCGTATGAACGATTGCGGACTGAGGAATTACGTACAGGCGCGCTTTCAGGTCACAGGTGAGAAGTAATACGCCACATCATCCCCACACATACGGAAAGACATTATACTTGAAAATTAATTTTATAAAAGGCTCTCGTTAGCATCGCAAAGTATTAATGTGTGCATGCGTGCATGTGTATGGCTTGGTCTGCACCTCAGAGACGAAAAAGAAAGAGTAGACAAAGGAGTGAATGGATAGAATTTTGGAGTCGAATGATGAACGTATGTGTTCGGGAGAAGTATTATACTATAGTTCGAAACCTGTTTAAAAGTCTGTCCATAATCAAAGATATTATTATTCTGTACGAAAGAACAAGTTTATCTTAATAGGTCGCAGTCCGTTTCTGGATACTCGATACCTGTTATTCTTCACATTCGCCAGTGATCAGCACCCAGGATAGGACCACAGCCTTGTACGTCGCGAGGATCGAAGCGTTAATAATTAATCAGCTATGGCACCTGTCGTTGCCATTCAATTAGTGTTCCTTTTATTGGCTGTGCTCCAGATACAAACTGGAGCAGATTCACCCAACGGTTTCATTTTGCTGTCCTGTCCAGGTAAGTGATTTCGCCCACAGTCTTTTTACTTTCATCAAGTTCATCAGCAATTGAAAGCATACTTTGTGCAGCAGGCAGAATATAGACGCACGCGCGATCCATGAGGACGTGATCATGTTATTTTTCGGATTCCCGCGCATAGCTAAGTCTACACAAAAGTATGAATTCATGTTGATAAGATTGGTGTCCATAATTGTCTATGTTTGTTGTTCGTTGATTGTATGCATTGCCTTTTTTGGTTCCATAGACATCCTGTCTCCGAAATCAACAGCTCCCTGTCTGGTACATGGATCAACAACGACTCGACGGGCTGACTTCACGTAAGTACATGAGTTGACGTATGGACAATGCTTCCTATGAAAGCATAATTTCACAGCTTTTTCATTCTCAATGACTGATTCGATCGGTCTGCTCAATCTGTCTCACCAATGACTAATTTCTACGTTCCTCCGAACTCTGCTGATCTTACTGGGGAAAGGTGCGCACCTTGCAATTATCAATTTGCATGCTGAGTCCAATGCTATTGCTCTAATCTTTACCAATGCCAGGCCATATCTTGATTCTTAGAGTCTGGAAGACGCATGGCTTGGCTTTCATGACAACTTGGGTAGACAGGCTTGATACAGAACTTTTGACGGCGAATACTGCCAAAATGACGGCTTCAATTAGCAGAAATATAAGAAGAAAGATTAATATGGCGTGTATTCTGGGGCTGTACATCAAAACGGGAGACCGATATTTTTCCCGGGCGAATGTTTTTGAGTAACACAATGATTCTATCAAAGTGTAAGCACACATCCGTCCTGTTTAATTACAGTCTAATTGGATCCTGCTTGCTCTCATTATTTTCAGATACACACCAGGTATCGGAGGGCATAAAATTCATTCCGGACTTGCGACTTGGAACGCAGGTAGACGAATCTGCAAAGAGCAAGGAAGTCATCTGGCAATAATCAATTCCGTTGCTGAGGCCGAAGTCATTGGCCGGCTGCTGAAAGAATCAGCACCCAATCATGGTTGGGTCGGCGTCCATGATCTTTACCAAGAAGATGAGTTTGTTACGATCTATGGTGATTCATTGGCAGATACGGGATATGACGTGTGGCGAGTAGGAGAACCGGACAACGAAAATGGCAATGAAAATTGTGTAGTGGTCACTCGTGAGGGCAAGTTCGTCGACGTCCCTTGCACACAGCGTCGCTCTGTTATTTGTGAGATACCTTAGGTTTAGCATAGACTTTCACCAGCTTCCAAACCTGTCGTGGATCCAGGCAGTCCTTGAGATATTGGACTAATCATACTCTTAAAATGAAAACGAACCATGGAAATGTTTGGCATTTTCAGTGATCATCCGAATACATCAATTCGATGTTTCCATCTACTGCATAAGGAAGATGATCGAAGGATAATAGTATGTTGTATACCAAGGAGGCAAAGAAGGTCTTTTAACGCTCGGCGTAAAAGACCTTCGCCTCCTTGGTACACACGATATTTTATACAACAAAAGTATGTTTTACAAGTTCATGCTCGATCCGGTACACAAAGTCGACTGACATACACGCATAGCAACGCATAACAACGCGATCTGAAGGCTACGGCGCGTACGTTAGAGACCACTTTTAACTCCTAGGACTCAAAAGTAGCCAAAAGTGAACTGTCCGCATGCGCATTCGCAGATCCGCTCAACTGTCTCTAAAACGCCAACTTTGTGTACCGAAATCGAGCATGAAAAACGCGTAAAACATGCTTGCGTTGCATAAAGATTATTATTGATGTAGGTTCAAAAATAAAAAATAAATGTTTTATCATTTTAAATACTGTAATAGATTTATGATATTTTAAATATCATTTTAATGTCCGAGATTCTATTGGAGGAAATCCATGGTCCTGATTGCAGCGTCAAAGGGTTGGCATAGGGCCGTAGGGGCTGTGTTAACGATGAGATATGGCCGTTGAACTGTGACAAGGATCACAATGGAAATATTCTGAATGCATTGAAGCCGCCGCAAATTATAAAAGCTGTTCTCATTAACGAGAGAAGATTTTGCTTATCTGCTTCTTTTGAATAAATTACCGAATGATAGTGATATTGTAACATTACATTATGATAACTTGTACGCCGGGAAAAAAATTAGAAGATTTGATCCACTGCGGTATGAAGTGGATATTCATTTTCACGAAACTATTACAAATTGTGCATAACTTCAACATTAAGTCTGTAATTGTATTTGCAATTGTAAGTAATTAATATTGATGGTGTAGATGCTTAGACCCTAAATTCCCAGATATACCGATATTCGATTGCTTCGTTATATTTTACTTTCCTCTTCCTGGGACTCTTTATCCTTTGAAAATTGGCTTGCATCTCTCAAGGCATGATGAACTGAAAATTGTTCGTCCAGTGGTATTTGGCGGGCCATTATAGCAGTATAATATATTTTTACTAGGTTGCTCGTATCATATATACATATCGACTAAATTATCTACCATATATATACACAAATGCGTCAATGCTTTCGATTCCATAAATCAATCATAGTGTGAAGCCAATCCCACAAATGCGTTAAATCTTGAAATAATTTTACTCTCGTAGTCTTTCATGTACTAGCGATGGGCCATTGAGAAACAAGGAGGTGTGGATACATCTTTTCTTGATCTAAATCGACTAACACCGTTTCATGTTTCGGGGGTTCAATGGTTTTGATAATATGAAGATGAATTGGCGATTATTTTGAAGGGTCGAGAGTAGAATCAGTCTCTATCTTGCTGCAATTATCTTCTTGGGTACACCGAGAAAAAGGATTTTTTGAGTCAACTAAACATATTTAGTCACTGGAAATGTGCTTCAGTCAAGTATTTCTTGATTGAAGTAAGTAACGTGCGCTCACTTGAACACTTCCATTATGTTTGGTTTGACTGAATAATTTTGTTGAGGATTTCGTCAACTGAACTAAACATCCGTTTGATACGAATAAAGCAAACATTGTTCCAAACACGCAGGTGGTCGATCTTTCGTCGCTGAGACAACCAAATTTGTTTCCATTCAAAAGAAATGCATGGTCCCAACGAGTGAAAAATTTGTCAATGCAACGTTTTCGATTATCAATCCGAACGGATACATCAATTCATCAGACTGAATTTCGTTATTGAACCAATCAAATAATTTGTTCACCCAACATGAGGAATCGTTCATAATAACATGATAACGTAGTTAAACGAATCCCGCGGAAAGGTTCAGAGCAACTCGAACGTGTTGTTGATTGAAACTATTGGCGTTCAAGATAACAAATACTAGAGTTATATCAAACATAATTTCTTTTTTATTGGATAGTTTCGGATATGATATTTTGAGTGACTGTTATTTCCGATCAAATTCAAATTATCATCAAATTCGATGAAAATATAGGTAATATCATATTTTTGTTCAAAGATAAAAAAATTTCGAAATTCTCGGAAAATTATAAAAAATTTGGAGTTCAATTCTGAATGAAAAGAATAATTTATTCAATTTCAGTTATATTATTTCATGTAACCCAATAGTCACTTCCAACCCATGAAATAACTCAAGCTTCACTGAACAAACCTAGTATTCCCAACAAGTAAGATATGCATTTGGCTCGATCAAAATATAGTCCCATCGAAACGATATTTTTTTAGACTGAATAAACGTCCTATATACAGTGAATGCAAATATTGTGGTAATGACCCAGATTAGCGTTGAGTGGAATATTTTTTTTAATGCAGTTAACCACACGTATGTTCAACGCAACACAATATTTACTTGATGTGAACAAATGTAGAATTCACTTGATTAGGGAAAATGTTGATATAACAAAATATGTAGTTGATCCGACTAAACTATAGATCACATCAAACTTAATTTACTTTGATTCAATTACTGCAATCGATTGGAACAAAACAATTGTTGATGGGTTTGATCAATAATTTGGTCATTTTGACCAAATATTTTGTTGATATGAAAATGTAAAGTATTGCCAGAATTAAGCGTGTTGTCTGCCTGACTACATGAAGTGGTTAATTCAATCACATATTAGGTTGGTTTTACTATTTTTTTCAACCAAATATTTTTTTTGAATCAACTACATATGTGATTGCTCACCCGCAAGCATGTCATTTAGTCAAATTAACCATAATCTTTTTCACTCAAAAATTTCTTTTTCTCGGTGTAAGGATTTTCGGAGAAATTCATCCTTTTTTTCAGAATTTATACAGAATACTGTGGAACAAAGTAGAATTTATTGTAAATCTTTCGCCTTGTATACGTGAGTAACGCGTTTTAGATATATTCGAGATCGAAGGTCAACGAATAATTGAATAACTCGAGGATCAAAGCAAGATTTGGCTCCGTATACTGCGCAAAAATATATCGCAAATGGGACGTGAGAGTTCAGCAGGGTTTTCTGATCCAACCATATTAGTAAATCAGAGTTTGGACCTCTAGTACCCAAATTTGTAAAAATACCAAAAAAAACATGACGTCTGAACAGTATTTATCGCGCTACTTCATATCGCCTTACATAAACCCATGAATAACTGGAAGAGTACTATCAATTGTGATTAGAATAAGGGTTGATGATGATGATGCGTGACTCAAAGACTTTATAACATTTCATGCGGGATTATAAAAAATCTCACGAAATTTGAAGTTTATCCTTTGAATATTTAACCCATTTTTATCCAATAAATACATAATACAAATCTATGCGGTCACTGATCATTTTCATGCAATCTTCGGAAAAAACGGTATAACTCGACTTATACTGTTATTCCGGCCATCCCCTCAATTACTCTAATCAAGTCACAGATAAGTCTCGCATGTAAGTTTAGTGGCTGGTCACTTACGGAGAAAGTTCTAATTATTTCTATTTCGCTCAGTGAATCCTGAGTCACATATGGACTGTTCGGATTGTTTGATCATCTCTCAGACATATACAGCTCCGACTATCTTCTATGGTACTTCGGCCTCTCATATCGGGAACAGGTCAGAGTGTTAACGTGATTCTAGATATATTTGCTGACGGACCCTCGCTACTGGCAGTTACTCGAATATTTTACGAAGCAAAGATGTCGTCAGCTCTATCGTTGATGGTTTTTGGGCAAGTCTACTTTCTCGGCCCAATAACCAACACTCCATCCATTACTCCAAATGCAACCCTGACTCCGACCATCTATCAGAATCTGAGCCATCCAGAGCCATTCCATAAGGTTAAGCGCGACGACTACACGTGAGTCAAGTGTCTTTTCACTATTCATGCGATAAAGTTAGACGGTGTAGTATAAATTTGCATGCAAATCGAAGCTTCATTTAGCAAACTATGCAAATCACAAGAATTTCAGATCATACTAAGCGGGAGAAAATACATTGTTCACTGGCGATTGCCTTATTTTTGCGAGCATCGCACGGATCGTAAATATTCAACGAGAGTCGTCGAACGTTTTCAATTCCCATTTCAATAATTCGTGGAACTTATAGTATTGAATGATTCCCATAGGTACGTGTCGGGTCTTGGTGGCTACAAACTTCATACCAGAGCAACAGAATGGGCTAAAGCACGATTGATCTGCCAAGAAGAGGGCGGTCAACTGGCTATCATCAACAGCGTCACTGAGTCCAAAGTTATTTCAGAAGTCTTCCAGAAGGCTGAGCCGATTACTGGATCAAGCTATATCGATGATGCCCTCATTGGTTTTCATGACCTCTACACCGAGGGCCAGTACGTAACTATTCACGACGACTCGTTGGAGAAGGCTGGATACGTTGAGTGGTCCTATGGACAACCGAACAACTTGAACGTCCAGAATTGCGGAGGTGTGTCAAAAAACGGTCGACTCAACGACCTCTGGTGCAACGAACCACATGGCTTCATATGTGAAATCCCCGATCTTCGAGATAACGTTAATTCTGGTGCACTGGGCATTACGGAGAATTGAAGGGGCTCGGTGTGAGCGTGTATCTTGATCGGATACACGAACTGATCAATGTATTAATTATTGCATGATGCTCAGTGCATAACATATTTCTCTACAATATCAATGATTCCATTAATATGTAATAGAACATAAGGTATTAATATTGATATATATATTTTCATATCGATATATAGTATATGTAATGTTAATAAAATATCAAAATATACATATGCGAGAAACGCAGGGTGATATAGAAAACAGTCGTAGTTATTGTGGCATATTAGATCAGAAATTTTTTGTGGCAAAAATTCATAGATGATTCGGTAATCAAAGCTAAGTTTATGGAAACCTGCCTGGGGACTTACACCACTACAGTATACGATACTATTGCAACGAATTTAAATTTTACGAATGCAACGGATGTCAGAATATTTTCAAGGTCTGTGTCATAATAACTGGTCTTAAATAACTGGTCATTCACTCACTGCTGTTACCTGTAGTACCAAGAATCCGTCGATTCTCAGGGCAGGACTCTCTAAATCTCTGAAAATTCGTACATCAGTTTTCTTGGTCTCAGTTCCAACACACTGCAAGGAAAAAATACGTCATTGGAATTCCGCAATTCCATTATTGCTAAATATTGTTGCCAGTCTAACGAAGAATCTCATTCCTGACTGAATACCATATTGATTTCACCATCTTATCTCTACACATACAAAGAGTCATACGTGAGCATCATTTTAATGAAAAGCTCTCGTTACCAGCGCAAAGTATTCATGTGTGCGTGTGCGTATGTCTTAGCATGCGTGTCAGAGACCGGAAAGAAAGAGTAGGCGAAACAGGAAATGGACAAATTGTCGGAGCGATACGATGACCGTCCGATCGGGTGACGTAGGTATATACCTCCTATAGGTCCGCGCGAACATGAAATGTCCTCGAAATGGAATATATATACGTTTATCTTTTAATGGTCTAAACCTGTTCGAAAGAAGTCTGTCGTGTTAATTTAAGATATTATTATTCCATAGACGAAAAAACAAGTTTATCTCCATAGCTGCCGTTCCAGCCTAGCCATTTAGATACCCGTTACTCTTCACATTTGCCAGTGATCAGCGCCCAGGATAGCACCATCAGCCTTGCACGTCGTAATTAGAACCGAAAAGTTAATAATTAATCAGTGATGGCGCCTGTCGTTGCCATTCAATTGGTGTTTGCCTTATTGGCTGCGTTTGGAATAGAAACTAGTTCAGCTCCAGAGAGCGGTTTTATTTTGCTGTCCTGTTTAGGTGAGTGATTTCGCCTACAGTCTGTTAACTTCCATCAAGATTACGGGCAATTAAACAGAAATCGCATACTTTATGCAGCAGGGCTAATATAGACGCCTGCGCGATTTACGAGGGAATGGTAATGTTATTTTTCGGATTTTAGCACATACCTACGTCTACGTAAAAATATGAATCTATGTTGATAAGTTTGCTGTCCACAATTTTCTAGTATGCTTAAGATTTGTTCTTTAAATGCATTACCTTTTTTGGTGGCGTAGATACCCTGTCTCAAAAATCAACAGCCCCCTGTCTGGTACGTGGCTCAACAACGACTCGACGGGATGACTTCACGTAAGTTCAACACCTACCTTATTCCTGTGAATAGCGTTGTTATTCGGCTGTTATGGTAATCGTATGAATTAATTCAATCCGTCGATCGCTGGATGACTCAACGTATCGACTTTGCTTCGTACACCAAAATATAATTTGCATCACATGATAAGGCGTCAGTTTCAATGACTGATTCGATCGGTCTGCTGGATCGGTGAAACCAACCATTAATTTCTACGTTCCTCCGATGTGAACGCAATAACGCTTTAACTCCGAAATTGTTATGAATCGAATGTTGGACTCGAGTTTACGCGATGAATCATAGTCTGTCGATCGCAATTCGATCGTGATCACACTATTCGATGGTTCAAATTGAGACTCTCGATCCTAAGTTCCAAGCTCAAGCAATGAATCGGAATACAGCTCGGCTGATCTTACGGGAGAAAGGTGGGCACCTTGCAATTAATAATTTGCGTGCTGAGTCAGATGCTATTGCTTGAATATTCACTCATGCCAGGCACATCTTGATTCTGACATTCTGGAAGATGCATGGATTGGCTTTCATGACAACTAATTGGACCGCTCACTTACTTCAATTGCAGGTACACACCAGGCATCGGAGGGCATAGGGTTCATTCTGGACTAGCGAGTTGGAATGCAGGTAGGCGAATCTGCAAAGACCAAGGAAGTTATCTGACAGTAATCAATTCCGTTGCTGAGGCCAAACTCGTTGGTCGTCTGCTGAAAGAAACAGCACCCAATCATCATGCTTGGGTCGGCGTCCATGATCTCTACCAAGAAGATGAGTTCGTTACAATTCATGGTGAATCGTTGGCAGATACAGGATATGAAGTGTGGCGAGTAGGAGAACCGAACAACCTGGATAACAATGAACATTGTGTAGTTATTACTGCTGAGGGAAAGTTCGTCGACGTCCCTTGCGCGCAGCGTCGCTCTGTTATTTGTGAGATACCTTAGGTTCAGCCTAGTAGTCATTCACTAGCTTCCGAACTTTTCGTGAATCCAGGCATTGCTTGAGATATGGGACTAATACTTGAAAACGAAAATAAACTGTGGATAATATAGAAATGTAAGGCAAAATAAAAAACGATCAGCCATCACTCTATCTCCCGAATTACTGTCATTATACACATTATACTACTTCTTCGCCGGATTCTGATTCATTTCACCCTATACAGAAAATGATGTACTGAAGTACTCTGTAGAACAGTATTTTGGCACATAGGTACTCCGGGATAGGACAGGTATGTGTTTTACCCATATACCATACTAATTTTTGAAAATGTCTAACTGCGTGTTGCGAAATTATTCGAATTCGATTTCCTCGGCGAACAATGTAAAAACCATCTGTAGACTCTATTTTCGCACGAAACGAACATTTTTTTGGACGTACATATGTGTTCGGAATTGAATTTGAATTCGCGCAGCGTTGGCTTTTCTGCGTTTTTGACGCTGGGGCTCGGATAATAATCGAAATGTGACACATATCGACCAAAAGAAGTTGGGCGACTAGAGGTGGGCCTTAATAAATTTTCAAATTTTCACCTTGTGTTCCGATTTCTGACCGTAACTTGTTTCCTCGGATCTGAAGCAATGGCAACAGAAGATTAAAGACTCTGATGAGTTAATTAGACACACCTGTGTTGAATGGATTCGAATGTTCCGACTGCAGCAGATCTCAAAACGTTTTCAAGATCTGTGTCACATCTCGGTGAAATAGTCACGAACTATTTGAGTTTTAATCGTCTCGAGATAGTTAAAATTTCATCATATCATGGCACAGGCCATTGGTATCGCTCTCATTATTTACCAATAAATTTCTCGTATCTTGTATTGAGTTTCGAGTCATGTGCTCGGGTATTTCCATTCTCTCAAGAAAATAAGACCGAGATTATCTCGAAGGCTATTTTAGCTGCGATAACTTTGACATCAGCCGCGGGTCAGGATGTCAATTCTTATCCTTCTTTACATAACTTTTATACATGGGTGCTTGTAGACAGTCGCCCGTAGATTTTCGACCAAAAATGTCGTCAGCACTACCATTGATCGTTTTGGGACAAGTGTATCTACTGATCCCAGCGCCCAACTCTTCAGTGATTACAGGAGACAATGCAAACGCTTCTACCCGGATCCCAAGTATCTTTCAGTTATCAGGGCCATTGCAGGCAGCTGCGAGACACAATGGTTACACGTAAGTGTTTCTTTCGTTCCTGTGAAATGTTGTCCATCCATCCATCTTCAAATTGCATCTGTACAAGTTCCCTCACGATCTGCACAGGTATATTGCTGGTATTGGTGCCTACAAGTTTCATACTCAAGCAGAGACTTGGAATACAGCTCGGCTAGTCTGTAGGGAGGAAGGTGGTCGCCTTGCCGTAATTAATTCACCTGCCGAATCGGATGCTGTTGCTCAAATCTTCACCAATGCCGGAACTCATCTTGATTCTTATAGCCCGGAGCATGCCTGGCTTGGGTTCCACGACCTGTTCGGTGGACAAGGTCGGTACGAAACACTCGACGGTGAATACTTGGAAGATGCAGGATTCAACGAGTGGAAGGATGGAAAAAGGAATTCATATGGCTCGTATTGTGGAGCCGTATATAAAAACGGCAAACTCGATTATTTTGGGGGTCATCGTAAGCTTGCTTTCATTTGCGAGTTACCTCACATACAAACATACATGGAGCAAAGTCATGACACAGTAATAACCGCGGTTTGAGATTTTTTTGTCGCACATGTGTTATGCTGGGTCTACACCTGATGATTATGTTGGTATGATTAAATTAAACCTGTTAACTGACTGGTCACTTCTGTTGTGAAAATTCAATGATTGGCTAATTACCCGATCATAATCATAGCGTGTAGACCCGGCATTACTCCGAAACCATATATTTATCCTAATTTTAATCTCAGTAAATGCGTAATATTTTTTATCTCCACGATTAGCGTAATAATGGTGAAATTCTCGTTCTACCAAGAGACAACTCCGATTACTTGTCAAGCAATACGCAAAGGTCAAGAATTATCGTGTGCATGTAAGCATCTCAGTGTACTGAGGTTATTGATGAATATGTACATATTATCTCAAGCTTCAATAAATATATTTGTCCCTCACTCTGCGCTCTTATTTATGACATTATGGATTTCCCCACGCAATCATTACCAGGATTATACCCTGGGTGTTTAAGATTGTCCAAGATTTCATCCATGACAGACGTGTACTTCTTATTCCTATGAAATTTCACTGAGCTGCATGTCTGATGGCTTCGATCATGCATCGTAGCAATCAGTCTAATGACACAAACATCTAGATGCAATTCACTATGCATAAATGGGTCTGAAAGTGAAATGTCGGAGTTTGAATGACTCAAGTCGGTCTGTATCTCTCCGTAAAAGTCGTAACTCATTTGAAGTGCGATAATATTGTCGCGTCATGAACAGCAGGTCAGAGTATCAAATCTTTCATATATGTATAGCTTGGGAAGTTGCTTATTTTAATCAGTTGCTTTTCTGACTTGTGGAACAACCATGTCGTCGGCACTAACGTATATCGTACTTGGGTACGCAATTGGCTCACAACCAGTGCCCACCGGTGTACCACTTGTCCAAGCCCCGTTCCAGGCACAGGCAATACTTCATAATTATACGTAAGTCCGAGTCATTAGAAACATGACGAAAATCCACCGTTCTATTCGATTTATGTCCAAATTAAACCACTCTGTGACAATAATTATAGATTCACACCAGGTGTCGGAGCGCACAAGGTTCACTCTGGAATAGCGACTTGGAATACGGCTAGGAGAATTTGTGAAGAACAAGGAAGTCATCTGGCGATAATAAACTCTGCAGCTGAGGCGGAAGCCATTGGTCAGCTGTTAACTAAATCAGGTTCAGCATACGGCTACGTTGGGGTCCATGATCTCTACAAGGAAGATGAGTTCGTGACAATCCATGGTCAATCATTGTCACAGACAGGATACGACGTATGGCGTAAAGGAGAACCGAATGACGCGGGTGGGATCGAAGATTGTGTATTGGTCAGTTCGGAAGGCAAGCTAGTCGATGTCAGTTGCGATGTACGTTATCACTTCATCTGTGAGCTGCGCTACGCTCAGACATACGTGCTACAAGTTCCGCAACAGCCGATATTGTCACCAGCCTCTGAGCCTCTCGTTAATCCAGGTATTGCTTGAGATGCAAGAACTTTATTGTACTTTTTTTCAAAACGGGAATAAAGCGTGAGAATTCTGGAAATAAATACGATCAGCCATTACTCTGTCACATGGTTTTCAGTCATTACTACAAATTTCGACTAGTGTTACTGATTTATTTCACCCCACATAAAAAAAGACGTACATACGTGAGTTCCTTGGTGAGCAGCGTTTGAACAAATTTTTCAATGTATTCGGCAATGTACGAATTAGATAATTACGTGATTGTTATATGGGTGGTTCTACTCAGGAAGGACGAAAATCACATCATTTTCGGCACAGCATTTTTCTTTGCATCTGACGTTACACAAGTAGCCTAAGTTCTAGCTTAGGTCTTTCTTGTACTTATCTAAAACGGGCCAGTCAAAAAAATAAGATACAAGAATTTTATAGTCGTTAATAGTTTTGTAAATGTTATAACTTGAAAAATATTGATGGTGAAAAAAAAAGTTACAAATAAAAAAGATGGGAAAATTGATAATTTATAGAAAAGGTCTTGATACATTTTGTCGTAAGGTGGACGGTTCGCGAGGTATAGATTAAAACGCGTTGTTCAAGATGGTGTCGACCCTGATAACGATATAAGAGGTCGACATTTTGGATTTAGTATCAGGAGTCACCCCCCTACCAGCCCTGAAAATGTCCCATGTTCCTTATTTATTTTCACCAAACACCACTTGCGAATTACCTATTTACTGGGCCAGGAGACTGAGACTAGGATACTGAGATTTTCTTACTTTTCAGCTAATAAATCGTCAATACAACGTTTAACGATGAAATTATGCAATTATACATTCGAATTTCAAGTATTTATAAACTATAAATGTAATAATAAATACCTACAAAATATATTTTTTACGAAAACGCGTACCAGGATACTGAGAATCTGACTGGCCGCGACAGAATCTCACTCACATAATTCACCGTGTCGACTGAACCATCGACAAGCCGAGATGAATACCAGCGATCGTAAGCCAACTTGACTTCGGTAATTCACCTAAATAGAACAGCAACGCGCTAGATACGCTAATTCATCCTAATTTTAAGGTGTTTCGATGTGGCAGGAGACTGAGGTAAAAGTCGAGAGACAAAGTTTAATTAAGTATTTTTAATAAAATTTAACAATAATAGTCAAATTAGACAGATGCATTGAAACACTTATGAATATATTTCTGTATCTGAGTGCAGATTCCACGTATTACACTCAAAATTCAGTTTTTATTTAACATTGAAACTTTCATTTCGGAGAAGAGACATGCCAGGAGACTGAGAATTTGGCACTTTGAAGTACAGTTTTTGTAAATAATATCTTTGGGATCGAGCTAATTTTCAGTGTCAAACTAGAAATAATATAGATCTTGAGTTTTGGTCCTAAATCGATGCAATATAAGTACAATAAATATACAAAAGCAGCCGAGCCGCAGAATATTCCCTCGTGAGCAGAACCACCCATATGCGTTCTCGAAGATGGCATCCAAAGGTACATTTTTCAAAGCATCTGCTCGAAAAGAAGATGTTCGAAGAAATATATCAAGAACGTATACAAGTGTATTTATCGGTATTCGTGAAATTAATGAAAAAGTTGGTGTTGAACTTGAACCTCGTTTACAGCACAGTGATACAGTTCCTCATTCAATCTGACGTATTCTGTAGGCACTCTTATCTAAACGAAGAGAGTAATGAACTGGTTCTAATTAATGGATTTTTTATAAAAAAGAAAAAAAAATACGTAGGAGCGTTCGCAGACTCGGAAAGTACATACGCGCACTTTGAGGTCAGAGTTGAAAGATAACACGCTATCTCATCTCCGTCTACATATTCCAAGAGCAATATTCATTAATTATTATTGTAAGAAGCTCTTTTTAGCGGCGCACAATAATTATGTGTATGTGTATGTGTGTGTGTGTAAATGCTTGTAGGAAAGTGAAAGGGAGGATATACATATGAATGAGAAAAAGGAGAAAATCGAAACGAGTAGTTTCCGTTTTGGTCTAGAATAGTCAGAAATAAATAACAAATTAACAACCCTATAAAAAAATCAACCTAATCACGGTTGCATGGAATGCCTTTCACATATTCCTGGTCGCGAATGAATGTGCAATCTGCTCGAATTACAATGTATGTATTCTTGAATTGTGGTAACCTGTTCAGAGTTTATCCGTCTTAGAAAAGATATTGCTGCTATATTTGGAAAAACAAGTTAATTTCCATAGCTCTTTCCTCGGCCTGGCCATTCCTCATATCTCCCAGTGTTCCGAGTCCAAGACAATACGTCAGTCTTTCACGTCACAAGAATAAAAACTTTATTAATTTATCAATCATGGCGCCTGTTGCTCTTATTCGATTAATGTTCCTCTTATTGACTGTATTTGGAATAGATAATAGTCCGTCTACACAGAGCGGTTTTATTTTGCTGTACTGTCCTGGTAAGTGTTTTTTTCGTCCACGGTTTATCAACTCTCATCAGTATATCTCGGGCAATTAAACGTAAATCGCATACTACTTTGAACCGCGAAAGCAATATATAGCCGCCGCGATCCATGAGGAAGTGATAGTGTAAATCTGGTGTTCATAATTGACCATGTTTATAATTCGTTGCTGGAATACATTGCCTTTTTTGGTCCCGTAGGAACCCTGCCTTCAATATCAGAAGCCCCCTGTCTGGTACGGGGTAAAACAACGACGAGACGGGATGACTACACGTAAGTTATAATAATTTCATCTCAGTCTAAGCACATCTCCATCCTGTTAACTTGTATTAAAATTGGACCACTTTCTCGCATTAATTGCAGACATACACCTGGTATCGGATCACACAGGGTTCAATCTGGACTAGGGACTTGGAACACGGCTAGACGAATCTGCGAGGAGCAAGGAAGTCATCTGGTGATACTTAATTCCGCCGCTGAGGCGAAAGCCGTTGGTCAAATGGTGACTAAGGCAGGTGGATCATACGCCTGGACCGGCGCCCATGATCTCTATCAGGAAGACGAGTTCGTCACAATCCATGGTCAGCCATTGGCACAGACAGGATATGGCAGCGGATGGGCAAGAGGGCAGCCGGACAACGGAAATGGTAACGAACATTGTGTCATAGTCCATCCTGACGGAGAGATTTCCGACGTCCCTTGCGCACATCGTCACTCTATTGTTTGTGAGATACCCTAATTGCAGCCTGGACCTATGCCAGCCTCCGAACTCATCGCGAATTCAGGCACTGCTTAAGATGTAGGCCTATCGTTGCGTATCACTAATCAATTTGTATTTGATATCAACCAACTTACTCGTCACAATAAGCTATCATAAGCGCATATATCTATATGCATAAACTCTTCTGCGACTGGGAACCTCGACGCGCTGTCCGGTCGATCGGCCTATATCTGGCAAGACATAATACCGTGCTGAAGAAGCTACAACCTTAAGCAATAGAAGTATTTTGGAACAACAGCTGAATAGCCAATGGAGTCTTACGTGACTTAATCTAGCATGAGTTTTTCAACCGTTTTATGACCTGCGGCAATATGCCTGGTTCGCAACCGTAAAAGTTGGTTACAAAATTATCCATTCTTAACAAACAACATGTTATAGTCTGAACTTAACTTACTGAATCGATAATTTTGAATGGTAGCCTATTGATAATGAGCTCAACTTGTAAAATATGTAATATATCTCCATTGTAAATATACCTAATTGAAATTATTTTCACTCGACTGAACAATCAATTTCTGAAATGAATACCCTCACCTGACCAACTTGTCGTGAGGTATAACATAACTATTCATAGTTTGTGAATGAAAATAAACCATGAGCATTTTGGAAAGGTATTTGGGTCTAATGAGAAATTAAGTTCCTCTGACAATATAAAGATCCTAAGAATTCACGGTTTGGATGCCTTGGTCTCATGTCAGTTTCAATGCCCTCTCATCTCAATTATGATCAATGGACGGAATTGCGATATCGAAAGGTCCTTGAATAGCAATGCATGTATTCTCGAATCGGCGAAACCTGTTTAAAAGTATGCGTGTTAAGTTATGGAGGATATTATTGCTAGATTCGAAAAAACAAGTTTATTTCCATATGTTCTCCCCCACCTCGGCTATTCGAATATGTGACACTCTTCATATTCGCTAGTGAACCGCGTCCAAGACAACACCTCAGTCTCCAACGTCGCAAAAATTAAAAAGTCGAAAATTAATTGATAATGGTGCGTGTCGTCGTTATTCAACTAGTGTTCTTCTTATTGGCCGTGGTGCAACAACGAATTGGTGCAGAGTCGAATCATGGTTTACTTTTGTTCTACTGTAATGGTGAGTATTTTTCGTCTAAGTTTATCAACATTCATCAAGATTTCGGGCGATTGAACAAAAATCGCATACATAGCACCTCAGACAGTAGACGCAATATAGACGCGTGCGCGATGCGTGAGGAGTTGATAGTGTTATTTATCGAGCTTGTGCGTATACCTACGTCTATATAAAGATATTATCACATGTTGCGGGTGATGCGGGGAAAAAGATTTGAAAAATTCGCCTTCAAAGCTTGTCGTTTCTGCTTTCATGTGAAAAAACAAACAATTGAATTTATTAAAAAAATTGCGGCCATCGTGGCCGCTGAAGTAGACAGCCGCGAAAAGCACCGTTGCAATCGGTGGTCGAGGTTGAACCATGGACGCCAGGTTTTTTCAAATAACACCAACTTTCATAAGCCTCTGATGAGGTCAGCACATTATTGCCGATTTGTCAGCCCATTAAGACATAAGAAAATTGACTCAACTAGATTGTTTGCGGGAGCCTCCGCAAATAATTACCAAGTCCGAGTGTTAACTTCATGATGAATGAAACTAACAATTTACTTCACTGATAAATTTACTTTTGTAATCAATAGTTTCACCAGGATCGAGTGAATTGCTGAGATTGACGTGATTTTTATTCAAAGGACATTCAAATTATACATAACAACCAGATGAACCCCATCTCTGAGCACAAAAAGATTGCGTCAATACTTATCATACAATTTTCTGCATTTCTCATTAGAAACAATTATTTCATTTTTGTGACGTCACGATTTGAGTGCATTGAGTATGACATAATATCCGAATGACAATTTATCTGACATTATGTTTATGAAATGTTAGGCACTGCATGTTCAAGAGCTGCAATGGTTCAAGATGTTGTCGATCTTAAACCATCTACGGCTCCCGCTCACAAACAAAATTGGTAGTATAGCTGACGCAACTAACATCCATTAACTTTCCATCGGGAAATATGGCCACACAATCTTCGCGGGGTCCGTTACCTCCATTGTTTGGTTCCCCTTCTAGCCATCCGCTGAACCCTGTCGATACCAAGGCTTCTCCGTGGATAGTTACAAATTCACCTTCCTGGTACAAATCGTGGACACCGACGTGACTTGAAGGTGAATTTGATGAATTGAGGAGCCGAACGACCACTCCTGCTTCAGCGATGGAGTTTATGATCACCAGATAACCACCATCAGTATTGCAGGTTCGTCGAGCCGTGTTCCAGTCAGCACGTTGAGTGATAATCTTATGGATCCCGACGCCTTCCGTGTCTCTGCAATAAAAGTTATATTTTCATTACTTTCAATCGTTCATTCGCAATGTGGCACGAGAGAAAAATCCCAAGACGAGGCATGTAGCTGACAGTCGACAGAAAATTGGACGTAACAAGTCCGTAGAATTTTTGATTCAGATGCACCAACTGCACGAACATGAGGGTATTTTTATCGTATATTGTCCGATATACCATAAAAATTAAGATCGAATGATAACAAATCCTTTTGCTCATAATAATTGCAACAAATATTTATAAAATTATAAGAGTCACTTTTCTCACATGTAGTCCAGTCTGGCTTTAGTGTCTTGGCTCGGAGCTTGGGCTTGGAGAATTGCACCAAGCAAATATAATTGCGCAAGTATGATTAACGGCACGGCGGACCACATTGATGTATCGTAAGATGAACGAGCAATCGAATACGGTGGGATTTTGTCTTGCAGGTTTATATAGCAGCGAATTGACATCCCGACCTGCATTTGATACCATTATCATCGCTACTGCGTACTAATAAAGAGATAATCGCGACGGCGCTCGCTCTTCGGACATATTGGCACAATCCGAACGTTCGTGATATTTGAATGACAGATAAGTGTTATAGATGTTAATTCCACTAAGATATTTTACCAAAGATGTGGCCGTTTATCGAAATAGAAATATGCCAAAGCATCTAATTAGCTATCCTAGTAAGTGAGTAGGTGAGTGAGTAAAGCTTCACAATTGCAGACCCTACTTATGTATGTAATCGAGTGAAACAAAAATCAAATTTTCGTCTCAAAGATGACTCCATCATCATGCAAATTGATAACCGCAGGTGTTCAGTCAACACAATATACATAATGATATCACAAAAATCAAATGGTCGAGAATATTTATTTTAGCTCAACATACATTCAACATGCGCTTATATGGGTGTTGTTCATTTTTAATTAAGGGCTGAATCTTAAGCATCGCTCGAATCCACAAGATCGAGAGCTGGCCTAAAAGGTTGTGGAGATATCTGTGGTTGTATCAGATATGGGTGGAGATGGCTGAGGTTGTATCAGATACGGATGATCTCGCGGAGGCAACTCGCAAATAAAGTTAGCTTCGTGTCCGCACCGGCCGTCGTTCAGCGTACCATCGGTCGAAATTACTCCACAATGTTCTTTATTGTCCCAGTTATTCGGTTCTCCAGCATGCCACCCTTCATACCCTGCCTGGGCCAAGGATTGACCGTGGATAGTAACGTAATCTCCTTCTTGGTAAAGATCGTGGAAGCCGATGTGGCCCCATTGTAAATTTGACATCTTGAGAAGCCGAGATACGGCTCCCGCTTCAGCGGCAGAGTTTATAATTGCCAGATGACCACCTTCTTCCAAACAGGTCCGTCTAGCTGTGTTCCAATTTTGCAGTTCAGTGTGAACCTTGTGGAAACCGACACCTGGCGTATATCTGCAATTAACCCATAGGTCAGCGGATTCATCTTGCATGCATCGACTGCGCTGTATATTTTCTCATGTTCGAACATTGAAGAATAGAAAATGGATAAAAATGAAATATTCACTTTTCTTACGTGTAGTTAGAGCGTGTTGCCTGAAGCTGCAATGCCTCTTGAATGGTATTTTGCATTGAGCAAGGAGCACTTGGTGCAGTATGAGGTACCGTAGATGGTGAGCCAATAATATTGGCGGTTCCAAATATCATATACGTTAGTGCAGACGACATGGTTTCTCCGTAAGTACGATAAGTAACTGTGTACAGTGCAGGCTTCCTTGCCAATTTATATAGCGGATGTGCAGATCTTCGGTTCATAAATCAAGTTATCACACCCATAATGGCTCCCGAGATAATAGTCACTGCGTCTTTCTCAGAAATACGTGCAACAACATTTTCACAATCAGACGCTTGAGATATTTTTATCAAAATTCTTCCTGAATTTGTTTGCAATCTTTATACCACATGCTTGATACTCTAACGAGGTAGGGTCATCTCTGAAATTTTGTCAGCTACTCTTGGTGAATGAGGCAATGTAACTGGTGAATTAGAGATAGACACGCATGATAGAAAAGCTCTTTTCGAATTTTATTTCACGAAATTGACAATGAAATCGGGACATAATTACGGTTTCTTAGCATTTTTTTTAAGCAGAGACAAGTGGAAAAATTCAGGAATTATTTACGACGATCAATTGCTTACGATAACACAATCATTTCTGGAGACTGAAGGCAGTTTGCAATATCAATGAAAGTTAATTAAGTTCGTAATTACCAGGCGCAAGCACAGTATCGCTTCTGGCCTCTGATCCCTTTCAGATTGTAGGTACGAGGAAAATGTAAGAATACTTCATAAATATCTGAACTGAATAAACGACATCATAAATTATAAATTGCAAGAGGAACGTTTTGCTCCATTTGCAATTATCGCGTTTGAACAGCAATAGGTACTGTCGTCGTATTTGCACCTAGCATTGTCAGTTTATGATATTTTTGTTGATCCCCACGTTGATGACATTCTTCGCATATTTGGTAGGATTGACTACAATATGAATCCATCTTATTCGATGTTGAAATTTTTAGGCGAGATTCGGAGCCAGTGATCATTGGATTCACTTCTCATATCATGACTTCAATTTCAAGTTATGACCAACTCATAATGAATGGACGAAATCACGATATCGAGATAGCATGATTTCCGAATTCAGCTTCAAATATCATCCTACTGAGGCTTCGATTTTCAGGCTGTGCTCAAAGTAGCATATTTTTTATTGCAGCCATTACGATACTGTTATCCGATAAAGACTCGATGGAGAAAGACCTAGAATAGCCGGTGAGACAGATACGCGATGACAAGTAATAATTGATCAGCGGTATTTCCAAATTAAGTAAAACCGCATCGATT
The DNA here is from genome assembly GCA_963992785.1 of Tenthredo livida. Lineage (NCBI taxonomy): Eukaryota > Metazoa > Arthropoda > Insecta > Hymenoptera > Tenthredinidae > Tenthredo > Tenthredo livida. The sequence goes on along the minus strand of OZ023067.1, from coordinate 8,189,791 downwards.
CGTAATATAGCCCGTTAATTCGTTCTTGAGATATCGTCGGATATCGTGGACGTGTAATGTCCTTGAGAATACATGTATTCTTGAATCGCCGGAACCTGTTTGAAAGTTTGCCAGTTTTTATAGAATATATCAGTGTTAGATTCGAGAGAAACAGTTTATTTGCATAGGCTCTTCCCCAGCCCGGCTGTTTGAATATCTGCAACTCTTCATATCTGCAAGTGTCTCCAACATCTCGCACATCGCATAAATTGAAAACGTAATTAATTGATCAAATATGGCACCTGCCATTGCGATCCAATTGTTGTTCCTTTTATCGACTATGCTGCAACAACAAACTGTTGCTGGCTTGCAGAGTGGTTTCCTGTTCTGGTTAGTGTTGTTCGCCCACAGTTTGTAGACTTTTATCAAGATTGAGAGCAATTGAACAAAAATCGCACTAAGTGCTTTGGACAGCACACGCGATATGGACGCATGCGCTATCCATGAGAAAGTGATAGTGTGATTTATCGAGTTTGATCGTAAACCTGCGTCTATGTCAAAATATTAATCCATGTTAAAAAGGCCGATGTTCATAATTGACTATGTATATAATGTGTTGTTTGAATACATCGCCTTTTTCGATCTTTCAGACATCGTGTCTCCAAAATCAACGGATCCCTGTGTTCAACGGTGCAAAAAAACGCCTCGACGAAGTGACTACATGTAAGTCGAATATTTACCTCATTCCTGTGAATAGTTGTTACCATAACGTCCGTATGCATTGATTCGTTTTGTCAATTGCCAATCGACTCAACATGTAGACAATTGCACCAAAGTGACCGGAATTTCTTGGATATGAAGTTCAATGGACTAACACTTATAGCTAACGTAAAGTTGCCTGTAGGAATACATAATGATGAAACGGTCGTCCCGGAAATTGAATTTATGGATGAACAAATAAAAATGTCACTTCTATTGCAGATACACGCCAGGTATCGGGGCCCACAAGTTCATCACTCAACGCACGGATTGGAACACGGCTCGACGGACCTGTGAGCAGGACGGTGCTTATCTAGTGATCATCAACTCCGTCGCTGAAGCAGAACTCATTGGTCGGCTGTTGAATGGAACAGATATTCGATATTATTATAGTTGGGTCGGCGTCCATGATCTCTACCACGAGGATGAGTTTGTTACAATCCACGGTGACCCATTGGTACACACAGGATTTAATAAGTGGCAACCAGGGGAACCGAACAACGCGAATAATAACGAAAATTGTTTACTGATCACTGATCTGTGCGAGTTAGTCGATATCCCTTGCACCGATCGTCGTTCTTTTGTTTGTGAGATGCCGTAGGTTTAGCTTACACCTGCACCAGCTTCCATACATATCGGGTACGGAAATGTACCTATGTTTGATAGCGCCGAGGTTATCGAAAAGATTTCGGACGTTGCTTCAACAGGCTTATCATCGGCAAAAATAGATGACCTACGAACTTTGATGAAATTTGTATCAAACGAAGCGCAGCTGTGCTATCAAAAAAATATATTCGGAGAATCATCAGCTAAAATTCGGGAGTACCTAAGCTGTTAATACGTAGAGTAGAATTAAAGAAAACGATATATGTAGCTGGGGCATTCCATGCCAAATCGACCTGGTCCTGACCCTCGACCTCTCAGATCTGGTCTGGAAATAAATTTGAGTGCCTCATGAATTTTCAGAGTTTTTTTTCCAACACCTCTATGGCCGTTATCGAAAAATCTGGAAAAATGTTCGAAAATTCTGTGTCAGAATCGAAAATTTTTTAACGGAAATTCCTTATGTCTGTGCTTTTTCTCCAACCTATTTTTTTAATTTTTTAATCCTAATTTTACGTTGATATCCCAAAGATGAAAATATGTTTGAAAAAATCCGAAAGCATTTCTAAGAATTCTTGGCTATCGTTCGAAATATTCAAGCAGCAGTTCACGGTGTATTGGTCATCGCTTCTATTTTTTTCAAATTTTTCATCAGAAAACAGCGTAAAAAAAAAAAAAAATAGATTAAAGCAAAAGTCCAAACATTATGAATTTTGGATCAAAAATTTTTATTTCTGACATAGAATTTTTGAGAAAGCTTTCATATATTTCGATCACGGCCATCGAGGTGTTACAAAAAAAACTTTGAAAATTCATTAATGCGCGCGAATTTGATTTGAAAAATCTGAAAAAAATTTGGATTGCTATTCAGAATCAGAAGATAGATACAATAATCGCGGACCAGATATGAGAGGTCAAGGGTCAGGATCCGGTCGATTTGGCATGGAATGCCCCAACTATAAACAGTATCTTGTATAATTATTTTTAACTGTTTGTACTCGTTGTCAAATTTTTTTGTGAAAATAAAACGTAAGATAAGTAAAAAACAGCCTTGTTATCTGGAAGAACGGTATAACTCGAAATCTTAATTGTTCGTTGATTGTGAAGGGTTTGAACTTTTTGTGGTTCTATTTATATAATCAGAAGCATTATTATGTACAACCATGGTATGTTAAATTATATCAGGATATGTTAGGTTTATCTTAGTTTCCTACGTTTTCTCATTTATCTCAAGGTAGAAGGTAGTAATGAACTTATAGAAATTATTGGATTTTTCATAAAATACACATGCACACATGTCTTTACAGATTTTATCAAATAATTTTTAAACCTCGCTGGGCCACACTTCGTTGTCATGCCGATGATGCCAACGAGATGCGAAAGTTTGAGATACTCGGAGTATCGCTGTAATGAAGCTTCGAATATTCTGTACCCGATATTCTGAAAAAGACACGGTCTCTATTATCTTGTTATTTGCTACTCTTCGGCGATAATTGTGATATCTACTACTGGTCGATATGTCAATTCGCTGCTGTGCAAATTTTCAATACGAAATCTAACCGTATTCAGTTGCTTGCTCATCTTACGATACATCATGTGGTCGGCGTCAATCGTACTTGTTCAAGTTTACTTGCTGGGCGCAGTTCTCGAAGCTGGGCCTGCAGTCGGACACCATTCGCCTATCAGCCATATCTTAAAACGATCGATTCATGGAGCCAGAAAGCATAACTATACGTAAGACAAGTGACTTTATTATGCACTTTTATTCATAGCTGCCGCAATGAGTAGAAGGATTTCTCATTGTTCGCCTCTTCGTTTCATAGTCTATTAGATAACATACGTCAAAAACATACTTACGTTATTGCAATCGGCGAATCGAAATCAGAAACGCTAACAATTTGTTACGTCCTTTGTGTTCCTGTGAACTGTTGGCTACATGCCTTATCTTGGAGTTTCCCTATTGATCCATAATGCGAATAAATAATCAAAGAAATCAAAATTTCTCGTCTATTGCAGAAACACGACAGGTGTCGGCACCCACAAAGTATTCACTCAACGGACTACTTGGAATACGGCTCGACGGACCTGCGAGCAGGATGGTGCTCATCTGGTGATTATCAACTCCGTCGCTGAAGCAGAGGCCATTGGTCGGCTGTTTAATAGATCAGGACGTGAATATTATCATAGTTGGGTCGGCGTCCATGATCTCTACCACGAAGATGAGTTTGTTACAATCCACGATGAACCATTGGTCCATACAGGATACGATAAGTGGCTACAAGGGGATCCGAACAACTTGAATAATAACGAACATTGCGTAATGATCACTTATCTGTTCGACTTAGTTGACGTCCCTTGCGACGACCGTAAAGATTTTGTTTGTGAGAAACCTTAGGTCCAGCTTAGACCTGCACGAGCTTCTGAACTCGTAGTGAATACAGGCATTGCCTTAGAGATTTGACTAATTGTACTTTTACACCCAGAGAAAAGATTTATTTAATCTAAATAAATTTCATTTATATATGAACCTAATAGAAAATTTATTTGCCGTAAATAACTTTTTCATTTGCGCGAAATAAATTTTTTATTTGCGCGAAATATACGTAGGGTAAGGTTAAATAAATTTTATTTGTTTCAAATAAATAATCTATTAGGTTCATCATTCAAATAAATCTTTTCTCTCGGTGTAGAATAAAAATAAACCGTGGGCATTCTGGAAACATGAGGCAAAATAAAAACGTTCAGCCATTACTCTGTCTCTCGAATTTCTGTCATCACTGCATATTCCTTCGGTTGATTATAATTTATTTTACCAGTTGAAAGCGAAAATGTACTTGGGTACTTCCTGGAGCAGCATTTCGGCGCATACTACGAAATAGGTCTGACATGTTCTCTATTCACGTTTAACACCAATTTTCAAAAGGGTTGGATTATGTACGAATATGATAATTATTATAATAATATTGTTACACAAAACACTAATGCCATGCTACGTGGGACACTCTGAGTCTTCCTTCATTCTTGGAAAAAGGAATTACTTTCATTCAAATGCTGCGAATCATCGACTCATTGGTATAATAAAATATTAAAATATACGCCATTGTCATTTGAATATTCACCTATATTATCTATAATTTATTAAATTTAGTTCAGATAGTTATAAAATATTTGTATTTAGTGGATAAATATTATCTGTATATGCTTCAGGTTTTATATAATTCTCCTTAATGGGAATTGCGTTCTAAGACTATCGAAAAATTTTAGATACACAGAAAAAACGAGTTGTACTAATTTAAATTGGTCCAAAAAAAATTTGTTTGTCCCAAGAAAAATTTTTTTTTCACAAGAAAATTTTTTGGATACGCATTGGAAACCGAAATTATCTTGAATCAAGTAAAAATTTTCTTGAACCAAGAAAACTTTCTTGCATCCAAGAGAGTTTTCTTGGTTCGAGAAAATTTTTACTTGATTCAAGATAACTTCGGTTTCCAATGGGTTTGCAGAAAATTTTCTTGGGCCAACAAATTTTTTTTTCTGTGGAGGCTTGTTTCAAACGTCGTACGATCTTTTTTCTGAAAAATGAAGTTGATGTTTCAATCACCAACAATTGATGTATTTTTGTTGGTCCACAGAAAAAAAAATCTGTTGGCCCAAAAACATTTTCTGCAAACGCATTAAAAACCAAAATTATCTTGAATCAAGACAAAATTTTCTCGAACCAAGAAAATTCTCTTAGATCCAAGAAAGTTTTCTTGGTTCGAGAAAATTTTGACTTGATTCAAGATAATTTCGGTTTCCAATGCGTTTGCAGAAAATTTTCTTAAGACAAAAAAATTTTTATCGGGACAAAAAATTTTTTTTTGGACTAATTTAAATTGGTATACAACTCGTTTTTTCTGTGTCGAGTTGTTTGAATTCTTGTTCGTATGACGTATTCGCAGTCTGCGTAGGCCATGCTCATTCTATATTAATTTCACATACAAACGGTTGTGAATGTTGTGATAAAAATCTCGTACTTTAATTTCAAGTTATGACGGATTAGAATCAATGGAGGAAATTACGACATCGAAATAGCATGATTTTCAAATTCAACTTCACATATCATGTTTTCGAAATGACGTGTCAATTTGCAGTCTGTGCAAAAATTATCATATTTTTCATCGTAGCCACTATGATACTTCTTCCGTGTACAGTCGACGGAGAATGACCAAGAATAGCCTGCGGGACATTCATACCATCAAAAATAATTGGTTAAAACTCAAAGTTACTTCGAAGTTGAAGTGTACCGTATTGATTCCTGTAAGAAAAAATATAACTCGTTGATTTGTTTTCGAGTTATCGTCGAAAAAAGAACTGATAACACACACACACACACACACACACACACACACACACACACACACACACACACACCTGGATGTCCATCTGAAAATGGTCGAAGGTGATAGGGCCTGGGTTTCGAAGCATGAAGATCTGCTGAAAACTCAAGTTTCCATTCTCGGGGTGATTATAATACAGTCGAACCCCGCTAACTCGAACCTCCCTAACTCGAAAACCTCCATATGTCTGAGATTCAATCTGTTCCCTTGAAAAAACCTCTTTAATTCGAAGAAAAGCTAGAGAATAACTCGAAGTTTTCTGAACGTATTAAAGTCCATTATTTCGCCTCTGTAACTCGAGTTTAGAGATACCCGACCTCTATAAGTCGAAGGCTAGCTCTATAACTCGAAGTTTCAATACCCTGACCTCTACAACTCGAAGCGCTTCATGTAATGCCGTACAGCATAGGCACAGGTCACAACCTGCATCCCACGAACTAATGCTTGATACATATGCACGGAGAGAAATTTCTCGTAGAAACTACCATACAATTATTGCAGTTTGAAGACAGAACGGAGATATAAACAGACCTACCATACTTTTCTCGTGGTTCGTCCAATAAAATATTGTCTCAGCTGTGATATTATTGTAACTCGGACAAGATTTTATTGGACGAACCACGAGAAAAGTATAGTAGGTCTGTTTATACCTCCGTTCGGTCTTTAACTGCAATAATTGTATGGTAGTTTCTACGAGAAATTTCTCTCCGTGTGGCAAATTTTTACGAGCCTCTGTAAGTCGAATGTTGGTTTGGTCACCCTCTACAACTCGAAAACTTCGATAAGACAAAACCTCTCTTACTCGATCTTCCCTTGAGATTCGAGTTAGCGAGGTTCGACTGTAACTCCATTTTTTTGAAGTTGACAACGCAATAAGCACCAGGCAGAGCCCTGGATCATATTATGCCCAACCGATATGACTCTGCAGGTCCCGCTGGACGAGGTATCACATACATTGCCAGCTGTACCGGAGGTCAGCTCATCACTCCATGAGCTTATGCCGATTAATTAATCTTCGATCAAAAAGAAGTTGAAAAATAAAACGCTACATCATCTTCATATATTATACGAAGAGCTATACACAGAAAAAAAAGATAACTTGCGCCAAGAAATTTGTTTCGAAGAAACCGAAAATTTCCCGAGCAAAGTACAAATTCTCTGGAAACAAGAAAATTTTCATGGTTCAAGAAAGTTTTTATCTTCGCTCGGGAATATTCGGTTTCTTCGAAACAAATTTCTTGGCTCAAGTAAACCTTTTTTTTCATAACGCATGCATGAAAAAGTCGCTTGTTTGGGGCTCTGTAGCGGTCATATTGTGGCTTTTCTGACGTGTCCGTAGGCGATGCCAACATGAAACAATGTTGCCTGCCGAACGTGCGCACAACGTTCTGCGCATGTCCAGCGTGCACGACAAGATTCATGTTACGCACGGCGTGCTTAAAAGTCCAATTTATCCCATCGACGCACTAACTACAGACGTATATGAAGATGGCGCGATGTTTTTGGTACGGGTCGTACACTTCTTTCTCGGCGCTCGCCGCTCCACGTGAATCAGCCATTTCAGTTGTTGACATCGTAACACCGATCCGTGCCGCACGTGTTTTGATCGTCGAGGGGAAAATAACTCAAACCTGGATTGACACATTAATCTTTAGTTTGAATTGATTCGCATTAATCTTTGCAGTAATTCGCGTTAATTCGCCTTAATCTTTGCAGTTGATTCGCCTTAATTTCGATTAATTTGTATTAATTCACCGAATATTGGCATGTCAATTCAAGGAGTTACTTTCTCCTCGTTGATCGTTCTCAAATCAAATGTACTATTTTCACTATTGAATAATTATGATTTAGATTTTTACATAAGTACCTACTCTACTATGCCTGTAGAGAGGGATAAAAGAGAAGTTTTGTGTAAATAAAATTGTAATCTTTTTTTTTTCAATAAGAATTTTGGTTATGTTTTATGTCGGGGGGGCTTCGCCCCCCCGAACCCCTCCACGGGGGCTTCGCCCCTCGACCCCGCCGGGAAGCGCAGTGGTCTGTTAAAGGTCGGCTTTTCCGAGATCTTTGGCGGTTAGCTTCTGTGAAACTTTTTCATGCATTTGTTATAAAAAATAGTGTTCGATACTCGTCCAACATGCTGGGCGTTATAGGTCGTGCGATGTTTTCAACACTCACCAATAACGCCCAGCATGTTGCACTCGTATCGAAATGTACTATTCTGTGTACCTATACTTGAACATTTATCTTCTAAGAAGCTCTTGTTAGTGGCATGAAGTAATTATATGTGTGTGCGCGTGTGTGTGTGAGTGCGTGTGTCAACCAGGGAAGTAAGACGGTAATTACATAACCGAATTTATGACAAAAACGTCCATATGAAAGCGCGCATGGACGTGAATCGGCCTCGAATAGCAAGACATGTATTCTTGGACCGCCGAAGCCTCTTTGAAAGTCTGCCTGGTTTTATAGAAGATGTAATTGCTAGATTGGCGACAACCGGTTTATTTCCATAGATTCTTCCCCAGCCCGCTATTCTTACATACCTGACACTCTTCATATTTGCCAGTGATCCGTGTCCAGGACAACACCTCAGCCTTCTGCGTCCCAAAAATTAAAACGTCATCAATCAATCTATTATGGTGCCTGTCGTTGCCGTGCAATTAGTGTTCCTCTTATTAGCTCTATTCAAAATTGAAACTATTCTATCTACAGGGAGCGGTTTTATTTTGCTGTCCTGTCCTGGTGAGTGTTTTGCTTCCACAGTTTGTCAACTTTCTTCAGAAATGTTGAGAAGGCCGCTGTCCGCAATTGACTCTGTTCATGATTCGATGCTTGAATACATTGCTTTTTTTTTCCTAGACAGCCCAACTTCAAAATCAACGGATCCGTGTGTGCAACGGTGCAGGGCAAGACCTGATCGACGGGATGACTTTATGTAAGAAAAATGACTCTATTTATTTTCTTATCTCATATTCTATACGTATATTTGCAATACAATGAGTGAGAGAATTTTTTCATAACTCGATCTCAGGTTTCATGGTATAGTAAAGCCAACTCCAGTTAATGCAGTTAGTGCATCTGAATCAAGAAGGCTAGTGGATTGTCACGCCCAGTTTCACACATTGTGAAAGAATCAATGGAAAAATGAAAATGTCACTTTTGTTGCAGATACACGCCAGGTGTCGGGGCTCACAAGCTTATCACTCACCAGGCTGACTGGAACACGGCTCGACGGACATGTGAACGGGATGGTAGTCATTTGGTAGTCATCAACTCCGTCGCTGAAGCAGAAGCCATCGTTCAGCTTATCAACTCGACAAATTCACCGTCGAGTCACGTTGGTGTCCACGACCTATACCAGGAAGGTGAATTCGTGAGTATCTTCGACGAAGCCCTGATACGAACTGGGTTCAGCGTGTGGGGAGAAGGAGAACCAAACAATGATGGTGAAGGTGGATAATAGTATATTGTGCATCTAGGGAGGAAAGCAGGTTTTTGCTCACGAGCGCGCAGCTTGCTGCCCGAGCTGGAAGGGGGAAGCGACGAGGCGAGCCTTCGGCGAGGGCAGCAAGACACACCGAGGGAGCGCAAGTCGGCGAGGGCAGCAAGCTTCGCCGAGGGAGCGAAAACTTCCTCCCGTAATGCACACGATATTTTTCTTTGCACATGGATGGAAGGCCTAGTCCGCTCGCGGTAGAGTGGGGGCAGGAAGAAGTTTTGCGTCCTTTGGTAGGAACGGCCGTGTGGAAAGTCTTTCTTCCCTAGGGAAGAAAGACTTTCCACACGGTCTTTCCTCCCAAGGGAGGCAAAGCTTCTTTTTGCTCCCTCTCTGTCGGAAGCGAAATAGGCCTTTCCGTTCATGTGTGAAGAAAAATTGTGTGGCGATATTTTCTCATGACGCCAAACTGAACGATATTCCTTGCGGCCATTGGAGTAGTTTTGTTTGTGAGCTACCTGATGTTCATCTGCTATAAAATCAACAGCATCTTGAATCCCCGCCAGCTAGAAGAGGTCTAGGTTGTTACCTTGCCGATCGAAATGGTGATTTCTTCCGCGTGATAAAATTATAAATAAATAAATTGACTGTAAGAATTATGCTCTTCCAAATCGAGTTTGAGTTATGATTACGTGTGAATTTTCCTATACAATTCCATAGTTTGGTCTATAATCTATTTATATAAACATAAATATCGGCAACATATAACATTGTCATCAAGATCTTTCGCTATTTTTTAATCATTTTTTTCTACGCCGTCCCACAAGCCAACTAACTCAGCTCGCATTGTATTCACCCATCGATCATATCACGCCGGAAAAACACTCGCTGCTATTATTCTGAAATGTGAATCTGGTAAATACAGGGTGATTCAGAATCGGGTACCTTCCTTACACCGGTGGATTCCTTGTAAAAATCTAAGACCAAGATTATTCATCCTAAAATGTCGATTGCTAAGCCGTTTTCGGGTAGGGGCCGTTTAAAGTAAGCCAATACGAGGGCAGATACGAGAATGGCTCAGCCACCGCTACGCCGTTATTGTTGGCCCGACACTGCGATCTTGCGAAGAAACGACGATCAGACGTCCGCGGCCACTGCTGCTCTGCTGTATGTAGCTAAGCTATACAGGCAATGCAATGGAAACAGAAGCATTTCAATATTACCGAACTATGAATGTAACGTCTGATCGTCGTGTCTTTGCAAGATCACGGTGGCGGGCCAACAGTAACGGCGTAGCGGCGGCTGAGCTATTCTCGTATCTGCCCTCGTAGTGACTTATAGGGTAAGAGCCCGTGAACGGCAGACTCACCTCATTTTCAATTGGATGGAATTTTTGCTGTGAGTTTATACTATAGTCAGTAACAACATGTCGGCAACAGCTAATATGGATGAGGGTGGCTTTGGCTGATAACAGGTATCAAAGGTACGAAAAAAATGAGCTAACTTACCTCATAGCAATATGCATGAAATTTATATATGTTATTCGGACGACTATTCCGTGAAATTATCCCAAAGGGCAGACACTTTGGAGGGTGGGAAACGGCCGGCAGACACAAAAATGGTCCGCCGTGAGCGCGAGCGAGAGAGCCTTATCTGCCCAAGTGAGTGCGAGAGAGCGCATTAGTTGGGGCAGATACGAAAAGAACTCTAAGATTATGAAATAAATCATGTTAATTATTATCATTGCTCAATTTTTGATTCGATTTTATTTTTTTAATGCTATTAAATTACAGGGTAATTTTAGATGCAGTATGGAAAAAAAACAAAAATAATGCAAACTGTTACAAAAATAATCATGTACATTAGACTGACAGTTATTTTGGCTTTCGACGAAATGTTTCGCTCCAAGTACATGAATGGGTTCCAAATAAATAAATAAAAAAGCCTCCCCAAATTTTAGCCCTTAATTTTAATATTCAGGGGTGCCGACAGCCTCTTACTTTTTCCCACTTAAATAACATGGGCTTTCTTACTGTTTTAATCAATTTTTGTCTACAAGGCCCAATTATTCGTCAAAAATTCTAAGATTCAGCAACAATGTCGGTGATGATACTCTCTTCCAGTAAAACAAAATGTGTCCACGTCCATTCGAAATTCCATGTTGGTTCCCATCCCTATCTTATTGTGAGACTTCGACCGAAGCGAAAAAATTGTTCTTTCCTACAAAGTTGTTGAATATTCTTCGTCAATGTTGTACCTCATCAACTGATCGGAACATGTAGCTCGCATTCATGTTAATAACTTCGAACATCACCCCCATCCCCTAAAAATTGTACTAAAAATGGTGGGTAAATTAAAAAAAAAAAATGGTTTGGCTACAAAAATGATCTGTTCTCAACAGAAGGGTTACAAAAATTTTATTTTATTCACCAAGGGAATAAAGTGCGTACTTCATTCCCGGCTGCGCGCATAAACAACGCCCTTTCTGCCCTTGGATGAATAAAATATCGTATGCACCATGGTGTAAAGTGTTCTTCTAGCCGAGTGTGAAGGTTACCCTCGCTTCGCTCGGGCAACAAACCTCACACTCGTCCAAAAGAACACTTTATTCCCTAGGTGCATAATATACTATTTTATTTTTCTACATTCTTCTCCGGTACATTCTTTACCTCACCCCCACCCGTAAAAATTGGAAAAATCGCTATTCAATGTTAACGATTTTGGTTGATGCGTTATTCTATGTAGCGAGCGTTTCCGACGAAACAAAACGCTTTCCTCCCTGCGGCCAAAGCAACACAGGCGCGTAGCGCGTAAGTGAGTCTCCGCCGGGATTTTTCCGATTTTTTTTTTCAATTTACCCACCATTTTTAGTACAATTTTTAGGGGGTGGGGGTGATGTTCGAAGTTATTAACATGAATGCGAGCTACATATTCCGATCAGTTGATGTGGTACAACATTGACGAAGAATATTCAACAACTTTGTAGGAAAGAACAATTTTTTCGCTTCGGTCGAAGACTCACAATAAGATAGGGATGGGAACCAACATGGAATTTCGAATGGACGTGGGCACATTTTGTTTTACTGGAAGAGAGTATCATCACCGACATTGTTGCTGAATCTTAGAATTTTTGACGAATAATTGGGCCTTGTAGACAAAAATTGATTAAAACAGTAAGAAAGCCCATGTTATTTAAGTGGGAAAAAGTAAGAGGCTGTCGGCACCCCTGAATATTAAAATTAAGGGATAAAATTTGGGGAGGCTTTTTTTTTATTTATTTGGAACCCATTCATGTACTCGGAGCGAAACATTTCGTCGGAAGCCAAAATAACTGTCAGTCTAATGTACATGATTATTTTTGTAACAGTTTGCATTATTTTTGTTTTTTTTTCCATACTACATCTAAAATTACCCTGTAATTAATTAGCATTAAAAAAATAAAATCGAATCAAAAATTGAATAATAATAATAATTAACATGATTTATTTCATAATCTTAGAGTTCTTTTTGTATCTGCCCCAACTAATGCGCTCTCTCGCACTCACTTGGGCAGATAAGGCTCTCTCGCTCGCGCTCACGGCGGACCATTTTTGTGTCTGCCGGCCGTTTCCCACCCTCCAAAGTGTCTGCCCTTTGGGATAATTTCACGGAATAGTCGTCCGAATAACATATATAAATTTCATGCATATTGCTATGAGGTAAGTTAGCTCATTTTTTTTTAATTTTCAAGATGTCTGCCGGCCGTTTCCCACCCTCCAACGTGTCTGCCCGTTGAGATAATTTCACATAATAGTCGTCCGAATAACATATAAATTTCATGCATATTGCTATGAGGTAAGTTAGCTCATTTTTTTCGTACCTTTGATACCTGTTATCAGCCAAGGCCACCCTCATCCATATTAGCTGTTGCCGACATGTGGTTACTGACTATAGTATAGACTCACAGCAAAAATTCCATCCAATTGAAAATGAGGTGAGTCTGCCGTTCACGGGCTCTTGGACTATTACTTTAAAAGGCTCCTATCCGAAAACGGCTCAGCAATCGACATTTTAGGATGAATAATTTTGGTCTTAGATTTTTACAAGGAATCCACCGGTGTGAGGAAAGTACCCGATTCTGAATCACCCTTTATACACCCAGAAAAAAAGTCTCTTCATTCCCATTCTTCTTAAAACCCTATCTGCCGTAACATTTTTTGAAAATCTACATTCTGATCTCGAGTAAGAGGCACGTACTGCATACGATTCCGATAAAACTTAACTCGCAGATAAGCTAGTTTGATCGTAGAATTATGAGTGACGTTCCAGATTCGTAAAATTGAGGTATACATTGATCTTTGGCGTTTAATTTCATCACGTTGCGTATGATGTGCGGAAATGTTATTCTTACCCCATCTACGCGCGATGTTAGAATGTTTTCCCTGTTTCTCAGTATTTCTGCCCGGTCAAGATAGCGTAAGCTCAAAGTACCCATGCTTCAAACTTTCATCGTACTTTACTATATAGTTGCCATTTCTCATGACAACTCAACAACAGCTTATCAACAACGCGATTGCACGTGTGCTTGATCAATGTTTGTTACATGAAATTCTTTTCAATTCTTATGATTGAACTGATAATACTACTAACAAATTACTTGAACTAATTATTTCATGTTCAATGCACTAAATATATTTAATTTCTCAATTATTTTCAGCTCTGTATTCATTTCTGGAGCTGATACTTATCGTTGGATGATATCAAAAAGATTAGTTCCAGCTGCTAGCTTTACTGCAGAACGGGGTGCATCCCCTAGATCAATTACATACGTACTACAAGGATCTATATAGGGGAAAGTCGGTTAAATTGGACCAGTTTTAAAATTATTGAATTATCATGTAATTAACGATTAACCGGTGTGCTGTGACGGAAACGGGACTTCCCCGGATCGTTCGAATGGATACTTGTCCATTTCAATGTATCGCCTCCTACTTTGAAATATTAGATGCCAGCATGGAGCAGGGAGATTAAAATTATGTGACATGGTCCAATTTAGTTGGTGGTCCAATTTAACCGACTCTCCCCTAATATGTAGAGCGAGAAGCAATTCAGTTTTTCTTCAGTTTTTCTTCATATGATCTAAAGTATTCCAGGCTGTCCTACCAAGATAGTGTCAGGATCAGAGGCCAGAGGCCAGAGGCGATACTGTGCTGGTACACTTGGTTGTTGCAAATTTTAAAAGTCTTCGTTGAAATTGCAAAATATTTCAAATCTCCGGAAATGACTGTACGAATCTCTGACAATTCGTACGTCAGTTTTCTCGTTCTCGATTTTACTACACTGCAAAATTATGATAATTGAAACAGCGGGAATAAATGTATTTTTGCTAATTGACAATAAGCACCAAGCAGAACCCTGGTTCATAGGTATGCCTAATCGATAAGACTCTGCAGGTCCTGCTGGACGAGCTGTGTGTGTGTCATACATTGCCAGTTGGAAGAAATATAGCGATGATCTGATTCTGATGAGGTAATCGATTTTTGATCACGGAGAAAAAAGAACATGAACGAGCCTTTACAGACTTAGGAAGTGTTAGATAGCTACTATATCTACGCGATTTCAAGTCAGATGTGAGAAACTGCGATTATTTCATAACTCTCGAAAAGGACACGGTCTCTATTATCGTGTTATTGCTACTTTTCGGAGATAATGATTGTGATATCTACTACGGGTCGAGATGTCAATTCACTGCGAAATAAATGTGCAATACGAATTCTAACGTATTTAGTTGCTCGTTCATCTTACGATACATTATGTGGTCCGCGGTGTCGTTAATCGTACTAGTCCAAGTGTACTTACTGGGCGCAGTTTTCGAACCTGGGTCAGTCGGACACCATTCGCCTACCAGTCATCTATTGAAAAGGTCAACTAATAGAGCCAGAAGGCCTGACTATACGTAAGACAAGTGACGTTATTACTTTTATTCATAGTTACTACAATGAGTAGAAGGACTTTTCATGGTTCGATCCGATGTTTTATGGTACTACATTGGATAACATACGTCAAAAACACACTCATGTTAGCGCAGTCGGTGAATCAAATACCAATTTGTTACGTCTAGTGTTCCTGTGAACTGTTGGCTACATGCCTCATCTTGGGGTTCCCATTTTGGTCCACAATGCAAATGAACGATCAAAAGAATCGAAATTTCACGTCTATTGCAGATACACGAGAGGGGTCGGCGCCCACAAATTCTTCACTCAAAAAGCTGGGTGGAACGTGGCTCGACGGACCTGCGAACAGGATAATGCTCATCTGGTGATCATCAACTCCGTCGCTGAAGCAGAAGTCATTAGTCGGCTGTTGAATGGATCGGGAATTCAATATTATTATAGTTGGGTCGGCGTCCATGATCTTTACCACGAGGATGAGTTTGTTACAATCCACGATCAACCATTGGTCCGTACAGGATATGATAAGTGGCAACCAGGGGAACCGAACAACTTGAATAATACCGAACATTGTGTACTGGTCACTTATCTGTGCGAGTTAGTCGACATCCCTTGCGACGACCGTCGCTCTTTCGTTTGTGAGATACCTTAGGTCTAGCCTAGACCTGCACGAGCTTCTGAACTCGTGGTGAATTCGGGCATTGCCTTAGAGATTTGACTAATCGTACTTGTAGAATAAAAATAAACCGTGGGCATTCTGGAAACATGAAGCAAAATAAAAACGTTAAGCCATGACTCTGTCTACCGAATTTCTGTCATTCCCTAGTAGCAATACCTGCATCAGCAGATTTCTGCAGATTCTACTTGAAGAATCTTATTGCAGTATTTTCACAGATCTGTTGCAGACCCTTCAGAGTATTTTACTGAGTACAGTGTACAAGCAGAACAATTGAAGAATCTGCCCTGGTAGCAATACCTGCATCAGCAGATTTTTGCAGATTCTGCTTCAAGAATCTTATTGCAGTATTCTCGCAGATCTGTTGCAAATCCTTCAGAGTATTCTACTGAGTACAGTATACAAGCAGAACGATTGAAGAATCTGTATCAGCTATATATATATATATTAGGGAATAGGGTGTGTTGAAATTTTTTTAACTTTTTTTCTACGCGCTACCTTTCAAAACGGCAGCGTATATCGCCTAGAAAGTTCTCTTAAAATTTCAGCCCAATTGATAAAGATTTAGAGGTGGCTCAAACAGGTTTTATATTTCCAATTCAAATGAGACGCTCAAATTTATTTTCGCATAATCCGGCTGCAAGACTTCAATTTTAGTCTGACATAAGACTGTTTTAGTGACTCTGATGAGGAGTTGGGGTTTCAGAGAAGTCATAAGAAATTGAGAATGAAATGTTACTGTTTTAATTCTCAATATTTTTCTCGAATTATTGGGAATCGCGAATAAAATTGCCTCCTTTCCAGTTTCGATTATTCACTGAAAGTATTGAGTCCCGGTGATAGATGTTCTCATGTAGTTGTACCTCCCATGTTTCTGTATTGATATTTTGTATACCATCACATTGGATATCGGTATCAAAACGCTGCATGTCAATGAAAAATGATTGGGAACTTTTTTTATGATTTTCGATATTCTGT
Organism: Tenthredo livida; assembly: GCA_963992785.1. Lineage (NCBI taxonomy): Eukaryota > Metazoa > Arthropoda > Insecta > Hymenoptera > Tenthredinidae > Tenthredo > Tenthredo livida. The sequence goes on along the minus strand of OZ023067.1, from coordinate 8,173,051 downwards.
AGAATCCCTATTTTCGAAATATCACTATTGCATTGATGATTCTGCTTATCTAAATAGGGAAAGATGGCCCCGAGTAGATACCCCGGGCAAAGTGAATTCGGTGTATATCTCGGTGTCTGAAGTCTCCTGCGTATTGTCATATATTGATTGCAATATCGTACGTCACAATATCAGTCAAAAACAGCTCTAATAAGATTCTGCACTGAAGAATCTGATAAGATTCTGCAATGAAGAATCCAATAAGATTCTGCAATGAAGAATCCAATAAGATTCTGCAATGCAGAATCTAACAAGATTCTGCACTGAAGTATCTGATGTCAGCCCCGGACTCAAATGTGAAAGTAGTCCACTAATGGTCTGCAGTAAGATCTGCAGAAAACCTGCAGTAAGAGTGCAAGCAGACTTGACTCATTTTGCTACTAGGGTTACTGCATATTTCTTCGGCTGAGTCTAGTTTATTTCACCACTTATCAGCAAAGATGTACTTTAGTACTTTCTAGGGCAGCTTTTCAGCGCATACTACGAAATAGGACTGATATGTTCTCTACCCACGTTTAACACGAATTTTTGAACGGGGTTCGATTATGTACGAATGTGTTAATAATTATAATTGAGGGGATGGGCGGAATAACGGTATAAGCCGGGTTATACCGTTTTTCCGGAGATTGCATAAAAATGATCAATGACCATAGATCTACATTATATATTTACTCGATAAAAATCGGTTGAATATTGAGGGTTGAACTGAACAGTATTTATGGAAGAACGGTATAACTCGAGTTATTCCGTTATTCCAAATATCTAGATGAAATAATGAGATGGAAACATCGGAGTGATGTTTTCGGATGATCCCGCAAAACGCGAAACATTTCGGGTATGGAAACGTATGTTTGATAGCGTCGAGGTTATCGAAAAGATTTCGGACGTTGCGTCAACAGGCTTATCATCGGCAAAAATAGATGACCTACGAACTTTGATGAAATTTGTATCAAACGAAGCGCAGCTGTGCTATAAGAAGAATATATTCGGAGAATCATCAGCTAAAATTCAGGAGTACCTAAACTTGTACAAGGATAGTTAATACGTAGACTACCCACACAGCACAATGTCATCCACAGGACATCCACTGTACATCTCTTACGTCCGTCGCGGATATCCCTAGAACATCCCATTATATACATAGGACGTACCCAGGATGTCCCGTGAACATGCAAATGTCCGGTTTCAAGATATCCTTGGGACTGTATTATGGAATATCCTGTGGATATCCGTGACGTCTGTTGTACCGCAGTGGTACATCCCAGGGCCCTGTATTTGCATCCTTACATAGTCCATAATACATCCATCGGATGTCAGGACCTTTCGTAAATATTCGGAGAGAAATGGAATAGGTTCGTGAAAGAAAGTGAAAATAAACTTTGTAAAAAATTTTTTTCGCGACATAACTGAAGAAGGGTGAGGGTGTGAACGAAAGTAATCGCGGCGCAAACATGCGCAAACGAAACGCAAACGATGGCAAAAAAAATGACCGGGAAATTCTAATTTTGGGGGGCTAGCCCAAAATTTCTTTCGCGACATAACTGAAGAAGGGTGAGGGTGTGAACGAAAGTAATCGCGGCGCAAACATGCGCGAACGAAACGCAAACGGTCGCAAAAAAAAGGACCGGGAAATTTTAATTCTGGGGGGCCAGCCTGGAATTTTCTTTATGACATAACTGAAGAAGGGTGAGGGTGTGAACGAAAGTAATCGCGGCGCAAACATGCGCAAACGAAACGCAAACGATCGCAATAAAAATGACCGGGAAATTCTAATTTTGGGGGGGCTAGCCTAAAATTTTTTTCGCGACATAACTGAAGAAGGGTGAGGGTGTGAATGAAAGTAATCGTGGCGCAAACATGCGCGAACGAAACGCAAACGGTCGCAAAAAAAAGGACCGGGAAATTTTAATTCTGGGGGGCCAGCCTGGAATTTTCTTTATGACATAACTGAAGAAGGGTGAGGGTGTGAACGAAAGTAATCGCGGCGCAAACATGCGCAAACGAAACGCAAACGATCGCAAAAAAAATGACCGGGAAATTCTAATTTTGGGGGGCTAGCCCAAAATTTTTCTCGCGACATAACTGAAGAAGGGTGAGGGTGTGAACGAAAGTAATCGCGGCGCAAACATGCGCGAACGAAACGCAAACGGTCGCAAAAAAAAGGACCGGGAAATTTTAATTTTGGGGGGCCAGCCTGGAATTTTCTTTATGACATAACTGAAGAAGGGTGAGGGTGTGAACGAAAGTAATCGCGGCGCAAACATGGGCAAACGAAACGCAAACGATCGCAAAAAAAATGACCGGGAAATTCTAATTTTGGAGGGCTAGCCCAAAATTTTCTTCGCAACATAACTGAAGAAGGGTGAGGGTGTGAACGAAAGTAATCGCGGCGCAAACATGCGCAAACGAAACGCAAACGATTGCCAAAAAAGGACCGGAAAATTTTAATTCTGGTGGGCCAGCCTGGAATTTTTATTATGACATAACTGGAAAAGGGTTAAGGCGTGAACGAAAGTAATCGCGGCGCAAACTTGCGCAAACGAAACGCAAGCGATTGCCAAAAAAGGACCGGAAAATTTTAATTCTGGTGGGCCAGCCTGGAATTTTTATTATGACATAACTGGAAAAGGGTTAAGGCGTGAACGAAAGTAATCGCGGCGCAAACATGCGCAAACGAAACGCAAACGATCGCCAAAAAAAAGGACCGGAAAATTTTTATTTCGGGGGCCAGCCCGAAATTTTCTTTCTGACATAACTGGAAAACGGTGAGGGCGCAAATGACAGTAATAGGGGCGCAAACGTGCGCAAACGATGCGCAAACGATGGCCAAAAAGAAAAAAAGAGATATTCAAAGTTGGGGTGCAGTGTGAATCTATCCCCCCCTAAATTTGATTTTCTCTTGACTCAAAAACTGAGGTGGCGCAAACGATAGCAAATTGTGCGTAAACAAGCGCAAACGATGCGCAATCGTTTTCACCTGACAAATTTCCCAATATCAAATATTGGGGGGCCAAGTTCACATAGCTAAAAAATTTGCTTGAGCCAAGACAATTCTCTTGGTTTGAAAAAATTTTGACTTGGCTCGGGAGATTTTTCGGTCTTCAATATAATTTTCTTGGCCTAAGTGAACCTTTTTTTCTGTGTATGATCGAATGGGGATATCCCCAGGACGTCAGATATATCTTGGTAATGTGATGGAATATCCTATGGATGTTTCGATGATCCTGGACATATACAGAATATCCATAGGATATCCGAATGATCCTGGATATATATAGGCTGTATAAGACATAAAAAGGACATTCGATGGACGTCCTGTGTTGTGTGGGTAGAATTGAAGAAAACGATATATGTAGCTGAGGCATTCCATGCCAAATCGACCTGGTCCTGACCCTCGACCTCTCAGATCTGGTCTGGAAATAAATTTGAGTGCCTCATGAATTTTCAAAGTTTTTTTTTCCAACACCTCTACGGCCGTTATCGAAAAATCTGAAAAGTGTTCGAAAATTCTGTATCAGAATTGAAAATTTTTTAACGGAAATTCCTTATGTCTGGGCTTTTTCTCCAACCTGTTTTTTTAATTTTTTAATCATAATTTTACGTTGATATCCCGGAGATAAAAGTATGTTTAAAAAAATTTGAAAGCATTTCTAAGAATTCTTGGCTATCGTTCGAAATATTCAAGCTTCTATTTTTTCAAATTTTTTCCCAGAAAACAGCTTGGAAAAAAAAAAAAGATAGATTGAAGCAAAAGTCCAAACATTATGAATTTTGGATCAAAAATTTTCATTTCTGACATAGAATTTTTGCGAAATTTTTCATATATTTCGATCACGGCCATCGAGGTGTTACAGAAAAAAACTTGGAAAATTCATTAACGCGCTCAAATTTGATTTGAAAAATCTGAAAGAAACATTGGATTGCTATTCAGAATCAGAAGAATGATACAATAATTGCGGACCAGATATGAGAGCTCGAGGGTCAGGATCCGGTCGATTTGGCATGGAATGCCCCAGCTATAAACAGTTTTTTGTACAATTATTTTTAACTGTTTGTACTAATTGGCAAATTTTTTTGTGAAAATAAAATGTAAGATAAGTAAAAAACCGAGAATAAAGCACAATTTTTTCCCGTGAGCTTCTCAAGAGTAAGCATTCCTTGGTTCCTCTGACTCTAATGGCGAAATTGTAAGCCTGACGCGGGACTTCAGGTTCTATATAATTCTTCTCCATGGAAATTTCAACGGAAGACTATCGAAAAATTGCATGGAGAGGTTTGTTTCAAAAGTAGTGGGATCTTTTTCCTGAAAGATGGAGTTGATGTTTCAACCAGTTGTTTGAATTATCATCCGTATTAGCATACAAACGTTACTGATAGAAATCTCGTACTTTTATTTCAAGATATCACGGATTAAAATCATAAAAGATGAAATTGCGACATCAAGAAGGCATGATTTCCAAATTCAACTCCACATATCGTGTTTTCCTACTGACGCGTTGATTGCAGTCTCTGCTTAAATCATGATATTATTCATCGTAGCCACTACGATACTTTTTTCGTGTACACTCGATGGAGAATGACCAAAAATAGCCTGCGGGACATTCATGCGGTTAGAAATAATTGGTCGAAGTTAGTTCGAAGTTGAAAAATCCGTATCGATTGATGTGACAAGAAATATGACTCGTTTATTTGTTCTCAAGGTATCGTCGGAAAAGAACTGATCACAAACACGCTTGGATGTCCATCTGAAAATGGTCGAAGGTGATTGAACCTGAACTTCGGAACATGAAAATCTGTGAAAACTTAACTCTTTATTTTTGGGTTGAATATAATAACTTCGATTTTCTGAAAATGGGAAGTTAATGGCAATGACAAGTACCAATTCAAGCCTTGGTTATTATTCCATGTTGATATGACTCTGCAGCTTCCGCTGAATTAGGTATCACAGTACACTATGCTAGCTGTAGATAGCGAAGGTAGTGATGAACTTATAGAAATTATTGGATTTTTTATAAAAGACACATGTATGACTGTTTATAGACCCAGAAAGTACATATAAGCGCGCTCTCGGGTGGGAGGTGTCAGATAATACGCTATCTCATCTCCACATTTACGAAGAGCCATACTTATTAGTCAATTTTATAATGGAAGAAGCGTCGATTCAGTCAGTTATGATGATAGAAATAGATATTAGCTTATAGGTTGTGGAATAATTTCGATTGTCTTCGTTGAGTCGTTCCACTGTACGTCCATGAAATAATAAAAAGGTGATACATTGATATATTGTTGTCTTTACAAATTTCATCAAATAGTTTTTAAACCCCGCTGGGCCACACTTCGTTATCATACCGATGATACCAACGAGATGCGAAAGTTGGAGATACTCGGAGTATCGCTATAATGAAGCTTGGAATATTCTGTACTCGATATTCTGAAAAAGACACGGTCTCTATTATCTTGTTATTTGCTACTCTTCGGCGATAATTGTGATATCTACTACGGGTCGAGGTGTCAATTCACTGCTGTACAAATTTTCAATACGAAATCTAACCGTATTCAGTTGCCTGCTCATCTTACGATACATCATGTGGTCGGCGTTAATCGTATTAGTTCAAGTGTACTTGCTGGGTGCAGTTCTTGAAGCTGGGCCTGCAGTCGGACACCATTCGCCTACCAGCCATATCTTAAAACGATCGATTGATAGAGCCAGCAAGCCTGGCTATACGTAAGACAAGTGACTTTATTATGTACTTTTATTCATAGCTACTGCAATGAGTAGAAGGATTTCTCATTGTTCGCCTCTTCGTTTCATAGTCTATTAGATAACATACGTCAAAAACATACTTACGTTATTGCAATCGGCGAATCGAAATCTAAAACGCTAACAATTTGTGACGTCCTTTGTGTTTCTGTGAACTGTTGGCTACATGCCTTATCTCGGAGTTTCCCTACTGATCCATAATTCGAATAAATAATCAAAGAAATCAAAATTTCTCGTCTATTGCAGATACACGGCAGGTGTCGGCAGCCACAAATTATTCGGTCAATGGACTACTTGGAATACGGCTCGACGGACCTGCCAGCAGGATGGTGCTCATCTGGTGATTCTCAACTCCGTCGCTGAAGCAGAGGCCATTGGTCGACTGTTTAATAGATCAGGAATTGAACATTATAGTTGGGTCGGCGTCCATGATCTCTACCACGAGGATGAGTTTGTTACAATCCACGATGAACCATTGGTGAATACAGGATATTGTAAATGGGAGCCAGGGGAACCGAACAACGTGAATAATAGCGAACATTGTTTACTGGTGAATGATAGGACCGGATTACTTGACATCCCTTGCGACCACCGTCACTATTTTATTTGTGAGATACCCGGAGTTTCAGCCTAGGCCTGCACCAGCTTCCGAACTCGTAATGAACTTAGACATTGCCTTAGAGATTGGACTAATTGTACTTTTAGAATGAAAATAAACTGAAGGCATTTTTGAAATATGAGGCCTAATAGAAATGTTCAGCAATTACTCTGTCTCCTGAATTTCCATCATTACTGCATTTTTCTTTGGCTGATTCTTCGTCATTTCACGACCAATGAGCAAAATGTACTTGGGTAGTTTCTAGGACAGCATTTCAGCGCATACTGAGAAATAGGACTGCATGTATCATTGATGTAGCACAGAAGTACATATTTCACTTGATTATTGAGCCCGATACGGAATATACTTTTTTCACGCCATTACGCATTTGTCCATGTGCACTCAAATTATCTATAATTTAGTAAATTCAATTCAGATATTTATCAAATATTCGTATTTGGTTGATAAATATTATCCGTATTCATACGTATACCCGAGTAAAAATGATTTTATATAATCATATTTAATTTTATAGAATTATATAAAAATTACATAGAATTGTATAGAATTATATATAAAAATCCATGTAAGTTTCATCGAACTCTATATAATTATATATACCTTGATAGAGTTATATAGAATCATATAGAGTTCTATAAAACTCACAAAGATACTTCTTAAGAGAATTGATGAAAAATGTTACATTCCCGGGAAAAAATGATTTTGTCTAATCATATAGGGGAACGTGGGGCAGAACGGGCAGCGGGGGAGAACGGGCACCAAATTACAAAAAAATAATGTGATCGGAAATGATTTTTTATAAAATATGGCGACGTATTTTGGATCAATAATGAAAAAAAATAAAAAAATAATAAACAATGATTTTTATACAACGCAAGCATGTTTTATGTGTTTTTCATGCTCGATTTCGTTACACAAAGGAGGCGTTTCAGAGACAGTTGAGCGGGTCTGTGAATGTGCATGCGAAGAGTTCACTTTTAGCTACTTTTGAGTCCTAGGAGTTAAAAGTGGTCTTTGAAGTACGCGTTGTTATGCGTAACACCGCGTTATTATGCGTTGCTATGCGTGTGCGTAGGTATCCGTCGACTTTGGACCGGATCGAGCATGAACTTGTAAAACATACTTTTTTGTAACACATGCGCGATTTTTTCGTTTTTTTGACCTAAAAATAGGGCCTAAAGTAGCCCCTTATTGACCACTTGAAAAGAGCGGTACAAAAAGAATTCTTTTTAGACCGGCGGTACAAAAAGAATCCTTTTTAGACCGGCGGCACAAAAAGAATCCTTTTTAGACCGGCGGTACAAAAAGAATCCTTTTTAGACCGGCGCGGGCGGTACAAAAAGTATCCTTTTTAGACCGGCGGTACAAAAAGAATCCTTTTTAGACCGCTTTTTTAAAAGTTATCAAAAACGACCGTATGTGTATATTTATACATATATACACACATATATATACATATATACTATACGTATATATTGTATACATATATACGTGTATATATAAGTATATATATATACTTATATACATGTAAGACACTAAAACGCAGACATCAAGACATGCGTCACAAAAAATATGGTGTGCACCAAGGGCTAAGAAGGCTTTTTCACCTCGTGTGGTTGCAGTACTCGTCTTCGGCTCGCGGATGCACTCGTCTTCGACTCGTGCACCCTCGCCTCCGACTCGTACTGCAAACTCCACACTCGGTCTAAAAAAGCCCACTTTAGGTCCTTGGTACACAATATACTATTATATAACGAAAGCATGTTTTCCTCGCTTTTTGATGCCTCTGTATGGGACCTAAAGTACTACTTTTAAGTCCTAGGACTGTTCGTGCCACATTTAGGTCCTAGGACTTAAAAGTACTACTTTAGGTCCTATATAGGACTTAACCCTTTCACTGGTGCAGCCTTTTTTACTGTACGTGCCAAAAATGGTAGGACAATAAACCAAACAAATTATACGATTAACTATGAATATACACACCGAATTTGAAATGAATTGGTTGAAAAATGCAGCAGTTATTCAATTTGATCATATATGATACATCGCCAGTTGTGGCACGACTTTTTTTTGATCATATATCATACATTGCCAGTGAAAGGGTTAAATGTGCCACATTTAAGTCCTAGGACTTAAAAGTACTACCTTAGATCCTATACAGAAACATCAAAAAGTCGCTAAACATGGCTTTGTTATATAAAATATGGTGTGTATCAAGGCTAAGTGGGCTTTATGACCTTGTGTGGTTGCAGTACTCTTCTTCGGCTCGCAACGCACTCGTCTTCGACTCGTGCTAGCTCGCCTCTGACTCGTACTGCAAACTCCACACTCGGTCTAAAAAAGTGGACTTTACGCCCTTGGTACACGATATACTATTGTTGTATAAAATATCGTGTGCACCTAGGAGGCAAAGGTCTTTTACGCCGAGCGTATTTGCCTCCTTGGTACACAATATACTATTTTTTCCGTTTTATCTTACTTTTTTTAGAAAAATTTTTCAATTTTTTTTTTTTCATTATTGATCCAAAATACGTCGCCATATTTTATAAAAAATCATTTCCGACCACATTATTTTGTTTTTGTTTTGGTGCTTGTTCTGCCCCGTTGCCCGTTCTGCCCCACGTTCCCCTATATGAATATCTGATGCGACATAACTGATATAAGTCCATTAGGGTGTCCGTTAAAAAACCCACTTTTGAATCGGACTAGACGCACCCCCTACAATGATTGAAATAAAAATAAGAAAATTTTTAAACGCAATTTGATCCTTCTATCTCAATTGGAAGGCGTGCCTAAGTGTCTAAATCATTTTCCATTTGGATAACATTCATTTTTGTCATTTTTTCTCAATTCCAATTTTTTACGTAGTCAATAGAAGGGAAAAATAGTACATTTCAGTACGAGTACAGACAGGCTTTTTTGACGAAACGAGAGGTTTACGGCACGAGCCGAAGGCGAGTGCTGTAACGAGGTTCGTCAAAAAGCCTTTACGTACAAGTAACGATTATTATTTTTCATCACGAAAGCCGGGAAATCGCGACAAAGTCGCGATTTCGAGGCTAGAATGATAAAAAATTCATTAATTCATACAAATCTATTGTAGATATTTTCACGGCGATTGATGAACCGTGACGTGCAACACCAGTCTGATGGAATCAGTACTTTCTTGCCCATTGCGTTATTGAAAGAATCAGTTCTTCATTTCATTTAAAAATTTATTTTTCCGTACAAACGAGACAATCGGTAAGGAAGATTTTTTTTTATGTACTTTCACTTATATGAGGAAGATTTCAACTATCGCATGATTTTTTCTACCTTCTTTTGGCTACGTAAAAAATTGGAATTGAAAAAAAATGACAAAAATGAATGTTATTCAAATGCAAAATTATTTGGACACTTAGGCACGCCTTCCAATTGAGATAGAAGGATCAAATTGCGCTTAAAAATTTTGTCATTTTTTTCCAATCATTGTAGGGCGTGCGTCTAGTCCGATTTAAAATTGGGTTTTTTAACGGACACCCTAAAGTCTATATATAATCATATAGAGGTCTATATATGATCAGATCGTTCGATCATCATAATCAATATTAAGTCCATCGTTAAAATTAGTAAAATTTTCGTGACAAATACATACGATTCTAAAAGTTTCAACTATTAAATACCTGAAGTAGCACAGTGGTAGTAGCTTCGACTGATACGCAGAAGGATCCGCGTTTGAATCCCAGAGAGAAACAATGAGAAATTTTTCATCGACGGAAAAAGTCAAATTTCAGCAATAACCATAATTACCGATCATTGCGACGTACAAAAGATATAACAACTATAGTTTACAAATTTTTTTAATTTAACTCACTGTTTTATTTTACTTTGTCTAAAACAGATGATTAGATCTGATCATATCTGGTTATATATAATTATATAGAAATATTGGCCCGATAGAAATATATAGAATTTTATAGAATTTTATAGAATTCCATAGAATTATATATAATTTCATAGAATTATATAGAATTCTATATATTTCTATCGGGCCAATATTTATATAGAATTATATAGAACAATTCTATATAATTCTATATAATTATATAAAATCATTTTTACTCGGGTACTCATCAGTTTTTTCCTCACATAATCAAAGTTTTCGAGACTGTTTTATCAAGGTAGCGCCAGGATCAGAGGCCAGAGGCGATAACTGTGCTTGGTTGTTGCCAATTGAAAATGCCTTCGTTGAAATTGCGAAATGCTTTGAGTCTTCGGGAATGGAAGTTTGAAAGTTTGTACATCAGTTTTTTTGGTCTCAGTTCCGACACACTGCAGGGAAAAATACTTCATTGGGATACTGCCATTCCATTATTGCTGGATATTATTTCTAGTCTAACGAATGAAGTATCGCAGTAGCCATAACAGCAAGTAAATATTCATGATATAACTGCGATTCTCGTTGAAGTGAGAAAAATTTTTTCCAGTTAGCTTCTCAAGAATAAGCATTTTCAGGCCCTCCTGACACTAATAGCGAAATTGTCAGCCTGGCCGGACTTCAGGTTCTATATAATTCTCCTCTATGGAAATTGCGTCTGAAAGACTGTCAAAAAATTGCAGAAAGGTTTGTCTCAAACGTAGCGCTATCTTCTTTCCAGAAAAATGAAGTTGATGTTTCAATCGGCAAAAATGAATGTATTTTTGTTAATTGTGTTGTTTGAATTCTTGTTCGTATTCTTATAGTCTGCGTAAACAATGCTCATCCTCTATTAATTTCGCATACGAACAGTTCTGAAAGAAATCTTGTACTTTCATTTCAAGATATTACGGATTAGAATCAATGGAGGAAATCACGACATCGAGATAGCATGATTTTTAAATTCAACTCCACGTAACATGTTTTCCAAATGACGTGTCAATTTGCAGTTTGAACTGTTTGTGGTTCTATTTATATAATCAGAAGCATTATTATGTACTACCATGCTATGTTAAATTATATCAGGATATGTTAAGTTTATCTTAGTTTCCTACGTTTTCTCATTTATCTCAAAAGTATCCCAGGCTGCCCTACCAAAATAGTGCCGGCATCAGAGGCCAGAGGCTATACTATGGCTACACTTGGTTGTTGCAAATTTTAAATGTCTCCGTTAAAATTGCAAAATGTTTCAAATCTCCGGAAATGACTGTACGAATCTCTGACAATTCGTACGTCAGTTTTCTCGTTCTCGATTTTACCACACTGCAAAATTATGATAATTGAAACAGCGGGAATAAATGTATTTTTGCCAATTAACTTGTTTGAATACTTCTTCGTACTCACATATAGTCTGCGCAAGCTATACTTATCCTCTATACTAATTTGCATACTTACGGTTCTGATGGAAATCACGTACTTTCATCTCAAGTGACGAACAACCCAAAAGAAATAGACGAGATTATGATGTCGAGATAGCATGGTTGGCAAATTCAACTTCAGATATCGTGTTATTAGTATATTTTTTACTGTAGCTACCTCCTACGATACCTTTTTTCCGTAAAGACTTGCTGGAGAATGACCGGAAATGGCGAAGCCGGCCCGAGTGATTAAGGCATCACACGAGGGTATAAAGTATTACGCCCGTGTTGCGAACGATATTTTTCGATGCAGTTGGCGTAAAATTCGATTTTATCTGAGTAGAACAAGTCGTGAAATCGGATTTTATGCCCACTGCAACGAAATAGTTATTTTCGATCGAGTATCCGTAAAGTACGCCTTTTCGGTCGTGTTTCGCGGCCGTAAAGTACGACTTTACGGACACGTCCGTAAGGTCTTTTACGGCCGCGAAACACGACCGAAAAGGCGTACTTCTTACAGATACTCGATCAAAAAATGTTGTTAGCACCTCGGCCGTAAGATTTTGAAATTGCGAAATGCTCCGAGTTTTGGGAATGAATTAACAAATCTTAGAAAGTTTGTACGTTAGTTTCCTTGGTCTTAGTTCTGATACACTGCGGGGAAAAAATACTATATTGAGATACTGCACAATTCCATTATTGCTAAATATTATTTTCAGTTTGACGAATGAAGTATCGCAGTAGCCAAAACAACAAGTAAATATTCAGCATATAACTGCGATCCTCGTTGAACAAAGCACAATTTTTTTCCCGTGAGCTTCTCAAGAGTAAGCATTTCTTGGTTCCCCTGACACTAATAGCAAAATTCTAAGCCTGACGCGGGACTTCAGGTTCTATATAATTCTTCTCCGTGGAAATTGCGTCTGAAGACTATCGAAAAATTGCATGGAGAGGTTTGTGTCAAAAGTAGTGGGATCTTTTTCCTGAAATATGGAGTTGATGTTTCAACTAGTTGTACAAACGTTACTGATAGAAATCTCGTACTTTTATTTCAAGATATCACGGATTAGAATCATAAAAGATAAAATTGCGACATCAAGAAGGCATGATTTCCAAATTTAACTCCACACATCAAGTTTTCCTACTGACGCGTTGGTTTGCAGTCTCTGCTTAAGGTAAACGTCCCAATGACCGGACAGCTAAGGTTGACGTCCCAATGGCCGGACATCCATACGAAATCGTATCTCTGTCTCTTTTGCACACACTTTCTGTCCGGTAACTGGGACCTGTCCGGCCATTGGGACGTGTACCTCAAATCATGATATTATTCATCGTAGCCACTACGATACTTTTTTCGTGTACACTCGACGGATAATGACCAAAAATAGCCTGCGGGACATTCATGCGGTTAGAAATAATTGGTCGAAGTTTATTAGTTCGAAGTTGAAAAATCCGTATCGATTTATGTGACAAAAAATATGACTCGTTTATTTGTTCTCAAGATATCGTCGGAAAAGAACTGATCACAAACACGCTTGGATGTCCGTCTGAAAATGGTCGAAGGTGATTGAACCTGGACTTCGGAACATGAAAATCTGTAAAAACTTAACTCTTCATTTTTGGGTTGATTATGATAACTTCGATTTTCTGAAAATAGGAAGTTAATGGCAATGACAAGTACCAAATCAAGCCTTGGTTATTATTCCATGTTGATATGACTCTGCAGGTTCCGCTGAATTAGGTACAGTCGAACCTCCCGTAATGTGGAAATAATTCTCAGAATTTCGCTCAACTTGGGCGATTTCCACATTAGGGGAGGTCGTGAGCTCATAGGCTGTAGAGGGGTGCGAAGAGAGGTGAACGTCACCGAAACCGGTTTAGCTGTAACGAACATAGATGAAGTATAGGCGCAAGAGGAATGGTCGGGGCGACGGGGGAATTCTTGGAAATTCACATTGATCGCGAGACTCTCTCAAACCGAGGTACCACATTACGGGAGGTCCGACTGTATCACAGTACATTATGCTAGCTGTAGATAGCGAAGGTAGTAATGAACTTACAGAAATTATTGGATTTTTTATAAAAGACACATGTACGACTGTTTATAGACCCAGAAAGTACATATAAGCGCGCTCTCGGGTGGGAGGTGTCAGATAATACGCTATCTCATCTCCACATTTACGAAGAGCCATACTTATCAGTCAATTTTATAATGGAAGAAGCGTCGAATCAGTCAGTTATGATGATAGAAATGGATATTAGCTTATAGGTTGTGGAATAATTTCGATTGTCTTCGTTGAGTCGTTCCACTGTACGTCCATGAAAGAATAAAAAGGTGATACATTGATATATTGTTGTCTTTACAAATTTCATCAAATAGTTTTTAGACCCCGCTGGGCCACACTTCGTTATCATGCCGATAATACCAACGAGATGCGAAAGCTGGAGATACTCGGAGTATCGCTATAATGAAGCTTGGAATATTCTGTACCCGATATTCTGAAAAAGACACGGTCTCTATTATCTTGTTATTTGCTACTCTTCGGCGATAATTGTGATATCTACTACGGGTCGAGATGTCAATTCACTGCTGCACAAATTTTCAATACGAAATCTAACCGCATTCAGTTGCTTGCTCATCTTACGATACATCATGTGGTCGGCGTCAATCGTACTAGTTCAAGTGTACTTGCTGGGTGCAGTTCTCGAAGCTGGGCCTGCAGTCGGACACCATTCGCCTACCAGCCATATCTCAAAACGATCGATTCATACAGCCGGAAAGCCTGACTATACGTAAGACAAGTGACTTTATTATGTACTTTTATTCATAGCTACTGCAATGAGTAGAAGGATTTCTCATTGTTCGCCTCTTCGTTTCATAGTCTATTAGATAACATATGTGGAAAACATACTTACGTTATTGCAATCGGCGAATCGAAATCAAAAACGCTAACAATTTGTTAAACTGTTGGCTACATGCCTTATCTTGGAGTTTCCCTATTGATCCATAATGCGAATAAATAATCAAAGAAATAAAAATTTCTCGTCTATTGCAGAATCACGCCAGGTGTCGGCACCCACAAAGTATTCGCTCAACAGACTACGTGGAATACGGCTCGACGGACCTGCGAGCAGGATGGTGCTCATCTGTTGATTATCAACTCCGTCGCTGAAGCAGAGGCCATTGGTCAGCTGTTTAATAGATCAGGAATTGAACATTTAAGTTGGGTCGGCGTCCATGATTTCTACCACGAGGATGAGTTTGTTACAATCCACGATGAACCATTGGTACAAACAGGATATTATAAGTGGGGGCCAGGGGAACCGGACAACAGGGCTAATACCGAACATTGTTTACTGATAAATGATAGGACCGGATTACTTGACGTCCCTTGCGACCACCGTCACTATTTTATTTGTGAGATACCCGAAGTTTCAGCCTACACTGAGAAAAATGAGAATCCCAAAATCAACAATAATACGCTTGCTGACAGAATATTGCTAAAATAGCGATTTTCTCTTGCTTATGGTACAATATTCTATTGCTTTCTAATTATTGTTGCAGCTACGTTGCTCAGCGCCGATTTTATCAATAGGCAGACTAGGCATTTGCCTAGGGCGGCATATTTTGAGGGCGGCAGATTTTCAAAGCGGCCAATTCTAAATAATTTTTATTAAATAGTGACTCCTGCATCGTTTGTATGTACCTCAATTCATAGAAGAGAATTTATTGGTCAGGACGAACCAATTTTTAATTCTTTTTCTTCCGACCGAGGAGAGATTTTTTTTCTTATCGAGCGTGTAATCCCCAGAAAGACCGGAAAAACGGAGAGTGCATCATAATCTTCTTCTTCAAGTAAACATCCCTTCAGCCCGGGTTTAAACCGCGACCTTTGAAACTGTACTGCGATGCCTTATCAAATTAGATCACGGTAAAGAATTAGTATATTGTGCACCAAGGGCGTGAAGTGGGCTTTTTTCAAACCGACTGTGGAGTTTGTAGTACGAGTCGGAGGCGAGCTAGCACGAGTCGAAGACGAGTAGTGCAACCACACAAGGTCAAAAAGCCCACTTAGCCCTTAGCGCACACCATATTTTGTGTGACAGCACGATTTTCGCGTTTTTCTTCATTATTTATATTTTCCTGGAAGAAATTTAAAAATATTTTAGCGGGCGTTTTCCGGTTTTTATTGCCCGCTTATGCTCGAGTAGCGGGCAATAATAGCCCGAAAACGCCCGCTCCTCGATGTAGCGGGCGTTTCTATTTTTAATTTTTTGCCCGCGCGTCTGAAAACGGTCACTTACGGCCCGCTTAGTGGGTAAAAAAAAAACGCAAAAATCGTGCACGTGGTGCAAAATTAGTACATTTCAGTACCAGTACGGAAAGGCTTTTTTTGACGAAACGAGAGGTTTACGAGGTTCGTCAAAAAGCCTCTACGTCCAAGTAACGATTATTATTTTTCATCACAAAAGCCGAGAAATCGCGACAAAGTTGCGATTTTGAGGTTAGAATGATGAAAAAAAGATTATGATGCACTTTCCGTTTTTTTCGGTCTTTCTGTGGATCGCACGCTCGATAAGAGGAAGAATGTCTTTTCAGACAAAAGACAAAGTATTAAAAATTGGTTTGACTCGTCCGATCAATTCTCTTCTATGAAATAAATAATTTCCACTCAAAAATAATTAACCCTAGAACGCATGTACGGGGTAGAAATCTACCCCAGTGGACTTTCAAACTGCGCTCCTAAACTGGAAATTGAATTACGTTTAGTTATTCAAATCAATTTTTCACCAACTAAACTTCGATGAAATGGAATTTACTTTCCACCATTCTCTTCTTTATGAAAAAACGAAGAGATTGGTGTACTTGCGAGTCCCATTATAGCTCTAGAAACAATTTTATGAACAAGAAACGCATGGGGTAGATATTCACCCCAGTCATGAGTTAGAAGGTAGAAAAAAAGATACATGAGTTCTAGGGTAAATATTTTCATATCAAGAACGGGGCGGGATTCCAGAAATCAAAAATCGTAAGTTCGGCAAAATCGTAAGTTCGGCGTTGACGTTGCTGCTGCAACAATAAAAATTGTCGTATCTGCAATATTTTATCGCAGATACAACAATTTGTTGTCACTATAGCAATGTAATATTGCTGTTCAAATTTGCGATATTTATTGCACAGCTTCAGCAATAATTATTGCAGGCTGGTATGCAGCAATGTTTTATTGTAGTTCAAGCAATATTATTGCTGGTATTTTTCTCAGTGTAGGCCTGCACCAGCTTCCGAACTCGTAATGAACTTGGGCATTGCCTTAGAGATTGGACTAATTGTACTTTTAGAATGAAAATAAACTGAAGGCATTTTCGAAATATGAGGCTAAATCAAAAACGTTCAGCAATTACTCTGTCTCCCGAATTTCCATCATCACTGCATTTTTCTTTGGCTGATTTTATTTCATTTCACGACTAATGGGCAAAATGTACTTGGGTAGTTTGTAGGACAGCATTTCAGCGCATACTGAGAAATAGCAGTCTGTGCAAAAATCATCATATTTTTCATCGTAGCCACTATGATACTTCTCCGTGTACACTCGACGGAGAATGGTCAACAATAGCCTGCGGGACATACACGCGATCAAAGATAATTGGTCAGCGTGACTTCGATTTGTTCTGGAGTTATCGTAGAAAAAAAGAACTGATAACACACACACACACACACCCGGATGCCCATCTGAAAATGGTCGAAAGTGAATAGACCTGGGTTTCGAAGCATGAAGATCTGGTGAAAACTCAAGTTTCCATTCTCGGGGTGATGACAACATCAAGCACCAGGCAGAGCCCTGGTTCAAATGCCCAAACGATATGACTCTGCAGGTCCCGCTGGAAGAGGTATCACATACATTGCCAGCTGTGCCGAGGGTAGTGATGAGCTTATTCCGATTAATGAATTTTTAATCACGAAGAAGAAGACAAATAAAGGCATACTTTCAAGTCAGAGTTGAAAAATAATACGCTACATCATCTTCATATATTATACGAAGAGCTATATACTTGAATATTATTTTCTAAGAAGCTCTTGTTAGTGGCATGAAGTAATTATGAGTGTGTGTGTGTGTGTGTGTTTGTATGTGCCAGTCAGGGAAGTAAGAGAGTAATTACATAACCGAACTTATGATAAGAACGTCGATATGTAAGCGCGCATGGACGCGAATCGGCCTCGAATAGCAAGACATATTGTGTTCTTGAACCGCCGTAGCCTCTTTGAAAGTCTACCTGGTTTTATAGAAGATGTAATTGCCAGATCCGCGACAACCGGTTTATTTCCCCAGCCCGGCTATTCTTATATACCTGACACTCTTCATATTTGCCAGTGATCCGTGTCCAGGACAACACCTCAGTCTTCTGCGTCGCAAAAATTAAAACGTCATCAATCAGTCTATTATGGTGCCTGTCGTTGCCGTGCAATTAGTGTTCCTCTTATTAGCTCTATTCAAAATTGAAACCATTCTATCTACAGGGAGCGGTTTTATTTTGCTGTCCTGTCCTGGTGAGTGTTTTGCTTCCACAGTTTGTCAACTTCCATCAGAATTTTTGGCTACGGAACGTCTATGTGAAGATATTCATTTATGTTAAGAAGGCCGCTGTCCACAATTGACTCTGTTCATGATTCGATGCTTGAATACATATTTGCTTTCTTCTTTCTCCTAGACAACCCGACTTCAAAATCAAGAGATCCTTGTGTGCAACGATGCAGGACAAGACCTGATCGACGTGATGACTTTATGTAAGAAGAATGACTCTATTATTCTCTTATATCATCTTTTATATGTATATTTGCTGCAATGAGTGAGGGAATTTTTCATCACTCGATCTCAGGTTTTATGGTATAGTAGATATAACATGCGATAAAAACCCACTGCAGTTAATGCAGTCAGTGCATCTGAATCAAGAAGGCTAGTGGATTGTCACGCCCAGTTTCACGCATTGTGAAAGAATCAATGGAGAAATGAAAATGTCACTTTTGTTGCAGATACACGCCAGGTGTCGGGGCTCACAAGCTTATCACTCATCAGGCTGACTGGAACACGGCTCGACGGACATGTGAACAGGATGGTAGTCATTTGGTAGTCATCAACTCCGTCGCTGAAGCAGAAGCCATCGTTCGGCTTATCAACTCGACAAATTCACCGTCAAGTCACGTTGGTGTCCACGACCTATACCAGGAAGGTGAATTCGTGAGTATCTTCGACGAAGCCCTGATACGGACTGGGTTCAGCGTGTGGGGAGAAGGAGAACCAAACAATGATGGTGAAGGTGGAGAAAATTGTGTGGCGATATTTTCTCATGACGCCAAACTGAACGATATTCCTTGCGGCCATTGGAGTAGTTTTGTTTGTGAGCTACCTGATGTTCATCTGCTATAAAATCAACAGCATCTCGAATCCCCGCCAGCTAGAAGAGGTGTAGGTTGTTACCTTGCCGGAGATCTCTTCCGCGTGATAAAATTATAAATAAATAAATTGACTGTAAGAATTATGCTCTTCCAAATCGAGTTTGAGTTATGATTACGTGTGAATTTTCCTATACAATTCCATAGTTTGCTCTATAATCTATTTATATAAACATAAATGTCGACAACATATAACATTGTCATCAAGATCATTCGCTATTTTTTAATAATTCGACCAGTGGGCAGGTGGACAGCCCGATAATATCGGACCAGGTGAAGATTGTGGATCAGTGGATAAAGACGGGAAACTTCACGACATCAGCTGCGAAATTCCGTATGGTTTTATATGCGAGGTTCCAGTGGAGTGATGAAAGAACATACTGGTATTCTAAGTCTCGATGTATGGTACAAACTATCTAAGTACGCATTTATATTTATCGAAATATCATATCTATAATACGATATTGAATACCTATATTATATTATATTATATTTTACTCCGTTAATATTATGGCTCTAATCTCACTGCAAGGAAAAATGTGTCTTCCTTGCATGTGACGCAAATTTCAATTGAATAAAAAATATCAAATCGAGTTCTCATTGATATACCTAATTGATAAGAATCTGCAAATCCCATTTAATCAAGCCTCGCACGGACTGCCAGCTCTATGAAAGAGCTTGCTGAACTCATGCCTATCAACGGACTTTGGATTGAAAATAAATACATGTATACGAGTCCTCTTACACTGGAAAGGTGTATATACGCGAGTTGGGTCGAAGGTGAAAAATATAAAGCAGCCTTATCCCTAAAAAGAACAGTATTCATGAGGAGATGAATTCATACGAACTAGGTCTTCATATACAGTTATACCACTAATCCGGTCCAAGACCGATATCCCGGCCTTGCACTATTTTCAAAAACTATTGCGTCGACCCAAGTGATTACGGCATCAGACGAGGGTGTAAAATTTTACGCCGTTGATACGAAATATACTATTTTTTCAAATGCTCGCCATTCCGCGGGAAATTTTTTTAATTTTCTTTCCGAGGTACGGACCATAGCGACGTCTTCACGCATCAAGAATCAATAAAAACGAGGTCTTAACTCATAACCCATTATCAGTCTATAATTTCCATCTGGGGGGATAAGCTTTGAGGAATCGGAGGATTTCTAGAAATTTTACAAAATTTTTTAATCCGGCCTGAATTGGAAAAAAGTGTAATAATTGAAAATTGAAACACGCATTTGCACGATGTCGCGCTTCGTTTGGAATGAAACAGGTGTCTTCACATGAAAGTAAGGTACAATCCTTTAAAATATAAGCGTAGATTTATTCAAAGTAGCAGAAGTCATCTTCGATGGAAGCCGATTCTTCTTTTTACCTAGCTATAAGGTGATGAAATTGATGGGGTCAGCCTCGTCGTTTTGGAATTTCAGGAATATTTTTTTACAAAATAAATGGTTTTGAGAAAATCTCCAACTTGCTGGAATTTCTCTTTTGGACCAAATTCTCCTAGCCATCCACCTGATTGTTCCGAATAGAGAAATCTTCAGTTCCACCGCGACTCTCAGAATCTTAAGAAAACTATTGCTGCCAGGTGGCAAACATCGACCTTTGACATGGTCTGCCGATACTGTGATGATTAAATATTGCAGTGATGAATAATCGCTCAACTGGTCAGTTTAGACTCACAGTATCTACATAAGGTCTTATTAGCTCAAAGCATTCGAGATGTTTGATGAATATTCTAATCAAATGGATCTGAAAACCGAGATCCCGAGTCGAAATTTCAGCCCTCCTTTGAATCCACTAGAACCTATTTTTCTTTGTCATGCACGAGCCGCCACCCTCCGTTGAACCTACTAGGCCCTATTTGCAGAATTCAGTGCTGTCGGTGAACCTCCTTTCGCTCTACTTCACCCTCCGATGACCCTCCTAGACCTCTTTTAGATCGCAAATATCTCGCGGACATGAACCTACGCAGCCTCATTTGAATCCGAAGATCCCTGTCTTCACCCTACGTAGCCTCCTTTGGATCTAAAGACTCCTACTCTGACCCTCCATAGCCTACTTTGGATCCAATGCTGGCCAAGAACAAGCAGGATCAAAAACTTTGGATCCAAAGGAGGCTATGTAGGGTCAAGGCAGAAGACTGGATTCAAAGGAGGTTACGTAGGGTCAAGGCAGTAATCTGGATTCTGGGATGTTTTTTTGAAACTCCACTACTTTCAACTTCGAGTCTTAGTTTATTACATCCATAACTCTGTAGTTTAAACAAAAATACGTTATCCCCAGATATTTATGATAACGCATATCTCGCCAAATTTAAGTGCAACGGAACCTCGTAAGCGTGCGCTCAACGCTAAAGCCTTGACAACACAAAGGCCCCTATCAGGATCAGTTGTGGATTCCACAATAATAGATCTCTACGTCATTGCTCGATCGGTTTACCGGATTTGTAAAATATGGAATATATAGTTACACTAGGGTGGCTTTCAAGAATGAAAATTATTTTAACCCCCCCTAAAAAGTTTCCTTCTTGTGTAAAAAAACGAGGAAAATTTGTTTTTTGCTGAAAAGATGAAAAGAACATGTGCCGCAGACGATCAAAGTTTCTGTTTTAGGGAATCTGCAGTTTTTTGGAAATGTGTCACAAAATATGCAGATTTGACAAAAAAAATAAAAAAAAATTTTAAACAATTGAATTTTTTTTCTGTGGTCTTCTGTCAAATCTGCATATTTTGTGACACATTTTTGAAGAACTACAAATTCATCACAACACAAACTTTGATCGTCTGCCGGCACGTGTTTTTTTTTTCCATTTTTTTAACGAAAAACAAATATCCCTCATGTTTTTACACAAAAAAGGAAACTTTTTGGGGGGCGTATCAAAAAATTCAATTTTTAAAGGCGACCCTAAGGTACTCCGTTAGAAAACAAAAATGTTCTAGGAGGTCCACTAAAATTTTGAGGGTACTTTCAACACTGTTTCAAAATGAACAAAAAAATTGTAGTGAACCACCTGGACCTTTCTTTCTAACTAAATGTCATATTTCATTCGGATAAACAGATAACCGCGTAAACGGAAGATCCATGGTATAATATTTAGTGATTATTCGTAATACTAATAATATATTATGCAAGGACTTCAATCTAGTTCTGCAGATGTCAAATTTTGATGACATTGAAATATTTCGAGTAATAACTTGACACTTTGATGGGCCCCGCACAAGTAGAAGAGTATTGAGTCTTATACTATATGATAGCTTAGCGTAGTGGTTAGGGCGTGCGACTAGTAACCGAGCGGACGTAGGTTCAAATCCCGGCGGGGACGAAAAATGCGGCGATAATCTCAGTGCGGTATAATGCGATTTTCTCAACATAATATTGCGTAGGTTGGGTCATCTGACGATAATATCTGTCATGTTTCGTTTTTTTCTTTTTTTTTCGACTATTATTAATTATTAATTGTCTGGCTAGGCGCTGGTTAATATGAGTTTAACTGGCCCGGCCGTCGCTAGCGCCCGGCTGGAATTTTACTAGAGAAGGAGGGTCTGTAGGGTCTACGCGAGATTCGATTTAGGCCGAAAGGAGGGTCTGTAGGCCCTACGTGTGATTCGGTTCAGGCCGAAAGGAGGGTCTGTAGGGTCTACGAGATTCGATTCAAGCCGAAAGGAGGGTCTGTAGGGTCGATACGAGATTCGATTTAGGCCGAAAGGAGGGTCTGTAGGGCTTGTGAGACATCTGGAATAGGCCCAAAGGAGGGTTCGGAGGTTTCATTTGTACCCTTCACAACCTCTTTTGAATCCAAATGTTCAGTTTCTGCCACTTTTGTAGGTTCAAGTGGAGTCTGATATGAAACGTACCGTATACGTCGTAACCTCCTTTGACTCCTCGATACTCCCAAGATTTGACAGACTCTCGACGAGACTACGAGGTTGAAAGGAGGTTCAAAGCAGGCCCAAAATTTCGACTCGGGTCGTAGGGTAGGTCTTTATACAGCGTACGCATTTATGGAATTAGAGACGCGATGTGCATGTCTCATTTTGTCAGATGGATGCGGGCACCAGGTGATTGACCTATTCAATAGCTTAATTAGTTATGCATCAACGCGATCAGTCTCTTGGTGGAGGCTTCTTGAAGCAATTCACATTCAATGATTCGACCCAGAAGAGAAGTGGGAGAGTTTGGAGATTAGATTCAGCCATTGGTTTCATCATGCCAGAATAATACTAACTGCGATTATCTTGAAACTCAAATGTGGTAAATAGGGATAATTAAGACATGAACTGCAAGTCAGGGTATTAAGAATTTTGTTATTTCCCTCAATTATTTCGGATATCTCGCGATGCATTTGTAGTCGCCAGCATGATATTACGCAACGACCCGCTCACAATCAGAGCATATTCAACTTCAGCACGATTCGCAGAATATTGGTGAGTTGATTGAGGAACATTCTTAGGTTGCGACTGAAGCACCGGACTGCGATGCTAAACGGTTATGAATCTTTGTCTGAAGATGTTTCGCAAGATTCGGAGCCAGCGACCTCTCATGACAATGGGATTTCCGAAACAGAAAATGATTGGCCTCGGAAAGAAGTATGCTGCACCTGAAAGTTGCACATTTATATAAGCTCCAAAGTTGGATTTGTAGGTGTAAGCTTCCCTACAAGCTTTTGTAGCGGACGTTTTAGAACGTTTGATAAATAGAGACAATAGATTAATCCTCAAAGGAGAAAAAGTGTCGACTTGTTTGGCAGCCTCAAGTGAAACAACTTCTTCGCTGTCACATAATGAAAATTTAGATCGAAAGTTTATCTGTTTAGTCTCGTTAGCGATCCTAGTCGTTTATTATTAGACGTACAGAGGGAAGAATCGAGACCTCGAAAGGTATTAGCCAAACTCAATGCTTCGATGGAAGAAACCTTGGGCTCGGCCGAAATTGAAGACTGCAGGCTATTCGAGACACATTTGGACGAAAGAATTAAGGGGGGTGGTGACCGCATGCAAATATAGAGAAATCTTTGAAATCTTCATCTTCGAAAGATAGACAGATTAAATGCACACTGACAAACTTTCAATTCGATTCACTACACCGTTTTTGAGAAATTGATTTTCGAATTCGCTTCTTATACACGTAGGTATAGGGGGTATGGATAATTTAAGAAGGTAAATGTCTCCTCAATTTCCCATCTTTCAGGTTCACTCACTCACTAGAATAGCTTATTTGAGTATGAGTGAGTCACACGTCCTGGAACGAACACCTAGGCGAAATTCACATCGAGCAGTCCTAGCCGAGGGGCTGGTAACTTGCTATTCGATCGTCTCAGTGAATGCAAGAGGAATCGATTTTTGCTGATTTCGTCTATGATTTCCGCGATTTCCAGGTGTTGGTTTTGTTTAGAAACAAATACCAAGCTCGAAACAGATGCTCAGTGTTATCGATTTCCAATGATTTCTTGTGATTTCTTTTGGATTTTTATTGGTGATTCCCAGAGTTACCAGCCCCTTGGTCCTAGCTCTGACATTTTTCCTTATTTGCTACTTCGAAGATCACGACCATTGAGATTGTTGCACATTTTTCAAAGGAACACGCTAGCGATTAGCCAGTTATCAATATTCGACGGCGATAACTGTGTTATCACCCGCGGGTCGGGATGTCAATTCGCTGCTCTATAAATTCGTCAGACAATCGGCTCACGCCGTATTCAGCTGCTTGTTCATCCTACCGTACAACAGTCAACGATGTCGTCCGCATTAACGGTGATCGTACTTGGGCATGCTTTCTTCGGCAACTTATCGGTTCCCAATAATTTCCCAGTTCAACCTGATTTCACCAAGGCACTCAGTGCAACCAAAATCCAAAGCATCATCCAGTCGCTGACCGAGCCAACAACACCTACACCGGAATCTGAAGCCAGACGACCTGACTATACGTAAGAAAAACCATTTTTCTCAATTTGCATGCCTACTCATCTCAGTCAATTGGATGCCATCTGATCCATTTTGTTAATCGAATCAACTGTCGTTGAATATCCACAGCCTAAATGTGGTTGTTGTAATCGTCTCATTCTTGATTTTGTGTACAGTCAAGGAAAGTGATTCTGAAGCACCGTGTTCGAGGTATTCGAGCAACCGAATCTACACGTTGTTTTCAATTTCCTTCAAATTGGTATGAAATTGAAGCAAGCTCTGTTCTGCGATGAATCAGTGCTCTTCTCCGCGCGGGATAGACGACTTCATTTGTTATCATTAATAAATTATTTAAAGTTATGTGAATTGACGTTCTCTGAAAAAAACAAAGAAAAAAAACAAACGAAGTCCCCTATCCCGCGCAGAGCAGATCGCTGACTAACTGGTAGACAATTGAACACAACGTGTATATTCAGTTGCTCGAATGCCTAGAACGTGGCGCTCCAAATCACTTTCCTTGACTATACATTAGACTGGTCAAAAAAAGTCAACTTTTTTTTTGTTCAAAATACCCTCTGAAATACTTTTGGGGGGTGAAGAAAGATGCCTGTTAAAAACGCAGCTCTTAATATTAATATTTAGAGGTCGCGCATCGCGGATTTCTATTTTCCATTTGAATAGCACTGGATTTTTTTTTTTTTCAGAATTTTGTAGCTCACAAACCAATGAACAAATTCAAATGACTCATACACATTTTTATAGGAAATTGAACACTCCACAAACAGTGTCACCTATCATTTCTTGATAAATTGACTCATTCCAAAGTTATTCAAGCTCAAACTTCAATTTCTAGTTAAGTCAACTATTTTTTTTTGGTAAATTTTTTTTTACAGATAGGAGACACTTTTAGATCATTCAGGTTATTTCAGATTCATATTTATAAATACAGGTTCGACAGATCGTGGGATGATGCTATATGCAGATCTGCATACATCTCCCATAGCTTATGTTGAGGCTTCTCTGTTCGGCCACATTGCAAAATAATAAATTAAAATGTAAAAATTTCACTCCTATTGCAGATACACGCCCGGTATCGGGGCCCACAAGCTCATCACTCAAAAGGTTAACTGGATCACGGCTCGACAGATATGCGAAGAGGATGGTAGTCACTTGGTAATCATCAACTCCGTTGCTGAAGCAGAAACCATCTTTCGGTTGCTGAAGTCGATAAAATCAAAGTCCAGTCACGTTGGTGTCCACGATCTATACCGGAAGGGTCAGTTCGTAACTATACACGACGAAGCCTTGGAGCGGACAGGATTTTCCGGCTGGACTTCAGGGAACCCAAGCGGTACCTATCGAGGAATGGACGAGAATTGTGTAGAAATATATTTGAATGCTAAGTTGAACGATGTTTCTTGCACCGAACATCTTACCAATTTCGTTTGCGAGTTACCTTGAGTTTAGCTGCAGGTGCTATCAGATTGGCAGCATCTACGACCCTCGACTGCCGCTCAGTTATATTGCTCAGTATATTTTAATCGTTTGATCAGATGAGGGTCATTCCACAGCAATCAAAACTCGGTGTACTAGATAGAATAGATTGTAACATTTGTCAAACTCCCAAATTATCCATGAGAGTAAAAACGACTCACATCAGCAAACAGTTTATGAAGTCGTTGCGATCGTCTTATTTCAGTCATGTTACTCAGTATATTCATAAAATTATACAATTTCTATGTAAAATGTTCAGTTCTTGTCCCTGTTTACCTATGTGTTGAAATAATAGTTTGTGGTTTCGCTACCTTGCGTTTGTTAACCCAAGACGGTCATATGGGGTGTGACACACCCCAAGTTATTTTCGAGCTCGAATTTCGGCCTCTTAATCCCGGAAACCGACGTTATTACCTCTAACTAGAGTTTTTATTTTTTTTTTGCAAATTTTTTTTTTTTTTCTCTCGGAAATTTTTTTTTCACGAATTTTTTAAACATACTTGAAACTAAAATTTTCGTTTCATTCTTGAATGGGTTAATAGAGAAACGTTTGAAATATGTTCTCAATTTTTTTGGGGCCCTCGGATAATTCTACGAAATTCTACAGCGCTTCAAAGTGCTGGGGTGTGTCACACCCCATATGACCACCACGGGATTCTCATGAGGTGTGACCATCTTGGGTTAAAATTACGCTAGCGAAGTGGTTATAGTTAACGTACGTTATAACCGCATCTCAGATCATCGTTTCCATCGACACGTAACTTTTTACCTTTATATTCCTCATTCAATGTACTCGAATATATAAATTGATCATTTACGCTAAATGAGACGAAAACTTTGACCCTCGATCTTTGCAGCTAAAAAGATTCTCGGAGGAAACAACTTACCTTTCCATTGTTACGGTATTATATTTATACGACCCTCGACTGCCATTCAGTTCTATTACTTAGTATAACCATGGATAATAAAATGATTTAATAAGGATTTAATAAAATGTTTGTGCATATAGTTCAATCATCTTCCCCTGATCTTTTTTCGAGCTTTTTTTTCAAATAAAAATAAAAAGGTCATCAAGAATCCATCAATTTATTTTTCCAATGTACACAAATCTTGCAATTACTTGTGAGACAATAAAATATTTGAATAGCTTTTGAATGGATAAGCTGTTGCGATCGTCTTCGATCAGTCATATTCTGTTGTAAATTTATGAAATATGTAATAAAATTTGTATGTCAACTATTCAGTGCTTGTTCCTATACCTGGTTTCTTCTTCAAATAGTTTGTAGATCCCATCTTGCCACATTTGTTCGAATCATGCTAACCAAGTAGCAATAGTCAACTTACGTTATAACAACATCTCAGATCGACCCATGTCACTTTTCACCTTTATATTCCATATCCAATTCACTCGAACATATAGACCGATCATTTTTGCGAAATAAGACAAAAAGTATTTTCCTCGATCTTCGCAGCTAGAAAGAACCTCGAAGAAACAACTCACCTTCCCATTATTACGGTATTGTATTTAAGCAGAATTGTGGAATGGTGTTCCAAATAAAACTCGGTAATTAAATAGCATCGATTTATTCAATGATTTGAAAATAAATACAGAAAAGTACAAATAAATGCTACTGGTTTTTCCATTTTTATTTCATCTTCGGTTACTCTCGTCAAGTTTCCATATGAGCTTTGATAATCCGCTAGCAAGTTGAGTCCCGTATATAGAACGCTCCTTCTTCGATATTCGCACTGGCAAAGGTCAATCGAAGGAGGTATGGTTAAAGTAAAAACTTGCATCTCGAAATTAGGTTCGAGAAGTTTATGAAATTTTGCAATCAATCGAGAACGGCTCGGAAGTCATAATTGAGCCACAATCCTCAAACTCGTCGCGGTCTGCATTGGGTAATTGAATAATATTGACGAAGAGATGAACCAGCATCACCGCGAGGACGGCCCGCCATCACTTCTTCTTGGCGTCCTTAAGCCCTGCACCAGCGTTAAACTTGAAGAAAATAATGTCGCCATCCTCTACGACGTAGTTACGCCCTTGCTGTCTGTATTTCCCTGCCCCCTAAAATAAAATGCATCAAGAAACCAGCCCGTAACTTCAAGGGTGGCCAAGGGGCTCGTATGGTCACCTTCTCGGAATCTGACCGATTTTTCATCAGATCATCCCCGAAATCGATTTCAAATTGATAGGAAGAAGGCTTGTAATCAATTCAGATTTTTCATCCTCATTTTCGACCCTTGACCACAGGGGATGAAATCGCATGGTTTTCTTTTTAGTTATTCGGAGCTAAACCAGGGGGTAGCTTGATAAATATTCGTTCAGATTTTAAATAATGACCATCCTAAGATATGTAGTACGTATGTAAAATGCACATGTACATCTACGAGTGAGTTTTGCACCTTTGATTTTCGGAATGGTTCCTTGGATAGTAATGTAATTTGGAAAATGAATACATAGGGGCACTAGTTCGCCTATTTGAACACCCTTAAATGTCTTCATTCATGTTAAGGTTCGCGAGTAATAAAATCAGCGAGGTTTAGAAATCAAGAAAGAGGATTGGCAATACCGTACCTTGACTGCAGCTTCAGATCCCTCGCTTTTGAAATCATCGAATTTCATTACCTCGGCCATGCTGAAACCTTTTTCAAAATCTGTATGAATTCTACCAGCAGCTTGTGGCGCTCAAGCTCATTTCTAAAATACAAATTCAAACATACGTAGCTATACATCGCGTCTTTAACGCCAAAAAGGCATAGTCCATATGGGCAGGTCCACCAATTATCTGTAAACGATCCGGGGCCAAAATTTTGATTTGTTTGCAATTATGATATCTCATAGTGTGTATTGAGATGTGAAAATCCACCAAGTATCAGACCTCTAAGCCTTACCGTTCAGGAGATACGCGTTGATTAGTCTTTCAACTTTGAGCACATTGACTTCAACGTTAGAATTTTTATCCTATCTCTATCGCAAAAAAGCGAATTCGATGACACATGTTTTTCATGTAAAAATGTCTGATCTTTCCGAATATGAAATTCCTTTCAAGTTACATTCTGAAAAACCGTCAAAAAAATACGTTTTTTCGAAAAAAAACGTGTTTTCTCAAGGTTCCCTAAATTTTTTTTCAATTTTGATACTTTCATCTGAGAGCTTGCAGTTTTTAACTGAAGGAATTGAAATTTGTTTTGGGTGCTCGAAATGGGATCGAGCAGGAATTGCATTTATGTTCATTAAATTCAGGGTTCTTGGCTGAAAAACCGAAAAAATACATTTTATACATAGGTGACTGAAGTAACATTTAGCAAATTGAGAATCACTTAGGTGTTTTGGCGTCTTGGATAATATGATTGCCCGTTTCTGTCCGAAAGCGGATTGAAATTTTGAACCAAGTTTACAGAGGCTGAAAGGTACCGGAGATATATAAGTAACCCCGATAATCAGCAGCGACAGCAACATGGTATACCAAATATAGTGTGGTTCGCTTGAATTTGTCGCTGTTGCCAGTTTTGGCACGAATAGTAAAGAAAGTCGTGCCAGTCAACTGGTTGGGCGGCTTCCGCGTTACAAACATATTTAGGTAAAATCGAAGACATTCGGGAGAATATACAGTCTCTATTTTCACAATTTGAGAAACCATGTAAGCATATGATCCACGCAGACGTCCATAGCCGCTAGATGAAATTAGTATAGATTGAAGGAGACTGGAATTGACACGAACATTTTCTCAAAGTCCCCTGTACGACATGCGTCAACTTCTGGGCTAAACAGAATGGTGTTGTCATTTATACTATCCGTCTGATTTATGCCCTTTTCTATAATTACGAAATAGAGAATTAATCTACAGTGTGATCTCGATGAAGATGCACCAGATACAGTTCCGATGAAGCTTCACTTACAGATAAGTTAGTTTGACCGTTGAATTATGAGTGACGTTCCAGATTCGTAATATTAAAATATCGTACATTGAGTCACACATCTGGCGTTTATTTCATCACGTACGCATGCGAAAGTGTTATCTTTACCCCACCTACACAGAAAGTTTGAATTTTTTTTCCTGTTTTGCAGCATTGCTGCCCGCTCATAAGATAGCGTAAGCTACGTATTATATGCTTCAATTTTTCCTCCTACTGTGCGCTATAGTGACCGTTTGAGACGAAAACTTGACAACAGCTTATTAACAACGCCATTCATGCACGTGTGCTTTATCGATGCTTGATTCATGAAATTCATTTTAATTCGCAATCAAATTGATAATACTCTTGGGTAGGGTAACACGGGGCAAAACGGGCACGAGGGTAAAACGGGCACCAAACCAAAAAAAATAATTTCGTCAGAACTGATTTTTTATGGAACGGTGACGTATTTTCGATCAATAATGGCACAAAAAGAGAAAAAAACGAAAAAAAAATGATTTATAATCGTGCAATTCTATCGGCTTGATTGCGGTTGTTACCACCTCATAATTATTTTATGAGAATATGCATTTACAGTTATCTGGAGCGATTGGGCGAAAAAGGAATTACATGCCTTCATGGCTCGTAGGGTAGGTCTTTATACAGCGTATGCATTTATGGAATTGGAGACGCGATGTGAATGTCTCATTTTGTCAGATGGACGCGGGCACTAGGTGATTGACCTATTCAATAGCTTAATTAGTTATGGATCAACGCGATCAGTCTCTTGGTGGAGGCTTCTTGAAGCAATGAACATTTGATGATTCGACCCAGACGAGAAGTGGGAGAGTTTGGAGATTAGATTCAGCCATTGGTTTCATCATGCCAGAAAAACACTCACTGCGATTATCTCGAAACGCAAATGTGGTAAATAGGGATAATTAAGACATGAACTGCAGGTCAGGGTATTGAGAATTTTGTTATTTTCCTCAATTATTTCGGATATCTCGCGATGCATTTGTAGTCGTCAGCGTGATATTACGCAACGAACCGCTCACAATCAGAGCATACTCAACTTCAGCACGATTCGCAGAATATGGGTGAGTTGATTGAGGAACATTCTTAGGTTGCGACTGAAGCACCGGACTGCGATGCTAAACGGTTATGAATCTTTGTCTGAAGATGTTTCGCAAGATTCGGAGCCAGCGACCTCTCATGACAATGGGATTTCCGAAACAGAAAATGATTGGCCTCGGGAAGAAGTATGCTGCACCTGAAAGTTGCACATTTATATAAGCTCCAAAGTTGGATTTGGAGGTGTAAGCTTCCCTACAAGCTTTTGTAGCGGACGTTTTAGAACGTTTGATAAATAGAGACAACAGATTAATCCTCAAGGGAGAAAAAGTGTCGACTTGTTTGGCAGCCTCAAGTGAAACAACTTCTTCGCTGTCACATAATGAAAATTTAGATCGAAAGTTTATCTGTTGAGTCTCGTTAGCGATCCTAGTCGTTTATTATTAGACGTACAGACGGAAGAATCGAGACCTCGAAAGGTATTAGCCAAACTCAATGCTTCGATGGAAGAAACCTTGGGCTCGGCCGAAATTGAAGACTGCAGGCTATTCGAGACACATTTGGACGAAAGAATTGAGGAGGGTGGTGACCGCATGCAAATATAGAGAAATCTTTGAAATCTTCATCTTCGAAAGATAGACAGATTAAATGCACACTGACAAACTTTCAATTCGATTCACTACACCGTTTTTGAGAAATTGATTTTCGAATTCGCTTCTTATACACGTAGGTATAGGGGGTATGGATAATTTAAGAAGGTAAATGTCTCCTCAATTTCCCATCTTTCAGGTTCACTTACTCACTAGAATAGCTTATTTGAGTATGAGTGAGTCACACGTCCGGGAACGAACACCTAGGCGAAATTCACATCGAGCAGTCCTAGCCGAGGGGCTGGTAACTTCCTATTCGATCGTCTCAGTGAATGCAAGAGGAATCGATTTCTGCTGATTTCGTCTATGATTTCCGCGATTTCCAGGTGTTGGTTTTGTTTAGAAACAAATACCAAGCTCGAAACAAATGCTCAGTGTTATCGATTTCCAATAATTTCTTGTGATTTCTTTTGGATTTTTCTTGATGATTCCCAGAGTTACCAGCCCCTCGGTCCTAGCTCTGACATTTTTCCTTATTTGCTACTTCGAAGATCACGACCATTGAGATTGTTGCACATTTTTCAAAGGAACGCGCTAGCGATTAGCCAGTTATCAATATTCGACGGCGATAGCTGTGTTATCACCCGCGGGTCGGGGTGTCAATTCGCTGCACTATAAATTCGTCAGACAATCAGCTCACGCCGTATTCAGCTGCTTGTTCATCCTACCGTACAACAGTCAACGATGTCGTCCGCATTAACGGTGATCGTACTTGGGCATGCTTTCTTCGGGAAATTATCGGTTCCCAATACTGTCCCAGTTCAACCAGATTTCACCAAGGCATTCGGTACAACCGAAATCCCAAGCATCATCCAGTCGCTGACCGAGCCAACAACACCTACACCGGAATCTGAAGCCAGACGGCCTGACTATACGTAAGAAAAACCATTTTTCTCAATTTGCATGCCTACTCATCTCAGTCAATTGGATGCCATCTGATCCATTTTGTTAATCGCATCAACTGTCGTTGAATATCCACAGCCTAAATCCGGTTGTTGTAATCGTCTCATTCTTGATTTTGTGTACAGTCAAGGAAAGTGATTCTGAAGCACCGTGTTCGAGGTATTCGAGCAACCGAACGTAGAATAATATTTTTTTTGGTAAATTTTTTTTGGTAAATTTTTTTTTACAGATAGGAGACACTTTTAGATCATTTAGGTTTCTTCAGATTCATATTCATAAACACAGGTTTAACAGATCGTGAGATGATGCAATATGCAGATCTGTATATATCTCCCATACCTTATGTTGATGCTTCTCTGTTCGGCCACATTGCAAAATAATAAATTAAAAAATGAAAATTTGACTTCTTTTGCAGATACACGCCAGGTATCGGGGCCCACAAACTCAACACTCAACAGGTTAACTGGATCACGGCTCGACAGATATGCGAAGATGATGGTGCTCACCTGGTGATCATCAACTCCGTTGCTGAAGCAGAAGCCGTCTATCGGTTGGTCAAATCGACAGGTCTTCCGCAAGGTCACGTTGGTGTCTACGATCCACACGGGGAAGGTCAGTTCGTAACCATACACGACGAAGCCTTGAATCAGACAGGATTTACCGACTGGCGTGTCGGGAACCCAAGCGGTACCTTTCATGGAATAGTCGAAAATTGTGTAGAAATATATTACGGCAAGTTGAACGATGTTTCTTGCACCGATCATCTCTCCAATTTCGTTTGCGAGTTACCTCGAGTTGAGCTGCAGGTGCAATCAGATTCGCAGCATCTACAACCCTTGATTGCCACTCAGATATAGGGTAGACGCACCATTTGTGGCCACTGTACCGTTTGTGGCCATGCTTGACTAATGCTTTTCTCCTTTCTGGCATTATAAATCTATTCAATTTTTGAATTAATCACGAAAACATACCCTACATCAAATATTAAACCCAACTTTTCCAGTATTTGATTGTTTAAAGTGAAGTTATTAATTATTAAAGCTGTTAAAATAGTTTTGTACCGTTTGTGGCCAGGCTTTGATTTACATGGTAATGGGTATGGCCACAAATGGAGCAAGTGGTGACCACAAACGGTACTAAGGTGGCCAAAACCGGTACGTCTACCCTATTGCTTAGTATATTTTAATCGTTTGATCAGATGAGGGTCATTCCATAGCGATCAAAACTCGGTGTACTAGATAGAATAGATTGTAACATTTGTCAAACTCCCAAATTATCCATGAGAGTAAAAACGACTCACATCAGCAAACAGTTTATGAAGTCGTTGGGATCGTCTTATTTCAGTCATGTTACTCAGTATATTCATAAAATTATACAATTTCTATGTAAAATGTTCAGTTCTTGTCCCTGTTTACCTATGTGTTGAAATAATAGTTTGTGGTTTCTACCTTGCCACGTTTGTTAGAATTACGCTAGCGAAGTGGTTATAGTTAACGTACGTTATAACCGCATCTCAGATCATCGCTTCCATCGACACGTAACGTTTCACCTTTATATTCCTCATTCAATGTACTCGAATATATAAATTGATCATTTACGCTAAATGAGACGAAAATTTTGTCCCTCGATCTTTGCAGCTGAAAAGATTCTCGGAGGAAACAACTTACCTTTTCATTGTTACGGTATTATATTTATACGACCCTCGACTGCCATTCAGTTCTATTACTTAGTATATCCATGGATTAATAAAATGTTTGTGCATGTAGTTCAATCATCTTCCCTTGATCTTTTTTCGAGCTTTTTTTTCAAATAAGAATAAAATGGTAATCAAGAATCTATCAATTTGTTTTTCCAATGTACACAAATCTTGCAAATACTTGTGAGACAATAAAATATTTGAATAGCTTTTAAATGGATGAGCTGTTGCGATCATTTTCGATCAGTCATATTCTGTTGTAAATTTATGAAATAGGTAATAAAATTTGTATGTCAACTATTCAGTGCTTGTTCCTATACCTGGTTTCTTCTTCAAATAGTTTGTAGATCCCATCTTGCCACATTTGTTCGAACCATGCTAACCAAGTAGCAATAGTCAACTTACGTTATAACAGCATCTCAGATCGACGCATGTCACTTTTCACCTTTATATTCCATATCCAATTTACTCGAACATATAGACCGATCATTTTTGCGAAATAACACAAAAAGTATTTTCCTCGATCTTCGCAGCTAGAAAGAACCTCGAAGAAACAACTCACCTTCCCATTATTACGGTATTGTATTTAAGCAGAATTGTGGAATGGTGTTCCAAATAAAACTCGGTAATTAAATAGCATCGATTTATTCAATGATTTGAAAATAAATACAGAAAAGTACAAATAAATGCTACTGGTTTTTCCATTTTTATTTCATCTTCGGTTACTCTCGTCAAGTTTCCATATGAGCGTTGATAATCCGCTAGCAAGTTGAGTCCCGTATATAGAACGCTCCTTCTTCGATATTCGCACTGGCAAAGGTCAATCGGAGGGGGTATGGTTAAAGTAAAAACTTGCATCTCGAAATTAGGTTCGAGAAGTTTATGAAGTTTTGCAATCAATCGAGAACGGCTCGGAAGACATAATTGAGCCACTATCCTCAAACTCGTCGCGGTCTGCATTGGGTAATTGAATAATATTGACGAAGAGATGAACCAGCATCACCGCGAGGACGGCCCGCCATCACTTCTTCTTGGCGTCCTTAAGCCCTGCACCAGCGTTAAACTGGAAGAAAATAATGTCGCCATCCTCTACGACGTAGTTACGCCCTTGCTGTCTGTATTTCCCTGCCCCCTAAAATAAAATGCATCAATAAACTAGCCCGTAACTTCAAGGGTGGCCAAGGGGCTCGTATGGTCATCTGCTCGGAATCTGACCTATTTTTCATCGGATCATCCCCGAAATCGATTTCAAATTGATAGGAAGAAGACTTGCAATCAATTCAGATTTTTTATCCTAATTTTCGACCCTTGACCACAGGGGATGAAATCTCAGGGGTTCTTTTACTCATTCGGAGCTAAACCAGGGGGTAGCTTGATAAAAATTCGTTCAGATTTCAAATAACGACCATCCTAAGGTATGTACGTATGTAAAATGCACATGTACATCTACGAGTGAGTTTTGCACCCTTGATTCTTGAAATGGTTTCTTGGATAGTAACGTAATTTGGAGAATGAACACATAGGGGCACTAGTTCGCCTCTTTGAACACCCTCAAATGGCTAAGGGCGATAATTCAAATAAAGGAAGAAGAAGAAGAAGCGCACCGTGGCTTCATTTTTTTTTTCAACAATGTGATTTCATGTCGTGTAACCGGAAACCATTACATCGTCTTACAGCATGCGGCCGAGTGTTTTGTCTTAGGCATAATTAATTAGTCATCAAAAAGTCAACGAAAACCGAAAAACTACACGACGGCCAATTATTGCGGCGTATCATCAAGAAATGTGCCATGAAAAATGCTGTGATAATATAAGACGTTTTTTGCGAGTCTGGTATGCTATCAGACGCTTTGAACGTGTGAAAAAACTCGTGATTTTTCGAAATTCTTCATGAGGATTTATAAGGCGATGGAGGAGAAGGAATTATATATATCGAGGACTAAGGATCAGAAGGGCGTAACCCACAGAAGACTGCGAATGCTGCCAGAAGGGCTCACGTGATGAATTTTCAGATAGGGTAAGTCCCCCGAGCAGAAATTTGTTAGGGCTGTCCCTAATATTAGCAGGGCCCTGATAGGGGTCCCGTATGGCGTCCTCAAGTAAGGACACCTTAGCAGGGCCCTGATAGGGGTCCCGTATGTTGTCCTCAAGTGAGGACACCTTAGCAGGTCCCGACTCGTGCAGAATATGGCGTCCTCAAGTAGGGTGACTTAGCGCAGACTTTTTACGACCCTGGCCTGGTTAGCAAGTGGCAGCCTTAAGTAGGATTGTCTAGTGCAGCCTTTTTATGGCCCTGCTAGGGTGTGCATACGGCATCCATAATCATGATTGCCCAGTGTCACCCTATCGAGGCCCTGTCAGGGTTGGCATGTCGCCTCCCTGAATAAGATTTCCTAGTGCAGGCCGATTCATGGCCCTGGTAAGGGGGCATGCGGTGTCCGTTAATAGTATCACCCAGTTTCGCTTCTTTAAGGCCCTAATTCGCATCGCGTATGGCATCCTCAAGTAGGGTTACCTAGTGTTGCATTAGTAAGACCATCAAGCGGGTCGCATGCGTACACATATGATCCTTTCCACGTCAGACCGGACAGTTTTTGACCTCGATGTTTCCGATTTCGCTATAACTTTTTTCAACGTGTTTTATGACACTAATTAATTCATCAAACAATTGAAGAAAGAAATTTCGACCCCATTTTTCAAGTTACACGGGATGAAATTCAGTAAGTGTTTGTGGATCTTAAGGCAAGAAATTAAATTACGAATATATTTTACCTTCGGATGTTCAGTTAAGATATCTTAACTGCATAATTACACTGATATCATTCAGACAGATGCAAAGTCCAAAATAGTTACGAAAAAGTGACTTGTATTCTCAATAGGTAGTATAGCGTAGTCGGTAGAGCGTGCGACTAATACAAGCGAATGCGAGCGTCCCCGGATCGAATCCCGGTCACAACAAAAACTTGCGGCGTTTTTTCTAATCTTAAAATTCTCACTCTGTATCATTGTGCGATTGTCTGCGATTAGTAGGTGTTGATTAACGAATCATATATTATAATTAATTGATTTTGTGTATCTAAATTAATTTTTTTAGGGCTTGATTAGGGCACCATTAGCAGGGCCCGACTAGGGTAACCCGATCAGGCCTCACCGACTAAAGCGTTACAGCCCCGACCGGGCCTTGTCCGGGCAGCCTGACCTGGGCCCGATAATTGTTAGGGGACCCTGGTCAGGCCCCGAAGTTTCCCCCAAGAAATTTCTGCACGGGCCGGGCTATGTTGCCATACTTTCGTTGGAACCTTATGGTTGGCCAACTATGATGATTGATTTTACGAGAAAAATTACATTTTATGAAAAAACAACTAGCTATCGTGCGATGAAACGGAAAAAAAAATTCACCGGCTCCTAGACTAATAAGCAGCATGATAGAAACAAACGTGACAGGATGGAATCTACGAACTGTTTGGAAAAAAGATCGAGGTGAAACGATTAAACAATATAAATGAACATGTTTTTATTTCATGGATACATATACTACACAATATGGGACTGAACGGCAGTCGAGGTTCGTGGATGCTGCAAACCTGATAGAATAGAATAGAATAGAATAGAATAGTTTATTATTGCCCATGGGACAAATTCCCTAGGGCGAGAGAGTAAGAAGCCCAGGTACGAGCGTAAAGTAACGTAAATAAAAGCGGTGAGTAACTCAAGTAAATCAAGTACCCATCATAGCCTACGAGTTCGCAAATCATCCGAACAACAATACGAAATAACGAATAGCACCTATGGCTAATCTGAAGTTGTTAATTTAGGTAACTCACAAATAAAATTACGATACAATTGGCAACCAATATCGTTCAGCTTTCTATCCAAACCTATTTCAACACAATCTTCGTGAGCTCCTTTCCGCCACGAATTGCTTGGTTCTCCGTCTCTCCACGCGTAATATCCTGTCGACATCAAGGGTTCGCCTTCGACAGTAACCCATTGATCTTCTTGAAATTGATCGTGGACACCAACGTGACTTGCCCACATATTAGCCGATTCGAGAAGCCGAACGACGGCTCTCGCTTCAGCGACGGAGTTGATGATCACAAGATGAGCACCATCATCCACACAATTCTGTCGAGCTTCGTTCCATTGAACCTGTTCATAGATGACCTTGTAGGAGCCGATACCTGTCACGGTTCTGCAACCAAAGTAAAATTATTATTTTTTCATTCATCCATTCATAGTATACTAGCTGAACAGGGAAACTCTGAAATGAGGCACGTAGCGAACAGTTCACAAGAACACCGGACGTAACGAGTCGTAGCCTTCTCGATTCAGTTGCACTAACTGCACTGACCGAAGTGTACTTCTATAGCATTTCATCTGATATACTATGAAAAATGAGATCGAATGGTGGAAAAACCTTATACTCATTGTAGCAGATACGTATGGAAATAATAACGTCACTTTTCTTACGTATAGCCTGCCCGCTCAACAATAGTTTCTCTAGCAGCTACGAGATCTGCGCCCAGCAGGTACATTTGAACTAGTGCGATCAGCGAAACCGTGGACCACATGATGTGTCGTTAGATTCACAAGCAACTGAATGTGCCGGAATCTTGTCCCGCAGGTTCATATATAGCAGCGAATTGACATCTAGACCCGGAGTAGGCATCACAATTATCGCCGAAGAGCGGCAGTAACAGAATGATTGCGTGATTGCGACGGTGTTTTTTCTGGAAATTCCGGGATAATCTCAACGGTTTTGACCTCAACGTTGGGTGAGAAAAAATAATAGCTGGGCTTGCTTCATATGGATTTCACTGGGGTTCTCCGTCGATTCATCATCAACAAGGTATCAGGTCAGGGAATTTTATTGTTCTCCTCAAGTATCTCGAATACTTCGCGATAAATTTGCAGTCGTCAGCATGATTCTACGCAACAACAACGCTCAGAATTACACGATATTTGATTTGAGAACGATTTGCGGCATAGGGCTGAGTTATGGTTGCGACTGAGATAAATTTTTACGTCGCAACGCTACAACGGCTTGCAATGCTAAACGGTTACGAATCCTCATCTCAAGATGTTTCGCTAGATTCGAAGCCAGCGACCGCACATGACATCGGGATTCACCTTCCGTGGTTCGGCGCCAAAATTTGATATCGTCGATGTGTGACCTGCCAAGATTCAAACAGGATGTCCCAAGTGAGTGAAGCTTTGTAATAACGATTCATCATCACGTACGCCACATACAGTAAACGACGATATCAAATTTTGGCGCCGAACCACGGAAGGTGAATCCCGATGTCATGAGGGGTCACTGGCTCCGAATCTTGCGAAACATCTTGAGATGAGGATTCGTAACCGTTTAGCATTGCAGGCCGGTGCTTCAGTTGCGACATACAAATTTATCTCAGTCCCAACCATAACTCAGCCCTGTGCTGCAAATCGTTCTCAAATCAAATATCGTGTAATTCTGAGCGTTGTTGTTGCGTAGAATCATGCTGACGACTGCAAATTTATCGCGAAATATTCGAGATACTTGAGGAGAACAATAAAATTCCCTGACCTGATACCTTATTGATAATGAATCGATGGAAAACCCCAGTGAAATTCATATGAAGCAAGCCCAGCTATTATTTTTCTCACTCAACGTTGAGCTCAAGACCGTTGAGATTATCCCGGAATTTCCAGAAAAAACACCGTCGCAATCACGCAATCATTCTGTTACTGCCGCCCTTCGGCGATAATTGTGATGCCGACTCCGGGTCAAGATGTCAATTCGCTGCTATATATAAACCTGCGAGACAAGATTCCGTCACATTCAGTTGCTTGTGAATCTAACGACACATCATGTGGTCCACGGTTTCGCTGATCGCACTAGTTCAAATGTACCTGCTGGGCGCAGATGTCGTAGCTGCTAGAGAAACTATTGTTGAGCGGGAAGGCTATACGTAAGAAAAGAGACGTTATTATTTCCATACGTATCTGCTACAATAAGTATAAGGTTTTTCCACCATTCGATCTCATTTTTCATAGTATATCAGATGAAATACTATCGAAGTACACTTCTGTCAGTGCAGTTAGTGCAACTGAATCGAGAAGGCTACGACTCGTTACGTCCGGTGTTCTTGTGAACTGTTCGCTACGTGCCTCATTTTAGAGTTTCTCTGTTCAGCTAGTATACTATGAATAGATGAATGAAAAAATAATAATTTTGCTTGGGTTGCAGAACCGTGACAGGTGTCGGCTCCTACAAGCTCACCCATCGACAGGTTCAATGGAACGAAGCTCGATCGCTCTGCGAACAGGATGATGCTCATCTGGTGATCATCAACTCCAACGCAGAAGCGAGAGAGGTCGCTCGGCTTCTGAATTCTGAAGGTGTCCATGCAACTCACGTTGGTGTCCACGATATATTCAAAGAAGGTGAATTCGTCACTATTTTTGGCGTACCCTTGGATCAGACAGGATTTATGGACTGGAATCACGGAGAACCAAGCAACTCGTGGCGGAAAGGAGCTCACGAAAATTGTGTAGAAATGACTGTGCATACCAAGTTGAATGATATTGGTTGCCAGTTGTATCGTAGTTTCGTTTGTGAGTTACTTCACGTTCACGAGTAGGTGCTACTTGTTATTTCTGATTGTTGTTTTGCTGATTAGCCACCTTTGTAGGCTATGATGGATACTTGATTTACTTGACTCACTTACTACTTTAATTTACGTTACTTCAGGCTCTCTCCTGTGCTTCTTACTCTCTCGCCCCAGGGGACTTGTCTCATGGGCAATAATCAACTATTCAATTCTATTCTATCAGGTTTGCAGCATCCACAAGCCTCGACTGTCTTTCAGTCCTATATAACTTCTGATCTTTATATTTCATATCCAATGTACTCGAATATCTCAATTGATCATTTTTCCGAAATGAGACAGAAAGTTCTTTCCTCGATCTTCGCAGCGAGAAAGAACCTCGAAGAAACAACTTACCTTCCCATTCTTACGGTATTATATTCAAGGAGAATTGTGGAATGGTGTTTCAAACAAAACTCGGTAATTAAATAGCATCGATTTATTCAATGATTTGAAAATAAATACAGAAAAGTACAAATAAATGCTACTGGTTTTTCCATTTTTATTTCATCTTCGGTTACTCTCGTCAAGTTTCCATATGAGCGTTGATAATCCGCTAGCAAGTTGAGTCCCGTATATAGAACGCTCCTCCTTCGATATTCGCACTGGCAAAGGTCAATCGGAGGGGGTATGGTTAAAGTAAAAACTTGCATCTCGAAATTAGGTTCGAGAAGTTTATGAAGTTTTGCAATCAATCGAGAACGGCTCGGAAGACATAATTGAGCCACAATCCTCAAACTCGTCGCGGTCTGCATTGGGTAATTGAATAATATTGACGAAGAGATGAACCAGCATCACCGCGAGGACGGCCCGCCATCACTTCTTCTTGGCGTCCTTAAGCCCTGCACCAGCGTTAAACTTGAAGAAAATAATGTCGCCATCCTCTACGACGTAGTTACGCCCTTGCTGTCTGTATTTCCCTGCCCCCTAAAATAAAATGCATCAAGAAACTAGCCCGTAACTTCAAGGGTGGCCAAGGGGCTCGTATGGTCACCTGCTCGGAATCTGACCGATTTTTCATCGGATTATCCTCGAAATCGATTCCAAATTTATAGGAAGAAAGCTTGTAATCAATTCAGATTTTTTATTCTAATTTTCGACCCTTGACCACAGAGGATGAAATCTCAGGGTTTTTTTTTTTGACTCATTTTGAGCTAATCCAGGGGGTAGCTTGATAAAAATTCGTTCAGATTTCAAATAATGACCATCCTAAGGTATGTACGTATGTAAAATGCACATGTACATCTACGAGTGAGTTTTGCACCCTTGATTCTTGAAATGGTTTCTTGGATAGTAACGTAATTTGGAAAATGAACACATAGGGGCACTAGTTCGCCTCTTTGAACACCCTCAAATGTCTTCATTCATTGTTAAGATTCGCGAATAATAAAATCAGCGAGGTTTAGAAATCGAGAAAGAGGATTGGCGAATAACGTACCTTGACTGCAGCTTCAGATCCCTCGCTTTTGAAATCATCGAATTTCATTACCTCGGCCATGATGAAACCTTTTTCAAAATCTGTATGAATTCTACCCGCAGCTTGTGGCGCTTTAGCTCCTTTCTAAAATACAAATTCAAACATACGTAGCCACACATCGCGTCTTCAACGCCAAAAAGGCATAGTCCAAACATAGATCTACCTCAAAAGTAAAAAAAGCATGAATTTTTTTTCCAAGGCCCCTTCGCATTGGAATGATTTGAAATAGTTTTTGGAAAAATGATTTTCATTTATTTAATACCTATGCTATTTTCATGTTTTAAAAGCGATAGGCAAACTTTGGGAAAACTATATGCCTTTTTGGTTCTAGTATAACAAAAAGGTATAAAACCATGTATATGTGCCTTTTTGGTATTAGAGACGTGACATCATAAAAGGTAAATCATATGAAGAAATTCATCGTATCAACAGACCGTCAATAATACGGTTTCACTACCTAATATCAACTATCGCTTTTCAAGGTTTCCAACAGTAGGTATCATCGATCATTCGAAGTTTCATCATCCAAGCTACGATAAATGAACTTAGCTGTTGTAACCACACCTTGGTAACTTTGATCCTTACCAACGGAAGATCTGGTAGCTAAGGTAGAGTGCTCTAAAAATCTACGTTCGCAAGTTCAGACTCAAATGTTATTCATCTCTAATATATTCTACTGGCCCCGTTTTTTCACCGTTGATCACTACTATTTTGAAACATGATTAAAAATTATTTTCGATTTTGTGGACTTCGCCTAACACAGATATTTCTTCAAATTCAGAGGTAATATTATACATTGAT
This sequence comes from Tenthredo livida, assembly GCA_963992785.1. Classification (NCBI taxonomy): domain Eukaryota; kingdom Metazoa; phylum Arthropoda; class Insecta; order Hymenoptera; family Tenthredinidae; genus Tenthredo; species Tenthredo livida. The sequence goes on along the minus strand of OZ023067.1, from coordinate 8,129,329 downwards.
GTTGTTTTTTAGCAAACAACTGATATTCGATAAATTTCATCTCCCCATCCGAAGATTTTGGATTCTAAAATATATAACGGTGAGAGGTTGATTAAACTTCGCTCAATCTGCAAGCTATTTATTCACTTCAATGGCTCGTTTATCTTTTGAGTACAGCGAATTGTCGAGACCATGTCAAAAATATGATATTCATGCAAAGAAATTAAAAAAAAAAACGGACTAACTAATTCAATTACTCACCGGAATTGTCCAAGCCTTGACCTCGTCGTGACCAGCAGTGAAGAAATACTGAAGTTGCAACGCTTTGTATCCTTGAACGATAATCTTGTCCAATGCACTGAAATGCGAATGGAATACGAACAATCAGAAAATAAGATGATGAAGATTATTACGCTTTTGCGTAATCAGAATTTGAATAACATATCGAAGCAAATACACTAGAGTAATTCGATTGAGCTAAAAATAAAGTCGCCCTGTGTAGCAAATTTGTTTTTTTTTCTCCTGCTGAGTCATTTTATCAGTCGATGAATCGAATGGCGATAATCATCGAGGAATATCTCATACGGGATCGGTGTTCGTATTACGAAATAAATAATTCAGTGGTATAGGATAGAAGCAAAATTGAAATAGTGAGAGAGAGCGAGCGAGGGAGAGACAGAGATTTTTAGAGACGACGACGACGACGTCGACGAAACGTGATTGTCTCGAGCCAAATATCTCCTAATGACGGGTTACACGCGCCTAGAAGCTGTATTCTGCAGCAAGTTTGGTCCAGACTTCATGGAATACACATAAAGCCGGACGAGCCCAAAGGAACGGCGCAATTTTATCATTCGAAGCCCGTTCTTTAAATCCTCTGCGATTTGTGACCTGGAAATAAAATCGTATGGCAACCCGCCCTCTGATTGCTGGGTTATATACCAATTCGACTATATCCCCAAAGGAAATTATTTCGGCTTTAGATCCTCGCGGCAGTCGAATTAAACCACTCATTTTCAACACGAGTATATATATCTCGCTCCGAGAATTTAATATCTTGATCCATCAGCGATCGGTCAAAGTCTTTATCATTTTTTTTCTTCATACAAATCAAATCACGAAGATTTTCGTGCAGACAAATGGATGAATTTTAGATTTCAGCAAATCTATACCAAAAGCTGCACACGGTGTGATTTTTTGAACAAATCAAAAGGGTCCTGCATAATCATATACATACAGACACCGATCCTTGCGGTTGTATAGGGAAAATCTCGGTTTCACTCTTGTGATTTTCTAAAATTACACACATTAGGGGACATTATGTCATCGCTAATAGAGTCGAGGATTTCTGTGGTAGTTATATACGACGCTATGATTTCCTAGCGGTACTTCGATCTGCCTTTGGCCGAATCGTAATTGCATTAATTCGCCAGAAATTATTTTATCGTTAGAAACAAAAAATCAAAATGTAAAAAAAAAGAATAAAAGAAAATGTATCACACGTATCGATACGATACATATAGAATCACACAATAGATCGAAAATACCGAAACTGGTTTTGAGAAGAGGGGAGAAACTACCCCAAAAATAATTTCATTATGAATTTCGAACGAGGAATTAATATTTGAAGATCTTGAATCTCGTATTTTGTGTTTACCGTTTGTCGGTGAACCGCGGATATCGTGGCGGCAAAAACGTTTCGAAATAACTGCAATTTGAAGGGAGAAAAAAAGAAGAAATAAAAAAAAAAGAAAAGAAAAAAAGAGAGAGAAAGGAAAAAGCTAGAAGAGCTAGCGGCAGGGTTATTTAAGCGTTCGAACGACTATTGATGAAAAAGTAATCGGTAAATTACCGGTTACCGCAGTTGGCGCGGATTTGAAACGGGGGCGTAGCTCACTTGGCACTATAGAATCAGCTGGGCCAGTTGATAACCAATCTCAACGTATACATCTATATACCTGCAGTTCGAGGAACCCGATGCCAAATCAATGCGGAATCAATGCTAGATTACAGGTTCTAGAGGGACAAAACCCACGGCTATCCGCACGTTTTCGTTTCCATTCTTGACGATGAAAAATGCACGTGGAAATACCGCAGTTGTATATCGGCAAAAAAGAAAAGTAAAAAAAAAAAAGAAAAAAAAACAGCCGAAGAAGAGACACGTGTTTCAGAATTTTGTGGAACAAAATGCATTCAAGGATTTCCTTGACTTTGCATTCGCAATGAAATTTGAAAAAGCTCATTTCAAGATTGAATTCTATGAGCAAATATTAAAGATTCATGTTTTTGGAAATTTCAAACGCAGAACAAATATCAGGTGAATTTTTGGACTTTTTTGATTCCAAGTTCTTTGAGTTGCGTTCCGATTCCGATTCTTGAATTAATTCCACGCCGTAAAAGGCAGCCTGATTTTTGGCGCAGGGTTTGGATATAGGGGCCGAATAAAATACAGAGTATAAAACTAAAGGGGAGAAAAGATCGTAAAAAGTGGTAAGAGAAATTGGGCAAAATTCTTAGTGAAGACACCGAGTATTACGAGAACCCCCCGTGGCTAAGAGTGACCCAGTCGCTCGTTTGCTCGCTGACCAACTCACTCAGATTATACCCTGGGCAGTTGCCGGGCGTTTTTACGCAATTTTGAAAGAATTTGAATAGCCGTTCGTAAAAATATAATGAGCCAGGACTAACGGCCATAGTTATACTTTTATAGTTCTATAGACGCGGCGCGAAAGGGATAAGTCTAGGTCTCCGGGAAAGTCCTCCGTTATTAGAACCTCCGGCCGTACAGCCCATATATGTTCGCAGCAGCGGGGTTAACAGTTAAGACCTTGACAGAATCTCTCGTGAACTTAAAAACTCTCCAAGGATTATTTCGGACCAAGAATAATAATCGCGAATTTACCGCATTTACGAGGCGTCTGCACGCACATGTTTGCCACCCAAGTTTGTCTCTTGGGTCTCAATTGATTCGGTCATTTTTCGAAAAACGGGTTACAGCGCAACAGGAATATTTCCGCACTCGGAAATCAGGTTCTGAGTATGATGCAGAACATTTTTGTTCGTCGACTAATTATGGGCACGGAATACTCACCTAGTCACTTTGTTATCCTCGAAGTACTTGGCACGTTCGGCATCATCCTCCATGTCGGATATCTTGTTTTCAAAAACACCGCTGAAAGGAATCAGGACGGATCCGGGATCGTTCTTATCAACCCACTCCTTGATCTTGATCAACCTGTAAAACAGCGATAAATATTTCTTCGCGAAATAAGTATTGATTGAATTGCTACCATTTTTACTTCGCGATATTGAGGACCAGATTTTTGAAATCTTTGGAATCAGGTGAAATCCTCCGAAATAATGTTGAGTCTTTAAAATCTTTTGAACTCTTTTGAAACCCTGAATCTTAGTGAAATCTGGTGTAAGCGAAAAATTTAGAAAAAATTTCCGAGTGAAAACGCGTGAAATAAAACGCCGAAGAATGAAAGTTGATTCGATAGTAAAAGCATGCAGATTGACGTAGGTATAGGTACCCGGGTACGTAGGTACGTAGGTAAATACGAAAAGTGAGGTAGGTGAATTGTTGTTGTCATTGTGATACGAGAAATCTAAATCGTCTAGCTGATTGGCCGCCAATCGCACACGGCGACATACACAGAACGTTTAATTTTCAACTGCCTATTCCCACGCCATTATCTCAAGCGGATACCTATAAATCCTGTCTGAATAATAGATCTAGTAATGCGCGACCATATGTACATACAAAGTTATATCGTCATAGGTGGTATCCAAGTGGCTATACACACGCACAACAGCTTCAATCCATTCCTGAACATTATATCTGCGGATTTTATATCCGAGCCAAAAATAAATCGCGTATCGATTTTTCAACCCTATATATGTATGAATGAGCACGAATAATTGATTTGTAGAATAATTTCTACAACGAAACCAATTCGTTCCTGATGCAATTAATGATGACTAAAGCTGACTATCGAATAATTGCGATCTAAAAAGCCAGAGAGAATGAAGGTAGAAAAAATTGGATTGCTTACCATTTGTTCTTCTTGCGGATGTAATCTTTCTCCGAGAGGTTTACCAGGTAGATAACAGGCTTCGAAGTGAGGAAGAGATACTTGTTCAGTACCTCGATCTGCGCGAGGATTATTATATTACATTTAAGTCAGTTACAGATATAATTGTGTTTGTTGTATGGGAGTAAAATTATTCAGTTTTCAGAACTTCGAGTCTTAAATGACGATAATAATATCGCAAGAAATATTCTGCACATAGTCTGAAGAAAATCGCAAAAAGGTTCAAAGTCCGAGAATCAAAACGAGCCTCTCTCGTTCTGCTCGCATTGTTGTAACAATAAGGATTTTTCTTTTCTTCTCTTCTTCTTCTATGCAACTGTAATTCGCCTTTCCTCGTATCCTATTACGCTCACAATTTATACTTGACTAAAAACCCGCAATATCTACACAAGGAAGCACTCGGAACTTCACTTTTCATGTTCAATAAATCTCATGATTAAATATCGACGATTGATCATCACGAGAAAAATGAACTTTGAATAACGTCATACCGAAAAAAAGAGGAAAAAAGAAAAAAATATCAAAGTGTCTGTCGGAAATGAGTGTCTAACCGAGACTCTCAAGTATTGCGATTGCAGCTTTGAGATTGCGGTTGTTGTGCCGTTTCGCAAGAACAATTCGTATAGCCAATGCAGTTTTCGCGGAACTTGAATATAACTACGAGCTCTTGCATCGCAGTAATAGTTTTTACAGTTCTGGTGCAGCAATTTGCGGAAATTCAATTTGAATTCACTCCTCAGCATCGGTGTTTCATTAGAAAATAATTTGGCAAGTTTGCGCGCACATTGTAAATTGTGAATAAAATTAACTCACGTCGTTGATGCTCCAATCAGCGAATCTGATGTGCCTCTTATCGTCGACCAGGGTAGTTTTCACCTTGAGCAATGTTTCCTGCAATGATAAATAATCCCCGGGTTTGAAAAACCCCCCAAATCCATTATTCCGAAAAGTTTTGACTCGATTGTGCTCTGCAACCGTATAGCTGCATTGTTTGCCAACTAGGTATGCACACCGTTAAATTTAGTCAGATAACAGATTACGTGGCAGTGAAATGATGATCGCGAGTCGCCGCACCGCGTATAAAACTCAACTCATCATCGCATAACCGAAGTGTTATTACTGTTATTTTCTTGAGAAGTGCTCCATTACCCATCAGCCAGGCCATAACGAAAAGCGAGGTGCTTTTTACCGGAATTCACTCACCACCAAGCGCTACTTGCATGCATGCATGCATGCATGCGTTCGCGTCGACGTCCGATAACGTTTTCGTATCGTTCTTTTTTTTGATTGTATAAAATACGAAGGATATAGTATCCTTTTGCAGGATGAAAATTTTTCGAAGAAGAAATGAACCGGTATAGGTATCCTAACTGGCGACCACTTCACTTTAGCAAGAAACGTTAGTTGTTTAAGACTTCTCCGCAATCTGCGCTAAAACTTTTTCAAATACTGTGTGCAGCAGCAGCAGCATGGCAGGTCAAACCTCCCGATTGGCATCTTGGGAGTAAATTTCCACAACTTTTGCACGCCGACGCCAGCAGCCAGGCACTCCGAGTAATTGGCTCGAGTTCCATACTGCGGTACGTGGCGCACTTCCTGAATCAATCTTAAGCCTCGTCGAACTAATCGCTATGCGGTTTTATAAGACTTAACGATGACTGAGCCTCGCTTTGCGGCTTCGGCAGAAGACTGGCACGTCAAACGTGACGTAAATTTTTTCACCTGGACCAAAGGACCAAAATCGTCCGGTATTTTCTAAGAGGAATAACGGATACCGTCATCAAGGATATACGGTGTGCAATTTGTCGGAAAATCGATCCATTTATGGGCATCTTCGAGAAAGCTATCATCACGAGTCGTTCATGGTACGAAAATTGAATGCTATACGAAGCATTATTTCATGCCCCGAGACATTCGAGAAGGCCTATTTATCTGTGGATAGAAAATATCGGTTGTATCCCATCGACGATGAAAGTAAAGCAAATTATCCGCTTTTCTTTATTCGCGATATGAAAATTTAACCGATTTTTATCGATCTGAACGGCACCGATCAGATCTGGAATCTATGACTGAGCGAGTGGTCACTCATCTCGGTTATTTTGAGAACTGGTTTATCCGCACATATTACGTTGAATACAAATGAAAAAAAAAAAAAAAAACTATGAAATGATAAATTGAATCAAAGCAATGGCGTTTTGGAATTTTTGTAGGAGGCGATAATAGGCCGCAGACCCAGCTGGGGCCTGACCAAATCTCAGCACGGGGTCTTGTTGAAACTTATATTAGTATCTTTGACCTGTACGAGGTGTCCGCAAGTCATGCCGCCCGCCGTGTACCACCTCGATTTAACAAATTGATGTTTGGCTTCATTATGTATTTCGTTTTCGAACCAGCGGAGAATACATCAATATTGGACAATCGCATCACACTTGAAATGATTTTCCCATTTTTTCGTGATGCAAAATCTACTTCGTGATAAGTTCGTTGTTCCAGTTTATTGACGATGAGTATCCGCGGACCAGAGACCACCGTGATATGCGGCTAATTTGTTTGTTGAACGTCTAGATACGATCGATAACGATTTACGAAATAACGATACCTACTATACGTAATTTTATCGGCGATAACTGAAAGCCGAAAGATTCCCGGAGGCAGTATGTGTAGTGGAAATATTTAAATCGATGTTATTCCGATGAACAATGGACCGTGAGATGACACGTTTCTAAGATCACGGTCCATTGTCCTCTTCGCATAGTTTATCCTGGCCGACTTTGACAGAGCTTTTTATTTATTTATTAATGGTTATACCATCTCAGATCGGTCGATTGGATAATAATTATTAACGAGGTATAGAATGGCCGTATGCTCGATCAAAAAACTTCGATGAACATCGCGTACACATGTATAACTGTGCGTTAAAAAGCTGAGAAAGAAGAAACAACCTGCAGCTGTGAACAAGGTGGATATATGTAGATAGTCACTTACATATTCAGGCTTCAACTTCTTGTCGTTCCCTCGCACGACTAATTTCTCAAGCTTCTCGAGGTGGGCGTTAAGAAACTCGATGTCTTTGAGCCTTAGCTCCTCGCTGATGATGTCAAAGTCCCTCACAGGATCCACCTCACCTTCTACGTGGGTTACGTCGTCGTCCTCGAAAGCTCCTGCGTGAAAATTCAAACGTTTGTCTCGTATAACGTTGAGGAGACGTAACAGTATTGACAATGGCGTTTAGGATGTGGGGTTGATGAGCTTGGGTTCACCTCGTAGTGTGAATAATCACCCTTGGACCAATTATTACAACCCTCAAGAATTTCTGCAGTAAACGATAGTTGAGTGAAAACTAATTGGCTTTATTTTAATTGAGTGGATTAAAAACGTTATGGGATCTGGAGTTGATAGCCAGATGATTGCCCGCGACCCTCTCGATACAAGAGGTTGCATGATTATTACCGCATCGGTTATGCGAGTCTTCATTTATACATATTTTTCTACCCTCATATACGCGGATCGTTTAGTATGACTATGTAATCGCGAATAGTGCTTGGGGTAGGGTAGGGAGCCGAAGGGCCCCGGTCGTCGAGAAAAGGGCGAAACCTTGGCTAAATTATTCCTTCATATGCAGATATACGTGTGCAGTTTCTGTAAGAAGTTTACCCATTATTTATTCAACTTACAGCCGTTTTATGAAGAAAATTACAGCCCTAGATCAGTTTGACTGCAGAAATGACGAGCGTGTAAAATCGTCTTATACACCTACCCTGCACTACCATACAGTGTATTCTAATAATTGTGTTGAGAATACGAAGGTATTGAGCTACAATACAATCGAGTGATAGATTCCATTAATGTCAACAAATCGATATATTGCCCGAGTACGCTCAAGCGTTCAGTTAGTCTGTTGACACCTTAGCAGCGAGAGCGGTTTACGTATTTCTAAACAAAAATGTAATAGTTAAGTAAGTGCTGTGCCCAATAATAAAGTCTATATTCTTTCCTAAAACAGAAGGACTACGTTTATTTGACGCCTTTCCAACAGGTTATGGGCCCAGGCGTCCAATTATCAAGTAGCTTGAGATAAGATTGATAAAAGTAAAAAAAAAAAAAACAAGTGAAGAACTTGTGCCGCTGCTAGGTGAACCTGAGAGAGAATCAGGCTAACGCTTTTGCGGGCAGTTCAAAAACGCCCGAGTGAAACAAATATTGAGTGTAGTGAATCGGTAGGACAGTAAAGGTTTTTTTTTGTGATAATGACCGCCACTATAAAGATTGACCCTTTAACGGGCAATAATTATGATACTTGGAAAATACACATGCGGGCTATTCTGAAAAAGAATGACTTGTGGGAATACGTGTCAGGCGCGAGGCCCAAGCCGAGTCACACAGCATCTGATTATTTAGACTGGGTGAGAAATGACGGAAAAGCTGAATCAGATATCCTATTAGCAATTAGTCCCAGTGAACTGGTTGCTATTGATGGGTTGGATACGTCGAAGGCAATCTGGGACAAGTTGAAATCCATGTATGAATCTGCTGGACCCGCCAGAAAAGCAACCTTGTTGAAAAAACTCGTGCTGACGCGCATGCAGGAAGAAGATGACCTCAAGAAACACATTTCAGATTTCTTCGACGCAGTAAAGAAACTGAAGGAAATTGGTCTAGTAGTGATAGACGAGCTATTAGCCATTTTACTGTTATACAGCCTACCAGACTCGTTCGCGATGTTCAGGACAGCCATGGAATCGCGTGATGAGTTGCCAACGACCGAAATTTTGAAAATAAAGATTATTGAGGATTCAGAAGGACGTAAGTCCAGCGATACAAACAGCTGTCAAGGTGCGATGTATCTGAAGAAGGTCAACACGCACGCAATGCAGACAGGGAAGCCTGAGAAATTCGAGGGTGACAGACAGAGAAATAATAATAATAGATATAAACCGGAATGTTATCGATGCGGTCGTACGGGTCACATAGCTAAAGATTGTCGTGCTAGGTACCCAGTGAAATCTAAACAAAGTGCAAGAAAGTGTGAAAACAAAGACGAAGAGCCCATACGGCAGCGGGATAGCGCAAATCCCACGACGCTGTTGACAACAACAGAAGAGGCCTTGTATAGTCAGGTAAACAAAGGTGAATGGTGTATTGACAGCGGATGCACCGGCCATATGTGCAACGATAGACAAATGTTCGAAGACTTTACGCGCGCGAATACGGAATTGAATTTAGCGAACAACGAAAGTACGCTCATCACCGGAACGGGAAACGTTCGCATGACAGTAGATACCGGGAAAAACAATTGTGAGTTAATTATCGAAAATGCGTTTTACGTGTCAGATCTGCGTACCAATTTGTTGTCAGTGTCGCGAGTGACTGATCACGGACATGAAGTTACATTTAAAAGGAATGAAGCCATTGTGCTAGACAAGGACAAAAACGTGATACTGCGTGCCGACCGAAAAGGGAACCTGTACTACGTGAGGAAAAGTGAGAACAGTGCCAGTATTGTGCAACAAGAATTTGTGCAAAAGAGTGCAATTGATGAGTGGCACGCGAAGTTGGGTCATTTAAACGAGTGTGACCTCAAAAACATGGTGAAGAACGGTGTAGTGCATGGTTTGAGTTTCGCAGACGACGAAAAGTTGTCAGAATGCGAGATATGTATCCGCGAGAAACAAACGCGTACCCCTTTTGTGAAGTGTGTTGGTGAGCGTACACAAGACTTATTAGAAATCGTTCATACGGACGTTTGCGGTCCGATGCGCAGTCCGTCTATCTCAGGTAAGAGATACTTTGTTACCTTTATCGACGACAAGTCGAGATGGTGTGAGGTTTTCTTTATTAGAAGCAAAAATGAGGTCTTCAAAGCGTTCAAGGATTATAAAAACGCTGTTGAGACATTAACCGGTAATAAAATAAAGGCATTGCAGTCGGACAACGGAACCGAATACTGCAATAAGGAGTTCGATGCATACCTAAAGGAGCACGGGATACAACGACGATTGACCGTACCGCACACACCACAGCAGAACGGTGTAGCGGAACGCAAAAATCGCACATTGGTCGAAATGGCGAGGTGCACCATGAGGCAAGCAGAAGCCCCCCCAGCTTTTTGGGCAGAAGCTATAAATACTGCATGCTATGTGCGCAATCGATGCCCAACGAGTGCGCTGAACGGACAAATTCCCTATAAAGCGTGGAAGGGGAAGACCCCTACGGTAACTTATCTACAGGTGTTCGGATCTAAAGTATATGTCTTAGACAAGAGTCAGAATAAGGGTAAATTCGACTCAAGATCAGAGCAGGGTGTCCTTACCGGATATTCAGAAGAGTCCAAGGCATATCGGGTATTCATGCCAAGATCGAGAAAAACTGTGGTAAGTCGCGACGTGAAGTTTTTAAGTGCGCCTGGTTTTCAGCACGAATACAACGAAATCGTGGATGAGAATGATATAAGTGGTGGAGTTGTCGTCGAAATGACAGAAGAAGAGGAATCCGACCAGCCACATGTAAAAGAAACAGAAATCAATGAACCTCAAGCACCTTCAAGACTGAGTAGGAAAAGAGGAGCAACAGTCTCATGGGAATCACTGGTACCACCGCCGAAACGTGGTAGAGGACGTCCGAAGGCGATACGTACAGGATTACCTGGAAGGCCACGGAAGCAATATCACACATTCAGCACACCATGTGCCGATAATGATGGGGAAAGCGATGTTGAAGGCGCTAGCGACTACCCTGAAGAAGGAGAAAACCATGAGACAAAAGAAGTAGAACAAGGAGACGATGACGTATTTATCGAAACAGCGAACCTGACAGTAACAGAAAACCCAGTGACATGGAAACAGGCAAAAGAGACAGAAGAAGCCGATGCATGGAGAATCGCGTTAGAGGATGAGTATTTAGCCCAAATCAAAAATAACACATGGGAAATTGTAACGCGACCATCCGGCAGAAAAGTAATTGGAAGCAGGTTCGTGTTTTGTACAAAAAGAAACGGGGACACCGAAAAGAAGAAAGCAAGGATTGTTGCGAAAGGATGCTCCCAAAAGCCAGGGGAGGATTTTCGTGACACATATTCACCGGTCGTGAGATCGACCTCGATCAGATTTTTAGCAGCATTAGCAGCGGAGCTTCATTTGGAGATTCACCAGATGGATGTGGTCACTGCCTACCTCAATGGCGAACTTGAAGAAAAAGTATATATGGAAGTGCCGGAGGAATTAAGTGAAGTGTTAGAAAAAATCAATACGGATAAATCAGTGGGGTCAAATCCTAAAATCAAGTGTGAAAAGATCGTGAAAGATACGGCCAAACGCTGGAGTGGCGAGCTAAATGAAAACAACGACTGTGTCTGTTTGCTAAAAAAATCGTTGTACGGCCTACGCCAGTCCGGTTTGCAGTGGCATAAGAAACTAGTGAACGAGTTGAAGGCGTTAGGTTTTGAAGCGATGACACAAGACCCATGTATGTTCGTATGTAAAAAGAGAGATGAAATAATGTTAATGGCGATCTATGTAGATGATATATTGATTGCGTCCGACAATAAAAAATGGTTGAGTGAAATTAAGAAATCATTGTCTGAAACATTCGAAACGAAAGACTTGGGTAAGGTTAAACATTGCTTAGGTATTGAGTTCACACGTGACAAAAATTACGGTGTATGTTTGAAACAGAAGTATTACACCGAGTCAATACTAGAGCGATTCGGTATGAGTGAATGTAAACCGGCGCCAACGCCCATCGAGATGAACTGTAAGTTAGCGAAATCCGAGTATGTGAGTGAGAGTGAGCAGAGCAAATACCCGTACCAAAGTTTGATAGGTGCGCTAATGTATCTGGCCGTAACTACAAGACCGGACATTGCGTACTCGGTCAACTACTTAAGCCAGTTTAATAAATGTTATGATAGCGAGCACTGGAAAGCAGCAAAGCGCGTGTTGCGTTATTTAAAGGGCACAATCGAGTATGGATTAGCTTATGAAAAGACAGGATTGTCGTTATTTGGTGTGGTAGACGCAGACTGGGGAGCGAATACCGTTGATCGGAGATCATACTCGGGCTACGCGTTCTTATTAGCAGGATGCGCTGTCAGTTGGGATGCGCGTAAACAGCGAACGGTTGCATTATCCAGCACCGAAGCCGAATACATGGCGTTGGCAGAGGCAACTAAAGAAGCTTTGTATCTGCAAAGTATTCTGGTAAAACTAGGTGTTTCGAGCGACAACGATTGCACGATACTGTTTAATGACAACCAGGGCGCGTTAAAACTTGTAGAAAATAATAGTTACCACCCAAGAACCAAGCATATTGATACTAGGCATCATTTCATACGCGAAGTCTTTGCGAAAGGTCAGATAGATGTAAAGTATTTGCCAACGGATAAAATGCCCGCAGATGCATTAACGAAAGGACTGAGCGGCCCGAAGCATCGCGAGTGTTTAATCAACTTAGGCATGGTAAATGTAGTCAATTAATAAAGCCGCGCTCAAGACTTCGAGGGGAGGTGTTGAGAATACGAAGGTATTGAGCTACAATACAATCGAGTGATAGATTCCATTAATGTCAACAAATCGATATATTGCCCGAGTACGCTCAAGCGTTCAGTTAGTCTGTTGACACCTTAGCAGCGAGAGCGGTTTACGTATTTCTAAACAAAAATGTAATAGTTAAGTAAGTGCTGTGCCCAATAATAAAGTCTATATTCTTTCCTAAAACAGAAGGACTACGTTTATTTGACGCCTTTCCAACAAATTGTCGATATTGCACGGAATAAGTGGAAAAAAATTGTTTAATAATCGTCAATCACGGATGATTCTGTTTACATCAGAGGCGAAATTATCTCCCGATTATTAGTAATAAATATCGAAGCAGTTCTCTTCAATTTATTATCTCCCACCTAATCTTCCCTCGCACGTAGGTACATACACACAAGTTAACGGATTAATAAAACGCGCTGGGCATAAGCTATCGTTCGATCATACTGTGCAGGCTTCTATTATATGCTAAGCGAATGGGTGTGCCGTTTATTACAAAACCCGGTACACAATCGTCGCCATCTGATCTTCGGTACCAATGTACGTATAAATAAGCTACGGGAGGCTGTATACCTTTCATCATAATTTTACTAGAAATTCGCGAGGCAGGAAGAATGCTCGATTCGATTTTATCGGATCCTCGAGAATTTACTTCTTACCTAATTTACATGTTTGTCTGAAATGCCTTCCGCTTTATTTGGGTACAAATAGGGACCAAAAAATCCCCTCCGAAAGAGAGAGAGAAAAAAAAAAGATACGACATGCATGCATGTTCGTATGAACTGTATAGTCAAGTAATAGCCAACGCTGCGCGTTCATGAATCATTCATTGCCGGAGTCCAGCATGCATACCTACTACATTAGACGTCTCTTGCCATCAGCGTCTAATGACGGGCTTTCGATACCGGAAAAGGTTCGAGATTCACATGGGATAGAGAGCAGCATCGCGACGGTGGTTATTTCTCTTTTATCTTAATTTTTATTTTCTATTTTTTTACTATAACTATGACGACGTATATTCGTCGTATGAATTTCCATCCGCGAAGTCTTTACATCTGATTAAGGGTTTCAAGCAAAATATAGTAGCATCGATAAGTCCGCGGACGTCTGAAAAACCGTGTGCAACTATACTTACAGCAGTGCAGTCGAAGGGAAAAACACACATGCAATATTTATTTGATGAAAAATAAATTGTCGACTGACGAATAGGTACTCACACGGAGTTTTACGACAGTCTGATGAATTCCTACCTACCCTACTTCCTTTCGTGAAAGTTCAGGGCTTTGGGAATGCCGGTATGCAAGGTAACCACAATCCCTAAGCCTCCTCAAAGAGACTTTGATTAATGGCTTTGTAAATTACATTGAAACTCAGATAAAGTGTACCAGAGAAGTGTCGGTGGTCTGATGATATCGAACTGTATTAACTATTGATATTGCGGCAATCAAATCGCATTTTATTGTTTGTCGGCAGCAGTTCGATCACCGACTGATAAGCCGCGACGATGTGTTCGTTCCCTCAGTTAGAATTTTCCCACTCGAAGGAGGTAGGTAGTAATGTGTGAGAGACGTATTGATACGTGATTGGAAAGTGATGAATTTTTATCGGCAATCTCAGCGCTCATTCATCGGTTTTGGAAATCGGTATCAAAGTAAGGGGGGTAACAAGGCTGATAATAAACTCACGACAAAGATGGAATATGGCATCGCAAGCGCTGATGTGAGAGAGGAAGGCGTTTCCCAGACCGTGTCCTTCAGCGGCGCCTTTAACGAGTCCAGCGATGTCGACTACGGTCAGGAAGCCTGGTACCTTGCTGCAAATGTATAACGAAAATGGGGTAATTAAGCGTCTCGGAACAGCACAGGTAGGTTAAATTATAATAGGCCTTAACGCAGGCTCAGAGAGGTCATTTGCCTCGGCGTAAAGTGCCGGAGATTATCTCGGGTTCAGGGAGCATTGAATCGCGTCACTGTATGAATTGGGATCAAAGGGGCACGCGCGAATATGCGTATAGATAGGGAGAAGAGAGAAGAGAGAGAGATCGAGGGAACGTACCCTAGTGACAATGAGCTGTATTTAAATGCTAATGTCGGCCTCATTAAACAATTAGCCTTTGAAGAGAGGCGTGGGGCACGGAGGCCACATTAGCGCGCTTTCATCACAGTCTGGCGACTTCGGTGACACGTGCCAGAGAGCACCCCGACGCGTTGCGCGACGCCCGGTGCCGTCAAACGTCGGGTTCTTCGTGTGGGTAAATCCGCGTCTACATATGCCCGCATACTATTTCACTCCGACGTCCGTCCTGAATGACAATTGCGTTATTTTGCATCCAGAATCTTTGCGGATCAACTCCGACCCGAATGGAATCACTGAGCTGAAAGTGGCTGAATTCATTATAGCCACGTATTCGCGTTTCGTGTTTCGCGTTTCTTCTGGGTAATTTTTTTCTAATTTTACCAACACAAAAAATATCGGTATTCTCGTTCCGCGGCAGAGCTCGGGTTCGTTCGAGTATTGCAAAAAATTGTTGAAACCTACGAAGAAATCGGCTCCCGCGAGATTCCATACAGCGAATAAATACGAGATGTAGGGGTGGGTGGATTTGGGGTGCGTCAGTATTTCGGCAACGAAATACGGCTCATCTGCATTGCAGATCACGTGTCCCGGTTGTACCGTGGCTGTAGTCAGTCGAATAAAGGACAAGACGTATGGAAATTTTCCCCTAGTTATTCCGAATGGTTTCCTCGACGAGAGAGGGCTTGGGGCAAAATTCATTCACCGGGAATTTAATGTCGCCGCAAAATTTTGTCGACTTAAAAACCTGATCGAGTAGCCTTGTAATGACTCGGACTTTTACTCACCTCAGAGGCTTGAAGTACTCGCACAAATAGTCGAAACGTGCATCCGGGACTGGGACACGACGTGCTTGAACAAAATAAAATGGTCAGAAGCACCGCTTCCCGAAATAGCTTCGGTATTAATTATTAGCTGCGAAGAGGCGGAGAATGGATTCGTTCATCAAATTCTCGACGGAATTTCCGAGCTCTAAGATTTTATTCCTCCGATTTAATCGAAGCCAAAGTGAAAGGAGTCGACTTATAGGTTCAAACTGGTACCAATTATTTCAAAATAGGGATTGGCTGTGGCTTGACGCGTTGCTGTAGTTGTCCAAGGTGAAATACTGCGTCAGGGAATCACGCCGAAATTCTACGGAAGCAATTGACGAGAATGGTGTACGAGGTGGGGTTCGGATTTTGGAATTGACGATTCTATCTTCTGGTGGAAACGCCACATGGGGATTGATCTTTTTCTTAGCATTCCTAAGCGCGACTTGTAGTAAGTGGCGCCTGGCGTCCATGCGCCTCAAAACCTCTTCATAAACGGCGACTTCATCCAAGACACTCTCTTTGTTATGAATTTTCAAGTAAACGCCGACATAAACGGCGGCCGTAACCGCCGGAGTCATTCCTGGTAGTTTGACCCTCATATCAGCGACCCTGTTCACGGCACGTACGATCAAAGTGGCGACTGTCTGCTCGAGGAAGCCGAGATTTGGGAGGTTCTTTATTTTCACCGGTGGCAAATTGTGTGCAAAGTTGATTTGCACATCGGCGTACTTCGTCGGCTGAGAAACGAACTTGCTACGACATTCCGGTGAGCAGAAGAGGTACAAGTCTTCCTTGAACACGACACCCAGTGTCTTCAAGCCGGGGATGATACTTCGCTGAGGAAGGTTGTCCAGGTACGTAACAGGGCAGAAACCGCGAACCTTTAGTCTCTTCGCCCAGCAGGCGTGGTTCACGTCGATCTCTTCATAGACTATCTCGGGGCGATTTTTGAGCACACCGAAGTCTCGGCTCGAGGAAACAATTGTCAAAGGGTCAGTCAAAAAGTGGTCCACGTGGATCTTGCACACCCAGTAATAATGGTCGCGGAATTGCACCATTCCGTCGTGATTCGGCGGAGTACCAGAAAACGTCAGGGTGTTGTTTAAGCTGAAACAGACTGGGCAGTAAGATTCGAACTCGCTTTGTCTTTCCCTGAACTCGTAAGGAGAGACACACATGTAGGTCAACGACTGGGCCTTGTCGTAGTCACTTTCCCTGAAGTAGTTTTTGATCCGCGCAAACCTCAGGCAGATTTCGTCGTTCGCCCGCGTCCATACCGCAAATTTTTGAGCCGTAGCATCCACGGTGATAACATTTTGAGTAAAGTTACTCAGCCAGCTTCGGAAAGCTTCGGCATCTGTCTGCCACTCTTCGTACTGATGAGAGAGATAGCAGGGCGAATATGCCGGATGCTTTGTCGTGGACTCAGAATCCGCTGCCAAACAGCCCAGACAAAAGTCCAGATCGGCTCGCAAATCGATTACGAGCATCGGTTGAATACCAAGAAAGGCGAGTTCCTCTGCTTCCGATCGACTCCCCGGAAACCCATCCAAAATGTAGCCCTGCGAGGCGCTGCGAGGATCTATGGAGTGCATTTCCACAGCTCGAGCGATAGATTCGTCCAGGGCTGTGTGGCCACCTTGTAGATGGGTGTTTGTCAAGACTGCCAGTTCGGTCCAGGAGAAATTTCTGAGCATATGCCTCAAAGCCTGACCCCTCGTGATAACCTTCATGCCGTAGGTGCGAGCAAATCGATTCGCGATCGTCGACTTTCCGCACTTTGGTGGACCGATGATCGCGATTCGAGAGGGTATCAAAGGCGTGCAAGAATCCTGATCGAGGTACTTTAAAGGGTGTTCAACGAACGCGGCTAGCCTCTCTTTTCCCACCAAAAAGTAGACATATTCGCGATGTAGAACTGGGTAGATCTGCCGTGAACTTTCAGCAGGTAAAAACATTTGGAAAGGTACTTTGTTTTCGTACATTTGCACCGGACAAGACCGGCCGAATGAGCTTAGGAGATAGTAACCACAGTCCAAGAGTCTTTCAGCAGTATCAACGTCAATTTCGTAAACGCACTCGAGGGCTGACGCGTTTCGAAATATGTAGGGATCTAGGACTTTCAGCACCGAAATCAGCACGGAAGCTCCATTTCGTTCCGCGTCTATTTCCATCCATGGTATCGACTGCTGTTCGAAGATTTCTCGAGCAGTAGCTAGATTTTGACTGCTGGACTCATAAGCTTCTTCAATTTCCTGCCGTATCCTTTCTCTGGCGGTATCAGGATCTTCCCAGTCCTCAAATTTGTCTGGATCTTCATACCTAATCAGCGATTCTTCCTGGAGCTTTACCCGATCGATCTCAGCTTGACTGTCGTCAGATTCTCCGATTCTGGAATCACTCGAATTCACAGACTTAATTCGAGAAGGAGATTCCAAAAGGGAATCAGTTGCAGCGACAGATTCTTCAGCCATTATATCCTCTTGGATTTCTAAATCTTCGTCTTCCTCTTCCAGATCCTCTTCAGTGTCTTCAGCGCTCGATAGTCGAGCCCGTCTCTGCCTCCTCAGTTCTTTCATCCTTTTTAATACCCATTTCTCTCTATTTTCAGCAGCCTTCTGCGTCTCGAGAGCAAATCGCAGTTCTTCAATAGATTTTTTCTTATCCTGTTTCTCCTTCCAGTCGTTGTACAATTTCGAAGTCATCCTTTCCTGGGCTTCTTCGACGCTGCATTTTAATTCCATCACAAGTTCTGGTACCGCGAAATTATCGCACGCAGCATTAGCGTCGTAAGAATTAGCAGGAAAATCGTCGAAAACCAAGCCGATAGAGCTGTAAGGAGGTTGAAAAAAGTCTGTCAAACATTCCTTGAGCATTCTTTTGGGAAGAGCCGCTCCTTCCTTCAGATATCTTCGTACGAATGCTTGGATTGTGGCCTTGTCAATATTATATCGTTGGTCTTCAAGATCTTCCGGTAAATCTACAGCTTCTTCAGGTTCATCCATCAACGGTAGACCTTCGCCATTGAGCGTAAAGACATCATCGTGTTTCCTGCCTACCAACGGAATACCGCGATCTTTTAAATACTGATCTAAACGCTCCCGAAAGTCTATGTGCGCCAGGCCGTATTCTCGGCTGATTGCCATTGCCAAAGTAGATTTTCCAGAGCCGATTGGTCCCACGATGGAAACCCTCAACAAGGGAATCGACGCCACGGGCGTTTTGCAGGGAACAAACTCATGCGGATTGTGCAGAAACTCGTCTAGAGCGTTTTGACTGGATAACAAGTAGATTTTCCCCATGAACGTAGCGCTGAATTCATCTTTTCCTTTCCACAAGACATGGTGTCGTAGTAGTGCAACAGGACAGAATACTCCAGTGTCGCCTAATCGACGGCTGTTTCTTGGCGGCGGTGTTTCTCTCGCCGTTTCCTCTTCTTCTTCGCCAAGTTCCTCGTCAGCTAACGACGTATTCGCATCTTCAGCTTCTCTATCTTTCTCTTCGTCAGTCATAACGGCAGCACCAAAGCGATATCGGTCCTCGATTTTCTGCTTTACGTAACTTCCCACTTTGCCATTTAAGGCAGAGAGTTCCACATCGATCAATCCTGCGCCAATTTCTTCAACTTTCTCCATAATTCGTTTCCTGTTTTCTTCGAATTGCTTCAACTCGTCCACGTATTTAGCCAACTCAGCAGTTTCCAAGTCCATTGAAGTCGAAGACTTTGAAAGCACAGTTTTGAAATCACCTTCCAGATCTTGAAAACCATTCGATTCATTCGAGTCTTGATCAATTGTTTCCTGGTCATCAGTTTTCTTCTCCGCTTCATCAAAGTTATCGCGATAATTTTCGAGCCATTTCTTAATCAAGTAATTGTATGGTTCATCCTCATGAATGACAACGACCTCTTCAACTTTGACTCCTTTTTCTAGTATCTTTTCCAAGTCAATATTCGCATTCATTCCGTCCACTACCCAGCCAGACTCTTTGAAACCGAACGAATTTGGTGCAGTCTGTGCAGCGTTTATGTTTGCTGCTACTAATTGACTGATGTCGTCTGCATCCAGCTCGATCGTAGTTCGACGTACTTCTTGAGTTTGTTCTATCAGAATTGCAGCAACTTCTGAATCGTATTCATCCAATTCGCGTACCGGACCTTCCATAGTGATCAATTCCGTCGGTGCGAAATCCATCAAAATATCTCCATCCTGAAGTATACGGTCACACAGATCATGATCCATGCATAAAGACGTGAGATTATACTCTTCGATCTCATCTCGAATCTCTTCAAGTCTCTGCGCGATTTCATCAGAATCCTTAGGAGCCTCGCCACCATCTTCATCGACAGAAATGTTCTTCAAAATGCGGATCAACTTGTCAGCCACAACTCGGGCCTTTCCATGCCAAGTTTCGAGAGCTGCGATTCTCGCCATTTCCCGCTCTTCCCTTTGGTTTTCCAGGTCTTCCGTTAAATCGTCAATTACGTCGTCCAGGATTTCGTCAATTTCGTCGCGGATCAGTAAGTTCCGAAAATGGTCGATCTCCCGATTTTCTATGGCCTTAGCATCCAGTAGTCGTACTTCATAGGTATGTGCCAAAAATTCTGCAAGATTTGACTTCCCAGAATACCTCGGACCGTAGACAAATATCTTGCAAACTGGTCTCGGATTAGGCGGTAGTAGAAAAGGTCGTGGGTTTTTCACGAACGTTTCCATAGCGGCAGAACTTGACATGAAGTACAGTTTGTCCATGAATCGAACGGCGTGCTTGGCGCTGCCCTCAATTTTCTGGCTCTTAGCAAGAGCAACAGGACACGTAAATTTCCACTGAGACAATCTCCAACGAAATCTTGACGCTATCACGCCTTTGCTCGTCAAATCTTGGAAAGCTTCATCATTACTTTTTCCGTCAAAGTCATTCTCGGTCGAAGACCGAGGCGATTCTTCACCGCCGATGAATGTCTCATCCTCGTCCAACATCTTCTTTGGTAAAATAACCCTGGGCAGTGGTAAAGTCCGCAACCGTACGCGAACCACTTCAAACATACGCGTCGTCGAGGTGCGTCCATCGACGCGAATCACGTGCTGAGGGTTGTGCATCAGAACCTGTCTCTCTATGCAGGGTAGAGCATAGCGTTCAAATATCCCGCATTGAACTTCGACGTTTGATCGCATGTCCGACACCCGCGTGAGTAAGTGCTTCTTCAGCTCTTCGTCGACGAGGGATTCTTCGTTAGCGATTTCTCGGTCAAATTTAATCAACTCGAAACTATCTGATTCGGTATTTGATTTCGACGACGGAACCTGTCTGTCTCTCTCCATTCCCAAGAGTCTAGTATCCACAGTGTTTCCAGTGTAAGGATCAAGCCGAAACTGACCTCGCCGGTGCACAGCGTCTGGGTCTGGACACATTATGTATATAATGATGGTGGGCTTCAATGGCCAAGAGTTGAACATTTCTTGTATTTGGTTTCCGATGTCCCATTGATAATCGTCGCGGAGTATCATTCGCAGAGATTCTGTAGCGAAAGGATTTTTCGCCAGGTCATAACTCCTGGAGCTATTGGAATTGTTGGATTCCTCAGCTTCCGGGAGTTCTTCCTCCACAACCTCGTCTATTTCGTCATGATAATCGCTGGTCCGACTGTCCTCGCTTTCACTCTTTTCGCGATCGACTTCACTCTTGACAAATGAAGGCATTTTCTGCAGCGTGTAAGGGTTTTGCACTGAAGACGGGTCCGGGTAGGCAGTGTAGTCGAGATCTGGATCATTCGGTATCAGGGGTATTCCCTCGACGACATAGCCCCTGTGCATGACGTCCATACTGTTCAGCCTCGACGCTATCAAATCCATAACGATTTCCGGTCCAATGCTGCGTCCGGCGCGAAGTACCTGCTTGATCCAACGCCCCTTGTTAGTTTTGGCCTCGATTTCCTCCTTGAGCAGGATCTCAGGTGAGATAACCACGCAGTTCCAATATTCTGCGATAAACATCGCAAGTTTTTTGCTGTTCAAACCCGGTTTTCCAAATATCGCAAAACAGACCGGCGGGGTTGTCAATTGTTTGTACCTGGCATCGTCTTCGGAGTAAGGGTCGCGTTCAGTGAATGGATTTGACGGGGGTGGAAAGTGCACTCGAGTGTTTTCGCGTTGGGAACAATTACAGACCGTCTCCGCAAACCCAGAAACGCGAGTGAACGGATTTGTGTCTTCGTTGAAAGCGTAATACATGTTCGCTCTCGGGCACCATGTCATTTTCAGCTGCGGACATGACGACGAACTCACGGGGCGAGGATAACCGTTGATACATTGAAGGTACTTCCGTTTTGTGATCACCGATGTGTTCCTTGTCTGCTTTTCGGCTCCCCTCGCAGACTTTGAGTAAAGTTTGAGTCGCTTTAATTCCGCGTCGCACATTTGTCGTGCTAAATATATTCAACCGAGACCCGAATGTCACTAAATAACGACAAGAGGAAATTGTCCGCGTTTTGAAAGCCGGAAACAAACGAGAACGAAAATAAAAATTGATGCAGAAGACTTCTGTTTCGTTCGTCATCTGACGTTCGGAGTGGAATATTTTTCTATACTGCGTGCAGACTTCGATTATATTTACCTTTCAGCTGGGGCTAAGTAAGTTAGTCCGTTCAGCGCGTGTGCAATTGCGTTAGAAAGAATAAAACCGAAAGAGATTCAAATTTAACGCAATAGTATAAATATACTTATTTTCATTGGGATCGATGGTGCAGAATGGGAAGTTTTCAGCAGCCGCTTGACTCTTGGTGAGGACGTTGAAGAAGGTCGATTTACCGACATTGGGAATGCCCACGATTCCCACCTTCAAATTCGTACCGACGCGCCCAATCAGCGGCTTCCTTTCAGGTTCGTCAACTTTTTTAGGCGCCATTCTGAAAACGTAAGAAAAAAAAATCAAGTTTCGCTTTTATTCAAGAAGAAATTGATTCAATTCACAGGACAGATCGTGGGACAGATTCGAGTTCGAAACCTTCCTTTGTGCGATCAAAAATTGAGCATCGCTGGAATCGGGATCGAATCGAAAACTCAAGATATACTAAACCGATGATTTCGGTCGAGTCCCTCTTTCTCGTGGTTTCATCAAACGAGCATTCGAAATTAGTCGTCGCAGTCGGTGGACATAGGTATATATTTTATTTAATTCCGCCTGCAGACATTCAAGCTATTCGCTGGCCTCGCGATGGCCATAGCGCATGCAGTCCCCTTATCATTAGGGCCAATCGGCACAATCGTTTCCGTAGTACTCGGCATTTAGAATTCGTTTGCCCTGCCATACTATGCCATGCCATGCCGGGGGCAGCATGGCATCCCTTCCTCCTGATACCATTTCAGTGGCTATTTTTCCTCTTCCTGAAATTCCCGCTTCATTCCCTCGCCCGCCCCCACCCCCGCGTAGCAACATCACATGTAAATGATCGTATGCGCCTACCATACCGGTATCCTTCCTTAAGCGAGGGGGTTTACGCGGAATGCTCCGGGCTATAAGATCGCTCGCGGTAAATAATTATATTAATGCGGGCGCGGCATCAACGGATTGCTGTATTTACGCGAGATTGCCGTTGGTACCAACTCCGCGCGGTCCATGGGTATCAAACGATGAAACTGCCAGGGATAGGGCGACGAAGAAGAAGAAGAAGAAGATGAAGAAGACGAAGACGAAGACGAAGACGAAGAGGAAATCGGCCCCGACGGGGTCCTCGCCGAGGATGGGGGCGGAATATGGCGGGCGGGTAACCGATTACTGGGCATCACGCTCGCGAATCACCGGCATCACGCCGTACATCCGCAACCGTGCCTCAGGCCGCCAATCCGCCACCGACTTCACTGCAGCTCTCATCGCCGATTTATTCGCGACTTTTGGTCCCCGATCGCGCCTCGAGGATCGGTTTAAGATTATTTATTTATTTTCTTTATTTTTCAACGATTTTCTTCACGGGTTCCTGAATTATAATAATGGCTGGCATTCCGCAAAAGAATTACGCTGACGGGGTTGGAGTTGGTGCGGAGAGATCGTCAGCACTTGAAATACTCTATGCGAACTTTGAGCTGAAGTCGACTGATTAATTATTGTTTTTATACCACGCTTTATCTGATCACGATCATATAGATACCTCCGAATATTGTAGAATTATTAATTATCAAGATCTGCAGGTGTATATGTTCAAGTATAATTATAACTATAGTACTGCCATGCGGTATCGATCCAAACATTTGTTAATCGCGAAAATTACTCACGAGTACCTATATATCAAGATGTTTTAATATTTAACGCTTATCCAGTATTTTAGTTTATGGCAATCGTAAATCTGCAAATTTTTTTGATCCAATAATTTCGTCGTCAATAAGTTTTATAACAACGCCACTAAATATTATCGTAAAGTTTTCAGTCTTTGCATAAATTATTTCCTAGCTAAGAATCAAGAAAAGCATAGTATCAAGAAAATCGATTTGCAATTGAAAATCCGAAATTTTTAAACACTCTAACAAATTAGAAAATTTATGGATAAGCTTCGATTTCGATGCTCGACGGTTTTTGAATATAGGGAATGGAATTGTCTCTTCGACGTATTATGCCTCAGATAGAAAAAAAAACCCTTCGAAAAAAAAAAAAATTTCCTGACCCTGATGTTTGCCTTTTCGAAATGTTCAGATCAGCTTCAATTAATTAATAAATTACACAAAATATATAATTAGAATATAATATGTAGACTACACCGTT
The DNA here is from genome assembly GCA_963992785.1 of Tenthredo livida. Taxonomy (NCBI): domain Eukaryota; kingdom Metazoa; phylum Arthropoda; class Insecta; order Hymenoptera; family Tenthredinidae; genus Tenthredo; species Tenthredo livida. The sequence goes on along the minus strand of OZ023067.1, from coordinate 8,105,086 downwards.
GATATCTGTCCTTATACAACCCTTACTTTAAGGAAGTCATTACCATCCGAGCATCAAAGATCAATGTTCAAAAAGAACACAATAAGAAGCCTAAAAATTTCAATAAAAACAAAAATTAAGAACATTAGATACTTGGCAGTATTCCTAACTAATAATTCGCGTTATTATTAGCGGAAATTTCTGCAAGACGATATATGTACGTAATTCTAGTACTTATTTCGTTGCTCGAACAACGAATACTACTACAATCTATACGTATGGGTGCAGCATTCTATCAGCGAGAAAGGAACGATCTCCGAGCCCCGAGTGCAGCATACTGCATAGTGCTGCCACTCTATGGCGAGTGAATGAACCGCCTTCTCAGGCAGACGAGGTGTAGGATACGCTGAGTGCATTTATAACCTAACATTCCAAGTAGATGAATGTAGTTGATTTTCGGAGCTGATTCTTGGACTAAGAACTCTAGTTTGGTTTTAAAAAAACTGGGAAACGATCATCGGCGAGTTTTTTCCTTTACTTAAAAATAGAATCGAGGTGCTGAAATAGTAATCTAGGAGGATTTCAGCCATGCGGTAATAACCGAGTATTTTATCAAAGTGTATTATTTCATCACAGTTCTATACTGCGGTACATTTTTTGGGGTTATAACAAAAGGGAATTTGATATCTGAGCGATTAGTAAAAAAACAAGAGAAATACCTTATTTCCCGAATCCAGACAGCCGGCTTTTCCAAATGTGTTTGTTAAAGTCGCGCACAACGTGCCGCACGTCGGCAGACAGAAAATGTTGAGGCAGCAAACGAAATGCTGGTGATGACGTCACCCCGGACTCGACTCCCGCATCGAAACGGTCGCTGCTTTATCGACCGAGCGAGACGCGCTCTTACTATAAATATAAGGCACCCTTTTTTGTCTTCACCTTTCTCTTGGTCCCTTTTTTGCAATAGCTCGCATACTCGGAACGACGGTATTGCGAGAGAAGTAATCCACCTTTTTACACTACGAAAAATTTACTCATTTTGGATTCGGATGCTATGAGAGCACATAGTGAATTATCACGTTTCGAAATAATTGGGAAAAACGCACGCAGCATCATCTGAATTCGGCAAAAATTTGCCGAAGTGAAAAACGACTCGTATAACAAACGATTCAATCATGTTCAACTGATAGCATGATTGTTTCGTTAATTTGTTACTTCACGACTGATACATCTACGCACAAATACCAAGGAGATCATCAGCTCTACACGCATCATAATATCTATATGTATACGTTTTGCGAGCGGTAACTTCGAGCTTGTGCTCACCTCATAGACTCCTAATCGAAACAGACCGAAGTTGAATGATTGGAAGTAATGAAGTGAGAGAGATCCATTAATGATTATTGACAAGGACAGAGTGTATACACATTCGAAATCATTTCATATAAGAATCATAAATGTCAAGAGGTCTCCGATAGCAAACCGTACCATTTGTTGTTCGATGAAAGTAAACACCTAGATCTACATATGTTTTTATATACATACGTATGCGACTAGAATCTACATGTGTTGGTCCATGGTGCGTAGGTATAGGTATAGCGTGACGAGCGATTATGTATATGAAGTGTTGCTCGATGTCAGAACTACGCGAAGCCACATTCGAGCAGTACAAGGTACAATATCGCAGCGAACTGTCATTACAAGCTACAACCGACATGATATCTCCACGACGTATGAATACATTACAACTCTGACCAAATACGGCGTTTCGTCGTGTCCGTCGATCATATTATAATGGCTGTATGGGTGCAGGGTATAACATTATTATACTAGGATTTATATACCTATACAGATATATAAACACGGTGACTATGCACACGCGCCTGCAATGATATATACATCGGACACATGTTTCCGCCAAAGATCATAAAGTCAAGATAAAAAAACACTACGGCTTTTAGTCGACATTTCTGCACGTATACATATAATTACATAGAGTTATAATCTCTATAACAAACGTAGGATAACGTGTGTCTAATGCAAACGCATATATGTCGCTATACCTATTATAGCAATAAAAATTATCACACTGCATATAGCTTTCGCGTGATCTATCTTTTTATTTCTAACATACATTTTTACTCGAAGTTTAGAAAACAAAGTTTCTCGAATGAAGAATGTTCGCATCTAAATACGAAATTCATTGAATATCATTGATTTTCATGAAATTACATCAATGTAGAATATTGCCACGAAATTCTAATCTCGAACAATTCTGAATTACGTGACTCATAACACTGAAGAATAATTTCCCGCTTCTTTGGATCCAGCACAGTTTTTTTTTGACCAGAATTTTCCGTCAGTCGAATCAGAGTCACGTATATATCAGCAAGCAGAGCGTCGAGTGGCTTGATCCTAACTCGTGAGTGGGATACGTTCATGGATTATATTGTCTGCAGAGAATGAAGAGGCAAGGTTGGATCGGACGCATGGCTGGTATAATTTCAAATTCAAGTCAGGATTCAAAGATATAATTCAACCCTGTGTAGGTACAGGTGGAGACGTGTGGATACGACGTCTACTGCTGGATAGACAGATGCGGACCGTGGATGTGTGTAGTGTTCTGCTTGATCGTTCCACGGGGCTCCGAATCGGAGATTTTAGGGTGGCGAAGTCGGAGAGGAAGGAGAAAATAGAGGAAGGTGAATGAGGAGGCAACGATTACCAGTCCTATCCTTGGATCCTTCCATCCTTCCATCCTTCCATATAGCATCGTACAGCTATATACCTAACCCGAGTATAATTGAGCTTGTGTGGGAACTCGAAACGGCACTGGCCTCATAATTCGAGGGATAATATTAAAATTACCTCGGAATGAAATAAAAGAATGAGTGGATCGCATCATATCGTCTGCTACGTCTGCGTCGGTGGCGCCGTGTGGGCCGACGACTATGAGCATCCTCGTCCGGAGACCAGAGACCAGAGACCAGAGACCAAGGAAGAATAAACTTCCATCAGAAGATTCGACCGAACGGTTACCATCATACAAAGATCCAGTCTGCTGATACGAAATACACGTTAAAGTCGTCTGTATGGCCACCTACGAACCCTCGTTGTATATAACAAATCGAATATAATTTACATACGTTAACGCACAATTATTATCCCATACCTACTCATCCCTCCTGCAGCTTGACTCTGCAGGATAAGGACCACTTCCTGCACACCCGACTAATTTGCTTTTGGTTAAACTCTCGATGTAAGCCCGTATATACTGAAAAAGGGTCTATAGAAAAAAAAAGACTTTTATCCGTATCATCAGTGCATTTGCAAATATTTTTGTATAAATTCTGAGTAAGAATCGAAAGAGTTGAATTTTTAGTTTCTTTTTTTTCTGTCAAATTTTTCTTGCGTAGTTATAGTTTGACGATTGAAGATGTATGATATACTATATACATGTATTCCGAGATGTATATATCTCGGAAGTGGTGCTGATCCTGAAACGGTCACGAAATCGCGCCAGTCAGTCGTCTTTGTAGCGTGTGGTTATTTCAATTATTTGATTACGCTTCGTACCAATCTAGGTCCACATAATGCATATAATCACGAAGCTATTATTCTATGGTGAACAGCCGAGCGTCCCATACGTTCGAGTCGACCGTTTTAACGATATTGTAATTTGGAGACCGCAAGCCCGCCGTGACGTCATTTGAGACAGCCATGTTGCCAGCGTGCGCGTTCTCCATCATACAAAAATTCTCCTATATCAACCTCAACCTCATATTTTTTTATTATAGCATATTCGATAAAGTTTATTAAAACGTTATTAGTAGATACGGGATTATAGGGATTTTCTAAAATTAGATATTACCTCACGATTGAAGGGTCTTCGTTATACTCATTTCTTATCGTATTACTCGACAGATTTATTTGCGCTAACCCATTATACCTCTCCTTCGTACATCGTCATCTGCAAAACGTTACATATTTTATTTTTATTTTTTTGGCAAATATGAGGCAAATTGATGAAATAAGACTTGGGCTGTCTCAATTTGGATTTGAGAATTTTTTTTAAAGGAGGAACGCGAATTCTACATACTCCGAATATATGTTATACCATGTACACTATATATACATATGTCCGTCTTGATGTTTCTTTTTGTATAAGAAACTGCAAATTGTGTAAAATTTCCACAGAGGCATTCATGAGCGAGTTAATTGCAGTCTATACCCGCATCTTTGTGCGTAAAAATTTTTTATCTCGCGTACAGGCGCGTTCTACCCCATCATTTTCTTTCAATAGCTACTGCAGCACATGACTGCTGCCGCGGGACACGCGATATTCCATAAAATTTTTACGATAGGTGGTATACCCTTCACTGTAATGTACTACATATACACATATATACGTCTATATATATTCATATATGTATCTAATTTATACCCACCTATTTACTTTGCAAACGGTGGAAATGAAATTATTTTATTCAATTGTGTATCATTGTATAGTAGGTATATGGTATGTAACATATTTATGACGAGTGTGACTAATATGAATAAAGGTATAACGCTTCTCGAGGAATAACGATGCGGAGAAATTGTCAACGATTGCAAGGATCGGTAAAGACTATCCAACCATAACTGTCCGGAAAAACCTTCAGAAGATCCAGAGATCTAGATAGAACTTGAAAATCTGCTGATCGTCTGTACCTCCTGAATAATTTTCAAATTCTACTTACGACCTCAAAAATCTGCGGAATATCTACTCAATGATCAATGTTATTTTCCACTTGGGATTCATTCGTCAATCAGTTCGCGAGACCATTCATCAAAGATCAAGGAGCTATAGGTCAAAACAAGAATCATAGAGTCTCTCCGATTTATAAGATCTAGAGGTCCGAACTAGAATTTCAAAAGTCTAGTTCGCGCCTGAACTTTCTGAAACCGGAGATAGCTCTCACCTTTACGTGAAAATCAGAATTTCATTACATGCATGACCCTATCCTCAAAATTTGACACCCAGCTCCAAGTCTTCGGTAATTCTTTGTATGGAGTGAAACTAGAATTTTCTACACCTCCAATAGCTTCAAGAAATGATCTCGTTCAAAATCTGTCGAATTTTCATGAAATACCCACCAAGTTTGAGATTTTTCCGGAGCATTGCAGTATTGCAACAGGAAGGGGAAAAATCGTGTTTCACTCAAATGAGAAAATTCTAAGGCTCAATTATAATCGAGATAAAAACCTAGGATTTTGGCCAAATTTCGTTGCATATATTTTGGGACGTCCGGGCCCATTGGGGCATTGAAATGAAAGAAGATGAGTTGCAGTTCAGCGGCATTAGTATAACTGTTACCATACAGCATATATTCGAGTAAGGTTTTCAGTGTGTAACGATATTATAATAACTCGTCAGTAAGTCGGGTACCTTTAATGGTCCATCAGGTCCATTACTCGCCCGTAAACCGTAATGCCGCTTCTCGTTGCGCCCATTGTTGGCCTTTTTATGATCAAATGAAAGATTATAAAACGCTCATTCGCCCTACAGCTTTATACAAGTAGACTTCAGTCTTTACTCTATACATATATACCTATCTACTCTGCACTTCGCCCAGGCGCCAAGGGCTATCGGCAAGGTCTTGTTATAACTACCTATCTTCTTTTACTTAGGTATGCGTATACCTTATATTGCTTTTCAATTAACCATCATCAATTAGTTCTAATTGCAGTACTGTACTCGACTGACTCGCAAAATACTTATAAAATACGAAAGCTATATAACAGCTCTCACACGCTATGAGCTCGCACTACGTACACTACCTACCTACATCAAGTACCAGTTCATTCACTCGCTGCACTTCGTTCTATCCTTCAAAGTTGGACTTTGCTATGCTATGCTTTTCGAGTAGAACAAAAGGGGGAGGGGTTTGACTTATCATGACTTCAATAGCACATACATCCCCCTCAATCACTGGAATTGCAGATTACTGCATTTTGAGATGGTTTCAGCTTTCGCACCTGACAGCTCTTCGGCTCGATTATTGTTATGGTATATCTACATTCACCCTGGTTTAAAGAAAATGAAAAGGTGTAGGGCGCCTACCTACCTACTATACGTATAGTGGTTTGCGAACCGGGGTCATAAACAACGCGAGCAAAGTAGCGTAACCTCCGCGAAGAGTGCAGCGGTTCCGCCCGTCAATTCTTACCAATTGTTGCCAATCAGAGTAATACGTGTCATTACGCGAGAAGCTCTGCAGAAAGAGGAGTTGGGTAGGTAGGAAGGTGGGAAGGTGAAGGTAGGTAGGTATATGGAAGGAGGTTGAAAGCAATGCTGTCCGCCTCACGTTTGTACCTACTGGCCTGATTACACTAGCCGCCATATTAATTTGCCGCTAATTGTTGGCATCAGTGAATGGCCAGGGTTAAATAGCTTCATACGAGTAGCGCAGCATACTATATCTCCCTCGCTCTCTTAATGCCTGCTCATTACAACCGATACCAACCCACCGCTTCAAAATGCCATGCTATTTATTTGTCAGTATATGTTATCTTCCCATATACCCTTAATAACTATTTCACAACTCTTTTACCGCTCGAAATTAAACCGGGTTTAAAATTTATCCCAAAATATGTGAAAAAAAAGAAAATAGATCAACAAAATATATCATTTTCATTATCTCTTATTTTAATTGTCTCGGCTAATTAGGTAGGTATAGCGATATCGCGTTACGCGCTGAACTGCGAACTGATTCATGCGCGATGTATATTTGTGTATATATATATATAGATACTAATGAATAAAATAATGATGCGTGATTTAATATATAGTATAAACGGCTTTCTGTTCTAATTACAGGTCAGTTAACAACCAATTATTAACCTGCGTTTAAACCGACGGCAAGATAATTATAATTTAGCGGAATTAATAATTAATAATTAATGCACACCTGTAGTTATACGAGACTGCATCAGTAGCACGGTAGCTCAAACTGTTTTTATATGGCAGTAGCTCTTTAGCCCGTCTGCACGAGGACAAGGAGGATATATACTCATACAACCGAACCAAAATGATCAATTGTAAAAATGAACGGTAGTTAATTAGCTCGAAAATTGAAATTGGATAAAAAAATTTGTACCATTCAATTTTGCAGACTTTTAGGATCAGAAATGAATAATTTTTGAAAAATTTGTGAACTTAGTAAAAATTTTGGATATCGCATAGATCGACAAATTCAGTATTTCCGGGCATGGGTAGGATACATGTGATGATAGATTAGATTATCTTTGTTTTTTGTTTTTGGTGCTTTAAACCAGGAAGACTGTTCGATGACAGTTTGAAACGTAACGTATGTATATATATCCGAGATATCATGTTCTTCCAATTAGCAAACGACAGAGTAATTTGTATTTTACAATCCAGAAATCCGGTCCCAAAATATAGACATTAAACCACTCTACTAGTTGAGAAGAACAGTTATAATAAACTGCAGGTTAATATAGACTAGAACATATATAGACTAGCTTAACTAGAGGCGAAGTAGTGTATACTTTGAAATAACGATGTAATAGAACGCATTTATATAACATATATACAGGTATGGGGTATATATTGTAAAACGTATATATGGCTCTTTGATATTTAGGAGATCGTATAAAGCGATGAGTGTAATATAATTGGCTAGAATTGTTATCGTTTTAAACTATAATATTACGTATACATATATATATATACTATATACCCACCGACAATTCTAATGTAATGCAGTAGTCTTTATTATAGCTCATTTGCACTTGCATCGTACTCGCAATTACTTATATATAGCGTAATATGTCCGACAAAACTGAATAATAAGACATAAAATAAAAAACGAAATGAAAATAAAGAAAGAAAAAATAAAGAAAACTACAGAACCATAATCAGACTACCGTCTTGAACCAATTATTTTTTTACTCGTAAAATAATTATACACAAGCGAATGAAATGAGATAATTTATATATCGAGTACTATACCCATGTGCTGTTATCAACGATAAATATGTTCACTGCAGAAAGGAAAATCGTGATCGGAATATAGCAGTTTCATAGATTAGTTCAAATATCTGTTTTCAAAATTCTGTTTTCGCGGTATAATTATGTCCATGTACCGGCTACGTGAGGATTCAGAGGTGTGAATCAGAATTATAACGATCGTAGTTGAAATTCTGATCAACTCATCTGTACATCCTATTCAATTTTCAAATTCTAATTACAGCCTGAAAAGTCTGGGAAAAATCAACTGAGGGAGAAATTTTATTTTCGACGTGAAATTCATTCGTTTATCAGATCGCTGAACGTTTTATCAAAGATCGAGGAGCTAATACACAGAAAAAACGAGTTGTACCAATTTGAATTGGTCCAAAAAAATTTTTTTCTTCCAAGAAAAATTTTTTTGTCCCGAGAAAAATTTCTTTGTCCCAAGGAAATTTTCTGCAAACGCATTGGAAACCGAAATTAACTTGAGTCAAGTAAAAATGTTATCGAACCAAGAAAAACTTTCTTGGATCCAAGAGAATTTTCTTGGTTCGAACAAATTTTGTCTTGATTCAAGATAATTTCGGTTTCCAATGCGTTTGCAGAAAATTTTCTTGGGCCAATAAATGTTTTTTTCTGTGTAGGTAGAAACCAAAATCACGAAGCTTTTGAATTCTAGGATTTAAAGGTCCGCATTAGAATTTCAAAAGTCTGATTCGCGCCTAAATTTTCTTGACACGAACCTAAATCGCACTTTTAGTTGCAAATCGGAAATTCATACCTGCATGCATGCACGATCCTTATAGTTTACACCTCTGAGTCCTTGTAGAATAAAGCTAGGATTATTATATATCTATGACTTTTTTTTCAGAAATACATACTAGCAATATTCATTCTTGAGATTTCAGATCTTATGCAGCACCTAGTTCGTTGGAATAAGAAGAATAAGGATCGAGGATGCTGTGAGATCAGTCTAGACTCTAGGATCTTGCATGCATGCTCGGCGAGTATATAAATGGGTATATATATGAGGACGACTTATAAGCACGTCTGGGGCACAGCTATATTTTTCGGTATTTAAATTTTTACGCGCAACTATATAAGTTTCACCGCACTGCGGGCTGCCGCCATACCGCGCCGCGTTTCTCCCCAATTACTTCGCGTCTCTTATATAGCTAGTTCGCGTTGAATTACCATATCACGCTGCAGCTTCGTGCACGAGCTGCACTCACCGACATATACACATGTATATATAGGAGCATCATACAGGGTGATCGATTTCCAAAAATTTATTTAAAAAAAAACTGTATCAAAGAACCAAAGAAGGAAAAGAAATACACAGAAAATTAAAAAAAGAGTGAAATATCCAACTTTTCATCCATCATTACGTTATAATTTACATTTATCTCTCCCTCAACAAATTTCATCCCCATACAGAATTTTATGATCATTATGAATCAGAGATCGTTTTTCTTGAATGCAGGTAACAAAACTGCAATACATGCATGCATTTTGTATTCTAAATGGTACCATGTGGGAATTTGGTAGTTTTTTGTTTCTTTTCTTTCGCTTTTTTGATTTCAATTCAACCCCATGTGCAACATACGATGCAATGATTCGACCACCCTGTATAGACGTACCCACATATACCATATGCATACGTGTGGCAGAGTAAAGAAATCGAAACTGTGAGGAGAGTAAAAGAGAGGAAGAGAGAAACAAAGAGAGAGGAAAGAGAGAGAGAGAGAGTTGAATGCATTCGCGGTGCATCGCGTGGCTTCGTGGTTAACCACGCCTCCATAGACAGCCGCCAGCCAACAATTAAGATTTGATCGGCAAAAATGGTCGAGTCAAAATGGCGTCTTGTTTTGTACCGCATAAGTAATGCGCCGTTCACCGGGTGCAGATATCTCTAAGAATATTTTCTTCGCTTGAACCATACGTGTACCACGCGTATACAAGAAATTACCGCTCTCCCGCGGACATAACGATTACGCAAAGTTATAATGAGACCGGTAAGCTAGACGCCGCATGAGATTTACTATAGGCATCGATCTCTCCTATATATTTTGCAGATCCATATTCATCGTCACAGATAAAACTGATACAGGGCGATTCAGGCTTAGCGAGTCACATCTCAAGGGTACAGATTCCTCGCGAAATTCCAAGACTGAATTTCCTTTACCAAAAAATCGAGGGCCCGATACTTTCCGAGCTACCGAATATCTTCGTTGACCAATCACAGAACAGACAGCGCCGGCCATGAGCGGAAGCTGCGCGGCGCGGTGGTCCGTTCATGTAACCCATACGCTCGGTGATCGCTTGACTCAGATCTTCCGTAGCTCGGAATCATTGGTACCCGCATTGCCTACATGCTCCGCTTAATCTGAATTACCCTGTATACGCTAGGCTCGTACTACTACACTCGTATGAACAAGCTTGTGTTTTCGTATACATGCATGCGATTTTCACCCCAGAGTTGCCTGACACAGAAGTTAGGCGGCGCTGGCGGTCGTATACATGCACAAATTCTACACACACTAGTAGCGTACTGGAATTGTACGTGCCTAGCGTATACTGCAATCAGAGAAAAATGTGGTCATTTGAAGCCAAAAGTTTTGGTTGACTCCGTTTTGCTGATTCAATACATACGTTAGTCAAGAATTTGTTTGATTTCCAAAAATACAATGAATCCATTCGTTTCCTCGAAAACAAGTATTTGCTTGATGGTGCGTTTATTGGTTCTTTCAGCAAAATGTTTTGCTCATTCAGAATTAGTCTAGAATTGTTATTGAACACTGCGCATCTTCGAATGAACCGAATAGTTCGTTTTTTCGGCATAGGCATTGAAAAGTCACTTTATGACGCCTGTTTTCGATCCACAAAGTAGCACTTTATACGGCTGATTTCAGAACTGCCCTATAAAGTCTTTATACGGCAGTCTGGATGCGCAGTTCGAAGTGCGCACTCCAAAGCTGCCGTATAAAGTCTTTATACGGCAGTTGAGATGCGCAACTCGAAGTGCGTGACAGATCGCACCATAGCCTCACTCTTCGTCTGTGAATCTCAACAGGCGTCAAAGTGACTTTTCATGCCTATTTCGAAAAAAATAAAGTATGGGGCGCACCCGTAAACCGTTTTTGACTCGAATAATTATTCCAGAACTCGCCTTCGGCTCGCCTTTAGCTCGTTCTGAAATCATTATTCTCGCCGAAAAACACTTGGTTTACGGGCATGCCACATAATATACTATTATTGACTTATGATTCCTTATTGAAGGAATACGAATGGCACAAGCGCATTCTTTTGACTGTATGTGTGCCAATGCAAGAATTTTTTTGATGCAAACAAAATTTGTAGGCATTTGGATATACCTAGGTACCTGTACTGCATCCATCGAATATCTATCGGCCAATTTGATGAATGCCATATTAGGCATAGCTACTATAAAATTTCAATATATTACCACGCTGCAGCGTACTTGTTCTCCGGTTAGGTCACGATGTGAGCTGCAGCTTGCAAGACTCTAATCATGGGGCCATTGCAGCAGCTACCAGGTTACTCCTTGCGAGGGGTCTTATTATACTAACGTCCCTCAATCACGGCTGGATCTCAGTTACCCCTCAATATTCTTTCCTTTACTTAATCACTCCGATCATAACCATGATGAAAAACGAATAGGAAAATCCGGACAGTAGGTACACGATATAATTAGAATCATGAATATCCGCCTAAAGTGCATCAGATTTCAGCTTCACAACCATTTCTTGTGATTTCGTATTTAATGTCTGTCATAAAAACTTGCGACTATATACCTACACACGTTCATCTTGCTTCTATTCTCAAGATTGGTGAGGATCTGCAGCCCGGAGGGATCCTCTTCTTCATTTCGCGCGAAATACTTACCTATACAAGGTACAGATACTGCAGGATATGTCTGAGCATAACAGCTACGCATCAGTGAATGAAGAGAATCAGAAATCCAGAATATCTAAAAATGAAAACGATCGAAAGATGTGGAAAAATTTCAACACAACGAATAGTTGAGCTAGAAATTTGAAGAGAATGATGAAGAACGATAGAGGAAATTCTAGAACAAATTCAAGCCTAACCAAGGAGAATGAAATACAAGAAATAAGGCTGCTATGGCTGCTGCAACAGAAAGTCAGTCCACTTATCATTAGGTGCATCTGCCGGGCAGTTAGGGTAATTGTTTCCTTTGGTTTATAGTTTTATTCCTGCACCTCGCGATGATATCTTGCCTTGTTTTATATTCCTCGAGGCAAGTAGGTATACTATATATATCTATATACCTATAACTGCAGAGCAAGAGCTACTCTTTCCTGTTCCTCGCGATGTACTTTCCACGGCGAAAAATATCTCTGGGCTATTTACGTCCCTAATTACATTCTCATTATATACCTATACGCGATCTTTTTGTTCCAAGCTCCGCATAAGCCTACCTACGTAGGTAAAAATATCTCATCCATCAAACTTTTGGTTACCGAAAGCCAGACGCCATCTCGTGTCTTATGATACACTTTCCGACTTCGACGTTATGTGAATGTATACGTCTGCATCGTATGTATATATTTACGCGAATAAATCGCACATGATGAAACATCCTCTGACATGGTGCATCCCTTCGCGAGTTTGCGAAGAGGGGGTGGGGGGTAAGGGGGCAGAAATTAGAGGGAGGTAATCCCCCGAAGGCAATAATTTTGCATGGAGATGCGAGATAAACGATAGGTCCGCAGAGCTCTTAATTTCAGAGAAGCGGGCGGAGACCATGGCCGCGGTTTCCACGAAAATATTTACTTCGCAGCTTGAACGGTGCCCAGCACGTCGCCCTCTACTACCGAGCTGTTATTACCCGGTATTTCCATATCTCGGCTAGACTAGAGCTCGATGCCAGCTTATTTGAAGATGGCGCAATGCAGAGAACGCCTTGGGCTTCTGTGGTACCAAAATGGCCGACCTCAGGCTCCCTGCAGCCTATACTATAAACGCATACACAGATCATCGGTTAGAACTTAGAATTATACCCGTTACGTCTAATGAAACGTTCTTTCAACTCTACCTAATCGCGGTGAAGTTTTTCTAATTCCCGATACTTAACCGTCTAATAGCCTTGAGGTAACGAAAAAGTTCACCAAAAGCTCGGAGAACGCGGCGATCATGATCGCTGCATTATAGGAACAAATCGCGTTTCTAAATCGCTACTGAAACCTGAGAAGAGGGCATATGCGCAATATAATAATGGGCGTACAGTGTCATTTATAAACGCGCGTGCCCGGGTTTTAAGCCAGCTGTCCAGCTCCTCGGGGTTCCATACGCCCAGATCCGCACGAGCTATAAATCTCGTATAGGTGAAACTGCGCGAGGACTCAGGACTTAACAAACCAAGAGTATAACGCACCTTTGGGTGCCGAGCCAAAGACCGGATAAGGCGTTGCGAAAGTGGAACCCGATAGTTCCTTAGTTCACAGATTCCTTCCTGTCATATGAAACTCTTCAGAAGAAAACCGGGCGCAGTGCTCCTCCTCTCCGAGACGCTAATAGCGATTGTCCGTAATGGGGTTACACCGGCAGACCCTTCTATAACGAGACTGTGAGCAGACCTTCGTTACACATTCTTAGAGTACGACGTACGTCTAGGTACCCAACAGCAGACCGTCCAGACTTATTATTCATCTGAATAGCGCGCAGAATGAACCGGAGGCTGTGGGCTGGTCTGGAAGATCTGGCTTCACTGGATGTCATTTGGAATTATACGAGATCAAGATTTCAACTTCATTTTTTGGCCCTTGTTGAAAATGATTAGGAAACGTGATCACAGCTTCTTATGGTCGGCAAAAATCGCACGAGTCCTTCCTGAAGTGTACTGATCAATGTTCCAGGATTTAGATTGCTGATGACTTTGGATCATGTTGTGTTACTTGTGGAATATATGTACACAAGGTTATTGGTATAGGCACTTTGAGGATACAGCTACTGCGGCTCTTTACTTTGGATAGCTAATTTGAGTCGTGTGTTTTTTTAAACACGATATAGCTACCTACCTTCCTCAAAAGGTCCTTCCGCTTGTCTCAGGTTACTGGAAGAGAGTTCATGCAGAATGTACTACGCCAAAACACACCTACTGGCAAATAATGAGAGAATTTTTGCCCGTTTACCATTTTCCATGATTAATGGTTTCACGCTTTGTCGGATCATTGGTAAAGGACATGAGTTTGCACAGCATATGTGACCGTCTCTGTTGAAAATTTGGCCAAAGTTGACCGTATTCGGAACCGGAAGTCCGTGGGACCGTACAAACGAATTACGTCGCTGAATTCGATACTCTTCACATACATTATTGCAGAAAATATTTAATTTAGTACTTTTTTATTCGTTTGTGAGTCGAGTCCTCCGTGAGTATGTGGCTATGGATCAATCGGTCTGAGCACGTGGCAAAACAACAAATCATAGGTTTGTGCTAACTCGAATTCCCATAGGACGAAGGGGGCCGTAATAACTAGAATCATTTCTCGATACAAAGATATCTGATCGGATCAGGATCACGAAATAGGTTCGGGGAATGTTTTTAAAATACATTTGATTGCAACTATGATGTTACTTATACATGGCGTCGGTGGCAGATGGCTCTCAGATCGTTCGCCAGTGGTAAACAAACTCGGTAGCCCATCTGTCGTTGAATTTTATTTTTTTCATATCTTTTATTTTATTTTATTTCATTCGAAAGCCAATTTCAGTGGCCAATCTTCTACCTACACTGGATGCTTACAGAATGTAGATGTACGAGTACAGATAACGCGGATATCGAAACCAGCGAACTTCCGGTGAAATCGAGCGCGAATACGATCTCGACTTCTTTCATGGCTCCACGGTGAAAGTGACTGTGAATCGTTTTCCCGCCCATTTAGAGCTTCTTTTTCATTTTTACAATATTATTGTATCGCTTCCGGCTCCTTCGGGTGTTAACCGGCTCTCCGTTGCGTTACTCAAGTCTCGAATTACCGCATCAATGGGGCTCAACCTTACAAGGGAATCTGTAACAATGGCACAAACGGCGGGGAGACCTTTGGCACACACTAAGGCTAAGGATCGTCAAGGATCGACAGTCGTATTCACTTGTCGCGCAATGAATAAGCCCAGAATCTTCGGCCATGGCACATGACACAATAAATTTCAGTACTTCGTCACGTTATTATTCACAAAATTTCCAAGTTGGAACAAAAATTTCCTACGTGAGGATCCAGAAATGTGAATCAGCGCTCGAATTTGAAATTCTGATCAGCATCACTAAATTTGAAAATTCTACTTGCAGTTTCCGACTTGGATTTGCACCTTCAGTCGGTCTTCAATCAGAACTCGTAGAATAAAAGTACAATTTTTATCCCTACTCGGGTACTTGGATCTCTGCAGATCCGGGCTGTTAAAGATAGAGGGGATCGTTAGCGTTGCAGATTGCAGAAGATAAATGTTAACCCTCACACACAGAAACGTGAGTAAATTGTGCACGTATACACAATACGTGTTACACAAACGCGGCGTATTATGGGTCTGCAAACATTTTAACTAGGCGTCAGGAAGACGTCGTAAGTTTAAGTTCAAAGCATCACAAACCTTGAATTACGAGCACATCTAGCTTGCCTCTGTCTTGACCCGATACAGTACCTCAAGGCGAGTTGACTCGACTCAACTCAACTGAACTCGTATCTAAACAACGTTTGCCAAGAATTGTGGGTACGGTATGCCAGTTAGCTGCAGGTAGGTACCGTGTAATATAAACGTCTGTAACTTAGTAATGGTGCACTATTAACTATACCCACTAAACCGATAGATTTACTGGCTATAGGTACGCGCTGCAGATAGTAACGCGAGAGGAACAGCCCTTCGAGCTCAGGTGTCAGGACGAAACGTTATTATCATCTGGTCATTTACGATTCGTCTGATTTATCATTCCAACAACACTGCGGCATATCACTTCGCCATAAGTAGTAGGTACTGCGCACTGGTCAAGTTGTCGATAGCAGTTTCAGAACTATCACTATACTTATATTCACTAGAGTGGTCCTTAGTTTGGTCATATTCGAATTTCAATGCTCCCATGAGCCAGAAGCTCTCCAAATATACACAAAAAAAGTTTATCCAAACCCCCAGGTTCCTATCTCAATTCTAAGTACTGCCCCCCCCCGAAAAAAAAAAATAGCACACAATTTTTAGTACTTCGGGATTATTTTGTGATTCTATCGCATTGTCGCTCCGAATCATCTGAAATATTTGCATGCAAGTAAAGTTCCGGAACTTTTATATTCTTTGCTTCTTCTGACCGAAATTGTGTCACATGCATATTTTCTAAGTAACTACAACTGCATCGGTAATTACTTTTCCGTAATCAGGTTAATGACAGATCCGGGACTCGGGCATGAAACGGTAATGCCAGTATATTGAAATTGTTCTACTTTCTGTTATTAAAGGAATATCGTCGGTTCTTCTGTGAAAATATACAATTTCACGAATCTCATCGAAACTTCACGGCTGTTTCGGTGAACTTCATCAGAATTTCAGATGCACATTCGAAACACATTAGCTACTCGTTAATTGAATGAATTACACGAACGAATTCGAACTTAAGAACAAATTATCATCATATGTTATGATTGCTAACTGAAAAATAAAAATTCCGTTAAAATTGTTGAGCAAGTAATGGATATCCCATATCCACATGTATATACTTGAAGTGGTTTGTAGAAGTTTCCGCTATTCGTATCCAGGTCTGAATGTATATACGCTTGTATTATAGTCATGCCTTGCAAAGGGTCTCGTAAATCGTAAACAGGCATTGTAGTGGGTGATTTAGTAGCGCGGTCCATTAGTCGCGAAGGGTAGTAAATCGATCCTACGCTTTTCTCCTTCGGACATTTGGGGATGAGACGCGTTACCAATTTACAAATCTTTATCCAATATTGTTTCCCACCAAAGGTACAAGTTGAATAAAAATATTCCACCCTGAAATTCCACTATGCACCTCTAAGTCCTAATCATTGAGAACTTGTACAATGATCCTGGAATTTTTTTGTTCCTATCCAGGTCCTGCACGAGTTACCCGCTGGAAATACCTTTCACGATCAAATTTACTTCACGGTTATAATTCCGAGCGTGTGAATGACGATAATATAACGCGTGTTGCCCAAAATGAAGTGAAGTGAGTCCATAGGTTGAGACGTGTCATTAGTCGCGCATTACCGGGGCTCGACAAACACCTCAAATAATTCTAAATTCTAGAGAGAGAGAAGTCTGTAATTCGGCAAGGCATTAATAACGCATTAATATCCGCCCAACCTCTAATTGACAGCCCTTGTACCGACTTTATATTAGGTCACGAAGTTTTCGTCTCGTACTTTACGGGCTCGTAGGTGTAGGTATTAGGTGTCTTTCATAAGCGACAACCAGTAATTTCCAGTAGTTTTTGTCAAACCTGGTTCACGGTTGTTCACCTTGTTAATTATGACGTTAGCAACCGATATGTCTTTCTCCAGAGGTGATCCCACTCGTTTAAAATCGTATTAATAAACGTTAAGTTAACTTTTTGTCACCTAAAACTGGCGCTTTACATATGTACCAGCACCTTTTTTCAACCACTAATCATACTTATGCCATACCATATTCTGTGGAAGATTTTCAGCCTTGGAAACGTTTCCTCAAACCGATTTACCATCGGCAAAGATCCTTCGAAGTCACTCGACGCTGATTATACTCAACACGCCGGTCTGACTGATCCTGAAATTTCAACTCTGCACTTATACTTGTCACGGATTTAGGGGCATTAGGTTTTTTCAGCCAGAACACCAGAGGGGACCCTTGTTACACGGCTTTAAAATTATAACGCAAACTTCGACCGGCTAATCACCAATTACTGAGATGCATGTGAACCCTGCACTTGTCACTGCAGGCATGTAATTCACCTCTGTATGGATAAGAGATGAGACGAATAGAGAGATCTCGTGCAACCCTTAAGAAATTACCCTTCCGATTATCATTTCATGCGGGTTAAAATCGGTTCAGCTCTTTTGACGTCTTCATAAAAGACAGCCGATCGGTTCACACCGTATTATTAAACACTCGAAATATATTTCAATTAGCCAGCGTCAGCCATTAGCCCTGCAGTTCTCCACCGATGAGCAGGTATATTATAGGTACTTCCTTGCGAAGGTTACCAAAGCTCCATGTATGTAATTAGCCGCAACTTCTGTCCGTGGAGAATCACAGTCTCTTTATGGACTCGTCGAAACGATCCTGAGAAAGCATATTTCGACGATTAGTTTTCTCTATCAGAAGAATTTCTCAATAACTAACTTAATTATCCCTCGCGCTCACCAACTGGTGCAGCGCGATTAGGCGAAGTCAATTCCTGAACTATTTTTTTTTCTTCAACCTGCGCAAAAACATACGTAGCTCCGTTTTTTCGCCCTTTCGAATTCATCAGATCAATTTGATAGCCTTTGGATTTTCTCGAATCTCTTGCACGCTGCTACCGGGCGGCGTAGCGTTCATCGACGCAACAAAGAGCCGAGCCGACGCACGGCGGCTAGTGACTTTTGACTTTACTGCTTCTGACCATTAGACCGATAACATCTCTGACCCGTCCCCAGCTCACGACCACTTTCCTCTATGTCCAATTTGTTCCTTTTTTGCTTTCCCTTTCGTTTTCTTCGTTTTTCTTTTTTCTTTGGTTTTACCAAAAGTCTTTCAACGGTGACTCCCGAATCCTCTTCGTATTCCCTGGAATTACTATATCCGCCGAATCATCCGTTCAGACTATTGGTACTGATCCCGATGCATGGTTCAAATTTTGAGGATCGAGGAAGCGAACTCTTAAAAATATAAGATTTTCAACAATTTATTTCATGTATCCAATTAAGGTATTGCGGATAATTTAATTAACGATTAGCGAGATTATTACCCGGAGGATTTTTCCGCTGACCTGCGCAGCTGACCCCTAGGCGCCAGGATTCGTTCCTGCCATTAGGGTGATCGATGAACGTTGTTTGTTTATTCTTCGGCAAGCACTGCTTGGACCGATCCTCGTCGAAGACGGTTTTTCGGAATCTCCGTGGAACTAATCGCCTCCAAAATCCTCAACCTCGCTGTTTCAGACCTCCGCCGAAAGCAGACGTGAAAATCCGATTTCCTATCCGCTAAAATATTAGCTTTATGACTAAACTAAATTCAGCAGACAAAATGAAATATGGAAACGCAAGATCGTAGACCTTGTTCGAAAACTCTAGTCTGGTAAGAAATGGGCAAATAAATATCATGGGAAGAAATGGAGATGTAGTCTGTCTATTAGCGAAGCTAATCCTGGTGAAAAAATATTAACAAATACGTATACCATCGCGTGCATGCTGAGGTATGAAACTGTCGAAGTGCACACGGCGATCAAACGCACATTTGTTGTTCCATTGAGTCTTAATTTGTTCCTAGAATCTGGGAGCGTGTTCATCTGTCTATTTTGTATTGCATGTCGTGACAATCGTTAAAAATATCTTTCCATTTCCGGCTTAACATTTGCAGGTCTCTATTCAGTGAATCGCACGTGACTAATTCGCCAAGATATGATCAATCGTTTTGCTCCAACATATCACCGTCGTTCGATGTTCCTACTTATGCCCCGTTTTTGCTACATAAGCTTTTCGCTAATTCCCGTGAAATTTTCCCTCAAATTCCAAAAAACTTAAGAAATATGAAGCTCTTCTGATCAGAGAGACGAATTAATCCGAGATCCATTTCCGAATATATGACCGAAATTTTTCCTTTTTTTTTTGTGTTTCCCCTTTTCTTTTTCTTACCGAAATTCGTGTCTACTCTAAATTTACTGTTCGGACCTGTGTATAACGTCTGCTAAAGGTGGTATAGCACGTGGCAATTAATCACCTGAAAAGCCATGAACAAAAGCCGCGTGTGACAGACCAGCCCTGTTCCTTTGTTCGAGTGTTTAGGAACGTCCACACTGCAGCATTACAACCTTCTCCGAGGGTCTTAGCTCACCTTAAATTTGTTCTTCTACTTTTCTTTTTTTTTTCTTCATCTTCGTTTTCTTTTCTCTCCTTTTTCTTCATCATCGTCTTCTTCTTCTTCTTCTTCCTCTCCCGGGCCTTCGACCTCGTGACAGACCGACGGACGCAGCGCAAAGAATCGCGTAATGAGTTAGAACAGCCCTGGCGCCGCCGATGGCTTCGTCACGGCCGTGCTTGCATCCCCTAGAATCCCATCTTCACTTTTTCTTGCCCTCTTATAGTCTGGGCTCATTTCACTTCGCTTACAAATCGAATTAGATTCCTGATATTGAATAATCTCGGCTCAACCGAGGCTTCGTACCTACTAAACTTCGTAAAAATACAGTCAATCCTGCACCGGACTTCATGCATGCAGACATGATGATATGACTTGATTAATAAACTGCGAAAATATCAAAATAAAAAAAGAAGGGAGAAAAGCTCCTGTCTTCGGTATCTCATCGGTACATATGGGGCGCAAAATGATCTGATTGCACAATGTTGAGGTAGTTGCAGTTCTTGAACGGGTTCCTCCGATCTTTAGAAATATAAAATTTCGAATAACGCGATCGTGGACAACTTTATCGCTGGAAACCGATCGATTGAAATGTAGTTTACGTTTCGCGAGGGATAGACGTGGCTTTCCACTGCCTCTGACATCAGTTTTGTCGAGACTCAATCAACGCTGTTTCTAGTTTCTAACGTTGAACCGAACCCGTAGTGTGCATCGTAATCATAGAACGGATATTGACGCGTAAGGGTTTCGATCGGGCGGAACATATTCGTATTCACGTATGTACATTGTACACCCTGCAATACCCATGGCGACTGGACGTTATAATATTATTAGATTACCAACCAGGGTGGATCCGAAGGGGTTTGTAATCGTTACAGGTTAGCCAAGGTTAGCCAAGGTTTGGTCGTACCCGATCGTATACCTTATATGCTATACCAAGACGAGGGTTTGACTGGCGGTCCATTGTCGGCCCCGGTCGCTTCGCGCGCCCAATAAAGGATAGCATTAGTAATGGGTTTTAATTACTTCATAATGAGGGCATGATTTAGCTCTCTATGTCGGCGCCAAGATCAGAGGCGCTCATCTAAGAGAGAAACGCGCTTTCGAACTACTATAATACCAAAAAAAAGAGAAGAAAAAAAGAAAAAGAACAAATTTCTCACAAAAGCTAAATAACAAAGACCATATTACAGGCTGAGGATCTATGGATGACGTCAATGCGCTCGCGTCAATTGCCCAACGTCGCTAAATTATCGTCATAATTTATAGTGCATTTCTGGTCATTCATGGGTTTGCGAGGTAATGTGAAGTAGTGCAATAAATACTGTTCAGACATCATGGTGTTTTTTTATTTATTATCATCAGGCTTTTTGAACGTCTTACATTCACAGGAAATTTTTTGGATTCAAAGTTACGGAGCCTCCCCACATTTCGGAGACCCGAGTTGAAGTATAGAACTAGGAACGTGTTCTGTGACAAGTGAACACTGTATTTCATGAAAAGGCTTCTTCAATGCGGAAAACCTAATTGACTGATACTTGAGCCATCTGATTCTCTTGCGTCTTGTAACCCTCAGGGATCGGAAGCTCGCATAGATAAGCATACTTGTTATTGCAATCCGCAGTATTAAATATACCCTTAGTGGAGGAAGATACTTGTAGTACGGTACAATCCGTATTTGAGTCTTTAGGATAACCCGACTTCCAGGGTAGATCCGATAGGGTCTTAACTGAATGAACAAAGAAAATATATGTTACATGATGGTGTCCCTCAATTTCGAAGGCGTTGATTGAACAGGTCGTAACTTACCAGTACTCACGCTGACCCACTTATGGTCCATACGGTAGATGCCTATGTGCATATGTACGCTGCCGATACGATGGTAAGTATGATATGTTGTGTTATGCACATAATCTATCTTCCTATGAGAATCAATGATTGCTAAATGAGCGCCCTCCAGATAACATTGTTCTCTCGCCTCTGACCACGTCGCTTTTTCAAAGATAATCTTGTACGCCGCGCCGATCTCAGGATATGCGATGTAGCCTTCCGGAAGGGTTGCAGGTCGTACTGCAGGCGGTGACGATCGGTTCCAGATTGCAGAAGGATTCGAGACAACTGTATTCAATGGTTGTATTAAATTTCTCAAAAAATAAGATGTCTTTTTTTCTGATAAAATATTCGCACTTCAATCCTCACCAGTATTTGCATCATTGGAGTATGGTGCTCGTAGACAGTTCAATTGACATAGGACTTGCAACGACACGATAGCGGTCTGGTTCATCATGTTGTTTCACGACTATGGACTTTTTCGTACTGGTAGCTATGCAAGTATTATTCGATTACGTGACGAATTCTATTCGAAGACTGTTCACTATCGTAGTCACCTCTGTCCCCAAGATAGCGACAATCGAAGGAGTATCATTGGGCGAACGTTGGGTTTTTTTGCAAACGTGTGTACCTCCTATAGGTTCAAACTCTGATTTCCTCGTATGGTCGGATTAAATAACCCTGCTGAACTCTCACCCCTTATTGCAGATACATTTTTGCGCAGTATACGAATCTCAATCTTGTTTTGACCATAAAGTTATTTATAAATTCGTTGCTCACCGATCTCGAATATATCTGAAACGTTACTCGCGTATACAATGCG
Source organism: Tenthredo livida (assembly GCA_963992785.1). Taxonomy (NCBI): domain Eukaryota; kingdom Metazoa; phylum Arthropoda; class Insecta; order Hymenoptera; family Tenthredinidae; genus Tenthredo; species Tenthredo livida. The sequence goes on along the minus strand of OZ023067.1, from coordinate 8,082,362 downwards.
AAAGACTTAATGGAATAATTAATGAATTAATTAATTAATAGTAAGCAGGAAACATAATTATTCTGTCCCATTAGAGACTGCGGATAGAAGAAGCTCCGGTTTCATGTGGCCTAGGTCTTAGTTTGGGAAATTTATTTCAACACGGAAAAAATTATACATGAAAATATAGGCAGGGTTGATCTGCTAATTGACGTAAAGGAAGTAAAATTCTTGATGATATTTTTTCCAAGTTACGAAATCACTGTGTGCGATTTTTACGAGAAGTTTGCCGAAATTTAGCGAAATCGCCTTTACCCCAATCCTAAAGGTGCAGCGTTTTCACGCATCTCGAAGTACTCGTATGAAGTCGGGTTGCATTTTACAGGGGCGAATTATGAGCCTGAAAAAAAATCTCTTTCCAATTCTGTATTACGATTTATGTCTCAAAATTTTTCAACTCGAATTGCAATCGTCTTGCATTTTGACTGTTATCAATTCCATTGACGAAAAAAGAGTTTGCGTTCGAAGCTGTATACCTACCTTGAAAATAACTTCTAAATCCTTCACAGCTAATTACTCGTGTTTTGAGATGTAATTAGTATGATTATTTGAGATTTTCTGGACTTCGAATTGTGTATAGGATAGTTTCTCAAAGTTAACAAAACCAAAAATGTCTTGAAATGACAAAAATTTGTTCGCACGAAATAAAATTGATAGAATATCACTTCCATACAAGAATATCCTCTCGAAATTTGAAGAAGCTGCGATGAACGATACGACCTGTGCCACCTACCTTACGATAAAAAAATGTTATATCTTTCGGCCAAAATCGCACTAATTTCATACTTTTATGTTAACTATTCGTATAGTAGCTCGTATGTGGTACTTCGCATTCTTGGGATCGACACCTGTTATAGAGACCCTAAGCAACTCATTTAGCGGGTTCCCGATCAGAGAATAGTCCGTTCAGGACGTGGTCCCCCACGAAAGGATCGCGGGTCAGGGTGGTGAGTGGTGACTACACCATATACCATCTCGAACGTCGCATCGCGGTAACGAAGACAGAGCCACGGAGTGAGAGGGACTAATGCGTCTGCGGCTACCTGAAGAGCGCCGCTCGGCGTCAAAGGGCCCGCTGGCGCCGGCACCCTCGACAGATCCTCCACCTTCTTGTTCTTATAGATGCACGAGCTACGAACCAGGGAAACAATGTTCTCGTCCTGGCAGTTCGACGCGCGATCGAAACCGAGATATCGTTTATCGAAAAATCGTGTCATCCCCGTTCACACTAATTGTCGAAGATATTTCCAAACCAACACGTAGTTCTCACGTAATTATCTGAGATATGCGATCAGGCGACACTAAAGAAATCGAACGATTCATCGCCTTTGTAATATTAAGTCCGTAAATTTCCAACGATTGAAGATAATTATTTTCGTTTTGCGGATGGAGATTTCGTCTCATATATTATATCGATATTCTTTAATCTGCAACGTATGTAATGATTATTAGAGCGAGATATATATTCGTTACGTTTAACAATTTATTTCGCTTTAGTATCAGTACCTAGCTACAGTATGAAATTACGAGTGAGGTAAATCTTGAAAGCAAATTGAATGCAAATTGCAAATAAATTACAACCCTAGTCGTTGCATTTGCGCGGCATGCAACTTCTATGAAACAATTTTCCCCCTAGCGTTTCTTACTCGCTGCTGCAGTCTCATGTATCAATCAGCTAATTGCGCTTCGAGCAATTATATCATTATTTAATTAATTGCAACGGAGTAATTGCCTCGGATAACCCTTTTGCCTTATGTTAGCTACTGCCTCGGTAATAATTACAACCCTTCGACAGTAATTGGATTAGTACTTTGTCTTGTCTGTTGGTACCTTTCTATATAGGTAGGTATCTACGGATACATATAAGATAAATTATCGCATATGTGATATTCTCGCGTATATCCTGAAAACATTTATCGACACTATGTGAAGTTAGAAAGGTTATTTCTGTGGATTAATTCAATCGATTGGATCATTATTCCTTCTAGCCAACAATGAGATCATTTAATTAGCGCCTTGGTGTAGCCTACGTAGAAACGTTGCGTTGTATCAATATCGGATTATTCCTCTCCTTGCGAAATGACTGTGGAAACTAATTGCCAGTTAGTTCGAATAACCGCGTGATTACCAACTCGTATAACTTACGCGATAAATTCAATCGACGTTTCGATAGAAAAAAGTACAGAAGAAAAAAAGAATAGGAGAAAAGGAAAAATACGTAAACGTATACCTTCAACTGAAGTAGAAACGTGTAATCATGTGCGATAGTCAGACTGCGAGTACGTTTGCATATCGTTAAAGATGGAATGGGAAGGAGAAAGGAATCAGAAATCGCAATGTACTTTTACGATCGCAGTCGCGAATCTATAAAACCCAAAATAGTATATTATGCATCGAGTGCGTAAAAATCTTACGCACGAGTTTCATACGATATTTTGCGACATAGTATGCGTAAAATTTCATTTTACGCATACTATATCGAAAACCCTTTTTCAGGACTCATCGTTAGTTCATTTTGCCATAGAAAGTTCGGGGGGGTGAATCGTCGTACTTTCTCAAAGTTCGAGTCTATGATGAAACGTCGACAATGCCTGGTCTTTAATCAATCGATGATAAGTGCAGCAGTAGCAAACAGCATTAACTATCAGTAGATAATTCGAGTAGAGTAATGAGAAGGCAAGAGAGGGTGTATTCCCTCGGGAATAAATCATAACTGCAATAACCAGCTGCAGCAGGTAGGTACGACTATACTAGGCATACAGGACATGGATGGATACACGGATGCATCAGCTCATATATGCGGCAGCTAGGGGTTAAAAATCCTCTGTAACCGACTATGAGCGTAATAACAGGGCGGGAATTCCACCGTACCTATACCATATCCATCGGGCACTTGTTCTTCTTCTTCTTCTTCTTCGTCCTCCTCCTCTTTCTCAAGTAATTTCCTTCTTTGCGTCTACTTATCTAGTTATATAAGCGTGATGAATGTATCTCGTTAGCATAATAACGCCACTGAATTAACCCCGTGGGGATCATGTATTTTTAACCACCGCTAGGGCTGACTAGTCTCACTCTGACCTCTCCACATCAGGAGCTTAGCATCTCTCTGTTATTTTTCTCTTCACCCTTTTATTCATTTTTCAAAGAATTACTAATCAAATCCTTTTTATTCTTATCGTAGGTACGGTTTCTTTGCGGGGTTTGTAAGCTCGTCAATATATCGACGAAAGAATCGGCCTAATTTTGCAATTAGCAATTCTATTCACGGACGGATATATACACCTAGCTGCGGGGACACGGTGTTTTTGGTGTGTCGAAAAACCGAAAGGACCACACGTGTTTCAGCCGGTTGTTTAACGCCCGTCGTAAAACGAACTTTCGCCCTTACGAGGGGAGGACGCTCCTGCCACCTTCGACTATAAACGCCGAATGATAGCCGGCCCCATCCGTTCTCCTTTAGCCGCTAATGAGCCGTGTGTGTTTATGCCTTCTGCAATTGGCTACCGATCCCTTTGTTACGCATTTCATTGCCCAGCTTCTGGTAATTAAAATTTATTACATCAACACCGTCTGGCCGGCCGAAAATCGCATCGAGAAAATTCGTCGATCGAATAATCGCGAACTGCGCTGCATCGCTGAATCGTACTCCGAGTAATTCTTAGGGGTAGTCATTCCGGACCGTCTGTACGACCACCTATGAAGACTCTATGGACTTGGGGAGGTTCCAGATACGCCCGGTACGGTACGCCTGGACGCGTGCACCACCAAGGACTCCCTGGGCACGCGTGATCCACGCTGCAGGAAGCTCGTGCTCCAGGAGTCTGCAGTAAGGCTGGAATTATCCTAGCGGGGTGTGTAGGCGGTGCTCTGCACACAACCCTCTGTCAAACCGAGAGTGACACGCGTACTACGTTCGTCGAGAGTTTCATTTTGGAAAGCCTCGCTGAAGGTGTTTCTTGTCGATTTTAATTTCCATCACCGTTATTAACGATTTCTTCGAACCAGTATGCATGCAGTCTGAGATAAAAGAAAAGAAAAAAGATACGTTTTTCAGAAAGAGGTCAAGAAATTTTCGCGATTTGGTGCGTTCGGAGATTATACATACACGTATTGGTAGCTGGGATAGTCTAGGTGGATAAACGCTGGCTGAGCGGTAAAATTTTGTTAGTTTCCACGAAGCGTCGTAAAGAAATTCGTGAGTCGAGCTCGACGCTAAAGTAGTTAAAAAGCACGAAGCTCGGGAGAGGCCTGTTACGAATTTAATTACACATTAGGCCTTCCTAATGAGTTGGGGAAACCGCTGCTGGTGCAGCGGGTACCGAGGGCCTTGAAATAAGACTAGGACTTCCTCCGGAGGATGTGTAGCGGAGGACCCCGGAGTGACCAACGGGAGCGTGACGTGGCGGTTGAACAAAGGAAAATCGAGCCGCAAGTATTAAGTAGCTCATATTGTGGCTCCCTTTCCTTGTGGACAAGCCACTGCAGCAAAGGATCATGGGGGAGCGCGGACGCACCGGTCAGGTCAGGACTACCCGGACTGCCACTCCCACGGGACTCTTTATTTTCTCGATTTTCTTTCTTTTGCCTTTTGTCGGCGGCCAAGGTTTGAAACAATGACCCTGGCAATGCTGGAGCCCGAGTCCTGGCGCCTCATGCCTCCGCGTGCCACTATCCTGGCTCCAGCTCTTCGCCACTGACCATCCCCCCATCGTAACACTGTTAAATACCTTAATTTCGGTCTGCTATGAGTCCAGAACCTCTTTCATGCTCCAGATAGCTGAACCGCGTATTCGTTTTTTCTTTTCTTTTCTTTTCTTTTTTTCATCCCTAATCTACAATCGGGAAGAAAATTTGACTGCTCTATTCGGATAACGTAGTTCTACACATCTGCGCAGGTAGTGAGTTATGAACAAGAATGACTAGAAGTCGGAAATTAGGTGCTTGATTATTATTCATCCACCTGGTCTTGGGGATACCTATTTCATGTATGCAATTTATGGCCACTGTTATTTTCTTAACATTCACGAGCCATCTGTCGCCCGCGATTCATATATTTCAATGAACTTTCGAGTATTGGATATGGGGATTCAATTTGCTTTCAAGATCGGTGTTAAATTCGGCAATATTTCAACCACATGTTACTTCGTCGCTTGACCACAAGGCACACGTCGCAGATGCTTGAGGTGAGGTATTATCCCTTTCGTATACCTTCAGCGAGACCGTCTGCATATCTGTGCGTGGGTTAGCATCCGCGGTGTTTGAACTTACGAAAAATTTCTGCGCTAGACGTATAGCGTGTCTGAAATTTTCTCGTCGGTTGTGGGTACGCACGGTGTGCATATGATAATAGATTGAATTTGTTTCTCAAAATTTCATTTGAATACTCAAACAACGGAATAATGGGCCGCAAATCCTATAATGGATTTTACCCGGTACACGTGCTGGGCCGAAACCAGAGAGCTGCAATCATATCGAAAGCGGAGTGGATGCCTCCTGGTAAGATAATTCGATGGGGCACCCAGTCCTAGATGATATCCCGTCGATATATCGCGACAGGGGTCGCAGGTTACGCCTCTGAACGACGCCGTGCGGCACCCTTTGCTCTCGGCTGCACCAAGAGTCTAGTTTTATATAGAATAGGGGTGTTTGCGAGTGCTTTAGGTGGGTTTGTCGTTGGTATTTAGCACAGTGAAAAAGTTGCGTTACCGTAGTACCTAGTATACGTAGTACGACGAAGAGAATAGAAAAGAATCGCGAACCCGTTTGCCCGTTTGCCCGTTTGCCCGTTTGCCCGTTTACGCCCACCGGAAACAGCTGGGTACATTTACTGAATGGTCTCCAGGGGCAGGAGATACGATTGCACGAAGCAAACGCTTCGGGATCTAATTACAAAAAAAGAAAGAAAGAAAGAAAAAAAAAGAAAAAATTCACACACTCTCAGGATGCGAGTGAATTCAATGAAATGAATGAATCTTTCGAAAGGCACGATCGTTGATCGTTTCATACGACCGTTTTTCCACCTCATACCTCGAACCCTGCTGCAGGCTGCAACGACCATCGAGTAAAATTTCTACAACTCAAACCCATGGATTGATCATTGATCTATGTCCAATCAGACTCCGCACCTAATTTTCATCGCGGAATTATCAGCCGGAGCATAATGCCGGTCTTAACATTCGTAACGTTGAATCTTGAGATTGCGAGAACGGCGAGGGATTGAGTTGACTGTAATAGCGGCAAAAAGAGAGAAGGATAAATAAGAATGATAATTATTGTAATCTTAGGCCGGTGGGAGGACAGCTGGGAGGACCAGGCTACTCCGCACCTCCGCCTGCGCATCGTGCCTAACATTATATTTCCACTACAAAATTATCTTCCCTGTAGGTCTTCGGCTTTAAAATTTCATTCGTCATACCTACCATTCGCGTATACGTCTAATTGTAAGTAACGTCATGACCAACCGCATAGATTGTCATACCGGAAGTATAAATCTGAAAATTAATCGATTGCTTATGTCTGAAGGAGTGGGTTGAAAGCTTTGAGGAAGATTTATTTCATGTTTGATTAGCATTTCGTTGGATAAGTAAAGGAAGGGTTGAAATATGTGGACTAATTAAAATAAGAGGCAGTGCCATGCCTCGTGCTTCTCTACTTCATGACGGTGTTTTTTTTATCTTCCTTCGTGCTCAGGGTTCATTCAGGCATTCGTCGACCCTTTTACGTTTTTTCTTGCAGGGGACCAAAATTCGTCGTTTTATTACGTGAACGAATTCCTTATACATATGTATGACCCACCCTGATCAGGCAAACACGTTTTCAGGTTAAACTCCGCCTTCCCAGTTCCGATTGGCTTAAATTTAGTCACGCCCCCTCACCTGCGCTTCGGGCATACCGTCTGACCTGAACATGACGTCATCGAAGTCACGCACGCTGGTGCCCCCCCTAGGATTAAATCCAAGTGCCATTCAAAGTCGGCATGGGACATGTCCGCATGTCTTTTTGCGGACATTCAAATCTCCTTCAATTTTTCTCTCGCGTATTTCGAATGTTCAATATTCCAATTTCCATGTGGCATGTAGGTACATAATATGTGAGGCATAACAATTAACCGAGTCACTCCTCTGAGGCTCTGAAACACATAGACATATACCCAGGATTCCACGTCCCATAATCCATTGTATAGTACAAAGTACAGTTCGGAGACTGACTCGACTTCCATATTAATTCTAAATTATATACCAGGTGCATGTGAACTACGTGTAACCTGCTGCAGAAGTAACGTTACGTATCCTATGTCGATGGCATTGCCCTCTGACATGCAACGTTACTATCACAAGCTGCTATCATTTAGGCCAATTTCACTTAAGCTGTAAGCAGCTTGGTACGACGAGGCTCCAAGTTAAAGAACGCGGGATCCAAATGGATTGGATGAATAATCACACGGTGCATGATGGTAGGTACCGTTGAACTCCGTTTTAAGAATCTAAAGAAATCCCTGCAGAGGTGAAATTTGCACTTAGGACTTATAAGACTGGGATGAACTTTCGAATGGGAAATTCTGAACGAGGAAAGAATTGGCAGCTTTTCGCCTTGCCATAAAATCCCATTGGGTCTCGGCTCGGTGGGTTTGCACGAACGTCGACAGGGCCGACAAGGGTGAGGGGTAGAAACGAGCGACACTTTGATATGTAAATACCACGCAGTGCGGGGCACCCAAACCAGCTACCTATACCCATACCTACAAAGCTTCAGGGGATGCTGATGGGGTAGGTAATGTGCATTTGCTTCAACGCACATCCCACAATGAAAGGGAGGCAGTTAGGCGCGAGCCGCCCGCAGGACCCCTCGACTACCCCGAAATCCCAACCCAACGGGACATCCAATATCAACATTATCTCTTTCACGAGGCTAATATTGACTCGTCCGGGGATCATCACGTGCTAAATAACTGCGCTTTATACTTTAAAAGGAAAGTTATTCTGTCGCGCAGTCGATTATGTAATCGTAAATCGCGGGATTGACACATCAGTCGAAGCAAGACTCAAGAGTCAACCCCTGCAACCTTCGAATAGATTAATTTCCACATCTGCATCAACATCAGATTTTTATCGGCGATCCGCATGTTTTCATCGTTCATTCACGGTTTCCTGAAATCTCTGCACCCCTAATAGACACGATATCAATGTTTCAACGACAAACATTAGTCCATGAGAGATTATGCTGAGAGATGAAGAGGCAGAGGTTGAATTAGCGGCACGCGCCTGCAGTGTGTATGTTCACCTTTGACATAGGTAATTTCGGTTTATCAATAATCTAGACTGTCAAACGATAGGGGTAATTGAAGACTCGAAATATAAAGTGCAGATATCGTCGGATCTTCCCTATTCTATAACCACCCCTCAGGTTTATACTGATCCTAGGCTCTTAGTACCGGAAAGAACTTTATAGCTGCAGTATGTGAGTACGATGCAGTAGATACATCCATCATCTAGCTCGAGTTGAAATTTGTCAGCGTTGAGAGGCGACGCGACGCTGTGATTAGCAGGGGGATGACGACAGTCAACGTTCCTCTATGGCACCCCAATGATTCCCACGTCACGGCACGCAGCATCACAATGCTTAGCCACCCCTAATGTGTCTAGCCTAGGCGTACGCACTCGACACATATATACGCACGCATCCAGCCGTACATGTTGCATGCAATGGATATACGCATAGGCGTCTGTCAAAGCCTATATAACTGTCGAAAATATCCGTATTAGACGATCCTTCAGATTCATATTAACGCATTCTTAAATCTGAAATTCTGATCAGCGTCTCTCCATCCCAGAATTACGAAACCCTTCTGAATTTTTGGATCTAGAGATCCGAAATAGATTTTAAAGAGGCTAGTTTCTGCCCAAAGTTACTCAAAATGAACATAATTCTCACTTATAATTAGGAGGAAATCAGAATTTCATTAGATGCACAATCCTACCCTCAAATTCTAGTTCACACCATCAAATCTTCGGTGAGAACTAGTAGAATGAAACTAGGACTGAATGCGAAAAATTATTCTGCATTTTCGCGAATAAATGGAAACATGTTTCTCAAATTTCGATTCAATTTCCACCCCAGAATTTCTTTTGTGCATGTGAATGTTGGAAAGTGTGGTTCTTCTTTCATGACTCGTGTTTGCCTTATGGTGAAAAAATATATCTCGAATTACAATATACGAGCTAATTTGATAAGTAAATTATGCGCGAGTTAACAATGGACATAGCGCCCGTTGGTTTTTGCAATTTTTGTATAGAAGTTTTACTTATTTTACGCAAACAATCGCGGACAACGGTGCCGCAAAATTACAGGGTTAAGCAGACTGAAAGCGCAGACCGACTGCTGCTGCAGCTATAAAACGGTGAACAAGAGACGTTATGCCATTTGAAAAAACGGGAAACAGGACTTCGCGTATTAAAATATTTTTCGTTTTTTTTTCTTCTTCTCCCTTTTTACTCATATATTCACTCGCAGAAAAATAATAAAAATTGAACAAAAAACACAATTCTCAATCGTGATGTAAGAAAAACAGCCTGCGCATTCAGATTACACAATGTATCCTGCACACGTCATTATGCCTATCATGTGTGTAAAAGTTGATTGACGTCACGCGATTGATAATTCTCCGCATTCTCTTCATCTGATACATCTATACGTGGTCGAGTTTGATCGCTAATCAAATCCATACAGTAAATGAACACATTTTTTTAATTAACAATAATTAAAATCCGATGAACGTATGGGTTGATCGTTTCTGTTCACCGTGTAAGACAAGAATCGAAAGAACAAAAAAGAACAAAACCGAAGCAAAAAAAAAGAAAAAAAATTGAGAATTCCGATGAACTGCTGGGCTTTCTTGCACCAGCAGCTCATGCTAGCAGCTCTTTTCATTTGGTTGTTTTGTACCACTGCACTGGGTGCAGTTAATTCGAATCATAAACAGTAATTTGAGAGAGCAGGTGCAACCGCGTGTAGCTACATAGATGCAAGATGCGCATTTACGTAGGTATAGACGAGAGGAGGAGGTATACCAACACGTAAGATCGTTATGTGCTGCTGGAGTTAACTAGAACCTCGTATAGATTGAGGTTTGGTTACCTCCTATACCAAGGGCTGTTCAAAGGTTAAACATTACTCGCCTGGGACGTGATGCAGCGTGCATTTTGCTGGAAACCATGGTAAACTGCGCGAGCTACACTCGTTAACATTATTTTTTTTTTTTTTTTTTCTTTTCACAAGCAAAAACGCCGCGAGATTGATGCCATATCACTTTGCCACGTTGTTAGAATGATGTGAAAAAAATTGATCAATGATCATTTTTTTTGTCTTCATTTCATATCGAGTGCATGCTTCATTTTTTAGTCCGATGTTAAGTTCTGTTTCATCAGAAAGGAAAAAAAAAACAGAACAACTTCGTCATAGTTTCCGGTTCTTCGCTTGGTCATTTATCATTACACCGGTATTATAGATCGTAGAAATAGAAACAGAGTGAACCCTTTCGGGTCAAGGTAGGCCTCGGCCGGCGGGCATCAAGATTCCTTCGATTGAATGAAGAAAATAAGAGAACGACTTAATAAGCCACGATCACTGCGAGCCGATCACTGGCTCTGTTACTATTTGCATATACGATTATAGGCCGCGTTTTGAAAAAGTTAAGATTCCTCGGAGTCAAGTTGAGGTAAATTTCTGTAAAGGTTATTACTTAGGCTCCAACTCTCCCAGCGGCCATATTCACCACCTTTTTCTTATTATACAATCCTCAACAAATCTCATACTGAAAATAACGCGCCAGATCACTCGATATATGACCGACATAATTGACGGACAAGATTTCTCGCAACGGGATCAAACCGTTTCCCCATCAGCCTGCACGTTGAGAAATTTTGTTCGATTGAACCTATGGAACAAGGATTCGGAAACACGTACACCAGATGCATGGTTTCTCGATTATACGAGTGAATTAATCGGTTCTAAGTTCGTTTTCAATGAAAACATAGCAATCCATGATATCGGATAATTTTCGTTGGCGAAACTCGTCGCCACTCTTATAGAAAGTTTTTTCTGAATTTCACCGATGGGAGAAAAGAAAAAAAATAACACATATGTCGCGAAATTTTCGATAAAACGCAATACAAGATCGGGGGAATTCTACGTCCATCCTTCCGTTAAACATCGCGTATGTGGAAGCGGAATTGTATAAGTATATATCCGCGACGTTGAAGGTATATATTCCGCGCGTATGAGGCGTATCTAATAAATAGCTATACTACACATACGTCTGCATGCGGGTATAAATTTTAATTTTAGTTATGTACGTAAACGTATCCGGCGGAAAACTGCAAATGTTTGTCATTTTCGTTAATTCGCAGCAATATTGTTCGACGGTTGATTATACGCTGTTGCAAATGCAAGTATTCGCATGGTCGCACTGCACTCCGGTGAACAGCACACATCATAGTGTGTGGAATCGTTGGAACAATAAATTGGCAACCATATATTTTTTTTCTTTTTATTTCAAACTTTCCTTATTCAAATTATTTCATTTGGATAGCAAATAGTTTAGAGAGTAAAGTACTACATGGTACCTCAAACCCCTATGTCAAACGAGCGACTTGCGAATTTTCAAATCGATACGCGAATGTAACGCAAACTCTGAACAGCACGCGATCATTATTCGTAATGAGAATTATTTACGCACTGCAGTAATAGCACACGCACCTTTACTTTACCCATACACTATACGTATAATAACTGCGGACTGGCCATTGCGTGGAGCAATTGTACCTAATGCAATTATTACCAGGAATTGTGAACCTTGAGTAAAATGGTAAAGAAGTACTTATAGTTATTATAGTTACGCAGGTATAATGTACACGATAGCTGTGTACTTCTCACAGACGATTAACCAAGCTTAAGTCCTAGCAAAGGTGCACGTATACATTCGAGTCGGAATGGAAAGTCCTTATATCCTGCGTGAGGATTCTCTCGAAATTCTAGGATCTAGAGGTCCGAACTAGAATTTCAAAAGTTTGGTGTACGCCTAAGTTTGCCTAAAACGAACATAATTCTCACCTAAATAAGGGCACCAGTACAGCGACTTTTCGAGAAATTGTCATAGTCCGAAATCAATTTATTTCATACCCAAAGTTCATTTCACATCAAAATATTTTTCTTTTTCCAAATCATGTGTCGTAAGGATTTTGGCACACCGTTGGTCCAAGTCAATCTCTTGACGTCTCATTTTCTCCGGTGAACCATTCCTCATCTTGTGAATGTAGGGATCTTAAAATAAAAAATTATGTCATAAGTTATGATCAATTTACAAAATTTGGAAAAATTGTTATCACTTATTTCTTAAATAACTTGGCCAAAACGAAAAATTTCAAAAATTCCTACATTCACATGATGAGGATTTGTTTTCTGAAGAAAATGAATCCAAGATGACCTGAATCGGTCCAACGGTGCTCTAAAATTCTTACGACACATGATTTGGAAAAAGAAAAATATTTTTATGTGAAATGAACTTTGGTGATGAAATAAATTGATTTCGGACTATGATAATCTCTCGAAAAGTCGCTGTACTGGTCCCCTTATGTGGAAATCGGAAATTCATCACGTGCACAATACACCCTCAAATTCTAGTTTGCACCATCAAGTCTTCAGTGAGAACTCGTAGAATGAAACCGAAATTTCTATTTCGATATAGCATGCGTAAAATGTCATTTTGGGAAGTGTGGCTTTTTTTCACGTTTCGTATTTGCCTAGTGAAAAAAGTTAGATGGTACTGCGGGCAGATACACGTCTTCACCCACACTTAGACATATCCCACATATATAGGACTAGAATTTCAGTTCAATCGAAGCGCTATTAGATTTTCTAAACTGAGTAGGATACAGGCTGTAAGTAATTTGTAGAAATATAGCCGCGTATAGATATAGACATGTATACGTGTGGTTATATCTCTGCTCCGAGCGAGCGAGTAAGGCACTGTCAACCAGAGCGGCAAGATCAAAGGCTTGGTCAAACGACCCAACGCAATGCCTGAGTCGAACGTGCCATGGACTGACCGGACCGAACCGAACCGGACGATTTTGTTACCGCTGCAGGTCATTTCCTCGCGACGTGCTAGCTCTGACAATGAAACTCGACTTCTCGTCTCGAGATCTCTCTGCATGCCATGCCGGTACCATCTATCTTTTAGCACCATACCAGGTCGATGGATTATAATTCGATATAATAATCCCATGGGAAAGTCTGTCGAAGCTTAATTCCAGCTCTTATCATAAAACCATGATATAAATCTAGAATTCCAAAAGTTCGGAGATTAGGATCTAGAGAGATCTATAAATCATCGAAAATAGGGCAAAGCACTGGACCATAATCGCCCGATGATTTGGGCTTCTGGTTTTTTTCAAATCTTGTCGAAATTCTTAGTACTACTGGAAATTTTCTGCAATAACTTCTTCAGCTTTTGGTTTTTGGACGAAGATAGAAGTACCCAATAATGCATCGTATATATGTTGCATATACGGTATGCGGTAGTATTATACAAATTTTGTTGAATTGAAATGAAATTTCTTTATTCAGACGTAGCTTTCCTCTCGTCCTTTCTTGCGTTCGTGATCCTTACGTAGTTGTGGGTATATAATACAAAGATCTATATGTATAGAGGTAGTCAGTACTCCGCCTATCCACGCGCCCCTTATCCCACGACGACGACGAGGTCTGTAATTCTGGTGATGAGCCCGCGCGACACTAAGGCGACGTTATTTCGAATCACGAATCTCGATTCAGCCGCGGCCGCAAACCGGAATATCCTTGATAGCCGCGTCGCGTCGGGTCGCGCCGCGCCGCGCCGCGCCGCGTCGTCGTCGCCGTCGTATTTCGCTGGCGCCTATCCGTTCCGTCTCTCTTATTCGCGAGTATATTCATCTTCTTTTCCTCATCTACGTCGACGTCATCGTTCTCGTATGCTGCTGCCACCTGACGATCATCGAAACTCATCCTCGTCCGTCGTCGTCTTACAAAGAAATTACCTCGCTGCTACGTTCTTTCGAGTGCAATTGCTTTGGGAATGTTAATCGCGGCGATCCACCCGGCGACCTGCTCGGTGGTCCTCTTCGAGGCCCAAATTACCTACGTTTTGGGTCCGGCCTGGTCCTCTGCCCGTCCCAGTCTCTCGTCTCTTGAACACCGATGTGTATTACGAGACCGTAGCTCTGCGGTTGTGAAATATCGCGCAGAAAACAATTTACTTTTCATTCTTACCGATTTCTGTTCATTTCTTCTCTTCTTATTTTCGTCATTTTTTTTACACAAGAAATCGACTTTTAACACTCTAGTTTACACCATGGGACTATATACATACGCCGTAACGGCGAAACGGCGAAACGGCGTCGCGACGCTAACGAGGATCTCTTAACGACCCGATTAATGGGCGGCTGTGGGTTCATTCCTCGTCGACGAGGACCAGAACCAGGACTAAACCTCATCCTCATTCTCCCTGACCCTTCGCTCTCGGACGCTTCGCGCGAGCACCAATTTCCGCAGATTGGTTTTTCGGAAGGTCGGTAGGTACGGGAATTAGGTACCCTCTACCTCTGCGCCGCGGCGCCGTGGTTATCCCAAATTGTGTAAATTTCATGGCGAAATGTTTATTTTTATGGCTATTCGACCTGCATTCGCGGTTCTCAGCTTGAATATGAAACCCTCCACCGGTACCCCTTCCGACTTAACACATATCGCCGAATCATCTTTTTCGCATATTCATTCTGTTCTTCGTTCTCCGAAAAATATCCCACAGATTTGATTTAATCGTAGCGAACTTATCGCCCTGTCTTGATAAACTTCGTATACACTTCCGTTCTCAATTTCCTCCCCATTAGTCAATGGACAAATAAAAGTCAATAAAAGTTAACGAGATCCATTGAATACCCTTACCTAACTCGGATTTGTACACGTGACCGCAATTTGTCAGAAAAGTTTTGAGCACATAGCAGCTATATAGTTCTTCGCGTTTACGTAACTATAACAACATCCCTATGGGTTCTGGTCTCTGAAGCTCCGACCTGTCTATAGTTCCCGTGCTTATCTAGGGGAATAGAAGCCCCTCACTCGTCCATCGGAAGTATCGCTTATACGTATATACTCGTTTAGATACATCTAGCCGGTCATTTGCTCGGTAAAAGTTCCGCTGACCCGACGACCCATCTACCCGGGAGAGGAAACAACTTCAAGCTTTTACTGCGGAGGGTGCCGAAAAATTTTACTCTCCGTCTGCCATTGTTGTCAAGCACTTTCGCTCATCCGCAACAAACATACACTATTGTAGGCATATAAACCCTGCTTAAAGATTAAAGAGCGAATTTTTTCCCGTTCTGTTCCCATTTTCGGTAAGAAAGAACTTGACATGCTGTATCAGTTCTGTTTTACCGACTCAGTCGAGTCTGTTTTACCGGCGCATAGGACGTTTCGCCTTTTCAATGCATCGACGCTCGTGAAATGAGCGTTGAAAAATCGGGGTCAGATCGGGTCGAGCCCATTCAGAACCGAAAGACAAACACATGAAGCCGGGGGCTTCTGCTGCTGCACCCTTGACGGCGCAAACAGCATCCCTTCAATTTAGTTACGGTCGGCCCCAGGGGACGCGTATACCGGTCGTCCGTCGCTGGTTCGAGTATCGGAACGAATGATATTTATTGACCGCGCAAATCTCGAGTCCACTCGAATCCCAGGGGTGGTCCATGCGCGTTAGGTTCTTACTCGGCCCTCGCGGCTAGTCCGTCAATAAATAATGCAACGGTATAGGGCTAAGCTTACGCGGTTGTAAACCGTGAATTAAAAAAATTCTACCGCAGAGTTATTTTTGCGAGATGAAAATTTATACATCCAAGTATAAATCATTCCGCAGATGATGATTCGCCCGGATATACAAATCCCATGATTTTTATTAAAAATTATCCCCAGCTTGGATGATGACGTAGGTACAACAATTTATTTCAGAGGCATAATTCAACTCATTATTTTCTGCATGGGAAGTATTTTCAATCATGGTTGATCGGGTCTGTCCACAACCTGCTAGCTCGTCACTCATCACTCGATGTAGTATCAGATGCAAGAATACTGCGTGACTGATCGTGCAGAGCTGCATTGTGCCTATACCCATGTGATGCACAGTCCAGTATTATACGCAAGAGAATATAATGATCAATATCCAATTTGGTCGGGAATTAACCGTTCGTGCCATCTGCTGGATAGATATACGAGCTTTAGAATTTTTTTTTAAACAATTTACTCAAGTATTAAAAGATCTATTCTAACGGTCGTCAGATTTATTGCCGATTTCTTGCTTCGTTAGTTGATCAAATTTTCTCAATTTAATTGCTCTCTTCGCGTCTGGCAAATTTCTCATTTCAGGTCAATTATTCGACTATAATTACACACAATTATAATTTCGTTCCGTAAATTTTTGACACCAGTTTCGGAAGTGTCTGTGAATCCGGGTTTTACTCAAATTTGTAAAACTCAGCCTGATGGAGTCTGTCCACAACCTGTTAGCCCGTCAGACATCAGCCACTGTATTAGACACGAAAGAGCCACATGACGTATTGTATGAATGTATGAGATGAAGACGAGGAGATAATATACGTGTAAGAGAAAAGAAGAAAAAGTCGAAGAAAGGACGATAATTATTTATTTATCCTCCCATCCCCGAGGCGGTTCTCGAGTTTTGGGCTTTAGGCATTTCTGAAAATAACAATAATTTGGAAAAACCACAATAACCATAGGCGATGGGAGCCCCAACTTCCCAACTCCGAGTTTCCCATGAATCGCGTAGTATACTCTTGACAGGGAGCTGCATGAGGAAGGGTCCTAGTCCTGAATGAAACGCAGTCGCCTTTTTTTTTTCTCCCTCATACTTTCGTTCTTAGGGAAACTGTACCTACAGGATACTCGTTGCGTGGGTGCCGTAGTGTTTGTCGATGCGAAACCCTTGAGAGCCAATCTGTCGATATCTGATACTAATTGCCTCTCTCCATCTCGGGTGTCCCTTTGTCAGCCGTTCCTCGCGTCTTATTCCACTTTTCCTCGGGCTTTCTTCGGCTCTCTGTCGTTCCTTTTCCCTCTTTTTTATTAGCTTCGGATCCTGATGGCTCGTAAAGCGTTGCGTTCGGTTAGACTCATGAGAGAGTTGCTTTGATCAGGGTTCAACGCCGTGAGAATAACCAAAATTTCTGATCGTTTCATCGTCCTCCTATTATTCAGTACCAGCATATACGTACATATAGAATAAAAATAAAGGTGCTATAAAACCGGTCGATTCTTATAAACGGCTGTTTCTCTCTCACGAAATAATTTCGGGTTAATATGCCTCTAGCCGTACCTAGGTATGGCTGTACATATGTATACTATAAATGGCGACAAACGCCCCCTCGGAAAAAAGAAAAAAAAGATGTAGAATATTGTCGCATATTGTGAGCGCTAAAAATTAAAAAATTTATACCATAAACGTTGAACAAGTAGAGACCTCGTATAAGGTTCGAACGTTTTAATATTGACCTAACTTTTTTTATTATACCGTATCTATAATTGTTAGCTTAAATCTTTAATGAGTATGCCTTTCACACTAAATGGTCTCCTCCACGTCCACGTACTTAGTTTTCGTTTTAGAAACCCCTGTTTAGCTCCGAGTCGTCCGATCCCCTGAAAGGATGGATCTAGTGCATGGATGACGTTCTTCATACGTATAGGCCGCAGTTTTAACCCCATAGAAATACCCCGGAATTGAAAAAGATCAGGAGAAAAGAAGAGGAGAAAATCGCGATGCTGCAGACTGACTAATCGCTCATGGGATTCAGATAGGGGAATATTATGGAGGGAAATGAAATCTGTTATGGTGATGAGCGATCGGATAAAGCCGCGTCATTTGGCTGATATTTTCCCCGTCTAAACTAATTATACTCTCCCCTAAGTCTTGACTTCTGTCTTAACCACCTCGAGGACGTCCTCCGTCGATTCTAGCGAGCGACTCATACGACAAGAATAATAAATGTTCACCCTGAATTAATCATGCTAATAGTGTGCGTTTACTAGGATGGTTATTTTCGGATCGTTGCTACCAGCTCGTGTAAGGCAGATAAGATATGAAAGTATTTATACATGGATGCGTGTTCGTGAAGTAGGCTGGTCGCAGAAGCTCGCTTAACGCTAACTTAACCACGTCTAATCACCATGGTGTGCTTTATATCGCTGAGTTATACCGCTGCAGGTGTGTACGTGCCTTTATCCATAAGGGAAAAACGCGTCAGACTTCCACAAGACTTTTCTCCTCGAGGCGAAGACCAGAAAAAAGGGTTTCAACCGAACAAGAAGAGGAGGAGGAGGAGGAGGTAAAATGAGAAATACGAGGTTTTGATGGGCTGTAAAATGATATCCTTTTTTCTCCCCTGTCGATGCACAAGCCGCGGTATCCTCACACTTAGGTGATGAAAGGAATATCGCCATAACCATCGCGATTCAACTTCGGCTGTTGCTCATTAGGTTTTCTGCAAATTGCACCTAGAAAGAAGTAACGGTTCTCTGATTTTGAGCGCTTTGGAAATTGGATCGGATGCATGATCCCACGGATCTGGAAGATGAAAAATTTGTGAAATTTTAATAAGCGCAATTCACACTTCCAGAAACAATTATTCGGGTACGATCCCCGGGCATTCCAAAGCGAACGCATATATATCAGACGAAGTGCGGATATGCCATAAATACTCCTAAGGCACCGTACATCTTCTTCGCTTGGGATCCGCCCAGAGCACATGCTGCTCGCTTTGCTATTGCTTTTTAGCTTCGTCAAGTCCCGTTCACACCGTTTACAACGGGCCAAAATAGTGCGCAGAGCTTAACGCTCATCGCATCCCCTATTCGGTCTGCAGTACCGAAGTAGAGTAGTAAAATTCCTCGTATTTGAGGGATCGGTACAGCCACCATCCTGACATCCGACCTTAGAGCAGTATGTCCTACGAGAAGACGCCCCCAGGACATTCACTGAACCACGACATCAGTCGACAAGAATTTATCGAAATATCCTAGCCGCAGTCGACGCTTAAATCGGTGTTACACGCTCCGACGCGACGATGAAATCGCTCGGCTCTATTTTGGCAACGATTCCACGACTTATTTTTTCGGCTTTTTCATTCCTGGGATTGAGATGCGAAATAATGTGAATAAAATTCCCTAGGGAATTTTGAACCGGGGAGCACCGATCAACCGGTCATTTTCATTTTCATTCTCACGAATAACTTTTCCCCTCATTTTTCCTCATTTCTCTGATACGTCTGCGCACGTTTAAGGTAAATTCCGTAAAGGGCCATAAAGCACAGATGGACCAGAAAGACTAGGCTGGCTTATACTCTTGACACTGCAGCTCGCCATAAAACAACCGTCGACTGAAATCAGTTTCTTGCTTTAAGCCTGGGCGGTTCGTGTCCGGATTTTATTGCTCCGTGAACCTATAACTCTTTTCGAGATGGGTTTCAACCTCAATGCGTATATTCCTTGGCTTGAACTGCCTCTCCGAATGCCATTTCCGAACTAAGTACCTATATACCTCCGAGGATAGAAAATTCCCGAAAATTTTCAACCGCAGAAGTACAGAGAAATTAAATCCTTTGGAAGGGAAGAAAAAAATCCGAAAATGGCTCTCGAAGTACAGATTTTGCAATTTTTTACGGCATCTTTTGGCAGGATTGTTCGAACGATTAGGAGTCTCGTATTTTCGTAAAATGCGGAACCTTGCGAGTGATCGTAAGTTTGTGTAAAATGTAAGGATCTGGGGTATAGCGCGATCCTTTAGGCTTCAGACAGTGATTTGTCATCGTATACCATTGTGATCGCGCCTCTGCATAGCCTAGAGAAATGAAAGTGGCGGCATAAAACGCGGTCTAGTCGCGGTGACCTGCGGATCATTGTTGCCATTTAGATGAATCGTGATTTATGTGTTCCTTTCTAAATCGACAATGCTCCCGGGGCCCAAAGAAACCACTAAAATGTCCTCCTCTTCTCTATTTGGGGGCTGCCTCGGAGTTATGGCCTCGGAGCGAGATAAAAGATGCTGCAAAGTAGAGGGACTAGGATGTACCCGGGTCGAGCATCTGCCAATATTTGTCATCTATTATCGCTCCTGTCTTGTAAACATGATTTTATGGACACCTTGTTAGCCAGGCGCTTACTTCGCCCATATATTCAACCTACACGCTTGGCCATATACCCATAATACATATGTATGTATATCAAATTATACATAGATTTATGTATCATTCGCCATTCCTCAAACGCCTAAATGACAGTTAGACGCTGTATACCGCAATAGCGTTTAATAAACTCTCACAACTCTATACATAACGTCGTACAGAGGTAGGAAGAGGCTGCATATGTGCTTTATTACGAGAGTCATTAAGCCCGTAGGATGCATTCCCGAAAGGAATAATTTATACCCTTAAAACAAAGTTCGTCGTATTATTATCGTTATTTTGTTTTTTCTCATTTGGCGTAAAAAAGGAGAAGGAAAAAACGGGAATGTTAACGGCCAAGTACGTGTTTAGCTACTTGAATGATCTTACGACGAAGGAGTTTTTATTCGATGCTCTCATCGAAGACCCGGAGATATGCAAACTAGATTTTTCTAAAACGAAATTGTCAAATCTGAATAATCAAGGAATTGCGAGACTATAATTCCTCTTCCGACTTGGGTTAACTTCTGCTAAGATTTCCGTGAGAATATGATCTTGAATAAACAGGACCTGTACAGGTAGCTACAGCTAATTGAAAAACGTGTTTGGTCAATTTGGTCCACGCGATGTGAGAGCGGAATAAAAAGTGCAGACGAGTCTCCGCGGACATAAAAGAGAAGAGATACTAAAGGGGAGCCGGAAGTTGAGGCAAAACCGTATACACGCACCACGCGATAAATTAAGACGCTTTACAGCAGCAGGAGCTGCAGTGTGCTGCACACGCAGGAGCTAGAGGAACTCGTCTGCTATTATTCCTTCAGGCATATGTGGGCCAAGGCATTCAGAAAAACACTTTGAAACTAATATATTGACGGGCCCGGGGCACGCCGTTCTTACATCTGTTCACTCGGCCCACCACAGCCTGCACAACTGGGCAGGGTATGACTACAGTTACTCATTGTTCGACTGCGGGCAACCCGCGGCCCTGAAAAACCACCGCGTAAGATACAAGCCGGAGTTACATGCTCTGGACCGACACGCGATATCAAAGGACCGCCGACGACCGCGCGGCTGACCGTCGCGAAAAAATCATTTGAAAATTGGCGGAAAATTGCACCGCTGTATGTAACTACCCGAAAGTTAATTCGATTCGAATAACGGTATTCATTTCACGGATCCGCGACCACAATCCCTGTCTCCAAAATATCATCAAAATTTGAATCATCGATCATTTTTTCCTTTTTTTTTTCGCCTGATTTATTTATTTCAATTTTGTCCAAGCGTTTTTTTTTTTTCCGTCTTCCTCGACTCCGCGAGTTGTTCGCTGAGGCTATACCGCGGTCGTGTCTTTATTTATGCACACGTGTGTGGCAGAATGAGAAATGCGCGTTGCCACCCTGACCCACCTGGAGGCGTTATCGCCTACGCCCTGGCCGCCCCCGGGCGTATGGAGGCCGAACTCGACGTGCGAGTCGTTCGACGTTCCCTTCTATGCATGCAGTGAATTTTATTTTATTTTTTTCTACGTCGTGTTCCCGTAGCCTGGGGAACGGGTTTCGCCCTTGGCGAGGGTCTCCGATCGTTTCAAGAAAATGACATTAACGGTAAAATAGTAGGCAGTGCGCAGGATGGAATTGGAATAATTATTTTCAGACTGGAATAAACTGTCGCTTTTCTTTTCGATGGAGGACAGGATCCGGGCCGGATATGGCGCGAAGAAGATCCTTACGCAAGGACGAACCCAGCAGGGTTGCAGTGGAAGGGAAAAAACAAACACAAAAGCACCCCCTCGAAAAGGTCCCCGTATGTCACGCGTCACGTATACAACCAGTGTTCCTCATATGCCCCGAAGGAGAGGCGTACCCGTGCCTCACTCCCAGGTGCGTAGCACCCAGGACAATACGATTCACGTACCTACCGAACCACCACGCCCAGGAGAAGACCGAGAGGGTCACGCAAAGCGCAAAGCGAAAAGCGAAAAGCGAAAGGCGAAAAATTCAGGGCGCAGGCTCCAGATGCCCCCTAATAAAATAATACCGAGATGTAAAACTCGGGGGTAGGTAGGTAGGTACGCACAGCTACGCCTGGACGATCATCCCTACACGGAGGACTTATACGTTGCGGAGAGACATACTAAACCTGGGCGTGTCGTCATACCGACTAAACGCTGCGTGTAATCCCGTATTTATTTTACATTATAATACAGTGGAAAATGGTTTTTGGATTTGGTCCAGAATTTTCGATCGCTTCACCTTCCAAAGAGAGGAAAAAAACCAATTTTACCGTACAAGGGTGGAAAAGATTCTTCTAATCTATTCGCAAAGAGAATTTGATATTTCAGTCGGGGGAAAAATTCTGGCAAGGATGTCGGTACGTCGCATATTTGAATACACACTGAGTATGACTCATTGTCCAGTAGCTCTGAGGTTTTAGACTTTTATAATATGGAATAAAATCGCCGTAAATTTATGCGATAAGTTCTGTAAGTAAAGAGCTGTAAATAATTCTTAGTAAAAGTTCGGAACTTTCAGAAGTCAATATATACGCGAAAGTTCGTGCGGGAGTTTTACTACTTACCAAGGCGATGTCAGTGCAAGATCTTTATCGTACACGTAGAGGTATATAGGTACACGCAGAAGTTAAATTTTCCTATATTCATAAATTCGTTCGTTCGCCAACACACAAAACCCCGCAAAAGCACAACGAAATTCTCAACCCTTTTCCATTGTACGATACCGTGCGGGTAGGGTGGCTTGTATATCTCTCTTCCATTATTTCCTTTCTCGAAATAATGAAAAAAAAAGTTAGCAAAAAATAAAGTGAACACAGATAGTAAATTTTACAACTGTCAAAGTTCACACGATATTTTTCGAAAAACCACAAATTTCGCATGACATGAATCGACCGGATTCCTCCACACTTGGAGAACGAGTTGCGACTTCGTGTTGTGTAAACGGCGCAAAACGGTACCGAAATTGGGTCACCCCGTCGACTTTACATACACACACACACATATATGCCGTGAAAAAAATTATGCGGTTTTAAAACGCGGACTGCAGACTCTGCGGGATCGTATCGATGCACCTGTGTCGACACGATCGAACATATCGGAGCTATTGACGACTCTTAAACACCGTGTGGAACAGACCACAGCTCACATCTGCTCTCAAGCCTCGCGGTCTTATGAAATTCACGCTAATTTCATCCCGAAGTTTCGTCGAGTCTTCGGGAGGAAAAAAAAGGTTCGTAACATCGGCACGATATCCGAACGGTCATATCTTAGCCGGAATTCAACCAAAAGTCATTATTTTTATTTGTTCTTTACATTCGGTTGCATTACGAAACCGTGCTCCGAAAGTCCTGTGTCAGAGTTCTTCGGCCTTCGGGAACGGTGCGCAGGCATCGGTGCATCGGGAACGCGGGTAGGCACCTATCTAGCATTCACGACATCCGAACCGTCGTACCGAAACGTATCATTGTTGCGGATAATGCAATGTAAGTAGGACCGTAACAATGCCCGGTACCAACGTTTAATTGTCATAGAGTAATGTCTAATAACATATATTAGGTGCGTTGTCGTTGAGGTTGCCATATGGGGACCCTTTGTCCACCTTAATAACAGTTGCGCACGGAAAGAGGAAGGAGGAACGAGTTGTTGAAGGTACCTACAGTCGCGCATGCGTCGATGTGTCGAAGCGTCCCCCCAGGCCCCTTCCGTCGCCCCCTTTTATCCCGAGTCCCAACTCCCAAGACGTGTGTTTCTACCTTTCGGTCCCCTTTTTCATTTCAAATTTGTTCATTTTCTCCTCTCTCTATGAATGTGAATCATACTCACCGGCGCTGTCTGCGTGCAACTGATTACCGTAATCAGCAATTCCTGTTCCGGTATCGGCCGCTAATTACAATCATTGATTTTACGTCATTTCCGCGTTTCCTGAACCGCGTTCGAGCCATGACATATCACACACACAACGCCACCTAAACCGTCTCCGGGTCTGCGATGCGGTCGGTTGAATCGGCCGACAACCTCAACGACAAACGGTCAGAGACCACAATATTGAAAAACCGTTTAGGAAGTGCGTGAATCGGTTTGAGGGGCCAACCACCAGCCCAGGTGCAAAACTACGATACCAAATATCAAAAGAAACTCATGTCTATGCGAACGGTTGAAAGTGCGACAGAGTTTTCGGTCTCTATACAAATTTTTGCAACACCGCAGAGAGCTGGGTGTCTCTTCTTGTACAAAACTGATCTACATGTTCATTTATCTGTATGAACAAAATCTGCAATCGGTATACAGTCTTCGATGTTCCTCTGTGCTTGTAGCTAGAGCCAAGAGTATCTTCGGATCGACTATTTTTCTTGCATAAGGATCAGGCAACATTCTGATGAGTTTGGGGGTAGGAGGATGTGGATGTAGAGTGGAATACCGAAGTAATTCGATATACATATGTGCAGCCTCGAGGAGGTCCTTCCGGCCGACTCACAAGTCGGAGGGATCTTCATAATGGAAGAAATTACACGCCTGATCTAATATCTCACCATGAAAATAAAATGCGTGAACTAAGGTGTGCGTGAAACTCGACGTGGAGGGTCCTTGGTCGACAAAAGGCCGATGATAGAGAAAGCCGAAAACATCAATTGACTTCTTTCGGGAAGAGCACGATATTTTGTCATTCAGTTAGACCGGTATGGACGTACTCCTGTGTATAGACGGAACTCTACCATCATCGGCGGTTCCTGAGGAGCTTTTGTGCTCAGTATTTAAAGCAAACAGCGTCTCCTTGAGATCTTGTGGGGAGTTTGTGTGGATTGTAAACGGCCGAAGGACTTGAAGATATTTGGGGAATGAGAGACACTTATTATACCTTCCTCTCAGCTTCCGGGTTTACTCAAACAGCTCCTCCGTTAAACACGAGCCTTGTTGATGTACCAGGTCCTAATAGCGGCGCGGAGGTACAGTTCAAATATATCAAAGACTGCTTAACACGGCGTGTAAACAAATCCCATAGGATTATGGGATGTAGGGATGTAGGGATGTAGGGATGCAGGGATGAGGCTGGACCACCGTAGGGCATAGAGTGACGTACGCCGTGGGAGTAAGCCTGGTCCCGTGTCAGTAACGCCCCCAAAATGCACTGCGATTTGCTCCACTAACGCGTCCTGGGAAAACTGTATAATATAAGTATTTAAGAATCAGCAAAATACTCGCATTGTACACCGGGGACCAGTTGCACGTTATTTAATGCTAGTTGTGGGCGTAGGTTATACCTTCGGGCAGTATATGTGTGCATGTGGACGTATAGATATACCTACATGGATGTGCGAGTTCCCCATTTACGTAGAAAAATGAAGCTGAAAGTTCCCCATATGCGTGGCCTAGTTAGAAATAACGTAACGCCTCGTCGTTTCAACGCAGTCTGTATACCCTACCCACCCACACATATGTATATACATCTCTAAGGTTGTAACGAGAGCGAGTAAAAAGATCCAATAGCCCACGTAACTCATGACCTGAGAAATTCTGCTTCCTTATTCAAGCACATCGCTCCTGCTGTGATTCTGGAACTCCTATAAAGGGAGTCAGAAATAACTGGTATTACATATCGGAAATTTGTCCTCTTCCATTTACCGATTCTTCCGGAACGACCCTTGAGCGTTTGGAACGTATCCTGTGACCACTGTAATCAGGGAAATTTTTGCATCGTTACCTAGCCCCCGGATTCTCGTTCCATTCTATTCGTAATCACATCGCCAGCATGTGGTGGCCCGATGAAAATGATCGGAGGATTTTATTCTCGCATTTTTATTTTCACCCGAAACGAAAGAAGGGAGGGAATCGCACCGAGATTTCGAGGTCAGCATAGTCGTGATCAGCATCGTACTACCACCTGGGGGGCCTCGTCTGCAGGGCGAATGACACAGAGTCTTCAAGTGCCCGAGCATCCTAGGTAGGAAGATCGATTACAGGAGCTGAAATTATTGCTCATTATTGTCGGGGATCACGAGATGATGGGATGAAAGAGGCCCACCGGATTGCTGGCCGTCCATCTAGCGGTTGGCTCGGTCTTGACTTTTACAGCTCTTTTCATTCCGCGCTCTCATGCAGAGCTATTAAACAAACAACACAAACCCCTTTTGATACCATCCGTCTTTTGCCCGCTGTGAACTCGAGAGCTGAGAAGAAGATTGACTTCTTCACCCCGCGGTGCGGTTTGCATATATACGATTGCGGTGCAATAAAATTCGTTGCAAACGTTAGACTGCGCTGCTGCTGCTGCTGCTGCAATATTGTGCAGTGAAGACTGAACGTCACCTCATATTCAATCGAATATTTCCTAATTCATAGCGACGTATTCAACGAGTTAAAAAATACGCGTGCGCGAAAGCTAAAATAAAACAAGCAGGTGGCCCCGGAAAACAATACATGAAATGCCTTTAATTGCCAGACAATAAGCCAGCGTTGAAGCTCGGGCCAAACACACCTCTCTTTATTGTACCATCGTTTACCGAATTATTAACACTCACTGGATGGAGTCAATGGCTTTGGAATATTTCGCTGTAAAATAATTCGCGCTGACTCGAAAGTGTCAAGGCATTAGATAAACCAAAAAAAAAGAACACACCAAGATTGAAGAACTGCTCGGTACACTATCCAAAGATTATGTAGAATGTAATAATTTCGTGCTTTCTTGATCGCGTTCATTCATCGCACGAGACGAAGCTGTGCAGCGACTACATGGTCGACTATGGCCTGCATGCACCGTTCGCGAATTTCGTTTGTCCCTTAGAACAAGCTGATAGGTGTTCGCATGAGCGGTCGCATTGATTCTCAATTAAAGTCTAGATTGAAGAACAATCGGACATATTTCCTTGTGGTACAACAATAGTGTACTATAAATTCCCCGCGGCCTAGCCAACGTGCATCGTGAGTGCACTGCAGCCGTGACAGGGGGCGTGTTTCATTCCAAACAGTCGTCTTTGGCTCTTTCACGTTAAATGCCAGATGTTTCGCATGTGGTCAGCCTTTGTCGCCGTTTTTCTGCTTTACACTTTCCTGATACGAACCACACAGTTGTCGTCCCCGAAAAATCCTTTGCCGCGGTAAAACTCCTCGATATATTGTTTCTTCGTCGGTAGCTATACAACTCGGGGCTAACAAATAGCCGCGAATATCAATTCCGATCGTCCGTCGATTGATCAAAGTGTACATTTCGTTTCTTATGGACGTCCTCATTATGCAGGCATCTATTAGGGTCGATCAGTCTTGTGGTGGGCGGATGGTGCGTGACACTCCGCGAAGGAGGTCCCCGAAGTTGACACAATGATGTGGCAAGGGTGACGCGCCACGGTGCCAGAGAGATTCAATAACGAAGATCGTTAAGTCTTGGAGGCGGGCTTGGCTGTGATATCTGACGCCAGACACGTGCTATGACTTCAGCCCGAAGCCAAGAACCTCGAGAGTCTATACAGCCTCCGAAATCCCTTCCAGCTCAGGTACCAAAGTCCTCCTGTGATAAATTCGCAATTGCATGAATTAACCGTGGAAGGAGTATACCAAAGAAACCACTGATCCTTCACATGGTCCTCCTGATCAGATCTCCGGATAAGAAGATCCCGGCCGCTTCGGTGAACCGTGTGAAGAAGCTATCACAGGGAGGAAGAAGATCATCTGGTTATCAAGTTACGACGTGGGTGCATAGCTGCTGCAGGGACGAGATGGTGGTGTCAACGTCTAACTGGTTACATTACACGGCTGTTTGACTGAAACCGAGTCTTCATTACTTTTGATACTTGCACAGGGATGTTCCTCCGGCCCCAGGTGCAGACTGCCGAGACGTTCAGACTCCGTTACGTACGTCGCACGTAGCTCGCTCGACGAAATTCTATTTCGGTTAGACGTCTCTTTTCATCGCGTCGGCCGAGCTCCGTGCACTGATGTAGCTCTACTCTTGGGAGTGGTTCATAGTTATTTATCAAAATCAACGCCTCGTACTCTTTATGTACCCCGTCGCGGTCTCCGGCAAGAAATTTCAACTACACCCTGCACTTCAACATTTTTATGAATATAATTTATTCGAAACTCCGAAATGGGATCTAAAATCGTGCAACAAACCCGTGTGACTCTTTCAGCCTTCAATGCCGTTTTTCGTATAGATCAGGTAATACATTCGAAACGACTTGACTGATCGTCAGTCATTTCTATGTTCACGATGTTCGATGAGCCGTGAGTGAAACGTCTATGGTAACTTTAGTTCGGTTAGGGGAAATCGGCTACTTTGAATGCGGGACTCGCACCCGTGTTTCAACCCGTAGAATTCTATCCCGGTATATTGACAGTCTGTTCATCCCTTAGTACAGAATTTCCCTGTTCTCCTGTCGCCTAGATCGTGTACCAGTCGGCCCCGAGGTCTCTGATATTGCCAAAGCTACGAGTACCTCTTCTCCATTGCCTCGCTTTGATCTCCAGACGCTAGATTTACATACGTTTTACTCTCGCCAGGGTTTCCCGGTGCGGAACAGCTACCGTACCTCTTGCGACTCGGGAAGGGCTGCGAGATCGGAAAAATTGGATTCTTGCAATTCGCTATAAATTCAGAGAATTCGGCTGACGATTTTTACCGAATGTTTTCTACAGCTTGTGAAATTCCTTCTGTATGGTCTTTCTTTTCGGCAAAAATTGAGCGTTATACTCGCACTACGTACGACACAATGCAATGGTGCGGCAGCGTTTGCTACGCCTGTAAAAAGGCGATCTATTCAATTTCGGCAAACGCTGTAGTCGGGGTGCCAAGTTTTCTTTTGTTGCATAGTTTGATCTGGCCCTTGGGATTGCTTTCAGCCAATTTCAAGGAAAATTTCTTTTGAGAAGGCCAATAAAACGTGTGATGAATCGATTCCAATTTGGTAGAAATTACGGAGGGAACCTTTTCGTCTTTGTACCGGACGCGTACAGGGGGTGGTGACGTTTCCGTTACCTGCGTTTAATACTCACGTTTACACAGATATTCGCATAATGATATAACAAAGGAAACAATCTGATAAGTGTGCGCGCGTAAACCGCACACGGAAGAACATTCGCTTTACAGAGTTGATAATTATTTTTCTAAAACCACTTTATTCCCCGCATCTGCAGTTTGCTCGGTAACTTTGTAGCTACTCGAAGGCTACTGTTAACTCTAAGTGCACCGCGGCTAAACGACTTAAAGAGTAATAAACTTCTCGGTATAATCCACAGACGTGTTCTTGATGGAGTGGGAATAAATAAAAATTTCAATCGCGTTTAACCATCTGGATAATTGAACTTCGGATTTTCCTCAGCGGTTAGCACTTTGCTGATTTGGCCTAAGCTCATACCCGTTTCTTACCACGGGGTTAAAACTGTCCGAACCTACAGACGAGGGTGGAAAACAAATGGGAAACGAAGGGTTAAAGTTCTGGGAACGAAACGTATTAATCACTCGAGCAATTAGCGTGATTCAATGCTGACTTTAGACGCAATACGAAGACGACTCTACTCTCTTATCAACGAGTCACGACCTCCCACTTCTTTATTCAATTTAACAACATCTCTTTAACGATCTTAATTCAGTTAGGTACCATTCAAATCGAATTGCTTTCACAAGTTACACTGAATACCACTGATCGCTACTTACACCCCAAGGAAGTCTCCTTCGAATAAAAATCCTTTCAAATCGATTCCTAGTTTCAATAATATTTGAGGTAGCTATTATTCACAGATGATTTAACCAGAATCGCAGGATCATTTTTACTAAGGTGAATTAAAAACGCTGGGGGAGTCTTTTCTAATTCCATCAATGAATGAGCCAGAAAAATTTGAGTTGAAAAACCCAACATCCGTAATGCTAGGAGCATTTTGATTACATTTTGAATATTGAGCTTGCAAAAAGTTCTTTGATTTGAACTTTTACGAGTATAATTTGTGCAGATTCACTTAGTTGTTTGGAAATCGGTGCATCCCTTCTCATGGTACGAATTATTTTACACTATTGGTAAAGTCATCCGTATAAGGTCTCTCTCGTTTGAACTATATAAGCGAAAAGACATTAGTTACGGGAATTCAAGAAAACACGCGTAAAAATTGTGCAGATTTGAGCGTCAAGATGCGAGAATTGTAATAACGTGTTCATTTGCGGGAGAAGAAGCAGTGAATTTTATTTGTCACATCTGTTGGTGGTTTTGAGCCTCTCAGACTCTTATTCTTCATCTTAATCTTCTGCTTTTTCTTCTTCTTCTTTTTCTTCTTATTTTTCTTTTTCCTTCTCGCTTTCTTTTTATTCCTCTTGCCCTGTAGCTAGATAAAAATATAATGCCGAAGGGGTATTAGTCACTATGTGGGCTGCGTATGGCTACGAGCGACCAACCAAGAGGGTGACGAAGAGGAAAGAGTGTTAACTAGATCGCCAGGAAGTGGAGGTGCTAAATCACACCAGCTATACCAGAGAAGAAGGACCGAGGAATGGACGGACGGACGGATGGACGAACTGAACTACCCTTATGCTGCCAAGACGCGTATATGCAGACGTATCAATTAACCACAAGACACCAGGACGATGTGAACTAATTTCCATCCATTCTCCGCATACCAAACCAATGTTCCATGAAATTATCGAACTATTGCTTCGCCATCCTCAAATTTTTCATCTCACGATGAGAATATCTTATCTCGAATAATTGCCCGATCGTATAAACAGAGGATTTCGGTCATTACTTATTCAATTTGGCGAAAATTGATTAACTCTAACAAATTTTGAGTGAATTTCTCTGAATTTTGGTAAAAAAAACAAAATGAATGTCATGTTCAGTTTTCTAAATGACGTTAGAACGTTGGGAATGTGAATAGTAACACGTATAAGATATAATACCTACCGACTAGATTTTACGAAACAATTTATAATTTCTAAACAGCTAGTCATCCTGGATGTCTTCGTCGCGTACCGGAAGTTTGAGACCCGGTTTTGTTTTTTGTCGGTGTTTCATTTATCATACCGATATACATTTATATTCTTCTCGTCGTATTTTGGGGACGTATAATATGTATACTACTACCTCTGGCAAGATTGTTGAATTTAATTTCGGGCCTGATTCTAAATATGAGAATCTAAGACGGTGACAGAAATTTTGGCAAAAATTAATTATTGCAAAAATGTAAAACTAATATGAAAATATCGATTTCTAATCAGCCTCTAGCACGCTGGACCTCGGTGTTCGTCGAAGTGTTGAAACGTGCTGAAATACTTACGCTTTGATCTTGGGCTTACAACGGTTGGCAGGACACGATTAATCGCTGTCACTAACGCGACAGCGGGTTACAGAGATATGATGAACGACTTAGGGCTGCGTATAGGAGTTTCTAAACGGTTTAAAATCGAGAAACTACATTTCGAACCTATGTCGAAAAACGAAAGTGACGTCAATTTTACCTACGAAGACTTGGACGATTATTGATAGAGTACTACGTCACACTAATTTACATTTTACTCTTTGCTTCACAATTTTTTTACTCGACAATTATCATACATCGTATTTATTTCCCTCTCTCTCCCTCTCTCTCTCTTTCTCGTACAGATGAAAAATTTTTTATTTCTTTTATTCTTTCTTTATTCAAACACACACATCTTTATACAAGTATAATATTTGTGCTATTAAACGCTCATGAATAAATTAAACGGATACGTGAAACGAATATATATATGTTACTACTTTGCTTTCTGTGCAATGTTCGCTTATCTTATTGTTCCTCTTTTTTTTCCAGCAAATTTGCATATTTATAGGTTTTTTATACCACTTAAAATCTACTTGTGTATTATCAAGGCGCCCATATATGCATATAGTAATATATGGCATACCTCTCGATATTGAAATTCAGTTTTTTCAACTTCTAAATGAAACTTACGAAATATTTTCTGTAATTAATATCTTCAAAGCCCGAGGCACACTTGACTAGGCAGAAATTTTGGCCAAAAATCATTCCAAGTGACAACCAGGAGTGAAACAATTTCATGGTGTGCTTCAGGATATTCGAAAAAATGTCTTCGGTCACTTTTTATTTTTTTTCAAGATATATCTTTCATATCTTCTTTCGTATGCATAGTCTTCCTTTTTTCTCTTCGAGAATTAGAGTCCATTCTTCAGAGTCTCGAATTCAATAAAATTTCAATAAAGTTTGAATAATTTATGTCGATTTTTGTAACACTTTTGATTTATTGTATCCACGAGGTCTGCATCAGAGCTAATAAACCCATCTATTGTAAAATGTATCAATTTTGATTCGACGATAGGAGAATATAATAATAACACCGAGTTAGCCTGTGGACCTGCCTGCGCAACAATATATTCGTTAATTAAATCAAGGATGATAAAAGTATCGGATGAACGGAGCATCTAATGAACCGATATCTCATTCAACATTCAATTTCCATTGACGAGGGTAGCTATATCTCGGGTGAATTCCAATTAACCTGGATGACTGTTGGCTATGATTTGTCCAATTATGATAAGGCGAAAAAGTAACGAGCTATCAGATCAGACCGAGTAGTAAATCCCGAAGAGTTGTGTGTCCGATACTCTATGGGTCGATCATGCTGGTGGTGGTTTTTGGCATACCCTCGGTGTCGCATAGGCAAACCTGACACCTTGATGACCTTTAATGGGGAATAATTAAATTTAATCGACGCACGATGGGTATTGCATTACCTATATACCCACCCGGACTCCTGCCAATGCGTTTGATGCATTCGTTGGCACATGGCGTTGACCACGGTTTCGTTTGACCATTACACTTATTGGATTGCATTAGGACCTACTGGACACGATCATATATATAAACCGTGTTCGTTATAGAGGGATAAACCGGGGATTTAGTGATCGGGGATTTGGCCAGTCGTGGAATTAAGCGGTTTTCATAATAATTGAGATTAAAAGTGCTTTAATATACGAAATTACATACATATCATACAATTTCATTGCAATATTCGCTTATAGTCTATCGTGCGAGTGGATAGAAATATTTTCAAATTTCCTTTCAAAGGAATATTCCGCATAGATATATTTATTCATTTATTTATTTATTTATTTATTTATTTATTCACTATCATCATTCTCACATATAGTACCTATGTATATATATATATAGGTATATGCTTACAATACCTAATATCGATTGGAATGTAAAGTTTAATGTTAATTGTGTTAATTTTATGTCATTATTTTTTCCCTATTTTTTTTTTTTTTTTTTTGTTTTCAGCTGAAATCGATCGTTTCCGCTATATAAATTCGATAACCGTAGATCCGGATGTGATATACGAAAAACTAAAATAACGATAAGCTCTGATCGTTTGAAACAGTCTAGACGTTTCAAACTTTTGGACATCTTAGAATTTAGGCATTAATTAATTACCATTTTATCTCATCGCTTATTGCATATGAGACGACTAAATTCGTACACCCATATACAACCACAACTACGTGACTTCGGTGTATTTTGAAAAAATCCTATACTCACACAACGTCGTTGTACTAAAATCTGAAAGACTTATTTTTGCAATCGTAGGACGTGTGTCTCATCGACTAATAATTTACGTGTTCCTTGAACGCTGCACATGCACATTAGGGTGCTCCTCAATAAATTCAGGCGTATTCAAATTCTAGTGATCCCATGGGCTAAAACGTCCCGAAATATGCACAAAAAATGTAATCATATATTTGGAGAGGTTCTGGCCGATGAGGAGATTGAAATTTGAAAATGATCGAGCTGAGGACCACCCCAATGCACATATGCACACATGCACAACGCAGTATACGACCCTCTTCCGCTCTGGCTAAAAGGCCAGACCGTTTCGGTCTAATCTTCAAAAAGTCCTGACCAACTAAACCGCCTAACTTGTTGGTCCTTGGCTCGATGGGCACAAGTCCTTTTCGAGAGGGCGGCGCTTTGTAATAAGATGCGCGTGCCAGAAGATCCCGTTGTGAATACAGCCCAACGTACGCCACATGCCTCCACCTTGTTAGCGTCTTTTGTTGGTTGCTGATAACCAGATAAATAACTGCCTTGTCTCTTCCGTTTCGGGATGGATCATTAGGCTCACTTGAAATTTCTGGTAGAAAAAAGCTCGGCAAGGAAAAAAAAATAAAAATAAAACCGAAGTTGAAGTCCTCGAGTCCTATACGTGTCCTTTTTTTGTTGTTGTTCTTAAGATTCACCTCGAGTTAAGTGCGATTTTAAAACTAATTGTGTCTTATCGATATGCGTGAGACTTGAATCGAGCCAATTTTTGCTCTTGGCTGAAAAGCTCGATGATCCTGATTCCCGATCTTGATTGGGGGTTTCTTCCTGAATGGTACGTCCGCGGTCTGCCTTTGGCAAACACGATACCATGAAGTGGCGAAGTGACCTGGTGCCGGAGGGCGCAAGGGCCGATCTCCTCCTTCTGCTTCCTTCTTTTTCCTTTTTTTTCTTCCTTGGTGTTGTTCCTCTTCTCCTTCTCCATCTTTTTCTTCCTCTTCCTCTTCTGCAACCGTCTCAACACGTGATTTCTGGTTGCCGCAGTGATCAGCGATGGTATACAGCTTCGACAGGCCACCCATGGTTTCGCTCAGCGCTTGTCAATCCTGGCCGTTTTTTTATACCTGATAAAAAGATAATTGGGTTTGTATTAATTAAAGCCAAACCACACGTGAGCGTTTAGTTTCGTGTAGATGAAAGAGTTTCATCAATATCCACCAGAATCTCTTATATATATAACTTCACAGAGTCGGACATAATATGAGGGATGGAACTTCGCGTCGTTTCATCCCTTTCGAAGATTCGGATGATCCGAGTTTCCCCTCTTCGGAAAATGATCCCCAATCATAAATAGATATCCCAATGATTGCAATGATATTTAGCGAAACTATCATTGAACAAGGTGGAACATACGCTTAGGCTTTAACAAATTAAATATATCTACCTAATTGGCGTGGAAACGTAAGTGGAAACAAAACTAACGGAAATAAGAGATCCGCAGAGATATAATATTCCCTTCCAATTTTTTTCTTCTCTTCTCTTCTCTTCTCTTCTCTTCTCTTCTCTTTCTTCTTCTCTCTGAATACCTGCAGTCATTCCGTCTTGAATGCACGCGACAAAAAAGTGGTGTTGCGGGTATGCAACAATCGAGGTAGGCAGGTAATTGTCACAACAATTGTTCGTCATTATACATCATGTATACGAACGCTAGACTTCTATCTATGCGGTTTGTAATTACCTCGACAATTGCAGTAATTGCATTGTCGTAAAATTAACTCGACACTTTGGTCATTATTACTAATTGAGTTGTAACTTTTACGTAAAATAATATAACCGACATCTTATACGGCCATATTTTAATCACCACATTTCTTTATGAACTGTATACAGGCACGTATGGTATACATACATAAATGAATACGTGCATACCTATACACTATTTCATCGTCCTTCGCTCTAAGTTGACAACAATTTTTTTCACCACTTTGATTCCATTCGATCTATACCTCGATTTACTTAATTTATGGATAAAGCGATACTCGGCCAAGCTCCTCATGGCTGCTATAAAGTAGAATTTAATGAGCAGATAATCGGCTATGAAACAAACAAAAAAAAGGAAGGAAATCGAAAAATTTCAGGGGCTATTATTTTTCCTGTAATTTCGACGAATGAAGACATAAATCCCAACTCTGGCACGTCAATGAATTATGAACTACCCCTGCATTCTTTGAACTTGAGTCGGTTAATTCTACGCCGAATTTGGACTATCCGATTTCTAATTGTCGGTACATTCGTTGCGAGGAACGAATCGAGACTTTAGTGCCGGATGATGATTGTGTAAGATGTTAAAAAACGAAAGAAAAAATGTAAAAGATGTTCTCTCAAGTAGGCCGAACGCGCTGCGGCACGTTTCTATCACGCATATCGGTACGCGCGGTCGATTATAAATTCGAGAGTCGGCATCGCGCAAAATTAATGGACGGTGGTGGATATACCGATTGTGCAGCAAAGTCTGTGGTGCGACGTGTGGCCGCGGACTGTATGGTCCTAAGGTAATTACGCTTTATAAAGCAGATCCGGCGCCGCGTACATGGAATATATATTCACCGAGGGTGATGTACATACAGATGACACCAACCGACGCGACGCCCGGTTGCCAATCAATTATGCATGTGTGACTGGGATTGTCATACCCCATAACACAATACTGTATATAATGTGCGAGATTTCTCACCCTCTTA
Organism: Tenthredo livida; assembly: GCA_963992785.1. Taxonomy (NCBI): domain Eukaryota; kingdom Metazoa; phylum Arthropoda; class Insecta; order Hymenoptera; family Tenthredinidae; genus Tenthredo; species Tenthredo livida. The sequence continues at coordinate 8,045,799 of OZ023067.1, read as the reverse complement.
AACCAGTCGTATTTCATACACCTATTGTGTTGTATAATCAAACAATTCTGAAGAGAAAACTGTAGGGAGAAATTTCTTTGGCTAAATTTGAACTCGATTTGTTAATTTTTCAATTTTAGGAAAAGGCCTGCAGGTCGAAATTCACCCTTGAATAAAATGTTCTTAATGAAATTTTGGAAAATTTTAGTACCAGTTGAAAAACTCGTGATGTATATAATGTGGGGACGTATATAGGTTTGTGCTTTCTATACCACCACCGCGATACTGTAAGCGTAAACCATATACCCCCAACTGGTTGCAAATTGAATAACAAACGTGCCATCCCTCGTTGGTTAAATCAGCCAAGCGGCCCCCGGGGCTTTTGCGAATGGCACGACATTAACCGCATCCTCTGTGCACCACCCCATTTCGATTCCATTCCATTCCCTTCTATTCCCATCCCTTCAGATCCTCCCTTATAACCTTAGCCAGCGTACAAACGTCTGCTTTGCATAACGATCTTATTCCGTAATCTCTGCCATATTGATCCAGTTTATGGGGACGGTTTTACGGGGTTTGAAATTCACTTTATTACACCATAAGGAAGAAAATCTACGCAATTATTTCATCGCACCATAACGTATGTTATGAAATAAATATCTAATATAAATTTCCAATGATGAATAAGCTTGACGTCTATATCATGTATAAATGATGATAGTTATTCTATTCGGCTGTCATTGTGATTAGATAGTTGAAAATTGGTTCGTATGGTTGGTTAAAGACTCGGATATACAAGCCTATGAAAATCTGATCGACTCGGGATAGATGAGCTCGGTTAATTCTGTGTTACAGTAAGGGGGACGAGAGTTGAGTTAAGTTAAGTCGAGTCGAGTCGAGTCGAGTCATTCCCGCTAATAATGCGTACAATTTGATTATCTTCTGACCCTGAAAGTTGAAAAGCTGCACCCCGTAGTAGGATACGATGACTGGGCTTTTATCGAAGTAAATTTTATTTTCCCTCAAGAATATCGAGAGGGATAACGAAAGTGATCAGTAATCACTTTATAACGAAACTCTCCGCATGAGTGAATAGTAGTCTATAAATAATGAGAATGAACAGTTTCAAGATCACACACATACTAGATTGGTGTATATATGGTATTCGATCTGGTTCGGTTATTGGCAAACTTTCTTCAGCCGCAGGTAGGTATATAGGGTCTGCAGTTATACTGCAGAGAAAGTGAGCAGACGTTAGGTAAAAGTTAATTGATACCGTTTTGAGTGATCGAAAATGGTTTTCGGTTCACAATCGTAACAGTATATGCAGGGAATAACTTGTCGTAATTTGATGAAAATTAAGTCGTTCACGTCTAGCCGGTGATTAACGATTTACAACAAAATATGTAAATGTTTGAATAACGTTATTAGTTATAATTACATTAATTACACTATTTGTACGTTATTAATTATTATTATTCCACTATCTCGCATCGGAGTTATAATTACACGTCCCAAAGCGCAAACGCGTTTACGATTGCGAATCAATGATCGTGACCGGAAAAAATGATACGCAGGACTGCATGATGTATGAAATATGAAAAACGTCGCGATTTTACTTCCGTCTGATTGAATTTAATCTCATGATAGCATAGATGATCAGCTCACTCATCTCTCACGTCAGATAGTTTAATCAACTTTGTTGAAACAGAGACAAAAAACCTCTCGTATAATTATAGGTATAAGAATGTATGCGCAGTGTATAGGGTAATGGCTAAGTGCAGCGTAGGCGTCGCGGCGGCGCAAGCGCGGAAATTATCAAATAAGACGACGGGGATTAGTGGGCGTCGTCGAGGGTAAGGAAAATCCAATGTTACGACGTGCGTTTCATGCCTCGAAAGACCCGCGGAGGAAAGAGGCTCTCCTGGCTAACGGCCCGTGCGATATTACCGTCGCGGCTTTCCGCTCTTATTATACTTTTATGCCTTTGCGAATTTGTTTAGCGCACTCACGTAAGAAGGATGGAGATGAGATTCAATTTTCCGGGTCTAATGAATAACCATACTATACCGACGTTATAGCTCGTTAACGTTGTAGGAAATTTCATCCAAAGTTACCCGTCATCCCCGTTTTCGTCCTTTTTCTTTCTTTCTTTCTAAATATCTGCGAGACTTATAGCCCCAGAGTTTCCAGGGACAGAAAAATCTCCCTTTCTTTCCCTTTTGAGGGAAGTTGAAACCGTGCGATTTCATGGAAAAAATAAAAAATCGTCAGCCCCTTATGAAGTCGGCTATTTCGTTTATTACATCATCGAATATTCTTGCAGCGTTTAGGCTGTAAATCATCTCGTCGATATCTTATGTCAAGCTAGTTGAATAAGACTGCATGTGCTGAAATCCCACGGTGCGGCTGATAGTAAATGCATATAGTTTATTCGTTGATATGATATGAACCTTGGCTTCCTAAACCTCGAACGACTGAACTTTTGTCCGAAACTATGTCGAGTTATCACTGCAGGTTTCACACGTATGTAGGTACAACATATACGAGGAACTCTATTTGCGGTTTTTAAAGAAAACGCAAGGCGACCTATATCGTAAATCGTCGATTGAGAAATCTTTGAGTTTATTTTCGAAAGTCATAATGACCATAATATGTACCTATATATGGATAATTAATCAGGTTTGGAAAGCTAGATAATCAAGTTTAGTATCTGGTTTCGAATTGGAACGATCTACAAGGCGATATAGGTGCGTTTTTATTTCTTCTATGTTCAACAATTTACGCAACATAAGAGTTTGTTAAATTGCGTGCCAGAGTGTGTGAGAGAGAGAGAAAGAGAGAAAGAGAGAGAGAAAGAGACAGTCTTGAGTGTATTGGATTTCAAGTATTATCGCGATCAGGTCGAAGAGTGCTAGTCTGAAATATGCTAAAGAGACTTACGTATGCATCGCGTAAAACCCTATTACCAAGCCGATAAGTATCTCGAACGAAGGCCTATTTCTCTCATCATTAGCTTGACGCTTGCGTCCTCCCCCTGCAGGAGGATCTCTTCAATAGGATTCAACTGGTTCTAAGATGGCAGCGGCAGCGACGTCGACGACGTTCTTCATCCCCTACCAGCACCGTACTTCGGAGCGAAGATCACGAAGCAAGACGCAATTCGCAGTTGCAGCAGCGGCACGAGCGAGCGGGGCAGACGAGGAGGTCTTTTTTATATCGTCATATAGTAGTATAACGTATATAAATTTCGACGATATAGCAGGTATCGTCGATATATATTGCAGAGCGACGTGGATATCGGACATCGGGATCGGGTTGATATTTTCAAGAATTTAGGGTCCAGATTGAGGTTCAGGAAGAAATTGGTTCAAGGCATTGGTTTAGGCAGGGCATAAAGGCGGTGGGCAATGATGTAGTCGAATTGAGTCTAAGTACGCGTTATTCACAAAAGCATCGTTTATTATCCTCTGTATATTTTTTTTTTTTTTTTTGTATTTTTTTTTTTGCATTTTTTTTTTTTTTTTTTTTCTTATCTCCTTCAAATGAGTTTCATTAATAATATTTATAATAATATTTTAATAATAATTAATTAATTATAGTATGATACTAGTATTTTAGAAGGGAGGGCGTGTGATATGGGCGAGTCCGAGGCTATGTTCCAAACGTCACATATACAATACTGTCCGGTCTTTTTATTTTTCTATTCATATTAATTTTTCATTATCATTTTCATTTTCATTTTGCGTTTTTCGTTTTTTCTATATCCAAACCGTTGCGTCATTCAAGTGAGAGATATATTCATAGAGGAATAGAAATATAGATTTAGATGGAAATGGAAATGGAGAAATAGACAGACAGAGAGATAGAGAAATAGAGATATATAAAGAGAGAGAGAGAGAGAGAGAGAGAAAGAGATAGAGATAGTGCAGTCGCTGATCGATTAGATAGGTTTCTATTAGGGGCATCAGGATCGGGGGTATGTAATAATAAAGGACTCCCGACTTAACGCGTTGGCAAGCAAGAATATGATGTTTGGAACTTAGCTACTCGAGATAATAAATTCGGGGCTAATTTTCTGTGCGCCGATTATAATTGTGATTTGGGGAGGATATTCTGTGTTCGTGTATAGTACATCCGTGTGTTTTATACAATATTATATCGGTTTAAATATAATATCATCTCTCACGCACTATATATGTATAGTATTTACATGTTTTTGTCTTGGTGTGTTTTTTCTTTTTTTTTTTTTGTTGTTGTTGGTGATTTTTTTTTTTCGTTTTTTGTTTTTTTGTTTTCTTGTTCTTTTCAGTAATATCATGAAATTCATATTCAATAAGGGTCGTGGATTAATTATGTTTCGAGGAGTGGCGGGGGCAGATAGTGTATAGCCACAATATAACATAGCAGTAGATCTATAAGGACCCATAGAAAAGAATTCGATAAAAAGCCGGCAAAAGAGGTACCTACTCTCATTAGACACCTAGAGACTATGTACAGGGGCGGGGGATGAGGGTGATGGCGTTTGCGCCGTGCCCGGGGTGCCAGGATTCTGTTGCATCGAATAGGAATTATTATGGTGGTGATTAACAGCTGCCGCAGCAGCCGCTGCTGCGGCTACCGCGGCTGTTTGATGATGATGATGATGGTGGTGGTGGATCAGGTTCAAATTTAGGGGGTAAGATAGGGGGGAGCCCAGGGCCGTTGCGTTGTTGGCGCATGCGGCTCCGGGCCCCACCGGGCTCAGTGCATGCTCATCCCCGTGTGAGGATGGTGGGTGGTGGGAACCACGGTGGTTGCGTGATGATGATGAGGGTGGTGGCCCATTAGCGGCGGGAGATGCGGGTGGTGGGGATGATGGGGTGTCAACGGGGTTGGAGGGGTCATCTGCATTGGGGTCATGGGGGTTGCCGGTTGTTGCTGGGTGTTGTTGTTGCCGTTCGGCTGACCCCCCGTGTTGGTGTCCAGGGCCCCCTGAAGATGGGGACCCGAAATGGGACTCTGCTGACTCGCGTTGTCCTCGCTGTCGGAGCAGGACTCGGCTGACGAGCTGCCCGCCCCCGCCGCCCCCTTGCCTTTGCTCGCCCCGCTGCTGCCGCTGCTGCTGCTGCTGCTGTGCGTCTTGACGTGCTTCGCGAGGTGGTCGCTGCGCATGAATCGCTTGTTGCAGACCGGGCAGGCGAATCTCTTTTCTCCGGTGTGGGTTCGAAGGTGCCGCTGCAACTCATCCGAACGTGTGAACCGCTTTCCACAGAATAGCCAGTTGCAAACAAACGGTCGCTCACCAGTGTGCCACCGCAAATGGGCCTTCAGATGAGACGTCTTCCCGTAGACCTTGCCGCAACCAGGGATGTGGCAGCTGTGGATGTTCTTCTTCCTAAGATGTACACCAGCGGGACCGAGTCGTTCGGCCTCCTGACAATTTGGACAGTCACAAGTAGCTCGTCCGGTGTATCTCCTCTGTGACCTGGGCGAAGGTGCTTGAGTAACACCGGCGCCCCCAGCGCCCTGAGGACTCCCAGCTCCGCCTCCGGTAGTCGCATGATGATGTAGTCCGAACCCGGGTGGGCCACCGGGTAACATTGACTTGTACGTGTCTTGCAGAAGGTTGTGCCCAGCCGTCGTTGAACCGAGCAAATGATTTCCGGCCAAGGCAAGACTCGTCGAGTAATCTGCCGAATAATTTGCCATCTGAGCAGCATGGACGCCAACGCCAACGCCAACCGTGCCACTGACGTCAAGCCATCCCCCTGTTGCTGCACTGTGGACATCCCACCAGCCTCCGTCGCCGGCTTTTATCCCGCCATGCGTTGCTCCGGGCATCGCGTTAAACGGCCATGACTCGTACGGATGACGTCCGTAAACTGAGCCCAAGGTCGCGCCCTCGACCTTCCCGAGTAAACTGCTCTGATGATGATGCGGGTCACTGGCTGGTTGGGCACTTGCTGTACCAGGGAAGTAGAGGTCGCTTCCATACTGTGGCGCCGTTGACGCACAGGATGTAACCGGTGGCCTTGCGTAGCCCCCGGTACTACCGGCGCTGCTGGTAGCCGTTGGTCTCTGCGTGACACCGGTTGTTGACGTACAACCACTACCACCGCCCCCGGTGTGTTGCGGCGAGCTCCCGCTGCTCTGCGGGCTCTTTTTCCAAGGGTGAAATCCTTTGCCAACCGCAGCGTCCGCCAACGGGGGCGGACTCTTACTGCTCAGCTTGTTGCACTGCGCTGCTAGCATCGCCAACGGGGTTCCGCGCAGCCCTGGATGATCCTGGAACAGATATATAGAAACGAATTAGTCCACTGATGTATCGATATCAACAGTTAGTTAAGTCCCTCGCCTATTTATCTGGCTCAACCTACTAGTACGAGGATCTAAGGTCTCCGCTAGCCTCGATCGCACCGATCACGTAGCTCGTGGTCCCGTTAGATCCGGATAGGCTACGCACGTGGATCGCAGACTCGTGTATGAGTATCGAGTATATGTGTACCATATGGGTGTGGATAAGATAATTTTATCTCGAAGCTATGGGCGGATGATAATCCCGCGCGTGTAGGATGCGGTATGAGTGTAGGATGGCGGAAAAAGGAGAAAAATGAACGAGACGAAAAACGGTCTGGAGTCTGGACTCTCAGTCCGCAACTAACGACGTCATCTCGTCGGTTATAATAGGCACAGATTACCGCGTAGACTACAGGAGCCTAGATGGATTCTAAGTCAGGCTGAAGGATAATGAGGCCTCCGGCGGCGCGGGGGATTTTAAAATCTCTCCATCGCAAGAACTGCACGGTATAGAGACGTACGATGCAAATCGTTAACCCGGGATCTGGCCTGGGTATATCTCAGCTCCTTCAGGACTGGAGGAACAGTTCGAAAATCTGATACCTCGCGGAGGTAATTTTTCTGAACAATGCCGGACGGATAGACCCTGGATTCTACGGAAGCGACAGGAAATTAAAGTCTGGCTGCCGCGGCCATTAACAGTCGGCGCCATCCCGGCGACACGCCCCAATCAAGGTCTTCGGACCTGCCAACATCGCGGTGGAGAAACAGCCTTGCACCGACCACGCACGGACGACCCTACCTCGAGATTCTGCGGAATATACTCACTACCACCTATGTATGCCCCATGGACCAGAGAGCGCATCTCCACGATTACGCAGACCACGCCCATAACCACCCTACGCTAGTATCTCCAGGGTCCCACAGCAGGTATCTACGTGGAGGGTTGGTTCACGCGTATTGATCCGCACTAACAAGGCCGTGGGTAGGTACTCCGGAGACAACGAATACTCGAAATCGCCGAATAGATTTCCGCCAAGAAGACCCCGGGGAGGAATATGGACCGCGTTACCATCCCTTCAAGACTCAGAACTGCACAAAGCACGGAAAGCCGATCTACGTGATCACGAAAAGCTCCTGCGTCGGTATTTGCGCCATTGGAAGATCCTTTCACGCGGACAAACGTCGATGCTTTTGAGAGAATGAAGCTCGACTCGCCTCGTTCACTGGCTCATCATTTTCGCGATAAAATATGACGCGCATGACATCCACGGTCTGATGCTAGCGAACTGAATACCCTCTGGTTGCAAAGGGGTTGCAGTAATTGGCGTTGAGGACGGGGAGTCTCGGCGCCAACCAGACGACGCTATCGACGCCTTTTCAATCTTCACCTGGTAATTATAGGCCATGTCGCCTTTGGCAGTCGAGGGAATGATAACCTTATTACCAGGTCGATCATGGCACGGTGTTGATTGTCCCATACTTTCGCGATTCGATGTATTCTTCGTCTTCACTGCGGGCGAACTCCGGAGGAGTTTTATGGTCCAACTTCCAACAGCTCGAGTCCCTCTGTTTGAACCTCTTTGCCGACGCAGCTCAAGCGGCGCCCTTTGTATCCTTTGTTTAAAAATTTTTATACTGGTGACCCGCCCGGGCAAACTATACTCAACGAAAAATCAACCGGACCTAAAACTGGCTGCTGAAACCGCTGTCCAACGCCAACCCTAATAACGCCAGAGGCCAGCTAACGCGGCGCATAAATTAAAACCTGAAGGAGCTGAAACTGACCGAGGACTAACCACCTTCTCGGAATTTAACGCGGTGCCGAGACACAGCCGACACCCAGGGCTACAAGGATCGAAAATCGAAGCTCGGAAAGCTCCGCTTCTCACGTCCGTATTTTCGAATACGTGTTCGCAGAGAAAGCCTTGCTCTGTTTCACGGGGAAAATTGAACCCGTATTGTTCTGCTCTCGTGTTTTCGTGTTTTCTCATCGGAGCAAGTATCTCTAATGTGATTGAGGCTAATATCGCGGTGAGAAAAAGCAGCCATCAGTGTTTCGGCCATTAGAATGAAGAACGACTCGAAATTCACCGCACCGTAACAACCCACAGCTATAGGTGCGGCTCGTTGGTCAACGGCACGTGACAGCTGGATGGGTGTTCGCGCGTGGGCGATCTAGCTGCGGAGGGTTATATGCTATGGCATGCTATGCCATGGCGTATTATATCGAGGGAAAGGGACAGGGAAGAGTTCGACTGACAGCCGACTGACACGCGGACAGTCGAACCTACGCGTAGGGTACGTCAACTGGGTGCGAAACCCCGAAGAGAAAGGAAGAAAGGAAGAGGGAAGGAACGGGCTGTGAGCGTGAAGGGTGAGTGACTGAATCCGCGGCGAACCGCACAACTGACGTTTCGCGATGCAACGAACCGCAACTGTCGACCTGTCGAGTGGATTAATTGCCCGAGAATCGTTATTAAAACACTTCACATGTCAGGGGCGAAACGCTCACTGTTTCGGTAATAAACATCACGCCGTTACGTGTTGCAGTGAGGACTTTCGCTTCGACATAAAAAACGCAGTAGTTTATGCGACAAAAAATAGTGGCGAGCTTTTATCGTCACATCATTGATAATTACTTGCGGAGTTGGACGTCTGATCATGCTGATTGAGCGAGTGGCTCATATTCCATGTGTGAGATTATTTTTTTTACACCTTTCGGTGGTGAGAATTTTCGTGAATCTATTCCCTCTGCAGATCTCGGATCTGACCCAAACTCTAGATCGACGATTTTTTGTTCGATCTCGCGTGACGGATATCATACAAGAGCTAATGCCGGTTCTTTATTAAATCTAAATCACATGTTCAAGATGTTTGTTCAAGTTAGCCTTGATTGAAAGTTCAAAAACCCCTTTTCGATCGTCTTATACTAAGTCATGAAAGTTAATTGTTACGTGAGCTTCGGCTCACCGATCGATAATCAATCTTATAGTATGAACAGAATGACCATCCCACAAAGGTCTCCGATTTTTTTTTTTACTTTTTTTTTCTCTTTCATTTCCTATTCCGATTTAATTCCCAAAATATAAGGTACACGAACGATGATATCGTCGACCGGCTTTTAAGGAGATGTTAACAAACCGCAAAAGCATTTAACGCGCCGGTTATAGAATCGGTAGTAAAAAGAGGTCCGATATTTGGAAATAAAAGAAAAAAAACGAAAAAAAACAGGGTATTTGTGCGTGGAATAAATTGGGGGGCTAAAGACTGTAATATAAAGTAAGGATCGGAATACGAAATTATCTTCCGACATATTCGATCACGTGTGGTGCCGCAAATTGCTAGATGCACATGACGTAACGCTACATAATGTAACAGATTTCTTTATTTTGATAATTTTTTATCTTTCTTCTGCACGCTGCAATGTTTGAAATAGCAAGTTTCGTTAGGTACGTAAAGATACGTTGATGCGTGTACCTCATCTCAAATTAAAGACGCGTGAACTGGATTTATTATCGGTAAGATGGCGACGCTTCCGGGCGGCACGCGCCGCCGTGCCTTTTATCTTGCGGTCTCTAAGAACTTGGGGGCCATACGGCAACTCGGACAAATGGATTTTTAACAGAGTTTTATCCTTTAATTTCGACGCGAGCCGCGACCTTCTCACGAAACGTAGTACATACGTAGTCGTACTACATATAAATCCACACGAGTGTAGGACGGGGTCTCTCGTATTTGGTGATCTTGTAATTGACCAATTCGACTCGGTTTTCATAAAACCACGCGGCTAGCTGACGCACGTAACTAATCGTATTTCTAACGGCGGACAGACTACGAGTCCATTCATATTTTACACGTATACCTCTACCTGCGTAGGATAGGATACCGAGGTACCTATATATATATACTTTACGCTATATGGACTGCGCGGACCCCTTCCAAGGTGCAATTAATAACGTTATTCATGAGTGACCGCGGGCTGGACCATTCGACTACTGATCTTGCTCCGCCCTGGCGCATCATGGGTCACCCGTCTTGGTTTATATCATGAATATATATATGCACGTATAGATACATGGGTATATATACATGTGATGCTATGGTCGTGTCTGGGTCCTTTTTGAGAGTTCCCACCATACGCTGGAGGAGACCAGCTACCTGTTATCCCTCCTTTTAAATTATGTTTTTAATTAAAAACCACCGTGAGAGCACGCTTCCATATTTTCTGCTGGACGGCGACTACAACGCCGAGGAGCTACTCGCTGCGCAAGTTCTCCGATATAATAAAGGGTTCCTGACGTTAGTTCGTCCCTTCAGGCAAACAAGAAGCTACCTTGATTTATCCGCTCCTCCAAAGGGACCTTTATACTCTTCTATACGGACCATTTTGCTTTACAAGGATTAAATTCATATTAAATTGGGATCGCTGACTGGAACACACTCGAATCCAGAAGCCAGCTGATTTTATTTATCGCGTCACACCAACGCACACATACATACATATACATACATCGATCGTTATGTCTGACCCGGGGGGCGAGTCGTAAGAAACATTAGAGAAAATCTCGGCTCTGTATTCCAATTATCTTATCCTAAACGAATACGCCGATCGTTCATGTAATTAGATACAGAATATTCATCGCGTGTGTTAGTTTTAATTTCGGAAATTTCACCCGCCGAATGCATCGTGTCTAATGCAAGCGAAAGTGCGAAAAGGTTTTACGAGAAGGACCAAAAGAGCGGGGATAAGGCTGGACTGCCAATTCATTAGGTACCGTAAATTGTCGCGCTGGGGGCGCTGAATATTAAACGCGCATTACAGCGGGATGCTATAACTCGTTCCCAGTTAACACCGCTGCAAGCTCTTCTGGGTTCTACTGGGCATTAGGGATTTGTTTTATTTTTTTACAGCGAATTTTCACGCACTTTATTTCCTACGCGTTAATTCCGCCATGGAAAGCCTCGACGGTCCATAAAACTAGACGAACGTGATCACGGTGTTCGAAGATTTTGATTCGATTTGCATCTTTTCATCTTTTTGATAATTTTTTTAAAAAGCGGATCGGACTGGGTACAATCATTTCGTTTTTCATTCCCGAGGAGTTTTCACCGCAAAAATTTCACTGTGTGTTATTCACTCCCGCGTACATCTTCATTAGGGTAATGAGGGCGTAGTAAATCTCGAGAGTTATGCGTTTCTATATAACTTCTTTGACGGAAGCTGCAGCAACGCATTTGCATCGAGTAATTTAGTGGCTCGTAAAAATGTGCACCCAATTAGCAGGACGGTGTCCGATCTGTCGCCGGTTCGAAGCTTTATTAACACGATTATTATACACTCAACTTCTCACGTTGCGGTTCGTCGGTGTTAATTCGAAAGAAAGAAAGAAATAAAGGAAGGAAGAAAAAAGAATAATCATTCCATAGAAGAATCGGTTATATCGATTGCAAAAATTTTACTGTCCGAAAATCGTCTCAAGTCGGAAAAACTTGCGGCTCTATCTTAATACTTGCGAACTTGATACTTAAACGCGTATTTATACCTACCCGTATCTTCAGAAGCCGTGAATTAGCATATAGAGCGAGTTTGGCTTGCTTCTGGCGATTTCTTCGACGTGACGCGCGGGTATACGTCTCGTAGTATCATCTAAACGTAGGTAGGTAGGTATAGACGTGGTTTTTAAAACTATCTTAACAATTTTTTTTGGTTTTTTTTTCTAATTCTTAAAATTTTAGATAAAAAAATTCTCAGCGGGTTCTAAGCGCGGCCTAATATCTGTATAAATGTGAAGTCGAGGTTAATATATAAAATATTCATATCGAAACATCACCATAAGGAACACTTACGGCCGTATATCAGAAAGTTTATTACTATTACGCGGTGGTCTCCAGGACTTGGTGGCTTCGTATAGTTATTTAACCGACTGTTCGACCTGCGGTCGTCTTTCAATTACAAGAACCACCAAGAAATTGATATGCAAATCGCACCGCCAAAGGGTCCGGCCGCGTAATTACACGGAAATAAATTAACGAAATGAAGCCATGAGGGTGGTCATTTTAACAATTCATATTCAAATCTAATCCTTTTCTTATTTTTCTTGTACCATTTACTAAATATTTCATATCCATATTACACCCCGTGTTTACTCGGAAGAAATCGACTTATTTTCGCCTCATATGTATTACAGTATACCTACACCCTGTCGAACACCCTACGATCATACAAGATAAACTCAACCCCCCAAGTGCCTCATGAATACGTAAACTTCCTGTCCAATTCCATTACCAAAAATGAGTTCAATTGGAACTTTGTCAATAAATGAATACATGCGGCGTTGAAATTGTTCAACATTTTCTACGTCATTTGAATTCCAGTCTTTTAAAATCGTGCTTCGATGCGACATAAAACCGACGTCCGCAGACTTAAATTACGATTTTATTTCTCGCGCCGCGACGTCTCCTCGTGAATACGTAACTAAATGAAAAGTGGAGAAAAACCGCGGTCGCGGGTAGTTGCAAATGAACAAAAATGGGGCACGCGATAATGGGATCACGTAAGACCGCACGCGTTTGACCACAACGATGATCGGCTGGCTTTCGATACTCCGTATTTTAGTCTGTCCTCTCTGATCACTGCGGACCACACACGATGAACACTAGATCTTTCACTTGCTGAGGTGAAGGATGAAAAAAAAGAAAAGTGGAAAAAAATTGAAATTCAGAAATGATATTAAACCGATTGAATAATATCTCTAATAAAAGTGTATCAAAGTCTGTGGTGCACTCGGGTTCGGATGAGGTATGTAAAAGAAATATACCTACCTAAGCGAATAAATGACGAGCCATAAATTCTTAACGGTAAACCAAACTGGTGGTATAGTATAAGCCTAAATGAATAAGTGCCGAGTACTTCCTGCAGAGAAACGAGTATGCAATACTGTTAGGTGTAAGTAAACGAAGGTGTTTGTGTATTGCGAAAGGCGAGAGTTGTATCCTAAAAATTAACATATATTCCCGTATATATAACGACGTCGAGTAGGTTCTATAACTTATATTAGCGAGCCTGTATCTAGCGAAGTGTTGCTAATGGCACCAGTCCAACAAATTATCTCAGTAAATCATTCTATGTACCGTCGATATCGCGTACAGCTCACTCATTCGCAGGTTTTCATCATTTTTCAATCTTCGAAAAATACGGAATGTATATACAGTGAATAAATTTGATCTTATCTTTGGCAAGACATTTTTCCTCACCCTTCACGAACGACATGTAAGCCACTTCACAAATCAATTCATTATACTCGTTCGCCTTCTGCGGTTTAGTAATACCAATTAGTTATCTATTCGGAAAATTTCAAAGTTGTCAATTATATGTTCACCTGTCTACGCGTCAGGCTGCATATTATGTCAAGATATTAATTTACTGCTAACATTAATACAGCCAATAAGTTAATATAATTACATATACCCACAACATATATATATATATATATATATCGGCATGAAATGACCGATGACGAGATATTGATACAATATCATACTTGTCTCGTACGTCTTATCGATAATTTATGTGTTCGAGATTAGACATGTTTAGAATTGCGTTATCCGAAGCCTATACCATAGCCTTTGACGCAGCTTGAGTGAATCAAGCTGAAGGACCCCCCGCATACTTATCGGATTGTCACTATTGAATCGTACCATTAGGACGGGATCCCCCTCTCTGCGGATTTACTCTAAGCCATTGTATGGGTACACAAAGTATTAGTGGCCCCCCTTCAATCTATCGCTCGTATAGATAAGCCAGAAATTTTTCTGGACCTTTAGGCTCGCGATGGGACGGGGGAAATTTAATCGAAAAAAAAAGAAAGAAATTTTGAAACTGATTTCGAGGGATGTGCGATGAAAATAAAAACAGATCTGTCCGAGATTGACCTTTACTTACGTTTTTATTACTTAACGGGACGTGGGGGACTAGTGGCTTGAGATCACTGCAACAGACTGTGACATATTAGGTCACCCCCTGAGGGCATCATCATCCCTCTGCAATATCATCCCTATAAGAACCCCATAAGAAGACTATACGACTCTGACAAGAGGGTGGCGTCGTCGAGGCTCCCACAGATTTATTGTTTCACGTTTTAGCGGTCGGGGTACCCAACCCGTGGGAGTAGCCCTCTCCATGTATGGGGGTCGTTCCCCATATAGAAACTCCGAACATAGAGAGTCCCGAGTATTTCTAACCACTTGATGTGTAAGCCCATGAAATTCGGATCTCCTCAACGAAACGTTATTTGCGGTTGAGGAAAGAAAGGCAGCTATTTCCCTTATTCAAAAAGTCAATTCCCGAAGGAATTACTCGCTTCCCTTACCCTCCGGACACTAAGGAATATCGGATTATGGATGGGTTTTGGAATGGGCACTGGTTTACATAAAAATTCATCACCCTATAAGTATTTCCGTTTCGTATATAAAGACGAAGATATAAATGTGACACACTTTGTCAAATTCACCTACCATATGGGGAACTGCGGGTATATATGTTATATATACGAATGGGGATGCAAACATGAGACTTGGATGGATTGAATTGATTATTTCATCACAATAATACGTAATTCCAGTCCTATACGGAATTCTGAACATATATATTATACATATTCCGTTCATAGTCATAAGTTTCTCATAGCGTTACAAGGATATGGTTGATTATTATTATTATTATTCCATATGTGTGAGTCGAAAGTTTCGCTCGATCTTTTTCTCCTTTTCTTCACCTTTTTCTCGATGTTTTTTACCATTTTATTTTTTCCCATACACTCGACGAATTCCTGCACGTGATGTTTTTTCACTTTAATTTCTTTGCCCTCGCACGATCTTAAGAGCCAAAACGCGAAAAGGGCGTCAATTTGGTTTTCTAACAAAGCGATGACCGCGCGTGTGAGCTAAAATAGTCTTCAAACGTTTCGGAATTCAAGATTTTATTCGGGAATTGAAATCCTGCTCTTATTACGATTGAACATCAAGAACCCGGATCAAAATCACGATACACAAGACTCGAGTATGAAATTTTGATAGCCGCACACACCTGCATCGTTACCTGTCGAATTACCTATTAAATGATCGGTAATTACCCGCAGGGAATAGGGACTAATGAACACCCAATTACTCGCAATACTTAAACGACGGAATGCGAATGAAATAATAATAATAATAATCATTATTATTATTATTATTATTATTATCATTATTGCACCAGACGCGTTCGTTCCTTCGTTTGCCCGGTTGACCGCACTTAACTCTTTGCTTCGATCACCGTTTTGCATACGATTATCGCTCCCAACCGTTTACCGTACCACTTTTTACGCCAATCTAACTACTTCACCTTTACCAAAGAGCAAATAGAGTTTTCAATAAATGCGAGCTGAAAATTTACTTCTATCAACTGATTACGTCAAGGTGTGGGTGTCGAATCGAAAATTTTCACTTCCGAATTCGACCTCGTTGTATGATGCATGTCTTGGATGTTTATGAACAGTTGTTGCACGTTACAGTTTTTTTCTTTCTTTCTTTAACGCCTAATCTGAAAGTTTTTTGAGATAACACCGCGAGCGTGTGATACGTGACATATGCTACAAACTTACGAGTTATACAAGAAAAACCAGCCTTGTAATTAGTTATCTCATTTGACCCATTCTGTCATATAAATAAGTACAAGCATAAGTGCCTGGGTATGTAGTTGAAAAGTATAGTACCTTATCGGGGAAAATGTAATTCCGTATACAAAATATGACAGAAAGATATAGACTTTGAATATGTTTAACGAGCCGATAAACTAGAGAAGAAAAATTTGTGTTTCTTTAGCCATACTAGCTACATTCGTCACAGTTAATCGGATAAATCATCGAGTAGATAAATTACCTAGCTACGGGTGGCAGGCAGTCCCCTTTCAGTTGGTGTTGTGGTTCGCGCCCCAGGGGTTCACTCTAGCGTGGTAAACGCTCCTTCCTTTACTTTTCGCCGATAAAGAAAAAGAAAAAAGGGAGAAAAAAAATCGCACTATCAACCAGATTTATTAATTTCATTTTAGCCGACTGATTGAATGACCAGTCATTGATCATGGCCACTCGAAAAGTCGCTGACGAATTTTTCTCCTTTCCATTTTCCACGATTTGAGAAAAAAATGGTCACTTTCAGTGAACGGTGAATAATTTTTATCTACAACTTCCGGTGGCAGGACGAAAGTGTCAGCCTACTACTACTCGAACAAAATAGGCTGCATTTCCAGGTGTAATTATTGGTTTGACGCTAGTTTGACATTATGGCTATTCGCGCATAAGGGGAAAAGTGAAAAAAAGTTTCGAGCTCTCTTCGATCGATCATCATATTTTTTTCACACTCTTTGTCCCACTCTATGTATTCACACCTACGTGTGCGTATTCGTACCTAATATGTATACGTGTATACCTATAACGAGGAACGAGCTGCACCGCAGCCATGTTGTCACCTCGAACATCTGCCACCCGGTTGCTCGGTTAGTGTCGACTCACAATCAACGCCTAGTGTCAATGTGAACAGGCTGGTTAAACGTCCGAGTGTTTGTTTAACTTGCAACAAATATAATATATTTCTATTATATTCTGGGCAAAAATCCTGCCGCACTGCCCCAACTTCACAGATGTTCAAATTTGCGAAATAGATTCGAAACGATGGCGTGGGTATGATCACAGCGCAAACGAGCTCGCTACTACTTGCCCGGATTGTGTCATGGCCAATTAGTTAGATATTTGCTGAAGTCTGATGAGGAAGAAAGGCCTGCATTGAAGAAAAAAAAGGCGAGTTTTGCCCACGGCCGGTGGAATTAGCTTGCAGAAAAATTGCGGTAAATAACCATCGAGCCATTGAAGGGAGAAATTGGGGCAAGGTTTTTCGCGACATCCGGCACTTCGGTTAAATCCTCTTACCGGCCTTTAGGCACGGCATAAAGAGGCCAAAAAGGACAAGCCTGAGAGAGGTTGTGTCGAATGCAGGTCCTCCTGCTCTGCCTTTAGCTGCAGTCTATTGTTGCACTCGAAAATGTCAACGGCGTCACTCTGAAAGGACCCTCAACGTTTTACGGTTCCCAAATTTTCAACCTCGGATTAGCTCCTGGCTATGGAATAGCTTCTCAGTGGGTGCTGCCTAAGGTCCGACGTATTTTACCGCGGTCTATATAGGTGTATACGACAAGCAGAAAACAAGCACGGTGCACATTGTTGCGCAAAAAAATATTCCCCGGCATGTCAATTTTTGCTACATACATACGTTGATTCTAAAATTTCCACAAAATGGAAAGGAATGGTTGCTGTCTACCCACGCGAATACAAGCGACGGAATGTCGAGGACTAGGACTCGATACATAATTTACCATCACTGTTGGCACTCCGCTCTGCCTCCACAAATAACGAGCAATCACGACGGAGTCGTCATGTTTCATTGATATAATCAATAGGGTATGCGAACTAGAGTGTATCTGTACCACATGTGAACGTGCGGATAAAGAAATAGAGTTCGAAGCTGGGTTTGGGTGGGTTAATTTTTTATCGCTCAACCCTCTCCACCTCGTCGTTCGGTATGCCTATTATGCTTTGTGTCTTTGTTTCCATGATTGTGATGAAAAAATAAGTCTGTGATACGACGAGCGAGACTTGGTTTATAGCTAGGGTATCAATTCGGATGGGAAATGTTGCATGGGTTTTTTTTAAATGGCACCCATTACGGCTTAGATTTCTATTTCGTCTCTGGAGGGATCGGCCCTATTCAGTCTAACAGTAAGGCGTTGAGAGGAAGGAAGTAGACAGACAAAAGTATCTAATTCTATCCTACGCATCCTGTCAAGTGGATCCTTTCGGCACAAAAGGATCAGACAAATAATTGGCTACTCTAAGCACCTGCGAGCTGGGATATACCGCGGCCCCTTCCTTCGACCCTTCAGAACCTTGCGCAAGGACCTTTGTCTGATGATATTCGATACGTTCGGGTCGGATTCTTGAAAATTGTCAAAGAATAATGTAAGAGTCGAACTTCGTTTCCGACGAAATTCTATATCTGTACCTACACCCCGCCGCTTTCACCATGACATGGTGCTACGACGTGATATTATGTACTGAAACATGCTCATACGTGGCTATCGTGCAAAGATTAATAATTCCGGTTTTATACACGGTCTCGTGTTAATTCTCAGTACTTAATTACCATTCGTCCACGTCTTTTTTCATGGCATAGATTTAATTACTTTTTTTACTGCATCTACTCGTAAATCACTCTTAGCTAGGCACTATGGTGGGCGTCTATATAATACCGCGGCGTTCTTTCTGCTGGCAAGTAATAAAATAAGAAATCCCATGTATACTAGACCAAACCAACACGTGTTGCTGCAGTTAACATAAAGGAACCTCGAAGCCGACCGTCGCGTAGCACCCGGCGACCCTCAACCCTCTGTCACAACATCGAGGATCATCTTGGATGATCCTGGACTGAACCGGATCATCTCTTCGTCTCTTTCCCCATAAAAGAGGAGCTCAAGTGGCGAAGTTCAATGTATTTGTACAGATAATCGAAGATGAGATTCTACGCCACCAGTGCACCGGGATCCTGGTTCTGAAAAAGCTCGATGAACTTCTGCAGGAGCAGCGATGGGAGGAAAAGATTGTTCCATGCTAGAAACCCGAGAAGACGTGAAGCCCGGAACGTGCTAATTCATTTAGTCGGATTTGCGGCTGAAGATGTCGAGCTGTTTTATCGCCATCAGGGTTAACCCGTGGCTTTTGACTACCGTGACAAGTCCTACTGGTCGGCAATTGATTCGTAAAATTTAAGCCTGCAGGACTTTGAGGATTAAGATGCGCATCTGAACCGGGTGAAGAAGACCTATCAAATACGACCGATCTCAAAAGGACTAAGTCAACATGTTGAAAGACCTCCTCCGCATGTCTTTTCCTCAAATCTAGTCTGATTCAAGTTCTGACTCAAAGTTAACACCCAAGACATTTCTGACGGTGTTTTATCGCGGTGCAAAGTTAACGGGATCGAAAGTATCGCATGAAACTGGAGTCTGGAGTCTGGAATCGTAACTAAGACACTCACCACGTGACTAGCTGGTGATTTGTTGATGGATTGAAGTTGTGGATAAAGTTGTCCAGCCGCCGCCGGAGTCATGTCCGTCAACATCTCGACGTGAGTGGTATACGGAGACAGTTTAATGATTAACCAGCACTATTTGAACGGTGATATTGTCGAGTCCTATAACCGATTTTCTGCGTAGTGCAGTCGATGAGAGGCTCAAGCCTCTTGGGTGCAATGAAAAACACAGTTCTCTGTATCGAACGATGATGGTATTCACGTGACACAACAAAATTACATATATTATATGCATATATAAATAAATAAAAGAACAACAACAACTCTAGACGGTTGGGTTAGGCAGTTGGTTCGGGTGGGTGGGGTACGGTTAACTGTCACCCAATGACAGCCAAATCGATCTTACTTATCGCGATAAAAATTCTGAACAACATGGGAACCGGTTACACGCGTGTGGTTCCCGTTCTTAGCCCCGTGACAGACTGGCGACCAGCTCAGGATCGAGTTCGGGCCACGGTAGAGAAATGGGGGAAGACCCGGGCGCCCCGAGGAGCCCCTCACTTCCCCCCGTTACTCCCCCTCTTCGTTGTTAAAAAAAAAGAGGCCGATCCCTCCGAAGGCGGGGCACCCTCCGGATCGGTTACCGCCCTCTGCCTACTTCCCCCTTTCCTCCCGCTGACCCCCCCAGTTCCCTCTCTGTCGTTGAACGAAGTCCACTTCAACTTCACCCCACCACTGGGAACAGAGTGCGAACAGTGATGTGAACAGCGATGTGCGCGCGCAGCTATGCGCATTGGGTAGCCTGGAGGGAAGCACGCGCGCTCTTCCCCCGCGGCGTGTCACGCTTTATCGTATTTGGAACAGCGTATAGAGTCCTACGCGTCGATGGGTTCGCCTCGCCGTTCGACGTGAGGTACCTTAAGGACATGAACTTCAATAGTGGGGTAAATCGCGTTCACTGTTATATCACAGTGCAGATACTCAATGTGTCAGACTGATGATACGACATTGATGATGTTCAGTCAGTCAGACAACCATGCGGGTCAGTCTGTATTAGGACAGATTCTTCGTCCAACATGGACTCAAACCACTTGAAAGAGACACGTTGACACCTTGTATCTTATCTTCGTCATATCAGACGCTGAACATGATACATAAGGAACAAGTTGGTGCTCATCGATTCGGTTCATACGAAAGAGAAGGTCATGGAATCACGAAAGGCCGATGATGTTGGGTGGGAAAGTTTTGCTTTCCGATAAGGGCGACAGAATATCTGTCAAAAAACTGTCTGCTCTTCAAGGAACCGTGGTCCATGTTATAAAGTACTGGTCATTTACGCCCTGGTTGAAACTCAGTGTGGACTGATACATTTCTGAGAATCTTGAAACTATGTCATTCCATTTCAATTCATGTTCTAAAGCCATTTGAAAATTCATGGAACACATGTTCATGTTGCGCTGAAGGGAGTACCCACCCTCAAGAGTCAATATTGAAGTTTGCGCCATGACTCTGAACATAAAAGGACATCATGTGCACCTCGTTGCACAAACTCCATTCAGGAAAAGGGTGAAACTAACTATTGATTCAAAGAACTTCTGTCGAATTGCGTGCGAGTTTCTTAAAATCGTGGAGGAAGCTCAATCCTACGTTCTGCAGTGAACGAGGTATCCCCATGCACTTGTCAATTCATATAGTACATAAATCCACGCACTCTACACGGTGGAATTTGCGCTTAAATGTACATACACACATGAATAACGTTTTACATACGATAATTACGTAACTGTGTTGAGTTAATACCAGCCCATGGCATCGTGTACCTATACATCCATATACCTATACCTATAATACCTACTCATAACTTCACCTGTGCGTAAAAACTTTCACGATAATATCAACAGTTTTTATGTGGTACAATTTACAAATTAGCCAGGGATTGACGTGACCGGTACTTAACACCACTGTTAAGTTGTTGCGGTGTTGAACCCTGGGTAGCACTCTGCTCCTGAAATTCACTCGCCTCCTTCCTCATTCCGGTACAATTTTACGTTAAATATTGTGCCTCTGATGAGGAGAATTGTCGGTGTTCAATTTATTAACAAGAATAGATGATTTGGGCTAAAAATTTGACCAGAAATAAAAAGCACTACCCTCTTTCACGGATCCAACAATCTGCAGAGCGTCGTGTCATGTCGGGGTACGTCGGATTCAAGGCGCCAGGGAATAAGTATCGAAGGAATTACTGTGTGCAGACGCCAGTGGAAAGGGGTTGAATTTATCTAGTAGGTATAAGAGCTGCAACCTCTTGGTCTATCGCTCGAATACGGCCGCAAGATATTAATAATGTATGCCGGAATAGATTATAACAATTTTGATCAAACTTTCTACAAGGTTTTATGAAAATCTTAAGCTGTTTTAGGCTCGGGTTTATGTATAAACCGTGTCTACCTCCACCTCCACCTCTACCTCTACTTCTACTTCTACTTCTATACCTACCTAAGTGCATCAGGGTATGCGTATACATACAAGGGTATAATGTCAGCCAAATAGCGGCGTTCCCACAACCTCCTAAAATCCTAATGTGATTTTAATCGGAGAGTTTGAATTTCAAATCCTATCGGCTTGTAATGTACCGAAAATGAAAAATACTCGATTTAGAATAGCTGCTTGAAGAGACGTCAATTACCCTATTCCTAGGTCAGTAGCGTAGAATCAATTATCCCCACATGAAAAAAAAAAAAAAAAATCCCCATCTCTTTTTTGCTCCCTGTAATTCCTTCATTGCAGCAGATTAACGAATTTTTATGTGGCCTGGAGTTTCCCTCATTATGTAGCTGCGTGTATTTACACATACGATTTTGTAAACGGTTCGGTTTTTGAGTTTATCGCTCCTTTAACCTGCGGTCTCTCACGCGTTTAAGTAACTCAATATTTGCGGCGACTCGACTGCTACGCCTTTGGATATCCTATGGACTTTACGGACGGGGTTGCATTAGCTCCTAATTTTCCCATAATGGGAGGACACAGAGGCGCCAACCTGGCCAGACCGGACCGCCACCTAATCGCAGATCATTCATAACGCGCTGTTGCTCTCTGAGGAAGTAGATGAAGTTTCGAAAAAGAATGGGATTCAAATTTATACGAAATTAAGTTCACGACTTCGTATTAATCACCTCAATTTCTCCGGCCTCGAAAATCTTCAACCTTTTCGGCCAAACTCCAAAAATTTGCCACAAGTTTTCCTACTTTCTTTGAACCCTAATAATTATTAAATAATTCTATGGACTATGTGGGACTTTTTTATGGACCCTTTCGGACTATCGTATATATATTTCCGCCAGGGTTGCTATTTCGATTATGTACCCGGACCACCCCTCGGGTTCTCAGTCGAATAGGTGTGGAGTGAAAACAGGAGGCATTATACTCGATGTAGTATATTATTCGCGATACCTTATACGTGTCGACGATGATGCGGACATCGCGTGTCTTCTCGACAAAAGGTACGATTCTCTACCGTCGTTCACGACTCGAAGAAGATTCATCTCCCGTTGCGTGAACGCATGTCGAATATCCGCCCCGGCTTTAGATCGCGCCCTCAATGCCGTAAGAATAAAAATTCATCCCCTAGTCATCTAGGGCCAATTTTTATTTCATCTATTTATCCGAGAGCCAAATCCTCTCTGAACATCTCGTATACTATGAGATGAACTCAGAATCTGAATTGGACATGGTGCATTGAAGAGAAAGTACTGATTCTAATATTCCTTTTCCGAATGGATTATTCACCTAAGGGTTCATGGTTTGATATAATATACACGGCACTGCGTCCAGCGAATGACAGTTCGTATATAGAACTGCGTGCCACACCTACCCCATTTCATACATTATAACGGACAAACGACGGAAGGGCTTTGTGGTCTGGTGAAAAAGGACATGCATCAGAATCCCGGAGACACCTTCGCAGCGAATGGTCCTTTCCAGGGTGAATTTCGGTTGTTATATTGAAGAAAAATGCAGTTCACTGATTTATTGCCAAATGGCAAAATGTAATGTGTGAAATTGTGAAATTCATCCCTCTGCACATATTATAGGTGGTATGTGACTTTCGGTAGTTTTACGATATGCAAGTTTATACAGCTGTTCGACGTGAGTAAACAGCGTTAGTTAATTTTGACGAAATCACCGATCAATTGGCAGTAAAATCTATACTTATCGACTTCCGATCGATTGATTGGCAGACGTGGGCTTCCTCCGGGTTAAAATGGAAATGAAAATCGTTTCGCGGCTCCAACGGAGGCTGGCTTAATAACAGGGCGGCCTTGTCCCGCGGTTCAGACTCCAAGGATCCTCTTGCCTTTTGGCTTTCGCTCTTTTGCCATGTGGCCATCGAGCGAAAGATGCTGATGGACTAATAATTACCCGGACCTTGCCAGCACTGACGAGCTATATATATATATTCCACATGATTTTCGGACTCGCAGACTGATCCAATTGCCTTTTGAAAAAAATCTCCAACAAAATCTGACACCATCTTGGCCTAATTTCAAAAAATATTCTATTAGACGAGAAAAATCCGATCCTCTTGCTAAGTGACACGTCTAGGTACGCGTTTTCATTCCATCGTCATTTACGGGGCGGAAACGAGATCGTAAATTTGACGAAACGAGCAGAATACGTTTCTTAAAGGTTGATTTATACGTGCCGCGTAATTCAAAGGGATACGAAGGAGTACACTCTTCTCGCTTTTCATCCCGGTATGTATCCCAGTTTTCTCTGCATGTACATAAGTATAGTACATGTAGTACACCAGCTTGTACCAACTCCTCTTGCACGTAATATCCAACGCTGTAATATGGATACAGGCTTTTGCCCGTACCTACTTGACAGGCGGGCGGAAGATAGGCGATGTTATGATTGCAGTTCTCGCCTTCATAAATCCATCTAAATTGTGGCACTTGCTGACAACGAAGGGTTAGCGATCCTCCACGTACCTACGTTATAAGTACCAAGGCTGACCTTGGAAAACAGCCCGTTTTTCACTGCGCTGAATCAAATTCGAAAGCATTTTTACGTTCTCTGATAAAGTTCGGGCGCAAACTAGACTCTTCAAATCCTACTTCTGACCATTAGATCCTAGAATTCAGATTCAATTCAATTCGTCGTTCTGGTTTCGACCTATAGCTCCTCGATCTTTGATACAACGTTTTGCGAACCGATTGACGAATTAGTTCCAAGTCGAAAATGAAATTGATCATTGATCGGAATTTCAAGTTCAATCTGGATAATTCTACTAGAAACAGAATTAAACTTCTGTCATAAAGATCCTAGTTCCTGCATCCCTCGATCTTTCCTCATTTTTTCTGGATAATTTTCCTGTCGAATGGAAGGGGCCTTTCATCATGACCGATAAGGGTAATTCTTTCCTTCGACTGACATAAAATAAACACAGACATTAATCCTATCGTCCCATGG
The DNA here is from genome assembly GCA_963992785.1 of Tenthredo livida. NCBI lineage: Eukaryota > Metazoa > Arthropoda > Insecta > Hymenoptera > Tenthredinidae > Tenthredo > Tenthredo livida. The sequence goes on along the minus strand of OZ023067.1, from coordinate 8,020,950 downwards.
TCGTAGGTTCCTCGTAAGAGGCTGTCTGCACGAGCTGGTATAATTACTGATAATAGTGATAATAACAGCATGCTGCTGCAGGTAGTAAGAGGTTAATAACGACAATAATTAAGTACCTTACGGTACGTTATATCCCACACGTAGTACAGCCGAGGAAAATGTACATGTGACGTACTTTTTAATGGCTCAAGATCAGGAAACTGGTAGTTTACCAGTGAGTAATGCCTTTTTCTTTCTCACGTATGGATTTTCATAATTTCGACAATAGGCGATAGGAGGCATATATATATAGGTATATATGACCTGCATCAAAGCTTGTATCTTCGGTCACATCGAAGTACAAGATGGGGAAAAATTTGATAATTCTACGTGCATGATGATAATTCAGAAACATTAACGCCTAATATTGTAATAACTTGTTATTTTGCATTGCTAACTTTATTCTTATACTTCTTGATGCAAATTAAGCAATTCCTTCATGCAGTATCGTGTGGCACTTAAAAATGCGTCAAACGATTATAAAGATTTACGAGGCTACGATCGTCGCTGAATTAAACAACTTTATTAAAATATTCAACGCATTATTCAAGGAGCTGACCTGTGGGCCATTTATGTCGCGAGCCTCTATTACCCCCATAGCTTTAATCGATACCATAAATTTCATACTTTCTTAATTATCGATAGAAAAGTTTGATCATTGTGAGATTACGGGATCCGTATGCGAGATCGTGTTTGACGATTAAACTGAAATTGTGCGAAATTTAAAATCACGTATCGTTCAATTAACGTACCGGGATAGTCCGAAGAGTGGAAAAGGTATTATGGATTGATTTTTGAAACAATTATTTTTAATGAACCGTAATAAAGTCATGCAGATCTTTTCGTGCAAGTTGAGATTGCAAAATGACGTGCAAACTAAGAGACGCCTTTCTTCGCCCCCTGGCAATGCGGTAATCACTATAATTACGTATGGAGCCCTTATATTAATATCCTCAGGCTATAAACCTATTCCCATATAGTTGTATTCGCTTAGCTTTACACCTGTAGACGTATATCTTCCTCGTCAATATGAAATATCATATCATCAAAAACCGTCCACCTAATCGTACTAATGAAATAATTTTTCCGAAAAATAAGACCAACCGAGTCTAATCTAAACTAATCTGCATGATATGGGCTGGACTGAAGTTCCGAATGGTAAAAATGTCGAATTCGTTTGAGAAGGTTTAGAATTTTCAAAAATGTTGAAGCTAAGGACCATTTCATCTGGTATACTTCAATCGATATCTTCATGATATCTTGATGGATACTCGGCCTCCCGGATCTTCAGCTTTCGGATTTTTGAACCCCCGGTGTTTTTCGTTTCAAATATTGTGAAATCGGCCATGTAGACTTCCGGGGAAATACCTTTTCTAGAAACTGTGATACCTTCGATTCGGTACCTTTTTTTTTAAATTCCGAACTTCGACCCAGCGCGAACGATATTTGTCTTACTATCGCGTGAATCGAAGTGAGAGACTAAAATTGCCGAGCAATTGGATTAGGAGGTCCAATTCCAATTCGGAAAATAATGAATTAGATTTGTTTGACATTTTTTCCTCGGCGTTTAGGGTCGCAGTTCGTGAAACGTATATTGAGAACGCGGGGATACATTGACTGGTTATATTCTCTAGGTGGTAAAGGAGATGACCAATTAGCGGGGGTTGAACCGATCCGCCCAGGACGCCGTCGCCCGGGGTCTTCTTCTGTCAATCGGTATATCAGACATATTGATGGTTGAACGTTTGATTATTTTTCAAATTCAATAAGCTTTCCCTCTCCCTCAGCCATACAGCTACAGCTACCCTAACTTACCTTGTACCAGCTAACACCCTACAAAAAAATAGAAAAAATAGAAAAAAAAATTAAAAATTCCAAAAATTGTGTGTCTCAAGTTTTGAACTCGTTTTTACTTTCATCATGAAATCGATTGCCTGTTACTACTAATTGAATTAATCAATCCTAGGTGTATAGGTACCTCAAGAAATTCCGTATCCGATGTTGGATGGTGATTCTGCTGGGGTATGTTTTGCGTCATAATCACTGCTCCTTGAGGATGTGCTGGTTGAGGATATTGGTAAGCGCAGTTCATCCTGGATTTTCACTGCGTACCTTTTTCCTCGGAATTTAAAGTACCTCGAATTTATCCTCTTGGTATTTTTCAATCAACAAGGACCGTCGCTCTCAGAGTGGTTGAGGTGGTACCAGTGACAGTGTTCGAAAATTGAATCCGACGCGGTATACTATATTCGAAAACCTCTGCAGTTCGAAGATTATAAAAGACGATTCACGTTGTCACATCTTCGGTTCAATCCTCTATCAAAATATCGGAGCGAGTCCTAAGTCCCGTATAAAAATGAAAGGACGATCCTTCACGTTGTTAATTAGCCAGAATCAGATATCGGGGTTTGTTAATCGCACATTTCTGTCTTCGCAGATACGATGACACAGTTCAGCGCTCGGAGGTGGGTACCGATTTTTGTGAAAAATCCCCCGAAGTGCAAGAGTGGCGGATGTTCGTGGAGTTGAGTAAGGAGGCCTCGTCCTTTGGTATTAAATTTGAGTGAGTGAGTGTATTATCCAATTTGGAGTATCGGGATAATCACAGTAATTTAAATGCACCACGTGTACAGAGGTGGGGCATTAGGGCACGACACCACATCGATGAATAACAACATCAGTTTAACACGAATAACAATAATAAAAATCTGTTTTAACACGATGATAGCCATGTAGCGGAGGAGCACGGAAGGAGGAAGAATTAAGACCGTGCTTCTCTGGTTCGGGAACAATTATAACTGAGCTTTTTGGTCCCTTGGAAGGAACGACTTGCGGGAGGCGGATCTCCTCTTCCTCTTCCTCTTCCTCTCTACTTCTCCTCGGCTGTGCTATCCCTCTTTTTCTTCCTTATTTCTTTCCTTCTCACTCACGCACGCGTGTGTCGCACCCAACTCGCCTCGAAGTTACGTATAAGAGTGGGTTCAACTTGGTATGTATCTTGCCATCGAAGAAGGTGTTACTGGTGGGGTTCGCCAGAACGCCTTCGCCTTCGCCCTCACCCTCGCCCTCACCCTCACCCTCGCCTTAGTCTTCGCCTTAAAGCCTTCGGCTTCTTGATCCCCCTGCGTTCCTTAGAGCCCTTTACGTCCCACCACTCGGTTTTCAACAACCCCAACCACCACCCGCCGCGACTCTGAGCTCAACCAATTAAATACCACGATGGTCACGTGGTACTCCGACGGTCATGTGGTCACTTCGGTTTAATATATATTTTTATTTTTTTACTTCACTCTTATTTCTTCCTTTCGCTATTCTCTTCTTCACGGTGGGCCTCGTGTATTTTTACACATATGTATATCGCGAACAGTTTTACGATCAGCGAGATATATGTTTCAGGAATTGATTATGGAAACAACTTTTCGGAAAAAATAAACATAAAAAAAAAACTACCCTCGCTGGAGCCACGCAGTCATTCAGTCGCGTTACATCCATCATTTGAAACAATATTTGAAGGGTGTTACCGAAAATTGTCATGCAAAATAATATCGTCATCATATTCATTTCGAGGATTGGAAACCTCCCTTAAAGGAAAATACGTTTTATTAAAGATCGAGGAGGTGTGGGTCAAAATCAGGATCACGAAGTCTCTCTGAATTTTAAGATCTAGAGGTTCGAACTAGAATTTCAAAAGTCTAGTTCACGCCTAGACTTTTCTCAGAACTTAACTCTTACTTCTAGAATTGCGAATCGGAATTTCATTACACAATAGTCTTACCCTCAATTGAAATTTCTACTCCAACTAGTGTTGTTATATTTTTTTTTTTTAATTCTCAGCGCGAATGTGAAAGAAATGAGGAAAAAATCGAGTCAATTTTGATAATGAAAAGCAATTATAAAGCGGAATGGCAACACAGCAGCGTGCGAATAGTTGATTTTTAAATTAATAAATTAACGTAATAATTTAAATTTATTATACCTACTTTGGTGAAAATCACGCAACGCAGAAAAATGAAAAAAAAAAAAAAAAAAAAGACAAGAAAGGAAAAGAAAAGAAAAACGAATAGAATGAAATAAAAATGAATAGAATTAGAGAGGCAAAACGACGTTAGCCTCGAATATATTAATTCTAATACGACATTTAGACGCGACACGGAATTCCCCGGGGATAGAAACTTTCTACGAAGCAATATCTCCACGTTTTGATAGGTCAAACGATATTGAAATCTTCATATCTACCTACTCTCTTAACCTATGAGATTTCACGTGGGCGATTTGAACGTGTGCTTCAAATATGTGTATATACGTCATTTATTTATTTTTTTTTCTTTCCTCCTTTTTTTCTTGCATAAACCTTCCGATGTATACCTACGAATACATAATATATGCGTTTTCAAACGCGTCATTCCAGAATCATTGGGCATTGGCAAATACGTAATTACACGTATATGCGAACCTAATCCATAATGTAAAACAGTCTAAAGACGTGCTTCGCATGATCATGACGAATAGTACAGTTCGGCTTTAGATATACGAAGGATTAGTATGTAAAAACTATAAAATTACATATCATATATCGACATCGCGTCAATAAACGTGCGGCTATGTACGAATTTCGTACATCTGTTCATACAGCTCTGTGCAACAGGTTGTCGTATCATAATTTGTGGTACACAACATATACATTAGGGTGGTTCCTTAATTTGATCATTTTTGAATTGCAATGCTCCCACAGGACAGGACGTCCCCAAATATGTATAAAAGAATGTAACCAAAGCCCCAGATTCCTATCTCAATTCTAAGTGCCGCCCCAAAGCCTTCGAATTCTTCGATTTGAATAAAACACGATTTCTGACATTTCGCTGATAATTCGTTTTTCCTCCTATTGCAGTTTCGACTACCTTTTTTGTACATATTTTGAGACGTTCTGGTCCATGGGAGCATCGAAATTCGAATATGACTGAATTAAGGACCACCCTAGTGTATATACGCATATGATGATTATAAATTTGTTGAATTTGATCTGCGTGAAGAAGCGGTGCAATAGTATCACGATATACTTGTCAAATAGTGGCTATAGGCCATATGTGCATTAGTGCGATAGACGTATAGTTGAATTGACCGGGTTCGTATGAATGGGTGATGGTTCTACTCCCATGAATGGAAATTTATTCCTCAATATTGTACCGACTACTAAAGAGTCTTCATCACCGTGTAATTCGATACAGTGGGAACCCTGCAGTCTTCATTCATCTCCCGATGTTGAGGAAGGACCTAAAGGATTACTCGAGCACAGGGTGCTCTGCAGGTCTCTCTGCTAAAAAATCCGAGAACTGAATAGAAGTTTGGTTGAAAAAGAACGAAAAAAAAAACGTAAAGAAAAACGAGAAAGAAAAAAAATTCGGACTAGTTTCAAAAATCTTTAGCAAAAGCCTCTTCTGGCTACGGAATTTCATTCTGATTCTAAATGGACGGATTTTTTTCTTTTTCTAGTGAAATTAGTTATCCTGAAAGCGCGCCTCATAAACTCGCACAGCAATCGTGGGGAATAGGGAGTAATTTAAATCGTGATAGAAATATGGCGAAAGACAAGCCTCGCAGAAAACACCCTACTGCAACTCTGTTCAACATTCCATTTGAAATTTATTTTCACGTAATAATATTTCATCACAGGTATTCAACGCGCTTCTTTCCAGTAGGTAAAACACAATAATTATAAAGACGAACGCGTGCGGCTGTATAAAAGCTATACACACTGTACATACAGAATTTGAAAATCTGATTAAAACTTGGCATTAGGGTACACACACTATGCCCACATGTGTATGCAACCTACCGACTTGCAGCTACGTCGAAAATTGTATGTAAGAAATTAAGTGAAAACATGTAAACGTCGGGTATTCATGATTACAGAATTTAATACATACATGTATAACGTATGATGTGGGTATACTATCCCCAGTGTGTATAGGTATCGACGGTTAACGAGGTGCCGGTTCTTCTAATCATATTTTAATGGGCTCAAGAGATATACGCGGTTAAATGATAAGCGAATTAATTAGAGCGTATCCGTAACTTACGCAGAGTGGCAATTAACTACCCAGCTGATACTCACCGGGATTGGATGAGTACCTTACAGCTGATGCAGACGCATATCCGGCCAGCTGGTTGCGTTATAGAAGTACATTTTTTTTCCAAAAATTAACAAAGATGTATATGCGATATGTATAGGTACCGCGTTAGGAAAGATTAATGGACGAGAGGATAAAGAAGATGGGGAAAAAGAGAAAAGAGATTAGGACGTACTACGTATCGATGGCGATGAAAAATTGTAGCCATGTAGAAGAAGAATAATAAGAAGAAGAAGAAGAAGAGGAGGCAGCATGAGATGATGAAGAAGAGGAACTCTTCGGTTTAAACTGCCAGACGGATGGACAGACGGGCAAAGCTTCTAAGCACAGACAGACGCACTATGTTATTATATATCTCTAAGTTTGAACGCGTTTTAGGATACGTTCTGCGGGCTCTGTTCCTTTCAGAGAAAGAATAATAGCCTCCCCCTACGCAGCCTGCAATTAAAATTGTAAAAATTCCCATAGAATAATATACCTCCGTGTTACCGATAGACTCGGAACAATGCGAAGATGAGCTTTATTCGAGGGGGAGGAAGCTGCGACGATCGAGAAACTCGGCTTGTTTGTGAAAAACCCTTTTCCCAAATCGCCAAATATGTTGCGGAATGAACTAGGTCAAGGTAGACGGTGCAGGAAAGCAGATAGAACATGATTTCATACCCTGCACCCTTAAGGCGGGTTGAAATCGGCACGAATCAGATCTTACCTGGACCCGTATACAGGAAAGTAAAGTGTAGGTTTGCCTTCGCAAACCAACAATTAAAGCACGCATTGGGGCAGCAGAGGAGGCCAAAGGGATGCCTGTAACGCAACGGTGGCAGTGGCTTCGCCTGCATTTACGGGTTACGCGGGCGTTGTAATCACAATGATTCGAACTTGAGGGTGGTCATCATCTCGTCACTACGTCACCCGCGGCCAGACCCATGGACACAGTAATTCCCACTAATACTAAACCGATCCACTGTTACAATGAAAAAAGGGAAACGATGCTTTATGGACTTATCAATCATTTGGTAGCTGCAGCACGGTTTCGGGCACCGTTTCAGACCGGGTTCACCACGTGTATATGGGTAATTGTTACAGATGCAGCCTGTTATTAGCAGCGATTAAAACATTCCTTGGGGCCCAGGCGCATGTGGTGATAACGATTCATTCTTCATTTTATTTCATTTATTTTCTTCTCCTTCCTTTTCTCTTCTCTTCTTTTCTTTTCTTTTCTTTTCTTTTCTTTTCTCTTATTCAGTTTCGACCATTGTCAAGATTTATTGTACATATCTACCTTCCTGCGTTCCAGCCTCAGGCAATCGAATCACACACCATATACCCACCTATGTAACGTTATTCGTTTATACCCGACGATTTTTATAACCGATTATGGGATCTGGGTATCGATTATTCAGCCAGGAAGATCGATCTCAAGACCTGCTTCAATCTTGAGCAAGGGATGCTGAGTAATAAACCCAGGATTTTATGCAGCTGATCAATTAAAAAAAAAATAAAGTTTCTCGCGGCACGATATTTGCCGATTTCTTCATGGAAAACTCCGATGTATTGTCCCGCAGATAATTGCAAGAGCTTCACAGAGCTGACGAATATCTTCACCGAGAAATCACATGTTCATTGATGACTGAAATCATGTTTTATTCAAATCGGAAAATCCGAAGGCTTTCGGGCACCATTTCGAATCGAGATGGGAACCTGCAGTTTTGGCTACATTTTTTTGTATATTGGAAAAGCCCTGGCCCATGGGGGCACTGAAATTTGAAAATGATCAAATTGGGACCCTGCGATGTATGTGTACATGTATAAATGAATTAGAGAGATGTATGTGTGCATTGGTATTCGAGAGAATGATTATCGCGGCTCTTCCCGCTGATACCAATATGGCGTCGTCTTCAAGGTACTGCCTTATGCATGTGGTCCACTAAAGATGTGTGAGTCAAAGGTGAAATATGCTCGGTTCGTGCAGCTCCGTGGTAGGAGATGGCGATGGAGGGTCAGGAGGATAAGAACCATCTCGGAGTAGGGGAAAACCGTAAAACACTGTAGAGCGTGGGTGTGAAATAAAATGGAGGCTTCTCGTCCTGCGAGCCTTTCAAACTGCGCGGTATTAAAGTAAAAATAATAGTTCGACGAGCCATAAATCACCATGTGGTTTTCTCAGGCTCATTGATCGATTTCCTTCTTTTTTTCTGCCATATTTCTTCTCTAAATAAACGGAAGAAATTAAAATCAAATAAAACCCCCCCATGGTTTTCCCTAAAAAAAATACAAAAATGAAGAATGACAAAAAAAGTAAAAAAAGCTCATCTTATAGTATAGTGTCGCGCAGCGTGGGCGTCGAATACTTACATTAGTACCTAGGCAGTATTTCTCCCCATTATTCTACACTGGCAAGTGATTATCGTCGCTTCGAAGGTACGAAGGTACGAAGGGAGGCTACATACATACGTGTGTACTGACATTTGGTAAGGAGGTATTTTCTATACGATAGAAGGCGGCGGTTGAGGGGCGGAGGGAGGGCTTCGAACCCAGTAATTAAATAGCTGAACCCTGCAATTAGGGCCACTAAATCGTGGCGGGCCCCCTGGACCCGGCCGGCGAAGGGCCCCGCCAGACACAAAAAACAACGTCAAAGCATTGCTCAACTCAAAACTCGTATGGCGCACCGCGCGCGAGACTGAGACTCACTCTATCGCGGGGGTGGCTTTGGGATATGTGGGAACCAGCCAGGTACTCTCCTCACTCTTCTTCAGCTAGAAACCTAATCTCCTCAGACCAACCTCCGAATGATGGGCAATATCTCAAAAATACGAAAAGCCAAAACCCAAATGACCAATCTTCGAAATACCACATCGTATATTTGCGAGATCTAAGTTCTCGATCCCATGCATGATTTAGAAAAAAATAAATTGTCGTTCTTTCGATAATCATTCGTGAGTGCAGCATGTGGAAATAAAAAACAAGGGGGGGGGGGGGGACCGAGTCGATGTGACCTGGATCGAGACGCCATGAAAAGAGATCGATGGCGTAGGCAGTACATGTGTAGTACTACGTAGCTCATACATACCTGTATAGATAAAGGTATGAGAAATGGGTGAAGAACAAGAAGCGTTAAGTAAGGGTAGTGGTAGATAATAGTAACAAACAGTTTTCCTTCCTGAACAGAGCGAGCCAACCATTCGGGGGTTGGCTGTCCGCCTCGGCATCCAACCGTTCTAAGGCCAATGCATCATGATTTACCTATGCAAAATTGAAGGTACGCACGCACAAAGGAGTCAGAGAGATGGACGATCGACCATCACGCTCCATGGCGTATTAAAATATCAGACTCGTATAGTGCAGGGGAAGGGGGAATCCCCTTTCTATCGTACATTAAATCATCCACCCACCACAAGGCCCACGGCTATCTCGGGGGCCTATCGCGGATACATCGTTGTAGGTACCTACAATACGTATACACAATGTTGGTATACCCACCTTGAATCAGCCTCATACTTATGCTTCGCGGACATTATTATACGCTGAAATTTTCCTTATATATAAATAAATGATTTACTATTACACCGTTTAACAATATATTACATTAGGTATACATACATACATCATATTATTACTATCAATCAATTTATTTTCCGATAAATAAATGTTCGTCAAATTTATAGAACATATTTTTATTTCGTTCCGTGATTAATTCATCAATATTTCATTAGTCTAGTCGTATCTAGTCGATATTGTTGTTATAATATCATATAGCAGTATGTATGTATCGAAAGGTGTAGTCGTGGAGACTGAAGAGACGAGATCGCGCAGCTCCGTCGAAGAAAAGGATGGAGTAGACAATTTAATTTTCTAATTATCGCATGGCAGGGCATATAGCCTTATGGTATATATACGTGGTCCACGCTGGTCCGTATCTCGGGTCGGATCTATACGTGGCGATCGACAACGTAGGTAGGTCGTAGGTATATAAAAGCTAATGGAAGATCCTCCGCCCTTTCATTCTCTATTTCTCTTCAATCCCTAATCTACGCTAAGTCTTCGTCGGTCTTGGTATATTTATGCACCCGTAGCATATACCTTATGATAAATTAATTGATTACCGCAATAATGAATATAAATAAAGAATGAAAAAATAATTACAATAAATCAAAATTCAAATTCAAATTATAATACATTTATAAATGAGTATCATCTCATTTTACTACTTCACTCCGCGAAGTATATATAGGTATATAAAAACAGCCATATAGGTATGTACAGCATCTGTACTGCTACAACAGCCTTTTCCTTCTAGTTTTCTTATTTTTCTTATTTTTCATTCGTCATGACTTGACCAGCTCTTAATCAGAGTAATCTCAAAAATTCAATCCTCCATGTATGTATGTACGTCTGATCGTATATGGCTGAGGAATCCAGAATGGACAACCTGCTGAGATCGCATGCTGAGCGACAACCGCTAACCAACCCCGGGTGGTTAAGCGGTTACAAATAGGTTGCTAATGTAGATCAACTTCGCGCCTAGTTAGGGGGGTATTAGACACCTTGGATATCATTTTTTTTTTTTTTCTTTTTTTCTCAAAGCACTGATACGATTCAAAAAGATATGGGTATTCCATTCACTAAGTTCCTTCGCTACGCCTGCAGATTATTTTCAATTTCATACATGATTTGGAATTATTTCAGATTTTTGGTAGCTTCGACTTACAGATCATCGACTAGATCAGTTTAATCTCGAATAAAGTAGCTCTTCTAGTATTGAAAATCATCGAGCGTTCAATGGATAAGATTTTTGGACGCTTATTAGTTCATTCAAGTATCTTTGAAGCATCTTTATTTTCCCGTTTTGGTTTAATAATTTTATTTTCCGTATCTATAAGGTATGAGAAAACTTTTATAATGCACTATTACGAAGTTCGCGCAGTTCTTCATGGCATGACGCTTGGCATTACCTCGGATAATGGGTACCACCGCGTGGCAATCTTGGGGCTCTTTGCTTTGAGTGGTTTCACACCTCGCGCTCGCGCCGCGATGCGATGCTATGCTTTAAGAAAGTCTGGGGTCGGTCAAGCCGCAGTATTCCCCCCCCCCCCCCCCCCCCTTATGGTAGGTATGTATGTACATATCGTGTGTATGTAGGTACTTGTGTATAGATATAGGTACGTTGCGTTGGTTAACGGAGAGAGATAAAGAGATGAAAAGAGGGGAAGGAAAAAAATGGAGAGAAAAGAAGAGAAGAGAAGAGAAGAGAAGAGAAAAGAAAAGAAGAGAAGAGAGGAGAAGACCAAGCCATCCAGGCAAGAGGTTAACTTGATAACCACGCGGCAACCGCGTAGTTCCCTTAAGTCCAAGACATGGTCTTCGTGCCCGAGGCTATATCCAACCCGACCAAGCCTCGGGTAACCAGCCTTAGCCGCACGTAGGTACGTGCTTCACGTTCATGATGCCATGCCGGTACGAGGTAGGTAGGTACATTTGCCATGTATTTCTTTCAAGGGTATTTTGCTACTTACAATTAGAGGTCAAGATTGCGGTTAAAACTAAGGAAATATTATAAGCTTTTCTAATAAAGCTCATTTCCGCTCAATTTATAGACGCTATCTGAAAAATGGCCATTCTTATACAATAGGGGTTGAAAGTCCAGTGTCGACAAGTGTTGAACAGAAAGAAGCATTAGTCTCTATAATTTATCAAAATGTTGACCCTTATCGATAAGATTCCCTGATCCAAATCCGTTTCAATATTTCCTTTCGTAGATCCTGAGTGCAGGTCAAGATTCCAGCTCCCCGGGATCAGATACAGATTTGAGAGTTGAAATGAGGAAATACTATAGGCTTTTCTGACAAAGCTCGGTTCCGTTCAATTTGTATAAGGGTTGAAGTTCTTTGTTAATAAATATTGGAAAGACGCGACCATGATTCATCAAAAATATGTTGACCCTTTTTGATAAGATTTGCTCATCCAAATCCATTCCGATCTTTCTTTTTGTGGATCCTGAGTGCGTGTAAAGATTTTAGCTCCCCACCATCAGATACAGATTTGAGGGTTCAAATGAGGAAATACGATAAGCTTTTCTAATAAACCTCATTTCCGTTCAACTTATCAACGCTGTCCGAAAAATGGCCATTTCTATGCGGGGTGATTCAGTGATAAATGCTCACGATTTTCTGGAATTTTCTGGATGGACGTAGACCTGTCAATAAATATTTTAAAGAATGACCATAATTAATCGAAACTTTGATCTTTGTGAAAAGATTTGCCCATCCAAATCAATTTGAATCTTTTTTTTTTATTAGCCTGACTGCAGGTCAAGATTTTAGGTTCGCAGGATCGAATGAATCCCTGAGAATTTTGGGATACCGCGATCCTGCAAGCTACCCTGCGACTTAAGTGATCCTTGTCCGAAAGGTTCAAAGACAGTACCTACCTACGTTCGGACACAACGAAAAGACGCGGGCAGCGATAAAAGGGCCTTGGGTTCAGTTCGCGTACGAGTTATGGCCGCATTCGTCTCCATTATACGATGAATCATTGCGGGCTCGACGTAACAGTACGTAGATACAAACCAGGCTCGAATTTTTTTTATTTTTTTTCTCGAGCCCTTACGTAGGTGAAACCTGAGTCTTGAATGCCCTCACGTTTATCACATATGCATGAAAAATGTATTAAAATTGAAAAGAAACAAATTCCAAAAATTTCATAGAGTGTTACTGGAGCTGAAGAATTTTTGACAAAATTTTATACATCAATCTACTTATGGTTACATAGTCAGTTTAAATGTCGATAATCTTTTATCGTGTGGGTTTATATGATTTATAAATAATTCTAATTTGTGGTAAATAATATAATGTTTGGTATAGTTATAGCGTTAGTTCGCATTATCCGATTGTGAAATGTGAACGTATAATTTAGTTACGAATTTTGTTACACGTTAGCGCGGAATCGTCTGAAGGGAATTTTAGTTACCGGTCAGATATCAAGCCGACCGAACCCCATCCCCCATAAAAAGCTTCGTGTATCCAAGCTCCAGGTTCGGGCTTCGGGGTGATTGCTGGCGTCATTTTGTATCATTTTCCCGCCACACGCGTTCCATCGATAAATCATTCTCTTCGATGGCAACTACGCTGCATTAAAATTGTCCGCAAACCTCATGCCCAGAACCGTATAAATTCAACTTTCACAGGGGGCGAAAATAGGACAACAAATTCCCTCACGATAATTCGAGTATAAATTTCCCTTGTTGAACCAGACGAGCTGTTGTTATTATTGTTATTATTTCGGACTGAAAATTTGATACTCCTCGAGTCGAACCTGCGTAGCGGGTATTTCAATGAATTTCATACTCCCCGCTTCACTCTATGAAATTATCAATTACCACAAGTATTTGAATGATTGGTATTCGATATTTCCCTCTTTCTTTTTTTTTTTTTTTTTTTTTATTCCGCGTGGAATCGGCTCATAATTTTTCTGGTTTTTTATTTCTCATTATTTTATTTCCTTTTTTTTCTTACTATAATAACAGTATGGGAGAAGGTGGAGGAATTTATTATCCTTAATTAAGAACCATTAACAAATAATCACAGGCTGTGTGCCATTGGAAGAAAAATACACCTTCAATTAGACAGAAACACGAAATTTCATGTCGCGTAACAATAGAACGAGCTCGTAGCCCGCCTGGCTATCTGATTAGATTGAAAATGAAATTAGCAAACAAATCCCATAAAACAATTTATCTACAATCTAAAACCCGGTGTGTCCTTGAACGCGAGTCTCCTAAGCTGATTTTCATTATGGAAACGCACTACCGTATTTCATTTACCTCCATGGAATATCAACCGCGTATACCTACTCTGTGTTATCGTATGGTACGAATCTACCCTTAAAAGAAAACTGAAAATAGAAAAAACAGAAAAAAAAGTTTTCACGTAAAGAGGGCCTCGATTAGAACGACCCATTTTTTGTCTTTACATCCTGATGATTAAATGGAGAAAAATTTTCATTCTGAAAATTAAAAATCGGAATTTCGACCATCGTGATATTGGAAAATTCCCAGCTTCAATTTTCGACCCCATGCATGTTCTCTTTCCCAGCTGAACTATTCCGTTTATCAATTTCTCGATCAAACTGTATATAGTTACTTTCATTTTATGCAGCAAATCGCGATTATTGCTCAACGATCGAACGCGATACGTGATACAATTTAGCTCAAGACCTCGTAATGCTGCAGTTCGTATCTTAAACCGGTATATTGAGTGTTAACAAGAAAAGTTAACTGCACTGCACTACAATATCCTATACTATCGTTAAAGTAGTTATACGCGGGCATTAAGATAATATAAGAAGAAAATTGAACGTGGATAAATTTTTTTCATCCTTTTTCCTTCGTTCTTTATTTTTCTCCTTATTTTTCTTATTTTTTCACGGGTATGAACTCGCGCGTTATTAATCGCGTAGGTACACGCGTGACGTGAAATATCAGATTTCTTGCTTTTTATTTTTTCTCCTTATTCACCGTTTTTCCAATCCCCGTTTCTTCGGCATGCCGATCGAGAACCTATCCCGAATGAGTTAGTAGGGTCAGAGCCGAGCCTGTTAATCTCAATAATGCTCGCCAGGACCGGAAGTTCTGAGCCGTAAATCGGGCTTCGTATCCACCTATCATCCCCTCTTACGTACCCGGTACCACGATTTTAAGGGCGAAACTACCCTTCGCCATTCCGTTTCATTTCGATTCCAGATCCTATACCTATAGGTACTACACGCACATTCATGTCATACGAACATCCACATCCGTGTATCTATTATACATGACACGTGCTATATATGGGGTATTCCACATGAACCGGATCGGTTTTTGGCAAAAAAAAGAAGGAAAAAACGGGAGGCTGGAAATTTTATCACTTCTTCGTGGCACTTCGAAGTAATTTCGTTGAAAATTTCAAGGCAATCCATTAGACCCTTCGAGTAGAAAAAAAATGGAAACACATTTTTCCCAAGTTTTACATACTTCGCCGATTTTTGGAAAAAAAAAGAAGAAAAACGCGAGGCTGAAATTTTGATCACTTCTTAGTGCCACCTCGAAGTAATTACGGTGAAAATTTCAGGGCAATTGGTTAGACCCTTCGAGTAGAAGAACAAAGAAATCGCATATTTCCAAAGTTTTACATGTTTAAGAATTTCAAAAATAATTGAAGTGCTACATATTTCGAAGGAGCTCATTTGTGCGCGTAGAATGCACTATGGGAAGTTATGATTTTGTTCATGTATGGCTGAGATAAGTGGAGTTGAAAATGTAGTAATTAAATTTTTGGTATAATTATGACAGCGATATAAATTGAACCAATTAATTTCATGCTCTGTAACTGTTGGGGACATCTCATCTAGTAACAAGGAATCTGAATCTGCATTCGCGACAAATTCGTTGACCTCCTAATTCAGAATGAGGAATCGAAGAGTTGCATTTCCAGGTATAGTGAGGTTTTTCGTGATCTGAAGGTTCCTCGAATGATAAGGAGGCTTGTACACTTTGGAAATGATTTTTTTTACAAATCACTGATCTGCTCTGAAAAACATGTTCTATTAGCCTCAGCTTTCCGCAACTGATCACCAGCCCTCTTATAAACGATTAGAAATAATTTGAGATTTCATGAACCTTGAGATATTGATTTTAGCCTGAATTTTGATTCCGGAGCTTTAATTACACCAGCTATTAAACCCACGCCTAATATCGCTGTTTTTAATCTATCAAAGTGCTAATTTGAACAAAGAGTGATAATAATACGTCTAGATATTACGCGAGGCATGACTCTGATCGTATATTTATACCTAATTTTCGAACTGCACTCAGCACTCTAAAAAGCATCAAATAGCTTTCCATTTCGCGAACATACATGTATTAAATTCCGTCAAACACCCCCGCATTAAACTTGCAATGTGTAATACCGGGTTGAAAATGCAGCACAAAGGTCACGCGAGTTCGCAGCTAGCTGCGCAGTTACCCTGTAATCACGAATCGCATATAGCGTATAGTAATTATTACTATTCGTCTGTCATCAGCGATGTGACATCTGTGCGACGTCATACGATCACAGCTATGTCTGACGAGTATTCGTACTACGCGTGCATGAGCTTTTATATAGAAACCAGATAAAACACCTTCTATACCGCATTTTCAACCATTATAAATATAAATTTCAGAAATGTTAGTAACATGGCTTTGGCTTATACTCGCCATGTGAAACGTGAATTAAACCCACACCGAACACGTATATGTGACAAAAATTCGTGAATTATACCTCGTCAACGCGAGTATTGTGGCGGTTTTGTAATTAGCCTACGTCTCGTTACGTTTACATTCAATTCATTCCGGATCAATTTATGGGGTGTAATACCTTCTCCCTTGCTGTATTGATGTCACAGGGTGAATCAGAGCCGTTTTAGGTACCTATATGGAAACTTCAAACTACCCAATTCATCGTTTTGGAATATTTTCCTGCTATCAACATTTCCGATATTTATTATCTATGAACGATTTTATGGGGGTCAAGTTTATCAAGTTCCGAATGAAATTTTCAAGTGCTCCGAAATCCCAGAAATCCAAAATTTCGGTCCATTTCTCAGGCTGTGAAGACATCGAAAATTTCATTCCCTTTACGTAAATAACTTCATGATGTCATCAATCATTGATAGGATTTTGAAACTTTTTTTCTTCCAAAAAGTACGTCTCCACTCCACATCTACTATCACATTCTTCGTCTTCTGAAACCAAAACTAGCTGCTAGAGTATCAGATATTCTTTTTAAGAGAATTTTATTCCAAGGTTTGTACCGGGATATAATTGCCCATTGAAAGATTGTTGAAATGTGTTCGTTATAGTTCTTCTGTTGGTTTTTTTGGACGTAACAAAAAAAAATAAAAAAAAAACGAATCCTAATCCTTCAATGGTATTCCATTAATTAATTAATTAATAGACGTTTGCCCAATTTGGACTGATTCATGCATAACACAGCCAACCATATCCGTTTTACGAACAATTGCAAATTTTATTTATCTAATTAGACCGCCTTATTATATCGCATATATATATTCCTGCAAGGTCACTTCGAGTGTTTATCGTAAGTTTAACGATGTATTTAAAGCCTCGAACTTCCTGTCAGTAATTTTCATTAGTTCTGCTCGACTGCGTGGCTGACTTATAGGTATTACAAATTACAAAGTAATACCCACATATGTTTATATACGTAGGTGTGAATCAATTTTATATAATATTCAAAACTCTGACTCAATTATGATCGACAGAATTGAAAAAGGAAAAAAAAAAAAAAAAATTCGAGGCGATAACTGCGACAGTTGAAAACACCATATAGATCGCAATCGTGCAATTATTGCATCCCTCGTGCAGGGAGCGTGCAGGATACGGATTCATCCAGTCAATCCCTTGATGAATATTAAGCCTTCGGATTCATTGATCAGACGGAATAGTAATCAGCACGTTGCATCGTGCTTGTTCTTCGCATATGAAAATCAGTGGAAAAAAATTCGCTGATTTTTTTTAAAAATATTTTCGGATAATTAGATTGTGTGGATAATGGATAGACGAGTTTAAAAAAAATTCCATTACGTATATTATACAAAATCATATTGAAAGATAAAATCCAACTATTCTTCCGAGGGATGGGGTTACGGTTCATGGGTGGATGATAAAAAAAAAAAAGAAAAAAAAAAAAAAAAAGCACACAAATCTCACCTCTATACGACTGCGAACCACGCAGTGAAGAGTAAAGTATATAATTTTGTAGGATGTTCGGCTGTCAAAACTATCGTAGTATTTTGTGTATGGAGTGAGGGGCAAAGTATATCCGAAATATACGACGCTGGCACACCCTCGTCACTTGAAAATTTTTTTTTTTGACCTATTGGTGCACGGATTGGGGTGAGAGACAGAAGTACTAAATCTCACACGTAAAAGTGATAAATATATGAACGATTTCGTATCTATTTTAAAAAAATTTCAACGAAAGAAAATTGGAGAAAAGAAGAAGGGGGTAGAAACTGGTTTATTTTTTTCTTTTTTCTTTTTCTTTCTGCTAACGGGAACGGCAGATGTTGAGGTTTAAAAAATCGCGAGATTTCGTCGGAGAACGGAAACGGTATGCTGCAGCTGTGAAGTCAGCTTAGCGAACGATTATTAATAATAATATTACAAAGATTAGAGGGAATGAAAATAAATGGACTATGTAACGTAACCGAAGTCGGTGATTATGACTCCTCTAATTACCAACAATTACAGGAGTTACTGGCCTCCCGGCCGTCTCCTGGCCATCTCCGTAATCGTGGCTGTCCAGCCAGAGGAGTCTGACCGTAGGAAGATCGAATCAATCACACCCGCTGGTGGATAAAAACGGATCAACTCTTTGGATCACAATAATTATCAGTAATTAATAACGATTACTACGTAATGGTCGGCCGAAATCAATCATCATCAGCCAGGGGTTCAATCGGCACATATGTATACAATGTACATGCATACCTACCTGCAATATCATATCATCTTACAAGAAAGTTTAAATTGAGAAAATATAAGACGAGAATTGTTTCACTGCCAAGCCCCCCCCCCTAGATCATAAATTTTTTTCAGATTTTTATCTGAACTCCAACCCTTCCCACCAAGGGGGTGGATAATTTTTTATCAGATAGCAGCACCAATGCCTACTAAAATCTCGCAGTTACGGATTTTTTTGAAAATTATTACGCTCACAATAAAATATATAGGCACTGAGAACGACTAGAGAATTTAAGATTTGAAAATAAATCAATAAATAAATGAATGCATTATGTAATGGTGGGGATAGTCTAGGGACTGACATCGTAACCCAACAATTAAACCTCTTCAAGACCGGACTATACTATTACCTATGAGTTATTGTTTCGGGTTGAAAGATCGTTCGTTATATTACAGATATACTTATACGGATATATGGTACATACGATGTGGAAGTTCGAATCTTCATGGATTCTTCATTAATTTAGTCAAATCATGTCTGCACTGATACCATGTTTTGAGAAAAAGCTCAAGCTGATGAGCTTTTCTGTAAAAAAAATCGAATCTTCGGTCTGATATTCGTAGATATTGACTCGAATCAATGTTTCCGGTTACAAATCGGCTCCAGCTTTCCGACATCATTAGACTTTTCATTATTCCAAGCCTCCGGAAATGAGAATTTGTTTCAATTTGATTTTTGATTTCTATTCCGATTCTGAAAGCTTATACCGATTTTCATCTGAAAATCTGACAAAAAAGGGTAAAAATCTTTGGCCTGTCACCCGGTTGATTATGACCATGAATGGAATCGGAATAAAGTCATAAAATCTTAGGGTATGAAAGGGCAGCGAGTGACTTAAGCGAGTCGATCGATCAGATATCGGCTTATTTCTTTGCGATAATAATTACAGTCGATGTAGATAAGCCTGAGGAGCGTGCCAGGCATGCCTTGCTCTAAGTACAACTTGGGTACAGTCAAGCTTAGAACTTGAAACTTGAATAATTTACTCTAATGGAAAAAAATCTTCGAACGAAGCAAAGTAGCCAAAGAAAATCGCCCAGGGGTTAGAACGAGGCCGCGTCTGACCGGTACAGAAAATTTTATCGGCCGATTGTACAGCCCGATAAACTGACCATACACACATGCACACGCATGCACACATATGTGTGTATACCTTCGCATAGACGATATCTACACCCATGGGACTTGTGGAAGTAGTAGAAACACTGAGAGACAGCTGTTTCATGCGAAGACCTCCATCTCAAGATATTATCGCAAGCCACAGCTGCAGCCTGTCTGTACGAATGGTTCGCGTCGTGTTAAAGTAGTGGTTGAATAAAACCAGGTACAGCTCTCTCACCTTGAATCTTCGAGCTCCTCGTAGCTCAGATTTATCGACTTTAATCGCTTGGCTAATTCGATTTGATTTTTTGATCATTTTATTTGTTCGTTTATTTTTTTTCATCATCGTCGTTTTGTTATCACAGATTAATTAATTCGTCGATCATTGATGGCGGAGATTTGCAACAAAAAAAAAAAGTGAAAAAAGAAAAAACGATGAGTCGCAAACTTTTGGCGGTACTATATGTGCGGGATAAATATTGAACGGGTTTATCGCCAGGAGAGAAAGAGAGAGAGAGCTGGGAGAGAAGGGGTGAAATGGTGGCGGTAAGAGATGAAGAAAATAAAGCGAAAAGAAAGAAAAGAAAAAAAATGCCGAACGAAAAAAAGGAAACGAAAGACGTAAGAACAAGAGGGATATTATCCTCCCACGCTGCGGAGCATGGACGAGCCTAAAAATTCCGCAGATAAAATCGACCGGACTTGCTGGTTGCAGGAACCCTGGACCCGGCGAATGCCGAGCTTAAATATATTCATAATGGCCGATTTTTTTACCGTTTATTTTAACCTGTACCTGTATATACACCCACCTACGTGAACCTCGAGACATATATTCTACGAGCCATAAACCGCGATAGTAGAAAAATTACGAAATGTAAAATCGGTGAGATAACTATTGGATTTCGTTGACGGTTTAAACCTCTTGAATCGATTTTTGGGTACCCATCACGAAACGATCAATACTGGGATCGATTTTGATCCGAATTATCGTATTCATCGATAATTATTTTCCTATCGAATACCGTTTCGAATAACTGAGACAGTCAAGTCGACGTAAAGCAATAATCAATCGATTTGTTACCGATCGTCTAAAATGAACAAAATTTCACATGAGTATTATACAGACTGTATCGACTAGGTGAAATTTGGTGAAATACATGAAATTGAGTTAGTTCTGCGTGATTTCTTTCGAGTATCGGCAAAAATTTCTCAACCGATTTCAATAAGTACGTCGAATCTGAATTCTGCAGATGCATTAATATTTTCTGAAATGGAATAATTTCTTGAAGAATGCCTGATCAACGACTAATGTAGTAAAAATAGGTAAAATACTTAATCGCTCTTAATTGTCGAGGATAAAATACGATCAGATAATAATTTCTATACGCGGCATCACTTAGAACGCAGCGATGCATTCATATCAATCATATACGATGCATTTATATTCAGTATATAGATGAAATCGCACAGTGTATTTATACGCGTCCGTGTGTCTACACGTCTGTATACAACATACCAATGCATTAGTTTATGTTACCGTGCAATTGCTAATTGCAGTTCTCCGATAAAAGCGACGGAACACTTTTCATATTCGATTGGTGTACAACTATAATGTAGACGCGGATGAAATATCCTGTGACTTATATCTCGACTCCACTCCACGCTGCAGTATATACATACGTGTGTGTACTATACTTGCATAAAATTTACTGTGCCAGACATTATCTACATCTTTTCGTTCCCTCGGCGTGATGATATTCTTTTTATTTTACAATATGGGTAGATGTATATACCTATATACCTCCACTCCTGTAATCTAAACGAGTATATTAAGTATTTAGATCTCTCGTAACTTCCTGGATATAATACTACGAGCTTACGCAAGCTATTATCACTTCCGCGTTTCTTCGTCTAGTACGTCTCATATCGTACTCTTCGATACGCCTGCAGCAGAACGTCGTTAGCAATTTTTTTTCTTGAAATCGACTGGTACCAAACTGATTAGTTTAGTACTGAATTTTATGAATGTAATCGCCATGCATAGATTGATCGCATTGGAGAAAAATCGATGCATAATATGTATCGATGGAAGAAATTATTTCGAAGATTTAGGTGATTCGTTTCGAGGAAGAATACATTAATCGACTCGATCAACGTGTGGCTTGAGCATTTTGCTCTTTATTAAAAGTTAATCAACCCGAGCAGCTTTAAGGCAGTCAAGCTAGTCTCGCGTTTAGCATAATCGATACCCGCTTCCGACCGATTAGGGTTACGGTCGCCGACGCTCTCCTAGAAAACGATTAACGATCGTATCGTATGATCACGGATTCGGCCTCGTAGTAGCTATGTATAGTCGAGACGATTTTTTTCTCAGCCAATTATCATGCCTCGGTCATAGATGGTCAAACGCCGTACATATACATAAAAAACGGACTAGTTACCATATCAAATCGCTATGCGAAGAAGTTGGCCTTTCCACGTGTCCTACAAGCATTAAACACATTCTTATATCCAGATATCTAGTCCTGGTCAAAAAATGGAAACAAAAAAACCGTAAAGCATTGGCAAAGTCCTGGTTTCCAATTATCGGTGATTAATTTTCTCCATAGAATCATTTGAAGAATTCCGAAAAATGTCGAAGGACTTTCGGCGCTCAAAAATAATGTTCGTCATGATACAGTGTCTTTCATTATTCTAAGGGTCAATGCCACATCTAGAACCCAGAGGCCACGGGGCCAGAGCGAAAGCGGATCGATGGTCCAGGAGGAGTCATCGATCGACGCTGCAGTCTTAGGATTCGCGGTTCGGTTCCCGGGCGTCCTGCAGCCACCCCTAAACCTGTCTCGTTTCCTCTCAGACTTTCGCTTCCATTTTATTGAGATGACCGTATTTATAAGTCCGAGGGTAGCACTCGGCCGTGGAGAAGGGTATTCGACTTTCGTTCATTCCTCCGGATGAGAAAAGGAGGATTTTATGACTCGCACGTATTGTGGTACCGCGGGGTTGGACGAAATAGAAAGATAGAGATTGTGAAAATCGTAAGAGATTAGGAGGCGAGGTATTTTTATATTCAAATATACACCTTCCTGGATCTCGTTTAGCTGACCGTATCGTAATATCACTAGCTGCAAGTGAATATTCATGAGTAGCACCCGAGGTTCTGCATAGTTGAACACCCTGACGTCAGATTCAGGCCACATCCCAACCGCAACTACCGATTCAATTTTTTGCTCATTTTGTATTAATTAGGATTCGAAAGACCTGTTTTACCGTGAAATAACGGAAAACAAAACCCCAATGATTGTTTAATTATTTTGTCAAATACATTCAAACTGAGATATGAGATACTCACGCAGTCCGAGGGCCGCTTTCCACATTTCTATGACTCGAACTAATCGCGGAATCGATTTCATCGTCAGCCTTCATTTCATCCCTTGAAATTTTCAGATACACTTACCGGCTGTAACAATAAGAAAAAATGAATTGGTGAATGAATGATTACGATCTTTCTCTCTCCTTCTCCGTTCTTTTCTTTCAGGGTCGAATTGAGTTGGGAAGGGATGATCGATGAAGGAAAAGGGTGGTGTGGCTGAGGGCTGGATAAGCTGTGTGAAATATGTCATTTTTCATATTTTCAATATACCGTGTCGTGGCTCGTCTATTTAGAGGCCATGATTGACACGCTGATGGAACAACGGCTAATTGTAACGCGATCCCAGCGTCTCGCTTTTTGCTTCATGTAGGCAAAACCGCCCATAGTCTAACGACCACCAAAATATACCTAACCCGGAATCTTAACCACGAGTCTGAGTTGAGATACTGAGATCACCCCAAGCTCGAAATTTTCGACGTAAACCTATACCGAGTTTCGATTTCATTTTTGTCTACCCGTTTTGAAGGGAGGGGAAGTTTTTACCAGATCTCAACGTTTTGGGCTACAGGAAATCACCCCCAAGCGTTTTCAGATGAACTTATGGGGGTATGTGTGTCTCGTCAATTTTTGACCAATGATATCTCAGGATCGAATCAACCGATGTCAGCCTTCTTTATATCAATCGATGCGATTTTTTTTTACTCAAAAACTGGTCAAATTTTCGAAATGATCGGTCAAGTATTTTGTAAGTTATTCAAAGAACAAAATTTTCAAGAAAAAAAATTCAATTCATGATATCTTGAGAACCGATCAACGGATTTTGATGATCTTGGTCTCAATCGGTTGCATCTGCTTCAACTTGAATCTGATCGGAATCCCGATCTGATCGATCGAGTCGTTTTTGTGTTACAGCAAAATTACTCTTCTGCTCATATTACATCCCTTCTTCTCTCGATTGAGCTTTTTACTTATAGAATATCTTTTGAGCTTCAAGAATCTGGCAAGACATCCTAGACCTGGTCCATCGGAGTCAGCCGAATTACCTGCTTGTTTTTCTATTCTCTCGCCGAAAAATCGGCAGATAAATTGATGCAGAGAAAGAGTGAGAGTTTACCTTGGATTTCGAGCTTCTGGCCAAAAATTTCGGCATGAATTGAGAATTGAGATAGAAACCTGGAGTTTTGGCTAAATTTTTTTACAAATATTTCGAGAAGTCCTGGCCCATGGGAGCATTGAAATTCGAAAATGATCAAATCAACGACCACCCTAGTGTACATAGCTTATGTATACAGATATATGTGTATATTTTATACACGGAGCGAAGAGCAGAAGAGAAAAAGGAACGAAAGGAAAAAGGGAAAAGAAGAGCAAAGAAGGAGATGTTCCTTCGCAGGAGGAAGACGTGATCGATGCCCGTAGGACGCAGGGCGTTTCTGGTGCGGGAGGCGCTCGAGACAAATGGACGTCGCGCGTCTCTCGACCACGCCTTTCAAGGGGTCTAGAGGATGCCAAGTGCGTGTGCTCCGTGCTCTCCGTGGTGCGCGATAACCACCGCGAGTCAATAGACCGCTGGAGATAAGTGCGGTTTAGGTCGGGGCACGGAGTCGCCATTTCCGGATTTCTACCCTTAGAGTACGTTATAGATATATGGACTCAGGAATGAAAAGTAGTGAAACCGTTTTTTTCTAGTTTTTTTCTCAATTTCAGTTTCCTAGTTCTTGAATTTTCAGTTTTAGATTTATCAATTTCTTTACTATAGGCAATTCTCCGATCATATACTCATGAGATGGTCAAATTCTTTCACTTTCCAATTCTTCAATTTATCAAGCCATCAATTTATCACTCCAATACCTAACTCATCAATTCCACGATTTTACATTCCATCAATTATTCAATTTTCCAATTTCTGAATTGTTTGACTCCACTGCAATTCTCCAATTTTCAGATTTTCAGAATGCTCAAACTTTCCAAATATCAAACCCATAAGATCTTCGATCTGAAAATATTTGAGACGTTCCAGAATTTCCTCGAACCTCTACAGCTGAACTGTTTCTATTGCGCAAACCTTTCCGGCTAGAGTGCTTCTGGGATCGATTTATTTTACCAAGAATCTGCCAATTACCACCAACGGGGAAAAGAAATAAAAAAAATAGAAAAAATTACTAACGCGGTAAGTCCGAAAGGCCATAAAAAAAACTGAAATGAACGAAAGTGTACGCTGACGTCCCGTGTCTTATCGATCTAGCGCTAGGCTAACCCGAGGGGAAGTTTAAATGGGTAAACACCATTAATTACTTTGTTTATGTCCCAAAACCCATATACGAACTAAAAGCCACCGTTAAGCTAAAACAAGACTCGAGTCGAATAGTGATGATCGCCAAGATGATGGTAGGTATATGCAGGGTAGAAAACACCCGATACGCTTTTCGTGAAAGATAATCGCCTAACGTTCCCTTGTCATGAACAAAATTTCACCGTGTATGGCCGACGTCCAATTATATATTTCAACCAGCTAATTAACCGAGTCCAAAATCCTACCCTCGCAAGGTGACGCCTCACTCGTCACTTGAATCGAACCGGGTATAAAAGTGATGAACTGATGAGTTTGATGAGACCTATGCATACTATTCAAACTTGAGTGCCATGAACTTTGAAAATATGGTGGGATTAGAATTCTGAAAATCCTGCTAGCTGAAGTTATGAGAAATCAATTTTGCGATCGAATACTAGTCGCTGATCAAAGCTCGAATCGGCTGTATATCTAAAAATTGGAATATGACATCTCTGGGAGATAAAAACTGATGCTTGAATGAGCCCGTCTCATCTCTGACCATCGCATACGTCTATAGATATAATATATACATGTAAGCTGAAGAGGAGAGAAATATGAAGAATGAAAAAACTGCATGGCGAGGATGAGTCGCTCGAGTGATTTTCGATACGTCAAATCACTTCGGTTCTTTCACAATCGTATCTGGCGCTCACACGTCACATTAGACGTCGGGACTCGCGACGTCCCATAGCGCGAGGACCACCCACGTAGAGAAACAGGAGACAAGGGAGCGCGCCAGCATCCAGCATCTAGGTTCTAGGGTATCATCGGTTATATGGAGACCAGGTATGACCACGGGACTAACGATACTAGATACAGCCCCGTATCCTCTCCGAACAGCGGGACTTGGGAGATAAGATGGTCAATGCAGGTGTTTAGCGACGGCCAGTCATCGTTCTGTCATTACTAATACGATATAGCGCGAGCGCGGGCGTCGCGAAGAACGTCACTGAAGGCACCTCGCCTTTTAACATACGAAACCAACTCCGCGGGGTGCGACACCCTCGGCTAAAGCTCAAATATCATCGCGTCATTCCCAGGACACGTCGCCTTCAAACCCAGATATGTTTTTTCGTACTTTTTTTTCCTTTAACGGGGTGCATTATACATGCATGTTCAGGATTTGAAAATTATACAATTTTTCATTGATTTTTACGACTGGCGTAAATAACACACGAATATCCTGGTTCCGGCGTCAATTCTACGCAATTTTCATTACATCCTTCTACGAGTTTGTCGAGGCCGAGTGACTAGCGAATTTGATGATAGTCCATCAGCTGTGCATAATAAGGTTGAATAATAAATAAGGTGCGGGTATGAATAAATATTCATTAAAAATAAATGGACGAAAAAAGTGAGTATAAAAAAGGAAAAGCGAGGAGGACAAAAAAGAGAGGAAAGGAGAAGAAGAAGAAAAAAAATTGGCTGGATCGCGAACACCTGCGCGAAGCTGGGGCTCGCAGTATGTACATCCCAGCGTGACCCGGAGGGGACCTCGAGGAACCTGAAGAGACTCGCGACGACCACCACGCCCACGTTCGTAAATTTATACGAGCCACGAGCGGTGCAGGATATACTACACTCCGCGACGACTAATACTAATATGTGAAAGTTAAGGATATACAAACTCAAACATACGTATGTGGTACCTTATGGTATCCTATCTTGATCCGAGAACGCCTACCTATACATACCGGCTATATACTTATCCGGATGTGTATGTATACAGGGTGGTTCATAATTCGTGACGAATATCTCGAGGGGTTAATCCTGGCGAAATTGGGATCGGAAGTTCCGCAACGATTTTTCCGGAACATCATTTTCTTCCTCACATTCGACTATGGAGCAGAAAATACGGAGAGAATGAAAAAGGAGGATCCTGTCACTCGGGTTCGAGTTGCATCGTAGGTGTCATCGTGTGCTCAACCACCCGTCACCCTCGTCAAATTTTTCCTCATAATTCTCTAAGGAATAGCGTATACGTAGGGGGTTCGGCTCGGAATACACTAGGAATTATTAATCGTGCCGGTTGTCGCCGCCCTGGCATCCGCTGCCACTCGTGCGGCTCTTGGTGAAGGAGCACGCGCCGGAATCCTGTCCTGCGGTCCCTCGCGTCCTGGTCTTCGTCCTCGTTGAGGGATTTGAGTCTCGGGTCCTCGTGCCCACCGTCACGCCCATCGTGGGCCTATCCGCTCATCCGTGACACCGGGAATAAGAGTTGAATGAAAAATTGATAAAGAGAAAATGTAAATAGCACCGTAATAGGGCCGTTCATCATTCACTCGCTGTTTCCCATAAAGATAAAATGGCACAGGGTAGAATCTGAGATCTTCTTTGCAGGAGGCTGGAGATTCCGCAACTAGGGGCCTCGTGGCCGCCCCAGTGACTGCCGGTAGTAATTATCAGAGCGCCCTTTGGCCCTCTCGTTCTGTGCTTCTTCCCGATCCACATCCCATTCCCTTATACTTTACTCGTGCGAGACTCGATCGTCTGTTATTATTCGGTGGTACGTATGTACATACATACACGCACAGATGCATGCATGCATGCATACATACACACGTACGTACCCTACCATACAGCAACCTCTTCCGCGCACAACTAATTCTTCCAGCAGGATCGTTTCTGATCAGAAGCCACTCTGACGCGTTGATTACAGGAATTAACACAGTCTTGCCAATCCGGCTAACGTGACCCCGAGCCGGTCGCCTAAACTCTTAAAGATCATTTCGCGATCTGCAGACTCGACATTTCGCAAGTAATAGTTGGCAGAGACGGGCTTTTCATCGCGTGCAAATATCATCGAGGAATCATCGCTCTCCGATCGTCTAGAGGATCGAGGATATAAATCCATTGATGGGTTACGACGTGTGCAGTCTTCTTCTGATCTTTTATCTAGCGAGAGACGACAGCGACGAGATTTCACCTAGCGGTAAGCTGGGAAGTACTCATTTCGAACGAGGCACTAAATTACAATACTGATATGAGAACACGAGAAATATGCATAACAGGACCTCCCAGCAGTCCAAGAACTGCATATGGTAGTATGGAAAAAAGACATCCATGGTAATGATGCGATGGACTGTTATAAACCACTGGATACTGACTTTGCAGAGACTATACAAGACGCCCTGTACGATTTCGAAGACATTTCAAGTGTTCAACTTGCATACGAAACTCGTACCGAAAAAATTGCAGCAATAGTATCGCAGATTTGTCAATTTTTTCTTTTTTTCTCTGATCTGGCAATAATTTGCCAAATTTTTCGTTGCACCTTGGGCATTTATCTCCTTGTTTATTGTGACGTAATGTGAGCTCGTGACTTCTTCTCGCCTCGTATCTCAGACCCGTACAATTCCTCTTCACGAAACGTGAATCCGCTCGGACTGCCAGATCAAACTGACAGATCGCTCCAGCCTTGGAACGAGATAATCGTTCCAGCCTCTCGCAGGACGTCTGCCCCGCAGGCTCCGGATGACGCTCGACAATTTAATTGTTTAATTGACCACGCGATTAGCCGGCTCTCAACTCGGGCCGGAAAAACTTCGATCATTTCAAATTTCAATGGCGAATATATCTCCGAAGATAGTCGGTTCGTGATAATCGCTCAAAATTATTGCCCTGCATGAAAATGTTGGCAGTTTTCTGGCCCGTCATTTGGCAATTCTCAGTCTCCAAGCTGCACCAAACCGGAAAGCCGAAGTCTCATCTGCAGCAATTGGCGAATACGAATCTCGCTTCATCCTACCGTTTCAGAAATGATATTCGAGACCGTTATGGCCACCGATAAATTAGAGCCGTAGATCTTGGCCGGTTTCAACTAAGATTATACCCAAAGGCCAAAAATGGGCACCTGGAATTATCTGAACCGTTCCTATATGACTCCGATTTTTTCAATCCTTTTTTGTTCATCCAAACTGTTGAAGGCCGAACTATTCTTTGGCCAGAGCCAAAGTTCATTGGGGGTAAATATCGTTCGATTTCACACGATTCGCGGTGCTCTTTTCCTTCGAATTTCTATGAATTGGAGAGTGGAAAGTGAAGCTGTAAAATTTGACCGATCACTCATCGCTGATGAACCAGTCGCTGTCTTACATCAGACTGTGCAGTGTTAATAGTGAATAATTTCGCAATAACCTGCACGTTGGTGTATCCAAAGTTCCGACACCTTTGACAACGGACTAACTAGGCGTTGGAGTGTGGCATTATAGTGATTATTGGCCCATTGTGTTGTTTCGCGTACAAAAGATTCCGCTCCTCATTATATTGGAACCTGACAGCAAAAGTACCCGCCTGTGATACAAAAAGCGTCTAGTCATCTTCGCCTTTGATGTACCACGAGCCCATAACCCCACAGTATAATTCCTATCAGTCCTCGATCGCATTCTACCTCGCGTTACCTTTATCCTCGATTTCGAACGAGCTACTTGTTATCTAAAAATAAAATTCAAAATAACTCATCATCGTCGTTAATTATTGAATTAGTGTGAATGGAACAATTCTCAAAACCGCAGCACAGACGGAGCCTCATGTTTCTGTTTTCATCCCTCCAACTTTTTTTTTTCCCCTTGATGTAGTTGCGGATGGTCAGGAACGGGTGTCGTCAATATTCACGACACAATATTATCGAGCCCGAATTGTTCCGAACTTGCGAATGTGTTCTACGCCAGGATGTCCACCCGAGTAACAAAGCATATAATCATAAATGTACGCGGTTTACTTATCGATGGACGGGGTGGGACAGCGCCAGTTGCGTATCTGCACCACCCCTGAAATCATAGGTTGTACCATATTCGACTCAGCCCATGCAGAGGCGAAGTCGATGTCGAAGTCTGTAGGGCTACTACTTCCACGTTTCTAGATATGAAAGTTTGATAATAAATGGCGAGGTGGATATTCACCTACATTCTGGCCTGCGTATACCCACGTAGTTAACAATTGTGACTCATACGTATCATACACTCCAGGAATATGCTGACGATGAAACGAAGAAACGGTACGATGTGCGGAAGAGAACATCAGACGTTTGTGAAAAATTTGCACATCGCTAAAGTTGAACTGCATGATGCACGTACGTAAGGGTGAACTCAGCTGAAGCAACTAAACGCACTTGAATTGATCCGTGTTGTGCGCATTGGATGAGAAATCTCTGTGGGACATTACGCATCCCCCTGTGAGTTTGAACAGCCGTGGAACAGCCCTCGAACATCAGTGATACCAGCGAGGATCCCGAAAACCCTTAATCACCTTGAAGTCAATATCGTCCGCCTCTAAGCCAGCGCAAATAGCAAGCCCATAAATAACGTGGAACGGGTGCCCATCCAACCAGCCCCACGTGTTTTGATTATATTACCTACTCCAGAGTGCGGAGACTGCGGCGGGAGGCATACACCAGATTAAATCAGTCCCGGTTAGCGTTTGATTAAAGTTGGGATTGAGACCGTCCGTTAACTTCCACTCTGTTCTCTGAATTGCGTCGCCTGCACTCTCACATTTATATTACATCTACCACAGTGCCTGCAGATGAGTCTCGCCAATCTCAATACCCGACGTCACATTCACTTCTTTCGCTTCTTCTCATTTTACGTCTTACACTTAAACACACTTGACTTTTATCACCCTGCCCTCTATACCTCGCTTCTTCTCCATCAAGTCGTAAAAGTCTGCAAGGGTAGCATTTCCACCTCAAATTTCAAAATTCTGTATTCGAAACCCGATTGGGATTCGGATAATTCATCGAGGGGTGGAAAAAATGTGATGAAGAAAAAAATACTCGACTAATATAAGCCGGGGTTTAGGGGTGGTAAATTAACTTTTCTACCACGTTATGCAGCCAGCTTCGATCCAGCACGTGTGAATTAATGACCAAAAAAATCTCCCGCCCTACCCGTCTCTACGTTTGCAGCTAGTCAGTCCAATCCACCCTTAACACACTGATGGGTACACGGGTGTCTTATATTCCAAGCCACACGTATGTAATAACAGGTTACGAAGCACCCCTGCAGTAACCCTCGTAATCAAACAGCATGAAAATTATCCCCTCATGCTGTACGAATTCGTTTTAGATTATGTGGAAAGCAGCTAATTGTATAAGCTTGACGGAGATAAGCTTTTCCATTTTTTATCCAAGCTGTATCTGATGGAAATCGGTGAGAATATAGCAATGGGAAATTTGTTCAATTCGCATACGACTAATTGTGATGATAATAACTGCAGGAAAAATTTGCAGGGAATAAAATTGCTCGTGTCTCTTTAACGGCTCGAGATTCTTCTAATTGTTTTCCTTGTCTTGATGGTGTGATGTTGCACCGGTCACGGTGAGGGAATTCGCGGACATAGTATCCATATGTTAGGTGGATTTCTTTTGTCGGCATTTCGCGGCGTATTACTTGATACAATCTCGCACTTGTTTTCTTAGCTCAATCTCAGGCCCTCGCAATTAGGTACTTCTCTTCACTCGTACATTCATATATGTAAGCGAGAGGCTGAAAATGCAAGATAACATTACATACGTGTTCTTATTCTGTTCCCACATGTGCATGCAATCGCTTACGCGCCGAATCTCGCGGGTAAATTTCATTATGCGTATACGCGGATATGTATATGTATGTATACATGTGATGTGATGTTCCCGGCAAACTACCCCCTCGGAAAGTGATAAATAATTGATTCGAATCCTCGTATATCAATGGCAGCTTAAGACCACCCGTTGCGATAGATAGATAGATAGGTAAATAGTTCGTAGTTGGGATATCCCTTGGTGTATATAACAACGCGACGCCGACACCCATAGAAGGGATTCGGGTATTCCACGTCCCCTCACACTTATGACCGTACCACCTACGGGTGGTATACCCTTCTCTCGCCACTACACTCCATGAAACCCAGGACGCCCTCAACACCCTCATCTCTCTCGACGACCGCTAATAAATTATTAAACGCCAGCTTCTGGGTGTGACATTAGAGCTCGTGTATGGTTGCAGTTGGGGAAAACTATTGTTTTCCTTGACGAGAATTTTGCACTGCATCTAACGTCGTATTTCTATAGAATAAACGCGACCCGCGGAAAGGGGATACATACTCGACTTTTTTAAGCAGCGAAATTTTTTATTCTTTCATTCGATTCTCTTTCACTTTTCTCAAATCCAATTATTTTCTTACCCAATTATAATTGCCACATCAAGAAGCGGGCGTTCCATTAGCAATATACGTCATCGAATGATGATTTAATACCATTTGCAAAAATAAAAGAAAAAAGCAAAATGTCGTCGTTTAAAAACAAATAAAAACCATCAACCATCGTCTTATTTCTCCTCGTAAATACTATACGCGGCGTACTGACCAGTCCGCGAATATTACTAAGAAAGTAATTACTCGTAAGTCTCTCGGTACGCTTCACCTCCGCGAAGTATACATACACACATGTGTACCAACACGTGTAATATTCGGAGTATGTTAACCCATTCAAATACATATGTGTGTAAACCGGTGATTCTAGGAAACGAGTAGCGTGATGTTCGCGACTGACCACGCCATACAGAAGGGTTTCTATAAGCATATCTACGGGGTAAAAAAAAATCCTCATAATTTCTTCGAATCATTTCTTTTTTTTTTATACCTACACTAATTTCTGGCTTAATTCCAAACACATTAAATTTATCGTTTCAAACGAAACGAAAAGAGAAGAAAAAAGAAGAAAACGATACATCGAACCACAAGGCAAACTGCGAAAGTCGCGTGGGCGTCGGAGTCCCGGCGCGGCGGCAAGACAAAGGGCTTTGGAACTGGCGCCACCATAAGGAGTCTCACCCTTCACCATGGGTCTCTTATTGCCATTAGCTAAAATGTTTTCATTGTAAAATTGTTCGAAAAATGAGCTTTTCTCTTTCTTTCTTTTTGTATCTTTTTTTCTTCTCCCATTATTATAAACTCGAATCGATTGTCAGCCGATGGAGTTGACCGTCCGTATAAAAGCTGAGAGGGGGACTATTACGATTTCTAGAATTTACTACCGATCCCGCGTCTCTTCTCACCCCGCGGTCCTCATGTAATATTGATGACATGCCGGGGGTTGAAATGTCCCCTGATACCCTATGATCCCGAATCGTGATCTGGAAAGCGGGGAACGAGCCTTGATTTTCAATGGGTAGAATCCGAATTTAAACTATGATTACCGTCCGCCAGATCTAGTGTATAGAGGCATATAGTCAACGGTGCCCTAAGTATGGGGCAGCTCCGGAGTTGGTGCAACGAGCCTTTGACAAATTAGAGCCTTAAAATTAGCCCTATTTTTCTCTGCCTTGTAGCCTGTACTTGACGGCTAATGGAACGATTCGTTTTAAAGGTTACCAACCAACTTGTTTCGCTTTAATTACCTCTCACAAAAAAGGAAAGAATGAAAGAAAAAAAGAAAAAAAACACACACACACCCATTACCCTGCACGACCACCATGGTTTCTATCTTACCGAATCTACAAGCCCTTGGCGAACGCTTATGAAAATAAAATGACGAATTTAGTTGAATTTTTCTGATCGATTTCGATCGATGATTAACGAATGGAAAACGTGATTCGAAAGCGAACCGATCCGAAGACGCGTATAATAATCCCTCGAAACGTTTAAACGATGATTGGGTTTAGTGGATTTGACGTTCGTATAGCTTCGAGTTTAAACCAACTACGGGTATCGTTCATGGATTTGATTTATCCTCAGTCTTTGACTGGAAACGATTCGCGTAACGGTGTATTTTTTTTTATGGACAGTTACTTAGGCAAGGATAAAGTGGTTATATAGGGTTTAGTCGAGAGATGGTTTACGAGCTATGGGAACCACCCTTATGGCCGCGGTGTCTCTTTCCTATTCTTCTTCCTCTTCTTCTTCCTCTTCTTCTTCTTCTTCTGCCTCTTACCATAGCTAGATACTTTCGCGAGAACCACTAACGCGCCTGTACATATAGTATACCTTCCATGGCGTTAACTTCTTCGGATGAGCGTCGGCGTCTCATAAATATGAAAAATAAATTGAATTATCTGCGGCGGCGCGTAATGATAGGTTGGTTCTTCTCCGCGTGGTCCCTTGCCATATATATATATACAGATCTACAGGGTGTTCAAATTTTATCTCTCGACCGCACTCCGCACGGTCTCCTATGCTGTATGGAGAAAATATTCCGAACGACAAAAAAATTCCGCAAATTCTGATGCGAAATTTTTCCTTTCATCCCTTCCTCCCTCGCCTCATTCCTTATTCGAAAAATCAAATCGATTATCAATACGAGGTACCGAATCAAAATATCTATAAACACCATAAACCGTCGAAAGTTGGATTAGCCGGTTAGGTTGGATTTGGTTTTCTGAAATAGAGGCAGGGCGGTTTATTTAAATCGGTAATCGGTCCCGCGCACTAATTAACGCAGGGTCAGAGGGTACCGCTTCGAAAATATCCAGACGTTTACCTCAGTCCCAGGGCAGGGTGGCCGTTGGCCTATGGCGCCTCAGGGAAATTAACTTTTTCGGGAATAATTTGTTTCTGCTCTCCTTTCCTTTTTTTATTTTTTTTTTTTCTCCCTATCTTTCGTCCCTCTTTTCCCTTTTTTTTCGTTCTCTTTTTTCTTTTTCTTCAAGGTGCGTCAGCAGCCGCCTCTTCCAACATTATCCATCCGTATCGATTCTACTAACGATTTAGCGACCCTGCAGCAGCTTGTTAATAAAAGACAAGCAAGCAGCTAGCTGTAAGAAAAAAGCTCCTACATTTGTTTCCATTAATTACCCAAAAAATATAGAATAGTATATTACATACCAAGGGCAGTAAAATAAGGAAGGTCCCAGATCACATGTAATTGTCGTCCGAGGCGAAGCCGAGATCGACAAACATGTGATCTGGGGCTTTCTTATTTACTGCCCGAGGAGTGTATACGATTTTTCGCATCGACGGAGCCGAAAAACGGGAACTTCGTTCCGCGCAGCGGGACGAAAGTTGTCGCTTTCGGCCCGGAGGTGAGAAAATACAATTTCTCTTACAATGTTTTATTCGAGAACACACTCCGATCCTTATATACGTGGATTCTTTCCTTTTTTGTTTTCTTCTTCTTCTTTTTCACTGATTATACGGCTCAAACTAAAACGACACGTATTAGGTAACATTCGATGAAAAAATATGCCACGTGTTTTCATCATATACACATACAACTATAGGTATAATTACCTGTATAATTCAGCCGTATATATAGATGCGCTTAAATCATATGTAATTAAATTGTTTTTTTCATCCTCTTCGTTTATTTTTCTAAACTTCAACCCGATCCGCATATATAATGTGCGAACATTTGACATTTGTGTGATAATTTAATAAACAACGAAGGGAATAAAGCGACGAGATGAAATAAACGTTCGATATTTTATACATACACGCACATTTCGGCTCTGCGTATACGCGTATTGGTATTCATGGGTCGGCGAAAAGCAACCCCCGCTGCAGTCCCGGTTAGAACGGAACTTCCGAATTCAAGTGGAGTTGTATTTTTTTGTGGTATATGCCGACGGGGAATCCCCACAACCCTGTGAAACCCGAGGGCTCGGCTTATTCACCCGCGTTCTAGCTCGCCACCTCGAAAGGGACCTTTATGGAGCTGTTTGCTATCCCCGTTCAAGTGGAGCGGGAGATTTTCACGGTTTTTTTTTCGCCTCGGCCCTCCACGATCCCGAGTTTTATTGTCAAACTTTTCCCACTAGTCGTAGGACCGAAGAACTAGTTGAAATTCTCGTTTATGGAAATCTGAAGCATTCAAGTTCAGTCATTCGGTCTTCAGACTTCGAGTAATACGAGCAGAAGCACTCGCTCGATGTTCTCATGATCAATGAAATCGTCACTCGTACAGCAAGACGCGAGTCTCTGTTTTTTTTTTCTTACAAATTTTTCAAATTAACTATGAAACTGTAATATAGTGTCAGTCTATCTCGTAGATTCATGATAAAATCGCCTTTGGGGATAAGATCCGATATGCGATGCCTAATGTTTCGTGAAAGAGAGAATTACGAAAACACAAAGTCAGCACTGCGACGGTGGCATCAATTCTCTCGCGGTCACGTCGTGCTAACTCTCTCCATTTCGGGTCTCGAGCTTTCCATCCCTCTCATTCCCTCTCTCGGTCCTTCCCGATCTGTGCTGAAGCACCAGTTTTCCCCATTTCCAGCAGTGCTATACTCAAGGAAGCCACCAATGCCCGGAATTGCTACATCGTCAGCACTCTTCGCCACCGGCGTTTATATGCCTCTCCTCAGTTTCGCCGGATAGAAAACAGGAGGAAAAAATCACCTCGAAAGTTTTTTTTTCCAAATGCGTTGTCCATCTACATGTGAAAATGTTTGTCCGTATCGGAAACGAAACATTATGAGACACCATGGCATCATCATTGTATTGAATTATTTCGTTCTTCATTCAGAACTCGACGAACCTCTCGAGTCGAGATAATTCGTTGGACCGGATTCGAACCGCACAACGTCCAATTAATCCGGCAATCACGTCCGCTGCCGCTGCATGCCGCCGTTATACGTTAGGTTCATTCTACCAGGTCCATCTGGCTCCAATATGTGTTTGCCATTAGCAGATAACCGCGTGTTACTGTACGCGTTACACATCTTGCCGTACCCTGCACATATCCATGTATAGCAAAGCGAATCGATGAACGTGGGCAAGGCTACTCGCGATACATGCCTTTCCCCATGTGTATACATCACGTGCATATGCACGGATAGATCATGATATTCGCGTAGGTAGCTGAGCCACCGTCACATTCGCAAACACCTGAACTCCAGCATATGAGTACATGTGTGTACGTATACACATGCAATGAACGAGGGCAGGACTTGCTCCATTTTGCACAATCTCCGTCTCATTGCGTGCCGCTTCTTATTTGCTCCGTTCGTTCATTCCTCCTCTCTCAGTTCCCCGTTGAGACCCACTATAGCACCAGTCCTCCAGATCAGTGGACTTGATCCCCCGTTCCACCGCCTCTGCCTGGGGCCTCATCAGCTTGATCCTCGGGGTCTTTCATCTCCGTCTCGTTCTATCCTTATAAAAGTATCTCTACCTCCATCCTCGGCTCTCTACGGATCCGTGCTCCACGATTCTTCGCGCAATCTTTCCACTTTGGTGGTCATCCGACTCCGGCCAACGGAGCCAAGGGTCTGCCTCCACCACGCACGAGCACAACATTTGATGTGCAATTTTTATGTAATTAACCCATCGTAATGAACCCACGGTCACGGGCTGGCCGTATACTCACTATGGCCAAATGGACATTCGAACAAGGACGAACCCGAACCCAAGAACGATACAAACTTTGCACAACCATTCGCCGCATTTACATCCATCAATCTGTGGATTCGAGCTGCGTGGGTGACTTTGATCAAATTTTTAGGACACGCTAGTCGTGAGTGGACCATACATATGAATATATATGTGTCTATATGCGTGTGCGTCACTCAAAGTGAGGCCAAATTTTCATTCCACATGACGTTTTACCGGGTCTCACGGATTTCGGTGTGACAACTTCCTGGCAATTCATGGTTCGTTATTTATCGTATACTATACCTATATGCAGTAAGGTACCTATACCTGTTTCGAGTATAAGTAGCGATCAGTGAGAAAGTTCTTCAACGGCGTGCGTGCAGACGTGTCGAGGTTCACTTGGCTAAAAATTTTCATACCAATGTCACCGTTTCAGGAAATTTTTCGACAACTACTTCACTCTACTGCCCTGAAAATGACCACCGCGTGTTTTGGACACGACATAGAGATTTGAGGCAAATTTCGTGACTCTACTGGGTGGCGTTTAATACAGGCTATCTGAACTCTCCTATACGTAGCATGGTGTTGGTACTGGAGAGTGATTAACGCACTGAGGCGAAAAGGGGTTATTATATCCTAATCTTCCCGGCGCGTGTTTCGGCCGCAATATGACCGAGCTTCGTGTTATTATTACTTTGGAGAAAAGTGTCACGAACGAACGAACGAACGAACGAACGAAGGAACAAGCGACCTCCTCTCTTTTACAAGATAATCACTGCACGTGGTCGTTGGCCAGTATGCGTCTCATCGTCAATTTCCTATGATAAGATTGCTGCCGAGTGGCCGGTTCTTATTTGCTGACCAATCAAAGCTGGCTGCAAATAGGCAGCAAACGAATGATTAGAAAGAGTGCAGAAAATTTGCAAGCCCGGTTGAATCGTTACCTAGTTCCATAAAACTTCTGCACACATAGCATGTAGTATAGGCATGTGCGTACCTACATATAAGGGAAGATTAGCTACTGTGGTAAAAAATGCGACTCCTCGTCGAGAATTACGTGCACAGTGACATTTTCCCGATATATAGACCGACCACTTTTCTTATACGACAACTGAGCCAAGGTTATACCATACCTACACGGATTGCCCCTACCTTGTGATACAAGTATGGGCAGTTATACCATCGCGTGCTTTGATGCATTTCGAAATATCAACTTCTCAGGGATAATGTCTTACCAGTTAGCATTAATATGTAGGCAAAGGCATAACATTATTCACAAGGATATATCAACACGAGCTTTCCGATCATTTTCACAAGTTGCGAATCAGTCTAGACCGGAATTATTCTCAAAAATACTTCCATAGAACACGGGGCAACTTATTACGACGTGTTTACTCTGCTCTGAAGATTTCAGAATCGTTACTTCCTTGCTTCGCTGCTTTCTCGAGACGTTGATTACTTCGTGAAGATAATGATGATGATGGAAGTTTATTATGCCGTACTTGCGGACAACGAGCTCTTAATTGCTCGTCTTATACGACCAATTTATACTCCTGATAATTATCCTCCTACGTAAACATTGAATTGCTTACAATCAGTCGAAATTGACTCCATCCAAGACGTACGTACCACGCCGCTGCGCGAAGTTAGTTCTGTCTTGATGCCACGAGTAACGAACCCCAGGTGATGAATGGCAACCGTATATACATATATAAGCTTTTTCAGCTAATTTGCAAGCTGCAAGGCTGCAGCCTGCAGATATATCCACAATGTACACAGCTTGACACGCGACGTAAAATTATGAGACTCTACAAACGATTTTTAACACCGGAGTAGCAATTCTCTTCAGATCTTTGCCGGTAAAAAGTCTGATGGAATCACTATCCTGCACCTATATCCTGCGTGTGGAAGTTTAGTTTCATGCACTCTTCTGATCTCATTCGAAGATGTTTCGAAATCATAGTTGTATACATTTAAATCGCAAGCTCTAATGAAATTGAAGTGCGCAGGTTTTGGGAAAAAGCTGTGGTCAATTTTACAGCCCCGCTATAGGTGTGGCTCGGTGTTTTTTCATACTCGAGTGAAATAAATCGCGATTCGACGCACATTTTCGATTCATTCAAAAGATGAATGAGGATAAAGGCAGAACAATGGCCGGAGTGTGAAACAATCACGATTACAGTGATATGATAATGAAAAGACGTCGATTTGGTGAGAGAAAAATTGCTAAATTTTAAGCCATATCTGATCGTTTCACATCTGATGATTTCAGGTCGGATGTCAGAGTACTTCGCAATCTCATATTGCGAAATCCATACCAATTAACTATCGCTGCAAGTCACCCTGCACCTCTGATCAAGAAATCCAAGAACCTGGGTAACATGACGACGATTAGAATCCATGACGTGGAAAAATCTCGCTGAATATATATCAATCAAAGACTCGAAAATCGGACGGAACTCGCGTTCTAAGAGACGAACACGTACACGTCTCATCCGATCATTACACAATGGCTTTCCCAGAAAATGAAAAGAGCATCCGATGATTGATATTTGGGAAGGAGAATCATCTCGAAAATTGAATAATTCATTCTTCTCTGTTATTTCATGGTATGAACGCACGTTTAAAGTGGCTAGTTATATTTTTGGAGAAGCTTTCCGCGATACAGCATCAGCTATGGATAAGTGCGTTCTAGGTGTTCAATGTCTGGACTTACACGGCACGGCACCCGTGTAATTCCACCTCGAATGCCGGGCACACCAAATACATATATATATGTTTATATACACACACACACGCACATATGTATACATATATATATATATATATATATATATATATATATACGAAATGAGATACACTCACGGAATATTAAGTAGTAGCAATTACCGGCCTATAATTATCCCCGTTTGGATACTCTCGGCTCTACGATTCCTTGGGACGTGGGAACGAGGCGCGACCGCTCGCGAACAGGCGCGATCATACCTACTTGTTTGAGTATATTTACCACCGCGAGGGGTTATCCTTCTGAAGAAGATTTTCTTTTTTTTTTTCTTTTTTTTTTTCAATTTTTTTTCGTTTATCATTTTTTTTCTTTTCACCTTGTTACTTCCCCCTGCCTACCTTGCAGTATGTGTAATATCTCACTGAATTTATGAACCACGGTTTGATAGTGTAACGTGCTTTTCACGCCTGTTGCGTAACATATACTATATTAAATGTATATATTATATATTAGGGTGGTCCTTGATTTGATCATTTTTTAAATTCGATGCTCCCATGGGCCACGAGGTTTCCAAATACATGAAAAAAAATTTAGCCAAGACCCCAGGTTCCCAGTAAACGAACACGAATTGAAACGAATTGAGTATGTGCAAAACAGAATTAACACGAATTGAATAGAATTTAAAAAAATTGCCAAGAATTGACACACAGGTCTTTTTAATTCCATCTAATTCGTATTAATACCGTTTGCCACATACCCAATTCCTTTTCGTTTACTGGGTTCCCATCTCAATTCAGAGTACCACCCCAAAGCCTTCGAATTTTCCCATATTTTAATGTAACACGATTTCTGTCATTTCGCGGTTAATTTGTTTTTCTTCCTATTGCAGTAGGTGTAGCTCCAAAAAATCTCAAACTTGGTACACTCGTTACCTGTAGCAGCAGGTGTTTCATGAAAATTCGACAGATTTTCAACGATATAATTTTCAGAGCTGCGCAGCGCATCAAAAAAAATTGTATAATCTCCGAATTGTAATGAATAAAATTTTGTCGTGAAAAATCTGTAAATTTGCATTGGGCACAATTTTGTGGAAAACTGAAGAAAAAAAAAATTCATCCTTCATTTAATGCAACAGATATCGTCATGTAAAACGTGACGCCGACCAAACGAGATGTGTATAGGTATATGTAATATGTATATATATACGAAGTAAATCCCAATAGCTGCAGCTCACCAGTAATTTTCCATAGAGACTAGGAAACACGCGATCAGAAATACCGAGGCTAGAGATAATCACTGTAGCAGACAACCTATAACCGTGTTCAAACAGATTCTAATGAAACGATTAAAAGTTCTTTGTAGTCGCGGAAATTACGATTATTCCGCCTTTGTGTAGACATTTTTTTTTTTTCTGTTTTCGTTTCCTATTTTTCTCTTTTTTTTTTCATGTTTTTTTATCCAACATGACACGAAGCTTATTTCGCTGTTTAGGTATACACCTACCTACGTATGGTTATGCTTTTCGAAGAATGTTAATTTGCCAAATGGTAGAAGATTGGCGGAAACAATAAGAGTATGAAAAAAAGCGAAAATGAAAAACGAAAAATTCTATCACTATACGCTAACTGCAACGGTCACTGATCCGTTATGTGACCTTCGTGTGTCATTTTGCATTTCTTGGTGCAGTAAGTAATTAAAACGTAGTCAGCGTTATCTCGCAGATCG
Organism: Tenthredo livida; assembly: GCA_963992785.1. Taxonomy (NCBI): domain Eukaryota; kingdom Metazoa; phylum Arthropoda; class Insecta; order Hymenoptera; family Tenthredinidae; genus Tenthredo; species Tenthredo livida. Next base: position 7,978,673 of record OZ023067.1, on the reverse strand, counting down.
TCGGACAGTGATTAAAGCCTCCGAAGTAATGTGTAAATGTGTTGGTGGGTACTCGTCACGCGAACTACTTGTCAGACAAGCTATGCGCATCTTTTTTCATTTCTTTATTATTCCTTTTTGCTTTTTGCTTTTTTCTCTTTTCTTTTTTCTTACGTTTTTTCATGTACGTATATTCGCGTTACACAAACGACAAGATAAATGATACGTGGCAAATTCGTGATTGTCGTTATAATGTAAAGGTGGAATAATCGCATGTGTACATATACCACCTTGATATACATTTTTTATCTCATTAAATGATCATTCAACGAACAAAAAAAATGATCGTAAGGACATATCCTTATGATCGTATAGTTTCGCTATTTCGATGTTAACATAGGAGGGACTAGATTCGGTCTGGTATGTATGCAAGCGAGAGTTGCAGTGGTGCACTTCGGGGTACTTTGTTAAATGAATTCATTGCATTATCCAATTTGCTCGGAGCGTCAACCTCTGGATTCCAGAAATTCAGTGGACACGGGGAAACATGACGCGTTCCCAGAAACGCATCGCGTAACAAGACGTCAAGCTAATAATAGCCAGCTAAAGGCTAAAATAAACTGACGGACATTAATTGTCTCATACTTTACGCCGGGGCTGCACACTTTACTTGCGCATCTTCACGGATATAAACTGAGAAAATATATTCCTCATTAATTAACTACTCCGAAAGATAAAAGAAAAGAAAAGAAAGAAAAAATCCTCACAAAATTACAACGAATTGGGTTGTAGTACCAATTCTTCGAAATTTCAAAGTTTTGACAAAAACGGGAAAAGAATGGAAAATATTCGTCCGCCCTACGGCCCAATCTAATTAAAAATAGGTATATTCAGATCTTGAACGTCCTTGTATCGGAATATTTAGTTGCAGGGGCGTATATAATTAAGGTGTTGCGGTATAAGGACGTCAAATGTAAACTGGTTGTATCCTCCACACTCTAGCGCGTTTATAAAATGGCGGTTCGCGACCGAAGAGAGATAAAGTTGGTCCAGAACGCGTCCCGCTGTATCCAACGATTACTCAGGAATGAGACTACGACGCCGGCATATCGCGGGTATAGCCGCCATTATGGACCAGATGGACTTACGCATCGGCCGTTGCGTTGCGGGGAATAACGCTAATCGTTTAAAAATCATCACAAATAAGATGTAAATTGAGTTTTAATCGACAGGTGAATGCACTCTGTACTTTTGCTATGAAATAATCACCGATTCCAAATTTACGTCACAGCAATTTCCATAGACAAAAAAAAAAAAAAAAAGAAGAAAAAAATTAGAACGAGAAAAGGACCAAAATTTTTCGAAGAGTTACAAGTCATTTGGTGAATCTTGGAAATCGGGGAAATTATTTTCACCATCAGGATCGTTAAGACTCGATCTTCAGCATCTTACCTACCTATGCCTATACCTATAACCAGGTTAATCTCATATATGCACCAGTGTTTACGCGTTATTATGAGAGGCGCTGTTATGTAATGTGGATTTTATTGCCGTTGATCACCGCGTCATTATATGTGGCACGGTGCTTGAGGCGATGCAAAGAAAGCCCGTAACCATACTTAATAAAGAAGAACTGTTATCCAACCATCTGTCAGCTCGATCATTACAAGCTTGTTTAATTCAACGAGTGATAACGGCTTTCGGAATTATGAATTTTCACCGATTTTCATTTTTCACCATTTTCACACTTATGCTGTAAACCTCATCGACGAAACGGTGATACTTGATCGGCCGTTTCCAAAATCTCGAGGGGATTGAACTTTTTTTCATGAAAAGTGGTCGCCGAATTCCATGTTTTTGATCCCATGAATCTCGGAATTTATTCAAAGACGTACGCGAAAATGCAGATTCCTGAAACCAGGGTACTTCTTCGTTTGCATTTATCAGTCCAGCAAGTAGCTTCATGAGCGGGAGGAACCCTGCCAGAAATTTCTAACGCAACAAATTTCTAAGAATTTCCAATTTTTCATCATTTCCCATCAAAAAATTGTAGACCTTCGTAGCTTTTCATAAAAATTCTAAGAAACCGCGAAAAGTTTGCAATTCCGTAACGATTGGTATGAATTACTTGGACTTATTTTAAGCAGGTAATGGATATGTATTTAAATAAGTTGTTGCATGTGTGTGAAAACCTGTGGGATCATTTTTCCGTCGATTAATTATTATGCGCGGTTAGAGGTAAAAATATAATATTTCTTATTCATCGTGACGCGGATCTGGGCTACGGCCACCTTTACCGCGTGCGTGTTGCCTCCGGGCTACGGACGACTTTCCAAACTGCTACCCATTATGACCAGACCATTCCGGTAAAGTTATACGAACCGGGGCCATTCTTATTATTCTTCTCCTTTCAAGATTTACGTAAAACTTTTCGTGGTGTGTATTACGTAGGTACATACACGCGTGTGTGCGATGTAGTGAACAGCTATTCCCAGCCTTACGCACAGCTGCTTTTACTCAAATCCCTTATACCCACGTATTGTGTTCACGCATACTGTCGCGGATGATCTTTATTAATAATTAAACACACATCGATACGAAATAATTCGCGTGAATCCAGATTTCATCCCAAACCGAATGTGACCGAATTTTATTATTGCATTAACCACGCGGAAATAATGGGGGAATTGGATTCTGGTTTATTGTGACTGTTCTCACTCGCACCGGATGCAGATACGACTTATTATCCGGTATTCGTGTGTATGACTTTCTGGTACTTTCACGATAGAATACGATTGTGATATAATTTTAATTTCAATTTTTGTTTCTTTTTTTTCTCTCTCTTGTTCAACCGTGTGACCTGTACCGGAGAGTTCCGTTTCGTTATATATCGCATTCTCGAAAAATTTCAGCGACAAAAATTATCCCCGGTAATTGAAATGGCAGTTAACAGCTGAGATGAACGAACCATAAAGGGACCGCCTGCAGAACGGAAGCCCCCAAGAACGAAGAGATTCCAGAAAATCTTCAGAATCCAAGCCGCATCGTATTCCGAGAAAAGTTTTAGTGGCCGGAAAGAACAATAAAAATAATTCATATAAAGAGTTTTAAAAAAAAATTTCATGCAATTACTCGGCGATAGATAAAATGAAATTGAATTAGTAAACGATCAATATCCAATTTGGATAAACCAAAAACCGGAAGTAAAAATTTGTCTCGCTGTAAAAATCGTCAGGACGAATGCATGATACAATTTGTCGGAGCCATCGGGGGGGTGAAGATCGTTTTTGAAAAATGCGAAGGACCCCGTTTTGCATAAAATATTCCGCAGTAAGGATATTCCTTCGCGACGTGATCCCCGCGTTACCTGTTGTTAGGACGGCTCGCGCGCGGTGTTTTTGCACCTGTAATCACCACGTTTGTGGGCAGTGGTCGTTTTCCAAGGTCACAACCTCGGGTTTTATACGTATAACGTACCTATAGCTGTAGTACTTATACTTTACGCAGGTACGTGTAAGTACAAGCCGCGTAACCCTTTCCGCTTTTGCGGTATACGCGTTCAAGGAGGAGATATCAGCCATCACTTAATTAAGTCGATTGAAAATTAGCAGATTTCCTTAACGTAATGCATGTACTCAATATCAGGCATGGTGCCGTTAAGCCAATCTGTTCATCTTCTGCTTGTATGTAGATAATTATAATATATGCACTAAAATTTATCTCGAAGTTATATATTTTGCCCGCAAAACTCACCTGCTGCTGCTGCTGCTGCTGCTGCTATGCTCTTATATTGCACACCTCATACCTCGTACCTGTGCAGCTACCTACTTGTGGCGGCAGTTTACGATTCATTAAGCACCGCATTAAAGTACTTTACATGCTGCGGCTGGCGATATCTCTTTACCTCGCTCACGCCTTATTAGCCGTTCACGTGCCTTCGCTGCACTTCTTGTACTTGTTATGCCTCCTCATTGAGCTTTATGCTGATCTTTCTAAAGCTCAATCCTATCGGTGGTCATGGTCTGGTTATTATCAAAGAGAACTTAACCACCCGCGCGAAAGTTAGCTAGATGATTGAACATTTTTTTCAAATTTTTTATGCTGAATACTTCTACTTATACCAATTTTTACCAATTTTTATAGCCAAAGCGGAATATCACATAGTTTTTCATGAGAATTCGTGGGTTCTTATTCAGAAAATTGTAGATTTTCGCAGCTCAGTCACAAGAAATTGTAGATTTTCGTAAAAGAATTATAGATTTTCGTAGTTTGTCATAAATAAATTGTAGATCTTCGTAGTTTTTCATATAAAATTGTAGATTTTCGCAGTTCATCACAAGAAATCGTGGCTTTTCGTAATTTTTTCAATAAACAAAATTGTAGATTTTCGTAGTTTTCATAAATAAATTGTAGATCTTTGTAGTTTTTCATATAAAATTGTAGATTTTTGCAGTTCATCACAAGAAATTGTAGATTTTCGCAAGCAATTGTAGCTTTTCGTAATTTTTTCAATCAAAAAAATTGTAGATTTTCGCAGTTTTTCATAAATAAATTGTAGATCTTTGTAGTTTTTCATATAAAATTGTATATTTTTGCAGTCCATCACAAGAAATTGTAGATTTTCGTAGTTTTTTCAATGAAAAAAAATTGTAGATTTTCGTAAAAAATTATAGACACTTGTAGTTTTTCACAAATAAATTGTAGATCTTTGTAGTTTTTCATATAAATTTGTAATTTGTAGATCTTGGCAGTTCTTTGTCAAAAAATTGTAGACTTTCGTGGTTCATCATGAAAGAAAATTCTAGATTTCCGTAGTTTTTCATATAAAATTGTAGATCTCCATAGTGTTTGCAAAAATTTCGTTATTTTCATCGATTAAACCAGAAAATTCATGTTCGAACATATCTTTCGATATCTGTGTCTAAATTCTACGATAATCATATAATTTTTGAACACCTTCCGAATGACGGAATCTTCGGCTGGTTTAAAGATGAAAAAAAAGGGGAAAAAAATAAAGAAAAATTGATAAATAATTAAGCACTCGTCAATTTTGTAATAGGATTCCTGAATCGTTGCTATAATTACACGTATAATATTGAATAACAGCTATACGAGCTGGGAATAAAAGGGCGAGGCAACTCGAATTATTACACCGATGATCGCGAGAAATCGTAATTATTTTAATGCGCCATATACCTATATGTACCGCGTGCGCGGTTCTATGTTACGTCTAATAAGTTGACCCCGCAATATTTCGTGCTACAAGACTGTTCGGCCTTCGCTCCTGCACTGACCCCGTAGATTTCATCATCGAGCCCAATTTCATTGTATACGAAAATAATAATTACTATGACTGATAATTTTCAGCGAGATATTAGAAAGAGAGAGAAAGAGAGAGAAATAAGCGGCTTTCGAATTGTGGAGTAAAATCTACTATTTTCATCTTTTTTAATCCCGAACAAAATTTATTCAGCAATTTACGATTACATACCTCGGAAATTATTCTCGAAAAATTCCCGAAATTGGAATTTTTTTTAGTAGTATCATTGAACGAATATCAATATTGAAAATTTTCGAAAAAATTCTCCTCTTATTTCTCCTGAATCTTGGAGAAACTTTGGAAACTTTCGCAAAGAACATTCTGAAAAATCTCTGTTTTTGCAAAAACAGAAAACTTTCGTACAATAGACTTATAAATAATCATAGAATTTGCGTGATTTTTGTTTTTCAAATTTTTTCAAATTTATTTCCAAAAATGTTGAGGAAATATTCAGATATATATATTTCCGTCAGGGTGAGCCACAGTTTGCTTCTTTCTTGCCGCTGTTGCTGTTGCTGTTGCTGTTGCGGTGGTGCAGGAAAGCTGAAACGAGACTTGGCAGTATACAGAAACTGTGGCTGGCACACACGGAGCGCAGAGGCTTCGCAGGTAATTGCCGGACCGACGGGTCGATAATGAGCCCCGGTTTCGGGGAAGCGATTACACCCGGCCCAAGCCCAAGCCCGGAGCCCAGGTTGGTCTTGCTCCTATCCTGGGTCCTCCGCGTCCTCCGGGTCCTCGAGAATACGTATAGTTTCTATTTTCATCCGGGAATCCGAAGAATGAAGAAACGCAATATCCACTCGCAGATTGTTGCAAAATTCGAATTCAACCGCCTTCCCACTCTGTTCCAACAATTTTTTTTTTTTTCATCTACTTTTCAACACAAATGAAGTCGAATCGGCCTGGCGCCAGCCACGCCCTACACACCTTTTAAAAATTTCAACCTAGAATCGATTCCTGCATACGTATACTATGTACGTATACGTACGTTGCTATCGATTATTCAAACACCTGAAAAAAGACGCGGGCTTTTACATCTACGCAGAAATTGGAATTTCCTGAGACGGAATAGAAGTTCGTGTTTTATTCCATACCATTTCTGACTCAACATTTCGAAGTGCAAACTAGAATTCGATTTGCACCCGAAAGCGAGAGTCATCCTCATCGACTGTTGACGAATGAATTCCAAGTCGAAAATGATATTGATCGCATTGAGTCGATTTTCGCTGATTTTTTAAGTCGTGAATAAAATTTCAAAATTTATTAGGGCGTATGGAGACGTCGATCAGAATCGCTACATCTGATTCACACCTCTGAATCCTGACGTAGGACGTAACTTATATCCTACTGAAACAGGATCATATTTTTCGTCCGCAAAACTGGAGATATTAGCGTGTTCGAAGTTTTTGGAGGATCGAATCACAGCTTCTATTCAGATTCGGGTTCTTTCCGTTCTTCAAATGATGGAAAATCAGGTTTAAGTACGGTTCGATTCACATTTCCGTTTCAGTATATTCATGTGCATGAAAAACAGCGTCGTTACAACGGTAGGTATATCGACATAAGTAATTATACTAATAATTAAGCGAGAAACCCGTATTTCTAAACCAGAATCGGCGCGTTTCACAGCAGGAACTGAACTCTTATCTGATCTCTGCAAAGATATATTCCGTGTTAATTATCGAATTTTCCTATCAAGAATCCTCATACTCAACGATGAAGTAGAAGAAGAAGAAGAAGACGAAGAAGACGAAGAAGAAGTCTTCCTGCATGCGATACGCGACGCGCCTAAGGCCTGCTACCGGGATAGGATAGGTGATCTAATTTCCCGTGCAGTCGTGCAGAAAATGATCCTGCTGCGATTACGAAACGGCTTCTAGTCTTGGCCGCCACCACGTCATCGCATTTTTCTACATTTTTTGTATTCTATTTTTATTTTTTCCCCTCTTTTCCCTTTACTCTCTTGCTTTTTGTTTCAGTCTCCCCGCGCCTTTGCCTCTATCGCAATTCAATTTCCGTTGAAATTTCAGCTTCCGGTTTTCCCCCGTCAATTTTATTCCCGTTTCGATTCGTCGACAACCCGCGAAGACCGCTCGAACCCTCTGCAGCTCTGAAATTTCTCTCAATATTCAATTCTCTTATTCTCTATTCCGTTTACTTCGTACCGCAGAAACTAAAAGGAAGATAAAAAGATCAACCACGAGGTTCACCTTGAAGAAACCTTCTAGAGATTGTAGAGAAAAAACTTCACCAAGGAAAAGGAGATCTCTGGACCCCCGGCTCCCTGTCAATTGCCACGCTTCCCTCGGGCATGGCATAGCCTTCTCGCAATTAACATAATGAGGTACAAAAGGTTGATATTAGCGGTAGGTTAGTTAATAGCGCTGCACTTAGGCGAATGGCGGAATGCAAATACGTCTTGGTTCCCTCTTCCAACGTTGCACACGGCCTCTGCGAACGTGCAACCGCTTTACCTATTACACGATGCATCATCATGGTACATGGTATTTGATCCCGCGGTATAATTGCACATCGAATAGTTATACCGTCCCCAATTCATTCGGTATACGTAGTAGGTATAACGTCGTATTCACTTTTCCGCATTTTCCTTCAACCCCAACTGTTACTTCACCTGCATACATCTTCTGCCGATATATCGAAGAGATTATAACGTACCTTCTCACCCCGCAGATTGAAGGAGAGACTTCATAGCTGCAGTCCTGAAGCAGGATGTCTTCATTCTCACCGATCATCAATTGCGATATTAGCTTAGACACCAGTTTGCTATAAACTAGGCAAAGAATTTACTGCCTTACTACCTTCGTGTTAAGACACTCTCTCGCCAATAGCCTAGCCGTAGAATGTTATAGCCATGTCGTAGTCATGTCTGTAGAACACCGTTAGGTATCTATGTATATATATATTCGCATAGCTTCTGCATAGCAAAACCATAACTTATGAACTTTAGAGGCAACTTTAATCCATTAAACACTCAAGCTCGAGTTTACTGGCTCGTTTTCAGCCCCCGAATTTTTTCCATAGTTTCATTTGGTCAACTATCAACGGATTCTACTATTCACGCTTTTTTCTTTGATTTTGGTTCCCAGCTGTTTAGAGCTCGCATTATATAGAAAGAAAGGTCGAAAGTGGATGTCTTGATCGTTTGGGGGTGGTGGTTCGTAATTTTGCAACAGCTGTAGACACAGACATGTAGCCGTTTGTCGAAACGCAAGCCTGCGATAGATCCCAGGTGAAAAATCCACTCACTAATTCAAACCGCTCTCATCATGGTCCCAGTGATTCTAAACCAACCGCGATTATCGTTATACTTCGGCAATGGGCAGGGCGAACTACTTTGGACAGGGGCCAGAACACGAGTCAATTTGCAGGTGGAAAGTTCACTGGGATATCGGGCTATCCAAACAAACGTGGAAAGCGCTAATTGCATTCAACCAACGCCTCAATTCTTCACTCCATCATCTCGTCGATAGAATCGAACTTTTGAATAAAAATCATCGTTCGATTGAGTGAGTGATTAATTTTTCAATAGATCGGTACAAGAATGTGAAGACGGGTGAATTTATTCATCGATAACAAAAATATCGTGAACTATTTTAGTCCCGCAGACATGCGTGGCTTGACTGTTAATTTTTGATAAGGCAAAGTGGAGTAGAGTTTGGTGCTCGATACGAGGTGTTGCTGGTCCCCAGTCCGACGGTAGGCGTCGCGTCGTAGTCGATTTTTATGACGTTTGAAAATTCGGAAGCCGAACTAACGAAGTGTGGGTTAAAATTATTCCCAGTGAACCGGACAATTGATAAGTCGTAATAATTGGGGAGTAAATTGACTGTCAAGGGGTTGATTTTATTTAGCTGCTAGGATTAATCCCGCATCCCTACAAACGTCGATATATAAAAGGAACGATTCTCCTCGGCAGCGTATTAGAGAGCGTCTAACTTCGGCCTAAAGGCAATCAGGCAACACACGGCCGTCTTTTTGTAGGCCGACAGGTAAGGCAAATCCCTAATGGCCAAAGCGGGCGGTGGCGCCTCGGCCAGGTTATAAATTAATTAGATTTGTGCGGGGGTGTGTCGGCGCGAACCCGTGCCCTACACCTACACCCTGGCCTTAACGCGTCCAAGCGCTCGTCCTTGGGCCGAGAAGAAGCCTACAAGTGCGACGTGGGTACATCTTCGATTCTAAAACCCGAAAGGGCGGACAATGATTCGGATAAAACCGCGACGAATCGGCGTAGGTGGATTTCGTTGAGTTCGTATCCTGCGACGAGACCGCAACTCGCGAGTACAACGATAAGGAAAAAATTTTCTGGGGGTGATGATCTGACTTACGTTTATACTGCCGACTGTGACGGGAGGACTCGACCCTCTGGGGGCCGCACCGCCTCCACCACCGACGTCGGCCTCCAGCTCGTCGGCGTCCTGTGCTCGACCTTTTTCACAATAAAGCACAACACACACTACCTTACAGCCGAATAAATGTGCGTATATGGTTCTCGGTTTACGTATACCTAGTGCGGTATCAGGTGAGTATTTAAAGGGCGTAAATAAAGCTCGGTTTTCTATACGATTAGAAAACGACCGGATTACCTCCGATCATCGTTGCGGATTCTGATCCATGTCAGCGCGTGTGTTGAATTCCTTTTTCTTTTTTTCTTCTTCTTCTTCTTCTTTTATTACTTCGCCGTTTTATCTTCCCTCGTGATATTTACCTGGTCAGGGTACGAATAGGTTTTGCGATCGACGATCGCCTCTACGCATGCTCGACTCCGGGCCACATTCTACCGCGCACTGACCGCCGTTTCTCCTCGCGAGAACGAGGACTCAGCACTCAGCACTGCACTCTTTCGCATCGGCTACTCGCTCATTCGCGCTCGCTCACTCGCTCGCGCTGACCCGTTATATACCTTTGAATATTTCTTCAGTTTTTTTTTTCGTTTTTCTCTCTCCTTTCTTCTAGTTTTCTTTATTTCCCTCTTCTTGTTTTACTTTTTTCTTTTTTGTTTTTTTTTTTATACAACAGCAAGTTCAGCGCCTAACAACTGAACCGAGCCTAAGCTTTAATCGCGATGTATTTCTACCGGTTAAGTTCCTCCAGGTTCCTGACTACGGTTTCCTTCCTCAGCGTACGACGACGCCGTTGAACGCGAGTCTGGGTCTTGTCCTGGCGCCACCTCCTCCCCCCGACCATGTCCCTCTCCGTAGCGTCGTGGCAAGCCACCTCCTCCCCCCTCGGCATCACCCTCCGCGGGTTCCCCTTTCCGGCTATTTTTCCCCTGTAATTTACTCCGAGGGTTCGACTACTTTTCTTTTGTTTTATTTTATCTCATTCCTCTTTTTACCCTTCCCCCCCCCCTCTCGCTCTCTCTCTCTCACTCTCTCTTTCTCTCTCTCTCTCGCTCTCTCTCTCTCTCTTTCTCTATCCCAGCTACGCGCTGCTGCAGCCATGAATCTTCGACGGACGAACGCGCGCGCGCTTCCCGCCCCTTTAATAGCCTGACGGAAAACTCGGTGGCGTTGACTGTATTTCAAACAGTTCAGCTGGATATATCTCCTAGCGACTATACTAGTCACGCCATCTATTGGTTCTTACGAGTTTTTCAAACACTGTAGTACCCGATGCACCTTACCTTCACAGATGGCTTAGGGATTAAACTATTCCTTCCTACCTACCTGGAGACTGTATATTTATACCATCTTCGTTCACCTGCCGATCAAAATCGACCTTCCCCTCCCTCCCCCCACCCCATCAGCATGAATTCTTCTTTACTTTCATTTTTTTGCATCAATTCAGGGCGACGTTAAGGTGGGATAACAAAAAAATTATCAAATTACAGGAAGAACGAATCCGATACGTTGATACTATAAGAAGAGGACCTCGAGGGACGGAAATATCTGCTATTGTATCTATTCAACGATTTCTTACGCTAGATCTATGCGCCCCTCTTTCATGCGATTCAATTTCTTTCCATTTCATTTTTCTTGTAGTTGAGGGATAAAAAAGAGAGAGAGTTTTACACGTAATGTATAGGTACATCATTGTGTGCATATACATATATATATATATGCGCGGGTTTAATATAAAATACAATATTTATTAGATTTACAAGAATATTATATAGGTAAATATATATACATATAAATTGTGTGTCTATAGATCTGATTATTTACAAGCTTTTATATATAACACGAATATTAGTAGGAACTTTTATTAAAGATCCCGAAACGGAACGCAGAAATTTTAGTCTCATTCTAAAAATTCTCATCAAAGACTTGAGGAAATCTGTTCTGCAATCGATTATCTGCATTTCGGACGCAAGATAGAGTGTTGAAATTTTAGTTCCGACCTCTAGATCCTAAAACCCGACTCCTAATTCAACTGAAACGGAATCACACACAACCGCGGATCCTCGAGGATCGAACTAGAATTTCTATTCCGAATCGGGATATTAGATATTACTGTCTATATTTACAGAAAGGATTTTAATCAGTTGATGATCAATGTTCATTTTTCGTATTGCTCCAGGCACTTTCAACATACATATACTCCTTCCGCGTTGGAATAAAATGATCGATTGAGTCACGACGCCGTGATCAGTCATGGTATGGAATAGTGTAATGGAAGAGTGTACTGCTGTCCTGCGCAATCAAGATACGAGTCAGCTTCTGACTTCACTTCAAATTTGACGGGATCATTTTCCTTGTTGTCCTTATTCCTCGCCGATTTCCTCTTCTGGTTATCGTGCGTCTTAATGTGTTTGGTCAAGTGGTCACTGCGCATAAACCTCTTCTGGCAAGTACCACACACGAACCTTTTGTCTCCTGAATGAGTCCTCAGATGACGTTGGAGCTCGTCACTCCTGGTGAACTTCTTGTTGCAAGGCATCCAGTGGCAAACAAACGGGCGTTCACCCGAGTGCCAACGAAGGTGGGCTTTCAGGTGCGACGTCTTGCCGTAAACCTTGCGGCAGTCACCGACGTGGCAAACGTGCTGACGCTTTCCGTCGGTACCCAACGGCGCTCCACCCTCAATTTGGCAATTAGGACATCGGCATTTCGTGCACTTTCTTCTCGACTTCGCATCTCCGATCGAGATAAGGTGCTGCTCGGCCGGACTAGGCGAAGGCGTCAATGGCCATGGGTAGAGATTCAAACGGGCTTGGGGACTCTGGGGTAATTCCGGGGGGCTTGGAGGCAGAGAGTAAAGCTGGGGTGTTTGAAACTGGGGCAATTGCATCTGAGTAAGATGGTTCTGAGTTGACCAAGAGCTCGTGCTGCTCGGCATTGATGGCACACTGTAAGCCGATGGTGTCAAAGGTTCGGGAATTTGATAGTGCGACGATGTTCCTGTGTAGCAGTAAGGCGAATGGGGTGGGGTTTGGTAATGATGCAAAGATATCGATGCCGTGTTGTAGCCCGGGTAATGAACACCCGTAGTATAGTCTAGGTGGGTCTGATGCATCTGCATCGATAGATTCGACATCGGCGACATGGCTGTCACTCCTAACTGTAACAAAAAATAGTAGATAACGGTAGTCAGATTTTCACGTTGACGTATAATTTTTTTAATAACTGGATCAAAAAGTTCTGTCTTATTCACTCAAATTACTGAGAATCTGAATTAGGTTTCAGTCCATTAATCCCGAGATTCAACGATCCATAAGAACTAATCAGCATATGAACACTACTCATGAAATGAATGAGTGAAAATATCGATGACATGAAATATTCGTGACTGAAAATCCATCGGCGCGTTATAATTCCAAAAAGCTCGTTCGTCACATGTAGCAAAATTTCAAAGAGAACGTAAATTCTCATTTTCTCACTGATCATGAAGTTGAAAGATTCACAGAAAGCCCAGAGAACTAATATTTTTCTTTCTTCACTCCGCGTCTAATCCGGACGTGAATCATTTGCACAGACTCGCATTGAGGACCATCAAATAGTTTTACGAAGCCCAAGTTTTTTGTTTTTAATGAAACAATAGCAACTATTAGAGTACGTAATGACATTATTGAAACGAACCTGTTGATACTGCATCACTTGAGCCATAACAGCCTGGTTTTGAATCACTGGTGTCCGTTTCCTCCGTTTTGTCTTCTTATATCGTTGCGATTATCCTCAAAAACTGTTCGGATCACTGCGGCAATGCCTTTTAATTAAATAATATATTAGGTTGATCGCTCGAGGTAAACGCACTCGTGCATATCCTGGGGGACGACGAACACTTGATTATTGTTTTGTTGCTTGAAATTTATGTTGGAATTGTTAACCGGGTTCACACCGCTAGCTATAAGCTCGCCTAAGGCCGTTCCTCGTATAATTGCTGGGTTCCTAGCGTGTCGCCAGGGTTTTAATAACCTGGTGGACACCGCAAGGAGTAGAGGGAGGCTGCAGCGGTGCCTCGAATATCGGTGGTGGGGGGAGGCGGTGCATCCTTGGCTACCCAAGGGCCATGGGGACCTTAGGGTTCGGCCAGAGCGCATGCGCACTCCCCACCTCACCCCATAACAACATCCCCCACCCCCGATGTTCCGGGTCTTGAGGTGGTAGGATAGATTCATAAATCAACCCTAGCGAGGGACTGGAGAACGTGGACTTAAGGACGCCCCAAGGGTTTCTTTCGGAACCTAAAAGAGCCGGGGGATTCTTAGGAAAGTTTCCCCCCCCCCTGCGCACTCCGACCCCTTGAACATCGAAAATATCCAGGTTTATCGATGTGATGGGTTGAAACGCCGATTAATAACGCCTTCGTCATAATCAGATGAATGCTATTCAATATTCGGAGAATCAAAATTCGATTTGAACGCAAAGAAACGTGTGATTCACCCCAAATCTTCTGGTCAGTTTCAAACGAGCTTATTCTTATCCTGCAAGCTCCCGAGGATCTTTGAACAATGAAATGACCTGCATTCGTTTCATTGTGATGGTAATAGCTTAGGCAAAAATGGGAATAGAAATTCTCTGACGATTCAATTTCGGGGACTCAGCTGTCGAGTTTTCGCAAATCGTTTCACTGTGCAGACTATGATCGATACGAAAGATTCAGTTTAAAGAAATTTCGAAATTTGTGGAAATTCTAAAGGCGGATTAAACCGTTTCACAACTTGCGCCTTGCCGGATCCTGCAGAACCATGACATGATAACGGGAGGTTGCAAGGCGGAAAGTCGACGGTGGTTGGTTGCCCCATAAATCCATAAAGCTCGGAAATCGGGATAGTCGCGGAGTACACTGCGCGAACAAAGCACTAAACGGCAGGGCTTCCATCAGGCCACAAAGTCATGGTTTATGGCCGCTGTAAAATGATTATCGTCGCTAACGTGACGACATTTTTGCGCTACTGATATATACGAGTCTTATGGTCCTTTATGATCCTCTTGCCAAGCTTTACTGCCACTATATACCTCCGGACTATGATCAATGCTGCAGTCATCCCTGAAAATAGTCAACAATACTAGACAATGGAAGGCAGTAACAGACACAGGACGCTGGGGGTACCTGCAGCTACCGCAGAAAGTGCTCTTTACTTTTACCCACTTTTACCAAATTCCAGTTTTCTCACATCCCTTGATTCGAGTTTTCGGTTATTACCGACATTCGGCAAACGTGGGTTTCCCCAATCTCGAAATACTTTATTTACACAGCTCTGACATTTCACGTTTGACTTGTCAACTGAATCCTGCAAAACTGAGATAACAAAGATCCCTTTGCCTGCCAGTAGAAAATGCCCTTATCTTTACAGATCACAATCGCCAGGCCATATGCGACTACTTTTGACCAGACATACTCACATACTTATGGTTGAGCAGAGATCTCGTCCCAACTCAACTCATTATCGACGATATTTCTTACGGAAATATCTGTGAACTCGTCAACGTTTTCATAGGCAACTCCATCAATCATTCGCGTCTTTTTCTATTCACGTATTTTCTTCTTCTTCTTCTTCTTCTTCTATTTCTTGGTGGTAAATACTGCAGTGTGCGTACTCGATTACTACAGTATTTGAAAAACATTGACGTTAGAATTTGCGAAAATTCTTTTGCTGTACACATGGTGACGGTACCTACAGTTGTGCCGTAAATCATATGCCTACCATGAAAACCCCCGTATACATATAACCGCTTGCGCATCTCCGCCCATTGCAACCCTTCCTTAACCAGGAGTGCATTGTCCGCTAATAAGCTGCTTAGCGACTCTGTCAGGGGTAAATTGCCCTCCCAGGAAAGACTGCTCCCACGCGACCGGGGACTAAGGACCTTCTTGTACCCGCGAAGGAAAATCCGCAAAAAAGTTTCTATGCTCACTCATAGGTATCCGCGGGAGTCTAACGTTGAATCAAAATTCGCAGGAATTTGAAAAAAATGTCCTTCCACCCCAGATTTCCTTATCCATTGGCTATCTGAGGAGTACATTGATACCTGTGCAGGATGTATACGCTGTAAAATCCTGTACCTATGTACATAAAGCTGTACTCTATATACTAATTCATATACTTGGGTCTTGCGGTGGGCTGACTTCGTCACCGTTAGAAAACAAAGGAACAGTACGAAACAAATGACCCCGGTTGGTGGAATGTCTTTTTGGTGCCGAGGCACCCCGCGCCGAGCAAGGTGTGTCCAATCGTTGAGTGGGCTGAAGTAAAGGTCCAGGACGAAGGACCGAGAGGACCAAGGACCAGGAGGGTGCAGCAACTACGATTTCCGAGACATTCAGGCGCGGTGAAGCGATGCAAATCAGGAGGTAGGATTCTGCCCAAAACCCATAGTCCTGGCCTGACCTAGTCTGCTTTTCGTTTCATCGCTTTTATTAAACTAAGTACAAATTTCGGGGAACATTTGACGGAAATCATGAACACAATCACACATTTCACGGGACCGATTCACCCTCACTGGAAGCTTCCTTCAAGTTTTAAATACTTTGGGAACAGCTTTCGGTCGTTTAGATTGTTCGAGAATTTCGAAGCTAATTGCGATCCGTTTTTAGCAATGCAGGTGCAGGAATATCATTCTGTAAATCGTAACTCAGGAACGTTCATTACAGTTTATTCTCTGCTCGAATCGGCGGACATTTATGCCCCCATAGCGATGGATCTCCTTCTTTATGGGATACGAAATAACCTGGAAACTGTGGAGAGTTTGCCACCTGCACTGAGCAGCTAGAAGAACATCCCCTAATAGCAACCTGAGTCTGGGGATCAGGTGGACTCTGCTCACACGACTATCTCGGAACGTTAACCTTTCAAAAAAATTGTACAGACACTAATCTGTTCAATGATGTACCATGACCTGCCACGTTCCTTGTAAAGCTTCTGCCAGGACCCTAGCGGCTATAGATTAGTCGCGCTTGAGATTATAGAAACTTTTATGGGCAGTCTATGGGTCCGCAAATTATATCGCATCTAATGATCGTTAAACAACGAGCCTGGTGTCTATAAACGACTGTAAACTCTCGCTGGTGTGTTTTTTCCCATTTTTTTTTCAAACTTTTTTGAAACTATCAAGAAAGTCTTAACCCTGGCTTAAGCGAACCTGAATCTGTATAAGCGGAGACGCTAAACACCCTGACTACATAGAAAGCTATAGAATTGAACAATGGGACCCGCAACTCGCGTAGATCTGAACTGTGAAGGCTAATGGAGCGAGTCTGTGCAGTTTTCAGGTTTCACACGCTCCTCTCCGCACATAAAGGCAATTCAGGATCCTGTATCTTCAGGACTTGCCAAATGTCTTATATAACCTCGAGGTTCAGGATTAACCGGATTTCACTTTTGACGAGGAGTCTGGATCGGAGATCCACAGGTTACAGAACATCATAACATCTCTGTGTATTATACCTACCTACACAAGCTCTCTTAGAGTCTAAGCTATACTATTACTCTTCGGATATACGGTAATCGGGTTAAGTTAGGATTACTGTAAACAAGAGATTACTCCGAGATTAGAACTGGTGGACGCGTGTAATCTGACCAATTTGTCGCTGGTACAAATAGAGATCACTGCTGCACTTCTATTGCCGAGAATATCTTTCTCCCTTCCTATTGAAGGCCCCCTAGTATCCTGAAGAAAGTGTAACACTATCCATCATGCACATGTCCGTCCATATCTGTGTAGAAAAAGTCGATAGATTTTAACGAAATCCGGTAAACGGAGTACCATGAATAGTTTTCAGATCTGGTTCAGTAGAATTATGTTCTAGGCGAGTATGTTCAGAAGATGTGAATCAGGATTAACGTTTGCACTCGAAATTCTTATCAGCTTCTCTACATCCCACTAAATTTTCAAATTCTACATTAGGACATCAGAAGTCATGACATATGCGCAAAAAATCATCTCTTCAAATTTCGGTTCACACTTCGAAATTTCGAGTGAGACCATCGCCGGTATAGACCGTAATGATTCATTTTGTTTAAAATCGAGTTATAATTATAAGTTTTTAGTTAATCGGAGTCGTTTTCTCGCGTCATTTGCGCTCAGGCTGTTGAGGATGACTTGGATGGCCCGAAGGGACGCCGCGGCGTGGTGCACGGATGGACGTAGACGGGGTATATATACGCGTCATTAATCATCTCCTCGGGAAGCAGTTTCGAACCAGCGAGGCTTAGGTCTTTGGGTGTTGGTTATACTATACATGTTGGTTTGGTCTGAGTCGCAGGTTTTTCGGGACTGCGAACAATGGCGTCCAATGCTCATTTGTTACCCGCTGTTTATAGACAAAGAAGAGCGGATTAAACCGGGACTGCATGCACCCGCGAACAAAGCGTGCCGAAAAATTTTTGTTTGTTTTTCTCCTTCTACTTTTCACAGCTTCCGAATTTTTCACGGCTCGTTCATCCATTACACCTATACAATTCAATATTGTTTCATATAATCGTTCACCACTCTCATCCAGCATTCATCATCCCTAAACTGCACTGGGATTCGTCATCATTCCACATGACGTTTCGAAAAAACTTGAAGAACCTGTCGCGCAATATATCTATCGCAAATCCCATGGTCATAAATATATCGGGTTTTGAGTAGAAAATGAGGGGAAAAAAAAAAAAAAAAACGAAAGGAAGAAAGAAAGAAGAAAAACCCCTTTGCACAAAACTACCTGTTCACAGTGCATTTATCTCCTCTTTCTTCCCTCGTTGAAGAGAAATAAAACTTATTTTTCGACAGCTGCGCTGCACAAGTCAGTGTGCCTTTTGCGCAACGTTTTACGCCCGCAAACCCCGTGAGAGAATTCACAGGTCAAAGAGTGCCGGCATATTGTGACGTAACACCATTGCATAATCCACTTTTGTGCGTTTCTATACTTATCCTATATCCGAGGGACACTTGTGCAGCGGGCTTCTCACATAGGTATAATATGCTGACCTGCAAAAGATGCATTTCTAAAGTCTGCAGCGCGGAGTCATTCCGTGACATGCAATATTTTCGCTGAATTTTTTCGGACCCTGAATGGTCGAAGAATCGACTTCTCCTTCAGTCGGTGTATAACGAGCCGCATGTCTCGGTTAGTGGATTGAAAACTTCTTAGTTTTGGTTAATCCGTAAGTAGAGAAGTACCTACCGATTCAATACCTACCCTGGAGTTGTATTGCTATTATACAAGCATCGGGAATTATTGCTGTACGGAATTATGAGGGGCAGCTGTGGGTACGTACATACCTACCCCTACCCCCTAGATATGCTTCTGTGAAAACTAAACGCGCCAAGTTGGAAAACAATTTGACAAGTTAACCAGATGATGAAGATTATCTAATAAGCTTTTAAACCGATGGCTGATCGTCGAAGGCCAACCCTATTATACCGGCAGAATTTTGACCACATTTATATTCACCCCTAATTGGATTAACCACTCCATCGAACTGTACTTTACACTTTACAGTTTAACACCACTTATACCGTTCCCTAGTCCCATACAGTTTACAAACGTGGATTTATTCCACTGCAGTCTCAGGCTCTGTGAGGTTCGAGGAGTTTCCGTGATTGACATCGAGCCGATATTCAACACGGTTCTGGGTACCAACCCCTTCGGCCCAACGCACCTTCGACGAGAATGAGTCAGCCGAATACGAAAATGATGAAACTTACTGCGAAAGGGAATGCTTGAGAAAACTTAAGGACTAATTTTCATGCAGCGTTTATTAATTCGACAGGCAGATGAGCCGAGGAAAATCCACATGATGTATTTTCACAGAAAGAAACAGGAGTCTAACATCCTATGAATCCTAACTGTATAGAATAAAATACACACACGCACACATACACGCGGACAGATCCGTAGATAATATATTCTTAAGTTACAAAGTGCTGCTGCTGTACTGCGGGATTAAGAAGTCAGGGTCTTTATGCGCCGTCTTAGAGCGGATTTGTGCCCGTACCTCTAGTCCGCGTGAATAATTTTTCTACCGGTGTATATAATCCTCAGGAGTCAATCCCGAGAGAATAGGCTATTCACCTCCTGCGGCTAAAGGGAGGTTGACTTTTGCGAGCTGGAAACTGTTGTTGGCATACATATAATTCTAAAACAACACGCCCTCGCCTATTCCTCGGCTGGTCCAAACTCCATGCAACAAGAAGATGGCTTGTGCAGTTGGTACGCTGTTGCACCTAGACAAAGTCCCTCGGGACTCCTAGGTAAGGCAAACTTTGGTTATTCCCTCAGGGCTGATCGGCGGGCAGTTTTTAATTACTACCGAACAGCTCTTTGTTTTAACGGCGCGGTGTAGCTGCAGCGGCGTTACCGGTTTTGACTTTTGTGTGCGAGGGTGTTTTCGAGTTTGGGATACGGGAGGATATGATTTGTGTGTCAGCCTCCAGGAACAGACTCTGGGACAGGGGTATTCCGAGACCGAAAAATATCTGAGACCGAGACCTCTTAGAACGCAGGATAGTCGAATAACTGGCTGTTTCGGTGAGAAAGAGAGAGAGAGAGAGAGAGAGAGAGAGAGAGAGAGAGAGAGCTGATACAAGGTCGGACTGATCAAACATATGTATCCGCATCCCATGTCAAGTCAAGAATGAAATTAAAATAGATAATTGCTTCTCCTAGAAAATAGCCCACGACGTTCCAGGTAAAACCTTTAAAATAATTATTTGATACCAGAACTAACGATCCAGTTTTTCCGTTTTTTTTCGTCTTCTTCTTCTTCTTCTTCTTTATTTTTTCTCCCGAACCCGACCTCGTGTATAGATTCACGTGCATTATAAATTGGCCAAATCGAATGCACAGTTTATACGCTAAATTTCATGGAGATATGAAGTGTGGGAGTTTGGAGAAGGAAAGAAAGAAAAAAAAACCAACAAACAAAATTAAGTTCACGATGGATCCATGTTTGTTCACCATATCCACGTATACACCATACTGCGGACGTTGGGACTTTCGGTTAGCTGAATTAGTCGCACTTCTCGAGTGAAAAAAAAATTCATCATTAATCATCCGCGCAAAACGTGTATAAGTGGTTTAACCGGTATATAAGATTATTATCCGCAAAAGAAACACCGGAGATTGTATTTCGCGGTAGATTTCTTTGGTCTGGTTTCTTTGAAAAAACAAACAAGTTATATGAGGCTGTACAAATAGAGTGGAAATGATTCGACAAAACGCTTCCATATCGGTCCTACCTGTAGCACATATCAGTCTTAAAAAAAATAAAAGAAACAAAAATCAAGAATTGAACCTAATAATTGTAATGAATATTTGAACAGGATAATATTTTTCAGGATTTTAGAGTCAAATTTTCTATGATACACCACTTGCCTTCTTCTATAATAAAAGGATAAGTTAAAGTCTCGAAGGTATAAAGATCCGCGGTGGTTATTCACGCTGGGTTTTGTAGACCCAAAGAGGTCTAAGACTCCCAGTCTTAAAGCTCTTCGAGGAAATGAGATTGGCCGCCGTTTGTCCTGGGAGATCGAGTCCTGGGGCGCATTGTGTGGTTTTATCTTTCAACAGCTTCGTTTGTCGAATCACCTATGCACCTCTCATACATTTAGGCGGCTGGACTTGTTGCCTGCGTCCGTTTTGCCCCCCTCATAGCTGGTAGCTTCCACTGTGTCCAGTTTCAAAGAATACACCGAACCATTCGCACCCATACATTCGTATATGGGTGTAACCGATCGACAAGTGTGACTAACAAAAAAAACCAAGAAAACTATTATGTCACATCATCTGAAAGTGGAGAAAACACTTTTCCTATTTGTTTTTCCTCACGATTAGGTGAAATTCTTGAATACTTAAATCTCGGCTAGGAGCTGGTGCATATCTAATGTCATTTTTTCTTTTTCTTCTGACGGTGGGTCAGCGAGGCACAGGTCGTCAATGCGGTTTACGATTTTATAAATTTTTTCTTTTCAAAAAGAATTCCATAATCGTGTGATTTAACAGGAATATAAGACTGCCGTCCCTCGACCCTCGGGTCGGGTCTCGGTCTTAGGTGTATAGGCACAAATGCAGCGAGCCGAGCTTTACACCTGAGTCAAATTTTATAGCCGAAACTCTCCTGATTTACCATTTCATCTGTTCACGAGTAAAGGAATTAACGTCACAACAGCATCCAGCTATAGCCCGCGTATACGTAAGGCCCAAAAACTGGCCCCCGTACCCCGGGACATATAAATGATATTTATGTCAACATTTTCCGTGTAGCGGGCGGCCTGTCAAAGGCAAAACCAGTGTCGAACAAAGAACCGTGATATTTAAGTGGCCGACGATACCGTACCCCGGCTAAGTCGGCCGCCCCAAATATCCTACTTCTAGTTCAAAATTTTCGAACCACCATGAAACGCGGCTGTTTAGAATCATACTATTATTGAAATTTTTCCTGAAATCAGTCGTTCCGTTTTTGCTACCTTATATTGGAAATGATAGAAATCGAAAATCGAAGATCGGAAATCGATGACGTATTGGAGACGATTGCAGATTTTTGGATCCCCGTTGGGTCGACCCCACTTTTGCGGTTCTTTCGATTTTCGCTTTATATATAGCCGCCGTTTTTACTGAGTCGGGTATGCTTTTTGAAATTGGAAAAGAAAAAAAAAACTGACCGACCGGTTGTAAGGCGCGTGGTCCAGAGGCTGGATTGACATCGGTGCGTTCAAAGTTCGCCCCCCGGGGCTAGAGGCCCTCTTAAAAATGCCGACTTTTAGGTAGACTCGTGCATCGTATATAACCCGACTATTCTTACTTCGGACATATACATTCGTTCGACATTTGGCTGACAAAGCTATTCGCAGAAAACTTTTCTTGGGGCTAATCTTTCGCACATGTGTAGACGCGTAGCTGATCTACGTCGTTATTTTCGGTTCGAGCGAATTTTTATCAGGCTGACCCTCGAATCGCTTCAAAGTAAATGAAGCAATGAAACACTTACTGGAAGTTTAGCAAAATCGAAGTTCGTCCCCCGTGATCAAGGGTCAAGTATTGAAATGAGAATCTGAAATGATTATGGGGTTTATTTTTATTTTTTTGAAACCGATTTGAGGGGTGGACCGATAAAAGATCGTTCAGATCCCGAATAACGATCATTTTGGTGTAGATAAATGCGATTCGCACCGATTAGACGTGAAAAAATGATACGATGATATATCCGCGCCGGAGAATTCGCTCGGGTTGATATAGAGATTGAAATCGGTTGAATAAACGTTCGGAAAATTGGATTTTCCTGTAAATTATGGCTTATCCGTGGATTATGAGATGGAGGTGCAAGTATGTGCCTTTGAGAACTCGAGTTCTTGGTCGTAAATTATTGTTAAACCCCTTTTTAAACCGCGTAAAGTAGCTCAGAGAGGATTACACCGAAACGCATCGGCTAGTACCGGCGAAAATGCAGCTTTATATTATATGCTAAAAGTATCTGAAGAAGAGGTAGGTAGGTGCAGGGTACTCGCGACGGGAAGCTGCAGCTGACAATGAGTTTCCCGCAAAGCTTATGCCCCTTGTAAATATGTGATGAACGTAATATGGTGTATTCGAGGGGATGGGAGGAATAACGGTAAGAATATAATTTTTAGGAAAGTGAAGAGAACGTAATAAAGTAAGATAGACTGAACGGTAATAATGATTCTGATTACATGAATGGAACCACAAGAAGTTGATCCCCGTCACAATGAACAAGCAAGTGTTTAATTTGGGTAATTCAGACGAAAGCATATGAAAAAAATAGACGCGAGATAACAGAATTCTACACTGAGGGAAAGGATTTCTTGAAACAAATGATATTCATTTGACTGAACGAAATGTGGCTATCAAATGCGGGGAAGCGACTTTTTTCTCAAATCAACAAAATAGTCTTTGATGCAACGAAGAAGTGTTAGGGGAAACGAGCGATACCTCCGGATTGAACGAGATTTATTCCAATTAAATCAGAAATACTTGACCCAACTAATTATTCCAACCAAATATATTGGATTGGTTCAAAAAATCCTTTTTCTGCGTGTATAAATATGACCAGAGATTTTCGTATACAGTCTGACGCATGTCAGGCACTTTTATCAAAATGAGGTCGAGATCAAATGCCAAAAGTGATACTGAGCTTGCGCCTGTTGATGTGAACTTGAGAGACTTTCCTTATTATTGCAAAATACTTCGAATCTTCGAAGCTGATTAGCAAAAGGTAGTCAGCTATAGCAATCATCAACTCCACTGCTGGCGCAGGAAGCATATCTCGACGTACCGCCTCGATCACATATTACGAAAACCATCTGGTAAGATTGATAATGAGGTAACGTATAGCTGTCACGTCTGGTGATACAGCGCAAAGTATACACGAGCGTTGCGATTATTTCATCAATTTCAAGAAGAGCAGTGGCGTGGTTATCCTGTTGACATTATTGTCGGCGGCGATAATGCCGATATCAACTGCAGGTCAGAGTGTCAATTCGCTACTATATAAATCTGTAAGTCAAGCTTCGGCAGTATTGAGTTGCTTGTCTATCGTACCGTACAAGAATGTCGGCTGTACATTCGATGATTGTATTTGGGCATGTTTATTTTGTGAGCTTTTTGCCCAATAATTTTTCAACCATCAACCAATCATTCATCCAGCCAATGCCCAATTCTACCGAGATTCCAACCATCGCCGAGTCACCGATCCAGCCAATACTCAATTCTACCGAGATTCCAATCATCTTCGAGTCACCGATCCGGCCAACACTCAATTCTACCGAGATTCCAATCATCGCCGAGTCACCGATCCAGCCAATACTCAATTCTACCGAGATTCCAATCATCTTCGAGTCACCGATCCGGCCAACACTCAATTCTACCGAGATTCCAATCATCTTCGAGTCACCGATCCAGCCAATACTCAATTCTACCGAGATTCCAACCACCGCCGAGCCCCTGACCCAGTTAATGCCCACAACGACTCCTGCACCCATACGGCGGTCTGACTACATGTAAGAGAAACTATATTTCTTTAATTTCAATGATTTTTCATTTCCGTTATGTCAATGTCAATTGATCTTTTTGATTTTTATTGTTCTATTCCTTTTTCATAGCCTTGTGTTTGTTGAACAAAGCCAATTTTTGAGTTCATTGTAGATACACGCCAGGTATTGGGGCTCATAAGGTTTATAAGATCGATAAACCTTGGAACGAGGCTCGGTGGTACTGCGAAAAGGAAGGCGCTCACCTGGCAATCATCAACTCCCCTGCTGAGATGAAAGCTATCGTGAAACAGTTCAGAGCCAACTGGTCTATCAGCTGGATTGGCGCTCACGATTTTTACACAGAAGGGCAGTTCGTCACTATCCACGGCGAATCATTGGCAACGGCAGGATTCGCCGAGTGGGATTCAGGGGAACCCAACAACGCGGGAGATGATGAAGATTGTGTACTCGCAACAGGTTCGGGCAAGCTGAACGATGTGAGATGCACAAACCCTTACTCCTTCACGTGTGAGCTACCCACAACGATTGATGCCCCAACGTTGCCGCCTAACTAGACGTAGGAAGAACTATAGTTCTTTAATTTCAATGATTTTCCATTTGCGTTGTGTCAATGTCAATTGATCCATTCATTTCTCGTCTTCATAGCCTTGTGGCTCTTGATCTAACATGAGCCAAACAACTCGGGAGATGCTGAAGATTGTGTAATAGTTGGGAGGCGTCAATACCTCCTAGATTCATTCAATACCTATGAATCCTAGATGAATGCGATGCGTATCGAACTGTTATAGAAGGGTATGAATTGAATGAACCGTCCATAAGAAGAGTTTATTTTTGATCGACAAATAGATATTCCGGTGTACACTTTTAGAAAATATTCAATGACTGTTAATATATATTTCATGCACCTAGATTTAATATTGTGGCTGGTGGAAATAAAATGAAACTGATCATATTGCTGGAAAACGAATCGATTTTTTGACGGTATTAATTTCCTATTATCATCTTATGATTGTCAGGATCAATTTACGGGGATGGATATCGTCCCATCAATTGATAAATATTTATAACGTTGTTTGTGTCTGTACCCGTTGGTTATCCCTGATCATGTCATCCCAGATGAAGATCTCTTCGCAAGATCTCTCTTAGATGAGTGAGAAGAACTTGGAGTTACGCAGAAACCTGTTGGTGTTGAGTAATGAGCAAAAAACGATAATGAAGATTTTTTTAACTAGTCGATTGCAATAGTTGAAAAAAAAATTTAAGTATGATCGCATTCGAGACCCCCCTAATATATATTGTGTTGAACATAATATACTGTTATGAATTGAATGAATTTCGATTGCAAGTAATATAAACGCTTCAAATTTCTAAACCTGTGATTGAGAATGGGTTAGCAGATGATCAAGGCTGCCGACTGAATGATATAAAGACAGCTCCCTTTATGGACCTTTGAGAGCCGACTGAAATTTGTCGTGAGCTAGCGCTCCCTCAGTAATTCCTAATTCTGGCGGTACATTTAGCAAGCCAGTCAAAAGTATTGGAACAACTTAGATCTATAATATAATACGAAATGAAAATACATGATCACGGAAGCCCGCGCTTTCCTATTCATGGTTAGACATTACGGTACATAAATGTCTATCGCACTGTATAAACCATATTTCTAGAAAATCAAAATTATGCAAATGAATGACCAAACTATAATAGGGCTGTACCCAGAATTGAGTAATTCTCGGATTTTTGGCACGGAAAAGTCCAGGAAGAGGACTAAAAAGAAAGGAGTCCCGAAAACTATGGTGCCTATCATGGGGAGGACTTGATCTTGCACTTATAAGTATGGAGACAAGATTTTTTGTGGAATTACTCAAAAGGCTCCAAAGCGGGCCTCGAAGATCAGAACACTAGTGCAAGCGAGTCTGACAACAGGCAACAACAAACACAAAGACCAAATTTCCATCTTGCGATCTCATTCAATTTTCTTCGAACGCGTTGTGGCGGTTGAGAATAGGTAAATAAAAATTGATTCCCAAAATATGGTGTCATATGAACTATCCTTCAAACCCTGTATCTCAAACTCGATATTCTATCAAAAAATTTGCAAAATTCGATCTTCCGTCGTTAGATTCTTCTGTTTTACTTGCGGTGTCCGGCACTCGTGGTGTCATGAATTTCAAATACATTTCGTCTAATCCAGTCGATGACAGACTAGAGTGAATGTTTTTGCGTTTATTTGCGGTTCATTTCGGAACCAGGCGATATCTCGCGCCCTAGGGATCGCAGGGGAACGAATTTGTGATCAAACGACAGGGCGTTTCACCCCCTTCACAACAAGTACCTACATCCAAACATTTCGTCAATTTCAGTACAAAGCCAGACGAGATTGAAGGTCCGGCAAAGAGACGCAAGGTTCGTATAGATTTCTCCACGTGTTTGTACACATATCATTTGTCAATTAGATTTTCGGAAACTTTTACCGGAATCCGATAATAGATAAATATAACAACTTTCGAAGTGCACTATAACAATGTGACTGCGATTATTTAAAGGACCGTACTATTATCAATCTGGATTTATCCCACGATTAGCTATAGCAGCTACGTGAAACTGTGAATTCGAGTATTACTGTGAATTCGAGTATTACAGATACCGTTTGCATCGGCATTTCGGTTTGAGATGATGTTTTTCATTAATTACCAGTCCCCCAAATATCATTTCGACGTATTGAAATAATTAAACTACACTGTTAAGAATTTCTGTGTGAAACTTCCTACACTTTTTGGAAGTTTTATGACATACAAGAAATTTCCAGTAAAATTAATTCGCAAATACTTCCAATTTACTAAACAATTTAGCGAATTCAAATACAATTTTGTGTTTTTCCTATGAAAGTTCAGTAAGATCAAGAATTTATTTGTAAATTTATAAAACAAGCTTAGCAATTTACTTTTGCTATGCCCCATTTGTAATTTTGCAAAACTTTTGTTTAGTAAATATGTTGTGAATTCACAAGCATTTTTAACAGTGTATAGTGAGTATTTACAGCTTTATTACGTTCGCCGGATTAGCCCATAACCAATTGATATTCCTGCAGGATTACTCCGGCATTGATCATCCGGAACAAATCAAGTTTTGTAGCCTGAATATTTTAGAGAGATATATCTGCTGTGTGAACTACGTAAGTCGCATCACATCAATGGGAAGTATTTGTTTTTCTGTACGAATTTACTTCATTTTTATCATTATCGACTTTACCAATCTTGTTTTCGCAAGTATCACAACATTTTTTCTTGCAAATTTCAATATCCGTAGTTCACACAGCGCAGCAATGTATGTTCGATCAGTATGTGCATCCTAAATCCCGTAGGTGTAATAGTTTATACGTAATCCTGTACAAAGGTTATGCCCCTTGTAAATATACGATGAACGAAACATGGTGTATTCGAGGGGGTGGGCGGAATAACGGTATAACTCGCAGAACATCATTTTTAGAAAAGTAAAGAAAACGTACTAAATTAAGACAAACTGAACGTTAATAATGCTTCTGATTATATAAATGAAACCACAAGAAGTTGAACCTCGTCACAATGAACAAACAATTATAAATTTCCGAGTTATACTGTTCTCCCAATAAATTTAAGCATAACTTCTTTTGTCTTCTGAAAACAAGATTTTTGCAACTTGTGAAGAAACTGTAGTGTTGAATTTGGGTAATCCACAGCATATGACCAGAGATTTCCTCATATAATCTAACGCATGTCAGGCACTTTTATCAAAATGAGGTCGAGATCAACTGCCAAAAGTGATACTGAGCTTGCGCCTGTTGATGTGAACTTGAGAGACTTTCCTCATTATTGCAAAATACTTCGTATCTTCGAGAATGAATCCATAATCGTGAGCACCTAATCCTAGGCAATATTTATTAAATTTCTTAAATTACCTGTTCTAAAAGAATATTATGGACAACGGTCGGTATTTACGGTGTTTATTGACAGTTTCGTCAGATAAACTGCAAAATCAGCTCTTCCATCGTGCGCAACTTCGTCTCATCCGTCAGTTATATTCCTGCTCCCACCATAAGCCATGAAGCGAGGGGGAAATAACTCGTTGAATTGATGTGTCAGTAGCCCGGGAATTAATCTACATTAACTTGAATTATTGGGAATTAACTGAATTATTGGGAATTAACTGAATTATTGGGAATTACTGAATTATTGGGAATTTACCGAATTAACAAGAATTAACTGAATTAATGTGAATTGACTAAGAAATAATTGAAATTGTATTGAAATAATCGAATATGAACTTGAATTACAATGAATTACTGTGAAAAGTGATTTGAATTAAAAAGATAAATTTGAATTGAAGGCATTAATTCAAATTAATTCAATTCAACGAATTATTGTGTTACTCAAATCTAGAGTTATTTCCCCCTCGCCATGAAGAGAAATATAGAGTGTGGTCAGTGCATAAAGGGAAAACCGATGACAGTAATGTTCATTGCAGATGTACACGAAACGTGTAAGCTTCCATAAGGTCAACACTGAACTTGAAAATTGGAACATGGCTATAGGCGGATTTGATTAGCAGAAGGTGGTCAGCTGGCAATCATCAAATCTGCGGCTGGGGCAGGAACCATATCTCGACTCCTCAAAATATAAAATTTACAATTTTGTAGTCTCGTCGAATGGGAAGAAAATATTGCCTTCACTCGCAAAACGAAATCAAATTCTTCTAATTCTTTTAATAATTGCAGATCATGGAATATGAGATCGATTCAATCTTTTCTAACGAAAGTAAATGCGACGTTTCAGCGAACGTCTTTTTACACTTCGTGATAATTCTTCTAGCGATCCAGCTCGACACGTAATCACACTTTGGGTCGCGTACTTTTTCCTCGTCGTCTAATCTCTGGTAGCTTAATCTGAAATTTGTTCAATATTGGTACTTCTCGTTCGTTACTGAAATGTGGAATATCATGGAAACTTCAGGGAGAATGATTATCCCGAAACTTGGCATCGGCATTCGAATGACAGATTAAATAAGATGCTGTGTGCAGACAGTGCTTGACACTATGAATTTTAGACAATTTTGGTGATCCCAGAAAACGGTGTGAGTATTTCGCAATGTATTTGTGATCATGAAGAGAGGATCACATCTCACGAAAACCATCTGGTAAGATTCATAATGAGGTAACGTATAGCTGTTATTTCTGGCGATACAGCGCAGAGTATACACGAGCGTTGCGATTATTTTATCATTTTCAAGAAGAGCAGTCGCGTAATCATCCTGTTGCCGCTATTTTCGGCGGCGATTATGCTGATATCAATTGCAGGTCAGGGTGTCATTTCGCTACTATATAAATCTGTAAGTCAAGCTTCGGCAGTATTCAGTTGCTTGTCCATCTCACGGTAGAACAATGTCGGCTGTGCAAACGATAATTTCATTTGGGCATATTAGTATTTTTGCCTCATTGTTGAAGGATTTGCCAACCTCCAATCAGTCACTGATCCAGCCAACACCCACTCCTGTCGATAATCCAACTATCACCGAGTCACTGACCGAGTTACCCGCAACGACTCCTGCACCCAGATTGCGGTCTGACTACACGTAAGAGAAACTACATATTGCCTCAATTTCAATGATTTTTTATTTCCGTCATGTCAATGTACCAATTGATCAGTTGGTTTCTTTTCCTCTTCATTGCCTTGTGTTCGTTGATAAAAGCCAATTTTCACGTTTATTGTAGATACACGCCAGGTATTGGGGCTCATAAGGCTTATGCGGGTGCCCCTAATTGGAACGACGCTCGTTTGTTCTGCGAAGAGCGAGGCGCTCACCTGGTAATCATTAACTCCCGTGCTGAGTTGGAAGTTGTCAAGCAGCTCGTGAAAGCCTTGCAAAGCACCTCTTTCTGGATTGGCGTTCACGATCTCTATAAGGAGGGGCAATTCGTCACTATCCACGGCGAATCATTGGAAGCGACAGGATTCGCCGAATGGGGACCAGGGGAACCAAACAACTCGGGAAATAATGAACATTGTGTATACGTGACATACGTGGACAAGCTGAACGATACGCCTTGCGATGGCCGTTTTACCGTTGTATGTGAGCTGCCCCTGTAAAAAAAGATACCCGCGCATCTTGAATCCACACGGAGAAAATTTACCATACACTTTTCTCCGTGCACATTAGCTCCCATACATGCATGTCCCCCTCACATTACTTGAGAATTGAGATTCAACTAATACCTATGAATCCTAAATGAATGTGATGCGTACCGAACCGTTATGGAAGGGTAAATTAAGTGGACTAGCTCAAAGTACATGATGTTTAAATTGGCAATACTCTAGCCCCCTTTTGAGGTTTCGACAAATGCAACAACTAGAGATTCGCTCCTCACGCCAATCTATAATATATATTTTATGGACGTAAAGTTAATATTGTGTTTGGTGAAAATAAAATGAAAAATAATCACATTGCTGGAAAACGAATTGATTTTTTGACGGCATTCATTTCCTATATCATATCTTATGATTGGCTGGATCAATTTGCGGGGATGGAGTCTCATCGATTGATAAATATTTATATCGTGGCTTGTGTCTGTCCCTGTTTGTTGTCCCCGCTCAATTTATCCTGGACGAAGATTTCTTCCCAAGATTTGTCTTAAATGAGTCAGAAAGACTCGGGGTTACAAAAACCTGTTGTTG
Source organism: Tenthredo livida (assembly GCA_963992785.1). Lineage (NCBI taxonomy): Eukaryota > Metazoa > Arthropoda > Insecta > Hymenoptera > Tenthredinidae > Tenthredo > Tenthredo livida. The sequence continues at coordinate 7,947,267 of OZ023067.1, read as the reverse complement.
TTGCCTGTTGGGAAAGCTAAAAAGCTTTGGGGCAGTTCTTAGAATTGAGATAGGAACCTGGGATTTTGACTACATCTTTTCGCGTATTTCTGGAGACGTTCTGGCCCATAGGAGCAATGAAATTCAAATATGACCAAATTCGGGACCACCCTAATGAATATTGTGTTGAACATATACTATTATGCATTAAACGAATTTCGGTTCCAAATTTCTAGACCTTTCATTGGGAATGGGTTATCAAATCATTGTGGCTATTGACTGATCAATATATAAAGACAGCTCCCCTATGGACCTTTGAGAGCCGACTAAAATTCGTCGCGAGCTAGTGCCCCCTCAGTAATTCTGGCGGTACATTCAGCTAGCCAGTAAAAAGTAGCATTGTAGCTCACCGAAATTACGGGAATAAAATAGGGATGATTGGGAGTGACTCAATTAGCGAATAGTATGAAATTAAAATACATGATCACGCAAGCCCGCGCTCTACCTGCACTTAGACATGGTGATGTAAAGAATCAACCCCCATAAGAGTCACTGCAGCGTAAGATACGGTACATCGAATTCGTCGAAGTTCGTATAAATAACGGTATAAACCAAACTTCGAGCGAATCAACCGTCAGTTAAAGATAACACATAGATCAAATTTCTCTCTTGCGATCTCTTTAGATTTTCTTCAAACGCGTTTTGGCAGTTGGAAATAAGTATATAAAAAGACTAGAGTGAATGTTTTTGCGTTTATTTGGGGTTCATTTCGGAACCAGGCGATATCTCGCGCCCTAGGGATCGCAGGGGAACGAATTTGCGATCAAACGACAGGGCGTTTCACCCCCTTCACAACAAGTACCTACATCCAAACATTTCGTCAATTCCAGTACCAGCCAGACGAGATTGAAGGTCCGGCGAAGAGACGCAAGGTTCGTATACTATATCTCCCCACATATACGTTCGAGATGATGTTTTTCATTGATTACTAGTCCCTCAAATATCATTTCGACGTATTGAAATGATCAAACTGTAGTGAATATTTACAGCTTTATTACGTTAGCCCATAATCAGTTGATTCCTGCAGGATTACTCCGGCATTGATGATCCGAAGCAAACCAAGTTTTGCACTACATAAATCGCATCACATCAATGGGAAGTATTCGTTTTTCTGTGCGAATTTACTTCTTTTTCATGATTATCGACTTTACCAATCTTGTTATCGCAAGTATCACAATATTTTTTCTTGCAAATTTCAATATCCGTAGTTCACACATGGCGGCAATGTGTGCTCGATAAGTATGTGGAGTCTACACCCCGTAGGTGTAAAAGTTTACACGTAATCCTGTACGAAGTTTCGAATAAGTTAATTCGCAGTAAAACGCAAAGCACAGTGTTGATAAAAGAAAAAAGGCGCGCATACAGTAAAGCGAATAAAACGACGTAAAAATGACCATAAACTGAATTTCAAGGTATATGTAAGCCCCGAAACCTTCCGCGCTTCATTTTCCGATAATAAAAATATCAGTGATCATCTCTACTCCGTATAATTTTCGTATTAAAAATGTTAAGCCGAATGAAATTTTCAAACATGCTACAATGACGATCACGTGGTGTTCGAATTCTCGCTCAGCTATTGGCTAACAGAAGTCGAATCAGACACGGCAACGTGCCACGTATCGAAGATCGAGTTTATAATTCGAGTTCTATCGCACGTGGTGTAGCTTAAGCCCTCGCCATACGTATATCGATACGAGTATATGTCGTGGCGTTTGTATGTGGTATAAGGTATTGGTGCTGCTTTGGCCGACCGTTCGCTGATGTCTATCAAATCGTTTTTAATGTTATTATAATATAGGAAGATAAGATGTGGGCCTTGAGTGATGTTTCGAGCATAAAGCTCGCATTTTTCTCCTACTTAATGGTGAGTCGAATGAAACCCTCAAACCAGATAAGTACATGTGTATTGAAACTCGTACGTGTTTCGGAAGTAGACTACATTAAACTGTCACATGAATCATGTCACACTTAACCCGCCTTATTCTGTCTTGTAGAAATCGTACTTTCCGTTATTCATTTCAATAAATGTAATTACTCGACCGATCATTCTCCGAAACTCGTTCTTATCCGATTTCACAATGCAGTGAATCATAACCTAGAAACGCTAATGTATTCTAACCTCAAAACGATTCTGGTTATATTCAATTATACACACTTACGTAGCACTGTTTTTATTGCCGGTCACGTGCCTCTGTACAATATCAAAGCCGAACATATTTAGAACACAAATGTACAAACAGCTGGCCATTACTCCAAAATTCAAATTTCCTTTTACACCATGAATCCGCTTCAAGTATGTCTGATGAAAGACAAGCTTCTTCAAATTGTCGGATAAGCATCCTATCCGAGTTCGAATATTCATTTGTTTTGATTTATGCCACAAAATACAGACGGATAAAAAAAATTCTCCATCCGTACCCATCCGACTTCTTTTTTATCCGATTCGAATTTCTTATCCACTTTTTAAACCGAACTTTGAATCAGGAGAGAACTCTCTGATTCGAATTCTTATCCACTATCGAATTCTCCGTTCCTTATCCGAAAGGCATTTTTTGATAGAAAGTTTATCCGTTTCTATGCCATTTTTGCGGAGAAGTAAATATCAATATCTGAAAGAAATTGTTTGTAAGTTTATTTGAATTGTCGGACAAACGTCCTATCCGGCTTCAAATATTTATCCGTTTCTAGTTGGGATAAAAAATTTATCCTGATGTAGAAAATCCTCTATCCATATGTAATCCGAATTTTCTTTTATCCGATTGAATTCTTTATCCACTATTTAAACAGAACTTTGGATCAATATAGAATTCTATCCGAATCGAATTTTTATCCATTATCAAACATGATTACGGATATAGAAAAAATTCATCAGATTCGGATAGTATGTTTATTTTCAGTCGATGATTCGAATGGAAAGCCACTCTCCGTTTCTTATCCGAAAGCCATTATTTGTATAAAAAGTTTATATCCAAAAGAATTGTTTGTCGGTTTATTTGAATTGTCGGATAAATATCCTATCCGAGTACATGCGTGCAAAGTCTTCATTAATAATGATAATAATAATGATGTTAATAATAGTCGATAATAATTGTTCAACTGGTCATTCAATTGTTCATTTGGTATTTACCAGGTGCAAGTGTTATACAGACCTGTGTATAGCGGTGCAGTTCCACTTACGCAGGCTAACATTGACATGACATTAGGTAAGCCTATTTCTTTATCTTGTTTATTATACATTAAGCTTTGCGAAGGTCGTTTTCAAACGGCTTAAAACATATCGCTGCTATCTACGTCTAGTAGAGGAACTATCGCTATTTCAAATGTACTTCTATTCTAGACAACGTAACTACGATAATAAAAAAAAGTATTTAAAGAAACCAACCAGTATATGCATATATTTATCAGATTTCTTCTTCTTATATAAAAAGTAAAAAAAAGAAAAAGAAAAGCAACTGAAATGGACACTTTTTCATAATCACTGTAAAAAGTTGAATGAAGGAACACGTCTTTACTATTTTCACTCTTCACAGCATCCAATGAATTAGTTTTCATAAATTTCTACGCTGAATGGTGTCGCTTCAGCAGTTTGTTAGCTCCGATATTTGATGAGGCAGCGGACAAAGTAGCATCAGAATTTCCTGACGCTGGGAGAGTTGTGATGGGAAAAGTTGATTGCGATTCGGAGTGTGAGTATTGATCATAGTCGTATTTTCACATCCTTTCATACTACATGCTAGGATCAATGAATTTTGCTTGAAGATAATTCCATGAAAGGAAGAGACCTGTGACTGAATTAAGCTGAGAAATAATCCATTTTTATTCTTTTTCAGCCTCTGTTGCATCCAGGTTTCACATCAGTAAATATCCAACGTTGAAGGTGATCAGAAATGGGCAGCCCACAAAGAGGGAATACAGAGGTCAACGTTCGGCCGAAGCGTTCGTACAATTTGTTAGAAAACAGCTTGAAGATCCAATCAAGGAGTTCTTCGATCTTAAGGACTTGTCCAATCTTGATGATAAGAAGCGTATGATCATTGGATACTTTGATAGAAAGGATGTTCCCGAGTATGAAATGTTCAGGAGAGTCGCCACCAATCTTAAGGACGATTGCCAGTTCCACGTCGGCTTTGGGTAAAACAAATTTCGCTCTATTTATACTCGACTGACTTTAATCAAACACGAATCTACGTATATTGCTAAAGCTAATGCTTATCGTACCACAGGCTTGCTTTACGCTTCTGCAAGCATGATGCTTATGTATCTTTTACAATGTGAAAAGCGTTTTATAATCCATAAACAAAATTTGATAGGACGAAGTCAGTACTTTAAAATCTTTGGATAAGAATCCGATCCATTGTCAGGGTCGTCATTCACCCCATTCAAAGATGATCGTTATACCAAAACAGCGGCTTAGGACCAAACTAATGCATGCGCTTTAGCGCTGGGAAAAGATTTATTCCTAACGTTGTGATGAAAGTTCACTTATCTTATCAAATGTTTACATTCCAATGAATTTAGACTGAAACTACATGCTTATTGCGTAAACCGATCGTTTTTTTGTTATTCTATGAATATTTCAGCGTGTTGAGGATCAAATTTCCCCTGTTTAATCTTTGCTAATGGCTTTAGTGCGCTTTAGGAAGCCTTGTAAACTCCAATACTGTAAATTTAGTTATTTACCAGCAAGATATACCATCAAAGCAGCATAAACACACCAGGTGAAAACTTCCTACTCTGAATATTGAAGCTTGTTCTATAATCTCTAATAAATCATAGGATTTGATCAAAAATCTAATTAAATTAAATGCAAACGGTCACGGAACACATGCTAATCTCAATACGAATAGATTGCGTTATGTTTTCTCTCCGTACTACTGTGTGTGCACATTAAATTTTTTATAGTAATTCTATAACTGATTGAGAGACTTTATTTTCTTGGCTCTCTATACTGTTTAATAATAATCTAATTGTTTTGATTTGACAAGCCTTTGCTACAATAAAAGCTGTGAAATTGGACAGCTTTTTGATTTGGTGTAAGTAAAGATTGAATTTTGTTACCCGTCTTTATCGCACTGCTAATTGCTTGTGTCCCTATACTTCCTTTAGCTATTCTATTCCCAGTTCAAGATATACAAATTCCGTTTTATCTAGGATTGGTAAATTTGCTTCGAAGATAATATACAAAATCGCACTCTACCCAAATATCTGTAGCAAACCATACACCGAATACTGCTAACTCTCTTAAATTTATCATTTTATTTTGATAGGGTATTCGCAATGCACTATATTGGCTGTTAATCTGTTCGATATTAAATGCAATAATATTACCTACCTCGCCTAGCTCAACTACCGGAAAAACCCTACATAAACAGAATCACTTAGATTATACAGAATGATTAGGTTCTCACATCCTTGCTTCCTACTGCTTGTGGCGTACTTTACGCTTGTTGCAAAGAAAACGAAAACAGGAAATTGTGGTATTAGCTTAGATTATCGCCTCTAATGAAACATGAGAATTTAATTTCGACGAATCGAGACTGTGTATGATTCAAATGGCATATGTGTTAGAAATGGTGAAATAGTATTCTATCAAGTCAGTTCTTTTCACAGCTCTAGGTACGTCTCAAAGTACAGTTAATCAGGTGTGAAGAAGCTGAGTAAATAGAATATTCCTGGAAATGGTGTTCTTTCTAAAGCTGGAAACATGATCGATGACTAAATCGATAAGAAATATAATTTAACGTTATTCATTATTTTTAGGGGCGCAAGCCAGGCGATGCATCCGCCAGAGCAGCCCATCGTGGTATTCCGATCTGACAAAGCCTTGTCAAACGATGACGACGAGACTTATAAAGGAAGCATGAAGACTTTTGATGAACTGAACATCTGGGCGCAAGAAAAGTGCGTCCCACTAGTCAGAGAAATAACTTTTGAAAATGCTGAGGAATTAACCGAGGAGGGTCTACCTTTCCTCATACTTTTCCACAAGCCTGATGACTCGGAGAGCGTCAAAGCATACAAAGACATCGTTCTTGGATCTCTCATAGATGAGAAACGTAAGTTTAACTCTATTCTCAGCCGGTGAATTATAATGATATTACATCAGTCAGAGCGCAGGTGGGCTTCTGTTTGTATACACAGTCTAACGGACACTTGGCCCACTTTCTTTGGTAAAGACTGTACAAACATAAAGTGAAATACTACATGAAATAGCTTTCTTTTAATAAAATGGGTTTCTTAAGCAACAAGAATCGCCTTTTCTCGAAGTTCTATGAAAATATGTTCATTTGATGCATATATTTTTTTTTTTAAATCACTCTCTGATGAAAGTAGAGAGTTGTGCTTCTTATTAATGAAAGAAAATTTGAAACTGCTCATTTATATTTTCAGAAAGCATCAATTTCCTGACAGCAGACGGATTGAAGTTTGCGCATCCCCTTCATCACTTGGGAAAGAGTACCTCAGACTTGCCGTTGATTGCTATAGATAGTTTTCGACACATGTACTTATTCCCCGATTTCCAGCAGATATTTCAGCCTGGAAAATTGAAAAATTTCCTCCAGGATCTTCACTCGGGAAAATTACATCGTGAATTTCATTACGGTCCTGATCAATCCGAACAACAAGACGATAATCAAATAAGTGGCCAAGTGAAAGTACCCACCAGTCCCCCAGAATCAACGTTCAAAAAATTAGCCCCAAGCAAAACAAGATACACTTTACTTAGGGACGAACTATAAAACTATATTTTCCAACAACAAAAAATAAATAAAAAGAAAAAAAACATAAAGGAGCTTAAATCTGTAAATTAAAAAATATAGCAAGTGGGGTCTCGTTGCATGGTCAGTTGTTTCATTTGATAATAAATAAGAACAGCCGAATGAAAGCGAATTAATAGCTTAAATTATACAATAATCTATAAGTGAAAAAAAATTATAGTCTCATTTTTCCATCGAAATTTTTTTTTTTACTTGATTTAGAGAAAGAACACCAAAGTAAATGCATTTTTTTACAAAACTGTATATGTAACGCCTGTAGTATATCCGGACCGTTTATGATATTGCCAGAATCTAAGATATCTGATTGATTTTTTTTTTTGTTCTTTTTTTTCTCTTTGCTTTCTTGTGTTTTTTTGTTCTCTCTTTTTTTTGTGAGATAGGAAAAAAAAGTGTAATAATTAGTCCTTGCACAAAAACTGGATATATACATGTATTTAGAGATGAAGAAAAAAAGAAACAAAAAAAAAACAAAAAAAAAAACTTAGAAAAAAACGAATAGAATAATACTGTATTACATTTTAATAACTGAAATTTGTATAAATATATTATACACATGAATTATTCATTAATTTAAGAATATAAGCTCCTTAGGCCTGATCAATGTAGGAAAAAAAAAAAAAAAAAACCAAGAAGAGAAAATAACAACAACGTATAACGAAGCCTTGTGATTGAAACTTACTTGAAGATGAGAAGAAAAAGAAAGAAAAAGAAGAAGAGAAAGGAAAGTAAAATAAAATAAAATGAAACTAAAATTTGTTCTCCTTTTATTTTGACAAGACAAACGAACAACCGCGAGTAGGTATAAGTATATTATATTATACCTATCTTTACAAGCTGGAAATGAAGAATAAAAAAAAAAAGCATGAATTGAATAAAATTGAATTGAAATCGTATTATAGATTCTGCAAAATTTATAATATGTAAAATAATTGTATAAAATACAGTAAGAAATTTTGAAGAGAAACAAAAACAAAAAAACAAAACCCAAACCGAACCTTTTTTTTAAACACATATTATAATGCATAAATTATTTAGTATTATCTTTCTATACATATTATTACCAGGGCCCGAACGTTCGTGCTGGATTCGTCACGGAAAGATTGCGAGCGCTCGGAAAAATGAGCGACGTTCGATTTTTTTGTATTTTGGACTCTGAAATATTTCGTGATTTCAGGACTCAGAATATTTTTAACGAGTAAATATTAAATCTTTCTCCTTCCGCAGACGTAAATATTTCCTATATCCATTGGATGCAAAATTTTTCTATATCCCCATCAAGCAATTTTTTTTACAAGTTCCTCCTCGGCAAAAATATTCTAAGTCCTGAAATCGCGAAATATATCAAAGTCCATAAAAAAAATTGAACGTCGCTCATTTTTCCGAGCGCTCGCAATCTTTCCACGACGAATCCAGCACGAACGTTCGGGCCCTAATTATTACATACGTGATTATATTTGTAAAATTAAACCACGTTTTTAGTCGAGTAAAAAGAGAAGATAAAAAAAAAAAAAAATACAACAAAAATACTAATAGATGTGATTTACTCATTTCATGAATAACAATTTAAGTCATACGTAAAAATAAATTAATAAATAAATTCCAAATTTTATAAGATGCAATTCGATATAGTACCTACTTAGTTTTCCTTTTATTTAACTCTACGAGATCGCGTAGACGGCTTCCAATTTTTCTCTATAATTACGAAAAGAGAGAGAGAAAAAAAAAAATTAAGCATGCACAGAGTTTTACTCTAATCTGTCATGTGCATATTGGCATATTGTTTCTTTTTATTGTTTCTTTTTTTTTATTTTTTTTTTTTTTGGGGGGGATACTTGTTCAACGAGAGACCATTCCATTGGTAGGGGAAAAAAAATAAATAAAAAATTTGTAAATTGAGATAATCTTTAACTTACTGAATATAATATATACATATTATATAGGAAATGCAATTTATTCCTGTGAGACTCGTTTGTAATGGATGGTGGTTATTATTTTAATGTTATATTAATAATTAATAAACAGTTATTCTAAGTCAAAAAAAAGAAAAACTTTTTATAGTATGTTCATTTCCTTCTATAACTAACTAGGCGTACTATAAAAAAACGGTGGTAGGACATCACGAATTTTTATCGGGCTCTGACTCGAAATTAATAAAAAACACACCCTGTTATTATTTCAGATTTTTATTTCAATGTTCGAACCTTGATCACAGAGGATAAATTTTTTCAAAAAATCTGCAATTGAAGCCTTCCATGCAACAACGTCCTAAGCGCTCGGCTCGTCGAGAAAGAGCTAAAATACGACGTAAAACTAAAATTTTTTGAAAGTCACGGATATAAATTTTAAAAAATACTATTATGTAGAGGATCAAAAAAGGCAACTTTTTTGTGCTGGAAGTTTTTTTCTATCATCATTAGTTTTCGAAAAAATAAAATAAAAACTGAAAAATTACAATGCGCGTTTGGACTACGTTTTTTAAACTTAATTCGTCCTAACTTCGTCAAATACCAACGAATCTTCTTAATTTTTGGTACGGCATAGTAAAATACCCTAGCGCTGCCGATAATGTCGCAAAAAATTAATAATTCGATTATTTTAATCTAAAAGTTGAATGTTAAACGAGCGAGCGATTGTTTATGAGGTTATGTATGTTCAACGAGACAAAGTGTGTTGCGAAGTTGAAGACTGGAAAAACTTTCTGTGAGACATTCGTTCGTCAACATTTTAGGAAGTTTTTCAGAAAGTTTCAGATTGATTGGATGAAAAATGGCCAAGATATAGCGATTTTACCAAAATACCACGCTCGCGCAGCGTATTATTTTGGTAAAATCGCTCTATCTTGGCCATTTTTCACGCTCGCGGAGCGTATTATTTTGGTAAAATCGCTCTATCTTGGCCATTTTTCATCCAATCAATCTGAAACTTTCTGAAAAACTTCCTGAAATGTTGACGAACAAATGTCTCACAGAAAGTTCTTCCAGTCTTCAACTTCGCAACACACTTTGTCTCGTTGAGCATACATAACCTCATAAACAATCGCTCGCTCGTTTAACATTCAACTTTTATATTAAGATAATCAAATTATAAATTTTTTACGACATTATCGGCAGCGCTAGGGTATTTTACTATGCCGTACCAAAAATTAAGAAGATTCGTTGATATTTGACGAAGTTAGGACGAATTAAGTTTAAAAAACGTAGTCCAAACGCGCATTGTAATTTTTCAGTTTTTATTTTTTTTTTTCGAAAACTAATGATGATAGAAAAAAACTTTCAGCACAAGAAAGTTGCCTTTTTTGATCCTCTGCATAATAGTATTTTTTTAAATTTATATCCGTGACTTTCAAAAAATTTTAGTTTTACGTCGTATTTTAGCTCTTTCTCGACGAGCCGAGCGCTAAGGACGTTGTTGCATGGAAGGCTTCAATTGTGAGAAATTAACTGGGTTCATTGATGACACTAATCTATTTAGGGAAAAAATACCGGGGAAAAAACATTAGAATCATCTCTGGGACATTAATTAGGGTGGTTCTTATTTGGGGCTCGAACGATTCTTTTAGCAGTCACCCCCCAAATCGGTTCCAAATAATTAAAAAACAATCCCTTAATTTTTTTCAGATTTTTATCTCAACTCTGACCCCTGCCACCAAGAGGGTGTGTTTCCCAATTTGGAATACACTTTTTTTTTCAAATTTCCGAAAAATTCTGGCAAAAATCTGATGTACTATAAAATGGAATAATTCAATATCCCCCGTGGTCAAGGGTCAAATATTGTAATCAAAGTCTGAATGAATTACAGGGTTTTCTTATTGTTTATTTGAAGTTGAATATGAGGGGGCTGCCCGATAAAAAGTACCACTATAATGTTTCATTATATTATATTCAATTTGATAAACTAAGAAATAGGAATTTTGAAATGCTGATAAAACAGACATGATTATAAGAGTTAGGAATATTATGGAAAGAAAGGAAAATAGAGAAGAAAATATAGTCAAGTCAACTAAATTACTGGTGAGTCCATTATAAAATGGCTGTATTTAAAGAAAATTATTAATTTTTTTTTTTTTTTTTCTTCATACACGTTTAATAATATTAATATTAATAATAATAATAATAATAATAATATCCCACTGATAAACGTCTTCACCTTTTTTACTTTTTTTTTTGTTTTCTTTTTTATTATGCCATGCTCTAATCTTACATTATCGAATAACACGTAACATGTTTTACATACACGGAACACCACACATACGGGGCTGCACTCTCGCCTGATCATCCAACGATCCAATGTTTTAGGTATTTCAAATTTTTCAATTTCATAATTCTTACGACGAAACGTGGATATTTAGTATATAATACAATATAATATGTTGTTAATTAAGGTGAGCATACCAAAAGTTAAAATAAATCACTCATCAGTAAAGATTTGCAAAAATGAAAAAAAAAAGAACAAAAAGCAATTACAAAATAACAATAATAATAATACACACGTGTATACCGTGATAATCAGGTGAAACCGAATGGACCGATCCCCCACCCGGCGGATGATTCGTATTTTTATGGGGATAGCTACTCGTTGCACTGAAAATCCTCAGGGTGTTTTGTTGCATCGACCTCGTGGCCAAATAACCCTAGGGATTTTTCAGCGCAACGAGTGGCTAACCCCATAAAAATACGAATTATCCGCCGGGTGGGGGATCGGTCCATTCGGTTTCACCTGATTGTCACGGTATATATGGTCGGTTGAAAGATTTTAAAATATCTTATATTTTAATTGTAGTTTTATTTCAAATATATATAGAGTTTTCTTATTTTTCTTTTTTCTAATTTTAGAGTGAAAAATTTGTATAAAACTTTGAAAAAATTAATACATAATCAGCTATTACTTCTTGCTAATTAATATGTACTTACTCAATTTCGTTTTTTTTCTTTGTCATTTCGCGTATTCATAAATTCGAGAGTAATCACGATGATGTGATGTTACGTGAATTTCTAGAGTCTGTCATACATATAACTGGTGTGAGAAATAAATTTTACAAGTCTCATGAATATTTGTGTTGAATACCTTAGTGCCTTGTATAGTGGCGAAAGATAATAAATATATGCTCGAGAGTCAAATTATAATTGCGTAAATGGCCGCCATGGCTGGACCCACGGTCCACCTCGCGACTTCAGGCTTCGAATTCTATTGATCAATCCTAAAATTAAATATAATGTAAATTTTATCCACTCATCCAGTGCCTGCAGGATTGAAAAACGTTTGTATCATTGATTTTGGAAGAATGACTCGACCGTGATTTTGAAATAAAATTTTCGCGTCTGCGGACGCCATATTGATTCATTGCTGTCTACTTGATAGGCATATAATTTATTATTATATAGTTCGAGCCACGTTTCGTCGTAGATATATATAATAATGTAACAAGTTTATTTAAATGTTTACTCTAGAAAAATAACGTTATAAACTGTCTCCTTAGAGTATAATAACAGCTGCTGAAGAGTATAATAAGTTACAAACGTTATTATACAACTTTCAAGAAATGAAAATATAAATATTTTACACACATTGCGCTTTTTATAATTATGCTTTTATGACTTTTAGTTATATTATTAACACAACACACGTGTACCTATAGTACACACGTGATATTGTATTCCTAACGGTTTCAGATTTTCACTTTTACGCTAAATTGATTCCGCTTACACCTTTTAGGATATATTTTTACGTCTCTTTATGTACGAGACAGATCTGCATATAGTCAGCCTTTCTGACTAATTATATATATAATATGTATATTATATATATAATAATAATATAATATAATATAATATACCTACACAGTTTCATTTCTACACGACTTGTACTCGATTAATATAATAATGAAAGACATTTTCTTATTATAAATTATTATTTATTATAATCATATATCATTCACCACCATGTTCCGCGGTCGTATAATAATATAATAATATATTATTTATTATTTTTTCATATATATATATATATAATTAATATATTCAATACAATCGTCATAACATTAAGTATAACTATCCATCAAATCAATTTTTATTATACTAATATATTTTATTTATATTATTATTAACGCTTTCAGATAAACAACAACGTTTTTCAGCTTCGTCGCATCCCATTTGCTGCTTTTTATCTTTATTTCTTTTAATTTTTAATTTTTTATGTTTTTTATGTTTTTTTTAAGAGAAAGGGCTGCACAGTTTTTTTCCGAAGCGATTATAAGCCGTGCTTTAACAGTTATAATAATAACAATATATAGATATACATATACATATACCTATATACCGGGAGTATTCGTGAAAACGTTTCATACGACGCCTGCATACAGGCAACTTCTGGTTTGCCTGTATGCAGGCGTTTTCAATTCACTATGAACCGTTTCCACGAATACTCCCGGTGTATATATAATATATATACAATAATTTTACTTATTTAATTTCTGCCAGTATATTATTTCAAATTCTCTGGAACTTTGATGGTTGCTTTCTTCTGTCAATCTGATTTTCTAAATATACATTAATTACTGATATCGCGATAACAATTATAAATATACTCATATTTCAACTGCCAAATTATATAGTATGTATATTATATATAATATGTATAATATACAGATTATTTGCCAACGATAAAAACGATCCCAATTATATGGCTTAATATTCAATAATAATATATAGTATAATATATAGCCATTCAAACTTGAACTATATATTTTAGGGTATATGTAATTGTATATTTAGGTCAAACGATTAACATCCAGTAATTTATTTATATATATATATATATATATACATATATATATATATATATATATATATATAATATTTATATATATATATTTTATTTTGTTATTTTTTTAATTTCTTTTCTCTCTATATATTTATATATTATACATAGTATATATTAGGGTAATTTAAAAAAAAAAATCAATACTTTTTTTTATTTCCTTTTTTTTTCTCTTTACGTCAAAAAAGTTAACATACATGGTGAAAATAAAAAAAAATATCCTCCAAATATGAACTTCATAGATGAGCTTTTAAAATTAACATAATTATGTAGAGCTCTGAATTTGGAGAACATTTTTCTTTTACCATGTAGGTACTAGAATTTTTCACGTGATGGGGGAAAAAAAAAAAACGTCGACTCTTTTTTGAACCACCCTAATATATACCTATGTGTATATATTTATATAATAGGTATAGTTATTGTAGGTACTTTGATGAAACTCTGTGTACTTATTTTCTCTTCTCCAGAGATGGATTTATAAATCGTCTCTCATTCTTATTACGTGTCTATAATAATAATAATAATAATAATAATGATAATAATAATAATAATAATACAACCGCACATTTTTTGTTTTAGTATATTTTTTTTTTCTCCTTTTCTTTCTATTATACAGCCATATGAAGTACGTCGTGATATAATTAGCCTAGATATGGAGATTTACATGCAAATAATCACGACAAGTGTTGTTGCATCGCGAATAATTTGCATATAATATACAATATACATACATACGACTGTCTCGCGTACTTATAGCACAATTTTACATTCAACAACGTTATAATAATATCATTATTCAATATAATAATAATAATAATAATAATAATAATAATAATAATAATAATAATAATAATAATAATAATAATAATAATAATAATAATAATGATAATAAAAATAATTCAATCAGCTTGTCTTACATAATATTATACATATATATAATAATACAACGATTACTTTTCCATTTATTAAACATTTCTGCACATCAACTTATAGATTGTTTTAGAACTTGTTATTCGGTTTTTGAATGATTTTCATTTTTGTTTGATTTTTATTTATTCTTTTCTCTTTAGGGAGGTTTTTTATTTATTTATTTGTTTATTTTTTCGTCAACTTTTCAATCAACCGCGGTCATTATGTGTGATTTCATGTTTAAAAGGACATTAGAAAGCTATGTGAGCGTTTTTACTTTATAGAATAATGTTGGAGTACATATTATAATATATAATATATATACAAGTACCCCATGATTCTTCAATATCTATAGTTTTTGGTTTTTTTTTTTTTTTTCAAATTTAACTTAATTTAATTATTATTATTAATTTTAACTTTTTTTAAATTTTCCATAAGTCCGTTAACTATATATATATATATTTAGATGAGTACCTGGAATTTGAAATACATAGTGTTATTTAAACTATATTAAAGTGATTATTTATCAATAAATGATGTAAATAACTAAAATATTATCGGTTTTGAATAAATAAAAGTGGAAAATTTGTTTTCAAATTATTTGGACGATTTTTATTAATTATATTATTAAATTGTTTTTTTTTTTCTCTTTTTTCATAACATTTCTTTGATATACAAATTTTATAATAATTATTATTCTTTGTTTTATCTTTCTCATTTTTTTTTTTTTTTTTTTTATTTTGATTATATACCTTGTCTTTTCCCTAGATTGTCACGGAGGTATTTCCAATTTCAGGTAGCATGCAGATTATAATGTTTATGAAATTTACTTTATTATAGTCACAATACTTTTATCGCAATTTAAATATCATAGCGGCGTATTAGCTATACATAATACGATATATATGTAAATTACACACTTCTAAATTTTTTAAAAACTTTGTTATAGGTATTTTAATATTCAGCGATAATTATTGCGCGTCAATTGCTGATCAAGGATTCAATCGAATAATAATTAACTAGTATGTATTTACCTAAACCCTGAACCAACAATTGACAATAAAGCTCAAACCAAATTGGGGAAAAAATGAAAAAATAAAAAAATTACAAACCATCTTTCTTTCAAATATACTTAAATAGATATAATATAAGTATTTAAACAAAACGGAAGACATAATTATAATCATACACATGTATATATTATATATAATATATATATCTTTCTTTCACATTATACAGGGTGAATCTCCCCTGGTATCGCATGGGGGAGGGACTTACCAACGATGATAAGTCCCCCCGAGTAGAAATTAGATCAGGCAGCCTGATGTAACGCTACGTTCCGTCAGGGCCTGATCAGGCTCTAGTATTTCGTAGTACTGCCTGATCAGGCCCTGACGGAACATAGCGTTACATCAGGCAACTACCAGGCCTGATCCGGGCCTGATTCGGGCCCGACATGGGCCTGATTCGAGCCTGACCTCATTTCTACTCAGGCCTCCCTCATGCAATACCAGGGAAGATTCACCCTGCATATGTAATAATTTTTTTGGCGCGCGCTCGTAAGATCGATCTGCTGCTGTTATCTATAAAAATATTTTTTGATTAGATCATGAGAGTAATTAGAAATATCCGGGTATGTATTAGAAATTCTGTGAAAAAGTAGAAATAATGATATACATGATCGAATTAATCACGATTAGATTCAACATAATTTATTCCTTGGATATATTAGGCGATTGATACGTGAATTTCTATAAATAAATAGTGATATTAGGTATCTCAGGATTAGGAGATTCAAAACGAGTGCCAGCACCACGTCTGTAATTAAATTTGATTTTAATTTTCGATCCTAACAATCACAAGTTCAAGTAACAAAAATAATTATTCATTTCTTAATTATTATTTTTTCAATCGAATTCAACGATCAATCATTACTTCGCAATTTATATCGTAATAAATATTAACGAATTGGGCGAAAAACTGCGAATTCACAAAACTTCATAATATTATATAATTGTGATAATAGTATAATGCATCTGCAGTCTAAGTGTAAATTTCATATTCGAGGGAGAACTTTGGATAGAATTATTTAAACCGTTAACAGGTATTGTCTTTGGGACGTTATGAATTACTATTTGAGTTACTTAACACGATATATAATTATGTTTTTTTTCCTTTCGAAGCGTACGTTTATGGTTAATATTATACAATAATTTAACTACCTTTTTATTTTAATTTTAATTTTAATTTTTTTTTTCTCTAAACAAACTAAACAGCAAAGAAATGAAACTTAGAAACTTAGTTAGAATTTTGATTTTTCATTTTTTTTTCTTTCATTCTTTTTTTTTCAAATTTAGATAAGAACAAGAAATAAGAAAAATCGACCAAGTTTCTGTTAACCAAATAAAATCAAAATCAAAATTAAACACATTATTGTCTAGTATCTATGTGAAACTTGAACAGTGTTTATAAATTGACAAAAAATGAATAAATTATAACCCGGGCATTGAACATTTACTACATTTACATTATATATTTATAACATATTAACATCTGTTTTTATTGTATATATATATATATATATATATATAATATTAACTATTTTTATTAACATAATTATTCTCGTTCGAATGTATCGAAGTACGTGCTGCATCGATAATACGTATAGTAATAATAATATAGCGATCATATAATAATAAATAATTATCAGCAAAGAGCAAAAAGATGAAAAATACCTGCTTGTATATAACTATTAAATAAATTCGGTGTTTTTAAACACAGTTTGTTTAAAATTTCAGCCTCAGATAATATATTCGGTAACATTATAGAATATACGTATTTTTATTATTACACTCGTGCGACGAATATAATTGATTAATAAGTTTATCAATTCATAAAAAGATTCCGATGTATACTATAATTTTATATCAACATACATTATTTTTATTTTTTGTTGTGTTCATTTTTTATAAAGCGTACAATAATCGCAATCATACCTTAATTATTATTTGACTGGAGAAATTTATCGATTCGCATATATATATATATATATAATATATATATATAAATTACGCGCGCTATAATCTGCAGCTAAACATCATGTGCATACCGAGAGTTTTTGCTGAAACTGGCGACCCCCTCGGTATAGGTAGGTATAAGTATAGATGTTATACGTAGAGACGTCGATCTGCACGGTTTGTAATAAATAAAAATAAAAACAATGTATATATATATATATATATATATATGTAATTAGATTGATAATAAAATAGTGAATATAATAATAATAACGATAGCATAGAGATAGATACGCTAACCGAAGCTCAGTTGATTGTTTTAGGAGCAACCTTGTTTTCATTATCCACTAACTTACAATTTTATTGCGACAATTAGGAAAATTGCTAATTTATCGCAATCATTAATTGTCAGAATCTATCATTTTTCAAATAGAAAATAAAACGTATTTTTATTATCCAATTTATCCGACCTGCATATTAACTACCGCAGCTGAATACGATAATATTGTAATTCGCTTTTAAATCGCCTATACATTTATTTAACTTACGCGTTTTACGCCCTTTGTTAAACATTATATTATAGTTTAATACATAGGTTTAGTATAGTTGAAAATAATCTCAAATCAAAACGAAGATTTTGCTCTTTCTTTCTTATGTAATTATAGCTATATATATTAGGGTGGTCCTTCATTCGGTCATATTCGAATTTCGAAACTCCCATGGGCCAGAACGTTTCCAAATATCCACAAAAAAATTCAGTCAAAACCCCAGCATTCTATCTAAATTCTAAGTACTGCCCCGAAGTCTTTGAACTTTCCCATTTAAAAAAGACACGATTTTTAGTACTTCGGAGTAATTTTTTAATTCCTATCGCATTATCGCTTCTCTGAATCTGAAACTCCGCACATTTCTCACCTACAGTAGTAGGTATCCGTGAAAAAATTTACAGATTTTTAACGACAAAATTTTATTCATCACAATTTGGAGATGAGAAATTTTTTTTGGTAAGCTGTAGCTCCGAAAATTATGTCATTGAAAATCTGTCGAATTTTCATGAAATACCTACCACTACAGGTGAGGAGTGTAACAAGTTTCAGATTTTTCGGAGGCATGCTGCAATAGGAGGAAAAAAATTAACTGCGAAATGTCAAAAATCGTATTTTATTAAAATGGGAAAATTCAAAGGCTTTGGGGTGGTACTTAGAATTGAGATAGAAGCCTGGGGTCTTGGCTAAATTTTTTTTTATATATTTGTAGACGTCATGGTCCATGTGAGCATTGAAATTCAAAAATGATCAAATTAAGGACCACCCTAATATTTATACATATATTATCGCCGAATTTTTCTAAATATTGGCGATATTGTGGTAGATTAGTTTAATAATTATTTTACGGTTTTGGTGGTACCTTTTATATAGACCTTGTGATTTTTAACGAATTTATTATTATATCGTTAGGCTCTTAGAATACGAAACGGTTGTTAATATTATTTAATCAACACGTACGTTAACGCGCTAATAACGTATATATAAATTAAAGTCCTTTTTCCAATGGATTTGGGAGGGTGTCATGTGAACTTGACCATTTCATTTATAGAAATGAATTCACTTATCCGCTCCCTTTTCCGCTTATCAATGCCATGGTCCTCCCCACTGCAGTCTTCCGGCCAGTCGTAATTTCCTTTTATAATTCCGATTTCCCGAAACTAATTCTTTGAAGTCAGGATTGTCACGAATTCTAAAAAAAAACAAAAAAAAAAAAAACATGAAAATTACATTCGAAACTCATTATTTTCGTAAATTATTATTCAAACAATTTAAACAAACTTATTTTCACCTTCGTAGTTGACCATTCCATCTCCGTCGAGATCAGCTTCTTTGATCATGTCGTCGACCTCTTCTTCGGATAATTTTTCTCCAAGATTCGTCATAACGTGTCGTAATTCCGTCGAGGATATCAGCCCGTCATTATTCTTATCAAATACCCTGAGAATGTGAAAAAAAAGTTCTTGAAATAAAACGATCGATTTATGAAGTATAGATTCGTTTCGTTTTGAACCTCGATACGTTATACGAAAATGATACAAATTTTGTTAACCGCGATTCGGCGGATCAGCTGGCTCGTTATTATTTATAGCTTGGACCCCTTAAACTAAATTCTCCCAGGAGTAGGGTATATCGCCACGTAACTCGTAAAAATCGCTGATATAACTCTCCGTTTTTAATTTCTAATTTTTTATTTTATTTTTTTTGAATTATTTACCTAAATGCTTCGCGCAGTTCATCCTCGCCGTCAGCACCCTTCATTTTTTTGGACATCATTTGTAGGAATTCGTTGAATTCAATGGTTCCGTTCCCATCCTGGTCGACTTCGTTGACCATATCTCGTAGTTCCGTTTCTGTAGGAGAAAAGAAAGAAAAAAATTGAGAAGAGGGGATTTAAAAAAAAAAAGGAAAGCTCCTCCAACCAGAAGGGAATTAAGTTCATCGTTAGTGCCAAACCCCAGAAGGTAAAGATAAGAAGGATCTTGATTGTCTCGTGCCCATAATTCTTTACCATATGTTTCTAGGTGGCAAATCTCCGGTTTTCGAAAATGGCGTTAATGACGTAGTGGTGGTTATAAAAAAGCGTTAAATGTTCAAGGAAGCGAGAGCTTAACGACTTTGTTTTTTTCTTCCTTCGACTACTGCTTCTTTCTTTCATTTTCTCTCCACTTAATCTTTTCCTCATATTCTTTCATGTGTGGGAGTAAAACCGTTCCTCATATTTTCATTTCGATTTTGAATTCGAAAGCTCGTTTTATACCTCGCGCATAGTATCTCAATCTAGATAATTCTTGTTTGAATAAAACAGCGATATTTATCTCTTGGATGAAGGGTTGAGTTCAAAAGAAGAGGGAAAATATAGAAGAGGGAACAAAGAGAGAAAAAAAGAAACAAAAAAAAAACAAAAAAACAGAAAACGGAAAACGGTTTGAGAAATCGAAAGCTTAATACTCTCCGTTAAATAAGCGATAAGCTTT
The DNA here is from genome assembly GCA_963992785.1 of Tenthredo livida. Classification (NCBI taxonomy): domain Eukaryota; kingdom Metazoa; phylum Arthropoda; class Insecta; order Hymenoptera; family Tenthredinidae; genus Tenthredo; species Tenthredo livida. The sequence continues at coordinate 7,926,685 of OZ023067.1, read as the reverse complement.
TTCCGTGGGGCGAGTGCGCGGAAAAGGGGGATGGAATAAGGGAGGAAACCGAAACGACAAGAAGAAAGAAAAGAAATAGGGAAAAAAGGAACCCGAGCGAAATGAAATGAGAGAAAAATACGAGAGTGAAATGTGCTTGCGTACTACATAGAAGATATTTACGGGCGGAGATAAAGCTCCGGGGTTAGTTACGTAAGGCAGTATGTGTTCCAGTTGTTCTGACCCAATCAGATCGCGCAGAAACCGAAGGGGAATAAAAAAGCTCCTTTCTGATTACGATTCAAATTCATTTTCGCGGAATTACAGGTGATATATTATCGGGTCCAAAAAAATTACGAATTACATAAAATCGTTCGACTATAACGAGAGACCAGAACAATGAGCTTTTATGTCAAGAATTTCTGGCAATTATGATTTCAGGGATCATTTTTCGGAATGAAAAATGATGTCTTCATATAATTAAGCTGAGCTTCGGCGAACACAGGTTCTTCTAAATGCGAACAATTGTAAATTGCGAAAATTTTCATTAGAGACTCACCTGTCGGTCTCTGGCCCAAAGAACGCATAACGACCCCAAGTTCGGCCATTGTAATAGTGCCATCCTCATCCTTGTCGAAAAGCATGAACGCCTCTTTGAATTCTGGGGATAGAAAGAAACAAAAATTGTGTAAAAAGGAATCCAAATTTCTAGTTCTACTATCTACTATCGAGTTTCTAGACAAACTGGATGAACGCCTGATCATGCAGTCATTATAGTCGAACAATTATCGTCGACTTGACAGAATTAGGAGAATATACGAGTACTGCATGTGGAATTTTGGTATGTTAGATATCGTCCTCGCGGGTTGCAGTTCGGCCAGTTAATCACGAAGTACAAGTCGGGCAGTTGGCCAGTTTCAACGATATACCACGTACATACCATGTATACTAGTCGTGAAACTGTCCCTGCCTTACGGTATAGATGCCTGCCTCACAGACCTCTGCTAGATTATCATCCTATGCCAAGTAACATTCGTCTGCAGCAGATTAGCATATAGCAACGTGTTCAACTTGGCTACTGCCTATATCTACACCAGTTGTCGAAAACAGACGAGATGTTTTCTCTTTGAGCTTGCAAGGTCCCCAAATCGCTCAAGGATGCGAAATTTTTTCATTTTTTGACATTTTTATTTTTTTTTGCATACGTTCAGGCAAAATTATGTCACATACTCACAAGAATTGCAGACACTCTCGTCTTTATATTAGGGTGGCCCTCGATTTGATCATTTCCGAAATTAAAAATCAAAAAAAGTTTTTGATGAAACATGAATGAGAAAAATTTGAGCTTTACAAAAATAGGAATAATTTTTAATTTTTTTTTTTTTTTTAATGTATACATAACATATGTATAGTTTATTACTTTAGCCTTGATCATGTTCGTTCGTCTGCTCGTTCGACCTGTTCCCTGATTTACGGTTTTATTAACGATTCGCATCGCAATTTTTAAACTTCACATTGACTCGATTCAGGGCGATTGATCTTTTAATTATATACGTTATAGTATAGCGATATTCAATATTTCGTTTAGCTGTACGAATGCGGTCCGTGGTGAAATTGACTGATTTATACCTTCAACGTGTTTGCCAAACGGGCACAAGCGGATATTTCAATTCGCAAAATTAAATAGCGAGAGAAAGAGAGGCGATAAATAATTTCAGATCAAAACAGCCGCTACCCTAACTTGCGCTGTGGTATCAAAGATCAAATTTATTAGATTCATTATTTTGAAACGAGAATTTCGGTCTTCTATCAGTTTTTCAAAAATGCCTTTATTACACTACAATATTTGTTACACGTACGCCTCCATTTAACTTCGGAAAAATTCGAAAACACGAATTCCCGAATGACTACACTCCGTGATTGACAACAGGGATTGTTTCTGTCGCAAAACTGACATTCAAAAATCAATGAATCACTAGTCCACCTGATTGTGAGGGATGGACAGAACAGAAAAAAAAAAAAAAATCGCGAATGTCAGTTGCGGATGAAAAATGAAAAATCGTTAAACAGTTCGCAGGTGAAACGTAATAATTTCACTATATTTATATCTATGTACATGCGTTCGACATTTTCTCATTTAGAACGCGGATATGAATCGCAGAACTATTATAGCATCATTATCATATCCATTATCCTCCATCAACATTTCGTTACTTATCTGTCATTAGTTTTCGGAATCATTTGCGTCGAGCAAGGCAATTCTAATAAATTCAATTTTGTTATTTTTTTCTAATTTTTTAAAATTTATTTTCGGAGATTTATGTCTTCTGTTATCACGTTGTTATACGAATGTAGGGCGAGGCAGGAAGGAACGGAGGCTTTTATTTAACGATTCTCTGTCTTTCTGCGTGGTGATAATTTTTTAGTAATTTTCGTTCGAAGCTATAACTATTTAAAGACTTTTATTTACGAATTATTCACACACATAAGATATCTCGTTATCAAAAATGTAATAACATATCAGAATTTTACCAACGAGCTATAATATCAAATCGATAAATTGAATGAAATAATTAGATAAATATATCGCAAGCTAAATCTTGTATTTCTATACAATTTTCAATTCAATTTTCAATTCAATTTTCAATTCAATTTTCAATTCAATTTTCAATTCAATTTTCAATTCAATTTTCAATTCAATTTTCAATTCAATTTTCAATTCAATTTTCAATTCAATTTTCAATTCAATTTTCAATTCAATTTTCAATTCAATTTTCAATTCAATTTTCAATTCAATTTTCAATTCAATTTTCAATTCAATTTTCTATTCAATTTTCAATTCAATTTTCAATTCAATTTTCAATTCAATTTTCAATTCAATTTTCAATTGAAAATTCATTCTACCCAATCGGTGATATTTGCTCTTGCAATCGCAACCTAAGGTCTGGTTGATATCGCGACGATACGAATTTGAAAAAAATATATATGTATATTTTTTTTTTCGTCAAATTATTACCAAACGTGATAAATTCACCATATAATATATATTTTCCCTTATTACGTTGCGTTATACAACTTCTCGATTCTAGTTTAAAAAAAACTAAATTCCAGTTTTTGAAATATAGCCAAATGGAATAAAGCAGCTGCATAAAATACGTTCATATATAGCTATATATACGTCTAGAGATATAATATATATAGTGTACGTTGTAGAAAGCTACACTGAACACACATTCCACTTGAAGTTCTGTTTTACACCAGATTTAACTTCACCCATATATAAATCCTTTTCATTTTCGCATACATGAATATATATGCAAATTTCGCCCAGAATGGGTCGTACCTGTACTGTACTATACTTTTCACAAAACGTGCGGCTCTACAAAAAAAAAAGGAGAATTTTTTTCAACGTACGTACATACGTATAGTACGCTGTTTGTCCTACTGATACGCCGGGACAACGTTTTACCAAAATATAATACCTACACCGGAATGTTGGCCACATGAATCATACATGGAAAAAAAATAATTCATGTATTCTGCTCTGCCCGTATTCAAAAAGCAAAGAAAGAACAAAAAAGAAGGAAAAAGAATACTAAAATATCTGCCGTACAGATGCACCGTCGATAATACAAAAAACACAAAAAAAGAACGAATTCACAAGGCCAGAAAGTCTGGTGTACCCTAATCAGAATCGCGAATGTGTGTGTTGAAATTTCAGATCGAACGGTATTTTTTACAATGATTAAAAAACGATTTCCAAAGAGAAATTGGGAAAATCACGCGTTCGTCAGATAAAAAGAAAAAATTGCGTTATCAAATATGGAATACTAAGAATGGTTTTTATATTTCATTGAAATCGGCCCAATATTTATTGAGCTTATGCAGTGGCGATGAAATTTCAAACTTCTGCCCCTCGCAGATTCGATTTCCAAATTGGAAAGATTTCATTCAAATGACAAACGGTTTTATTTTTTGTCAAAGTCAATCTGTTTTCCCTTCTCAAATTGCGAAGCTCAATTGGGCAAATTCTTGATCCCTTCGATCCTCTTGAAAATTGTCCGAAATATGTGAAAATTTTTCCTGCACGGTATATAATTATAGGACTAATTAATTCGTAAGTTGTTAAATCGCTAATGTGTACAGCATTGGCCAAGCAACGATCGTAATTTAATGTTTAATTAACGATGGTCGATCGATCATTTCGAATTTGCTGATTCCAATTAAATTCCATAGACGGCCTTAATTGAGCTCGGCTGATTTCTGGCCTCTGTGGTGTTTCGCGATTTTGACGAAGAGTTGCCAAATCCACGTTTCGAATATGTATATGCATAATATAACAAGTATTAACAGCGAAATGTTGAATAATATATGAGACCGTTGATATACATAATATATCAGCCGCGTTAGTTTATGCTACGAATGTAAAATCCCAGTTCCGTCAAAATATAGATTTCAAGAATCCGGAATCGCGGTTGTAATTCATCGCGTAAATTCCGCGTGGGTTTTCACTGAATTTAAATATCCCATTTCCCCACGACGACGATAGCTGAATGAGAAAACGGAAGAGCTTGCCAGTGGTAAGCAGCTTTGCAAAGTGCACTTTATAGATGCAGCTAGACAGCTGAGGAGATTCCGGGAAAAACTCACTCGCCGCATTTCTACGGAAATTAGTATTTTCCATTTTACTTCCATTTCATTACGTCGCTCATTTAATTCAGCTGGAGATGAAACCTTTCATTAATGTATAGCTACCTGAAATTTTCCATTCGTTAATTAAAGGTCGAGAAAAATTTCAACTCGGGTGCAGAAGATCCAGGAATTCAATTTCCATCAAAAATATACCAAAAAGTTGACCATTCATCGTTTCACATGGACCTCGACGTGTAATTGCGGCAATTACTCCAGACTAACACGACCTAACGCATGTTACCTCCGACCATCAAGTGGAGATTAAGTAATGAACATGAGCTTATCTTACCTGCGACTTGGTCCTCGGTGAGCCCATATTCCGACTGTAACAGAAATGAAACGAATCTGGCATAAATTTAATGACTTATAAAATAATCACCGATCATCGATTATTAATGGGACACCATATTCAATTAAATAGCGTATGAAAAAATTGGTAAAATCAGAAAATCTGAGGCAAAAAATTGCTTCAAGTTCGTTTTCTCTAAACCCATGAAATTTTTTGCATACAGTAACCACTCAACGGTCTTTGCACATCGACAAATGACGGAAAGCTCTGGCCTTTTTAAAATGACCAAAAATCTCTGTCCAATTATATCCCCGTTCATGAAGGGTATAATTATTCGAAAAATCTCCCCATCTCTTACAAATGCGAAGATGAAAGCTACCCTTTCAACCTTTTGTTGCCTCTCAATGTCTGGAATCTATCTAAGGGTTGAAAAGCACCGAACAAGATCGGAGTATGAACTCACGGAAAGGTTTCTTATCTGAAAGTCGATCTGATTCGTTAGTCGTCGGAGCTTGCAATACTGGGTTGTGTATCTGTTTTGTTGTTCGGCCATATCGTTGGTGTTAATCGATCGGGGGCGGATATGATCGTGATATTCAGGCACTTAATGTAGCTGCGCTCTTTGGGCAGATTAAACAGAAACTGTTCCGAATTTTGTCCTCGGAATAACGCGTCCGTTGTTATTTTGCTTGTTTAGGTGTCCCAAAACGATCTTGGCCATTTGCCTGTTCGTTAGAACCTCTCTTAAAGCTTCTGCGGTGCAGACCAAACTATCCTAATGATTAACTGCTGACTTCCCGCATTATTAATAAATATAATAGGGTCGCAACGACGCGACGAAAGCTCGACGAGGCCGTGCGCACTCGATGGAGTAGTAGTAGCGGTATCATATCGAAACAGATTTTATTCACCATCCACACGATTCTCGTCTAGTCCAGTTGCCAGAATTGATCTCTGAAAGTGCCGATTCCGTTCCCTCTTTATCTGATAAAAAACGGATTATCAAAGCTCATTGATTCACTATCACATCGATATTTAAAATTGCCTGCGAATTATGTCTATCCGTAAGTTTTTATCATTTCAATTAACACTTCATTTCTATAAGCCTGATATTTGAGTGTGAAAAGTCGATTCAACACAAGATTTGACACAAGATAACGGATATCGTCGTTTTCCGAAGTATCACAAAAAGCTGACGTTCTCTGTTGACGTGAAATTCTCTGCAAGCTCTCGTTGAGTGACGAACAACGCACTTCCTTTAACTGATACAAAAGAGGGGAGATAATAGGTAAATATAGAAGACCGGTCCACGGTCATCGACAAAAAATCGCCGAGTCTTGTCTCGACCACTTCCGTTAATCTGTGCTTTCGCCTATACCTATACTCGTCTATAAATAGAGCTTGACAGAATCTAACGTCTGCACTATGAGATTTTTTCCATTTTTTTGCTCCATTTTTTCATCTGCTTACAGTTATCACCGTCATAGCATCCCTGCGGCTCGAGTTATTCCCGCGTTGTGTAAGAACGTGTACCTAAATTAGTGTGAAATAAGTTTTTTGCTTCCGGGATTTTGTTGAACTCTGATTTTTCAGTCTTTCAATTTTTTGCACGTTTTTTTTTCTCATTTTATCGCAATCTGGAGAAAGAGATTGACGAAAAACTTTCAGGGTGTCAACAGTATTGAGATTTTGTTTCTTTTTTTTCCAATTCATTTTTAAAACGAATTTTGCCAAGTTTCGAAAGCTTTTCGAAAACTGTGGAAGCGTATAAGTAAATATCGTAGAGATATATATTTCGTGGAAAAAAAAAACGTTGTCTCTTGAGTTTTAGAAAGAATGAACCGAAAGTTTGACGTGTAAAACTTTTGAACATGAATATGCGTGTGCGGGAGGGAAATAACGCTTTTCCGATATACCTACCCATACCAACGTTGCTGAACTTTATCCTCATTGCAAAAATGGTTTGAGAACAAAATCACATACAACAGTCCGTTAGGAATATCAAATTATGAAATTATTTGAAAAACAATTTCTCAGGCGTACCTAGCATTATATGTCTTTTGTACTTTACTGTAATTTGTAAATCTCGGAAATTTTATAGGACGGTGGAGATCCGAATTGGGTCTTATTTTTATTATCGTGAAATCCTCGAGCTGGATAGATTCCGAGATAGAATAAGAGAATACGTAGAGAACAATCGAGTTTTATTTTTAACAAATAGAGACTGAACGGGATTTAAAATGGGATAAAAATGGAATCGAGCAGAATTTTTTTCTCGAGGTATGAATATGTACTGCAGTTATTCGTTAGACCCTTATCCTCCATCAACAATCACGGAGCTTTATTCTACTACGCGCAGTTGGGTCTCTAGAATATTGGGAAAACACCAAACATATCTATAACCCATCCTACACCCACGATACTGGATCTTTTTTTTGTGTTTTTTTGTTGTTTTAAAACATGAATGAATTATGCCCAGAATTTTGTCCGAGAGCTTTTGCCAGACGCGTAACGAGTGTGACGTGCGTCCATATATTAGTCTCATATTCCGATACCGAAAGCTTTATGTAATACAAATGTATGAAAATCGATTGGAATATATGACAATAAAAAGATGATTCAAATAATGACATAATATAAGATTCTAATTATTTATTAACGCAGATTTTCAATTGAATGTTAATTAAAAATTATGATTAGTCGTATGTGAATGAAAAATCATCAAATCGATAAAACTTACACTGATCTGTCTTATTTGACCATCGATTGTGCTTGTAAGACGCCTTAACCGCCCGTATTCGTGGCTGTATTTCCGTTCTGCACAGGGTGCTTCCGCCATAATTGATGTTTAATGGTTTATGCGCCGTTGTCAGAGGGATCTTGATACACAAATTATGTGTATATATTTTTTGTCTATTTTCACAAGGAACCAATTAATTATTTCATACGAATTCTGCGAAAACAAATCGGATCCACGATATAAATTAAATTTGCAGATTTTGGCCTCTACTTTGTTGGTCTGTTTCTTCTCGCTACATGGGAGCTTGGCTTCGATGATATTCCCAAAATTTGTGTGTTGATATTATTTTTTTCTAAAATGTAATTATCGAAAGTATTTGATTTAGAAAAATTACCATGCTGGTAAATAAAATATTTTTCATTCAGATTCCTATACATATATATATATATTATATTATATATATATATATATACCTATATATATACATATATTAATTCACCGTCACTGTATGATGGATTTTTTTATTCAGCAACTTATACCTCAGCATAAAATATAGAGTTCAGATTTTTTTATAAATTAGGAACTTGATACACACATCAAGTATTTCGCGAGTTGTTTAACTTTCGAACCAATTACATAGGTATATTCCGATTCACTTCACAGATGAATGAAAAATGATGAAAACCAAAAACAAAAAAAAAAAAAATTAGATTGGTTTACTTCACTCTTTTCAACCCCCCAACGATTTTTTTTCTTTTGTCTTTTCCTCCTTCTACTTTATTTTTTATTTTTTATTCTTTAAAGAAACTTGAAAATATATTTGTAATGTTCACCACCAAGTAGCTATCTGGCTATCTGGCTGTTTTTAACTGTCAGCTCTACTATTGGATTGGCTTACTAGCCCAGACCTTTGTGTCCTCGATGCCGAACCGACGCGACTGTCGACTGAATATATTCCTTGCCAAATGCCAAAAAAAGTTTACGAGTATTCGTGTAAACGCGGTTATTGTGGCTACACTAAATCCCAGAATATGTGGTCGATTAAATTTTTCGCTAAATTGATATCGGCACGATCGCAAAATTTATTCACCATATAGATTTATCTTATCGAAAAAACCGCGGGCATTATATACGCGATGAAACATGAATTTTGTAAAAAAAAAAAAACAAAAAGAAAAGAAAAAACAAGAAAAAAAGGCATAATCAGCCCTAATTAAGAACCTCGTTGATTGACAAATACCAGAAATAGTGAAAAATAATTGAAACGTATAATAATGATATACATACTGCGTTTTTTTTTATTATATTATTAGTTTTTTCTACGGTTATTAACGCGAACGTAAATATCGTGTTAACTGTTTGATATTTCTTACTTGAAACGTGCTTTTCTTTGATAAATAAATAAATAAGAAAAACGAGAAAAAAAAACGGAAAAAAACATAATCCAATATCGAAATAATATTACAAAATCCCTGAAGCTAAAAGAGAATTAATTAGTCAAGATCGCGGAACGGTTTAATTACGTTCTTCTGCAGCGCAAGAGAAAAGTACGCGAAATATTCTGAAATATTTCTCGCAAAATGTTTTACACGATTATATTTTCCTCCCTTCGAATCCCTTTTTTTTTTTGTTCTTTTTTCTTTTTTTTTTTCTTTTTCTCTTTTCCTCGAAGCAAAGAAGTTATTTCTCTCGCCCTTTGCATTGCTTCGATTGAACTTGACCCGTTACACTTGGCATCGCTGGCATCGAGTACGGTTATGACCTTTTTTATTCGATTATACACGATGAGTAATCAAGTTTAAGGATAGATGCAATTCTATTCTATTCGCATACGCAGGTATATATATGTTTGATTTGCGATAAAATAAAAACCAAAAATTCTTTTTTTTTTCGAATTTTTTTTTTTTTGCAGAATATTTATACCCCACGCTGTGATACAGATTTAATAAATTTTCCTCCACCGATCGTATAGACCGAACGAATAGCTGAGAAAATTTTGCGGTGAATAGGTATTCGCGAGTGGTAAGATACACGAGTGTATTTTCGTCTATATTTACACGAAGAACGCGTTCGAGTATAGCATATGTCAGCATACCGCGAATTCCAAGTTTAGTTGTGAGAATCTGCTGATTGATTATTGCCGCAGTGTCTTATAAGCTGGAGGCAAAATTAACAGGCCGAAATATATTATCGCTTATTCCACTACTAGGCTGCTGCAACTCGCGGTATACATACCCATTAATTAATCGAACAAGACAAGACAGTGATCAAGCAGTAGGTACCATGCAGCTCCGGAAAATAATTAAAGACATCAATTACGCTGTTGTTATTTATTTATTTTTCATTTTATTTTTTTTCTTCTTTATCCAATTGCACATCCCTCCGCAATGCATCAGTCTAACAATTTCAATTTGGATATCATTCATTAAAGAAAACCAGAATAACGAACCAATTAGAACCCGACTTTCTTGTCAGAAAGAGAATAAATCTCTTTCAGCATTCCGCTCTGAATGATTTTGTACCTATAGTCAATAGGGTGGTCCTTGATTCGGTCATATTCGAATTTCGATGCTTCCATGGGCCAGAAGGTGTCCAAATATACACAAGAACAATTTAATCAAACCAAAGAAAGAGATTTAGAAAACCCCAATAGTCGATCATTAATCAACTATAAAACTGTACTCTAATTTCGATGAATTTATCATATACCGAAAGATTTTGATCAATAATATTTTGTACCATCAGTCGAAGAAAAGCGCTCCGTCAATGACGAAGATATCCTCGATAATTCCGCTTCGAAACTATAAGTTTTTCTAAAATAGTCTGAAGATGTCGCCTCAGTCTGCAACATCGTCTCTTAAATATTTTTTAAACATGTTTTTTCCCGATTCGAAGTGCAAATTTGAATTCTGTATAAAAAATAAATTCTCGTATTCAGGGATTTCGGGACCTATCAATTCTCCAAGGATTAGGATCGGCCCCCAAATTCCTCCACGCATGCCTGCAGGATAACAAAAATCGATCCTTCGTTTTTTATTATTTAATTACTCAAATTAGAACTGTGGCAACAGCTGTCACCAGTTATACATATCTGATCACCAATTTTTCTCTAGGTGCAGACACGCGCGCCAAATATTTTCTCAATCCTTATTGGCTCATCGATAATTATTTTTAACCATAGATCTCAAAACGTTGTACTAAGAATTGAGAAGATTGCGAAACGAAGCCATCATCATCCGGCAATAAGTATTATTGAGCCCGCGGTTGTAGTTTTCGATGGACGTATATTTCATCGCTGAGCTTTCATGCATTTTTGTATTTTTTCATTTTTTCTTACATCGATGAAGCTCCTCTTTTGGAATTTCGCTTTTGTTTCCCCCAGTTTTGAGCTCAAGAAAAAAATTTATCTTTGCCACTCACCAGATTGATTGTGACGATTAGATCGTACTGCTGTCGCTGTCCTTTCTTCTTGTTCTTTCCTGTCTTCACGGAAGCTGCCTTAGGCGTAACCTTGACTTGCCCTTTCTGCGCGGTGGGCTTTTGCGCGGGTTTTGCAGCAGCTTTTGCTCCCGGTGCTACCTTCTGCCCTCCTGCCAATGGCGCCTTCTGCCCAGCCGCTCCCTTTTGGTTCACGTGGCCAACTCCATCTGCTGGTTTATTGCGGGCCTGTTAGACAAACGAAATAATTTTCATTGATAAAGAGATCGAGAAAATGGTAGAGAAAGAGATTTAGAAAAAGCTTCTGAAATGCGTCTGAAAAAGTTTCACACTAGCTACGATCTGCATCTCGGAAACATTTTTTGAAAACATTTTCAAAATTTGAACAATTTGAGTAGAAAATTTTCCGCGATATCTATAAGAATACCCGTAAAGCGTTACAATTTTGAAAATCTTCTTAAACAGATTTAGAAATAACCGGAGCTTAGGGGTGGGATTTTTGTAGAATGTCTGCAAAAATTTTCTAGTCAATCATCAGAGACATATTTCTGTCATTGAAAATATAATCAATCTGATGAATCGTTTGAAAAATTTTTAATCAATCATCATTCATCGCTGTAACAATAATTTTGGAATGATAAAGTTGTTGAATATCGTTTCATCTGTTATTATTGTATAAGATCGATCAAGTTCTCGATGTATTCGAGTTCGTCGAGATGAGTGGTATTAATCTACCTACTTGTTCCTTTTTCACATTTTTTTGTTTTGTTTTATTTGGTTTTTTTTTTCGTTTACCGACGAACAGCAATCGATTACAGATACTTGACGATGTATTGAGAGGGGGGCGCGGATCTCTCGTTGATTGGAAAGTTAATCAGAGATCTGGAAGAGAAAAAATAAATTGAATGGTCCAAAGGAAAAAACATTCAAGGGAAGATATATAAGTACCATAGTCCCGTGAATTGACAAGGGAATGGTTGTAGTCCCGAATTCGATTGAGAAGATTCAGAATTTTCAGAAACGTTGTATTAGTGGGTATATAGAAAGTTCAAATTCTCAAAGGCCGGAATGAATTTTGAACCTTCGCTGCTCTTCGATTCAAAGTTTTTTGGACCAAGTGGACTTTCGGAGAAATACTCTTTTCAAAAACTGGGTCAGTAATATTCAAAGTATACTGTTGATAATTAAAACGCAGCTATGATTTCGATGAGCAATATTCATATCAATAACGATTCTCAGATAATTGCCAATTACTGATTCAACTAGATTGCAAATAATTTCGCAGACTAATCTTAGATCGTGGTCGATTTCATATACAGGAACTTCTTGTTTCACTTGATTATCTTCATTTCGGATTTTGAAGTTTTATTTCAAACTCCCATAGCTTGAATCAAGTTGTTACTTCAGACTTGAGCCAAGTACGTACTTCGACGCTTTAAAATAGTAATCTTAGTCTCGTTAATTTCTTTGTAATGAGCTTTAGGGATTGTTCAATTCCCTGGCAGTTAAAGCTCAATGAAAAAAAATTAAAAAAAATAAAAAGATCATTGTGACGAGTTCAAGAAAACATCTATTTTGCGCATGGCTCCCTCTCTTTTAACCCACCAACCATTTTCCACCGTAGATCAAGTGGTTTACTTCGTAGGTTGAACGGAGGGGTGCGAAAAGTATAGAGCTTAGCACTGTGTGCGGGTAGTTTCGAAATTTTTTATTTTTTTTTTCTCTTCTCCCTCATAAATTTAATCAACTTGAATCGTTTTACAGCCCCTTTCCCAACCGCAGAGGGTAAAGTTAATTTAAAATTCGATTGTGGGTAAAAAATGTGAGCCAATAAATTGTAGACGTCTATATATTTTGTTTTTCATTTTTTTGGATCCTTTACAAAGTCGAATTACACCCCCTCCGCGCGCGCGCCAGCACTAAAATGTATGCATAATAAAACCGCGAATTATAATTTGATCTAAAATTCGCACTGATGCAAATAATTGAAAATAAATTTTCCCGTCTGGTATTGATTCCGGCTGCTTCTTATTCCGTCCGTTTTTTTTTTTCTCTTTCTTTCTTCTAGGTGACCAAAAACTGAGGGGTAGATTTACGATCGGTACTATGGCAGACAAACTATTTTCCAAAATGTAAAAATAAATTTGTTTACAATCTCCGCGCGGTAGTCCCAAAACTTCACCGAACTTTAAACTGGGGCATCTGCACCAGTGTTTCAAAGTTTCAAGCTCAAAACTTCCCTCGATCCAAAGCATTCCGGCCAAAGTTACGGAACACACTTGCCTACGACGACGTCTGCCTAATGCATTCTTCGATTCGGCTTTTGCTATAGATACAAGATTTGTATTTAAGGCACCGTTCTCTTCTTCTTCTTCTTCTTCTTATTCCCTTCTTCTTCGTCTTCTTCATCTTCATCTATATTGCATAAGCGTTTTGCCAGTTTACCTACTTTACAACTCAATTTTATTTTTAAATCCTCTACTTTATATGCCGCCAACTTGTCGCTTCTCTCCATAGTCCATAGACTCGGATATTACTCATTTCTTCCAAACTTTTTCGCGAATACTTACTGGGAATCGAATTTTTCAAGGATAGATCAAGGGCGCATGAAACACACCTCGATTTATATTCGAGGGTATAATTTCGATTATTAGACGAGTTGGAGGTCTCAATTTCTATAATCCACGTATCTTATCATATTTCATCAATTAACAAAATCATTCATGATATATCGCTAAGCTTTTTCATTCCAAAATTCAAAAAAGTACTAAATAATGGACTTGTTCGTATTCAAACAAAATCAATTCAAATCAATCACATTCTGCAATATCCTATTACAATTTTTTTGAGAAAGCTGAATTATCAATCTCTCAGATATTTCAATAAAGATATTTGAAGTTCTTGGTAAAATGCCCCAAGCAAGGATTCATTGAAATCGGTTGACCGATTTTTGTGAAACGCTACAAAGCGAAAGAAAAATTTAATCATTTCCTCCGCGACATTTCACGGGATAAAATAGCATCTATTTAAAGATATGAGAGAAATTTCGGTACTTTTGTGAGTCATTTATTTATCACAGTATCTTCAAGCTTCGCATTATGATCCCTTCCGATTCTATAAGGAAGGATATAGATATGCAGGACAGATTCCGATCGACTCCTTCAAAGTTGAAGAATAAAATAGAGAGGGAGAAAAATCTAAATGATAAATTTCATTTTTCTGGCACCCTCCCTCGACGAGGGCTTGCAGATGGTTTCGTCGAACCATAGTTTAGCTTCAGGGTGATAAAAGCCGCCATCTTATATCTTGCAAGGAAATAAGAATTCCAGAATTATTAGAAATATTATATTTTCAATAAAAATAATAAAAAAAATATCATCTAAGGGATGGGGTGGGCGAAACGGGGACGCTGAGGAAATAATGAACTTTCGTGAACTCAAATGGATAAAAATATGTAGCATTGCGATAAATTGGTCCAAGAACATATTGTTATAGGTACATGTAATGCCCAATTAAACGATAACACTATATTTATACAGCACCTGATTTCCGAGCTTTATTACCATACGATCTGCCAAAATTTAACTCATAAAGTTCAAAAATATATGCCAGTGTTTAGATTCGCGATGCACTATTCTTAGGGCATAGTAGCAATTCTTAGATTTTATAACTTAAATTGGCAGCCATTAAGCCGATTATTTGATTTGTATGCAATTTTTCTGCAATAAAGTAATACACCTCTTATTTCAAAAATTTCTATTATTTCTTCGTAATTTTTTACAAGCTTTAAAAAAACGAATAGAAAAAGGAAGATTATCTAACAGGGCTTCTTGATAAAATGAAAACGTATATTATAATTATTATGTGGCGCAGTAGTATGAGTCAGTAAGTGGTCGGGCACTACAGTGTCTTTATATAAAGAGATGAGAAGAGGCACATAGGTCGGTTTAGAATTTAGAAATACATCGTGCGACACCCTCGTAAATATTGTCGCATGCCTGTCCACAACTGCGGCATTCGTGGGCGTATTTCGGATCGTAGACGACGCCTCGTTTCCGACTAACATGTGCTTACCTATATATAGATATAGTACAACACATCAAACACTTTTACGTCATATATTAAGCTCGTGTAGTCACGTCGCTTTTAATTTCATACTCAAACTTTCGATCTGAAAATTTTTTTTCCACTCGTATACATATAAGATATTGTAACAAAACGAAAGAAAAAATTGAAAAAAAACAAAAACTATGTGAAACATAGAATATAAGAATAGAGTAAGAAGATGAAATTTTCATGGATTTGGGTTTTAACATTTTTTTCGCTAATCTCTGATCTGTAATAAACTGTATGAAGAATTATCATCATTATTGTTATTATTATTTACTAAAAAAATGAAACGAAATAGGAAATAAGAGATAAAAAGGAACAGAAATGTGTTTAATTAAATTCTAAATGAGGAAATTGCGTGCCTTGGAGACATTGGTAGATATACTTTAACTTCTCCTAGGGTATAAATTTCTCGCATAAAATATATATGCGTGCGTGAATTATTTCACACGATAAAAGAAAAAACTACGTGAAATTATACGTAATTTAAGAATTAATATTATCACAAACGCGTGAGTGACCTGTTTATATGCTTTTCGTATCAGAATAAAGAAAAAATAGATAAAAGAAAGAAAAAGGAAAGAAAAAAATTTACACGCGGTATCACACGCAGCAACGTCTAGATTTCTTAGCAATAATTTAAGAAACGTCGAGGGAGAATTGTTTCTTGAAAGAAACATTGACAAATTCTATATGCCGCGTAAAATAATGTGATACATTTTTTTATTTATTTTTTCAATTTTTTTTCTCTCTCTCTTTTTTTTTTCTTTCGCTGTTCTTCTTCAACACTTTATTATCTTATATTTATCATCGATACTATTTTTATTTTATCTAAAAGCTCGCGCGGTATTCGACCACACGACGTTCTCGGAACGAAGTGATCGCCACCGTAGGTACCGTATGTACCTATCGCATAGTCGCAAATAAGATTTTATTGCGAAAGACGTACGTCGTAATTTAAACACGACGACGTGTACCCCGAACGACGTGAACGCGACGCGACGTCCTATTATACCGAATTATTTACCTTGACCGATCCTCGATCTATGAAATGGCCGGTTGGACAAATCGACGCGGGTATCAGATATCAGAAAAGTCAAATGGCCATTGAGCTTGCGACGAATTACACTTTCGGTTAAATTTCACACTTTTTTTTTGCAAATCGATGCATAGAACTAATTTTATTTCCGCAGACTATTTCCGCAGTTTCTGCGGGCTGGAAAAGCTCGATTCTTACCCCACGGGGAATAGAATTAGAAAATGTGTTAGACCGGTTGTCATCTCATAGCAAATTTGAAAAAAGTTCTATTTCCATATCCTGCTGTTAGGATCGAGACTTACGCAATGAAGTTATACAATCGTGAATTTGGGGCCACTTGCGTGAGAAATCTGTTGTTCTGATATAAAAAATCGTCCAAGAGTCACCGTGCCACTTGGTAATCATAAAAAATCATTGAATAGGTATCAAAAGATTTAGAGATAATGGATTATCGTTTTGCGTCATACACAATCCCACCTTGCTGGTGGCTTGAAACTTTCGTGACTAATGATAAAAAAAAATGAATAAAAAAAATTCAGACACGCAGCTTTGGCCAATATTTTACATTTTAGTTGTTTTCCCTTTATCTTGGTGTTTTTGTGTTTTTTTTCTCTTTCCTTTTGTCGTACGTACCCGTGAAGTTGGCAGAAGAAAAGAAAAAAAAAAAAAAATTGGCCAAAATCCCAATTTTTATTTATTAAACGACCGTTTAAAAATTTCTAGAAAAAAAATTTACCTCGTAAATTAGAACTTGTGACGCAAGTTTCTAAATACACACCAAAGCAATGCGTTACATGCCACTTCGAGCTCCATTCCACTCAACAGTTAGCTAATTAATGTCTTTAAATGGTTTCTGGCAGTAAGATTCAGGGATAATAGATTTAAATGACCAAAAATTGTCCACCTCTGGCCTCAAGGCTACAAAATAACTTGGCGCTAACAATATTCGCGAATAATTTATAGTCGTCGCGTAATATACCGGTACCTGGATTCATCTGCAACTAGAGAACGCTCCCTCGAGTGCATAAGACCATGCCCCGCATATACATACACGTATAAAGCTCCGCAAGTTCGTGTCTCACTTTAGATTCAAAATGTGTCCTCTGGGCTCGTTTATACACCAACGTGTCTATTCGCGGTTTCCGCACCTCGAAAGCTCTTCGAAATGTCTATAAATTTTCAAAAATCCTTAGGCACTTTAGGGTGCAGATCCTTAATTTAATCATTTTCGAATATCAATGCTCCCATGGGCCAGGACGTCTCCAAATACATATGGGGTATTAGACGTGAACCGGATCGGTTTTTGGCAAAAAAAAAGGAAAAAACGGGAGGCTGGAAATTTTATCACTTCTTCGTGGCACTTCAAAGTAATTTCGTTGAAAATTTCAAGGCAATCCATTAGACCCTCCAAGTAGAAAAAAAATGGAAACACGACTTTCCCAAGTTTTACTTGCTTCGCCGATTTTTGGAAAAAAAAGAAGAAGAACGGGAGGCTGAAATTTCGATCACTTCTTAGTACCACCTCTAAGTAATTTCGGTTAAAATTTCAGGGCAATTGGTTGGACCCTTCAAGTAGAAGAACAAAGAAATCGCATATTTCCAAAGTTTTACATGTTTAAGAATTTCAAAAATAATTGAAGTGCTACGTATTTCGAAAGAGCTCATTTATGCGCGTAGAATGCACTATGGGAAGTTATGATTTTGTTCATGCATGGCTGAGATAAGTGGAGTTGAAAATGTAGTAATTAAATTTTTGGTATGATTATGACAGCGATATAAATTGAACCAATTGGTTCAAGGAATCTGAATCTGCATTGGCGTCAAATTCGATGACCTCCGGCCAAAAGCCGATCCGGTTCACGTGGAATACCCCATACATACTAAAAAATGTGGCCAAAACCCGAGGTTCCTATCTCAATTCTAAGAGGGAAATATTTTTCTAATTTTATCCGTAAACAGAGGTACGGGAAGTTAAAAAATACCATCACGTGCACCGGGTATCCGAGGTGCACTGCATGCATTCGCATATAATCCTCATGGCTGACGATGAGACTAGAAACCCTGCAGGATCTGGTGCGTCGGATAATGATGCCGACGGGAACAATGCCGCGGACTCTTGTCCCGGACGACGCAGCCTCCGGGTCCATTGTTCGAATGCTGCAATGGTTATCCGCTCTGCTGTTATATCAGCTATAACCATGCAGCGTGCTGAACAAAAATAGAATACGATGCCAGAAATTTGGAAAATTCTTTTTTCAATCGACTTTTTGAGACGTAGGTATGTGAATTTTGCATTCAACTTGCGTCGTCGTTTCCTTCTCTACGATTTATTTACAAATTATCTAAGATTCCTTTCAGCTCTGAAGTTTAAAGAAGTCAAACTGCAATTAGTCGGATGAACCTCATTCCGGGATCAATTTCAATTTCAATCTCAAAACTATAGGATCGATTCGGGAAAGAGTCAATGGGTATCCTCCCATTCAGGATATCCGAGCTTATATCAAGGTCCTGGTGCATTCATCGGGAAATAATTAACGACGTCAAAGCTTTGTAAACAAGGGCTGCCCTCCTCGCACCTCTCGTCTTCCACCTTCCATCATCCCTCCTATCTTGCCCCCTCGCTGTCGGCTCTTGTGTTCCAATCAACTGATTGTTTCCGTCCGGAATTCCAAAGATACTATAATATCGGATTAGATATAGGCACCTATGTACATGCATACGTTTGTGTGCTGCCGAACATTTCCTAGGACTAAATCCCATCCGTAGGTATAACCCGCACGCATACTACGGATCGAATCCACCCTTATTGTCCTCATAGGACACGCAACCCCTGGCTATATCCTCAAGGCAAATGGCTTTGTTTTTCTCCTTTATAAACGACAATTCGCCCAGCGAATTCCGCAGATTTCGAAAGATGGAAAACTTTTTTTTTTCTGCCTACTATCGTGGAAAGTTGTATATCCATCTATATGGAATAATATGGGCCAGAGCTATTCCACTTCGCCCGAGAAAATATCCGTCGAAGATATCAGTGGTAGTTTGTTATGGTCCAAATACTCAATCGAGTGTTTTCGAAATAATTGAAAAAAAGGACGATTCGACGATATTTTGAAGCAATCATTTTTTTATGCATGCCTGGGGGAAAAGTGCGTGTGTGAAGTTAAATTTTCGATGCGTGAAGTGTACTTTTCTTAACGCCGTGTGTAAAGTGGACAGCCGCAAGGCGTTAAGAAAAGTGCACATCACGCATAGAAAATTTAACTTCACACACGCACTTTACGCACAGTCGTGCATAAGATAGGGTATGCAACTCGTGCGTAACTTTTTTTTCACTCGTGCGATATCGCAAAACTCGTGAAGAAAAACTCACTTTACGCACTCGTTGCGTAATATACTATTTCATACCAACTTTGTCACGATAGAGTGGAATAGATTTTTTCAAATGATCTTTCAGATTATTATAAGGGCGTAAATGCCGAGGGTGTCATTATCGCGTTAAATTCCTCATTTGCAAGATAATTGAGGATCGTGTAATGGAATACGAACTTACGTACGTAAAAGTGAAAATAATCACTCACGCGTGGGTGAATAATAAATGTGATGATAAAAATTGAGTGTTGCCAGCAGCCCGCACCGTGCCACTCTGGGTAGATTCGAGTCAAAAATACCCGAGCCATCAGTCATAAAATTGGTATCTTTATACCAGTCGTGGTAGCGGAGTGGAGTTATATCGATTCGATGAAATATTAACCAGTTAATAATGAGATGGTGCATCAATGCGACGCCACAATGCATGATGCGCTGGGTGGAATCCGGAAATAATTAATGACCAATTTTCTGCAAGACATCGATATGCCCAAGATTTCAAGGATTTCTTAGTAACTAAATAGCTTTCATTCGTTTCCCGAAGGTGTGGTATGTATCTATGAGTAACGAGCGCAGACAGAAATGCTGAAATCGGACTATTTGGTTCTAAAAAAAATTAGGAAAAAAAAAAACAGAATGAAAATCATTGACTCAAAATTAAAGATTTTTCGTTCAACGAAACTTGCAACATCTTACGAAAACGATTTCGATCTTTTAATAAAAATAGAGATTCCGATGAAATTGGGGCCGAATTTATTTTTCGAATCGATTGAAATTCCACAAATTCTAGACCACTCGGAGCACCATATAGGATCACTCGTCAGATTCCATTGCCTTGAAGGTACGAACATTAAGTTGATCTAAAAATATCCAAGTCTTATTTGAGCAATATGATTATACAGCCTCTTCAAGTCTAGACGCTTATTTCGTATGCCATTCGCGATAAGCTAATCATCGCAATTTTAATTCGGCGAATTTTCATTCGATAATTCGATTCCTTAAAATTTCTTAATATAACTTTCTTAAAATAGCTACGATTATCATCAGAGCTCCGCGAGCCACGACGTGAATTCTGACTTTGTGGCGAACAGAAAGTTCGACATTAAGAACCAATTTGTTTTGACATTCCGGTAATCTTGTTGGCAGAATATCTAATTCTAAACGGTTATTTATAATTCTAAAAGATTTTCTACGTCCCTTACTGACAGATTACACCATTCCACAAATCATTCATAGTCATTAGAAATATTCGGCGAATTTTCTATCGCCCTTTTCAAATTTCCGGGAAACACAATGAAATAAGATAATTACAAAAGGATGTTTGAAAATGAAGAACAAAAAATTCGTATCAAAAAGTTGAATTCATCGAATATCATTGATTTTCCGCAAAGATAGTTTCGATGAACCATGCGACCTGTACTCTCGATGCGATCAGTCGACGTAAAAAAGCGAATGATGTTAAATTGAAAAATAATTCTAAATGATGGGATTTGAAGAAAATTTAGTCCCTGATTTATCCACCCCTTGATAGTACCTACGTACGTACCCTGCACTCAATTCACTGCAACTGTGGACTATTGTCCGAGGCTTTGTCGAGCCGAACACTAACGACTGCGTAAATCAAGATGCGATTAATTCGCGAAAGCGTTGCAGCAGTGATTCATTGCAAGGTTTAGTCGCATTGCACGATGGCCCGCATGAAATTATTGTTATTATCATTCCGGGATTACATGGATGTAATTATAGCTATACATGGAATTATAAAATTGTTGGAACATTATCAAGCACTATATTTCCCATTGACCAACGACAACAAATTTGAAATTGAAATCTCGCCGTCTTGCACAGGTACTATGTCATTTCCGAATATCATTTGGCACGACTAGATTCTACGCTGAAATATTCCTGTATACGAGGTAGAAATATGGGTCTTGAATTCAACGGGTTGGAAATCATATGGCGTCGAATTCTGTAGTCCCAAGCACAAAAAACCCAGCTTCTTTTAATCAGAAAATATATTTCCAATCCATGTTTCGTCGACATTTTTCAAATCGATTTATCCATTATGAGTTATTATTACTTGTAACTCGCATACTAAACCGAGCGATATTAATATCCGTCTTCGCAGTTTGCCTATGAAACTCACAGAGTTGTTTCAATAAACTTCAAGGATGCCAGATCGCCGATGGAATGTAGACGATATTATTGTTAAATCGGTCGAATCTCACTGTCAGATGAAAGAGTTTACTCTAAATCTATAAACCTGTGCGATCACTCTCGATATTTATCAGCAAAATTGGGATATCAGATTTGAATAGCTGGTGGTCCTCAATTCGAACATAATTTTAAATTCGAACTTAAATGAGAAATTGACGGAATGGGATTGATCTTGAGAGTCGCAGCAGCTGTTTAGAGCGTTGGTGCACCCAGAGCGGCATGGAGTTTCGAAAATTCCATATATTAAGTTTCCTGTTGTCAGTTGCGATAAAAATTCTGTAAAAATCAAAACTGTGATAAAAGAATCAGAAATATCCTCCGCGCCAAGGTGGCCCTTGGAAAGCAGCAATATCATAGTCTGGAATGTTTGGAAATAGCTCTTCGTTCTCTCCTCTTTCCTCCTTCCTTCGACGCCTCATCTGGTCTCGCTATATCCGAAGCACCAAACCATCTACATTTTACACGATGGAATCCGCGCACGAATTGGATATTCAACACTGCGTCGCGTCGAGTCGCGGCTGCAAACCTTGCGAAACTCCCACGCGTAAAAACTAACTATACTACACCCACCCCCACCCGCGCCCCCACCCCCGCCGCAAAGTATTATAATTATACTTTCCCACTTTTCACACTGTGCTGCTGCAACTTTGTTCAATCGTTAAACTACGAGATTTCAAACAGAAATTCGTACGTTACTCAATATTTTTATCAAATTTTACGAAATATATATGAAAAGCTCTGTGAAGCTCGAAGAAAGATTTTCAACATCGTAACACTTCTTGATTATTATTAGATATTTTTCAGGAAAATTTTCAGCGATTCTCAGAATTTGAATATAAATTAAAAAAAAAAAAGAAGGGAAGCTTTTTTATTTTTTCAATAATAGTAAAAACTATTTTTACCGCCAGGTATTGAATTGCGTTGACAACACTGTGATAAAAACAAGTTTCATTAATTTTTCGAAAAAGTTTTTTCAACATTTTATCCTATCAATTCCAAAATGTCTATAAAATCGAATTTTCTTCTTTAATTGATACAATTTTGGGTAAACCATGTATATGCAGAAAGTTCAAATATAATCTAAGCTCACGCCAATTTGAGCAATTTTCAAGATCAACCGAGAAAATTTTGCGAAAAAAATACTCAGAAATTTGCATTTCTCTTTTTCCCCCCGCAGATTATGAAACTCTGAATAATTCCCAGCCTAGAAAAAGCTCGTATGTAGAATTTCATTTTCCCCGTGTGAATAGTGATTTTGTAAGAGGTGGTATGATACAAAATGTTCTTGAAGCACGTTGTAAAATATCTGAATAAAATATAATTTTTTTTTTTCCTTTCAATCAAGTAGTTTATATCAGCTTCACTCTGATTGGTTAGCATTTTCACACTGGCTAGTAGCATTATAGTAGACTCCACGGTTCCGGTTGACAGTACGTGGAGGGGTTACGCGTCTCACTTTCTGGAAGAACTTATAAAAGTTCCGAGGCCCCATCGCACACTCTAGTGTAACGCACTCAGATCGCACGCAGTCTTCCAACGACCAGACCAATAATGGTTTGTTCAGAAACAACGATACACCTCTTCGGTCTAAGTTATCAGCTACAATCCAAAAAAAAAACCAAAAAACAAAAAAACAAAAAAAAATCTTCAAACCATTGGATACCGTGCCTCCATATTATAAGTGTCATAGACAGTGATTCAAGCACAACGCATACTGTGTCAATTATTATAGTGAATTTTCGAACGCGAAAGAAAAGGGAGAGAGCTTTTTTAGAATATCAGCTAATTCGTGATTTTTTTTCAATTCCACCATCATAAAGACGTCATGTTCTCCGAGTGGGACTGATCTTTCTTTTTCTTCATATTTGCGATGTTTCTGTTTGAATGGTGGGAAGCTTTTTGATTATGGAACATTTCGAAAGTTCATATCGTAGTCAAAATTTGTGAAAGTATTAACCGGCATTCTAGCTTCCGGTTATCTATTAGCATATTATTATTATTTATCGAAAATCACATGGCGGTGTTAGAAGGGTGAGATAACAGGGGTTGTGAGCTGAAAACTTGGGCAGTAAATTATAATAATTAGCCAAGTATCTTGGCAGCTTAGTTTATGGAAGCCAATTAATCGTTGTTGTTTTCTCTGTTTCAGGATGAGGAACAAGTTCAGAGTAAGTAAACAGTTTAGTATATTAAATATTTGACGAAATTCGTAAGCTCGATGATAGTCCCAGTGTCTCAAATTCCGTTCAGTATCAATAAATCCATTTCTTTATCAACGCAAGAATATAAAACGAGCTTTAGTATCAATTAAACTGAAATATCGACGAAATATTGTTCGCCAAATAATTAAGCTCATGATTTTTCACGAACGCAGTGCTCAGGAGAGCTTTCTCCATGTTCGACAACACCAAGGTGGGAAAAATCGAGAAGGAGAAAGTCAGAACCATCCTGAACACCCTGGGACACACCTTCGACGATCATGAATTGGAGGTTTTGTTGGAACAGGAGGATGAGGACGGTACGTTATATTTATCCGAAAATATTCATCATCTCGCTACCGTTTGATTTTCATTATTATAAAATCGTGAAAAATTGGAAAGACGGAAAAAACGAAAAAATTTGAAAGCTCGTTCTGCAATTCTCCGAGCTGCACGTAATCAGCGAAGTGTAAAGCTGCCCGAGTGATGAATCGCGGAAACTATGACAAAGTGGTAATTAATTCGAAAAAGCTCTCGCTCACTCAGATTGCTCGTCATTTTGATAAAAGCCGCGTGAAATGGTAGAGGATTTAGCGAGGTGCGGAGAAATCGCGGATTCACAACTGCGACAATAGCCGGGGGTCTTATCTACATATCCCTTAACGCAATCTACGCGAATCTCTTATGTGGGGGTGGGACGGTGGCCATAGATTTGAACCCAGACTGGATGCACCAACTTTGGCAAATCCATATTACCATGAAATCGGATAATCCCCCTCTTCAGTCTTCACGCTATTTTGAACAATGCTGCAGTCCGGCCCTTAGTGCACCGTTGGTTTTTATCGAATTATTGAATCCCCCCTCAGGTAGCGGCCACCTTAACTTCGACTCGTTCTTCCGTGTGGCAAGTCACTTCCAAGAGGAGGACGACGAGGCTTTGCAGAAGGAATTGAAGGAAGCTTTCCGGCTTTACGATAAGGAGGGAAACGGGTACATCCCGACAAGTTCTTTACGCGAGATCTTGGCTGCTCTGGACGATCAAATAACACCTGATCAAATGGAAGGCATGATCGCTGAAATCGACACTGACGGTTCGGGAACCGTTGATTTCGACGGTAAGTGAAACAGCCCCAAATGTCGTAAATAAATTCGGAATAAAAGCCGTTCACTTTGCTGCACTCGATGCAGTCGTTAGCCATATTCCTTTCAACTTGGATTTCATCTGCGATCTCTGGCTACGCCGACGTGAGACAGTGCAGTAAAGTTGTAAGTAGGTACTTATGGGATACCCGAGACCAGCTCACGGGACATATGGGACACTTCTGAGCTACTATTCGGGATTAAAATATATCGCAGGGAGGTTATTACCTCGTATAAAATATGGTGTCAGGCCGTATTTTATTACCCCTCCTCATCTATCCCGCACAAGCCTGCAAGACCGCAAAATGTCACGCTGGATATAACACGTCTGCAAGTTCCAAACGGCTGACATAATCGTAATAGCAGTTTAAAGTGCTCCGCTGTCCAGATACAATTTTACCAAGCAAAGCAAAAAACCCGAGATTTTCCCAATTTTAACTTCCCGTGTTTTTTTTTTTTTTCTTTTTTTTTTGGAGTAATGGAAGTTATAAGAATCACCACTGAGATAGAACAGTGAGCTTTCAACAGATCCTTACGTTTTAAAGTCCAGAGAATCTCCTCAGACCATCTGCAGATAATCTCGAGAGCGAATGAACGGATTTGACCCTTCCTTGTATCAATCAATCACGTTCATCCTAATTTACAACTGATCAGATTTCGGATACATGATCGATCGAGTGATCTAGTGAAAGGAAAAAGCTCGTGGAGGAGACCGAGCTTTTATAAATGATAATTATCGCATAGGTTGAGAGCATTTAGGCATGCATCCTTATCAATTAAGCTTTTAATTGCCCACGGATCCTGTGGCTTCCGTGCTCTTGTGCAGCAGGATAAGGGAATAGATACCACAAAGATTTAATTATGGTTGCTTTGTGTCGTGCAACTAATGCGAATCCTCTCAGCTCGACCAAGGACTTGATTAAGCCTTGCGGGATATCTTAATATCAACCCCTGAGGCTATTCCGAAAGCTGGGTGACCTATTTTCTCATACCAATGGGGGATAATCTTCGGAAAATCCTTGCAATATATTACGGGTCCAAAGACTTGAAAGGAAGTTCTTTCAAAAATCTCCCTTAAATTGAAGATATATTCAATTTTTGTATCGCACCATGGACTTTATCGTTTTGAAAGAAACTCAGAAAATTTTGAACGCATGCGATATCGTAGTGGTTTAAAATCCTCGGCTCTAAGATCTACTCGGTTTTATTTTAATCCCTGAGGTGCAGAGGAACGATGTGCCATTTGAAGTGATGTGAAAGGATTCATTATACATAGACTATGCAATATTGGATAGGATAATTAAATTTTAATTATAATCCTTTCACTGTTAATTGGTAGCGTTTTGCACGAGCTGGGATACTCTAGACTTGAATTTTTATTATTAATTGTTATTCTCAGCCGGGTGATATTTGCATAAATTAGTTGAAAGATTAAGCTCTCTGTGCGAATGGTGATTTCTTATCATAAAACGAGAAAGGATTTCCTCCTTTCTCATAAATCAAAGATGAATTTGATTTTTATATTCCTTTTTCTCTTTTTTGTTTTACAGAGTTCATGGAGATGATGACCGGCGATTAATCAACGCGATTATGAAGCTGGAAAACTGCATGTTGCACACATCGCATCATATCGTCGACAGTTGTTGCCATGTTGGCACATCAGCTGTAACAAAATTGAACTGCAATTCCATACTGCATACTGTATAACTCATCAGAAAAATAATTTATGTATTTTAAACTACCATAAATATTCATTATTTACTGTATAAATTGTTTCGTGAACGTAAAATGTCAAATTTTCTTCCATTCAGAATCCCCTGATGAAATCCCGATCGCAATATTGAACCGAAGTTTTAATAAGCTTCTTAAAAATGGTCTGAGTAACGGAAATTATTTATTTGATAAAAGCCTTTTCGTTGGATGGAGTTTGCACATCGTCAACCCCCTCGAAATTCCTTTTTAGACCGCGGTTCATCTGGGGCAATCAATCATCTTTGAATTTTCGTTTAAAAGATCGAAAGCTTTAACCCAATTTAAATCCTACTCGTTGCACGAGACACAGCTGTACGCTCTACAGTTAAAACGTTGCTAATTTTACTTTTTTTTTTTCATCATAAATTTCTTGAAAAATTTATATTCCATGTACCCACCACCCTCGCCCTTAGGAACAGTATGTGTTTATAACACACAGCAATTGCGGTTGGAATTCAACGCGCCCCGCCATGACATCACATCGTTTCGAATCGCAGTCAATTTCCAATCAATACTTACCAGAATTGTTTAATTACGTTATAATTGTTTCCAAACGCAAATGAGCAACTCCCAATTAAAACAAATCCAATATTAACTAGCGGTGTGCTGATTAACCGATACATTTTTTTTTTTTTTTCAACAACAAGGGGGTAGGTACGTATACGTTTTCACGATCTGAAAATTATGTACACATTTCCGGATATTGTCACGGCTGGCGTAAATAATACACGAATATCCTGTTTTGTGACATTATTCTACGTAATGTCACCCACAAATCTTGATGATAAAAAACCTCGCATGTTATATCATGTGGCGACCATCATAGATTAGGTATACTCTGTAAAAATAACATACGTCAACCGACACCTCAATTTCATGATCAATTTTAGTTCAAACTAAATCCAGTTTCGCAATCCAATTTTGTACTAATTTTATTCTAGCGTGGACTAGAATGATCCAAAAATATTTAATTTTTCATAGATTCTCAGATTTTTTAATTTCGATCACTGAAAACGACAAACAGCTCGAATTTTCTACAATTTTTCACAGCCGAACGAAGGAATATTTTTCAAAACGCCTAATGCACACAAATAATCCATGTGAATAGTCCTTATTCGAAAAATCGCGGACTGATTGGACACATGGTTATCTAGTTTTCATTAAGGCAGATCTCACATCGATCCATGCTGGTAGCCACATGACGTACTATGCGAGGATTTTACGCATCGCGATTTGCAGGTGGCATTGCGTGTTATGCATCCCGCAGTCAGGAGAATTGACGATTCCCGAAAAATTGTCTAATTTTTAGATTCCGAATCCCCTAAATTATTTTCGATCCCCAGAGTAGATTACGCGTTCGAAATCTGATCGAGGTTACATATGCTAATAATTAGCAACGTTTGAATATTCATTGGTAAGACTTGATATCGTATCCCTGCGCTTGCGCCCAACCCTGAGAACCTTGAAGGGTGTGAAAGGTTTAGCGTGTAGGGCGCAAGCCTCGCCCTGCAAGGTGCGACAGCGCACAGGGGTGAAAGCTAATGGCCTGTCTACCCGATGCTTGCAGACTGTGCTTGCATGTATTTATGTATGCCCATAGCAGGAGCAAATTACACCCTATCTTTCGCGCACCCCTTACCGCCAGCATTCATTGCTGAACTAATAACAAGCAATAAGAGGTTTGCGGTTCTTACGTTTTTTTTCCCCATCCCCAGTTCTGGCTGGGGTAACTTCATACGAGAAAAACCTAAACTTCAATCCGGAATGAAGATTTTTGGAAACCAAAATTTCGAAGCCAATACTGCTTCTCCTGTATTTGAACAGCCTTCGAAGAACACCATCAGGTAATCGGTACCAAACGATTACACAGGGGCATGTACCAGCGTGTATTATCTTCTTGGCTCGCGAGTACGTTCTCTAATGTGAAATTCTATAGTAATAGAAATAATTGAGGTCATTATCCGAGGGATAATTGTGGCTCTGTTAGACGCCAATTGTTTTACCTTAAAAGTTCGAGGTGATTATGTCCCAGATAACTAACAGCATATTACGACCTAGTTTAATGAACGATCTAATAGTGAGCTTGCGATGGTATATCAGTCAGGTATTTAGGTACATATAGTATATGGACGTACGGAACCTGTGACGACGAAGCCTCAGCAAACAAGCGTGCAATAATTTATGCATCATGCTAATTTGCTTCAATGATGTCGTACCGCTTCGCCCTGTTCATATGCCATGTTAAAGCTCAGGGCTTGTATTTTTGCATCTTGCCATTGATTACCTGAAGCAAAATATCATGTTCAGGCTGTTTTTCCTCGGTGAAGAATTTCGGAGAGTCAAGTGAGAGAAATGAAACTTTTCGTTTAGTTTTTGGCAAAATAGAGCAATTTCTTCACTTAAGGTTAAACGAATGATTTATAAATTCTACTCGAAATCGTCGAAAGGACTTTGTCACTCGTGCGATGAGGTTGTGCAACGACCCGGAAGGATATTGTCTTCCTAATTCTACGAGGCGCCGGATGGTTGGTCCAAGGGTTGCCCCAGCTGCGAATAAGAGGGCTTAACTTGAGGAGAAAAACACTTTTTTCGAACAGCGGAGATGAGTAAAGTTACGATATTCTGTTGCAATTAGGATTAGGATTGTGTGTCAAAAATCATCTGGATACTTTCATTTCTCTCTTCCTCTCTCCGGAATGTCATTTCCCTCATCTTCATTTTCGTAAAATATCTGTAAACGATATCGCGGATATTGACTTCATGCAAACGGTTCCGGTTGGCTGATGTGAAGAGGGATTAGCAATTAAAAAAAAATTATTCTGCTACGAAATCGAAATTACTCAAGATAATGAGGAAAGGATTGATGCAAGTGCACCTTTCCTCTGATTATTCATCTTCTGGATTATCGAAACGGAAAATCGAAAGATGTTTAAGTAAGTGGGGGTCTTTTCCGGATTTTAAGACACAGCTGTTTGCTTCCCATTAGCCATGGAAGCCCCCTTACATCGAGAGCGATAACATTCAAAATTCGTGAGTGAAGAGATGGGGTCCAAATTACGTCCGTCCCTTGCGAAGATAAGAGACAAGCATCATCTACGAGGACGGGTATAGGCGTGTCGCTAAGCCTCTATTCCACTTTGTCACATTCCCTCTTCTATATGAGCCCCGTTTTCTACCTTGTCGTAGAAAATTAGCATCGAAATCGGTTACAGCTATACCCAACTCACGTAACCTTAAGTCTTCAGTCAATGCACCCTCTAGGTACACATATTAGGGTGGTCCTATTACTCAGGGCTTGGACGATTTTTTTTTCACCAGGCGCCCCCGAATCGATTCGAAATAATTCAAAAACGATTCCCTAAGTCCTAGACTGAACTTAATGATTAAAACCACTCGAGTTTATAGCGATGGTAGGATGGAGTCTGCACCTGGACCATCGATCGAACGTACACCCACGCTTTGCCTAGGCTCCTCAAATCCCGGATCACTTTCGTATCCACGAATTATTTGCTCTCCAAACGGCGAGCGACTCCTACCTATGGGTAGATGGATGTTTTTCATTTTCTATTTTATTAATACTTTTCCTTTGACCCGAATCCGGGATCAAGCTTTTGAGGTTTTTCGATTGCTTCCACTGTATCAACAGTCTAGCCTCACGTTATTGAGTTCAACCCACAGCTGGTAGATCCATTTGTATGTCCAGGGCGGTTGAATATCGGAGTTTATCCTCGCGACTGAGATTTTTTTAAAACGATTTTCTGACCTTACGGCGATGATTCCGCCCCAGAAATCACGTGAAAATTATGGTACCGAGTGACACGGTCTTCAATGTAAGATAAACCCCCCCAGGGAGTGTTTATCTAGAATGTGGCCGAGCGCTTGTAGGGTAGAATTATTATGCTAACAAGTTTAGTTTCGGGGCTGAAAATGGCATAGGCATAGTATTCGCACTGAGTCGTTATACCTACAAGGACTTGAATAAGTCGAGAGTGATTATAAAAGATGAGATGATGCCGGAAGGGGTTGGCGATGAATAATATTCGCCAGGATTCACCGGACAGGAAAAGGCACTGCACAAGATGTCTGGGCTTGAAAAGGAAACAAAATGAAAAGACATTATTCTTAAGGACCTACATACTCGTGATTGTTTCTCGAGCAAGTAGGTCAGAGTGTAAAAAGAGCAAAATAAAGAAGAATCGAGTTTTGAGTTAGACGCTTCTTTTTCCGGTGGAGTTTGGAGAAATAGGACAAGGAGTAGATAGGCAACTAATTCTGAAAGGTTTCAACATCATTTGCGATTCATTCGCTAATTGGTTTAGTCCACTATGTGTATTTCATTGATGTACTTACACGATCGATCTTCAATGCAGTATACGAAGAAATAGAAGAGGGATAAAGGCACAGATAAATATAAGAGTAGGTACATAATACATGAACTGATGCAAAGTGTAGTAGCTACATCATGCATTTCATAGCAGACGAATCTATGTTCGAACCATAAAAATATGTTGATATAAATTTCTAGCAACATGCTTTAGTCGACGAAAGTTATTTAACTTATTCTAATTCATGCAGAAATGAGGGTGTGATATGACAAATTTGTTTGGTTGAAAAAATAGAGAAATTTCTCTACTTTCAGGGTGATGATTTGTCATTGCTCTTATTGTTGGATAACTGCCAGATTAGAAACGTGACTATAACGTGTCTGTGATAATTTTGATATCAATTTTTGAAACGTATGAAATATGAAAAATTATGTATTTCAAGATTTGTTCTTCGTTGTGGTGTGTATATTTTACGGTGGTCCTTAATTTGATCATTTGCGAATCTCAGTTCTCCCATGGGCAAGAACATCCTAAATATATTCAAAAAAATGTAGCCAAGACCTGGGGTTCCTTTTTCTGCCTATTGCAGTATAGCTCCGAAAAATCTCAAACTTGTTACACTCGTTACCTGTAGTAGTAGGTATTTCATAAAAAGTCGACAGATTTTCAACGATATAATTTTCGGAGCAACAACTTACGAAAAAAAATTTCTCATCTCCAAATTGTGATGAATAAAATTTTGTCGTTAAAAATCTGTAAATTTTTCACGGATACCTACTACTGTAGGTAAGTAGTGTGCGGAGTTTCAGATTCAGAGAAGCGATGATGCGATAGGAATTAAAAAATAACCCCGAAGTACTAAAAATCATGTCTTTTTTTAAATGGGGAAGTTCAGAGGCTTTGGGGCAGTACTTAGAACTGAGATAGAAACCCGGGGTTTCGACTACATTTTTTTGTACGTATTTAGGAACGTCCTGGCCCATGAGAGCACCGAAATTCGAATATTACCAAATCAAGGACCACCCTAGTATACATATATAGTATAAACTAGGCTAAGTTTATGCAAAAATGCAATGTCTATGTCTAAGTCTAGCTATCGATCTATGAGTCTATCTGACTAAATGGCTAGGTCTAATCTAATTCTAGCTATGTGGATTATGTCAACTTGATTTGTATGTACCTGACTCAGGCTTCTAAAGCTACTTGTACTGGCGCTGCGAGCCTGTGAACACAAGTACATTCGGTCACCAATTACCGTTCACTAAATTTATCATATTTTAATTACAAAGATTTATAAAAATTAGTATACCTAAGCTGTAAACATGTATCGTAGTAAAAATAAAAAACAAAAAAAAAAACTTTACTTCTCCTAATTCACAAGTTTAGGAATAGTTTTTCGAAAAGTACTACCATATAAGTTATACTATTTATTTAATTTGGCACAGATATGATGAAAGTACTGCATTTGTGTGAATATATAGACTTCCAGTAAAAAGATTTATTCTATCATTTACGATAGATACAGACTTTTCTAAACATCTTTGAATAATGAGAAAGACATAGACTGACATTAATCGTGAAAAATAATTCCATATTTCCCGTTTTTTTTTCATTTTTTCTGGACTTAAAATTATTCCAAAAAGTCTCTTCCCGTACTTCTGATGGTGATTTTTTGATTTTCGGAAAGGTAATGCCAGGCTATGTCGAGATACGAGGATATTAGGACATACGTGTATGTATGTGGCTAACAAGTGCATCGTGCAACGACATCTCTCCAGACGTGTATAGTACACTATATTATAGCATTTGACAGAGTGGTGCTTTTCAACTAATTTTTATCTTTTTTTTTCTTTCAACATCATGTGAACATTCACTCGCTGTATATGTGAGAACCATATCAAGGTTCATCGGATACATGCTTCCCTGAGGATAATTAATTTATATGAAGACACATGTGCATATGGATATAACGTTTCGGATTATATTTACAATCGGAAAACACTAGACTGTATCGAGTATAATTTGAGCAATTAATTACCCGGTCTGTAAATGGCCTTTTACCTTAATGAAGAAAATTGACAAATCATACGGAGGCGGGTACGAAAATATGCCGAATTTTAATTATAACTTCCAAGGTCCGTATTTGATAAAAATTTAACCACTCGCTGAGTGTTCAATGATTTCTTAATTAATCGCAATAGTATCAGGAGTTCATCCAATCGGCTAAATACGATAAGCAGATTTTAAGCCCCTCTGTCAATTAAAGCAGACCAAATACCGATTTAATCGGGGCTTAGATCCTATTGGTTTTCGCAATTTTCCGTGTCATTGATTTTTCCGCCATCCCCCGCGATCGTGCGATGCTTATCTCGGAAAAACCTTATCAACGATTTGTTTTTTCAGGAAAAAAAGTAATAAACAATTTTCCTCTCATTTTATTTCGGGAATTGAATCTGAATGTCGGCGACGAACCGTATAACCTTATACAAATACCAATTTTCAAATAAGAGTAACAAACGGGCCTGAGGACACAAAACCGTGATATGAAATGCATTGTCGTCTTGAAACGTTAGAGAAATTGAAAACGTCTGACACAATATTGAGAGAGAAAGAGAGAGAGGAACAGAGAAAGAGAGAGAGAGAGAGAGAAAATATATACACGTAGTACGTAGGGAAGGAAAAAGCTCCTGAAATTTCACCCGGAAGAATTTTCCGCAGCTGTTAACTTTCGTGCAAACGTTATAATTAATTCAAGACAACCGTGACTGATGTATTCTCCAGCTTGTTCGGGGGTGAGTTATATTATACGGTTCCGAACAAAAAATCATAAAATAAAAGAAAATATAAGAAAACAAGGGAATGAGATGTTTTTTTAACTACAGCTTCAAGAAGCGCGCTCCCTTTACCTGATATACGAAAAACAATATAAATTTTCGTTTAAAATGTGTGAAACTCAAATCGTATTCGGAAGTTCGTGGTACTAAGACAACTTGCGATAACCACGTGGCTAAACCCCCAGGGTTTAGCATCGCCTAATTTCCTCTGTTAACGAAATTTTTTTTTCAAAATTTCACATGGTATAATATGCCGACGAAGATGATGTTGTTTTCCTGTTCCTGCTTCACTCTTATTCCCGTTTAACGAGATTAAATTTTCCTCCTTGAGGAATCCCCTCAGAAAACTTCGGGGTAATTTTTTTTCTTTTTCTTACGCTCACTATACGCGGATCTGTTTCATTATGTATGTACGTAAATAAGAAGAGGGGAAAAAAAAGAGCAGATTAAATTCCCCAAGGGATAAAATAGTCGCGAAATAACCTCAGGATATACTTTTTCAAAGTAATTTTAAAAAAATTTAAAAAAATAAAAACTTGTTGCATTTCTCGATTTCAATTTAAATACTTCGAACTAACAGATACCGAATAGATCTGTGGACCACAGAATGCTTCGCCGAACTGTGAATACGATTGCGAATCAACTCGGATCTTGCAAATGGATTTCGTTTCATTGTTCGATCTTGAAAAATGTGGCAGGTAACCTTCTGGGTATGGGTATCCGGATAACGACTGTTTGTACTTAAATTACATACCCATTCTCTCCCCGGGTTATAACCGCTTTTATATGTATAGATATATTATACACGTACGAATAGCCTCCACCTACCTATATTTATTCTTATGTACATATTATAGGGGGTGTATAATACATATATGTATGTACATCATTTGTACAGGAACATATATGGAATTACGTATTAGGGTGTAAATATAACAACTGTTTGTAATTCGCGCATTTCAGTTCCATTTACTGACTTTATTGTCATTTTTGGTCAAGTTTTTGGGAATCATTTGATTGCACGATATATGTTATGCAATTTTGAATGTGTATGATTGAATGCAAATCTTATATTCAACCATGGGGAAAAAAACAGAAAAAAAAATAAAAAAGGAATGAATGAAGTGGAAAAAGTCATTCCGAATCTGAAAAAAATGTGCAAAAAATAATGTGAATGAAAAATGAAACGAAAGATCGAAGATTTCTATGAGGAATCACAGAGTCTGCCAAAAGTGAATATAGAAAAAGAAAGTTTTTTAGTGAAGGATGTTGCCGATGGGAGGTGAAGTTTGATAGCGGAAATCTGCGCGTCAACCCGTGTCAAACCCTCGTCAGGTTTCTTACCCTAACGCGAAGCTCTCTTTATTCTATCATTGGATTAAACAAAGAAACATGAGAAGAACATAGAGCCTTTGATACGTTATCCTCGTAGAGTTGAAACCATAGTTTTAGGACTAGAGACAACTGATTTAAATTCCACTTGATTGAGACAGGAGGTCGAGGAGCTGATTCGAAGAATTTATCGAGGAGTTGAAAAAAAATTATTCCACTAGGGTGGTCCTTGATTTCGTCATATTCGAATTTCATGAATATATACAAAGAAATATTGTCAAAATCCCAGGTTCCTATCTCAATTCTAAGTACTGCCCTTTAGCCTTTGAACTTTCCCATTTAAATAACCCGCACGATTTTTAGTACTTCGGGGTTATTTGTTACTTCCTATCGCGTTATCGCTTCTCTGAATCTGAAACTCCGCACACTTCTTACCCATAGTAGTAGGTATCCGTGAAAAAATTTACAGATTTTTAACGACAAAATTTTATTCATTGCAATTTGGGGATGAGAATTTTTTTTTGGTAAGCTGTAGCTCCGAAAATTATGTCGTTGAAAATCTGTCGATTTTTTATGAAATACCTACTGCTACAGGTAAGGAGTGTAACAAGTTTTAGATTTTTCGGAGCCATGCTGTAATGGGGAGAAAAAAAATTAACCGCGAAATGTCAGAAATCGTGTTTTATTAAATTGCGATAATTCGAAGGGCTTGGGGCGGTACTTAGAACTGGAATAGCAACCTGGGGTTTTGGTTACAATTTTTTGAAATTCGCAAATGATCAAATTAAGAACCACCGTGGTATCCACCCCCTCATAATTCCTAAAATGAAAGAAACCGCAGTTGAAAAGTCGAGAATTTATATTCCCTTCGACCTTTTCTGAAAAGTTATGCGTTTAATATTTTTCCAATTACACGCTTTCTTTCCATCCAGTAAACAATATGGTATATAGTTGTTTCTCATAAAGAAAAAAGTTGGCGACACGTAATTCTTGGGAGTTGGCCCCGAAGTGTTTGAGAACTATTGCTATTGATTTCCTATAATGCTTATTCGACTTCACGGTACTTCCACCTCCATGGTTCTGGTTCTGGTTCGCTGTACTCCTAGTTTCTCTTTCCGACAGTTTCAAGCTCCGATTTTCCATCCCTTTCAACCTCTATCCATTACGAAAATGCATCCACTATCTTCCCTACGTCGTTCATTTCAGACTAGAACCCGTCTTCAACGTGCAATCTTCTAACCAGGACAAACAAATTCTTGCTATTTCCTTTCATACAACATACAAGGTGGCTGCAACATGCGATAAACTTCAAATTTCTGACAAAGTGTTGCTCTGATATATCTGGTATAAAGTATCTGAGCAAGGACCACCCTGATGCTTATGGGGTATTCCACGTGAACCGGATCGGTTTTTGGCAACAAAAAAAAAGGAAAAAACGGGAGGCTGGAAATTTTATCACTTCTTCGTGGCACTTCGAAGTAATTTGGTTGAAAATTTCAAGGCAATCCATTAGACCCTTCAAGTAGAAAAAAAATGGAAACACATATTTCCCAAGTTTTACGTGCTTCGCCGATTTTTGAAAAAAAAAGAAGAAAAACGGGAGGCGGAAATTTTGATCACTGCTTAGTGCCACCTCGAAGTAATTTCGGTGAAAATTTCAGGGCAATTGGTTAGACCCTTCGAGTAGTAGAACAAAGAAATCGCATATTTCCAAAGTTTTACATGTTTAAGAATTTCAAAAATAATTGAAGTGCTACATATTTGGAAAGAACTTATTTATGCGCGTAGAATGCACTATGGGAAGTTATGATTTCGTTCATGCATGGCTGAGATAAGTGGAGTTGAAAATTTAGTAATTAAATTTTTGATATAATTATGACAGCGATATAAATTGAACCAATTGGTTTCATGCTCGGTAGCTGTTGGGGACATCTCATGTAGTAACAAGGAATCTGAATCTGCATTGGCGTCGAATTCGATGACCTCCGGCCAAAAACCGATCCGGTTCACGTGGAATACCCCTTATATATAACTTTACTGAAAAAATCTGTGGAGAGATCTGATCACTTAATTACCAAAGATTAATAAAACTCGAGAAGTTATGTCGTTCAAAGATTTGATTAATAATATTGATACCGGTTTGAAGTTTGATTAAGGAAGATAAACGAAAGAAGAATTAATATTGTCGGATATAAGTTTAAAAAAAGTTGATTATTATATCCTATAGATATACAGACATGGCCCTAAAATTTATATTATATAAGTTGAGATATTCGCGCTTGTGATTTTAGTTCTGCGTTCATTCTTTACGATAATGGGCGTCTAAGCTCTAAACCCACCTCGTCATTTATTCAAAAATGCTTTTCTTTTTCTTTATCTTTTTTTTTTTTTCTTCACGTTTTACTATACCTTAGCGAAACTCATTTACATTCTAATACGTTTGTGCTTCAGCGAAGAACGTGATTCGAGGTAAAACGCCCGGATTCACAGCTTGAAAATGTTAAAATATTACTAAGTATATATATGAGAAAAATATCGACGTTTTTTCGAATGAACGGTAACAATTTTTTGTTACTCATTTATTCTCAGACTTTCGATCACTTCAACATCTTATCTCTATCACGGTGAAAAATCGTAGCAATGAAGTTCGATGAAAAAAAATTCCATATTTGCAGATAACGATAAAATTAATAGGAGGACAAAATCGAGGATTGATACCAAAATATCCTGCAATAATATGAAAAAATGTCCTATTATCTCACGTCAGTTTTTTCACAGCCAATTATTACCATAAAATTTGAAAATACAAGTTATCAGCTGTGAAAAGACATAATCTTGCATTAGTAGCTCATTCGAATGTGTAGTAAGATCACGGTGAAATGTTCAAGTACCAGATGATCAAGTGGAATAACTTTGTATGATTAAAATATGAGAAAGAAGGTGAAACTTTTTTAATCATAAACTAATTCGACTCCCCTTAAAAGTTGTTTTTTCCCTAACGTTATTACCTACCCGTCGCTTTAGAAATTTGTACAGAATTCTCATAAGCCAAGATTGCGAGTTACTGCAGTAATATAATAAAACAGTACTAATGTTTCTTGACATAAATATAATACGATGAAAATCGCAGATAAATAAAACGGAAGTAAGCTGCAGCTGGCTCGTATATTTCTGCACATTAGGGCACTTAATTCCTTGATTGGTGGTCATATTCGAATTTCGATCCTCTCAATCAACCAGACGTTCTAGCCCTGCATTGGAACATTTGAATTTGCTCCACATATGTGTACCTCGCATGTATTGGCAACATTAGCAAATATGTATACGTTTAGCAGAGAAGTTCAGATATGAAACGGCCCTCTTCCTCGCATCGTGTCTTATCGCATTGCTGTATAGAAGATTCAGAATAAACCCTACCCTTCGAAAACCGCCTTCCCGATACGAGGAACATCAGGGATGCATTACACCAAGACATGGCACACAGGACGTGTACAAAGATGACGATAACACCGAGGCGCTGTCATCTTGCAGGAAGTGAAACGTCGCTGTTGATAGATGCCTCTGAGAGAAGATTTCGAAGGGGAAGAAAAGAATGAAGAAGAAGAAGGAGAAGAAAGTTTATTCATTTTTTTGCTTTTCTTCCACAATAGAAGAGACTGCGTAAAATTCTCGCCTATATATTCTACCGTTTTACACCCTGCAGGAACACCAATGGCAGCATTAATTTGGGAATAAGGATTAGGACTCTATGAGGGTAGGAGGGTGAGTATATGAATGTGCCTATTGTCTACACGCAGGACATGCCTAAACCTCTGGGTTTAGTTCGGTTTAAAAATTGATCTCTTCAGTTATACATGAGGATAAATCGTCCGAAGGTATATCCTAAGGACTTTAAGAATGCCAGAACTACCCTTATGAATTGCTCGTAATGAAGCTGGTTATCACACCCCTAGACTTAATAATAATGATAACGATGATAACTCTTTGGAATTATTTTTCCAGATCGATTTCGCTCAAAGTCAATGTAGGATGTGAAAATTATTGAGGGTATGTTATATTCCAGGCGAAATTTTGTGGAAAATCCGTCGACGTAGAACGCGAAGAACTTATGATTGTCCCAATTTCTTAGAAGACTGAAATATAGTCAGCAAAATTTTGAAGTCTGGATGCGACAGGGTGAAGAAGGGATGTCGATGCACATAGAGCTTTTCAGCGTTCAAGAGAGGGAGGGATCTTGTATGCGGATAAACTTGAGCATATCAGACTTCCTACGAGTTTAGGTAATTAACTTCGAGCCGTTGCATCGCCCCTAATTATCCTCCCGGATGAAAAAGGGAAGACGTTACTGCAGGGAGGTAGAACCGAGGGACGAGGGTGATATTGGCGTATAGAGACGATGAGGAAAGCACGCTAGATCCGTCCTCGAAAATACGATAAGGAGATATCCTCGTGGGAACCGACCACGCCTGGGTCAGCTGACGGACCGTATCCGGAAATCCCATACCAAGTTGATTGGTTTCTTCCGCAACGTTGATGTATCTATACGATGATATGTATACTGGCAAGATATCGTCGAAAGCTTCAGCTTCATAAGTCCGAAGTTATTGTAGAATTTTCTTTTTTTTAATTTGAAAGTCATGAGCCAATCAAAAGTAAAGCTTCTCTTTTTTATCCAAAAAAATAAAACGAAAGTATTTTGGAGTTTTGCAATTCTTATACCTACTTGTCCAGAAATTTTCTATAGAAAATAATCATAAATGTATTTCTACCATCGGTTTCGCCTGTAATAATCGTATCTTGTAAGATCGATACTAAAACGCAGAGCATAATGCATACCTACAATATCAAATCCGGTATGGGTATAGACATAATGTCATATGGCCATTATCGAGTATGTAATAGCTGACTCTGTTGAAATGATGAGCGTATACGTAAGTGTATGACTTCGACAGCAATTGGGAGCTTTTTGAAAAGAAAAATTGAGACACAGGTTGATTCCGGTTCAACTGGGCAGATTCCCCGTGAAAATCTAAGACTAAATTTCCTTTAGTGCAAATTCGATGGACCCATAGTTTCCGAACTACGGAAGATCTTAGTTGACCAATCGCAGAGCGTATGCAAGGTGACACACAGACAGCGCACTGCGCAACTTCCGCTCGTGGCTAGCGCCCTCTGTGATTGGTCAACCAAGATCTTCCGTAACTCGGAAACTATTGGACCCTCGAATTTTTGGTAAAGGAAATTTCGTCTTAAAATCTCGCGAGGAATCTATCCTCGAAAGATGATCATGAATCGACTTGTATTGGGGTAGATAATTACAGGTTTGACATGCAGACGATGAAACGTGGATACTGTCACACTCGCGATCGGCAGGATCCCGGGATATGGACTGCAGATAAGTAAGATGGCATCGTGTTAGAAATGAAATTTCCTGAGCAGTATAAACGGCACCGTACCAAACTCGCGGAACTTATTATTATTTAAAGTTAGTTGACGAAGTTTAATTGAACGTATTTATCAGTACGAAGGCGGTGTGCTTCAGGATATTACCGATAAGAACCCGCTGCTCTCTGCATCTCTCTCTCTCTCTCTCTCTCATCTCATCAGTATACTAAAAGTACCTAGGCCATCCTCGAAGCTCCCCGGAAATTGTGCAGTCTTGAAAACCTGTCTCTTGGCCCATTCGCCCTCTCATTAGAAAAAGTTTAAATAATAAAAGAACGGAGAGGAAATGGTTACTGCTTTCCCGATATTTCTACGTGATACCATTTTTGAACTGCAGATTAATTACATGTTTTTTCATATTATAGTCACACGTCATATTTTCGGTTGATTACAAATTCTATATACTGCAGATCTATGTAACGCTGAAATCAGGTTTCACTGCATTTATCAAATTAAATTCCATCCCACGTTTGCACGATGGTGAAATTTGATAACTGCGATCGGAACTACACACCTTTACCTATAGCACATGCGATATCGAATATTCCGAACTGTTTCACAGTTGCTACAGCAGATACAGCCAAATATGAATGAGCAAAAAGCTTGATTCGGAGTTCAATGCTTGTGCAATGTACAATGTACATGTACACTAGAGTGATCCTTTAATTCGGTCATATTCGAATTCCAATGATCTCATGGACCAGACCGTTTCAAAATACATACAAAAAAATGGATAAATTCCTAAAAAAATAAATAAATCGAGCACATATGCAGATGGATACTTTGATCCCATAATCTGACGATCGAAAATTCAGACTAGAATTTTTTTTTTTTAATGTAAGGTATTTTCTCTAGCACGATAATTGTATCTGATCATTAGTGAGCTTCGATATTCCTGGCTCAAATAATTGTCCCATTATCGATTAGGATTTGGGTAAAAATTGGAATCCTACTAAGCTACATGCGGTGAAATTTATTCGACTAAGAAAAAGAATGAAGTAGAAAAAATGAACAGAAAATTATATAATGTCTAGTTAATTAATAGAATATGGAGCTTTTTTTTTTTTTTTTCTTTCTTGTTCCACTCCATTTCTTTGTTACCTTGCTTCTGTTTCTTGGAGCGAAGTCTTCTTTGCTTGCCTTCCGCCTTTTGTCCTTCAAGATCATTCTTGCAGCCGCAAACGCCATTTTCTACGTCTATTTCACTTTACTTTATAACAATAAATTTCACTAATTATTCTTTAATGTTATTATTATTATTATTGGTTTTATTATTTAACAATAGTTTACGCGTATTGCTTCGAATAATTTTTTCTTCTTCATATACTGCTAGACCATATCACTGACTAAACTGACTATTCTATTTACTCCAGCTGTTATATATTAGGTCAAATTATCGAACTGAACACTATGTCGATTATCAATCTTAGGAAAACACAGCCATATTGACTTCGGAGGATTGACAACACTTTTCATATACAATTGACAGATCTGGGTTCAATCAGTTAGTCTGTTGGTTAAAAAATAGACATTCAATTTTTGTTCCTGTTCTTGCTTTTTTTTTTGTTTCTCTGTAGTTATTTTATTTATTTTTATCAATTTTTAGACATTTTTTTTCAAATATTTTCGCTAATTTCTTGAGTAACAATTTTATCCAACTTTATCTTTTACTTGATCAAAAATTATTTCTTCTAACAATAAACTAGATAATTTCTTCTCTCTCTGTTTTTGGTTTTTTGATTTTTTGTTTCTCTTTTGGTTTTTGTTTTTGTTTGTTTCTCACTGCATCCCAATCCACTGAACATATAAGCTGATGGTATTTTAATAATTAAGATTTTTTTTTTCGTATGGGTATTATTATTCTTTATAATCTCTGAGTCTCGGCTGCATCTTCGTTTGGCTTGGGTTATTGACAGCTAGAGATATATGGCCATGGATCTACAAGAAAAATGAATTTCATATACACACACACCTACTATACACAGTTTTGTCATACGTTAGCAATAGTGTTTCCAACAGGCACGGTTCTACGTTCTCAAAATGCTTGTTTTTCGCAAGATAATAAATTGATCGAAATTGTGCAGCAGAATTTGAGAAATACACAATTTCTGCAAAAAAATTTCTGCACGAAGCCGAAAATCACCTCGAGGTTTGAAATTTAAATTAACTTATTAAAACTCACGAGCGATATCGCGACACGTAATCGTAATTCGTTATAAGTTTATTGAATCATCTAACACCTACCTACCCCCAAGATTATATTAAAAGAGATAAACGAAACTTTGATAGAGCCATAAAATAAAACAGAGGGTACAATATAATGTATAGTAAAGCGCGAAAACGATACTTGGGTAATATGGTTAGTTACGATATCCATTCCTTATTAAATTTATTGATATACGATTATGATTAGACGTCAATATATAGACCCTCACAGGGTGATAAAAATAATGAAAACGGAGGGAAAAAATATCTCCGAAGTTAAAACTGAACTTACAGTATATAACAACCGCTGCATTCAGGGTGAAATTGAATTTTTTATCCAATTGCATTTCGTCAAGGATTCTTCAAGACTGAGAATAAATTTCATCTTCCGAAGGCTTTTTTATAATGATAAGATATGTACCCCTGATATTTTGCGAAATGTTGTCTTATCAATATTTGATCACATACTTGAGGGTGCATAATTATTTTTCGAATCATTTTTGAATTTTTTTATCGAAGATTTATTGAAGAACGATATACGACTTCACACATCGTTCATATTTGTTGATATCTTGATGAGGTACGAAATTGGCAGCAATTAGCAATTAGGATTGCAGCAGCACGTTTAGAGTGGAGACATTATCCCGGGCTTAGGTATTGGTTTAATTCCTAGCTAATTGGCGTTATGTGTGCTCAACCGCGTATAATCATTACAACTCCAATTAGGATCTCGAAGATATTTCTTCTTCTGATAATTTTCCTCGAAAAACACTCAAAGGGATGAATGATTTAGTTACGATTTGATCATTTCGCCCAAGCCTAACGCAATTACAAACTCGCTTTCATCTCAATTTTTAATCACTAATTACTCGAGTATTTTTAATCGAATAACGCCGCATCTGAACTAAGACAAATAAATAAGACACAAGAAAATGAGCAGAAATTGGGAAGCAATAAAATAAATAAAGCAATCAGAAAGATTTTTCGAAAAATCTTAAGACAAGTGCTTTGTATTCCGGACCGGGATAAATCTGCTCTTAATTAACGGACTCGAGACACCTACGTTTGGAAAGTTTGTCTTCGGTGACTTTCAGACCGAATTACCCTGAATTAGAGCTATTTTCGAAACTAATAGCGTGCTCGCCTCATCGCATTTTAAAACCGAGAACCTTTACTAAGCTTCTCAATTTCCTAGGCTTGATTCGAATAAGTCTCGAATACGAACCAACATCAACCCCTTTTATCAGGGGTATAAAAATAATTGCTTATGGCGCAGAAAGAAATACGAAGGAATTCGACTCTCGGAGGTTTTCGCGTGATTCGAACAAGGTTTGAGCTTTCAATTTAGGTTCTTGCACAGCTGTTCTCTGCACGCGTTTCCACTGATTAAGAACACGTCGCCGGGATTCATTAGGGCAGTTAATTTATTCAGTTATCGATAAATACGTTTGCGCGGTAACTAGGGCAGGTCTAGGAACTAGGCCTTGGTACGTTTCCGCAATATATTAGAGCCAGGAAATTTCGCCTTATCAAATCTTACCGCAACTCACGCAGCCCTTATTCTATCTTAAAAAATTACGACGTATACAAGCAGGGTCGGTATTTCGGGAAACGTTTGTCTCCCTTGACT
The DNA here is from genome assembly GCA_963992785.1 of Tenthredo livida. Classification (NCBI taxonomy): domain Eukaryota; kingdom Metazoa; phylum Arthropoda; class Insecta; order Hymenoptera; family Tenthredinidae; genus Tenthredo; species Tenthredo livida. The sequence goes on along the minus strand of OZ023067.1, from coordinate 7,881,954 downwards.
CGGAATTAAACTTCTTCACACTTATATATGTGTGTACAGAAAAGCTCGTTCGAGGCTCAAAGTTTCCGCAAAACAGAGGGGGCCGAGCTCGAGGTGGGGCAATTTCTTGAGTAAGATTGTATCTCGGGTGTACCGGGATTTTTTTCAATTCACAAACAAGCTGGAAACTCCGGAGTGATAAGAATCCTGAATTCTGTATGGAATTTCAGTTTTCGCTATTTTATTTCAGCCCGAATTTCGCCTACGTCACTCGGTGTTCATATTACGATTTTTGGGCAAAAGGCTGTCTCAAGAATCACCGAGGAAACGAATGAAATTTCATAAAAATCGCACAAACGGTTCCGCGCAGATATCAAAATCTTGAACAACACATTTTTCCCATCTCTGCTGAAACCCCTTGACCAATTTTGCTAAAATTGAATACTGGGTCGAAATATTGTCCAAGGCAGAAGAATAGAGGACTTTTATTGTCCCATATGAAAGTCGACACTGTCTGTATAAAATGAAAATTGAAATTTCCAGCCCGGGAATATAAAATCTGTAATCTAATCCCTTCGAAGAGTTTTACGAGTCCGAATTTCATCAATTCCCAAAACATACGAATATTTCTTCATAATTAGACCCGGGTCTCAGCCTGGGCCCTAGATCAAAGAAGTCCTTGGGGTTTGGTAGCCGGGAAAATGTGTTGCGGAATAAAGTTGGTGAGTTTTTTTTTTTCATTTCTAATTTTTTTGTTCCTTCTCTTTGGTATAATTCCTCGCTGGGAATATAAAAAGCCGGCGGAAGTATGTGTAAGGGTGTATTTGTTCTGTTGAAGAAACCCTGCAGCTACCCCTCTCTTATTGTTCTAGATTTTCTTATTGTGAAACACATCGCGTGAAAACAGGGAAGATATGATGATGATGATGATGATGATGATGATGATTGTGATGATGAGAGTAAAGAAATGACATAGTGAAACACGGAAAGACTATACGTTTCCTCAAAGCTCAAGTAAAACCTGCCGCCTTTACTGACACGGACAACGACAACGAGCTCGCCACTTCTCACGACTAACGAGAGCTTCAACAGCTTGTCTAATTGAATTCCCTCGAAGCAATTTCCACAAGATGAGAAACAAAAAAAAAAAATTTGTCATTCGCAAACGTCAGCCTTGAGGGAAAATTTTGGTTCTGGATCATGACGGTCTCTGCAATGCGATTATTGGATTGATGATTGCCAATTTTCAGACAGCTCATTTTCGCATTTCAACATTCCTATACTCAAAGACTCTACGACGAGAAGTAATAAAATGCATTTATTATAAATGTAATGCGGTTACGAATGTATAATACGACTTAACAAAGTTACATATAAGATTCTTTTGTTATGTGGTAAAATATTCGCAGCCACGACTGTGCAGGTGCCATAAACTCCATTGTACAAAACGATTATAAAGTAAGTTTTCATATTTATGGAGGCCATGCATGCATGCATGTTTATATACGAGGAAACTTATAATTTCGCAAAAATACACCGCAGTACCGTTTGTAAGTTCGAGACCAATTTCGGAACCACCGATCTGAACAAAAAGCTCGATACCTCAATGGTAGAAAAAAATGGTAGGAAACAGGATTTCAAAGTAGAAAGAACGCGCTTTAATTGACTTTTCTTCAAAGTTGTATCAAAATTCTGAGAGCTTAGAATACACGTTTGAAGATCGGAAGAAACTGGGCTCCCTGCAGAGTCTTGGGATTTACGGGAACTGGAAGGCGTTTAGTTATTCAAAATTTGAAGAGATGTAGATTGGTGTTACCCGAGAATTCCTGCAGGGTCTTTCGGGCAGAGAAGCGAGGAACGAGAACAGGATTCCGACGTTTCTTCCCTTTTTTAGTCTCGTAAAAAAGAAATAAGTCTACAAATGATCCGCAGTATAAAATGATGAGGTTTGTCTCGGCTGAAAAATTTGTCGAAAGAGATACTCGTTATTCAGATTAACGAAGAGTAACCCGGGCTATAAAATATTACGAATAATCTCAAAAATATCGAAAATTCACAGAAAAATTGGCCCTCCATTTGGGCTTTGAGCTTTGATCCTTAACTTAACACCTTCGTTCGTCTTGCTCTTCCCTCTTCCCTCAACCTTCTACTCTGCTATTCCTTCGGGAATTGCGAGTCTCTTTAGTTCCGGAACGAATAATACACCCACGTCTGTCTTACGAAGATGAAGAAGACAAGGTGTCGCTGCATAAAGCCTCGAAAGTCTGGGATGTTGATGGTGAATATAATCTTGAAGAGATTCGGAGTAGGAATAATTCAGTTTCTCAGTGTACCTATTTCCCTCATAATGACTCATGACTCTGTTATTCTTATAAAGATTAAAAGGCTCTTCCAGTCTCTTTCATTTAAGGTATAAGGTAGCGTTTCAAGACCGTCTCCCGGTTTAAGTTACAACGATTTAATTTACAAAGTAATTGTCTTGCCTCCTGCTACGTTTAATTTAAATCCCCCGTAACTTGGTCGTAATTACTGGACAGTCGTGGAGAAAAATTATAAGAAATTGAACGAGCCATTGCTTCTTGCCTGCAAACCACTGCAGTCTCAAAGAGCAATCCACATTCATTTAGCGTCAGTTTTGTACAAAATTAAATATCCGAGGACCGAGATTAAAGATTGAAGATAAAGTTCAAGTTCGCCTCATTCACTTCGCAGAAAATCCAAATTCCCGATTCCTCGTATTTAGGATTAGCATTTATATTGCGTATTTGAATAACTGTTAGGGTAAGTTGATGAATATTTTCTGAACTTGTCACGTTTCATTTTTTTCCCCGAACCACCGTGAAGGGTAACAAAATTCCGCCCTTAACTGTTCGTATATTATATTCTATTTTCTCGTACCGTTAATTGAACGAGTTGCTATTCTCCGAAATTCATTCATCAACGAAAAGTGTACAGCGAACTACACTCCGCTGTCATTATCGTGAAATTTTCCCATCACTGACGCTCGTTTTGTTACACGTCACTGTTGAATCAATCAAAGTGCCTTTCAAGCCTTTTATACCCCAATCTGTTCATCAGGTTCTAAAATCGACGATCGTAATTGAATATCAGCATCAAAGCTGCGAGGGTTTATACACGTTTCAATAATGGAATGAATCCCTATCACTTATGATATAATACGTCATATTTATGAATTTATATGTCAGGGCAGCCCTTAATGACGTCTCCAAATATACAGAAAAAAAATTAGCCAGAACCCCAGGTTCCTATCTCGATTCTAAGTACCCCAAAAGCCTTCGAATTATCCCATTTCTAATTTTTTAATTATCCCATTTCGAATACGACCGAATTAGGGAGCACCCTAATACGTATATGCATACGCCAAGGGTTGAAGTGGATTCACCTGCACTGCAAGATTAATACGACCGCTAAGTAGACAGGAGATTCAGGCACTTCCTTCCCCTGAGATTGAAACCTGGGGTTACACCGACTGACCTCTTTCACGCTGATGGAATTCTGAGTTCAATAATTAAGAGTGGTCGAGCGAATTTAATTTTGCATCACATTGAATTACGTCTGCAGAAGCCAGAAATCAGATTTTAGGGATTTGGTTCGTGAGTTTTGAACCAAATCCGGGTTCATGCTTGTCGATAAATTTGGGAAGAGGATTATCGCATATCGGTCAATCCTAATCTGAGAACGAAAGGCAAAAATCGAATCGGCCTCGAACACAAATGTCTGTCTGATTATCGGGCCTTTATTGCCCGTCAAGCAGTAAAACTTGAGTACAAATTCACTTTCACCTTTTTATCAGCTCGGTGTGAATCGCCTTCCGAATCACTGACTCCGAGGTCATCATGGTTCAAGGTACGACACGCTGCTCCAAGGAAGACAGGATTTAGGGTTTGGGTTGGGGACCCGGAAGGGTGAGGACTGGGGTTTAAGGCATTTCCTCGTTCCATAAGAAGGCCTTGCATTTTTCTGCCAACGAAAAATTACATTTCAGAATTTCGTTGCAAATGATTGGATCTGATCCAGGCGAGTGAAAGAACGATCAGACGATTCTGCTGGAGAAGAAAAAATGGAATCGGGTACCTGCAGCGATTATTTATCATTTTTATTAGGATATTTTTTACGTCTTATACCGTATGATTTATCATAACTTTTCGCTGTATAAAACTGTGCAAAAATATACCAGCTACCCACTTCTATTTTATTTCTCTGCTCTAGAGTCGACTGCAATCTTCAAAGTAGTCTGACTAGATATGTGCTTCGACTACTTCGGGCTATATCTCAGTGGAAAAATAAATATACGGTTATATAAAACCGCCCATGTTATACAAGGGACCTGATTTTGGTCCGCTATTGTCCGGGTCGCATCTTCCCGGATCTGAAGTACCATTCTAAGTAATAACTCCGATTTCAGGAGCCATTGAAAATCCGATAAATTTTCCTCAAGGACTCGGACAAGTTCCGTATAGCAAATATCAATTATGCAATAAGTTTGAGGAAAATTTTCACCGCCTTTACATATTCAATGAAACTTACTTGACGGGAAGAACAATGCAGATGTATGCACATGTGTAAAACCAAGATGACAAATCTCATTCCGGTTTTGGTGTAAAAATTCTTTGTCAGTATAGAAGATATAGAACTAATCAACCCTACGGGATTAGTCGTATTTAGAAGTATTAGTAGTATTTTTTTTATTTTTTTTCAAACTGTTAGAAAATTTGGTTATTCAATTGAAAGCTTGACTGTGAAATAATTGAGGCCCGTAGCGGCGCGAAGTGTCGAAAAGTTCATTATTAGAAAAGTTGAAAATTTTCTGAAAAGGGTGCAGTAATTAATAACGTAGTTTTAATTATAATTGGAAAAATAAATCGCGGGGATGAGATACGTTTAAAATACTTTCCGCTCAATTCGTCAAAAAAATTTCCCTCAATTATACCTACGCCGAATCGCAATTCGAAAATCACGAACAGCAAATTCTCACCGGATTTGAAGCAATTCAATGAAAGTCATTACCCCGTGCAGGGTTCACAGTAAAATATTTCAAATTTCCAATGCTTTAATCTTTTAACGTTTAACCAACAGTTCCCAGTCCATTCTACCGGTCACTTTTAACTCGACCATAATCATCCCAGCCTGAAGTTTTTTTTTCCGCTTCGATTAATCGGCGAGGAAGTTTTACCTTTTTCGGATCTAAATCAAAAATTGAATGAAATCAAAAAAAAAAAAAAAAGAACGAAATAATAATTTGTAGAAACTGTCGAACAGGAATATCGCTAAACTGTAAAGTTCGACGAATCAATTAGCCAGCGTACCTCCACTTCTATACCTTACAAGCACACTTGGAACAAACAACCCCTTCCGAGCTCGAGTAGCTTATCGTTTTTTTTTTTTTTTTTTTTTTCTTTTTTTCAGTATAGGGGTGTATGTAGGTAACCCTTCATTCACGCGAACCTCGCGATATTCGCTATTCGTTCGTTCTGCACGACTATGAGAAGCGGTTTCCCCCTTTTTCGACGTTTTTTTTTACTATTATCGCGATCTCGTAACCACTTACTACTAGCAACCTTTTTCATCGTATTCTTTTGAATAGAGTAAGCGTAGCCAATTTAAGAACCATTCAAGTTCCATTCATAAAACTTATACCTTTAAATTCAAAGCTCGGATATACAGGGTGACTTTAAATTCGCGCACCATTTCTGTGCCAGATGATTCCTTGCGAAAAATTGAGGCGAAAGTTACCCATGCAAAAAAATCAGCGAGGGCTTAATTTTCCTGTAAAGACAGTTAACAACGAACCAATCAGCGCTCGGCTTTAGGAAAGAATGGCCAAAATTCTGCGTGGCTACACGCCCACTCTTTCTCAAAGCCGAACGCTGATTGGTTCGTTGTTTTTAGTGCTTTTACGAGAAAACTAAACCCTCGCGGATTTTTTTGTGCGGGTAACTTGAGTCGCAATTTTTTGCAAGGAATCCACTGGTATGCAGATATGCTACGCGAATTTTCAGACACCCCCCATATGTTGTGTTAGGGTCGTCCTTGTTTAGGGTGTTTTTGAAATTTCCTCCAGGTACTTCGAAGAAAGTTTATTTGCAAACACAAAAACACCCTAAATAAGGACCACCCTAACGTTGCACATAAAATCGACTAGTATTTAACTGTAACGATCATAGATGGCCCGGATTATTAGTTCATTTGTTGTTATACCAGCCATTGTGGATTTTGTAGCCTGGCATGATTCATTGATCAGATATATCGTGGGAGGATTATCGGACCGAACAGAGTAACATTTACACGTATATCTGCAGGTAGTGTTTTCCTATGGATTAAAATACAGCTTCTGGTGTATATACCGGAAATTGAATATCATTCGAAGCGAGCCTTTGAATATACTAGCCATTAAAAAAACTAGCGATTTAATTTTCCACTCAGAAAATTGACCAGTTTTTTCATTTTTTATTTATTTTTTTTCATTTCTTTTCCTAAAAGCTCTACTGGCTTTTGCCCGAAGATGATATCATACCTTGATTTCAAATTCTTGGTATAATTTTCCACAGAATAGCGTCTTAGCCTTCAAGTAAATATCTTTAAATCTAGTCTTGGTTCTAGTTTCAGTTTCGCGTCGCATTAATTATTCTAAAGTGAAACTTTCAAAGACACAATTGCGCTGTAGAATTACGTGTGCATAACTTTAAACGAATAGGTACATCTCGGCACTCCGGGGTTAACAAGACTATTTGAAATTCAAACTACGAGTCATGGACTCTTTGTTACTTTCAAGACTAAAAAAAATTGCAATATATTTACGCTAACGTACGTAGTTCACACGTTTTCGAAACTACTATTCCCGGACATTAAATTAACATTACATGAGTGCCTCATATAATATATTTTCGCACTCGATTTAGAACAAAAATCATCACATACGAAGACACTATCAATAATACATTTTTAAAGCAACAGATGTGTTTCGAATTTTTTTTCTTTTTTTCTATTCTTCAAGGTAATCGTCGACAAAAAATTTCGGTCACACTTCGCTTTTGGCACAACTTCAATTACACGTCTATCTACAATTCAGATCGTCGACAAGCGCGAAAAAAAAGAAGTCATTGAAATCTCGTAAAAGAATCATCTTTTCAGATAAAAAAAAAAAAAAAAAAAAGCAGTTGCTTCGAAATGAATGAAAAAGTGATTGTCGTAGAGTACGAGTAGCATGGTAATGATAAATGAATGATATTCGATGAATTTATATTTTTGATTTCAAGCCCCTTTTTGCCACGAAATGACATCATTCAAAAATGTTTTCTTCAAATTTCGAAGATTAGACTGAACCTATGTATGGCGAAGTCGATAAAATCCCAAATATAATTTCGAATGGTTTTTCAAACCACGAATAATCAGCTTTGAGGAAAAAACTTAGTCGATAGAAAATTTCTCCAAAAAGCAAATTTTCAGGTCACGCAAAATATTCCCGAGGTAGATTATGGGGCATACACGAAAAGTTTATTATATCATAGTCAGGTAGTTACTCTCGTGGTTCAACTGCGGGTCGTTAACGCACACAATTATAAGGGTGTCACAAAGTGGATGGGGTGGCAATGTATCAAATTACTCGTTACGAAATAGGAACAGCATCGTAACCAAAATACCCCAAGCGTTCACCAGATTTGCCAAATCTGCAAATTCTCTTGAAAGAAAAAAACGGTATTTTCTCTATTCCTGAAATAACTATTCCACGCTATCAAATATAGTGCACAGTACGCTGTACTGGAAAAGAAAAAATTCATTCAGAAAGAAAGAGAAAAATGTTTTTCAAATTACAAACAATAGTTATAAACATGAATTTAAAAAAAGGGGGCAGAACGCCCGCCTGAACATTGCAGGGTCTCTTTTATGAACAAAATAAGACGCCCTTCAGTTTTTAGCCCGAAAACAGAAATACCTTGAAAAAATCGCGACCGAAAATATTTTTCCGAAAATTTTTAGTCTGATCATTTTTCGATGCGTTCAAAAACTGATTTCTTCAAATTTTTAAAATCGAATAACTTCTGAACCAGTTGATAGCAGGGTGAAGAACCGAAATCTCTCGTGGCACTAAAATCGGGGACCCATGCCCAGAAAAATGTCCCGGATTAGCGAGAATACCCCATATGCATTTCTGGATTCTATAATGATCAATTGAAATTATCGTCCACGAAGGGGTAGAAATGATTTATATTTCACCGATATCGTGATAGTGGAACGCGGTTTCCGGTACGAGTGCAGAAAAAAGAAACTCACTCATTAACCAGACGACGTGCAAGCTGGATATTAAAACTCTAGAGGAGATACTGATATTCAGAAAAAGCGCAACATTATCATGGTCGCAAAATCTAATGCATGAAATGGAAAGTCGAATTTATAACATATTTTGAAAAAAACGGGTCACTCAAAAACCAGAAGTAGCTTCTATAACCGGATTTCCTTAACTCTGTTCAAAAATTTTTTATCCACGGTCTGATCCAGCATTTATAAATTTTTTTCTCTTCATCTCTCTTTTAGAATTCTTATGAGAACGTTTTCGCAGTGCGAATTATTACGATCCCGTAGCGTTTCCACGACTGAATTATTTCTACGTGATGTGAATCGGTTCAGTTCAGGCAAAACGATGGATATACGCGAACTGTTTTTTTCACTTCTGAATTATCGGCGATGATGATTAATTATTCATATCGACAAACGGCAGAATCCAGGATAGATCTCATGGGTGTAGGTACTATTGAATAGGCAGGTAAATGGCGGAGTAAATTTTGAGAAAAACTTAAACTCTCGAATGGTTTCTATTCCAAAATCCAGCTTCTCCCGAGTCCCTCTATCCCCATCTTTGTTGCTCCCACGGGAAATGGTATAGGAGAGTATTGATCACACCCACGCCTGGCCCACCCTGTCCCACCTCCACCCTGGAATCCCTCGTCCTTTGCCCTCTTCCTCTCTTCGCGACTGGACCAGCCCGCGTTCTCTTTGGATTTCGAGGAAACCGTGGCTGCCTCTAAGAGCCGTTTTTTCTTTTTCACGATGGTATAATTGGCCCGTGCGCAGAAAATAGGAAAATTGGGAAAACTCGATCTACAATTTCCCCAACTTTCGTCTCCGCAGGGTTTGTCTCATTAAAAAACGAGTCCCTGCAGTGGCAATGGATTGAAACTCGTAAAATTTCTCCTTTTTTTTTATACCTCAATGATATATGTGCGAGGGATACTTCGAGTCCCTTCAGTAGGGTCTTGCAGCACCCTTGTGTCCTCGATATTATGTTTCTATATTTTTTCATGGATTTATTTTTTCGGGAAAGGCACCCAACCATTATTTGAGTCACTTTTTCCTTTTACGATCTCCAATGGATTGGAAAAGATGTTAAAACCATGCGGAAAATGGTATCCTCAGAACTTTTGAAGATATATACGTTCTTCAACTTTTGATAAATTTCGAGGGTAAAAATGGCATTTTTCTAAAGACGCAAGTACCTAGGTACTACCGATACAAAAAAATTGATTCCGTCTTTGAATGAAGGAAATTTAAACGTAGCAATTACATATACTGTCATTTAAAGCCTCAGAACGAATGAGATCTTTCAGACTTGTACCCGAGCGGAAATGAGAGTATTTCCTAACATTTGGGTCCTTGAAGTGATCGCGTACCGTGACACTCATGCTGAAAGCTCGTCAAGGACTAAACGGGCAAGGGGCTATTCTCAGGGGCTATATACCTATATACATTATACATACACACAACCCTTCTGTAGTTGGCTATTACGTAAAGGTAAAACTCTTCTCCACAAAGCGTCATAGGAGATTATCAAATGGCTGCGAGGATAATTTATCGCGAAAAATGGGTAAGACGTATTACGTACATCGGAAAAACTGTTTGATCTTCGAAATCAAAGCCTTGGAGAATTGGTAAAAATTTCTTTTTTTCTTTAATGCATTGCTTTCTTTAAGAACAGTAAAAATTTTCAAAATTTTAAGAACGGACAATACGAAGAAGAATAATAATAAGGAGAAAGGGGACAGCTCGTACGTGGGTGTTAAAATTTCTGCAAGATTAATAACGTAGAAGTAAAGAGCGGATGAAGTGTTTTGACAAATTGGTGAATAATAGCTTTTGACGCCTGACCTGACCTGTCCGATGAGAAATTAAGTTTCTTATTAGCTAATTTGCTGCCTTCTCATTCCCTGCCATAACTCGAGTTTTAATGGTGATTGATCGAGCCATTTGCCGAAGCAATATTTCCAATACATTTATTACGACTAAATCCCCAGAAGCTTGTTTTCAAATTAACAGATCCCCGATGTTCAAATACCTGAAGAAAACTAGACGAGCATTTGAAAGTTTCTATGAAACCGTATTTTGCCAATAATTACCTGCACAAACTTTTTCCATCAAATGAAACGGGAAAAAATGAGAGAAAAGAAACAAAAAATAGAAATAAAAATACTAAAATTTCCTGCAAACTGAAAAGTAGTTCGAGTCAGCTATAGGCACTCGCCAAAACCAGTCAGCGATTCTTGCGGTAAAAAAATGAGCCCGAATATCCACGCGGATTCGGATACCTAGAAAACGATTCTCCGAGGTAGATACCTAAACAGCAATGGATAGTAATTTGTATGGGCAACGGAATCGGTGTATATGCTAGGAATGGGCGATTGGGTCGTTGCCAGAGGTGCTGCTAATCCTAGATGTGCAATTTTTGGGATCAGATTGTATCTGTGTCGCGCAGTGTCAAATCCGCCTTCGCCAGTTCTGCTGATTACCTAACTAAGATATAATGATCCTTATGGATTAAAAACCAGCCGCGAATTCCCCGTTCATCCACTTCGTTGCACATAAGGATTCGGTCGTCCTCGACAGGACCTGATCCTTCCAAAGTTCATATGGCCTTTTCTCTCCTCTTCAATAACGTTCAATGGCTGTATCAGACCTTGAAGTCGAGGACCAGGCGACTATCGACAGCTGTAGAAACAGTTTTCTTCTCAGAATTAAATTTTCCTCCCTCCGTGTCGTTTATCGTATTCCGGGATGCCGACGAGACTATCGGAGGAGACTTTTTTCTTCAAATTAGAACGAAAAAAATGGTGAATTGGGCGCTTGAAAATTGTTCAAAAGCTGCTTTACGTCGCGCTATACCTTCTGCGCGCTGAATGAAAGTCTGGGCGTGCCGCAGGTTCACGTCCCAGTTACGGTATTGAACTGCACCCTGCTAGTTGCTACTCGGTATACGGTATACTAGATACAGAGAATAGTAGCCTGTCATTTTCCAACCTCCTTGCCCATTGCATAGTTCGCTGAAACTGTATGGCTAATGCGAATCGTCAAGCCCAGCAAGCACTGGCCTTTTACGTCGATGTTGGCAGTTGGTTTTCGGCCAATTATTACCCCGTCGGAATCTTGCGTCGTGATACGCCCAGCATCCCCTAATTTTGCAACTATTTTTTATCGAATCTTTAGCCAAGACTAATTTGGAAAAAATCATGGGCAGAAAAGCTCTATTTTTCCTCCCTTTGTGCCCATGGGTGAAAAGATCGTTATTTCGGTATTGCTGCCGAGCTTTCTGATCCGGAATAAAAATCCGAAAGCGATTTTCGGTTCCAGCTATAAACTAGCAGGATCCCAACCCAATGCTTGGTGAATTTTTAAACCCCACAGGGTTGCACAGGTGTATATCGTATATTTCTTGACCCTCGCTTTGAGGGTTGTTCAGAGAAGTACCCCAGGTTGGCTCTCGCTTATCGAACCCTACAGTCGGTACCGAGGTTGTCAATCACTGGATAAAGCGAGGGAATGGTTGGTTAAATTCAAGCTCTGACGAACAGTGACAAGGGCGGCCGATTGTTCCAGGTTATCGTCTGAATAACTCAAGACTGTTTGAGCACCCCGACCCAGGGGTAGTACTCCAGCCTTGAAAGCGCTGGCGCCGTTCTCCCGAGGGTGGCTAAGGTGTCGGGATCCGAAAATCAGTCATAAATGTGACAGCCAAAATCTACCCCACGATTTCGCGATTTATCCACGCGAGCTTTGTTCTCAAAACTTATTTCATTATCTATAGGTATATAGGTGTATAGATATATATACGTATACGTCACGGAATCTAACTTTTTAGTCGTGTCGGATTGCAAACTTGGAGTTGTAATGATCCGAGGTCGACGAGAAGAGAGGGTGAGATTTAATGGTCACAATACTTGAAAATATCTCTTCAATCGAGGGCTGGAATAACCCCATTGTTAAACGGGCGATAAAGTGTTCATAAAAATGTACATTATTGGGCAATAAAATGTGAAATATATGCGATATGCAAGACGTACGGGACTGCAGACTATAGGTATTAGGGTAGTCCGTATTTAGGGCTTGGACCAATTTTTTATCACGCACCCCCCAAATCGGCTACAAATAATTCAAAAGCAGATCCCTAATTTTATCAGCTTTTCATTCAATACACGCGTTTCGGCTATATTCCCAGTTTACATTTGGAGCCGAAAAGGGGAACGACTGGTGCAAAATTCGTCCGAGCCCTAGATAAAAACCACCCTAATAGGTATGCGTAGAATTTTCTGGCAACAATCTTAAACGAGGTGAGGTATAAGATTTTTGGGAATATAATTTATGAACCTGTTTTGAACCGTGTGGGAGTTTTCATCTTCTATTTGAATAAGAAAGAGCTTTATTTTGAGTAAGAAGCAAAAACGAAGTTGTATTTCCGCGAGAACATGCAGTGAAATAGGTTTTGCCACTTGGCAAGATCCATATCTGAGCTAGGGCTGTACTTTGTACGAAGAATCTATGTAGTTTAAAGCCATTGGTAAGAAATATCGTTTCCGCACTCGACTTCTTCCATTCCGTTAATACCTAGGTTCAATCGTAAATCTAGTTTCGTCGTTGCGGTCGACCGTGCGAAGCCGAAGAAAGAATTTTGAGCTTTCTTCAGACTTCAGTTGAATGTTATAGGTATGAGCAGAAGCACTTCGCCCCCCGTCTTAAAGTTTCACACGTCGCGGTTACAGGATTTGATATCGATAGCTAAAATAGGGGAAATTATCCGTCTCTCCCATCTGTTAAAAGCTGTCATTCAACCTAGTAGTCTTAATTTCCTGAACTAATTTATTCATTATTTTGCTACATCATTAAAAAGTTGTGTATTTCTGTGGTAGCTATAAGGTTCAGCTAATGAAGTCAGGACCAAAGTTTCGAAACCTTTGAATAATGCATGAACCAAAATTTCAAGCCCCTCTAGAGATAAGCTCGAAAAAAAGACCAAAAAAAAGAAAAATATCAAAACCAAAACGCATGATATTCCCGTTGTAGTTTGAATTTGAAAATTTTTAGATGGCAATTGTACCTACATTGCACAGCATTCAAACTTCCGAGTATATTCCTAAAAGCTCAAAGTGGTACTGGTAAAATTTTTATTTATTCCGTACCAATCGATATCACCAATCACCCGGAGGGTACCTACCTACCCCTACCCTACCTATACCCCAGCATTTTATTTTCACATGTTCAAATTCGCCAATAAATTAAATACAACGATGCATTTACCGGTGGCAAAATTTCGCGAGCTTGATTTTCTATCCCGTGAATTCAGAGTTTCGTGGATAATGAATCCAATTAAAAATGTTGCAAACGCGGACTTCAGTTAACGTAACTTTCAGATAACGTTTCTACTTTTTCGTTTGGTTCAGTTTTCTTGTTGTTTTTTTTTTTTTTGTTTTCTTTCTCTCTCATATTTAGGTACGCCTTAGATTTCAACCTTACGATCTGTCAAGTACTTCTTTGTTATACTTTTCGTTTGTGGGCTTACTTATCTTCCCTTCACGTTTCATTGTCTTCCGCCATTGTTATATATTTTCGGAATTTTCTTTGAAAAACTTGTTCCACACTCGAAAAAGAAAATATTATCCACTCATGAATAACAATCACACACACACTCGTAATGAGTTTCTTCCATTCGTTATCATATGTGAAAACGCTCTACTGCCGCAGTGTTATAGTGTGACAAAAAAGAACCAACGAAATTTTTGCAATTTTCAATAGATGTAAAAACAATCGCGTTCAATTAAAGAGAATAATGTGATTACACTCGAATTAAACAGCTTTCGCGTTTGTAATTGTTATTATATCGTTAATCAGTGGGATCGGTACAACTGGCAATTAAAAAAGCTCGTCTCACATTTTTTATGTATCTCGTATAATTATTTATACTATTTTGTTTCCACAAAAAGCGAGAATTGCTCTCGTTTCACATTTTGAAGTATAATTATTAATTCGAGCTTTCGGTGAAGTTTTTTAATAGCTGGAATTATTGGAGAATGCCCGATATGTGCGATGCGTGCGTACCACAATTTCACCCTCGGGAGTATTCAGAAAAATTGATCAAAACGTTCGGGAACGTTTTCGGACTATAAATAAGAGAGCAATTCGGCAACTATCAAATCTTGCGATCGAACGCTCGACTAGAGCGTGAAAAAAAAAGATTTCCCTTCATATTATTCCAAGTTTTATTCCCACCCGCAAGAAGAAAAAATCGATCGAATGGAAAAAAAAATGGAAGAACAAAAAAGCATTGAAGAACTTATCAGAGATTTTATTCATCCGGTTTTTTCACGTTATTTAGTAATTGGCGAAAATTAACAGCCAACAAATTCCCGCCTCGTTTCGCCTAGCAGGCAGCTGCAACCAACAATCATTATGAAAAACTTCATTCCTGTTAAATTTCAATTCTAGATACCTCTACAACTAATTAGAACACCGCGTAATTGCGCCAGGGTATAACGTTATACTCTTGCTACTATTTGTGAAAAAAAAGAAAAGAAAAAGGCAAAAAAAAATCAGCAACAAATTAGCGACGTCAAGGGGTGTGAAGTTTTATAATAAATGTCGACATGCCACAGTGATTCGAATCCTGAAAATACCATATTTTTTTTTTTTTTTTACTTAAAAGGTACTTTTGCAATTATATGGAGTCTTCCAACTCTATCAGCTTATATGAGTATACGCTGTGCAAAAAAAAGATTTGAAAGCCATACTAAAATTAGAAAATGAAGGGCGGTTCCTGTCTAATAAAAAATCATATTTATGGCATCCGCGATTTTTGTTTCTTTTTATTTTCACCTTTGATTGCCCATAAGTGCGAATAAAGCTGCGTTTTGGTTAATTTGAATTATTTTTCTGTTTCTATTTGTTTTTTGTTTTTTTTCTTTTTTTTGCGATGCTTATAGTTTGTTGTCCGCAATTTAATTCACTTAGGTTGGAATTGTGGACACAATTAGCAGAATGAATTTCTGCGCTCTAAAAACTGCGGAAACACGAGTAGCCTTGAATTCTAAGGGAGGTCTAAGCGGGGGTCGGTTTGCTTAATTTTCGCTTTCACTAGGGCCGAGGGACCCGTGTCACGCACATCCTGAACACGAGGCACGCACATGCTGTCTACTTTATTAAACGGAACTTATTAACTATCGCAATGTTTAATTTAGCTAGAAGATTAGGTATATATGTAACCTGCGTGAACAAGGAAAGGACTATTAATTAATTACGATAGTCCGTTGAGGGGGAGAAAGACCTTGAATGTGTTAATCGACGAGTCATTATAAGTTGATGGAGAAATTTCTTTGATGATGAAAAATAAGAATAATAATGATATCACCTTTTTAAACCATATTTTCAATACCCAATCGATATCACATAGTTTATCTTCGATATTATTGGTAATCTTGATTATAATATCCGTCGTACATATAGAGTATATGCCCCTAAAGCCTAAAGCAAGAAAAATTTCGAAAGCACTTCAGAGTTACGTCTTTGAGTAATAAAAATCGAGCCAGCGTGATCGCCAATGTTCTCCGTTAATGTGGTATATGGTTCATCGATCCATTTCATTTCATCAACCTATGTGGTATATATATCACATCGATGTTAACGCAAGCGTTTACCTAAACTTTAACAAAACTTCAAAATTAGAAGGTAACTACAAGGGCTGGTCTATAGCCCCAGCTGGTTAACCCTTTCTGGGTTAAATCGCGTTATGGTAGGCCCCAGGCTGGAACTTTCTAATCCACTTCCGGCACCATCGTTTCAGAAGTAACCGAATTAGGACTTTTTCTCTTTTACTAATTTTTTTCCTTTTTTGTTCTGGTAGGTAACATTTTCTCTGATCCTTCGATTTGGAATCCACGCAATTCGGAGCTTCGCATGGCTGAGACTTGCGCATATGTATAGTGGATCGAAAAACGAAACTGCGTAACAAGGTAGCTGCTTCAAGATTCTTTGTCGAAATGGTTGAGTATTCCATTTGTCGTCAGATTTACTGGAGAAAAAGAAACCGCGAGTCTCATTCAAGAGACATTCCTTTTTCTGAGAGTGGAATAAGGGTTGAAATTAATCACGTGTACACATGGATTTTGAAGAATTTTCAAATACTGAGGGAACAGAATTAGACGTAAGAAGAAATATGATGAACCATCGGAAAAGGAGTATATACAGTCATTGCAAGGATACTTCTAATGTTCACGATTGAAGAAATCCGTATTCTTACTTTCGCTCAAACTTTTTCTCATTTTTTTTATATGAATTCCCGAAGTTACTGTCAAACAATTTCATTGTGTAGGTACCTGAAATTTCAATAAAAATCGACACACGTCAATGCTGAAACATGCAGTGAAAATTGACGTCGAAGTAACATGAAATCGGTGACAGCGGTGGGATGAAAAATAAAAATAATAATATCAATATCAATATTTTCGACAAATCTGTAACTTGAACATAATAATTGCTGAAAATTTTCCTCTGCCTAACTACCATTTCAATTAGCTACGAAAAGTGTATTAAATATTCAATTACAGCAGAGTTTAGCGCGGGGATGATGAAGCATTCCCATGCTTCAGATGCAGTTGTTGGAATAACGTCAAAACCTTGGTGTTCGTGATACGTATAATAGTTGGCCATGCACTACGGTTTATCAATCTAAATTGCACCTGCTTTACGGGTGCAGTCAATGGCCTAGTGAAGTCAATTTCATATCCACCCGGGTTTCCATTCTCGTACCTATATCATCCAGCATTCCAATTTTCCGTCTCTATTTCGAAGGGTTTCCTCCTATTTTTTTCCTCTTCTGATTGCGGCACTGGAAGTGAGTCGACGAAAATTTTTCACGGTTTATTTTGGGGTCATTGCCTGTATATGTATACCTTTTCAAGATCCCGGAATTCAATATCTCAGATTCGTTCCGAATTGATATACGTGAGGCAGCCGCCATTCTCTGTTCATTGCTTTGCTTCAGAACTGGAAGGTCCAGTCGGGCTAATCTCTTTATCCCTTTCTCTCCAAGTCCGCATTTGTCTCACTCAGTTTCTTCTCTCGGATATGATTTTCGACGATTTTCTTTCACCCTCATTCCTTTATCATCGAATGACAAGTCCATTTCGATGGACAGATTTACTCCAAAAGTAAATTCCGGCCCTTCCCCGGTACATTTTTCATACTAACTCACTCCACCAATTAGGTAATAATTTTTCAACAGATACTCTTCGCTGATGATATAATACAGGCATAGTATACATATAGTCAAGGTTTGACCAGGAATTGCTACCGCAAAGCCTGCAGAACGAAGCAAATTTTTTTATTTTTATTTTTTTCATATGTTTTTCATTTATTTTTTTAGTTTTCAGTTGGAGATTTTCTCATGCAGTCGTCGAATTTTATTTCATTTTTTTCCTTTTTTATTTTTCGTGGAATTTGCCAGGGAAACCACGTACACCAATGTGCGCTAGTACAAAAATTGAAACGTCAGCTGAACAGCTATTTGCGGATGGTTTTTTTGTTTTTGTTTTTTTGTTTTTTGTTTTGTGGACTTTATATAAATGTATGTATACATATATATTCATGTACTACATATATATTGAAGAGTTGGAAACCGGAAAATTAAAACCATCACACTTTTAACCGAAAGCAATTAATTTCGACTGATTTATCTCGTGAAGATCATACATGTTGTGTCATACGATGGTGTATATGGTGTATGAAAACGCCTTAGTTCATTCTGACAGTAAATTTAATTAAAACGAAGAACTTGATTAAATTTCTGTCCTAGAAGTTGAATATTGAATGAATTGATGATTTCTATTTTACCACTTCTCTGGTGTAAATATTGAATGAAACGCGTTTCGAATAAAGGTGTAATAAAAGGTGAGTTTTATTTTTCTTCGTCAAGTCACGCCATTCGTAGATCTACGATATTGCGGATACACGTGAAAACCCTTCATGACAACTATCGCAGTTTATCAAAGTGAAATGCGATATAAATACATGCAAAAGCTGGTTTATCGTTACGGAAAACGATCTATGAATGTTCACCTATAAATCATGAAATGACGCCGATTTTCTGTACATAACTTTGTGTTCATTTTTATCCTTTGAAGCTTTATCATTTTTCTATTATTCAATGTCATTATATTCGCGTGATTAATGTATCGTGAAAATTTTTGTCGGTTTTCCTCGAGGGATTCGTCGCGTCGAGCGTCTGCACTCTGGTATAGAAATAAACGCGCTACCCTCTCGGTATTCTTCATCTCCCTCTACATCCTCGTTTTGACATTGAATAGAAAAATCCCTGACGAAAAGCACATCACGAGCTGTCAACGAACGTGTCGACTACCAACCCCGTTCAACAATTCAATTACCTGTGTTCTCGACGAGACCATATATATATCGCGATTTGGGGTGCCTCGACAATTTCACCATTCAATTTATTAATCGCATGATAAAAAAAAAGGGGGATGAAAACAAAAACGCGTTGAGCTCGGAATCAGTTTCGAAAAATGTCTTTCCAATCGAACGTACCTACCTAACTACATGCTTTAGTTTCACCAGCTACAACGCATGACTCGCTGACCGTAATGATCATACGTCAGAAGTTTCGCGGATTAGGAAACCCTGCGAGTTATAGAACTTTATCAACCGCTCTTTGGTATATTAGTATTCGATGATCGGAACCTGCGTGGAAACACTATTGCCTGAATGAAAATGTACGAAAATTATTTTGAGCGTTTGAAATTTCTTTCATAAATTACGATACGTATTGATAATTTCGTTTTATCTTATACGAAAAAATCGAGAGCGATGGGGTAAAATGGGGGAAAATTTTCTGAATTTACTATACTAGACTTCAGTTTAGAGCGTGTGTTGTGACATGCATGTCCCACGACATTTCGAGATAATAATCGATTAATAATTCAACCGGTATCAAGCGCAAAACAATGTGGGTCGTCGCGGCGCCGAGTTGTTATATGTAATAGTGTTTCGGAAGGCAGGGCTTAACCCATCCCTTAATGTCCGTCTAATTAATTTCCACATACGTAATACGTCCAACGTTGCATAGAAATTTATTACGCGATCATTTGACCGAATGACATATAGCTATTATAGCAGTCAATCACAATTCATAAATTATTTCGCAGATACCGTAATATGAATTGATAATTAATCCGCGATTTTAACGCGTATGATTTCACTTCTGAAATATTTGCAAATGCAAATGAAGAAAAGAATTTTAAAAAAAAATTTCTCTTCTATTTCAACGATAACAAAATTCCGGAGCTTTCATTACACGTGTGTATCGTCGCTACGTGTAAATACGTCAATAGTTTAACCACGTTAATTTATTATTTATAAAAAGTTATCATCGTTTTTCGAACTTTATATATCGCGAAATGTACAAGTGGAAGCACAGTGAAAATTTTGTCGTACCTCGATTAGATATGGTAATGAATTTCGACACACCAATTATTATCATCCCTTGTAAGATTCACGGCTTCGGCAAAAATCGTCCACCTTGATGGATAATTTTTTGTTTTTTTGTTTTTTTGAGCAGAAATAGAAGAGAAGAAAACCAATGAAGCGAAATAAGGACCGGTCGGATTTTCACTGTAACAAGAAATGGTTGTTTTCGATTGAAAAACGCCGGGTATATCGATCGCGAGAGTGTATAAACAACCGTGCGGTGATATATTAATGAACTTTTGTACTACATGCGTAACTCAAAGTCCGAAAATAAATTTCGCGTCGGCGTGACACTGGGAAAATAATTTTTCTTAATTTTGATGAAAAAATTTTCTTTGTTTATTTACTTGTCAGATATAATTTCTTAAAAAAATATGGCAACGGACTTACGTGTCTGGCTGAGGGCAGATGGGCCGCGACTGACACCCCTTCGATAACCACGCGCCCCTCTCGACAGCGCCCCCAATTTATACGCTACTGCGCAAGCTCGTGGAACCCGGAGTACCTATACTGACACTATACAGTCAGTAACAGTATCAGGTCACGGAGCAAAGTCAAAAAAACGGAGAAAAAATTTTTAAATAAAATTTTGTCATGTTTTTTCATTTTTTATTTTTCCCATTCCGATAGGATTGACGAAAAATTTGAATTCATCTCTTTCACACCTGTATTGAGATCGTGCGTATTTTTGAGCGTAATTTGTGTATCTAGTGTACCTTATCTTCACAGTTCACCTTTCTTGATTCTTTACGATTTTTCGCCCGAACTGAAATATCAATATCTCACGATTTTATAGTGGCTACGCGCGATTTTATGGAAAACGTAAGAAGAGATAAGAGGACCACGGTTTGGATGTACTTCACACAGTCTCTCGCCGGGAAGATCCCCTGTCACATCGAAAACGGAGTGAAACCAAGATTCAATGAAACTATTTTTATTTCCGATCGGTTTTTTGACCGGCTGTCTCT
The DNA here is from genome assembly GCA_963992785.1 of Tenthredo livida. Lineage (NCBI taxonomy): Eukaryota > Metazoa > Arthropoda > Insecta > Hymenoptera > Tenthredinidae > Tenthredo > Tenthredo livida. The sequence goes on along the minus strand of OZ023067.1, from coordinate 7,861,195 downwards.
CCCGTAAAAATGTTTATCTCGATAAAATTTGAAGGAGTCCATCCCACCCTGATCAACACTTTTATACACCCTGCCCACGTTGACGTTACAAAAATAAAATTAAAGATAAAAACTTCTTACAGGAATTGATTGGTCAACGTTCGACGAAAAATTCCATGTGTTCCTATAGCTAGGTACCTACCTACCCTTGTTGAAAGAATTTCATTTAAATATTAATCATGCTGCTGCCAGCAATTTTTATTGTTAGCATATGAAATAGCGACTTGGAAGCTGCAGCGAGTGGATGATTGTAGATAACGAGATTTTTACGCTGAACCTATACACACACATAGGTACGCTCTTTGCTCTATCCCGCATGAATGAGGCGGCTTCAATGAATCCGAGCCGGCCAACTACGTAGCTTTTTTGTGATTCGGTCAGTTAGCAGACGTGCAAAAACTTCTTGGGGGCTGCTTGCGTATTAAGCCCATATGTATTATATTATATACGTACATACATATACATAGAGAATTTTGGCGTGTGATATCGTTCAGAAAAAAATTGCATCCACCCTGTCAGCTGTCGACCAGCTAGTTAGCCACGATTAGACCAGATTATTTTTCAAAAAAGAAAAACGAAAAAAGAACAAAAAACCAACAATAATTTCTGTATAAATCCTTGTACTTGTACTCTAAAAATAAATCGAGGTCCTTGATTGTCTATGAGATACTCGATCTATCTAATATGATATGTGAACGAGCGGCTATCCTCTTTAATCGAAGAATTGGAAAATAATTATTGTGGATATCTAAGACTTGGATAAATATTTGATAAATTGATATTGGATTGACGATGATGAATCTTTTCTATTTTTTTTTTTATTTTTTTTTATTTTCTTTCTACTTTTTTCAGGATTCGATCTATTTTTAATTAAGATATCATTGGCGGAGGGGCGAGGAGGGGGGGGGGAGGAGATTTATGGATGAATTGCATAGTTTTCTTCGACTATAGGGGCAACTATTTGGCCAGACATCTTGGAAGGAAGTGGGGGGGAGAGGGGGAACAGAAAAAAAGATCTCACATTACTTTTCGGTGCCAAGAAATGAATGGCGAGCTTATATTAGATCATATATATATATATATAAAAATACATTACAGGTCAAGTGTGTAAAATTGGCTCTGTATTTTTTTCGTTATTTTTTCGGTGGATCATTACCACATATGTGACGTAGAAGATGTTTATCCACCACACAGTGGCAACTGTGCAGAGTCAAGATAATATCAACTAGGTAGTCAAAAATTTATAAAACTATGAGATGAATGAAGTGCGGGAATTATTGCAGCTCGTTAAACATTTAACCCTCATGTAAAGTCAGGGATATGTCTTTTGGTTTTTTTTTTCTTTTTTTCATTTATTTTTTTATTCAAAAAAGAAATTTTACATGTATAATATATTCAGAAAACGCGTACGCGGATTGGTCGCGCTTTTCATGAGGTTGTAAATCTGGAAACGAGCGCTAACAAAACCACACTGTCACGTAAACTTCAAGTATACTTACCTATCCTATACGTGAACTTTAGAATCTACAACTCTGCAGAACACTGAAACCGGGTGAAATACTTTCTGCAATTATGTACTTCCAAAGTAAAGTTTCGAGACAAGGGTGGACTGTGCCTGTCAAAAAAGGGGCAGGCTGAAGTTCCCAAAATTTCGGAAGTCCCGAACCGGTCGACATTCCGAATTTGAATATTACAGATTGACAAGGGTGTTTTTCCGGAAGTTTACATATAGCCGATATCGAAAACTTTTGAACGTAGAACAACAGAAGTTCAAAAATCCGAAAGCCAAACATCCGAAACATGAAATTACCGGATGTATATTCATTCGGTGTTTGGTGACTCGGATGAGATTTATTTTTTGGAAAATGAACTTTCAAAATTCTATCAATTATTTATGACGTCATGAAGTTATCGATTGAAGAAGATAAAATGGGTTTCCGCAAAGAGGGTCTCGATTAGAATGGACTATTTTTTTCTATCTTCACATCCTGAGAAACTGAACGAAATTTTCAGATTCTTTAGCTTCCGGGGATCTGGACTAAGCCTTCTAAATTCTGACCATTAGGAACTTGAAATCATAAAGATACCATAAAGTCTTATATTGTACCTATGAACCATCGCGTCGCTCCATATCGCAATTGAAATATTAATTTCCAACAAAAAATGAAATGAAAAATTGCACGCTAAGTGATTAATGAATAACAGTTTTTGTCAGGCAGTAGGTTCAATCCCATTATCATGTAGTGATAGACCGTCGTATCACGTATGTAGTACAGAGTTATAGACTGCTTTGAGGTAGTACATAAATATGCATTGAAGTAGGCATGGAAGTCCCTGATGAATATAAGCGGATCAAAAAGCAGCAGGCGTTGTCTCGTATTAATTAATATATTCCTAATTGGTTTAGCCTTCCCCAAAGCTCACTAACACTCATTCAATTTTTTTACAATTTTCAAGCTCCGATCAGCCACAACAAACTCTCAACTTATAAGTTATTTTCAATTTCCAACTCAGACCTTTGACAGGATTAACATTCGCGGATTAGTGTTTTTATGTGGTATTAGCCCGCACAGAGGTAGACAGTCCCGCAATTAATCGCCACTTTATGCTTCCCTTGCTACTAAGGGTAGAAAAAAATACGAAACATTGATCATTTTCATTTTCATATTCAGATACTATATTTTGTTGAATTGAAAATGAAAGTCAGATTTATAGGGTATGCAATTCGTCTAGATTGCCTGGTTTGATGATGCGAATTTTTTATCATATAGTAGCACCAATGCCCACCAAAATTTCGCGGTTACAGATTTTTTTGAAAATCGTTACCCCTGCAATAAAATATGTACCGAGAATGTAGCCGTAGCACGTGTATTTTAAATGGGGAAATTCACCCTCTTGGTGGTAGGGGTTAGAGTTGAGATAAAAATCTGTAAAAATTGGGGAATTGTTTTTGAATTATTTGGAGCTGCTGAAGAATTCGTCCGAGCTCTGACTAACGACTACCTTAATATATTATGCATCCTCGATTGTTCATTAAAAAGCTCCACACAGATCTTGAGTAATCGCATTCGGAAAACTTTTCAGATTTTATGTAAAATAATGAAAACCTTGGGATTTCAGACCTCTTTCGAACCTGCACTGTAATCTATACATATATGCATATTATGTGCCAAACTAACGTGTGCCAGCCAATGTTCGGGTACATGGGGATAGAAACAGCTATGAATAGGGCCTGGGGAGAAGGACAATAAAATCTTGGCCTTCAGCAGAATATCGTCTGGGTTTCAGCAATATTCTTTAATACACGGTGGCTGACCACATCCAAAGAAACAAATTCGTATTGCATTCAAGTCACATCTTGGCTCAAACAGAAGATATCATCCCTCCACCCTATATTCGACCCGAAATGCTTTCTGATATGGTTCAAACTGCACTCCGAGAATTTTTCTCACAACGGTGAAGAAATCAAACGATATCCACTTTGAAACGAATATCTATAATCTTGTGATCCCGGCTGTTTCTCCATACGGAAAAAGCACCCCTAGAAAAATGGCAAAATTTCAAAGAAAAAAAAAAATAATCACAAACAAGAATTAGTTATGTGCTCTCGCAGAGGATCACAGACTAAAACTGGCTTTGTAACAGAGCTTGAGCATCTTACGATTAAAGTTAGCTCCGTTTGAGAAGAGAGCCTCTGCCCTTAGCAGCGGGGTTGACATCTCGTGATTGAGAGGGCGGCCCGCACCCCCTCTCAAGAAATGTGACAGCCACTGAAGAATACGAGCCACGTGCATTTTCCATCCCCTATTAAATAATTTTGAAAAAATTAAAAATCTACTAGATTCCATATGTGTGCTCTGGAAAAAATAGAAAAATGCGAAAAGAACTTTCTGTTCTCATAAAATATGGGTGACTTTTATTTTCGGAATACAGAAACGCATTCCTGCACTAATACCCGTATAAGGGTTCCGCACGCATGTTAGACTTTCCACCCCATGACCCTATCGAGCCTTTTTCCTTCGCCAATACCCCTTTCGGAGATGTTAGAAGGGTAGGTATATGGTGGTAGTTCTATTTCCTCCGAACGTGTCTCCGGCATCAATCTTACTCACACGTTTGCCAAGCCGTTGGGACGACAACCGCATCTGAGAAAGCCAAGTCACAAAAGTTTACCTGACGCTTACCAAGTACTTGTCGATGAAATATGACGAGGAGATGAACCCAGTCGAATAACAGTCCGAACTCTTTTTGTTTTCAACAAATTTGAGAATATTTTTGGGAAAATTTTCGAAACTGTTGTTCTAGCTGCTTCAGTCTCAATTTCAATTCGAGCTTTTCCGTATGCACTATATTTCGATGAGCCCTGAAAATTTTTCGGAAATTTACCCCTGCGCAGGTATTCGAGGGCTCTTTAGAAAGTCAGGAAAAAAAACCTCTGAAAGGAATTCTCCGCAGTCCAAAGGTACACCTACACGTGTGAGAGTGGCCTACAGGGAGAAGAAGAGGAAATGAGAAGAGAGGAAAAACCGTAGGGAATGAGAAGGGGAGAAAGGGTTGAGATTTACTGCGATACACCTACGTGTGGAAAAAATAGTATATATTCAAAAATGAGGACAGGAATTTGTCAGAGTAAGAATGAACTGTCTACTTCCAAAATTTAGTTTTCCCAAAGTCAGAACAATCGAGTGTGTTCATCAAATTGTGATTTCACAATCGATGTGCAGCCCAAGTGGAAATTACGATGATTATCAAGCACAATCTCGCGCGATTCTTTCTTATGAAAGCCGCTCTTCAACTAACAATGCCTCTGACATATAGGATTGTATGAGTGTTTGTATAAGGGTAAAAAAGCCCGATTGTGTCGGGTGTATGTGCAAGCGGAAGGCGAAAGGCGAAGACGAAAGAGCGAAGGATCATGTGAAGACTAGGGCCGCAAGCAAGGAGAAACGGAGTTCCTTAGACTCGACGAAAGCGATCAGTTCAGTGATTGAGTATCGGTGTTGCTTGGCGAACGGTCAGACGGACTCTTTCTCACTTAAAGGAGCGCTGCTGGTTCGATGGAAACACAAAAGAAGAGTACCTATTTCATGGCACAAGAACATCGCGTGGAAAAAGCAGCTACACGGAGAAAAAAATAAACTACTCATTGCTGTGCAGAACACTAATATAGTCAAAAAAATTCATAAACTGACTCAATAACCAACAAAACCACAATCATTGACGTATTGACAACATTAGTTATTTTTCTGACAGCAATGAGTGGTGTCCTGCACTCTAGTGAGTGATATTAAAAACATTATAATCAAAACACCAACGATTAGCTTTCAAATGTCAGCCATTAGAATATAAGAAAGTAATCGTCACTCTCAGAAGTTAACCCTTTGCTCTACTATACAGAGTCATGAGTAGTGCATACTTCACGGCAGTGACTACTATCCAGAACATTAACCAGTCGTGTCCCAAACCATAGTCACAATTGCGCCGCGCATGCTTTTTTATTAATGCGCGATAGTGTTTAGCTTTATGAAATCATCTTTTCGGAAACGAGACTCCATTCTAGTCGTATTTCATGTGCCGATGGCCGAAATTATAGTAATAATAATAATTATGACCCCTTATAAAAGTAACATAATATTAGTTTGTTCGATTATATCTGAAATAGTTAGAAAAAAACATTTAGACACCGCGAACCCATTAATGAACATTACTGTACCGATCGATGCTTTTGATTTGTTATTATTGCATTTAAAATAAAAATTATATTATATTCAAAATAAAAAGTATGATGTGTCATAATTTGAGTTCCTCGTCGTGTAATTATTGTGATATATTTACCAAGTAAATTTAAAAAATATAGAATATACCTCTGCTAAACACTATCGCGCATTAATAAAAAAGCATGCGCGGCGCAATTGTGACTATGGTTTGGGACACGACTGGTTAGTGTTCTGGATAGTAGTCACTGCCGTGAAGTATGCACTACTCATGACTCTGTATAGTAGAGCAAAGAGTTAACTTCTGAGAGTGACGATTACTTTTTTATATTTTAATGGCTGACATTTGAAAGCTAATCGTTGGTGTTTTGATTATAATGTTTTTAATATCACTCACTAGAGTGCAGGACACCACTCATTGCTGTCAGAAAAATAACTAATGTTGTCAATACGTCAATGATTGTGGTTTTGTTGGTTATTGAGTCAGTTTATGAATTTTTTTGACTATATTAGTGTTCTGCACAGCAATGAGTAGTTTATTTTTTTCTCCGTGTACATAAGAAATAAGGAAGCAGTGTGTTCCGAAGCTTTTCTTCTCTTGGTTTGCCTGAGGTTGCGTCAGCTTTTTTCTCCTAATTTACTGCAGTTCATTCGGCGTACAATCAGCGAAATGAGTCAACAAACCAGAGAGTGAATTCTCTACATTTTCGGGATGAAATACTGACGTGTACTGAACTGAACTCCACCAACTCGGTTCTCGCTACTAATTGCTGAGAAAAAATATTTTCCAGATACTCGTAGGAGTAGCTTTCGGATAACCTTGGGTTAAAAATCGAACGAATAGTCTGATAGCATCAGCTTGAATTGTCGGAAAGATCATCTGAGGCTGGTATTGCGTTACACAACCCTTTTTTATTCTTAAAAAATGTAAAACTTTCGTCTCTTGGGAAAAAACGTCCCGCGGTTTTCGAGAGTTGACAAAACAGAAAGCCACGGTTGATCTGTGCAGACATTTCGGATACTGAAAGCTTTGGAAAGAAACTGAGAACGGTCGCTCTGGGATTTAGACAACCAAGTCTGAGATCAGACAGTTACTTTTTTCCTCATAAGTCCGACTTGTATTCAGGTGCTTTGGCTAATAACCCGATATAGTCTTGTAACAACAAATCTGTTTCCTTCCTGTTATCCAAAAAGCTCTGATGAAACTTCATCAGTCAATGCGCGAGGCTGACTGCGCCACTTTTTGACGTGTGATTAATTAACTTCTCTCGCGCTCTGTTTGCGTGCATAGCGAACTAGGGCTGCAGTATATGCACTTAATAGCAGTTCATGTAAATGGAAAGCTTTCAGTTTCTGAGCTTGCAAACATGTGTTGCCGTAAGACCAGAGTAATCACCACGCGATTCTGAACTACTGCGTGTATACTTAGGTATACTTGATGAAAGCGTCGCCTTATCCTATTACGACTCAATCTTTTGATTTCCTTTATGAAATAGTCGACCAATTTTTTCATTCCATTTCGAAAATCCGAAACATCCATCTGGTTTTCAATGCGGTTCAATAGCTGATGAATTTTTCCAACAGTATTATCATTTTTCTTTTTTTCTTTTTGACGAGCTTTCTGAGATAAACTGTTCAGTCATATAGCTACCATTTTCGCTGGACAGTAAAATTTATCTTTTGCAGGTAATAGTACAAGTTTGAGCGAAAAAGAGCGCGAAGAATGCGAGTTCGTAAGTCTTATCGAAGGCTGGTGCCGACGGTCATTGTGCTTTTCGTAACGGTACCTTACCTACAAAGCTTGCTGAGTAATGGGTTGATAATGAAGGAGATGTTACGTTACCAGCATCGTCGGTAACCGGAGCTTGCGAACCGTTTTCTACATTGTTGACACGGATGAATACTCCGAGCTTGCGGTATATCGCGCGATAATCAATGAGCTGGGACTTACCGACGGTGTATGGTACTTTTAGTAGTCGAAGCTCACTTACCTGTTGAAAAAATAGTATAAATGTGAATAAAATATCATTTAAATAATCTGATTATAAAATTTTTACATCAGCATTTTATTAGAGAATAATGCAGCAATAATTAATATGGAAGTTAAATTGAACCTGAACATTTCTCATACGTCTCAAAAGCTTTCGAAGATACTTAAAGCTTATTGTGAAATTCGTGCCTGCATTATAGTAGCGAGGGATAATAAGAAGCGATACTTCAAATTTCCATGCATTTCAAATGCCATATGCAATGCAGCACACCGTCGCGTCGCGTCGCCTCGCCGAACTGGAAAAGCTTTATAAATATCTATCAATGTATTCAAATCCCATAAGTAATATTCATTCAAATTTGTTATTTACACCGATCCATACATCATGCATTATACCTACCCCCGACGTTCTGAACGTTACCTTTACGTGTATACAAACTACTTCTCAATGCAAGCACAAGCTACCTTTTATATATCAGGAGTATGAAAATAGGATCGATCGAGATTGCACCGATACCTGTAATCACATTGACATACTTGTTTGACAGCTTTTTCGAACGAGTAGAAAATCGGAAAGTGCTTTCGTTCAGCTTCGCATTATTGCACAAAGATTGAGCCAATCGGTGTGTCACAACTCGATAATAGAAACACGAATTGACTATCTAAAAGCCGGTTACATCAACTGCTCGTTACTTTACCATTGATTTTCAACGTCACATAAGATTCTATAATTCGAGTATCCGGTAATTCTTTTTTTTTTTCAAATTCCAATTTTCTCTGCGATCTTCTTAACACATTGTTACGTTTAGCTAGTCAATTACTATCGACCTTGGCCCCGGTATCAGCACAGGGTAAACTATAGGTACTATGAGCACGTGAGGCGAAGCTGAATATACCGGCTGTATAAAAGCACCGTAACCACTCGCTCTCATGTATACTACATATAAATTATTCCAGACAAGGAACGGTGCCTCTGAACCCACCCAGAGGCTGATTATCCTGAAATTTCTGAAGGTAGGTGGTCAAGCACAGTTAAAAACCTGCAAGCTCAAAATCCCTGATTGCATATTATATAGAGAAGCACATACATAGTATACAGCTATGCGAAAGGCAACATAGTGGAATAATATCTCATGCATATTTTAGCAACGTTATAATCTAGATGGAAAATCATAACTCTCAAGAGAAATATATTGCTTTCGTTTTATCGAACGCAGATGTGTTCGTATAAATTATTCGACCTTGCATGGTGCGAATTATTTAATTGAAAACGTATTGCAGTATATCGTTTCGAAAAATTGGTGTAAAATTTTTATGAAATAGTATATACGCAACGCCAGTTCCACTCGTTCGTTTTTAATATAAATTTCACACTGAACAGACATCCAGAATTCGTACAATGGGACAATGCATATGAAACTATTCATTCCTATATCTAGACATCTAGCATATAGGTACCTATTCATAAATCGCATATTCACGGCATGCACCATCGCGATGGTCCCAAGGGTGACCAAAACTTTGATATTCCAAAGGTGTAACGTAAGATGGAGCAGCTCTGGGTCCACAGAAATGATAACGCTTTTGGGAATAAAGTGTAATTAAATTGAAAACAATAGTTAAATATATCTAGACAGAGAGGGAGAGAGAGAGCTACGCTAAAGGTGATCAGTGATCACTAATTAGTTTTATTAATTAGTTCGTGTTATCCTGATAACGACCCATAAGTGCTTTGCTACTCAACGTCAAGGGTGCTATGATATTGCGGGTGAAATAATAAACGGCAGAGTAATGAATCGAAAAAATGTACTTATAAGCTATACGAGAGGTGGTGAAATTTTTTTTTCTTTTTTTTCTTTCAACCAGAACAAGAACCTCTTGGTTACTGCTATACGCTATTTTGAACCCCTTACTTTGCCTCGCACCCTTTACCCATAGTTGATAGTTCTCTGGCACATAAATTCATCCGAGATGTACCCCATGCCGTAGATAATTCACGGTATTCACGTCGGACCTGAACTAGACTTATTTATCGCTTAATTACTTCACCTCTGTGCCCCGTTTCATGGGAGCTTTTCTACCTCCCCAAAGAAAAGGAGAATTGAAAACACGTAATAGGTGGTGTTAATTTTTTTTGAAAAAATTCAAAAGCTTGAGGGCTTTTTTTAAGCATGGGAATTACGACGCTGTAGCTATTTCGCTAATTGCCAACGTCTCGACACATTGCTTAGTGAATGAAGTTATGGAGAGAGCTTTGACTTGTGAATTTTGAACCTGAAGTTTGAAGAACTTTTAGTTGACTATGATTAAAGCACAATATTCTAACTGCCATTCGGTTCTTGGAAATCCTGTAGTAGTTTTCTGACAAATAATTGCGCTCTGGGGAATATAATATTTCCGGGGTGTTTAACTTAGGTAAACTAACTTTCGTTTGGTAATTGAGCTACGGGGTAGGTACATACATACCTATATATTGTTGAGAGAAATTTTTTTTACTCCCAAATAAACAGCTGAAGACCGTGAGCCGATTTCGTAAAAGTATTTTCAAACTGGTATATTTATTCTACGAGCTTATGCTTATGGACGGGAAAAGCGACAGCTGCGTATATGTATATACCTAGGTACGGGCTGGCGATAAGTTTTTCGGAAGCATAAAATCACCCGGAATGTACAAAAGCTCGACCCGCAGGGACCCACGTATCTACTTTAGCCGATCGGAGTACCTTTGCTGAAATGCTCACTTTCAGACGTAGGTAAGTGGATGAAAGCAATAAATTCGGACAACTTATCCTCTACGTGAATTTTCTCATTTACTCGTCTCCAAAATTTTTGAGGATACGCGGGTGAACTCACATACCTATATGTATATTAGGGCGGTCCTCAATTTGATCATTTTCGAATTTGAATGCCTTATGTTACATACTTCATACTTTAAATTCATCTTGTTATATACGTACGCGAATGTGTGTTAGTTTATACAAACATAGAACAGGGAGGTACACAGCTTGAATGGATACTTGCAACTAGCGCTCTGAATAATTCAGTAAGTCGTAAAACTTCGCATGTCGTTTATGACTGTCGCCATCATACCGGAGTGAAGTTTCGATTTTTTTTTTTTGTTTTTTTGGTTTTTTTTCTTTCGCTCTTTTCATTCTCTACGCGAATTACTAAAACTATGTCAAGATAAACTCATATCACCAACGAAACTTTTAATCACATTCGCCTCGTCTAATTGCGCAAAGTTCGCAAGCCCGCGACGAAGGATGGATTCTCGATAATTAGCAAGACTCAAAAAGTCGCTACCTGTCATCCGTGACCAATCTGTTTCACATTGCTATATGAATGGCGCAGAAAATATCATTTTCACAAAGCTTTCATCTCGCGTTTTGTTGCCAATTAATTGATCTTCTTCGAAGAACCTGCTATAGGCTTCCTTTCGGTTTAATCAACGACATTCTCAGTCCATAGCACATGTGCTAAGCCGAAGACCCTAAGCCGCAGCTTTCAAGCTTTTTTTTGTACCTTCACATAAAAGCGACGTGTATTATCTATTTCCTTGCAAGCAGAAGCGAGCTTTTCGACAAGCCACATCCGCTTCGAACTAGTGAGTTAGAAAACAGCACACTCCGTCATCTCCGGACGGCAAAAAGGTCTTCCGCTACATATTTCAATACTTCGATACATCGTCGTGGCTATACGTCAACGATTTCTGGTCGAATTTTCCTTCATTTTTTCCGCTCTTTCCATCTTTCCACATGTTTATTTTTTTTTATTTTTATTTCTTCTCCAAGTCGCGTATACGGCATATATGGCTCACATCTCCTGGGATCTTTGCTACATTTTTTTTCACATATTTGGGGGTATTGAAATTCGAAAATGACAAAATTAAGAACCACCCTAATATTCGTATCACAATTTGTCTAATATAAACGGTGTTCTGTAAATGAATTGAACCTACTTTTTCCGAGATAGAAATCGTTGTTACATCTACATCTCTCCCTTGGTACTATAATAAACTAAAAAAGCTCTTATCCAGATAGCGTTGCACAATATTGCTGAATAAGCAGCGCAACAGATGGATTCTCAGCTGGGTCCAGACGGCGCATTCATCCAACAATAACTTTCATAAGAGAAGAAAGAAATGTGAAGGGTGCAGGTGGATCGAGTCTGTAGTATGAATCACGCTTGTCACCCTCAGAAAGCGAGCATCTTCCACCCTCTCAACTTTTCAAAAAGTTGTATTCCTCATGCCGGGTGAATATCGCCGATATCTAATCCTAGCTCTGCGTGCTGCAGATCATATTGAAAAGACTAAGGGATGAAGGATCGAGTACATACAACGAATTCGTGGGGAAATTCGTTCCACGCAGAAACGATTAAATATTGCTACGTGTAAATATTGCAGATATTCCACATTGTTGAAACAATACGCAATCTATCGGGATCGTGGGCCATGGCAGTGATGTACATATCGCGTACCTTTCCGATTGCGTATTCAAATTGTTCCTGCAGCATCCAAGTCTGGTTCTATGTACCTAATCGAATACATCCTCATCAGCGATATCCGCACTCCTGCTGGACGAAATTAGGATGAATGTCCGTGATACATTTTGACCGGTTCGTTCTCTTTTCCTTTTTTCCTTCTTCTTGTTCTATTCCTTTTCGCCAATGGCCTGAGAATGATGAAAATATATGGGTTCACATTTATCTAGGAATGAATGTAGTAGACCTCCTTGTGCCGATTTTTTTCGAGGAACGCTCACTCCCCTGAATATGAATTGAAATTTCATCAAACGTTGTAATGAAATAGCGCAGTTATCAAATTTCTTTTACGAACTTGGCGAATTCACACAATGAAAGAAACGCAATAGAATCGAGGAGAAGTGGGAGATGAGAATTTCGTATTCTGATCGTGAGAATGGCAGACCCGGAAGTAAATAACATTTCTATAAACGGATGAAATTGACCTTTCGAAGGGTCGTTCATCAATCGCGAAGACCCTCAAAAATGTGAATACACACAATGCCCCCAGGTTTATTGCTTCAGAATACAACAGAGCATCAAATTTTATTGAAAATACCTATTTCCAAATTGAAAGCAATTTTCGCACGGATTTATCTTACGTTTTCCTACAGCATATCGAATATCTAGTTGCCATTTCGAGCACGCGATTTGAAATGATAAGAAAAACCGAGTAAAAAAACTGCAAGAATTAGTTCGTTAGTCAACGGGGTGAGTCTTCGCTAAGTAAACTTCGGCAAGTCTTCACTCTTTGATCCTTTTCTTAAGGGACGTTTGGCAAAAAGTTCGACACAGTCTTGACACAGCGAACTTTCGCATTTGAACCATCGCATCGGCTTCATGAACCTCCGAGTAAAGTAGCATTGAGATAACAAGATGGGGTACAGTATTCAAATTAGTTTGTGGAAAGAGAGAGGAGCTTGATTATAAATTGGGTAAAATTGACGGGTCTTATCTCAGCTGCGGTGCTTCGGAATTATTATTCCAAAATTAGGAAGAGGAACATAACTTTGAACGCAAAAAGTTCATCAAAGTCGGAATAATTCAATTATTCGTATGCACTAGGGCCTTGAATCAAAACCGAGGCAACAAAAGACTTCGAAGTAGATATCCGTATGAGTCTATAAGACGTCCGCAAGAAATCTTCCAAAATTCTTTGTTGTCTGGAAAGCTTGCATATCGACATATCACGTAGATTCTACTGCCAGAAACCCTCCGAAGCCCAAGTCAGACGCCATATTTGTTCAACCCGATAATTTGTCAAATCATTTCTGCCTGCCTGTTCAACACGTTATCGCAACCCTTTCGAACTGCTAATCAACTTGAGCTTATTAAGTTCACTTGATTCAACCCAAGAAGCCAATTTCACTATACGCACATACCTGTATGTCTAATGCAAAGCCGTACAAACACCTTCAGGCACGCTTCACTCTTACTCAGAAAACCGGGTCATTTTTATCATGCTATTTATTGATAAGTCGTAAATCTCCATCGAGCAGTACTAATTGCTATTACGTAAAGTGCATTAGGAGCATTACTGCTTGCGATAGTACAAAGTACAACGTCAGCTAGCGGCTATCATCCCGAATCGATTAAAGCAAATGTGTGGGCGTTTAACCCATTTTGTCAAATTGAATAGCTATTTCCATCTTTCGTAAAAAAAAGCTCGATAATGTACTCCAACGAGTAAAAATTATCGGAATATTTAGGAGCTTTGCAGGACATTTTGGTTCTGTGATTTTTGTTTTCTAGTAAAAATATGCAGAGCACTTCATCGATTTGTAGAAATCATTCTTGAAATGTCAACTGCAGCTTGTGAGTCTCGATTTATTTGAAATATCGGTAAATTTCGGACTAGTCTGCCTCATATACCTCGGGTATGTGGCTTGTAGGGTATATGTACTATGATACATACAAGCGAAAACTAATCAACGTCAAAGTAGCGAAACACCCCGACATTGCGGCTGTTGGTTCTTGGAATGGGGTTGCGAAGTTCGGAAAGTGTCAATCTTCGACAACCATCAGGAGTGGTAATGATTGACAAATAGTTCTGAACCAGCTAACATGCAAACCATGTAAACGTTTCTGATCCTTTTTTATAAAAAATTTGTGAATTTCGTAACTTACGATCAAATGGCTACGGGTTTACACGGAATTCAAATTCTAAAGAAACGTCACCAAATCTTCATCGTCAGATTAGACCATTTTAGATACCGGTTGTCAATTATCAACCCCTATCATACTCCTGCGTGTGAAATTAAAGGAAATTAGGGTTTGACATCGATGCAATTAAACCGCGTATAGCTTTGTCGGTCTTATCAGTGATTCCGGCTTCTCGAACATGATATCAGGGCGAAAGGTATGATTCACAGAATTTGATGCTGTATGGAATGAAATTATACCCTGCGAATTGAACACACGCGTAATTTCATCTACACTAGTAAACAAGATGAGATGGTGAAACTTCGAGCTTGATGGATATAAATTCAACGTAATTTCCAAATATACGTAGAGGGGTGATAATGTTTTTTTTTCGTTTCCCTCCTCTTCTCAAATTCCGTATGTCTTTAGCTAGCATTTCATTTCAGTTCGGATATCGCTATATTGATGTAAGAAAAGGTTCTGGACGGGTAGGAATCCGTTGCCATGATACAGTTGCTGTGGTTACGTGGCCCCTGGTGAGTTTATAAAATCACTTCCTTCGTCGGCAACGCCCTAGTTTCAAGTTTAAACTAACTTTAATCCAAGGTTAGGCTTACCTACTCGAGTTGTTACAAACCTACAGAACTAAAATTGTCTGAACGACTGCTAATTGTATATCCAGCAGTTATCTCCAGGCTGAACTCGGCCGGGAGGGTTAGTCAGCTAAGATTGAAGTAATCAGAGAAACTTCATCATAAATGTATACTTCAATTTTCCCACCGAAAAAAACAAAAAAAAACAGCAACATTCACCCTTATTCGTATAATTTCAATTTTAAACAGCTTGTAGCGGAGATTTGAAGAAAATTATTTCCACCCTCAATTCAAAGCAGATAGTTTTGCGCCCACTGCAATTCCATCACCCAAATATATCCGCGAATTGGTTCCCGGCTAGAATCCCAACCGTTGAAACATGGGGTTCGATATTTCACCGGGCTAGCTGCAATGTATCAAAATGTCAGAATGAGTACTTGGGATGTATTCGGGGTGATTGACGTTAAATTAGGCACGTATGTGCATACAAGGGATGAAATCTGCTCACCACAGTGACGCGAGCAATCGAGGTGAGACTTCGTTTGATTCTCAAAGATTTTGTGAATCTGTAAGCTCAACGTGTCCCGTATATCAAGTACACCGTTTTAGGGAGTAATGATCAACCCTTGAATTCGAGAATTATTAATTACCGAAAGCACTGACTTGGTGACTATAATTGTCGCTCATTTCTTGATGCTGAATGTCTGAAAGTTCGAAAAGTTATTTTCCGATGAAGGGATGAAATGCAAGAAATCAATCAAAACCGAGGCTCCGCACCTTTCAGGGAAAAGGAAAAACTGAAAATAAAAAGGCTAGACAAAACATCGAGAGAATTTGAGAATTCGCAATAAGCTTCGGGCCAAGGGATGTTTTTTGCTCCCTACAAATTGGGGTTACGTAAAAAGTAATGGGTTGCGCGAATAGCTGCTTATCAACGAACATTTTCCAAGGCTTATGATGTCTATAGCCGAATATCCCTCACGTTTTATGCATCAAAAATTCCACTTGCTATATCCCAGCCCCCCAGAACGAGGTGACATTACTTTCGTGGATGCGAGTTGCCAAATTCCGTGAAAAAAATAAAAGTAAACATAAAAAATGAAAAATAAGAATCAGATATACCTAAATCTTAATCACAAATAAATCACACGATAAGTTTAATTTTTCGCAATATTTTGGCTTTCATCTAGAATCTAGATTAGGGTGATATATATTGGTCTCGGCTATACATTACGTGCTGGTGCTATAATAGTCGTATTTCCAGAACTCAGCGACAAGCTATTTATTACTGCGGTATATGAGGGAAATTAATTGCTTTTGTCGATAACAGATGAAATTCCTGGACTTAATCTCGATTCACGTTTCTCGCCAAGTAGACGCCTACGGTCTCCGGTCTTCCTACGTACATACACCAATAGAGAACGGGTCGTTAATATGATGTCGCGGTAAATTTCGTGCGAAAAATTCCTGGTTTAAACAAAAAAAAAAAAAAAACAAAAAAAAATATGGAATATATTGTCGCCGATTTCGCTCGGCTTTTTTCTGCACATCGATCTGACTCTCCAAATTAAGACATAATTCCACATCGCGACTTTGGTCTTCCGTCTATTTACCTACTTTTTGCGCAACAGTTGGGATGAATTTCTAGGCTCAAAGTCGTGAAGCATATAGGCTTAGCAACAGGTGGGTTGCATCGAGGTTGACATCCAGCTTCGTAATAAGCCGAGTTTAAATTAAAACTTTGCATGCTATAACAGTTCAACTATTTCCTCATCAGAAACCAGAGTGAACATGGAATTCTTCAATTTTCAAAAATTCTGCTTCCTATTCAAGCATATGCATATTAGGGTGGTCCTTGTTAGTCGAAATGTCTGGTATGATACGCGGTGCCATTTAATAGCCGTGATGATGTCATCGTTTTATTGCAAAGTCTAGCTCTGGCAAAAAGGTAGAGGGCAAAATGCGGGTGGTAATAAAGCGGCAACTTTAAAACTCCTAGTGGAAGTGGAAGTGGAAGTTTCAGCCCTTCGAGGTCGACCGTTGTTGCGATATACTGCAAAGTAAAGTAATTGGCACTCCATTGTACTACATGTTGTTCTGCACTAATATCCCATGTGCTTTTATGGTAGGTAAGTATAGGCTATCCCTAAGTATATCGGCTGTAATATAGAACGAGCAGCCAAAGTGTGAGGGTGTGTATAATGATGTGAACAAATGTTTTTGAGAAATTCTACGGGATAATTCCACATCGAGATTCATGGGTATAAATGCCTAAAAGAGGATATTTCTGGTTACTCATTTCGGTCCCTAAAATCACGGAAAATGTGTGGAATTTTTACATCCTGAACACATACATCCAACGCGTTGCGTCAATGCGGGAGATAATGGCGGTTAATGGAGTGAGATAGAGAGATATGTATGAATTGAGATTGTGCTTTTGTAATGGTTGTTTTAATTAAGTATACCGAACGTGATATTATTTCAATTAGGTTAATGAAACAGCTGTGATGATTAATTGATCAAAGGGAAGCTCCCCGAGTAATTTAATAAATTCCTCCCCATCCCTTGACCCGGTATAAAAGATGAGAATAATCAATATGGACGACGTACTTCAAATATTTTCGGAAAACTTATGAGAAACGATAATTCGTACACGGTTCAAGAGTCAGTGAAACAAAACAGCAAATATTTAAAGCTCTACCCTCATCCTCCCTTACGTCAAACAAGACGCTGTGATGATTCACCCCCGGCCCTGGTCTCATCCGTCAGAGACTCGAGGAGTTAATTAACTCTGCTCTGTGTTTTCTTGGCATTCGACGTGTTGCCCACATCCAAAATATCCCAGTATATCTGTATATGGCACACCCTGTGAGCAAAAGCCATGATGCGTTTAATTTCTCAGAGAAATCATAGGGCGAAAGCTGTAGCTTGTATTCTGCGACGTGTCTTGCTCATATATCATCCAGATTGAAGAATAATTGAAGAAAAGAAAACGACAAGTACCCATCATCGTATCGTGCGGTTTCCTCTGAATCTTAATCGATAAGTCCGGTTCAATTAGCTCGCAAGTGTGAGAGAAATGAATTGGCGAATGAAGAGGAAGAGGAATCGTGGGGAAACCGCAGCTATCGACTTACGGCTCGTCGCGGGTGGTAAAGCTTCGGTTTTACTTGTTGCTCAGTGGTTTAAGCTTCGCAATAAGACGGAATCCATCCTCTTACTTCAGGACTAATCTATTATTGAATGGCCGACCTGGCGCAGGATAGCTTCCGGGAGGAGTTGATCACTTTTCGATAAAACTTGATCCGTGATCGTCACAGGGAATCATAGGTGTTCGATTATTCTTGCGAGAGCATTGAGCGTTTTCACAAAGGTCTAGTACAGAATGTTCCACCTTCTTGTACCCGTATTTCCGCACTCCTTTTATCGTAATGAGAATATTATGGATTCAGAAAATTTATACGCAGAATCGTATAGAGGAAGCAATTTCCTTTCAATTTCCTCAAGAGTCTAGTGGCTCGAGGACGAAGAAGTTTCAATAGAGAAAAGGAGAACAACAGCTTGGCCATCTTGTCATACGCAAGGAAATAGTTCAGCATTAATTTCCGGCACCTCATCTTACATATATCTTACATGATTATTTTCCTGAAGAAGACATTCTCTTCCTCTTCCATAGCATCTGGTATTCAATTTGAACCGCGTCTTATAATTCCCATGGTTTTTGATATTCTAAGTTTGACGAAAGTCAAACTTTGGGATTTAGAGGGTGGAAATTTCTCAACGAATCGCAGCTGTACTTGAATATTAATTATTATTCATGAAGAGAGTTAGTCCGGTTTTTTCCTATCGATCTGACTACCTACAGGCTGTCTTTGAAATCATGAAGCACGAGAAAGAGGCAAAACCCTTCTGCTATGCGTCTATACTTTCTTCGCGTATTCTGCTCCTCGATATTCAAAGGGAAAAGTTTTTCCCTCGAAAAGCCAGGGAGCCGAAGGAGTAGGTAATTGCATCTCATTATAACTTTGACCCTTCTGTAAGCAGGCTTCAATTCCACATGGTTAGTACACCTACCACCCAAAGAGGTACTTTTACATCAAGAGTTGTCTGCAGGCTTTATCGGGAAGAGGGAAGAGGGAAGATCCAAGGACTGATCTAGAGAATCACTAGAGGCAAGACAAACAATGTTAACGACTGATATAAAACCGAGAGTCTCTTCGGCTCCCGGTTTTATTTCCCTCTTTTGGTTTTTTTTTTATGTTCTTTTCTTTTGGTTTCATGTTCGACAGATAATACCTACCGCGTTGATCTCTTTTATTTTCGAGAAATTCGCGACTTGAAATCCAGAACGTTTTTCAAGGATTTCAAGGATCTCTAATTCGCACGTGCCGAGAATCTTCACGAATCCTTATCGCTCGGTATACATATGAGAATTTGAAAATTCTCTAACATATTACTTATTTATCCGTGAAGTTTTATGAAAACCAGCTGCTGCTGCCTTAGACTAGTGTAAAATAAAAATAAAAAAACCTCCAAGATGAGTAAATCGCATGCTATCTCTCTGGTATCTACGTAGAACGTCGTTCCACACATCTGCTACCAAATCTCATATCTCTAAACCCCAAAATGTTGGGTCGAAAGGTAAGTGTATTTAAGAAGACCTTCGACCTTCATCAGAGTGCGTGAGATCCTTCTAACCCACACAGAACTAGCATCTTGAATTATTTTTATCTATTCATTCATGATAAAACTGCTTCGCTCTGCACCGGCTTCGGAAATTTGACGTCATTTAAGAGTTGGATTTAATAAGGACACACGCATGAAATCAAAACTACGATATAATATATCCAAGTTTTCAATTTGATTATCTGATTGGAAATTCACCCAGCATATAAAGATTCCTCACATCCTATTTTATGGAGAAAAAAAGGAGGCATCGATTCGACCCCGATCGAATGTCTCCTGGATTTTCCCAGCTCTGTATTTTCTCGTTCTTCGAGGAAGTCTCATATCAGCTCGCTCTTCCGATAGGATATATTTGAAATTCTTGGGAACAGCGCGCATTCAGCCTGACAAAAAGGGTGAGCATTTCATCTTCATCCAATTTTATTCTGAATTCCTGAATTCTTTTGTCGATGATATTTAATGGCAAAATGATAATTTCCGTTTTCTGACACGATGAAATATCGTGAAAAATATCAAAAAAAACTTCTCATTTATGCATAAAGTTTTATTTCCGAATATATTTCTACTGGAATTTCAAAATTACTGACATGGAATTTCCCATTTAATTCTCATGTATTTTACCCTCAATTTTCTGGTGGTGATTTCTTGGAAGGAATAGAGAACCGAGAGTCCTGCAATTCTCCCGATACCTACGTGGCGTCGAGTTTATATTGAACAAACGTGACTTGATATTCGTTGTACGTGTTAACCAACTTTTGGGAAACTCTTTCCCAGTTTCAGAGCTTTCGAACTCATTGACAGTAGAGACTTACGTCTCTTACGAACGACAATATACAGTGAGAGAATCCGATTTATTACCGGTCAATACCAAAAAACAGACTACGCGGTTTGTCTCCATACAATATTTTCTCCGAAATGCCGTTTTTTGATTTTTCCGATTCTTCATCTCGTTGCGATTGAACGTTATCGGTTGAATTTAATCCCGAATCACGAATCGCAGTTCATTAATTTCCGTATTGTGATAAAGCCTGAAAAGACGTTAAACCGATCTCTTTCTATCTTGAAAACATATTGACGCCAGTTTCCTTTTTTCATATAATACGGAGGGGCAGATGGAAAGCGAAAGGAAAAAAGGAAACAAGTAGAACCGTAGGACGAGAAAAATTACTTTAACACAATCGATGTACAAGACGTGAGCTGAAATAAAAAAAATCTCAAACTTCCTTCTGCTTATTGGATTGATGTAGGTATTTCTTGGTTTATTATGTTCGACTGGTTCTCTGCACCTTTATCTAAAACTCAATCACTTTATTGTACAGAAACTTTAAATTTGTCTCTACATCGAGTGAGAAACTTGAGTTGAAAATCCGCGTATCAGGAATCGATGAAAATAGACCATTGTGCAACTAGTACGCAAAGTTGGTGATTCTGGCACGAGTGTAAAATTTGTCACACTCTCAATCACACGAGTCCAGAATCACCAATGCGCACGCGTTGCTCATACTATTTTTTGAAACATTGCCCGTTCCTCGCACTAGTGCGCAAATTAATTACTAGGTACGTAAAATCGAATTTTTCGCACCGCGTTTCTGAAACAAATTATCGCCACTTTTGACCATCGGATTTCACGCATCAATGATGACTCAGAATTTCGGAAATGTTTAATAATCCGTGAACAGAGACCTTGGGGAAATCTAATTAGCCCTTAGCTGGTACGGATGCCTTCGATAATTATGCCTGCGCGATACCTGCTTTAATAGACTAATGAACCGAGAGAGTCTCATCCCTGTCATACCACGCGAAACCAGCATCTCGAACACCCTAATATCGTATCTCTACACAATTTAATAGTGTCAGTTACTAATCATGGTAATTCGAGTTTCAAGTTCGAATGGATTACATAGGTGAGTTTACTTCGCGTTTTGAACCATCTTGGTCTGCCTCATATTTCGTGTAAAGATCAATCGATCGGAAATTGCATACGAATAAATTGATATCAAAGAGAGATAGACAACGATTATGCATTAGTTTCACACTAATTAATAAGTGAGTGTGCACTTGTAGTTTCCTCAGATTTTCCATCCGCGTAGAATAACTTCCGATCGATTCGAACAACATATCGACAAGATTTAACACACGGATAGGTACCTACTATTTGAATAATTTTTTTATATCTTGTATTGAATTCGAGAGAAATTTATCGAGGGGTTAGAAATAGGGGGATGCAAAAAAATATGTTTTTCTTAAGAAGCGTTAATATATCTCTTCAACCGTTTCTAAGATTTCGATGAAATTTTCTTGCTTCGAACTTTTTAACGAGTCAAAATTTTTCGACCTAATAAAACGCGAATTCTCAACGAAGAAATATGAAGCGTGTTCACGTATATCTTAATTATTTAGAAAAAAATATATCGAGACTGAAATTTCCTATACATTATACCTACTAGAAATATTTTCAATACCGAAGACGACGGATACTTTTCCGCATTTACTTTATTCTCGCTTTGGAATAATTGATTCTTAAGTACACCTTGCCAGGGGTGAAAGTAAAAATAACGGAGTCTACAGACGACACGGGTTTCCACTGCGTAGCTCCTTTTTTTTTTTCTTTTTTTTTATATGATATATCTTAACTTTCAACGTTCCGGGAAATAAAATATAATAGATTCGGAGTACGGTCCTCGCCATCTGGGCCATAACACGTGGTTAAGAAAAGTCTTATTTATTTGCCAGGTTGAGATAATCTTTGGCTATGAAGAAGCGAGAATACAGAAAAAGAAGCAGAATAAGGAGAAAAAGAATAAGAATGAGAAAGTATGAAATTGTGGATAAAGATAATGGAAAAAACGAAAAAAAAAAAAAAAAGAAACAGTAACGAGGTTCTGGAAATCGTAGCTTTCTTTCGGAATGAGAAAAGTTCCATATCTGAGGCAAAGCAACGTCTTCACTTCACAGTATCTGCTGTTCTCTCGACATCCTTTTATACACATTGAGGCGCGCGAGACAGAAGGAAACGAATTACTCCTGTTACTATAATCTCGCGAATCTTTTCCCCGTGTCGCAGAATTGGTGTGTTGTATGTACATCTATACATTTATTTTTGTATAGAAGGATGCGTACACATTTCTACTACTTCTGTATTTCGAGCCAAGATTGGTAATTGTGAAAAATTGGGTCGGCAGCACATCAAACTTTTCGTCTTGAATTTCGAACGAAGATCATAGCCGCGTTTCCATATTTGAAGAAAATATTTAAACGATAAAATGACTACCACCGTTTATTTTGGGACTCGTTGATGATATGAGAATTTGGAACACTTCGCGATTCTGTTTTGGAGAATAAAAAAAATGGTCCTTGAGGGAGTCTGCAGTGATGCAGACTATGACGACCCAGAAATAAAGTAAGTCAGAACGGAAGAGGAGAGAATAATAAGAAAGCACAGATGCAGAAAGGAAGCGGGTGTATACTGGCCTAGAATTCCGGGCGTTTTATTGCATTCTGAAATGCGAAAACGTGTACGGGTCACCGCGACCGAGAATGACGAAAATTAAGTTTTACTACGTGGTTATACTCGTTGGTATATAATGCAGATTTTTTCCCGCACCGTTAGAATCCCGTGCTCGAATTATTTGTCTGCAAATAATTTGGCAATTTTTGGCAAATTTCGGTTCCAACACCTCGCTGACCTGAGCCGCGCCCCTTCAAGCACCCAAGGGTGACTTATACCTTCCATTGATTGTAGTTACAAAGCTTTACTAATTTCCGAAACACAATGAAACGCTGTTTCCCATTTCCTCACCTAAATGGTTCCTATTGTTGTTGAGTTAATTGCGTCAGATTGCCATACGAACAAGCCTATACGTATACCTGAGTTTCCACGCCATAATTGATACTCACAGATATGGTAGCAAACCGCGGTCTCTTCTCTAGGGAATTTCCAATTCCAAGAACTTTTGTGGGAAAGTCAAACCGCCATTATTCGATGTCGCCAAAAACCAATTTCCACGCTAACCAATTTAAAGGGTAATTTCAAAATCCAAGCTTCCGTACATTTCTAGAACGCATAACTATGGCTGAACTAACAAAACGACGGTCGTTCGCATAGTATATGATCTGGCAAAAGGTGGTGTGAAAATAAATTCATTTTCAAATGATTTTCGGCTTCATAGTCATCGATTTTGTACCACCCATTCAAAATTTCGTACCTCCTAGTATCAAACCCTGCTGTTTTTGTCGCGATTGTAAATTTATGACCTCGCGTTTGCGGTTCTATGCAGATGTATTCGTGCAATTGAATAAAATATGTACAAAAAATGTCGATGTTTTGTGCACGAGGAACTTCGTCAGGTTTATGAACGAATTTTTCGCCCGTACTAGTTGGAGGCGTGAAATATTTTATTTCAGAATTAGGTATATATGACGAAGCGAAGTGTCCCTAGGCGGTGAGTACAGCAGATGGTTGACGTCTAATCAAGTAAGGTGAAGGCTAATCAACAAAAGGCTGCGAAAACTCGGTGAAAAAATTAAATTAAATTAAATTTTGAATTCAAGTCACGAGCCGGTCCTTCCTTCGAGCTTTACGACTCGCGAAAAATACACTGTGAAAGGTATCGAAAGGAAATACTTTTCCCAAATGGCTGATTAAATCAGTCGCACTTCGCCGAGGACACACATAGGCATGGGGCCCAGTATAGCAACAAGTTCAACCGATTTCTCATACATGAAAGAGAAATTTGATTTCTCTTCAAACGTTGATGTGAAATATAAATAAAAAGGAAAATTATATGTATATGTATAATATACATATTTCATATCCTTTGAAAGGCGTGCAATCAGAGCGAGATAATTCAATTCCACGAGTCTCGCGTTCTTTCAAATTTTGGGCTAATCGTATCCTTTTAATCCGGCACTAGGGTGATTCGGGAAATTAAATATTTTATTACCTAAGCCTTGATAGCGCATGATTTATACCGGTTCGTAAAAGTTCGTTTTTTCTCGGAGATAATGATCAAGGCTTAGTTTCCTTTCGCTAATTCTTGCCAAAACGAATGTTCCTCAACTCTTCAGACTCGCGGCGGTGGAACTGGGTTTTCCATAATTTTATACTACACTTTCTTTGAAGTTCGTTCTGACAAAGGTATGATACTCGGGCTTTCGCTGGCTTTATGAAACACCCGAAACCCTGTTTTGAATTATATTATGCAAATTTTGAATTGCGGGTTACCCGTGAGAACCTTAGATACAGTATCGTAGCTCTAGGCACAACGCACATATATATATACGTTTAAACCCATAATCGTGGGATTGTACATGCGCGTGCGGGTATCTGCATACATAAATATGCCCGGAAAGAGGGTGAAAAAATTGAACGGGCTATAAGACACGTACGAAACGGTGTAAGAACGTGAAAAAGTGCCAATCACCAATCTCGTAAATTAACGTCCAAGTCCGACGTTATTAATTTCATTGCTATTTGCATTCATCAGCATACCTATAGCAGATTGAATTTCACTTTGATATAGCATTCGGAAACGATAAATGCTTTACGTTTCATCATCGGAAGCTTCTGATTCGTGGTGGAAATACATCTAAAGCAAACAGCAGAAAGACATCTTTGCCGAAAAGCAATAAGCTTGGAACATCCAAAAAATGAAGTTTCAAACTTACCCGACGCATAACGCGAAGCGAAAACGAAGATGTCTTCATTTTTGTTGTAATCCTGCGGCAAACTCGAGGCTTTTATAAAACGCGATTGGTTCTTGCCTATCGGCTGTGACGATATCGACAATCGAATGATCTCTCCGTAGCTTATTGGTTTTGAAAAATATGCATCTATGGATTACAGAGAACCGAATGAGCGATCGTGAAATATGACGGAGCTTTTTCTTCCGACTTCTATTCGGCCACACTACAGGTGGTCGAATCCAGTTCCCAGACGCGAGTGAGGCTTTTCCCCTATTTCCCGGCCCTTACGTTTGATCTCGGATTCCCGATGTCTACGGAGATGCCAGAGCGGGGTGCTGCGACAAATTAAGCTCCGGATTTAACCCCCGACGCTTTTCACCAAACGGCTATAAGTTCGATAAGAAAAATTGAAAATTCGAACCCACGGATCTAGAGACGCGACTAACAGGCGTCTGATGCTACCAAAGACGACTTGAACTCCTCGAAACGGACCTCCCGTCGACTAAACCCTCTCGCGCACGCTCACCACCTCCAGGGTTGTCGTCAGGGACGAGCTTACGCACCCGAGGGCCACCTTGAGCCGAATAATTACTACAGGGTTGGCGATTTTTCCGACCCTTTTATCGACGTCGATTTAATTTTTAGAAAATTGGGTATGGTGTTCATCCGTACAGCTTTACTTTTTCAGCGGTAATTGCTCTTCGAACTCGTTATTCAAATAATGATCAGAGTTCATTTCGAGGTAGCTGCGTGTTTCGTACCAAGATCCTGTTTCCACTTTTACGAAGTGGAAGAGATTTGCGAAAATCTCACGTTGAGAAATCTATAAGATAATTATACGACTAATTAATGAAATATATAATTGAAACGAAACGAAACCCCATATGGTCATGGTGTTCCAATTTTATCATTGCTTCTAACATGAGATTGAAGCGTTCATACCTGCAGCTGTATAATTTTTCAATATTTCACTTTTTTATTCTGGTGCAGGTAATGGTGACTATGCAGTTTTCGTTGAAAGGTCAGAATAGGTAAAGCGACGATAAGCTGTCCCTGAAACTTTCTTACATTGCATTATACTTGGCACTAAATTTTCTCTCGTCATTTTTTTATTTTCACACGGTACCTACTTCGTAAAATTTCATATAATCCAGACAACACTCAGTATTTTCGGGTACAACAACTTTGAACTATTAATCTTCTCTTTCGGGCTACAAATTTCTGGCCACTTCCGGTTCTCGGATACGGATCCCCGGCCTTCCCTAGGGTCCTACTATTCACCATACCTAGGGAATTCACCATTCATGTAGATATTTTGAGACAATAATTTCATTTCATTACCTCGTACATCGCGGTCTTCTATAGCAGTACGAGGGAGGTATAATATACGCATATATATGCATAGAGGTAGGAATATAATGTTCATCTTCTCTATGCATTCGGTCCGGGTCTTTCCATCTTGAATATTACCCAATTCATTAAAAGTTCAAAAAAATTTCGTGCAGACATGCGAAATTTCAAAATATTCTAATTTCAAATGATTTCAAACGATTTGGGTGAAGATTTGATGAAAATTTACAAATGTTTTAGAAAAATTTCGACAAAGTTCTGAAAGATTTTTAGAAAATTTTAAAAGATCTTCAAATATTTTATCAAACAAATTTCAAACATGATTTAAAAATCCATGTTCGGAAATATCTGATTATTTTCTTCTGAATTTATTATTACCTATTCTGTGAAATCATATTCTGAAAATATTCCCGAAATTGAAATACCTGTATACTTCATGTTTCTCAAATTCTAAGAGAACAAAAAAAAAAATAAGAATCAATTTCGTAAAAATTTATATCCATCAAGGATGATTCCAAATGATTTCTGATTACGAATTGGTATAGCCACTCGATTTAAGTATTTTTTATTTTTTTTTATTATTTTTTATTGTGATTTTTAATCAGTTTAAAAGTCGAGTTATCAAACAAATTATCGTCCGCTCTCGTCCCATCTGCAAGCTCGCTGTTTTATATAGCTTTTGGGTTTTTTCGCCCAACAAGCTGTGCCGTCTAAAGTAATAAAGTTTTATCTCGTTTAAGGTTTTTCCCCATTTCCTGATCGACGAATAATTCATTTATTTTATTCATCTTTCGATATCAAGTACAGAAACAAAAAAAAAAAGAGACAAAGAAACTGATTAATTATTAGTTTCAATTTCACCCTGTCGAGCTTTCAGTCAAGCTTTCAGCACCCTGCACCGTTCTCCATCGCGATGTGTAGCTTTATAATTATCTACGAATAGGAAATACGAGTTCGGATCAAGAAATCTTCACCGCAGTCGCAGTTATTCTGTGAAAAAAAAATGAAAAAAAAAAAAAAAAAACTGTCCATTCTTTGGGCTTAGAACAATTTTTATCACGAGCTTGATGACTCTGGCTAGAGGCCAATAAAACGATAAACATATTTCTTCCTGTTTTTAAGAGAACTTCGGTCTCATCTCTTCCAACAAAAACACTGTGCTTTTCACTGTGTGGGTGGACGGATATACTCATCAGAAAATTTGATGTTTTCTTTACGCAACCCCTGCACGTAGGTATAGAATTTATTGCAGCATATAGATATTAGAATTTTTTTTATGTTTTTTATTTTTTATTCATTTTATTATACACGTTCGAAATTCGCATGCGAAACTTTACGGCAACTCTTATAACGAGCGGAATAAAACGCTGTTGAAATTTGTCATCGCAAACTTTTATAACACTCGCACACGATGTTTAAAATTTATTCGACAGGCAGATAATCAGGGTAGGTTTTCGCCAGTCGAACAACTATACAGTCCACACGATAAACGATAACGAATGAAGTTCCATTTCTGTATTTGGAAAAAAAAAGTTCGTTTAGTATCGTTAATTCATTGCGATTGCTCATATTTTTGTACGAATTTCAGATTTTTCAATAATCTGCCTCTTCGTAACTATTCACATTGTTATAGGCATCATCATACCTTCAACCGGTGAACTCTTTATCAAACTTTATATGCCCTCGTTGGAGTGCTGAGGTTTTGCCATCGCTGATAATAACACGCGATTGATAAAGTTTATTACGCCGGTTTCCGCGGGGCTTAAGCTACACTAAACCAGCACGGCGCCAGAGGCTAGGAAATATCTTCCCCGACTATGAGTAATAGAAATATTCGCGTGGGCGAGAGATTCAATTGCCTCAACCTATAATCCGCGCAAACAGATATATTTATGGGAATTGATCGTCACCACTCGATCCCGAATTCAGATAGATACCAGTTTTGGTATGGCCACATTCATAAATCGGCGAGTAGGTACCTACAAATAAGTATTCAAGATTTTCGAAAACAAGATCTTCCCGGTTTTAACGCCGAGCTTTTCTCCCGAGAAAAGAAACCTCGGGAATTTAGTTCCACTCTAGAAAGCCAAGAGCCCGCAATTTCAATTACACTATGAAACTCGGAATTGAATCTCGCCAATGTTTATCCAGATTTTACCAGCCGTCAGAGAGAGCTTTCCACTCGCACAATCCTCGCAATATTCAATTCCGAAAATTGTACCGAGTGATAACATGGATCCAATATGTCCGTGGGAAGTTGTTTGCCGCCTTGATGCTGCTGCGAAGCTAAGGGCAAACATGCTCACCTCGATTGGACGTATTCTACTTCTTCGTTTGGACGAGGAGTCAAGGATTGCCTTCGAAAGGATCTACGAAGCTTTTAGAACGCGTTACCTTCCATCCCAAGCGTACGACTATATATCCTTGGTGCCAATAATCATTCAAGAAAATATCCTGATGCAGCAGCTTTACTCCGTATTCCAACTAATGGGGAGAATCAGCACACCGTACATTTTTCTTTTTTTTTTTTTGTTGCTTGGAATCGATGAAAAAACTCCGAATTCATTGGCTATGGACAGGAAACGATCCTTCGAAGTTCCCTTGACCTTTGACGATGCGGTATCAACGGTATTGACCGCTCGAATCTTTCCAAGGGCCGGATACAACCGGATCTCAAAATAGCCGCTGCACTGATGCTGAATCTTCCGAATTTCGACCTAACTAATCCAGAGATTCCTGACACTATGAAATACGTAGCAGAGTACATGGGGCAATCCTCGAAACCGAATGACCCTATTTTCCAGTATCTTAATGGAGATCAAATGTCCGGAGCGGATCAACTGGTCGGAGTAGTACTCGAGCGAATTCTAGCGTCTGAATCGTCTTCTCCGATCCTTCGGGAATCCCTTGCGCGGTTTCTTGCTGATGAATTTTCACGGAATAAGAAACCGCGTCGAGTTCCACAGGTGGAATGCAACCCAACTATTCGACATTGTTCTTCCAGATTTTCACCCCCAAAGTGTTCTGTCTTCATGCAGTACAGAGCTGCAGGCTTTGGGAGCTGTTGTCCAGTTTTACAGGAGCCCGTCTCTCTCCCAACCCCTGAGAGACAGTGCAGCAGCTTCTGGCTTCTTCATTGCCCAAAAACAACGCGAGGAAGATCCGCAGGGTTCGATCGATCAGGTAAACGATAAACAAGCGTTGGAGTATCTTGGAGCTTTCCGGAGCCCATGTTTGCCTGAGAAACTCAGAGCTGCTGCGGAGATGCTGTGGCCTTATCTGAACGACAAACTTCCATGGAATTACGCCTGCGGCGATACTAGGTCGGGTGGCAATCCCTACGAGTTACTTGTAAACGCGATGATAAATCTTAGGAACATCAAGATACATGATAAACTGGGAAGGGTCCAATCCAACAGGATTTGCGGGAAACTAGGCGTCATCTATGAGGATGGAATCATATTCCAGAGAGAAGAGACTCTCGCGGTGGAACTGGATGTGTACCTGCTCTCTTCTGGAAGAACTACCCAACGTATTTCAGGCCACAGGTTCGCACCGCTGCTCACTTTCTTTGCAAAACCAAAGGACCCCGCACAAATCTTATGGAAATTGGATCCCGGTCAAATTTGTGACCATGATGACTTTTGATCAGGATGACCTGAAGCACAACATACTACAATTTTGGACAATTTGACCGGGATCCAATTTCCATAAGATTTGTGCGGGGTCCTTTGCTCGATTATTTGGAACACGGATTCAACATGTTTGCTCACACCAAGCCCGGGGCTCTTCTTATTGATTTGTTAACGAAGGCGAGTGAAAAGGCAGCCGCGAAATCAGACCAGGAACTATGCAAGGCATTCAAAGCGAGCAAAGCTGTACTCCTGGAGGAACCAACTCTTGTTCACCGAAGGTATTCTGAAGATACTTTCAGCCATCGATATTGACCCGAGATATTTACCGATGAAGTACTTGTTGTTCAGAGGAGACACTGCTACTGCAATTAGGTCAAGTTCCGAAGGACTTGAGGACTTAAGCTTGTCCAGAATTATTAGAATATCCAGGGTGATATAGACCATGGAGCTTCTGACTGATATCCTCAACGCGGTTCTAGCACAGCGTGTTGTTGACACTGGCGTAGAATTCCAAAAGCACGTATCCCCGCTTTAGAGAGATCTCGTGATAATTACAGGAGGGAATAACAGAGAGACGACATGACACTACCGAGTGATCAGGAGGTGGAGGAGATGCTTAGGTTTATACCAAAATCAACGGAACTTGAAGCGATGTGATACCTCATCGAAACGATAGAAGCATTTTATTTCATAGCGCAGTCATTCGGCCGGAATAAATGCCACACGCCTTTGAAGAAGCTTATGAAACTCCTTGACCTTATAGAAAAGTCCTCCGAGATTGGTCCATCCTGGCAATTTTTTTTATTAGAAACGATATGGATGTTGGGAAATCCTGAGGGTTTGTTCAAACAAATTCGAAACTTTGCAATTCGTGTGGAGGAACTCGAGGCGATTCGATTCTACTACATCCTGCACGGTCCGGACGCAATTTTTGGGACTGATTATCGTAAGTCATTGCCCAGTGAAGTTGGAAGACTAAAAAAGCTCGTCGTAGTATTACTCGCTCCTCCAGATCTTGACGAAGACGAAGAACTAGAAGCAGAAGTTGAATACCTGAATAGGATTTTGGCAAACCCCATAAATTCGACGAGTTTGCAACAGCGAAGAACGATGCAAGACGTTGATATGAAGTCGTTATTCTCTGTCTTGCCAAATGTAAGACCGGAAAAACTGATCCTCTATATCTTCTGAAATTTTTTTTCCTGATCCAGAACTAATCGTCTCAATGACTGTAGCGGTGGATCCATCACAGTTTAAAAGTCAAGGCCTCTCGATGCAAGAGATAGTGAACTTCGGCCTAAAGTTAGACAGGGTGAAGAACGATCCGAAACAACTAAGAGCACACACTACTCGTGGTACTTTTCTGATAGCATTACTCGGGCATTTTCTTGCCAATGCAGACGTTCAGCAAGATGTCAAAAGACATGCATGACGATTCTGATCAACCATGTCGTGTTAGACGGGCCTGGTGCTGAATCCGTTGACGTAAGCGAAGACACGATTCCGGAAAACCGTTTATTTCAGCATGAATGGTATCCTGACCATCCCCAAGCAGATTCGTTATCTACACTCCGTTTCACGCGAGGATATTGGCCTCACACACGCGATTACGTGACTGATATACATCCGTAGTATCGTAATGACTAGCCCCCTCGTAATCAGTGATCCGAAAGAGGATCTGCAGCAGATATAACGAATGAAAGAAAGAACATTCCGCACTAGAAACATCAGTCAATATCCTGAATCTGGAAGCAGAGGTTCAGTCGATTCGAGTGGAAAATAGAAATGGGTTTACAGATGACCCTGAAGAATCAGACAATGAGGGTGAGTGGCCTTCGGACTTGATGGAAGCACGAATGCCCCTGGAAGGTAGCATGCAGAATACCTTAGCATTCAACGAAATAGAGAATGATAGTCAGTATGATTTCTCGTTCGGATGCAGATCTGATACAGAAAATGATATCGGGAATTCATCACTCTCTGGGCCAGAAGCTCTAGCACTCCATCATTCAGAACCTGCAGTATAGAAACGATCATCCGAAAGGACCCCAAATTTGAAACTAAACAACTAAATTTTGGAAACGAAATAACTGCTTTTGAACCCCACAACTGATACTCAAAATTGCTGATCATCATTCTTATTTTTGTCCCAAAAAACTTGTGGAGCTATAGTTCTAACTAATGGGTTAATAAAATGATGAGAATAATGGATATACTATCGTAAAGATTTATTTCATAATATTACACCAACAACTATTATTGAATTTTTATAATAATAATTCCTTATCATATTAAAAATGCGAATAAACACTTATTTAATAATAATAATATATAATTATATATTAATTAATTATAATGTTGTATAATTAATATCTTAATAGCCTAAAGATGCAATGCACGTTATAAAATATGCCGACTTTTTGAATCGCCATATTTATACCTAATTTCCTTCGTTACAACATATTAATATATGCGTGCAGCGTACGATTTTTGTATTCACTGATTTTGTTTTTTTTTTCATTTCTTTTCATTTCTTTTCATTTGTATGTTATTTTGTTCTTCTCTTTCCTTTCCTTTTCTTTTCTTTTCATCTTTTGTTTGTTTGTTAGTTTTTTCTTTCTTGTTTTTCGTTTCGTTTCGTTTCGTTTCGTTTTTTTGTTTCTTTTTTACTATACATCATTACTTGGAATGCTCAGTTGCGGTAAGTTTGACAAAAAAAGAAAAATTAAAAAATAATGAATAATCAGAGAAAGTGTGTGTGTGTGTGTGTGTGCGTGTGTGTGTGTATATATATATATATAGGTATATGTATACAATATGCGTGAGTGGAAATTAATAATGATCTATAAATTAAAGTCCGCAATAAACGATGTCGTTTTATTATAAAGACAGTGATTTAATGGATTACTGGCATTGCTGTGTCCTCTTTAGTAATGAAAACATGAAGAAAAAAAAAGAAGTATTTCTTCACAACCAGACGATAGTTTTCTAAGAGACAAGGTGAATTAATGATCGTCTAATATGTGAAGAAAAAAAAAATCGAAAAAATGAAACAAATATAATTATGATGATCATTAAACGTGGCAAAAGCTGTTTGGTTTATGTACAAGCTCATTCGAAAAAAAAAATAAAAAAAGCTCCAAGGTTTTTATAATAAATTGCGAATACATTCTGTATAAGAATAATCATTAAGACGAGAGATAATAACTGCGATAACGGAACAATATATATATTCTGTAAAATATAATAATATGGCGATTGTCATGCGCGTAGTCGACATGCAATGATATGGGTTTTCAAAAATTTCTACCAATCGCTATCGCGTGGGATATTAGTTGTTTTTTTTTCTGATTTTTAAAAATTGAAAAAAAAATGTTATCCTCTTTCTTTCTAATTTCATTTTCTACACAAAATTTGAACGATTGGTTTGAAATTTTGTCTTTTTACTTTTTCTTCAACCATTGCATGACAACCATTCACGTTAATATCCGGACACTATTGATAAAATACAAGACGTAAGTACAACAACTATTGTAGCTTAAGCTGAGAATCTGTTATTGCCGAGCTTCAGACTCTGAATTATATATATATGGAAGTACGTATTGTATATATATAAAGTGTATATAATATAGTATAGTAAAGAAAATTATAGAGAATATTATCGGCTACGTCACTTGCCCCTTCCCCCACCCCATTACCATTTTTTTTTCTTGTCTGGTTTTTTTCATGTACTAAATGCGTTTATTGGCAGTGTTTAGTTTATTGCAAAGAGGTGTATATATATATATATATAATGAAAACGATACCATTTATCACCAGTCAAATCGGTAATTTGAAACAAACAGAAAAATAGAAAAAAAAACTTTTATTTCTCACTGAGAACATGAAAAAAATTCGAAGGGGCCAGTGACGTATATATATAATATAAATATATTACAACCGCGATATATATATATATATATATATAGATATATATAGATATATATGTATAGGATTTAGGAACTTAATAAACATATAGAAATATACACGAAGAATAAAATAAAAACAGATAAGAATGTTTGAAAATTAAATCGTTGTTGTATTTTTTTTTTGTTTTTGTTTTTGTTTTTGTTTTTTTGTTTTTTTTTTGTTTTTTTTTTTAATTATTTGTTTTCTACGAAAAATCTGAAGCTTCGGCACATGAGGTATTTGTAATGTTGCAGCCGAAGATTACGGCGTTTACTATACCAGAGGTTTGTTTTTTTTTTTTTTTTTTTTTTTCTCTTCTTATCATTATAACAATAAAATTTTTATTCATTTATTTTTATGTACTTTGTTTTTTTTTTTTTTCGTTTTTTTTTTCATTTTTTTTTATCTCGATATCTTATCTACCAGAATTTCAAAAAATCGAAGACATTTGTTTTATGTATTTGTATTCGTTTTGTACTTGTACTGTTCAGCAAGGCAGCGAGTTGCACTTTGTTACTTTATTATTATTATTATTATTTCTTATTATTATTATTATTATTATTATTATTATTATTATGTTCTGGATTATATCGCGCGTAAAATATCCAAGCGTCAAAATTTTACCGAAACTATGCAAGATCATAGAATGCAGTTTTTCCAATTTTTAAATTTATAAAAAAAAAAACCGATCCAAAGTCTCGTCTTCTATTCTGGCTGAACCGTTTCAGTTTTGGAAACTGACGCTTGGAAATGTTTAGCGCTAGAGCGGTCCATTTTCTTTCTTATTTTTTCGTTTTTTATGTTTCTCTTTCTCTCTTTCTACCTTGATTCTTATATTTTTATCTTTTAATCTTTTCTAAGTTTTGTGTTTCTCTTCATTTTTGTTTTTTGTTTTTTTTTTCGTTTTTTCGTTTTTGTTTTTTGTGTTTACACGATTATAACTGTTCATATAAACAATATCATTAACATATTTAAGTGATACGATGCGAGTAACAAAGAAAATCAATCGAATCTTCGCCCTATTCTGTATTCTTTTTCTTTTTTGCTTTTCTTTTCTCTTCTTTTTGATATAATATTATATATAAGAATTAGATTGTGTATAAACTTATTTGAACAATCTTATACAACTGAGCCAACGGTCAGTTTATTATAATTGTTAGATGAAAAATATGTTGTTTCTTTTTTGTTTTTGTTTCTATCATATTTTCAAAGGTTGTGGATTATACATAAATAGTCGAAAAATTAATTTCCTCATCTATTTTCCTATTGAATTTGTTATTATTGTTATTATTGTTTTTGTTGTTGTTGTTGTTGTTGTTTCTGTGAACTACAGTAACATAAATTGTATTGCCTTCATAAGTTCCAATACTTGCATAAAACTTTTCTCAAACGAACATAAATATTGTAATAAGTGATGAATAATTTGATTTTTGTTTTTTTTTCTTTTTCTCTTCTCAATAACAAAACACGTTTCAATCAACAATATTTGTAGCTTTTTTTTTTTATCAACCGATGTAGTATATTATGTAGTTTGAAAATCAATAGGGGCAGGAGGGGGTAGGTGGGTTAAGATACATAATTATGTTAAAAATTAAAAAATATAGAATATAGAATTATTTACATATACATAAAAATGTTTAATAATTATTATAACGTATAATATCAACTAACTAAGATTGGATAATCAAATTTAACGATAATAACTAATAAGATTATAATAACACAGATAAGAACAGAATATTACTATATATTGAAGAATTTTTCAAATTCTTTGAATACGGCGTGTACGTAGTACCTATAAACTCGGTTCAAATAATAACGATAAATTTGCATTTTTCCAATCTTTTTTTTCTTTCTTTCTTTCCTTTTTTCTTTCTTTCTTTCTTTCATATGCAGACATAAAAATTAATATGAACGATCGATTAATGGTGGTCTATAGTTAGGAAATATCGTACAAAAAGTTAATTAGGTATATATGTATGTATAGATATAGGAAGGAAGGATAAGGGAAATGATGAAGGAAATAGATTATTATTTACTGTGATACGTTTGCAATTGTTTTTTTTTTTTCGTTCTTTTTTTCAAATCAAGTGTAATTTAGTTATGTTATCAATATGTGCATTTCATGATCTTAGAATTTACACTTATATCAAATAATAAACTGGTTGGATTTTTTCTTTCAATTTAACTAAACCACAGATTTTCATTTATCAATAAATACCTACACGAAATTATCGGTTCTTACTTTTCGAATATTAAAATCATTGATTTTACTATATTTGTGTTACAAAATAATGATATGTTTCGAAATTTTGATAATCGTGTCATTTTCTCATTACATATTCGATATAAGTTATTGATATACAGTAGAATTTTATACAGCATATTAAATATATATATATAAGTGAAAATCTATGATTTGGTTATTGAAATTACTTCGAAGACATGAAATTTTGAAAAGTGCAAACACATCACGTTATATACTCTGTATAATAATAATAATGTCAATAACATTTTGTGTATCGTATAATATTAGTGTATATATAATATGTGTGTGATTTTATGTATATATATGTATATTGTATATAGTTAATCCTGCCGCAGACCGGAAAAGAAAAAAAAAAAGAAAAAAAAAAAGAGATTGCCCAAACTTGAGAAGATATATTATATTATATATATACATATATTCAAAAGTTCGTTCAGTATTTTGTGCCTTTTTCGTCTATATCATATAGTATATATATGTATATATATATATATATATATAGAATGTATGGAAGCAATATACGATTGATTTGAAGAAATATCAACGAGTCGTATGTAAAATGAGTAACAACAAGTTTTTGAAAAACAAAAATAAAATAAAATAAAATAAAAACCAACTACAATCCTTGTAGCTATAGATTTTGAAGACGAATACGTCCTCGTTATAATAGCATATTATATATACTTGTTGGATTTGTTATACATTATTATTATATTATATTATATTAAATTAAATTAAATTATATTATATTATATTATATTATATTATATTATACAAACGTACGTTACGCATATTATCATACAACTCACTGTTTAAAGTAAAAAACCTTATTTTTGTTTTCTCTTTCTTTTTCTTTCCTTATATATTTCCAATTAAAAGAAACAAATGTATATTACAAATATTGCAAAGTCCTGTATATATATATATATATATATATATTTATGAAAGGGTACATATCGGGTCCGAAAAGGCGACCCGTGTACATTAATATACGTAACTCTACGTTGTAATTATAATTTGAATCTTGTAGGTTATTTTCATTTGTACACCCTTGATTATAAGATATGATGAAACTAGAGTTTATATACAACGCGGTATTATACAGGGCCGTTTAACCATTTGATAACCCGTAACATGACAGTACCGTGATAGATTAATTCTTCGGAAAGCATTTTCAATTCTCTGGTCCCTGCATGTACCTATACGCGAACGATGTGAACGTGAGAATACATGTGGGGACCAAGTAAATTTCTGGTATTTCCTGGGAGTTATTTCATAGTCCGTCGCGCAGATTGTCTGACTCTTCTAGCTTCTCTCTAAATTTGAATCAGTGAAAACTACTGACAATCAGTGAATAGTCACTGCTTTCCAGTTATAAGTCTGCCACTGAACCAATCAGTGGCAGACTTATAACTGCAATCAGTGAGTTTTCACTGATTCAAATTTAGAGAGTTGAATATTGTTAAAAAACGAATAATTTATGAATATCCGTGCCTTTGATTCAATTCGATTGTTTGAATTTGATTTTCAGTCTCACGAGAACAGGTCATCGACAACGATCTCATGCCACCCAGGCTAGATAATAGTTTCACCGAATTTTACGTAATTGTATTTTATCACGTATATTAGTAGATCCGATTGAAAAAACTAATTTCGTCCGATTCGAATATTGTTGGAAACTAATGCTAACAGTGTCGAATCAACGATTGTTTTTTCAGTAACTTCCTCATGTTTCTACGGATTGACACATGCGGGGACCGCTGTTCGATACGTAATGATACATGTCGGGACCGGGCGAATTTCCATTTCTCTTCGTAGTTATTCGTTTGCCCTTCTAGCTGACATGTTGTTAGAAAACGAACAATTCATGAATATTCGTGCCTTAGATTAAATCTGGTTGTTTAAATTTGATTTTCGGTCTCACGAGAACAGGTCATCGACAACGATCTCATGCCACTCAGGCTAGATAATAGTTTCACCGAATTTTACGTAATCGTATTTTATCACGTATATTGGTAGATCCGATTGAAAAAACTAATTTCGTCCGATTCGAATATTGTTGGAAACTGATGCTAACAGTGTCGAATCAACGATTGTTTTTTCGGTAACTTCCTCATGTTTCTACGGATTGACACATGCGGGGACCGCTGTTCGATATGTAATGATACATGTCGGGACCGGGCAAATTTCCATTTCTCTTCGTAGTTATTCGTTTGCCCTTCTAGCTGACATGTTGTTAGAAAACGAACAATTCATAAATATTCGTGCCTTTGATTCAATCTGATTGTTTGAATTTGATTTTCGGTCTCACGAGAACAGGTCATCGACAACGATCTCATGCCACCCAGGCTAGATAATAGTTTCACCGAATTTTACGTAATCGTATTTTATCACGTATATTGGTAGATCCGATTGAAAAAACTAATTTCGTCCGATT
The DNA here is from genome assembly GCA_963992785.1 of Tenthredo livida. Classification (NCBI taxonomy): domain Eukaryota; kingdom Metazoa; phylum Arthropoda; class Insecta; order Hymenoptera; family Tenthredinidae; genus Tenthredo; species Tenthredo livida. Next base: position 7,822,189 of record OZ023067.1, on the reverse strand, counting down.
CGAATATTGTTGGAAACTGATGCTAACAGTGTCGAATCAACGATTGTTTTTTCGGTAACTTCCTCATGTTTCTACGGATTGACACATGCGGGGACCGCTGTTCGATACGTAATGATACATGTCGGGACCGGGCAAATTTTTATTTCTCTTCGTAGTTATTCGTCTGCCCCTCTAGCTTAAATGTTGTCAGAACACGAACAATTCATGAATATTCGTGCCTTTGATTCAATCTGATTGTTTGAATTTGATTTTCGGTCTCACGAGAACAGGTCATCGACAACGATCTCATGCCACCCAGGCTAGATAATAGTTTCACCGAATTTTACGTAATCGTATTTTATCACGTATATTGGTAGATCCGATTGAAAAAACTAATTTCGTCCGATTCCAATATTGTTGGAAACTGATGCTAACAGTGTCGAATCAACGATTGTTTTTTCGGTAACTTCCTCATGTTTCTACGGATTGACACATGCGGGGACCGCTGTTCGATACGTAATGATACATGTCGGGACCGGGCAAATTTCCATTTCTCTTCGTAGTTATTCGTTTGCCCTTCTAGCTGACATGTTGTTAGAAAACGAACAATTCATAAATATTCGTGCCTTTGATTCAATCTGATTGTTTGAATTTGATTTTCGGTCTCACGAGAACAGGTCATCGACAACGATCTCATGCCACCCAGGCTAGATAATAGTTTCACCGAATTTTACGTAATCGTATTTTATCACGTATATTGGTAGATCCGATTGAAAAAACTAATTTCGTCCGATTCGAATATTGTTGGAAACTGATGCTAACAGTGTCGAATCAACGATTGTTTTTTCGGTAACTTCCTCATGTTTCTACGGATTGACACATGCGGGGACCGCTGTTCGATACGTAATGATACATGTCGGGACCGGGCAAATTTTTATTTCTCTTCGTAGTTATTCGTCTGCCCCTCTAGCTTAAATGTTGTCAGAACACGAACAATTCATGAATATTCGTGCCTTTGATTCAATCTGATTGTTTGAATTTGATTTTCGGTCTCACGAGAACAGGTCATCGACAACGATCTCATGCCACCCAGGCTAGATAATAGTTTCACCGAATTTTACGTAATCGTATTTTATCACGTATATTGGTAGATCCGATTGAAAAAACTAATTTCGTCCGATTCCAATATTGTTGGAAACTGATGCTAACAGTGTCGAATCAACGATTGTTTTTTCGGTAACTTCCTCATGTTTCTACGGATTGACACATGCGGGGACCGCTGTTCGATACGTAATGATACATGTCGGGACCGGGCAAATTTCCATTTCTCTTCGTAGTTATTCGTTTGCCCATCTAGCTTAAATGTTGTCAGAACACGAACAATTCATGAATATTCGTGCCTTCGATTAAATCTGGTATATAATAATAATAATAATAATTCGGTACTTAAAACTACCTGTATGTGTATAAATCCACTGGTGCCTGTATGTCATGATATTCATACGAGGGAATATCAGGACCGGTCCCAAAAAGGTACATTGCGTATAGAAACTTATGAGGACGGTCCTTACATGTGCCAAGAGTCCCCGTATTGACCGATAGACTCCTGAATTGGTACCCACAAGTACCCTCTCATAAATATATATATATATATGTATATATATATATATATACTATATACTGTATCGTAAAATTCATTTGTTTGTTATTTTCATGATTTATTTATTTATTCATTTATTATTATTATCATTATTATTCTTATTTTTTGTATTCATTTTTTTCTTTCTTTTCTTCTTCTCCTTCTTCTTATTCTTCATTATTATATTTTATTTATCCTGTCTTCTATACTTGTATGTAATCTTAAAAACTGATCGTTATATCATGCCCTGTATGTCAGAACATATTATTTTATACCTTTCGTGATACACAATTGTTTATTAGCTCAGCGTTACAAGGATCGACATAATAACATATAATTATATAATATATTTCTGTTCGTCAAGAATAGTAGAAAAGAAAAAAAAAAAAGAAGAAGAAAAAAACAGAAAAATGAAAGAAAACAAAAAAAATCAAACCATACCTAATAAAAGAAAAACAATAACTTGTACGAAATTTATTAATCAACCGATCCTTCGCCGGCATACGTATACATATTGTACAGTATACTTGGTTTTTGTCTCTCTTCTATCGATGAACTAACTTCATTTTTTTTTTCGTTTTTTTTTCATTTTTTTTGTTTTTTCGTTTTCATTCTTATTTAAATTCGCCTTGCGATTTAGCTACATTATATATACTCCTGCGATATATACCCATACAATGATACTATACAAGTCCTTTAATATCCATTTTTACATTTTGCCATTTTGCCATTTTGCCATTTTGCCATTTTGCCATTTTACCATTTTGCCATTTTACCATTTTGCCAGTGTGGAAAGGATGGCTTCTCTGTTTCGGTAATAATTATTTTTTAATCGAAATTAAAATCGATTAGATATAATATCATATATATAAATTGATATCATATATATTTATATACACAGCTGTGACGAAACAGAGATGCATCCCTTGCCCTTGTCTTGTCTTGCGACGAGATCCGCATTGATTTTTATTTATTTATTTATTCATATTTTTTTTTCTTCCTCTCTTTTCCTCTTCCTCTATTTCTTATTTAATTCATCATCATTTTCACACATCTGCAGATTAATTCCTTACTATATACCATACCGTATGTACCATAATAATATATAGATACAGACCAACCAATACACATGAAACACCTAGCTAAAAGTTTTCTTTATCATCATCATCATAATCATCATCATCATATTCATCGTTCGATAGCTAATCTTGGTCCATCATCCAGAAATGATAAAATTTTTTTTTTTCTCCAAACTTAAGTTGGAAGAAACTGATTTTATAAATAAAATAATTATTTAGTGTCTCGTGTATATATATAAATATATATATATATACCTAAATATATACATATTATTATATTATAAATTGATGACATTATCGTAAACTTATCCCCTCTCCCCTCTCCCCCCCTCACCCCATTTTTATATAAGGTGTTATATATATATATATTTAAGAGCGGCTCTCTATTTTTTTTTTACACTTTGTTAATAATAAAAATATGATATGCGATATGAAAATCGTTATTATAATTTTTAATGATGTGTGTATGTGTGTGTAAGGGTGATCGATTATTAATTTCTAATTTTTCTCCTTTCACTCTCTTGTGTTTATAATAATATGGTAAAAGTGATAATTCTTACTTATAGAACGACATACTTCTTATTTAAATCGTATAATTAGTTATTGATAGAATAATGTTGATTACTTGATTATTATTATTTATTTTTCCTTTCTTTCGTGTTTTTTTTTTTTGTTTTTTTTCTACTTTTTTTGTTTGCTTTCTTTTGTATTGTTTTGTTATTTCTCTCTCTCTCTCTCTCTTTCTCTCTATTACTCTTTTCTCTTTCTTACTTTTTTTTCTTTCAATAAATTTAAAAACTTCTTCTTCATTTTTTTTCTTTTGTTTTTTTTTGTTTTTTTCCATAACAATTAATTTATACTTAAGGTTCATTAATATTAATTATGGCACAATATAAATATTATATTTAAAGTCTTTTTGAAGACATAATAAAAATAAATCTAAGTAGTCTTTCTCCTATGTTCGTCAATTTTTTTTTTTTATTTTTTTTTTATTTTTTTTTTTACTTTTTATTTATTTTTTTTCGATTATTTTAAAGTTTTTTTTTTTTTTCCTTCAAACGTCTCGTCATCGTTATAATATTACACCCCGCCTAAGGTTTTTTCGATTTCATGAAATTTCACTTTATTTTTATTTTTATTTTTATTTTTATTAATTATTTTATTTTTTGTTTTTAATTTAATTTATTTCATTACGATTTATAATTTCCCCTTCCCACCCCCATTCGTATAGCAAAAGAAGTTCTATTTTTCTGTCTTTATTATTCATTTATATTTTATATTTTTATATATCTATATATATTTTTTTTTTTGTGTTTTTTCTCATCATTCTTTTTCGTTTCGATATCTTTTGGAAAAAAGTGATCTATATATATAGTATATCGTGTGTAATTTTGGTTACATATCAACCGAAGTACGTCGTCGTCGCGCGTATACAATCCCAATAATATTCTTTTCAAAGAGAATAAAATTTTTACTTATGTTATTTTTATTATTATTATTATTTATTTTATTTTAATTTTTTTTTTTTGTTTTTTTCTGTTTTCCACACAAGATTTTTTTACTTTTTAATTTTTTTTATTTCCCGATCTTTGGTAAATCAATATCACATTAATTAAATGAAAACAAATTTTATACCAATGAAACAATCTAATCAGTCGATTCCACCTAAAATAGAACAAAAAATAAACAAAAGCATATATAAAAAAAGAAAAAAAAAATATTAAAAAAAAAAAAAGAAAAGAATTAATTAACAATAATTGAACACAATATAAAGTATCAATTTGATTTATACTTATCAAACTCAATTCTAAAATTCTAAAATCAGACTTCTCAAAAATAAATTCACGTATCAAATTATTTCGTCACAGCGCCCGAAGAAAAACAGAAAAACGAAAACGAAAAAAGACAAAGAAAAAAAAAGGTCAAAAAAGAACCAAAAGGATTTCATATTTTTCGCATATTTTTATACATTAGACCCCCCTTGTCCATATATAGTATAATATATAGGTAAGTGAAGTTTAAACTTAAATTTATTTAACAAAACAAATCATCAGCCATAATTAACAAATATTATATACCTAATAAATTCTCAATCATCATTATCTATTTTCTAAAAATATATAAAGTATAATGATACTAAAAAGAAAAAGAAAAAAAATAAAAGAAAAAAAAAAAAAACATTCAGAAAACAACGTGTCGGTCAATTAATAGGGAAGAAAAACTATCGGTTCTTTATTCTTATATTAAAATATATAAATATATATATTATATATAATATATAATGTTAAGAATATTTATTGAGCAGGTTTTTTTATCTTTTTTCTTTTTTTTTTCTATTCATTCATTAGGCGTTAAGTTAATCAAACGGCCCAAGTTCAAATTTATTTTCTCATATATAATAATATGAAAATATAATATAATATAATATAAGAATGGTTCCAATTAGTTTTTTTTCCCTTCTCCAGCCTCAAATATCAACATAATATTTTTATCAATTATTTATTTTCATTTTTTTGTTTTTTTCTTGTTTTTTTTTTTTGTTTCAATTAATTTTTAATAAAGTCTCGCAAAATAATAAAAAGAACAAAAACTCATTAAATAAAACGCGCTAGACGTTAAGTTTACAGAGTTGATTTAATAATATTAATGTTATATTGTCCATAACGCATTTTTTTTATTGTTTTTTTTTTTCATCATTATTTTGTCTTTCGTATGTATGTCAAATTTTTTTTTGTTATAGAATATTTCTTCTGTTGTTCATTAATAATAATAATAATAATAATAATAATAATAATAATAACAATAATAATAATAATAATAATAATAATAATATGTATAATATATACATGTATATCAAGAGTGGAAATAAAAATAGATAGTTTTAAAATATTTGTTTTTCATTTTAGTCATTCGCTAATAGGGTATAATTACGTGGTTATTACAAGACAAGAATAATAATTATCCATGCATTAAAGTTTAAAAATCGTTTCATTATTTTTTTTTGTTTTTTTGTTTGTTTTTTTTTTTTTTTTTTTTTTGATAATATATTCGTATATAATAATAATCGTTTTAGTCGCTATTATAATAATAATAATAATTAATAATCATTTCCAATAGAAGATATGACGAATTTCTAGCTACGTTCCCATGTAAATAGTAAAAGACCTAATTCTTTGTAATTTCGAGAGTGTTGGCACAATAGAATAGATTATCTTCTCTTCCATATTAATATTCTTCTTCTTCTTCTTCTTCTTCTTCTTATTTAGAATTACATTTATACGGATTTTATTTTAAACCGTTTTTGTTCTTTTCTTATTTTTTTATTTATTTTTATTTTTATTTTTATTTTTTAACGGGGTATATAATATGTCTATTATACCCTGGAAAGATATGTTGCTGAAATCCTGTAACATTAACTACATAATATTTTCAAATACGATAGCCAATTATACCGAAACGTTTTTTTTTTTTCAAATTTTTTAATTATTTTTTATTTCACAATCAAAAACCGAAAAAAATAAAATAAAATAAAAAATGTAATGCAAATGTTTTGCGAAACAGTCTTTTGGTCTTTCTAAGAAATTTCTATGAAATTATTCGAGTGTGTAATATAGAGTTTCAGTTTAACTAGCTATCATAGAGTTCGCGGTAAATGAAAATAAAAAAAATCGAAAAAAAATAAATAAAAATAAAAAACTCGAACATAATGCAAAAAAAAAAAAATTGATCTGACGGAGAGGATTTTTACAATTTTTTTTTCTTTCTTTGTTTCTTCTTCTTCTTTTTTACAACACTAAACATTGACGTAATTCCGTATACGTTTTCAATTAATTCTAGTATAATTTTAATCCTTTTTTTTATATTTAGTATAGTTATACCAACTCAAAAACATCACAGAATTTCCCAATATATTAATTAATAATTAATTATAATTCTCATAGATATCGTATTTAAAGTGCGCAATGGGGTATATCAATAATGTGGATTATTAAACGCGAGTTCGTTCATTATTTTCATTACTTTTTTTCGCTCCTATATATCACAGAATCACAGAAATATCGAGAAAAAAAAAACAAATAAATAAAAGATTTAAAAAAAAAAAAACCAAAAACTAACAACAAAAGTTCGAAAAAAAAAAATAAAATTACACAAATTACACAATTTTAAATGACTAGCATTAATTTCACTATATGATTAATAAAAACAAATTTTCCCTTATATAGATCACGATCTTTTTTATGTATATATATTATATATAATATATATATATACATATATTAATTAATTAATTACCGAATAAATATTACCGAAGTCCGAAAATGAAGAAATTTAACGATATTAAAAAAATTCGATCGTTAACAATCATCGTTTGTCCACATTATGTCTTGAAACCTCCATGCCACTCCGAAGATTTGGTTTCACACTCAAGTATTTTTTTTTTGTATTTTATAATTTGTTTTTTTTTTTTGTTTTTTTCCTTATTTTTTTTTTTTTTTTTTTTTTACACGACATTTAAAAATTCATTCGACATTGAATTCTATACAGCCGAGAGCAGCTTCAATTAGAGACATATTATATCTAATCCTAGAATCGTATAATTTAACTGTATACATTGTTTAGAAGATATGTTTAAAACCTTTTCCTTTTTTTTCTTTCTACCTTTCTATCTTTCTTTCTTTCTTTTTTTTTTTTCATCCCCCTTATTTTCGCTCTTTCATTTCTCCCTCTCTCTCTTTCTCTCTTTCTCTCTCTATATATATATTTTTTTTTCTCGCTCAATAATTGTCGCTAAATTTGAAGACATTGTAATTATTCATTTTTTACTTTTATTTATTTATTATTATTATTATTATTTTTTCTTTCGTTTCTTTTTTTTTGTATTTTCTTTTTTTTTTTTTTGTATTATTTTTATTTATTTTTTACTACGCAATCTAAGATAGACGTAAACGTTATTTTTCAATAATTTGTACTTGCGTGTTAGATATAATGGCATTTCTTTTACGTTTATCATAATAAGACATCAATTTTTTTTTTTTTTTTTTTGTTTGTTTGTTTGTTTGTTTGTTTGTTTGTTTACACTGAGTTTCAGACCTGAATATGTTGCAATGAACAACTTGTGTTTAGGGTTTTAGTTCCTTTAATTAATTGTACCTTTTATTTTTAGATATCGGTAATTCTTGTACAATAGTTGGCCAATGGAACTGTTCGTGTTTCTTTTTTTTTTTTTCTTCTTCTTATTTTTTTAAATTTATTTTCTTAAATCTTTATTATTATTTAGCATAATAAATTCTAAGTTCATTATAATAATTTAATCAATTAAAAATTTGGAAATTTTCTTTTGTTTTTGTGTTTTTTTTTTAAAGAAAAATCTATGTTTAAAAAAAAAAGAGAAAACATTGATTATCAAGACTTGAATAATGAGTTTTTTTTTTGTCTATTTCTGCTTCCTTTGCTTTTTTCGTTTTATTTTTCAATAAAGCAGCACATTTCTCGTCGATTGGTCATAAAATTTGTATAAAAAACTCTTATCTTTTCTTTCTTTCATTTGTTTGTCTTTTTTTTTTTCTTTTTTCTTTTTTTCTTCATTTTAAAACCATAATATAATACTTCCGAAATTTTTTCTAATAACGCGTACGGAAAATAAAGATTTCTATATATATATATATATATATATACGATGATGATATCGTACGCGTTATTTTTTAAAAAAATTTCTTTTATTTTCTATTTTAATTTTCTATTTTATATTAGTAAAAATTTTTGTCGATGATGATTTTTTTTTCCATTTTTTCTTTTTTTTTTCCTTAAACATTTAATATTGCACTTTGCCAAGTTTACACGAACACGAATCCATTGTCCAGCCCGCGTTATTTTAATTTTTTTTTTTTTGTTTTTTTGTTTCTTCACCTATCTATATCATTATTATTATTATTATTATATGTCGAACTGTGCTACTTACAAAATTCTGAATAAGAGACAAAATCGTTAATATGTATAGTAATATGAATATTTACATTTCAAAATATTACTTTAAAGAGTTAAAAATATAGTCTGTAATTTGCGCGCGTGATGCGGGGACCCTACTACACTTTAAGCCCGTAATATAATAATTACGTTAATAACTTTTATATGTATTTTGTATTAGATTTGTGAGACTTTGTTGAATTTGAGCATATTAATTTCTTCTTCTTCTTCTTCTTTCTCTTTATTTTATTTTTTTTTTCCTTCATCTCCTTATAATTTTTTTTTTTGTTTTTTTTTTGTATTTTTTCGTTTTTTTTTTGTTTTTTTTTTCATTTTTTTGTTACCTTTCTTGTAATTGAAATTTCTTTTTTTTTTTTTAGGCCTAAGACAAAATAACTGTATGTATCCCTAATTCAATTTACTTAACTATAAATATTTATATATATTTATAGATATATATAGATTTATTTATTTATTTATTTATTTATTCATTTATTTAATTATTCATTTATTCATTCATTTCTTGTTTTAACACATATTGTATATCATCGTAATACCTGTGTGTATACTGGCTTTTTCCTTAATTAATTACCAGCGAATTCGTATAACCATTTTTTGTTTTTTTGTTTTTTTGTTTTCGTTTCGTTTTCTTTTTTGACTCCTTTTTCGTTATCTTTACTTTTTTTTTCATTTTTTTTTTCTTTTTCTTTTGTATGTGCATTTCAATTATTATGAAATTATTAGCAAGAATCATTAATGTTTAATTAAGCGAGGGGTGGTTGAAAAAAAAAATAATAATAATAAAAAAAAATCCGAGTTTTTCGTTACTTTTCTTTTCTTTTTCTTATCTATCTTATATCCAACAAGTTAAATGTTATTTTCGTAAAATAAAGGATCCGGTCGTTTCTAAGTATTTTTTTTTTCTGTCGCTACCACGCGTTATTACTTACGCGGTTATTATTATTTTTTAAAATTATAATTCATGGTTTGTATAATATAATATTAATGCCAAATCCAAAATTGATAAGGATTTCAAATTATATCTTCGTTCTATTTTCTTTCTTTCTTTCTTTCTTTCTTTCTTTCTTTCTTTCCTTCTTCTGCTTCCTCTACTACTACTACTTCTTCGACTTTTTTTTTACTCTGTATACTTTGTTTTCCTATTCTCCCGCACACTGCAAGAGGCCTTCTATATATTAATCTTTGATTTTCTATACACAACTGTAACAGACCATCAATAACATATTAGTGATCTTTAAACTATTGTTTCATATCTATCAGATCTGTTATTAAAACAGCGATTTCGTTCTCATTATCATCATGTTTGTTTTTTTTTTCCTTTTTTTTCGTTTTTTTTTTTTCTTTTCTTTTGCCTCCCTATGTCTCTTTCTGGCACGTTTACTAATTGTAATAATAGATAATTTTTCTTGTAATTCACATTGATTAAACTGTTATAAATTAATCTGTGAGAAAAAAGTGTTACCTTTCTCCTCCATTACCTTGATTTTTTTTTTCAAATTTTTCTTTTCTTATATTTTATCTTTTCATTTCGTTTGATTTCTTTTCTTTTTTCTTTGAATTTAATTTAATTTAATTTAACAGTATGGTAGTATACATAATATGGAATGTTTCCAATCAATTGGCTTTTTGCAGTTATTCGTGTTATTTGTTTTTTTTTGCAATTTTTTTTTTCTTTTTTTGTATTTTTTTTATATATTTTTTTGTATTTTTTTTTTGTTTTTAAACTTAAAATAAATTTGATATAATTTCTCAGTCGATCTTTCCCTCTTCTTTGGATTATACGCAGTCTTGACGAAAAAGAACAATAAAAGGGTTCAAAGTTCAAACCGTCTCATAGCTCGACGTTGAAATTTTTATTATCCTCAAATAATTAGAAATAAAAAAGAAAAAATAGTCAATAAAAAACGGTCATAAATATGATATAGCATATATCTTCTTTTTGTTTTTGTTTGTTTTTGTTTTTGTTTTGATATGTGATTCAATTATTTCCAAGCCGAATGAATACATTATGTAGCTTCCCTCGTTGAGCTATAGGAGAAAATGTCTTATCACCCTTTTAAGTAACGAATTTAAAAACCAATAATTACTTCTGATATGCAGTTAAGCTTGGTGAATTATCACCCGTAGCTCTCTCATAATTTCCTGGTAAATGGTCAAAGGTGAGGAAATTATGATGGTACCACCATTTTCATTGCGGCTGTTGCGGTATCTGGGGATGTTGCGCAAGGACATTTTTTATCGCCGATGTTTTAAGCAATCTTTTCAGCATACCGCTAGAACCACGATGCTGAAGGCTTTTATGAGTGGTCAATGAGTTCTTGGTGCGGTAACGCCTGTTGCAAAATTCACATACGTAGAGTGTGTCCGACTGTTCATGCTTGTCCTGGAAGTGACGTTTCAGCGAATAGTAGCAGGAGAATGTACGACGGCAGTATGGACATTCTTGGGGTTCATTTATACCACCGGCAGTAGGTGGTGGCATACGGTACACGGCAGAGGGAAGCGTTGTTGGTGTTTGCATCCCGTTGCCCGTACCTGAAATTCAATTCATCATTCATTTCAGACCCTGGACCTTCTTCAATTTATATAATATATTCTTGATTTTCAGAATAATTCTTCAGATATTTACAAGTTTCAATTCTGCTTCAAAAAGTTCAAAAGATATTGTATATTTTTTTTTTTTTTTCAACAAATTTTAGAATCTTCATTCATGTAGTTATTTCTAAGATATATGATGCTGATTGCATACATATGTATATGATTAGAATATATTTCATTTTATTTTGGCAATTCAAAAATTTTCTTTTTTTTTTTTTTCGTCATTGCAGAATTGTAAACTCAACTATTGTTTTTTTCTTTTTTTTTTCAGGTAATAGATATTATTGATTAACGTTATGATAGAACTATATATACAGTTATATAACATATGTGTGTCTATGTGTATCCATGTGTGTGTGTGAGATTATGATTAATGATTTTGAGTGCCTTATAATGTATATCATTTAGTTTTTTGAGTCTTTTTTTTTTTTTTTTGACATCGCATGCATCAAGCATTGATTATTTTCATTTTTTTTTTATTTTTATATTATTGTATTGTAAAATATTCTATTCTCAAAATTGATACAGCTATAATATGAATATGTAGAACCCCCGATTTTTGTTAGTCAATACAACCGATAGGTACACCAAATATGTTTGTTTCATGTTTATTTTTGTTTTAGTAACATTGCCGTTTCTCCTGATAAATGATTGATATGATGAATTCAATAAGGCTTTTTTTTTTAAAGGAATTGAAAATTAGAATTTTTGTTTTTTGTTTTTTTTCAATGGCTCGAATTTCATGCTGGGTATGTAATATGTGAAATACGTTTTTATGTATACTATATCGAAATACCAAAAGCCCAATATGTTAGAACGATCAATGAATCGATTATTATAGTTGAATAAGAAAATGAAAATTGATCGTTTAAATATACTATTCGATGTATGTATGTATATATAATATACAGATTCAACGAGAGTTTGAGAAAATTTTCGTAGAGGAAAAAAGAATAACAAGAAAAATTATGAAAAGAAAGAAAAAGAGGAGAAAGAAAAAAACCAAGAAAACAAAAAAAAAAAAATTAAAAAGACGCACAATCAAAAAAAGATTTGAATATATGGAAGCAAATTATAATAGTATATATTATAGGTGTATATATATATATATATATATATAATAACGTTATTGCATGCATGCATACAGTAAATTCAGCTATAAATACGATAAATATAAATAATAAACGAAGCGTGTAAACACTGTGTAAATAATTATATGAAATGAAAAAAAAAAAAAAATACAAAAAAAAATAATAAAAGAACGAAAATTGGAAATTGGAAAACGAAAATTAAGATAATATCGCCGCATGCATTCCGATATACGATGATGCTTATTAAACACGCTGATAAACAAGCATCTATATATAAATATATATTATATTATACAATATATATAATAATATATAAATTGATTATTTCTGTTCAATATATGCTTTGAACCGTGAACGAAACATCATATTCAATATATCATGTATAATATATATATACGAAACAAAATCGATGTACATATTATATTGTATTGTATTGTATTGTATTGTATTGTATTGTATTGTATTATAATATAATATTATATCATATCTTTGACATTATAACAATATTAGTTTTCCCATATATATGTATATATGTATATATAGAGCTGAAATAAAAACTATTGAATAAGCAACATCGATCATGCACACAACATCGAACATTGAAAGCCAACAAAACAAAACAGAACAAAAACAGAACAGAACAGAACAGAACAGAACAAAATGATAAAAAAATTGAAAATAAATTTAAAAAAAAATATAGTAATAATTAATATTAAACAAACAAAAAGGAAACCAACAAATAGACAATAATACAGGAAAACGCATAAACTTAGGCATGGGGTATTTTTTTTTTAGGGCGGGTTAGTGGGGACCTGAAGCATAATAATATGTGACTGGTAAAGAACCCTAGTTTCCTACTAGCTTATATAATTATATGTGCTTTATAGAGTGAACAAAAGTAGTTTTCGATAACAGACATGTGGTTTGCCTTTTATTTTATTTTTCATTTTTCATTTTGTTTTTTTACCAAAAGAAAGTATCTCTCTTTAAATTAATCACAACTCCTCTTTTTTTTTTTTTGTTTTTTGGTTTTTTCACTATCCCATTCTCTCTCTCTCTCCCTTCATCTCTTTCTCTCTCACTCTCGCTACCATTCTCTCTACCTTTTTATACCTCTCTTAATTAATTAATTTTCAAAAAAAAAAAAAAAAACAACAAAAAAAAAAGAAAAAAAAAACAGATACAATTTTCATCCTCTTATTATTTTCTAATAATACAATTTTCAATCTCATTTTTTCTTCTTACTTTGTTTCTTTCTTTCTTTCTTTATATTGCAATGATCTAATTAAACGATCGTTGATTAATTAATTATTCAATATCAATTAATTAATTAACGAATAGAGATTTTCATTCCAAATCTATCTTCAGAGATAATCTTTCTTTCCATTTGGTATAATAATAATAACAACAATATAATAATAATAATAATAATATTATAAACGACAAACGACGCGTCTGTAGGGCCCAAAATTCATAGTAGAATATAAAAATAGAAAAAAAAAAAAAGTTAAATTAAAAAAATTATATAAAAAAACCAAAAAAAAAATTATATAAAAAAAACCAAAAAAAAAAGGAATCGAAATTTTCTTGTTTATAAAAAATTTCTTTGTAATTTAATAAGGCCCTACCTTATCTAAACCTTCAATAGAACTTAATGTCAATGTCGCCGGGTCTGCTCTTATGATAGGTATAGATATGTGTCATCAAGGAGTTACGCGAGCAGTAGACCCGCTCGCAGATGACACATCGGTACTCCTCCTGACGTTCGGCGTGCTTGTCAGCCACGTGGCGTTTCAACGATGCTTTGCTGCATAGTACCTTACTACACAGCTGGCAGGTGAACAGCTTCTTAGCGGATGGTGCAATCGGCGAATTCACCAGGGTCAGTCCAGGCATCGAGGCGAGCACTGAAACACAACAACGCACCTCATGCAGCTCCCCACACTTACCCCTACACCAGATCTCAGACTCTCAAACGTATATTTCTGCCTAATGTGTTCATTTTTGATTTTTTTTTTGATTTTTTTTTTTTTTTTTCTTTTTATAATTTCGTACTTTTACCTATATATATATAGTATATATTTCATTTCTACTGCAGTACTCAGTATTCGGGGAAATTTTATGCTTGGTAGATATATATATATATATAACGTTGACAGTATGGCTCGCACGGTATATTTTCAATGCAACAAGAAGAAAAACAAAAACAAACAAAAATTATACGAAACGGGTTTTTCGATTTTGTTTTTCTGTTAATTCGCCAGTTTATAGAAAGAGAAAGAGAGAGAAGAAGAAAAAAAGTTCAATTCAATCAACAGTCGTAATGTTTTTATATTTTGAAAATATAAATTTGCAAATTAAACGAGCTAATTTTTTGTTCTTTTTTTTTTTTTTGAATTTAATTGGAGTTAAAGTATTGATCGCAATATATGCTTCCCATATATTCTATATTCAAATTATAAAACAGAATGAATAAAATAAATTGACTGCAAAGATTGTAGCGAATGGTAGCATTAAACTATGGCCTTTGGCTTTGATATATTATGCAGTAACTAATAGTGATAAAATTTCAGCAAATAGACAACGATAAAGTTAGTCATACGACGAAAGAGTTTTTTTTATAATAATAATAATGATAATAATAATTGGTAGTCAAAATTTGATATATCGCTATTCAAATTTCTGAACCATACTGTCAACAAAATTATATTGAGATTATTGCAATTTAGAAATAAAGATCTTTTCATCCCTCGGCAAATTTCCGTTAAGATATAATAGATATTTATTTTATTAGAAAATACTCATATATTATATAGATTTATAGCATGCTTTACTCTATAATTTGTGTATATGAGTGTGAAAATATTCCTAATCTATAATTTCGACCCTATTTAGTAATTATATAATATATAAACAACAAAAAAATTGGAGAAAACAAAAAAATGATTGAAAAAAAAATTCTAATTGCGGAAAGAAAAAAAAAACAGACTAGTTTCAAATTATCCACGAAGCAAATGCTCAGGATGAGATATATTTATCATAACTATATAACAATTGTTATTCATATCTGCAATATCATCGTCTGCAAATATTACACTCTTATACGGTATATATATATATATATTCAAAGCAACACTCTTATCACTCTTTCGGAAGCTCATTGATAATTGTCGGTTAATCACTGTGAATTAAGGGCTCGGGCAGGGCGGGGGCAGGGGGCGGGGGGCAGGGGGTAGGGAATTATAAAAAAATAAAAATAAAAAAAAAACAATAAACCACCACCCGACAATCTAACAACAGGTAAAGCAGCTCAAAGCAATTTCGAATACGTATATATGTGTAGTAATAATAATAATTGGTATATGTATACGTTTGAAGCTTTTTTTTTTTCTTTTATTTCTTCTAATTGACTTCGACAAAGTGATGATTCAATCAATATTTAAAAACACGCTTCGGCAATAATTTATTTACCTTTGTACCATTGGTGAAAATTTTTCATCCAAACAATTTCTACGATTTTTTTGTTTTTTTTTTGTTTTTTTGTTTTCTGTTTTTGAAGAAAATTGTAACGTTTCATAGTTTTCCCAGACATGAGGCAAAAAAAAAAAAAAACAAAAACAAAAACTACAATTTCTTGAATGAAAAACTAGGAAAAATTACAATTTTCCTATAATAAATCGTATCGAAATTTTGGGAAAATTATTTTCACCAGGGATACAGATAAGTGCGTTAGAAAATCTAATTTTTGTTTTTTGCCTTTCGTTTACTCAAACCATAATACGATTTGTATATCGGATGCTGATATCATTTTTTTCTTTCTTTTATATAACTCGTACATATTTATTTAAACATATGGATTTGTGTGAATGAAAGAAAAAAATAATATTAAAAAAAAAACAAAAAGAAAAGATAATATGTATATTTTCATTGATATTATCTACAAAACGCGTGAGTTTTCTTATCAAATGAAGATGTGAGTGTGAGTTGAAAAAAAAAAAAATGAAAACAATAATATATAAATTATAATGTAATATGTACCTATATGATACGGTGAGAAATAATTGTTTAGTGATAAAACACCTCATCCTGCGAAGTGAAAATATATATCTTACATTCTATGTATAGGTATACTGTATGTGTTATATCCGATTCTTTCATTTATATAATGTTGAGAGAAAATCTACATGATGTGAAATTGTATTTTTGTATTTTAATGAAGGGGGTTGTTCGGGGTGTGTGTGTGGGGGGGGGGGGGGGGGGGGGGGGTGAAGAAGGGTGATGGAAAGAGTGGTAACTTTTGAAAGAAAACTACGTGGTAATGAATTAAACGTCAATAATAAGGGGACGCCTCTATTTATCCACACGTTTCTCATTAATTAAAATAAGGGAGAGCATTTCGAATTCCGTTCGCTGTATAGCTATGATAATTATCTTCATATATTTTTTTTTCTTTATTTCTCTTCTTTTCTTTTCTTTTCTTTTCTCTCTTTTTCTTTTATCTCTTTATCTTTTATATATGTACACTGACTGGGCAGGGCAAAGCGAGCCAAGGCAGACGGACCTATTCATTTCCTTTTCAAAATTGCTCTTTATCCAATTTCTCGAGTCGTGTCTCATTAAACTTCAGGCAAAAGAAAACTGTTGCAGTAGAGGGGCGGACGGGGGTTTCGGGCTTTCGTGGGTTGTAACTAAAGAATATATATTTATACATGTATATATATATTTTTTTAAATTTTAATTTATTTCATATATCATATATACATATATATATATATATGTATATGTATATAATTATATATGTAAAAATAATAAACTGAGGGTAAGTATATATAAAAAAAAAAAAAATTTGCGTTGCGCCTATAGTTTTGTTGGGGAAATATATATACTTTTCAATATAAATATATGAGATCCAACATAAGACGATGAAGGAAACACTGAGCATTCTGGGATACACTTAAAGCATGCAATTTTCATAATCATATATATATATATATATATATTTTTATACATACATATATACATATATATACATATATATATATATATATATATATATATATATATATATAAATGGTATATAAATATATAATATATATATAAAATTGGCAAGTGGCGCAACATTTAAATAAAATTACTCGAAACTTGAAATATTAACGACGTGTAACTAAACTATAGTATAATTATTATATTTAGACCGTTTAGATTAGTTGTTTTTTTTCTCTTTTCTATTTTTTTGTTTCTTTTTTTTTTTTCTTTTTTCGTCACTGCAGTATAGTAGGTGTAATTATACCTGACTAATATAGTTAATCATGACCAACGTGGATCAACATTTTCAATTCCCAAGGCACAACAAATTTCATTTTTTTTTAAATGTTTTAAATTTTCACCTTTTTCCTTTTTCTTTCTCTCTCTGTCTCTCTCTCTCTCTCTATTCATATTTCGGAAGAACAGAATTTTGGATGTTCACTTTGACATGATTGAATGTGAAAAACAAAAATTTCTTCTATTGCGGAGCAATAGAGTGATTGATTGATTTTTGGCCGACTACAAGGGTTTTTTCTTTCTTTTTTTCTAATTTTACTTTTACTTTTCCATTTTTGTTTTATTTTTTTATAGATTTTTTCCTGTGAATTGTTGATTTCAATTGTACAGAATGATATATAAATTGATTAATTATTTGGAAAAGTAGAAGAGAGAAAGAAGAAAGGAAAATGGAAAGAGAAAAAAGATTTGAAAAAAAATAAAAAAATAAAAAAAAAAACTGTACGTGATACGAGAATTGAAATGTCCAACTACGCCGGACATGACTGTTAGGATTTTATGGCTGACGTCACAATATAAACAACGCATCGACAATTAAGTTATTATACACAATAATTAGCATAACTTACCTTAATGCTGAAACAAAGCAGATTTAAATAATATCTAAATTATATATGTATGTAATATACATATATACTATATTATATAGGTCTATGTATATATATACCTGTATATTATATTACGAATATAACTGATCGATTATATACCATTATTAAAAGTTAATAAATGCGGTAATTATATAATCGATGATTGTTTTTTGTTTTTTTTTTTTTCGTTTTTGGGTTTTTACTTTTTTTTTTACTTTTTTTTTCGAGGATGTGATAGGTATCTAAGAAACAAATGAAACACAACGGAATTATTGAACCAAATAGTACATTTCGTATATAATATAAAAATGAAAATATATTAAAATGCATTTGATATAGCCTTAAATAAGGATAATAATAATAATCAATAAATATATACTATTACCAGAACACCTTGGCAGATAACAAATAATAAGTAAGCAAGATAACGTAACTTTGTATTTTTATTTTTTTATTTTTTTATTTTATTATTTTTTATTTTTATTTTATTTTTATTTTTTTATGTTTTTTAGTTTTTTTTTCTACTTTCTTTCTTTCTTTCTTTCTTTCTTACTTTCTTTCAGTATTATTTGTATGAAAAAATTTATGCGCGAGCAATATATATACGATATATATATATATCGTGTCAAAGTTGTAGAGAAAAAAAAAAAAAAAAAACAGAAAAAAAAAATTCTTTTTCTCAACTTCAAAAAATATAATTTCCTAATCTAATCCGTTATAATATACTAATATATGTCAGTCGGTGTTTTTTTTTTTTTTTTTTTTTTTTTTTCTATATAAATTTAATTAAAATCGTTTTTGTTTTTTTTTTCGAATTATTTCCGCTGCAGGTACAAACTATTCTATTCTATATTACTATATTATATTTCTGTTCTTTCGTTCGTTCGTTTTTTCTTTTTTTTTTTTTCTTATATCGCTCTAATAACTTTTTTTTTTCTATCTCTGAAAGCTTTTTTTCTGTTTTCTATCATAAGATATATCTATATATGTATATTTATGTATGTCTGTATATATGTATGTATGTGTGTGTGTGTATGTGTAATATGTACCCTATATACTATACCTATATATAAATATATATACGAGATACGAGATTGAAAAAGTGCACGTAACTTATTTTAAACATTGACACTGTGTGTGTGTGTGTGTGTGTTTTTTTTTTTTTTTTTTTTTTCTTGTGGCAGTATATTATAATTTATCAGTATGTGTACGCATAATTTATAGTTATCTATATATTGTATATTGGTTTCCATTACATAATCTATTTATTTAAATGTGAAAATATTAAGCTGTCTGGTGGTAGGTATGCATTTGTCTCGTGTGTCGTGTGTATGTGTATGTAACCCTCGACCATTTTTTTTTATTTTTTATTCGCGTGCTTAAAATATTCTGGAATCGGAGTAAAATATAAAAATGAAGAAAAAAAAAATTAAAAAAATAGTCAAAAAGTACGGAATTCCTCCCCATTCCGCCCTCGTAAAAAAAAAAAATAAGAAAAAAAAATGTATATATGTATCCTATATACACAATATATGTTACATAATATATATTATTAAATAAAATGAATAAAAAAAAAAAATTCAGTTCAACTATTTTCGTTTCCCCTTCTTCCTATTTTTTTTTTTTTTTTACTTTTATTTTTATTTGTGTTTTTTTTTCATTTTTTTAAATATATTATTTTTAAGGTACGGTTATGAAATTCCTTTTTTTCCGTTTGTTTTCAAGGATACAACACGCTCGTCTTTTGAAATTTTAATTACTCCTCGCCATTCTGCATACGGTTAATTATTGCGAGTATATTAGGAGTAATATTTTATATTATATATTTATGTATATAATGTATACGTATATATATAAGGAATTATAATGTATACCTACTGCTGTTTCGTTAACATTTTTTTTTTTTTTTAATTTTTTTTTTTTTTTTTTTTTTTAACTTAACCATTAGATAATTTTTAATTAACAGTTTTGGTAACATCAGTCAAATAGTAATTATTTATTCAGTCCAATAATAGTCGACTAATTTAAGTAATGAGACATAATTCAGTCTAATTCAGTCTGATACATTGGTTGCGGTCGAATAAAGCTTCGGAAAACATTGCAGTCTCTATATACGTATATAACCCTATTATATTACAAAAAATAATTATTTTTCATAACAATTAAACGACTATTCAGAAAATCAATATTTTTTTTTTCTATAGTATATTCCTATAGTCGTATATTATAATTTATCGAATTCCTAATTCCTATTCTATATACTCGAGTTTCTTTTTCATTTTTTTTCTTTTTTTTTTTTTCTTTCTTTCTTTCTTTTTTTTATCGGTGGTTCGTATCGGTAGGTATTTTAAATTTAAACGATTATAAAAATTTTCTATATATTTACCAATAAGGCATATAAATACCTATATAATATATTTTACCAGTCTTCAATTTCAATTTCTGACAAGCGCATTTATTATATTTTTCTTTGATTCTTTTCATTAATTTAATAACTTTTTTTTTTTTTAATTTTATTTTTTTTTACCTCACGAACCGACAAATTAATGCCATCGTGTTTAATATTTCGACCGCAACTGATGCGATCCCTCATTTCAGTCTTTTTTATTTTTTTGTTTTATATTATTTTTTTTTTATCTAACTTCTTTTTTTTCCAATCAGAAGAAAAACGCAACGAAATTCTGTCGTATCACAGGCCAATTAATTAATTAATATCTAAGGCTTTTTCTCCTCCTTTTTTATTTTTTATTTTATTTTTTTTTTCGTTTTTCGTTTCTTTTTTTCCTCTTCTGCTTCGTCTTGACGTTTGTTTTTTTTTTTTTTTTTTTTTTTTTTTATTTTCGTTACGAATTTGAAAAGAAAAAATTACACAACGTATACGAAGCGTGAATTAATAAAATGGAAAATGGAAAAGAAAAATTATTATTTTTTTTTTTTTTTTTCAAAATAAATAAAAATTAAAATTAAAGTAGAAAAGAAAAGAAAAAAAAACCACAACTTGAAAATAAAATGATATTGTTATCTAATGCTTTATAATAATAAATTGTTAAAGAATATTATATATATAATAATATATAATAATATAATATAATAGAATATAATAGAATAAAAAATCAAATAAAATCTACTACTATATCATTTGTAATTAAATATTCATCAATTTATATTAATTTTTATTAATAATTTATTATTTCCATAATATAACCATGCCCCGGGTACCCACGATTCGGGCGGGCATCATATTTGCGTATTTGGCCATTTTTACAGTAGTCATTAGTCAATTTCTTGAGTAGTCTACATTTAAATATTATCAATATCAGTTCTTTCGTGTGACTACCATAAAATTGTATTATTTATTTTCATAAATTTAAAGCTTCATTCTTCATCTTTATATATATCCAAATGTCCTTCTAAAGATTTTTCATTTTTCATTTTTTTCTTTCTTCCCCCCCCCCCCCTTTTTTTCTTTTTCCTTTCTCTCACTCTCACTCTCACTCTCACTCTCTCGCTCTCACTCTCACTCTCTCTCTCTTTTTCTCTTTCTTTCTTTCAATTATTATTATTCTTCTTCACCCTTCGTTAATCAATTTATACTTTTACTCTGCGAGACTGACATATTTCTAAGGATCACGCGTAGGCCATTGTATACTATAATTGGCGCGAGACTCTACCTCATATAGTCTCTTATAATTAATTTCAAATGAATGAGAATACAAAAAACAAAAAAACAAAAAACCAAAACTGTATATTACAATTATAGCTCGAAGCGAGTATACTAATAATTAGATATACCCGCACAACTTTAAAAAAAAATAAAAATAAAAATAAAAAAACCTCCAGTCTTATGATTATTCAATATAATAATGCTATATAATATATATATTTTTTTTAGGCCACTGTTATAAAAGTCGCAATAATTAATAAGGAAAACGAAAATTTCACCCTCAAAAATATATCAGAGTCTCTCAGAGAAATCAATTAAATACATCCTACATTACTCTATATCATAGCCTAGCTATTATGTGTATGTGTGTGTGTATTTATAGTTTTTTTTTTTTTTTTTTTTAATGTGTTTTGCTGTAAAATATAATATATATTGTGTGTGTGTGTGTGTGTGTGTGTGAATGTGTTTTTTTTTTCTGTGTGTTTACTTGGGTATGAATTTTTGTATTTTGAGCTGTTAACTTCAGCGACGACACATTATTTCATATAGATGGGTTGTTGTATTTTTTATTTTTTTTTTGTTTTTCTGTTTTTCCGTTTTTTTTTCTTATTTCTTGTTCCTATGGATTCTAGCTACCTATTATACGTACGCTTTGTGCGGGTAAGGAAAAAAAAAAAAAAAAAAAAATTTTAAATTATGTAAAACCTTCTTGATACTTGCATTATACTATACATATATACGCTTGTGCAAAAAATATTAGCGCACATTATTAAAAATATAAATTTAATTATTTTTATACGACATGTTATAGTATGTATGAAACGATAATTTTTTGACAAAATAGTTTAAAACAAAAAATCAAACAAAAAATCAAACATTCCGAACTCATATATAGACTCATATATCATATATATATGGGGAATTTCACGTGAACTCGACCAACTTTTTTCCCTCACTATTTTTGATTCGCTTCATGATTTTTTATTCGATTCTACGATCTCGAAAAAGCACTGCTGAATTTTTTCAGATTTTTCCCTCCAACCGTTGATTTTTAATAATTATTCAAACCCATTTTGAGATCGGCATTTTTTAAAAATCTCGAAAAATTCTCAAAAATATTTTTTCTTATTTCGATCATTTTGACACCACTCCCATGATGGGATCATTATTCCTTCTATTTTTCGGCACTTCTAACATTTTGATAAAACGAAACACGATGTTCCAACGTTTCGAAAATTCTTGAAAAATTACCAAAAATTCTGTGTTCAATTCTAAATGTTTTCGCGGGAGACCCGCGATGACGGACGAAAAAAAAATTTTTTGTTTTCAGAATTGAACACAGAATTTTCGATAATTTTTCAAGAATTTTCAAAACGTTGGAACATGGTGTTTCGTTTTATCAAAATGTCAAAAGTGCCGAAAAACAGAAGGAATAATGATCCCATCATGGAAGGGGTGTCAAAATGATCGAAATAAAAAAAAATATTTTTGAGAATTTTTCGAGATTTTTAAAGAATGCCGATTTCAAAATGGGTTTGAATGATTATTAAAAATTAACGGTTGGAGGGAAAAATCTGAAAAAATTCAGCAGTGCTTTTTCGAGATCGTAGAATCGAATAAAAAATCATGAAGCGAATCAAAAATAGTGAGGGAAAAAAGTTGGTCGAGTTCACGTGGAATTCCCCATATATATATATGTATATTATAGAAGAGAAAAATAATAACAAATAAATAAATAAATAAATAAAATTTACATCTTGTGATTAAAATTTAAAAATAAAAAATGTTTGACATGAAATTATTATTATTATTATTATTATTATTATTATTCATCGTTTCTATTTTTATTCATACATAGGTAGGTATATATATGTATATATATATTATATATATATTATATATAAAATGCTCGAGAGATATCGCGAAATCTGCGTGCGTGCGCGATGACACGAATAACAATGGAAATAGTTCTGAAAGTTCCGCGATTTTGTAATAGCTGTGGTTTTATTCGTTTCATTTGCATTTCATTTTAATTTCACTTTAATTACATTCGAATTTCATTACAAACAAGATTCAAGAAGATTTTCTTTTTTTTTCTTTTTTTTTTTTTCTTTCTTTAATATGGCTTATCAAAGTTCTACTAAAATATATTTATATATTTATACATTATACGGAACGATTCCGTGAAAAGTAACGCGCCTAAAAGGTAGGCAAACGCGAAACGCCCGCATTAAGCGCCGTCTAGCTTGCCTATCATTAAGGCGCGTTACTACTTTTTACAGAATCGTTCCGTATATATCTAGTCGGCTATATATATATATGTATATATGTATATGGGGCTTTCCACGCCAACTCGACCTGGTTTTGACCCTCTACCCTTTTGATTTGGTTCATAATTTTTGACATGGTTGTTCCATCTTTCGAAATCACTTTGAATTTTTTTCAGATTTTTTGATTCAAATTTGTTCGAATAGGAAAATAAAATCACTCGAGAAAAAAATCACACGAGGGACATTTTTTTAAAATCTGAAAAAAATCTCAAAAATCCTTTACTCGATTTCAAAAATTTCGGCGTGTGGACCAGAGTGCGCCGGCGCTTGCTTCTATAAAAAAAAAAAAATGGACGTAACGGTCAGTTCACTGTGGGCAGTTGCATGAACAGTTTTATATGTTACTCCAAATTTTTCGGAATTTTTTCAGATTTTTTTGGAGCCATTTCATTCGTTTCCGATAATTCGCCTTATAGATGTTTTCCCACGAAAACGCGAATAACATATAGAAGCAAGCGCCGGCCCACTCTGGTCCACACGTCGAAATTTTTGAAATCGAGTAAAGGATTTTTGAGATTGTTTTCAGATTTTTAAAAAATGTCCTTCTGTGTGATTTTTCTCTTGAGTGATTTTATTTTCCTATTCGAACGAATTTGAATCGAAAAATCTGAGAAAAATTGAAAGTGCTTTCGAAAGATGGAACAACCATGTCAAAAATTATGAACCAAATCAAAAGGGTAGAGGGTCAAAACCAGGTCGATTCGGCGTGGAAAGCCCCGTATATATGCGGCTATTATTATTCAGTACACAATTATTATTTTGTTTTAACGTTTGTGGACCGTATTATTATTATTATTATTATTATTATTATTAATTTTTTTTTTCTTTTCTTTTTTTTTTCTATCGTTGAACTGGTATGAATTTATACAATTTTTTTTTTTTTCTCTTCTTTCCGTATCTTATATTACTTTTGCCAATTTCATTTTCGTTTATCTTCCTTTTTTTTTCGCGAATACGAGTCTTGATCGCAATTTAATATTACGTATATCATACCATTTGCTTTATATGATCACGAAATTTCCAGTCTAATAATCGTAAGTATGTATAAGAGAAAAATAGAAAAAGATAAATGTGGAGGGTGTCATATTGTGTCATATTAGGGTGAGACGAAAAAATTATTGTTATCGATGATTATTCAAACATTCCCGTCGTGTGAAAAAAAAAAATAGATTTGTTTCTTCGTCTAAAAACAAGAAGTATTCATTCTTTTTTTTATGTTCCTGAAAATTGTTTTTTTCTAAGATACAAAAAAATGGAAAATAAATTAATGAATTAAATAATTAATTAATTAATCAATTAATAATAATTTGAATTTTGAATTTGAATTTCTTTCAAAATATAAACGATGAAATATCAAATCTCAAGATATTAACACTGAATTTGTACAATAAATTCAACACATGTTGTTCTTAGGCTGAAGAAACCATGAGAATGATTTTCATTTTTTTTTTCATTTCTTATTAATTAATGAACTAATTTGCTTATTCATTCATTTATTTATTTATTCATTTATTCATTCATTTCGTCAATTTTCGTTGCACCCTAGTGTGTATAAGCATGCTATATAGTATATAGGACGTAAAATATGTTACGTTTATTATTTCAGTATTATAAATCAGACTTAATTATATTCGCAAAAATTAATTGCCCGGTTATAAAAATGTGACTTGCAATGTAGCAGTACTAGTATTAGCAGTAGTAGTAGTAATAGTAGTAGAAGTAGTAGTAGTAGTATGTATTTATTTATATGTATCATGTGTTTATGTATTTATTTATTTATTTATTTATTTATTTATTAATGTGAATGAAAAAATAAGGTACTTTATGTAAAGCCCGGTATAATATAAACGATTAAAATAAAATGAACGCGCGTCTCTATGCAAGGTACCCCGTAAAGCATTTAATATGGAATGAATATATTAAGATAAAATATATTATATAATTGCATCTTCGGCGCTGCAATATCTCCCCCAAGGTAACGTATAATAACAAAAACAGAAAAATTAAAAATTAAAAGAAAAATTCGTATAAAAAAGTCAATCATTTATTTCCTCATTCTCTCAACTTTCGTTCTTTCTTTCTTTCTTTCTCTCTGTCTCTCTCTCTCTCTCTCTTTCTCTCTCACACGTAAGTGCTCATGTATTGTATTGTATTTTTTCTTTTCTTACTTTTTCATAATCACAGAGTAACTATCTTTGTAATGCTCTGTGATGTGATTCTGTATTGTCTAATATCGTTAAATAGACATAAATAAAATATCTATCTATCTATCTATCTATCTATCTATCTATATCTATATCTATTTCTTTCTCTTCCTCTATCTCTATATTTAATTGTCAATAATCGTGAATAATTGTAGCAATAATAATAATAATAATAATGATAATAATATTAATAATAGTAATAATAATAATAATATTAATTATCGTTACCCGATGAGACGACGTATAGCGCGTATAATATAGTATAATTATTATTGTAATCGTAAGTTTGTGTGTTTTTTTGTTTTTGTTTCTTTTCTTTTGTTTGTTTGTTTGTTTGTTTGTTTGTTTGTTTGTTTCGAAGAAATAATAATCTGAGTCTTTTAGTTTAAATATAATGTTCGTACAGTCTTGTAACATTAAATGTTCCTTCTTCTTCTTCGTTTTTTTTTTTTTGTTTTTTGTTATTTTTTTTTTCGTTTACACATTTTTTTTCTTTTTTTTTTATTCCTCCTAAAATTAGTTGGACGATGGCGTCTTACGCCTGGAAGTGTTCTAGTAGCCTGCGACTATAATAGTTCATATTTAAACGAGTACCATCCCCTATACATATATTACTTATATATATATATATATAATGAGTTTATACCTAGTTACCATTTTATTAATCAAATTTTTTCGCCGAAAAGTCCGACTTTTGTTTAATCACACCACGTCTATTATACCAACATACGTCATTCGCGATTTTTTTTTTTTTTTATATCATTTTCTCGTAATCCTTCTCTCTCTTTCACTCATTCCCCTCTCTCACTCTGTCTCTCTTTTTGCTCTATATAATTTTTTTTCTTCTCACTACTGCAATTCATTTTATCTACTCATTTTACATATTTTAGCATCCCGTCGAACGAAACCAAAAGTCGAACCTATATAATATATAAAAGTCAATTTTCGTAAAATGGTGAACTAGATCAAGACTGACTCGATGTATATAACTATATAATGCCGTAGCTCTATTTCTCGCGATCCTTCGCAGTTTTATACATTTTTTTTTTGTTTTTTTAAATTCTTCTTTTTCTTTTCTTTCTTATTCCACTCGTTTTTTTTTTTTTTTTTTTACCTCTTTCTGTTTTACTTCTTTCACCCCTCTATACTCGCGCGTAATTTATCTTATAGGTATCTCAAATATTCTTATATATTTTTCATTCTTTCTGTTTTTTTTTTTCATTTTTTTTCATTTTTTTTCATTTTTTTTTTCCCCCTCTCATTTCAAATAGTCATATAACAACCGATAAAATTTTATTAAAATTCTATTGCCCAAACTGTCCGCCGCAGTCTATACCTTCTCGCAACTTAAATACTTTAATTTTTTTTAATTTTTTTACTATTTTTTTTTTTTATTTTAATTTCTTCCGTCTTCTTCCATTTTATACCAAATTTTGATCTTTGATTGAATCACTATGTTATATCGTGTTATATTAACTGCAATATTGCGCTTCGAATTTTTGAACAAGTTCCGCAAACACGATTGGAATTTTCCTTTTTTTTTTCTTTCTTTACTTTTTTTCTTCTTCTTCTCTCTACGCTCGCAGTATCATTTTCTCTCCTCCTCCTCCTCCTCCTCCCCCCCAATTACGATTATAGAAAATTACAAGAAAATTTGTTTATTGTATTAAAATTTCGTCTTTGCTAGTAGAAAAAAGAACGAAAAAAAACCCTATCCTTCCAGCGAGTCGATCTTATCAACAATTCGATGAATTTCAGAATAAAAATAAAATAGAATTCAAATTTCGTTTTTTTTTCGCCCTCTTTTGCGTAGAGAAAAACCAGAAGAAAAGAAGTAAAAAAAATTTAACCCCGAGCTAAACTATATGTACGAGAACGAATAGCCTGACGAAATAAAGAATATGTTTATATAATAATAATAATAATAATAATAATAATAATAATATATAATTATATTATTAATATACATCATATATATGTATATATGTATATATATTTATTTCTGTCGACGGTGGTAAATGCTTTTATGATTGTTTAGACTGTTGAGCGTTCTGAAGACTTTGTGACATAAGGCGCAAACCGCGCTGTTCAACGGCTGAAAATGTTGTTGTTCCTTGTGCCTTTTAAGGGTTAATTTTGTCGATAGTGTTTTACCGCATACATCACACGTGTAACAAACACCCGGTGGTAAAAGGCTACCGTGTAACGGGTGAGACAATCTCATAGCAAGTATGGCTGATGGCGGGCCTTTTGGTTTAGTATAACGCGCGGAAATTATTCATATTATATTTTTATGAAAAGTTTTTTTTTTTTTTTTTTTTTTTTTTTTTTATCGTTATTTATATTATTATTATTAATTTTCATTTTATTTATCATTAATCGTGATGAATTGATTTTGTGAAAACAATAGAAATAGAAAAAATTCGAAAAAAATTCAAAAAAAAATTCAAAAAAAATATCAAAAAAAAAAACATAAAAACATCCGTTACGAACCAATGGAAGTGCAGACAGAGACCCACGTGCGGACGGATCCCCAGCAAGTCCGTGAGTGAAGTTGGGTACACACAGAGAACAATGACGAACCAGAGCACATAGCCGAGCGGGACCGGGAACAAAGAAGAACAGAGATACGGCTGCCATTAATATTGTATTGTGGACACATTAGTACGATACTAGTAATTCTATACAGGGGGGTTGGTCGGTCGTTAATGTTATATTTGCCTGATATATATATTGTTTTTTTTTTTTTTTTTTTGTTTTTTCTGATATTATTGAAAAAATCTAAGAAAAGAAGGCTCGGGGCTCTGGTTTGTCATTGATTATGGTAATTTGATATAACTGTAGCGATAACCAATCGCAACTCTCATTTTTCTTATATAGGTGCATTAAAAATGGTATATTATAATTCATATACCGAGAGGTTTTGGTCAAACTGGTGACCCCCTCACTGCGGCGAAACCAACAGGGTGCACGCACGCACGCACGCGGTACGTGGCTGTGTTGGTCTCACCGCCGAGAGGGGGGTCGCCAGTTTCACCGAAAACTCTCGGTATATATTAAATGTATATATACTATTATTATTATTATACATCTATACACATATCTATATATCCGTATGTATGTATATATAATATATTGTATACCAATGTTATTTACTACATCTTAATATGTATTCTGAACGTATATAGATATATGTATAATATACTATATAATATATATATATATATATATATATATATATATATATATATATATATATATATATATATATATATATAGAAACGTGTAATATCTAGGAAAAAAAAACAAACTTTACTTTAGTTCAGAATACAAAAAAGATATCGTATATATAAATATGTATATATTTATTTATATATATATATATAAATATATTATGTATGTATATTGGTTGCGAGACAGTAAACGTACTTATACATACTATATATTATATATATATATATATATATAATAGAAAAAAGGTAGTTTAAAAAAAAAAGAAAAAAAAAGAAACTTTACTTAAAATTGTATTAACATACCATTTTCAATGCTTCCCCGGGCGTGGATGAGCCTAATGGGGGAAAATATCTTATCGTGATAAGAAAAAAAAAAAAAATTGAACCGCGAATAAAAGAAAATTAATTAATAATAAAAAATCAAAAAAATATTAATAATAATAATAATAACAATAGCATACAATAGTAGTATAGCATATATATATTATCGTCGGTTAGTTTGAATCGTCGTATAGTAAAATCAAGAAAAATTAGAAGAAGAAAAAAATTATAATAAATTGCAGATAATCTTAGATTAAATACATAGATATTTATTTATAATTCGCTTTTTTCTGTTTTTTTTTTTTTTGTCATTTACTTGTTTATTATAGTTATTTATTTATTCATCCATATATTTATTTATTTATTTATTTACTCATTTATTTATTTACTCACTTAATATCCATACTGAATATTAATAATTAAGGGATGATAATATATTATCTTCAATTTTCTCAAACATACCTAATATATATTATTAATATATAATATATACTAGATTATATAGATTCGTCTGCCGATCTCCGATAATTCTCGCGAATATTTTTTCTATATATGTCAAGCCAAGACACATTATATACGCACTAGGTATATATACAGCAATTTTATGTATGTATGTATATAAAATTTCAAAATAGTATGTGCCTGTATGTACGTATATAGTGGATTAGTATCATTTTAGTGTGTGTGTGTGTGTGTGTGTGTGTTTGTGTGTTGGGGGGGGGGGGGGGTAGGTAGGGAGCAGAAAAAACAAAATATATAAAAATGAATAATTAAAATATTTCTCAATTATTTTCAATGTGTGTAGACTCTTGGCGCTAATTGTATATATATATATAATATTAATAATTGTACAGGGGATGTTTCTTTTTTTTTTTTTTTTTGTTCTTCTTGTTTCTTTTCTTTCAAATTATTCTTATTATTATTATATTATGTATGTAGTACCTAAATGAAAATAAGATATTCTATAGAATAAATCCGTAAATTGTAAATATAAAAAATGTTTATTCATAAATAATGAGAACAATGCGTGTGAGTACAATGGAAATGTGTTACCCTGACCCTCAAAACGGAATATTATAATATTCATATAATATATATATATATATAAATATATACATATATATATATAATATACTATATAGTAATAATAAAAATATATTATATTATAAACTCAGGTATAAAAATTGTATATTTACAGTAATATCGTATATGTATATATATAATATATATGTATATGTGTATAATGTATATATGTATATATAGAGAGAGAAGGTAATTGCTATTTTTTTTTTTCAATATATATATATATATACATATACATAATGTATACACGGAAAGATTATTTACAGCATGTTATTATTATATATAATTAAAATTTTATAAAATTGAACGCGTTTATAGTATGATAATAATGATTATAATATATAATGATGATAATAATAATAATAATAATAATAATAATAATGATAATAATAATAAAAGACCTCAACAAATGTTATACCCAAGGCATGTATGAAATGTTTAAATTATATATAGCTTCATCTAAAAATTAACGAATTTCGATCACGCAATACTTGAACGTTTTTTTTTTTTTTTTTTTATTGATTATTATTAATTTCGAAAATATCACAAAATTTTTACTTTTTTTTTCTTTCTTAATTTCATCACAGAATTTGTTTTCAATATGTATATATAATTATGTATAATATCGAATAATATTATAATAAATTAAATCCGAAAATAATTATAATTACCTATTTTACTTGTCTCTTTATAAGATATACATTATGAATAGGTATATAGGTATATACCTATGTATAGTACAGTAGAAAGAAAAAAAAAAAACGATAGAAATAAATAAAAAGAAAAAAAAAAGAGTAATTCATTTGAAAAAAAACAAAAATTATCCTAACTTCATGGTAAAATTCAATTTAAATCGACAGTAGAGCTGATTAAATAGTATAAAATATATTAATAATTTCACCCATTACTGACACACGTTCGATGATGAGAAAATCCGTGCAAGTATCGAAAGTATTGAATTTTATTGTATATAAGGTGAAAAAAAAAATAATTAAAATAAAGAATAAAAAAATCAATCCCGAAATATATAAAATTGTCGAATAAATCGAATATATAAAATGAAGTAGAAAAATATGTTAACAATAAGCCGAAAAATAAAAAAAAAAAAAAAAAACGACGACGAATCGACGAAAAAACGTAGTAGATAAAAAAAAAATTAATAAGTTAATATCTAGAAACAAAAAACCAAAAAACCAATTTAATCCCGGATCGATATCATTTTTATGTAAAATGTTTGCAACGACGATGAAAAAAAAAAAAAAAAAAAGTTCTGAGCTACAAAAATTCGGTGACAAATCAAATGTTGGGAAAAAAAAAAAAAAAATTATTGGAAAGTTTTTTTTTTTCTTCTGTTTTCTTAATTATAATAAAAATGTGCGTTTCCAAAGTCTTGCAAATGTTCAGTCTTACGAAGTAAGTATTAACAGCCCTGCGATCATATAGTTTCGAATTTCAATCAATCTCTTATATTTCTTTCGTATCAATGTAATTTAATGTTTTCTCTTTTTTCGTTTTACTTTTTTTTCTTTCTTTCTTTCTTTCTTTCTTTCTTTTTTGTCCCTTATACTCATAGCGCCATACATTTTTCGTACAACGACAACGAATGCAGCGCGCGTACGAATCAAACCTATATAATTTATATACCTATATCGTATTAGAACTAAAGAAGAATAAAAAAAGTCTAAAACAAAAAAAAAAACAAAAAAATATCAAATCTAAAAAACAAGAAAAAAAATAAAAAATAAAAAGGCTTACAAAATAATTATAGTAAAATCGTAAAGTTAGACTATAAATTATTTTGTATTCAGTTCAGTCGTTTGTACTAGTTTCCTTATATATCGTAGCATCGATCCGCTTCACGTGGTCACGTTCTTATATATAATATATATATATATATATATATATATATATATATATATATATATATATATATATATATATATATATATATGTATATATATTTACTATTTAATTATTACATGTAGTTCACGTCGAATGCCCGTCGATATCCAAATCCTTTTTACACTTATTTACGGTATATAAAAAATTCGCGAGAAAATTTTATCAAAAAATTGCAAAACAACTATGGGTCATGTATTCTACAAAAAGTTGAAATAAAAAACATAAAATTCATAACGAGTAATAATTTGAGAAAAAAAATCAAAATATAATCGAGCAATTGGTCTATCTTCTGGTTCAGATTGTAACTTCGTAAAGAATAGTAGAAAAAAAAAAACGAAAAAAAAATGGCACTCTGACCGATGCCATCGTCAAAACTGCTGCGTTTGCAGCGCTGCGCGCGCGTCTTTCACAAAACTGAATGAATATCTTAATAGGTAAATTGTACAACTATATTATTTATATAATTTATATAAAACAATAATATTCTTATTCGAATAATTTTCATTGATCTGTTAGCAAGAAAATTAATTTAAAAAAAAAAAAAGAATAAAAATCAGGACACTCTGGTTGTTTATTTCCTAATATTTATTTAAACGTTTACGTTATATTAATCTCTTCTCTTGCTTATATATATATATATGATTCTCATATAGTTATTCATTAGCTATTTAGTCCTAATTCTTCTTGCGCGTTGTCGGGAAAAAAATAAAAATTAAAAAAAAAAAACGAAATTTTGATCTCCAACAATTTCTTTGTTTCTTCCGAAATTTTGTATCAGCTGGTGTTTCTTTCTTATTTCATTCTTTTCATTTTCCATCGATTTCTTTATTCTTTTTTTTCTTCTTCTTCCAACATCGTAGGTTCAATATATATCATATAATATATTAGGTACAGTTTTCGATCGAAAATCTTGATTTTTCTTCTTCTCATGTTCAATCTTGTTCAGCTTTCCGTTTTAATCTTTTTTTTTCTTCTTTTTTCTTTCTTTTTATATACATCAAATGTGTTTCGCTCTTTTCTCTCATCTGTTTATAGAATTTTATTTCCTTTTCATTTTTCTTCAACCGCTATTATGAAAATATGTACGTTCCAACTGATCCCTATGTTCCAATTCACGTTCACGTTCGCGTTCGCGTTCGCGTTCCCTTTCCCTTTCCCTTTGTTCCTCCTCTTTACGTTGTTGTTCATTCTTGCTGTGCTGTCTATGATAGATGCTCTTGTGATTACGAAGACTGTTCAGGCTCGAGTAAACTCTCTTACAGATGTTGCAGATCGGCTCCTTACTCGGTCGCGTGTGTACGTTCTGAATGTGCCGCTTCAACCGTGTTAGCGATGTCAGATTTTTGTTGCAAGGCTCGCATCGAAATTCATCGGTCACGCTGCTGCCGGCCAACAGACCTGGCGGCAGAACCAGACACAGGGTTACTTTCTTTTTTTTTTTTTTTTGATTTTTTTTTGATTTTTTTTTCAATTCATTTCATTCCGCGTCATAAGTGCACACAGAACATTTTAGATCGCTCTTATAACACCACTTTTCTACCACCTCCGTGCTTTTGCTTTTTTTTTTTTTTTTTTTTGTTTAATATCGCAAACCGTGTGCAGCCTTTTTTTATTATTATTATTTTCCTTTTTTTTGCCACCATCACCTGACAAGCCGTGCCCACGAATCCTTTTTTTTTTTTGTTATATAATTATTAAATATACTATATAGCTTTAGATATTTGTATCCTTGCTTATATATATGTATATATTTTGAAGCGCGATAGCATAGTAAATAGGGTATATATATATACATATATATATATATAATATTCTATATTATTATATATGTAACATAATATATACATATATATTCATTTATATTATATATTACATATAGATATTCATATATGTGGACGAATTGAATGTCAATTTTCAATTTTGAATGAAAAAAACAAAAAAGAAAAAAAGAAATAAATCGTGTGAATAAAATTATAACAAATTTCAACGAAACCAAATGTTGGCAAGAAAAAAAGAAAAGTAAAATCCAAAATTTCATCAATTTTCTAGTGATTTGAAAAGATTGGGAAACTGTATGCATATGGGGCCATATTCCACGTCACATTTGCACCCTTTGTATATCACCCCCTTCGATTTGGATAATTTTTTAGTACGATGTTGCACCGACCCAAAAGGGTTTGTGAATTATTTTCAGATTTTTTCAACCACCGGCGAAATTTAAAAAGAATCGAAAACGCCTTTTTTTAAATCTGCACAAAATTTACACCGATTTCATGATTCAAAATATGATTTGTAAACATGACACGACAATGGGATCTCAATATTTAATATTTTTGTCACAAGTTTTTGGGTTTCTGATGTCAGAATTTGAGTTTTTATCCCTTTAATCGGTCATAACTTGCTGAAATGTTAATGGATTTCAACTTCTCTAAATTTCAGAAAAATTGAAATCCATTCATACTTGAGAAAGTTATGACCGATTAAAAAGATAAAAACTCCAATTCTGACATGAAAAACCTAAAAAATAGTAAATATTGAGATCCCATTATCGTGTCATGCTTACAAATCATATTTTAAATCATGAAATCGGTGTGAAGTTTTTCAGATTTTTAAAAATGACGTTTTCGGAATTGGATTTTCAATTTTTTTTTCAGTTTCGCCTGTGGTTGAAAAAATCTGAAAATTATTCAGAGACCCTTTTGGGTCGGTTGCAACATAATACTGAAAAATTATCCAAATCAAAGGGGGTGAGGTACAGGGGGTGCAAATGTAACGTGGAATGCCCCATATACATATGATAAAAAAATATTTCGTTCTAAAAATCTAAAGAAAATTTGAATATGAATTAGGTCGGTCGTTAATTTGGGATAAAAAATACATTTTCCTGGCCGCCCCCCCCAAAATCGACTCCAAATAAATCAAAACTAATCCTGTAATTCTTTCAGATTTTAATTTCAACGATTGACCCTTGACCACAGAGGATGAATTTTTCCATTTGAAATGCACGGTGATCCGCGGTCTTGCCACAGTTATTGTTTCATTGTAGGACTAAATTACGGGCCTAGGAATGTGAAATTTTCAGAAATTAGTCTACAAGAATGCTGCCGTGTGAAAAAAAAATTGTGACCCCCGAGGTTCAAAATTTTGTATGATTTATTCCATGCCAATATGGTGATCCTTCATTTGTTCTCAATTTTCATCGAATGTTGTTCAAACATCGGGAAGCATATATTTTCATTATTTTTTAACAACATTCGATGAAATTGAAGGAAAAATAAAAATCATGACATTGGAATGGGACAATCCATACAAAATTTTGCGGGTAGAGGGGTGGCATTCTTTTCCACACAGCAGCATTCTCGTAGACTAATTTGTGAGAATTTCAAATTTTTAGGCCAATAATTAGTCCTACAATAAAATAATAACTGGCAAGACCTCGAAGCCCCGTGCATTTAAAGTTCATTCTCTGTGGTCAAGGGTCAAGCGTTAAAATAAAAATCTGAAAAAATTACAGGGTCAGTTTTGATTTATTTGAATTTGATTTGGGGGGTGGCCCGGAATTTTTTTTTTTAACGACCACGCTAATTAATTGACTGAAACATTCTTTTCGTCATTTCAATGTATACATATATGAGTGTTCATATATAATATATAGCATGTATATAACAAGTCTGTATATATGTATATATTTATAGGTATAAGTTTAAAAATATATATATATAGATTTAAAATTGATATTGTCGCATATAGTAGCGGATATAATATATATTATATATATTATATATTATATATTATATATTATATATTATAGTATATAGGTATATAGTAGAATGTGAAAGCGATCCAAGAGTCCAACGATTGATTCTGAGCGATGAGCGAGTAGTTAGTGTTTGTTCATATCACCAGAGATGGGTCTATATATGTTGATGCGTAGTATATATATATATAGGTGCAGTGTATTATTTACAGCAGGTAGTGGTGATATTGTCATAATGATTTGATGCGATGATGTATAGGTATATAGATATCAGGTATGTATGTT
This sequence comes from Tenthredo livida, assembly GCA_963992785.1. Lineage (NCBI taxonomy): Eukaryota > Metazoa > Arthropoda > Insecta > Hymenoptera > Tenthredinidae > Tenthredo > Tenthredo livida. The sequence goes on along the minus strand of OZ023067.1, from coordinate 7,785,130 downwards.
TTTTTTTAATCACACATTACTACATTTCGTTGTATGTATATTGCAATAGTGATCACACGCTGAGATGAACGGGGAAAAAAAAAAAAATAATAATTCTAATAATCAACCCTCCCTTTCCTTTTTTCCCACCCTGCGAGAACCATTCGTTATACGGAGATATCGGAGAAAACGAGGGAGTAAAAAAAAAAAAAACCATAAAAAAAAAACGAAAACAAAAACTTGTATTTTGGAAACGGTTTTGTATATAATTTGTTAGATAGGTATATAGTATTGTATACGCTCATTTGAATGAATAAGACTTTGACAAATATATATTTATATACGTATATCATTTAATACGGTATCTTTATTTCTTTCGTAAATAATTATTGACGCATTCAATTAACATTTCTTCTTTTTCCTTTCTTTTTTTTATCAACGGGTACGGGTATAATTATTATAGTTGGTAAAGTTACAATTGGTATATATAACATAATATATAGGCATGTATCTATCTATCTATCTATCTATTTTTTACATATTAACGTAATACATTTCAATTTCGTTCGATAGGTATATAGGACTCTATTATATTCATTTATACATATAATATAGGCGCGTATGTGTGGGTATTAGGATGGTCAGAAATTTTTTTCGAGTATAATATAGTATAAGGTTTATATACATATGATCGGTTCTGCATTTTCAAACCGTGAGAAAAGAAAGAACAAAAAATGTGAAAAATTAATTTTCGAAAAGAAAAATTTGAATGAAATTTTATACCGCGATTTAGAAAAATGACCGCAGCGTCTTTTATTCAGATTTTTAGAAAAGACGTAGAATTATGTTTTCCGCATTTTTTGAGCAAATCATTATTCAAAATTGTTGTCAAAATAACTTAACATTATGATTACGAATTTCAATTCAAGTAATGCGACGAAATTTTAATCGAATATCAATTCGTCTAATTAAGATTTCAACTTTTGTGATGATTGCTACACACGAAACTTCGAAAAATATGAAAAAAAAAAAAACCTTATAATTTTCGGCTTTTTCAGAACATCCTACTACCTTTTATACTATACGCGTTTTTTATTTCTTTTTTTTTTTGTACAATGCGAAAACTGAAAACGAGGATATCGAGATAGTAATACGTATGTAAACGAGTCTGATATTAGGTACGATTATATTATATTGTATATTTTCAGCGAAGCGTAAAATACGAGTATAAGTAGATAGGTAATACCTCTAACTACTATTACAGGATGATATAAGGTAGTAACTCTACAAATCGCACGCACGATTTTTCCCTCTTTCGATTTTTTTTTTTTCTTCTCATCAGACTTTCTCTTAATTTTCTATTTCTACTATTTGTTCCTTCTCTCTCTCTCTCTCTCTCTCTCGGAATATAGTACACGCGTAAGTTAACGTCGATAAAAAAAAGAGATAGTATAAAAAGGAAAACCGGTAATCAATAAATAAAAACGAGTTTCAATTCTTCCAATGCACTAAAAATCGATTCTCTGTCTCTGCTGCAGGTGTAGCAAATCCATCATTTTACCGGTATGCTGATTTTGCTGCTCCTGCTGCTGCTGATGATGCTGCTGCTGCTTTAGCAACAGTCTCTTACCTCCGTGATAATTGCACGTGTGAACAACGAGGCTATTTTTTGTACGGTATATTTTATCGCATATATTACACCTGAACTCTTCGCTTTGGGGGCAATGCAAATCCTGTATATGTCTTTTGAGGGTGATTTTATTCCTCAGCCATTTACCGCATTGGGTGCAGGGCAACCCTTGCATAGATTCAGTATTAGCGTTTCGAAATTCTGGTGGAATGTTCGCGAACCAATCTGACGGCGCTGTTTCCGGTAATGAATAAAAATCGAATGGTACTTGTGAGGGGTCATACGCGGCCGATGAAACAGGAGGAAACGACGTATGATTGATATCTGCATTACTATCCGCGGAGGTGATTATTCCTCCGTTAAGATTTTCCAGCCCAGGAGTTTTCCTCGATTCGCAATTATTTTCGATTTCTAAAAATTGGTGATCATTCAAAACCGCGGAATCATCAATTCCCGAAAAAACTCCTGCACTGTCCGATATATCCGGCGGTATATCTCCCGGCGAATTCATTGGGTCAACTGCAGTTGCAACGTTACTCCGGATTCCAACGACGACGGGTAAAATTTCCAATTTTGGTTTAACTGCGGGTTCAGGTTTCAGATGAGAAACTGGCCCTGTTCATATTCCCATCATTATCATCATCATCATCATCATCATCATCATCATCATCATCATCATCATCATCATCATCATCACCACCACCACCACCACCCAGAACAGAGAAAATAAATGCCTCAGTTAGTGCATTGAAAAAAAAATGCAACTATTCAAAAATAATATATTCATTGCATTTATTTATACATTTATTTTCTCTAGATTCTGTATGACGTTTATGGTAATTCCGATTTTTTTCATTTTTTTTTCATCGAAATGATTTTTGAGGGGTGCTAATATCTCGAGGCTCGACATTTCATTACCTTTTCCGGACTAGTAAAAAAAGAATTTCGAAATCTAACGTGGGGGGGATTAAATCGCGTCTTACCATTGATTGAAAAATTTTGTCCTCGCTGTATTGGTGTCGCGTTTGTTAACCATTTGAAAACCTATAAGCTGCAGCTATAACTCGTATAAAAGTTGAGAAAAATCTCTCCGATCTTGATTAATAAAAAGAAAATGACATTCTTCAGAAACGGATAATAAATTGACCGAAGTTTACTCTGAATGAAACATTAAGGATTCCGAGGTTGCTCAATCCGTTAATGAAAATGTCGAAATCGCCCCCTTACCCCGAATTCCATTCCTCTTCATTCCACAAGTGAGTGTAGTAGGTAGGTATAACACGTGTTAGCGAACGAGTGGAAAATGTGTCTGTTATATCAATGAAAGGTGGGTCAATGAACGGCCTTGTATATATATACCTATATATAAACTTGCGGCACGAGAGATCGAGGTAAAAGCTGAACTGGACGGGTCGATAATAGGAGCTAATCGTGAGAAGATAACGAAATAACACGAACACATAGTTATATATAAATATATTATATATTTAACCGTTAAATTCGTTGAATTATTGCGCGGTTTCAGAGATTCGTATGACATAACTATAGCGAGAATATTGTAGCTCTTAGCGTAATATGCATATTCTAAGAATTTTTATTCTCTACTAGTATATAGATATGACGGTAATTTTCCGCTTTATTTTATCGCTATTTCAAAATCTTTAAATGATATGAGAAACCGTGAGATTTGCGACTGCAATATAACGAATATATGCATAATATTATATATGGGGTATTCCACGTGAACCGGATCGGTTTTTGGCCGGAGGTCATCGAATTTGACGCCAATGCAGATTCAGATTCCTTGTTACTACATGAGATGTCCCCAACAGCTACCGAGCATGAAACCAATTGGTTGAATTTATATCGCTGGCATAAAAATACCAAAAATTTAATTACTACATTTTCAACTCCACTTATCTCAGCCATGCATGAACGAAATCATAACTTCCCATAGCGCATTATACGCGCATAAATGAGCTCTTTCGAAAAATGTAGCACTTCAATTATTTTTGAAATTCTTAAACATGTAAAACTTTGGAAATATGCGATTTCTTTGTTCTTCTACTCGAAGGGTCTAACCAATTGCCCTGAAATTTTCACCGAAATTACTTCGAGGTGGCACTAAGAAGTGATCGAAATTTCAGCCTCCCGTTTTTCTTCTTTTTTTTTCCAAAAATCGGCGAAGCATGTAAAACTTGGGAAAAATGAGTTTCCATTTTTTTTCTACTTGAAGGGTCTAATGGATTGCCTTGAAATTTTCAACGAAATTACTTCGAAGTGCCACGAAGAAGTGATAAAATTTCCAGCCTCCTGTTTTTTCCTTTTTTTTTTGCCAAAAACCGATCCGGTTCACGTGGAATACCCCATACACTTATAAGGCTATATAATACTTCCTATTTGCGTGAATGACGAAATTCAAAGAGTTATACACATCAAGGATCAGAGTCCATTAAATAGTTCTATAAAAGAAAATTTTCTCGACAACTATTCATAACCCGATAACCGTATAGAAGAAACTCGCTGAGTCTTTGAGGTCGAATAAATCGATATAATCTCTCGTATATCTATATAGTGATACATTTCATTTTTTCCTCCTTTTTTTTGTTCATCATTTTCTTTACCCTAAATATAGGAAATTCGAAAGCGTTACGAAGAAGACGACAACTATACGGAAAGAGATTTCCGGTTGAGGGAAATAAAAAGGGAATATAAAAAATAAATAGCCGAAAGAAAAGCCGGTTTTTAGATCGGAAATTACACACGTATCACAAAGTGTGAGAAAGCTTTCGCTTTATAGTTACGATTTTTACTCATTTTTTTTTTTTTTTTCTTTTCATTATCATTTTCGTTCCCTTTCATCCTTCCATATTGACAAGGACAAAAGATTTTTTTTGTCCCCAAAAGAAATCTATCAACGCGTTATAGTCTTACCACGAAAGCTAACGATCATTTTTGTTTTATATACCTACATATCGGTAAAATGATATGAAATTCAACAATTTTTCACAGTCAGATTAAAATCCCTTATTTCTTATTATTTAACGATTCTCTACAGCAGATATTAACTCGTGATAAATTAATTCAATTTCGGGGATTAGTTTTCCGAAAAATCACGTCAGAGACAAAGGAATCGAAAATCGAAAATCGAGACCGCAATAAAGTCCTAAAATTCTAGAAGATGACCTGTTGCGACAAAAATTGAGTATTCTTCTAAGTATCGATGGCATACTATGCAGAAATAGATTTTAAATAATCATGTATTGGTCAGTATGATATTTCGCAATGTGCTTCAAGATCCTTGCGTTCTCTTTTAGCATGATACTGACTTTTGTGGCTGACCAAACTGTTCCTAGATTTATAACTCCTGCCGCATTGATCGCACGACAATGATTGTGGCACGTAGAAGTGCGTGTCTGCCAAATGCCTCTGGAGAGACCAAGCTCGTGAAAATGTTTTCTGGCAAAAACTGCAGTACGTACCTGCGCCTCCGGAGCGATTATTGGCACTATCGTTATCCGAAATTGGCCTACGCCTAATTTCGTGTAAGCTAGGTAAAACTTGAATGGTATCAGTCTGAGCGAAAGATCGCAATTCAGTGAATGGCATGATCTGTTGAATTCGATCCTGAGAATTGGCGCTCGAGTTCTGAGACGAGTTTCTAACTTTGTCATTTTCTATGTTCAAATTTCTGTCCTTATCGATAAGACATGATTCTAGTTCTTCAACGGTATCAATTTTCGGTGACATTGGTTCGGTTTTGAATACAATTTGCATTTGGTCGTTAATATCGTCCATTAAATCTATTATGGGAAAATCTTCGGCTGTACAATTATTATCGACTAATGAATTATTGACGTCATTGCAATGTAGATTATTGGACTGATTTCGTGTGGTAGAAGAACCGGACAAGGAACCGTTCATTGTCGTCGAAGATTCCTCCTCTGATCTGTTCTTTCCCGTTCTTCTATCGGACTGCCAACCCCCGTCCTCCTCAGCGACCTCCCGGTCTGCAACCAAAGAGGAGGGGGCTGAGTCCAACTATTTCCGAACACAGAGAACAAACAAAAAGAAAAACAACAACAACAACAACAACAAAATAAAAAATAAAAAAAAGGCAAAATTAAAAAATAAAAAAATAAAAAATCCAAAAACTATAGGGTCTTCGGCGTGAGTATTAATCACTTCTTCGAATACCATGTATGTATAACTGTGTACCAAAAACCCGGAAATCAACAAGAACCGGAAATATCTCGCACGAGCATCCCCCCGGATTTCACGGATCGCAAGAGTGTGCTTTGAACTTTCATATATATATTCCAGGGCAAGGGGTTCGCCTTCAAAGATACAGAGTAGTCCTCGAAAGGGGGTCTTGGATGAATACGCGCGTAGCCGTAGCCGAAGGCAGGAAGAGAAACAGCAAACTCAAGTTTTTGGGGGTTTGTGGGCGATAGGCTTGTGCTATGCTGTACGAAGAGAGCTGTAGTAAGGCGTATATACTACACACTCATAAAATGTTGTATAACGCGTTGTGAGATGGGATGTCAATACAGTAGGAACAGGAACAGGAGCAGGAGCTGGAGGAGGTAAAATGGGGGTTGGGGGGATCGTCCTCTTCGTTCTTTGCGGGATTTTACCGGGTCGGTTACCTAGGCAACGGCATAACGCCCCCCCCCCCCCCCCCCCCCGTCCCGGTTGCAGAAAAGCGTCGGATATAACGTCGAGGGGATGTGAAAGGTAGAAAAGGACGAAAATAGGTCTTCGGGGGATGAAAGTTGAAGTAAGAGGGTGAGGTTGAGGGTCGGAGTGGGGGGGAGGGGTGAGGGTAGCCTAGGATGCGTATTATTCTTAATAACCCGACGATGGCGAAGTAGCGCGCGCTGTTATGACTGATGTCGACGTCGAAGGAGGTCCTCGCGGCATGGCACCGCGTATTCTGAGATCGATAGTAGCTAGAGACGACCGCGACGCCAACCGTCGTGCGGAAAAATACGAGTGGCTTTCCCGGATTGGTTACGACGGTATTAAAATCTTCCCATTCGCGCAAGAAGAGGAAGAGGAAGTGAAAGAGGAAGAGGAAGAGGAAGAGGAAGAGGGAGAGGAGAGCCACCCTCTTCCACCCTCTTTGATAGGATAGTTACATCTTTTACTGTATAGAAGATGTTAATAAAGTTCCTCCTGCAGGGGTATTTTACGCCTAAGATTAGACCCGTTTTAAGGGTAAAAGTTTAGGTTTAGGGGTATAACCGATAGCGCGGAGATTTAACGTCGGTTTTTACTCGCTGCAGCAGTTGAGATGAAGAGTAACAAAAAGATGATAAAAAAGAAAAAAAAAAGAATCCGCCCTTTCATCATTCTAATTCGTATTTTTTCTTATCGAATAAAGATTGCGATTGCGACGAAGGAGCCCATAAGCGTAATAACAAACCCTTCGAACTCCGCGGGTCACTACCGGTCACAGTGGGGAAGGTCCTGTACACGGACAGCGAGGTTTTACCACGTCTGACCAACCCCTCTGTTACATACATATATACATACATATATATATAAGCCAACGCGCGTCGTCCAACATCGGACTATATATACGCCTATCCCGCAATCCTTTACGCCAAAGGATTAGCCACGGCGTTTCGCACCCTCCTGACATACCTATACAGCGAAAGGAGAGCCGATCTTTGCTAAGGGTTCCGCGTGAGGGCGTGAGAGAAATGGATCTGTTTTTTTTCTTCTTTTTTTTTTCTCAAAAGTTGAACAAAATAAAACCTTAAGAAATTATTGTTAATAAAAATTGAATACGATTATATATAGGCAGAGGTGTATATATATACATGGTTTAACTCGTAAAAATTCTAATGTGCGGGATATTGGAAGAGTTTTATTGCATCCGATGCCATGAAAATTTGTCTTCTTTTTTTTTCTTTTTTCTTTTGCTTCTTTTTCATCTTTTTTTTCTTCTTCTTCTTTCTTTAAGGGTATCAGGGTGTATAGGTATAAGGAAAGTTTTGATATTCGTTGATATACTAAAACGGGGCAATTACTTTGCAACTGTTTCGATTTTACGCTGCTACATAAGGATTCGGGGACTACGAGGGATATAGGCTTTGATATCGGTATACCAGAGAACGGTTGATAGGCTATATAACGGTATAAGGCTGCGGAGGCTATAAGGCTTTAACAATATAGCCGAGCGTGAGATCCGATTAACGGGGCGTAAAAGGGAATAACAACTTTCACATTTTATACTAGCAGCTATCGTATAACAAAAAAATTAAATCCTAAAACCGCGGCGAATGATAAAGAAAAAAAAAATCCAATATTTGCTGCAGCTTCACAAAATTAATTCGCACACTTTTCCTTCTTTTTTCGGTTCAATTCGATTGATATCATTCGTAACGTTTGAATTTCTGTATGTAATCATAAGTTGTCGTCATTTTCTAAGATTGGAATTGCACGGTGTCGCCGTCTGGTGGGAATAGATTGTATCATTCGTTGAACGAAAGGTGAGACACCTTACCGACGTAACATGATACGAAAAACATACCGAGAGTTTTCCGTGAAACTTCCGTGTTGGTTTCGCCGCAGGTAGGGGGTCACTAGTTTCACCGAAAACTCTCGGTATACTATGACACATGTATATGCATACATGTGTATATGTAGATTATTAAATAAGCCGAAAAGTTTAAGTTTTGATGAAGTTATAATAATCGCAAAGTTCGGTTAAATACACAATATTTAACGTACATATGTGTACATCCTATGTATGTATGTGTGTGTGTATGTGTATATCAACAGCTGTTGCAGTTTAGTATAACTTTATAGTTATAACAGAGTTGAAGAAAAGGACGAGACGATGTCGAAGACCGAGTAATACGTGAGATGAGAGATAAAATGAGAGAGAAGAGAGAGGGAATTCACTGGAGTGAGATAGCACGCGAAAGTGCACACACCTCTCTGATCAAATATTCTGCGCAGTTTTCGAGGTCGGCTGAAGTTCATCATCGATAATATTATAGCCGTGGTAAGGTGAAAAAAACAACTAACTAGACTAACGACGACAGTCGACATACGCTACGATAACTAAGTACTTATACAAATTAGAGATAAAAGAAAAAAATGAGAGAGAGAGAGAGAGAGAGAGAGAGAGAGAGAGAGAGAGTGAGAAAAGAAAAAAGAAGAAGGAGTAATAAAACGTATTTTTTCATTTTATGATAATCTCGATAATGATTATTTTTTTTATTTATTTATTTTCTCAAATAAATTTATTTATTCATCTTTCTACTTTTTTTCTTCCCCCAAGTATCGTTACGAGCATATTATATTACGTATGGGGAATCACAGCTCATTTCGACCTGGCTCTGACCCTTGACCTCTCAGATTCGGTCCGCGATTTTTTTATATGATTCTTCTCACTCTAAAAGTCACTCATTATTTATTTTGGATTTTTTCGCCACGGTTTAGATTCGCTACAATTTTTGAAAACGAGTATATTGAGCGACACAATTTAAAAATTTGAAAAAATTGTTAAAAATCCTGTATCAGATATCAACATTTTTGAGCTCAGAGCCGGAGTGGGGAGATTCTTCCTTCTTACTGTTTTCAAGCTTTGTCCGAAAAAAAAAAAAAGTTAAAAAAATTAGAAGCGGGAGTTATTTGACTATGGATGGTTTAGAAATTTTTCTGAGATTTTTTGGAAAATAAAAAGACAACCATCCATACTAAAATATCTCCCGGTCTTAATTTTTTTTTTAACGTTCATTTTCGGACAAAGCTTGAAAACAGTAAGAAGGAAGAATCTCCCCACCCCGGCTATAAGCTTAAAAATTTTCATATCCGATACAGGATTTTTGAGAATTTTTTCAGATTTTTAAATTATGTCACTCAATATACTAGTTTTCAAAAATTGTGGCGAATTTAAACCGTGAAACTCGAAACCGATTGAAATTCGAATATGACCGAATCAAGGACCACCCTAATACATTTTCGATTCAAATTCTCTTCTCTTCGTTATATTAATTGTAAATTTAATTATATCGAAAGAAGACATTATCTGCATTTTTAATTCGTGAGAATGTAGAGTTACTCACGATTTTCCTCCAGTTCGGAGAATCGCGATTCGCAACGCGCGAATTGAATAGTGTATTCGTGGTATTTTTATATTCTACAGTTCATAGTTTACAACAAGTATGTGTGTATGTATGTATGTAGAAAAAGAGGAAAGAAAATAAGGAAAAAAGTAAGATAAGAGGAAAAAAATGAAGAAAAATAGTCTACGCAAGATAAAAAGAAAGTGAAATCATCTCGGGAGAGAAAAACCGCACAATCGTTTACCTATTTACACATTTGAGATGTATAGTATATTCCAACTTCAATATGTGTCTAGTTATAATAAAATACGTATGTGATTCTTTTTCTTCAAACAATTTATAATAATGTAACGTATGCAAAATATATAATCGCGGTGTTTGCAGTTCTTTCGAGTATAAAGTGTCAATCATATTTTTGAGAATGAAAAAATTGACAAACAAAAAAAATAAAATCTAATCATTTTATAAATTATCGATAAATATTCATTTAATATAAATAGATAATAAAGAAAATGAAATAAAATGTTATTAAATAGATGAATGCGACAAACAGCTTATTTGTCATTGATAATTACGAAGTGTATGTATATCGCTTTTAAGAGGCATATAATTATAGAGAGAAAATATCGATAATATTATATATATAGTTGAATTTATATACTATCACCTATATACGTTTATAATTATAACAACTGATTATAATTATTCGGTTACATATAGTTCGTTAAATCCGCGATTCGCATCATTTATTTCCCCCACTACTTCTTAAATTTCAACTAATCCACGCAGCCAATTATTAATCCACTGGCAATGGTGTATGTATATATTTATATGCAGTAGACTACGATATAATAGATTGGAAAATTCCATCTGTTTCGAAATGCATAAATTCATCATCGTCGATATTAGTCCCCCTTCCCGTTACCCCCCTCAACCCGCCGAACAGGGTTTCAATCGCTCGGGTTTGCGGGTTACGATCCAATGATGAAAAGAAAAAGAAAAAGGGAGAAAAGGGATACAATTTTTTTATCCCTCTCTCTCTCTCTCTTTTTCATTTCTTCATTTCTCTTTTTCTTCCACGCAAAATCGTGTAGCGTAACACACATATCTCATATATACATTCGTTGAACACGCCTTATTTGTTCGTGTTCACATGTGTTCGCCGGTGTATTTTATGTCTTGAACGCATTTTATCGTATATATATATATATTAGTCGCATGGTCAATAATTTATATATCCCTATGTATACCTACTATCATATTATATAGTATATTACAAACCGATGCAGAATTTCGCTAAACGATTTCACCCTGCATATTCAAGGTGTGCGAATATAATATCGGGCGGAAGGAGACAAACGAGTCATAGTCCATACGTGGATATTATTATTGTTTTTTTTTTTTTTTTCTTTTTTATTCTTTTCTTTTTTATTGATAACTAGGTGCGATGATGAGCCGTCTTCACTCTCGCGTATAAATTTCTTGTTAATTGCTTCACACGTAGGTATACGATGTATATATATGTGTTTCAATAAGCGTGAGTCACCGTATTTCACTCTCGTGAGTAAATTGACGATATTTCTAATACGTTCAATAATTCGCAACAAATAATAAGAATGCAAGAAAAAAAAAAATAAGAAAAATTAAAGTAATCATTATTCAAAGATTTAATTTATGATACATATTCGACGATCGGGTCCTTCTTATAGTTATACAACACTCACTCGTTACGTGTTGGCATTTATAAGTTGTACTATCGTAATTTCTATATAATTTATAAAATATATATACGTGTATGTTCATATATTATATATATATTAATATATATATATATTATGTGGATAAAAAGTATACCGCTTGCGCAAAAATGAGATTGGCATAGCAAATAATGGAATATCTAATAATTCGCACATTCGCACAGTGCAGTAAAGAGGAATGTGAGTGTCAAGACAAGGTCACAGTATTTTTAGTTTTGGCCAATGTTTGGTTGGCGACATTCAGCCAAGATAGCCTTGAAATAAAAAGGATAACATCTGCGGGCTTATCTGTCGGCTTCTGATAA